>JAHYIQ010000020.1:1575954-3069409 GCA_030673865.1 Melipona bicolor
ACAAGAACAACAAGGACAACAACAAGAACAATAATAATAACAACAACAATAATAATAATAGTAAAATATTTTGTAATTATACAGTAATTGTTAATACAAATATAATACTATTATTATCACAATTATTTATTGCAATAATGTAATAATTCTCTCGACTTTAATTTTGTGAAGTCCATAATACGAAAGGCAGAAACAGTGTTCTTGGATTCGTATTAACAGAACAAGTTTTGTTTCAAACATTCGTTGGAATAATGAGTAACTGCTCAGATAATAATTGCGTGGATGAATTAACATGAGATACCCACGTGAGGATGTATTTCTCTACCGTGAAAGGGAAGAAAAAGAAAAGGAAAGAAGCAGCGAGGTGTAATATTCTGTTTGAAATCCTCGAAAATTATCGATTTAATTTTATTAATGTCCCGTGTCACTAAGTTCCCTTCTTATCGGTGCCCGCCATTCCGACGATGATCTCTTTGACAATGACTAATGCACCGTACCCAGAGATAAACCGTCACCGTGAAATTTCATTCGTAATATATCGAAACGGGGCGAGTATCGTTTGTAAAGTACTTACCCAATCGAGATGGATGATTTATTTTTTTTCTCTCCCTTTTCATCTAGATTAGATTGTTACACGCACGTTGAATGAATAATTATCCAACAGCCTTAACATTCAGTGGCGTTTAAGACGCTATTTAACACTTTTTTCCATTCAGAGACTTTAAAGTAGAAACAGAAATTTTATGATATCGGGTTGTCCGGAAAATTTTGAAGGAAAATCGAAACGCAGAAGATTTAAATTTTAGTATGCATTTACTAAATATTAAATTTAATTTATATCAAATCGACACGAACTTTCCGGAACTAAAACCTAACCTAAACCTAACCTAAACCTAACCTAAACCTAACCTAAACCTAACCTAAACCTAACCTAAACCTAACCTAAACCTAACCTAAACCTAACCTAAACCTAACCTAAACCTAACCTAAACCTAACCTAAACCTAACCTAAACCTAACCTAAACCTAACCTAAACCTAACCTAAACCTAACCTAAACCTAACCTAAACCCAACTCAATACAACGAAGTACACAAGCTTTTATTTATATGTTGTACATTTAAATCTCTGAAAATACACAAATAATGTTTCAGTATGCATCTATTTGAAATATTGAATGAAATTGCAAATTTACAACGAAATTGCAATTTTTAAATCATTTTTTAGTTCTGATGCTTTGTTACACGATCAAGTTCTTCTGGACGTAGTTGGAGTTTCTTCGACGTTTCCTTCGCGAGGAACCCAGCATCGAATTTTTTTCCAGCAACGATGACTTTTCGTCGTCGAATTCAAAAACTCCCACCGTCTGGAAAATTTCCGCCGTTTCGTACGACCGACGCGCAGCCAAAGCCTTAATAACGCGAGCGTCCGCAAAAACGGAATACGCGAACGCCTGCTCCCGCCGATTATACAACGGATCGCCGAAACGAACAAAGACCAAACATCGCACGTACGTACGTACGTACGTCCGCGTTGATATCTGGTAGGTTGCGCGGGTTATTTAGGAATTCGGTGTACAGAGAGCGAGCGAGTGAATGAGAGAGAGAGAGAGAATTGAAGATGGAACGCAACCGCAGACAGCACACTCGCGTTTCAATCAAGCCTCCTCGAGCCCGGAAGTCACGCGACGTTGAAATACCGGCAACAACCGGCCAGCGAGAATATCTAGCCCGCATCTGCGCTGCGACAATCCTCCTTCATTTTACCGCGGATCGAACTATTTCCCGGTTGGATCTCTCGGATGTGTGTATATTTTATGAACCTGGTTGTTGATGAACTCACGTACTGAAACGTACAGGGATGTTTAACGGAGGTGGAAGTGGAGGCGGAGGGAACGTACAGAGATTGAAAACAGGGAGGGAAATCGACAGTTCTCGACTCGATCGACTCGACGGCCAAGTTGTGCGGAAATCTGTCGGGATATCTCTTGGTAATTTCCAAGGGAATTGAAATAATCTGACGCGAAACTTGTCCAGGGTTGAATTAAAATCAAGCGATTGGAATGGTTGATGTGATAAATTTGAATCAGTTGGAATTTAGTCGGTCGGTGTGATCGCCACCAGCTTGAGAGACGTTTTACCAGTCTATGTGGTCAAACGTGAAAATTCGTCCAGAATTGAATTAAAACTCGTTATATGTAATTCTAAGAGATTGGAAAAATTGAACGTCGAGTTGGTCCAAAGTCAAATTAAAATTCGTGTGTGGCAATTCCGGGGTAGCTGAATGAAATAATTTTATTCCAAGTTGCATCTACTTTTAATATTCGAGCAGAACGCAAGATGGCAAGATTTCGTATCCTTTCGCGAGATATTTTTAATATTAAATTTAATATTAAAAATTTAATATTACATCTAGTATTGATATATACGTAAATTTTTACATTTTTGCGTTATTGGGTGGTATTTTTTTATTAAAAAACACTGCCTTAATTCCTGCTGTTTATTAATTAAATACAAGTTATATTACATGTACTAATTATAAATAATATAATATAAACGGTATGTTGAATTAATATTGATTTACATATTAATTTTATTATTTCATTAATTCATTGTCTTGAATATACATACGAATATATGTTCAGTAAATACAAAGTACTTCAATATATAAATTTATATAAAACCATAAAAATATACTGTAACAAATTATATGAATATAGTTTCACGTTGCATACATTTGCATTTATATATCTTTATGTATCGATGGAACATTAAATAGTGTTTTGCATATAAACTCGGACACGTAACAGCAATTTCAACGTATAAATAACAAAGCTTCGTTAAATGTATTTTTGACGCTCGGTACAATCGGGAGGCTATCCCGTATCACCATAACAACGGCTCAAATCGTTAATATTTTTTAAACACGAATCCCAATAAACTACACCGGCGCGTAAATCCGCCCGCCACTATCGTTGAGATTTTATTGTTTTTCATCGACACTAGTCGAGCGGTGGATAGTTTTTTTTCCCCCTTGCCGCCCCTTCTTTTTTCTCCGACACCCTGTAACGAAACAAATCACGGTCGATCGCCAGTATTTGGAAAATTCGCAATTGTCGGTTGCTCGTGTTTCTCGTTTCTTTTTTTTTCTTTCATTTTCTTCCTTTTTTTTTTTTTTTAATTCAATGCTACGCATTCGTCAACCGAACCGCCGCGAAAGTGGGCTCGTTTCGCGAGAGTCACGTTTTCGAGCGGGGAACGCTCGAAGCTGCGCGTTTCGAATTCGAATTCGAATTTTCGGGTGAAACCGAAACGGGTGGAGAATTGTTCGAGGGAGGGGAGCCTGTATCTGTCAGAATCGCCAATTTCTGGGGGGGAGAGCTTCTTCTCCTTCGTTTCTGGGATCGCGGACTGCTGTTGCCGATCGATACCGCACGGACCACCTCGGTGGAATAAACTGCCACCGAAGAGTAAAATAATTATCTTATTTACGAAACGTGGTTTACAGATGCCATTTTATCGAATATCGGCTTCCACCGTTATACCGCACGTCGAAAATAATTACGTAACGTGCGATATCTCGCGAAAGATAACGCTCGTTCGGACAAACACAAAGCGACGAAAGCTCTCCCGAGGTTCTGAAAAATATTTGTTAATTTTTTTAATCACAAGCTTGTGAAAATATGTTAATTGTTAAACGTGAGACCGTTTCTTAGATCGTTTCTCTAAGTATAAGTAAATATTGCAAAGAGAAATCATAACGACAATAAACTTGGGTCTCCACTTTGAGAAACGTACGCCTCGTCTTATATTCACATTTGAGACGATTTCAGATTGCGTTAAAGACACATTTTCTTCTCGAAAATCCTACAAGACCGCAAAGACGCGTTGAAAATTCTGCTCATGGCCGATTCCAAACAACGATCCCTCGAATATCGATGTACAATTTTTTTTCTTTTTTATAGAGCTTGGAATAAATCTCGAGAAACGTTCTTCTCAGTTGTCACAGATACGGGAAATGATAGGATAGCCAATAATAGCAACAGTTTACAGTAATGATTAAATGGTAGTAACGATCATTGCAGACGAATTTATTCGATACGTTTTCGTGCGCCGATGTCATCGTTTTTTTTTTTTTTTTTGGTTTTATCGTTCGATTAATTTCCGAGCCGGGCGACCCATTATCGTTATCACCGGGAATCTGTTGCTGAAATTTCGGCTTATTGCCGTTATTTGCTCGTTCGATTGCTCTCCCTTGTTGTTTTTCGCAATTTATACGTGTATTTACACGCGGCTTCTTGATCGGGGATTCGAAGCATATTTGAGCTTACGATTTATTTAAACGAGTAAATATTTCGACGAATGTAACGAATTAACTAGCGGCAAAAAACGATTGCAATTTGGCGATAAATTTGTTTAACAATTGCGCGTTAACGTCGTATTTTAGAGTCGTTGGTTGCACACCGTAGTACAAACAGCGTAGAATTTCGTTGTTGATTTCCTTTATTTCTCAAGTATAATGGGAGCAATTTACAAATTGATCTCAAAAAGCGACGCTTTTCGTTTACAAAATTGGAAGAGAATTAAACAGAAGCAATTTACGGATTAATTGTACAATAATTATAGCAATTAACATTGTTCGTAAAATTGCGAAATTGAGAAATTCAATTCCAGCCGCAATTGAAACACTTTAGACGTTAATTTCCCACTCGCAAAATCGGTAAACATTCACTCGGCAATTTCCCTTCTTACAAAATCGGCGAAGAATTGAATAAAAGTAATTACTCGCGCGCTCGTTCTATTTACGCAACAGGAATTTTTATTTTCATATGCGTGGTTAGAAAAAAATTAAAATCCAATTTCGCTAACGATTCTCTTTGCTTCTTGAAACTGAATAATCTTACAGGTTGATTTTCGCATCCGATAAAAAATTCACTCGACGAAATTTTCTCTTTCTACGATATAAGGTTGGCGGAGGAGCTGAATGGAAGTAATTTGCAATTTATAGTCGCAATTTTGTCACTTAGTAGGAACGCGTTTTGTTCTCGTCGTTGGAATATTTATATGCGCATTGCCGGGCTGAAAAAGAAAGGAAAAAAATTAATGGTCTCTGGCTGGTTTCGTATTTTAATACAGTTTAATTTGAAGCGAAGGCGGTGGATGTCGCGCGTTTCTCGTAGAAATTCCCAGCGACGTTCTCCTCGGGTTGTCTCGCGTCGGGGGAATCCATTTCCGGTCGTCAGAGGGGACGGAGGAAGATTAAAAGCCAAGTGTGATTTCGCTGAGAATTCTTTCGCGGGATGCAATGTTGGAACACATTCGCGAGTCAAAAATTACTTTCTTCGGCGCACGTTGTTTCCTTCTCTTCTTTTTCTTGGAATTTTGAAAGAACTTGAAATTCTAAATTTTATCAATTCGACTCAAAATCCTCCTAAAGTTCCCAAATTTTTTTAAAAGAAAAAAAAAGAAAAATTTATTATTATTTCAGAAAAATATTTTAAAATATCTTAAAATCCAAAGCACAGTCCCAAATACTCCAGAATTCCCAGAATCACGCGCGTTCTTAAGAAACCAAAAAGAGAAAAAAAAACACCGAGAGGTAATTTCTGAAATTTACACTAGACTCTTCCACTTTAAAAATTCCAGTAACTCGAAATTCAGAGACGTTAAAGTGAAAAAACAGAACGCTTTTATTTATACACTTTACACGAGACAGAATCTTTCCTTTCAAACCTCTAAGAATGCTAAAACTGTCCCGTGTCCACAGAAAAGAAGAAATTTCGTATTTACAGAAATGATGAATCATCATTTTGACCATTTTGGTAGCGCGGAACGGCCAATAATAATTCGGAGCGTGCTTTCGGTAATAAGATTCATCTGGCATTGGGAATGATCACGACACACTCGTGTGTGGGTCGCCAGTGGTCCACGGCCCCCGGAATGTGGCTAAACACGTCTTGGCTCGCGGCCAATCCGGTCCCATCCCCCGCAGCTGTCGCTGCCACTTATCATTTCTTAGTTTCACCCCGGGGCGAAAGTCACCTCTCTCGCCCCCCTCCCTCTCTCTCCCACCCGAGGGACAATGGGATCTGAGCGGTTGAAACGCGCTCTCACACGCGGTTTAAGAATGATCTACGTCAACGTTCAAAAGGTCGGTCCGTATTCGAGGTTAGGTGCTCTTGCGGGAACCATCACCGTACGATCTAAATATAATACGATATTTGTCTATGGTAATTTATGCCGCGCCGGCGGTTGAATCAAACGGGCGTCTCGTTTTTCGTTTGGATATCTCAAGGTTGGATCACTTTAACGTAACCTTTCGCCTTTGGTGTCGTTGGAATTCTCTTGAAGTCCCATTTTTTTTTCTTTTTTGTGTGTGTGTTAATTAACATATCAAACGTTAATCGTGATTCGAAATTTTAATGCTGCGTTTACCACTTTGGTAGTTCTAGTTTGCGGTCAAATTCTATAGTAATTTACCTGAAACTCTATTGCAGTATGCCGTCGTTGTTGTCAATGACTTTTCGAAGTTTCCCAGTTTGATCTCGACGATATCCAGATCTGCGTGGTACGTCGATTATATTTCGTTTCTTTCGACCTGATCTCCTTTCTCCTCCGTCATTTTCTTCTTCCTCGTTCTCTTCATCTCCGGAATGTTTCTCGTCATCAGAACATTCTTCATTGTTCGTGTATTTCTCGTCTTCAGGACATTTCTGGTCTCGAACACATTCCTTGCCATTATCACATTCTTGTACTGTATTGTTCTCGTTGTCGGCCATTGCGGATGACACTTTCGGACCTGGGGACATTTTCCATTTACGAGTCGACCGAATTGTCGTTAATTAACGATATCGTTTCGTTTAATAACATTTTCCGTTTGCAAACTTAAATCTAACCGAAATTATTAATTAACAATAATGTAACTCTTTCATTTACAAATCGACTGAACTCTCAATAATTAATAGTGTAACTTTTTTTCATTTACAAATTGACTGAATTCTCATTAATTAATAAAGTAATTTTCTCGAACAATGTTTTTCGTGTATAAATCGACTAAATAACGTAACTTTTTGTGTAACATTTTATCACTGAAAGTGATTTTAGCGGGGGTAACCCAGAAAATCGGGCTTCTTCAGGTGCAACGCTAATGCAACGAAAATTAGCGATTGGGTCACGTGATTCGCGAGGGGGCGTGGGCTAGACCTCGAGTAGGAGTGGCGTTGTCTGGTACCGAGCGATCGCGCCTGTAATTTGTTTTCTATCGATTCAAATGTTTGCATATCAGTAAAATTTTATGGCAAAAAGTCGTCTTCATTTCCTAGTCAGAACAGTTGCTTCTGGACCTTTCGGTGAGACGAATCGTACTGGCGTACACGTCGTGCAGTTTTTTTCATTTACAAATCGATTGAACGTCCACTATTTAACAATGTAATTTCTCGCGGTAACATTTTTCATTTAAAAATCGACTAAATTTCCATTAATTAATTAAAAACCTAATTTTCTTTAGTGTTCACAAATTGACTGTTATTAACCAATGATATAATTTTCTCTATTTTTAGTCACAAACCAATTAAACTATTAATTATATTAATTAAAAATTAATAATATAATTTTTCCTCAATGATATCCTTCGTTTAAAAATCGAAATTAATTGTACACAAGTTGCAAGTAAACAAGTTACAACATCCCCTCAAGCGATACCCCGTCCTAAATATTTTTATTTTTCGATAATTACTGTTAGTTCTTCCGTACTTGGGAGTGTCTTCTGTTGGAAGACTCGCCGACTCTTATCTTCAAAGCCTTGCTTCTCCTCCTGTTTAAACTCCGAATCGAGTTTCCTTCCCGCGAGAACCTTGAACCAGGGGGAGAGGGAGTCTTTTTCTCCAACCAGACTGTTGTTCAGCGCGAATCAAGTTTCTCGAAAGTAGTTTTGCAGATATTGGATTGCCTGCGTGATTCAGTTGCGACCGGAAAGATCACTGGAAATAAAATGATTCTCGGATCTTTTTCGCCCGTGTCCGTTCGAGTTCGATCGTTCAGCTGTTTAACGATGGACGCGATTCAGCGTGTTTGCGTGCCTGCATTCATTGCAATCAGACTGCGAATCTTTATGCAATTTTCAATTTTTTTTTTTTTAATGCAACTGAAAAAGCGGAGCTTGGGTAAAAATTGGTTTTTTTGTTGTTAAATATAAGAGTAGTCCCGTCTATTTTTTTCTTTAATACAAAAAAAAAACTAATCTTGTTAATTTTAAATCAAATTTAAGTTCGAACGTGACTTTTTTTTTATTACGTTTTGAAAATTGTCTCTTTCGAAAATATAAAAAAAATAAATAATAAAAAAGTTTCGGATTTACTTTAGTAGGAAGTGATTTTTGGCCACCCTATATATTACAACAAGCACTGTGCTCTTGATATTATTTCGTGGCAGGGTGTCCCGAATTTAAATGTTAAAACTTTGAGGGCGTGCAGGAGACTGACAGGCTTGCGACTTTTCCCCAAAATGAAGCGAGAACGAGCAAATTTCTAGAGGACCTTTTTCTTTAGTTCATCAACAATTAGTACAGTGAAATTAAATATTTAACAAACACGATTCTACAACAGCAGTAAAGATAGAATTTTGAAAGACATGGAAACAAACGTGTGTAAAAATATAATTTTCAGTAAGCGTGAAAATATTTGTTATATTTGTATATTTATCACATCTGTAGAGTGTAAAAGTACAATTTTTAGCATTTGCGGAGTAATTTTTTAAATGAATCTTTCCTAAAAGTTGTCCGATGTTTGTAATTTCGCATTTCGGGCAGAGTTTGAAAGATGAAAACGTAGAACAATAAAACAAAACACTCGCATTTCACTGGTACGAAAAAAATTTAATTTGAATGAGGGAACGAATAAATGGAACTTTGTTCTGTCAAATATTCGACGCCTGTGAAATTTTCGAAGTTTACAGAATTTAAAACGGCGGAGGGGAGGGCGGGGAGGGGGGTAGAGAAATGAAATTTTTAAAATACAGGGAAATAAAATGCTGTCATCGGCGGAATACTGGAGGAAATTTAATTGTAGGAGAGTGGATGAGTAACATTTTTCATCGAGTATGCCACGCGTGGCTGTAGCTTTCAAATTTAAAATTTCGCTTTCGCGAAATTTAAAACACGAATTTTCAAACAATAGAGGGAAAGCAGCGGACAAACGAGATTTCTATTCCGAGGTATTATAATTCTAATGATAAATATAATATACTGGACACAACAACAATAATAATATACAAGTTGTAATAATAAACGTAATATATACATATAATACTATATATTAATATTATATATTATATATATTAGTATTAGTATTATGTGTATATATACTTAAAAAATAATATATATATTACTATATACTACTACTAATAATACTACTACTAATACTAATATGTATATAATACTAATACTAATACTAATATATCCATAAAAGATATATGTATTTTTTATAATTAATATAATTAATCCATAAAAGATATATATATATATATATTATTTTTTAAATATATATATATATATATTAATATTAGTATTATATAGTAGTATTGGTATTATATACTAAGTAGTATATAATACTAATACTATATACTAATATAATATTAATAATTAGTATATAATACTAATACTAATGTATTAGTATTATACACTAAGTAGTATAGTAGTATTAGTATTAGTATTATATATATATATAATACTACATATTAATATTATATGTATAATATATATATTATTAATATTGTATACAATATATAATATTATATATATTAGTATTAGTATTATATATACACACACACACACACACTTAAAAAATGAAATTTTAAATAAACAAAAAAATAAAGTTCTTCGTCTCTCAGTCATCGATAATTTAAATCATTTCTATCACAATAATATGATCAAAAATTCTAATATTTTCCCGCCGAATATTCTGGTTCACTTTCTGCTTTGCAACCTACTGTTCTAAAACGTAAAACAAAACGCAAAAGATGAAAAAGTCAAATTCTCACAATGAAGAGACAATTTTTTTCACGATAAAGGGACAAAGAAAAAAAAAAAGAATGAAAATCATAAAAAGAATAGAGAACACTCTGGAAAGCTTGATTTGTTCAATGAAACGTTCACCAGTCTGATCAGTCACCGACCAGTTCTACTGAAATTTTATTAATTTCCTTGAAATATACTCACAGAGAAGTCGCTCGAAACTTGTCCCGCAGCGTGCTGCGTGTCTTGCGTGAATGAAAACGACAGACTGGCTACCACCGTTCGATTGATATCGGACAGCGTGTCGGCTTATCGAACGGTAAAACGGTGTTGGAATTCCATCGATATCGCGACACACCTTTTGACACGCCTAATGACAGCGGGGCCGGGAGGGAGTCGGGTTTTAGATAAGCAGTTTTAATGCTCGTGCCAGTTCGATCACGTGTCCGACCCATTTTTCCTTATCGAGACCGCGCTCGTCACGAATTCTTGGAATTTTGCAGTCGATAAATCGACGTGGCTCCATCTCTCGTTCGTCGTTAATTTCTGCCCGTTTGTTTATCGTGTTTGTTTAATTTCGTCCGTCGGTCGTTTAATCGCGCTTTGTTGATTTATTCCCTCGCGCGATCGCGCAGAAACATGTTTCGCGTTATCGAATCGTAATTAAGGAGGATAAACGCAGAGCGGAAAATTTGTTTCAACTTTGATTAAACATTTTGTTTTCGGTGTTACCTTCTGGTTTCTTCAGTTGGTTTTCTAGGTTTAGGTTAACGTAACTTAGATGCCATTATTGGTTATGGGATGATTGTTACTGCAACGTTGGAGTAATAATAAGTATTTGGAGAACGGTAGAGACATTAGGAAGCGAGTCTTTAGAGGAAGAATTTTATATTTTCGCGCGTGAACGTGACTAGAAAACCGGAAGCCAGGTAGAAATTTGTTTCGTCCAACTTGGAAAGTTTCACGTATTTTCTAATTTCTCAGTTTTCTGCGGAAACAAAATTATCCGGTGCGCAACTTCGTTCTCCGTTTATAATCTCTCTGTATCGGCAAGTATTTATGCGATTCCATCTATAAATATTGCCGAAATAAATTGAAAGTTTAACGTTCGTTTAATTTTGTTTCATTAAACTTCATTTAATTGTTCAACAACTTTTTAATTATTCGTTCGTTTAATTCGCAGCTTTTAATTTCATTTCGTTTCAAAATTGAATCGAACGAATGGAACTTTGAGTAAAAATTGGAAACAGAATTAAATGAATAAAAATTTAAAAAAAAGAGAAGGAAAAAGAAGAAACACAACAATATTTAATAGCATTCCTCGATATAAATCTTCCCGCTGTGAAACTTCCCACGTATAAAAATCCATGAAGGATATTTCCTCTTTCTCTTTTTTCCCAAATATAACGTCAATCCCACGCTAATATATAAATATTTCAATTAGACACGTCGTTTAATAACTTTCCAAAGCGTTTCGTTTAATTTCTAGTTTTGAATTTTTATTTCGTTTAACACCGACGTGAATAAACAAAAATTGGAAACTGAATTAAATGAACAAAAAGAAAAAAAAAAAATTAAAAAAGAAAAGATACAACGATACTCGTCTATGTGAATCTTCCCATGGTGTGAATTTCTCCTTAAATTTCTCCATAAAAAAGATATATATATATATATGTATATTTTTTTTTTCTATTTTCGAATATAATACAATCGTCAGTCGTAGAAAATCCTGCGCTAGAAAAATATTTCAATTGGCCGCGCGTCGTCGACCGATCCAACACGAACAGATATATGTGGTGAAATAGCAACCGGGTATTAAACAGTTTATACGCTGTGACGTTAAAATATTTCGTTTGCCGCGACCGGTATCGATTTCGGATTTACGCGTTAATTGAAAAGAGAAAGGTTCAGGGCGAGTTCGTATTCATGGAATTGTTTCCATCGATTGTGTGCCGGAATTACCGATGAGAAAAAAAGAGAAAAACAGAAACGGGAGGAAGGAAGAAAGAGTCAGAGAGAAAGGAACGTATATTTTTATATGTATGTTTATAGAATAGAATAGAAATAAAATACAAAGTGGAATTTTAGAGCAAGAGAGCGGTGAAGGCTTGTAAAAGTTTTCCAATCTTGCTGACGAAAAAATTGCAACGACCAGTGTATATGTACGTGATTTCCAATAGGGTTTGGAAAAAATTGTAGAAAGAAAATTTCTAAAATTTTTGGATAATCAGCGTTTTAATATACTTTTTCAGTGTGGTGGTACGATTGTTTTAAAGTAAATCTATTAAATATCTTAATACAAATAAAGAAGAAGGAGAATTTTTATTACAGAATTGCAAAACTAGGGAAGAAATATTGAAAAAGTTCTTGGTGAAGAATTTTTCGCGATAGAAATTTGAAATTTGTTAGAAAAAAAAGAAGGAAATAATTTCTCGCAGTAAGTAACGAAAATGAAAAATCTCAAAATTTAACGACGAGAAATGATGTCAAAAAATTTCCCGGACGATCTCTTTCCGCAATTTTCTTTCGCAACTAAAACACCGAGAAAAAGTATAATTATGTAGATTAATCGAAGAGAACGAAACGAAATCACCCCCCTCCTCCCTAAATTTGACAATTCATGAAAATCACGTTGTGACAACACGTCGAAACTTACGACGCTGCTCTCCATACGCGTGTAGCTGAATCTCAAAAAGTAAAAAGAAAAAAAAAATGCTGGCGGAGTTGTATTTTCCACGCGTCAAATAGACCTTTGCATGAAACAATGACGCAATAAACAACTGAGACTCGGCTTCGTGCTGCGACACCCACGCAATACATAATTCATAAAGGGAAATTTTTTCTCAAAGGAAACAAAGAAACAAAAAAAGAACAAGAGAAAGAAGAGGGAGATGGAAAAAAAAAATTTCGAACGTCACCGAGTTCTCTGTCAAGTTTCGGTAGACACTCCGTCGAATCAATAATTACAGAATTTCCGCCAACGTTTATCGGATCCGTCTCTTCGTTGAACCCAAACGTCAGAAAGCCCCAATAACTAGATTGCACATCGAATCTGACTGATGTTAATGTAAAAAATTTCAACGTCTGTGTCCATTACTTTAATTCAATTGAATGTTTTGATATTTTAACATTTCATCGAAGAGTATTAATTCGATTGAATATTTTAATCCATCGAACTGTATATTACGCGAAGTAAATCGATCTTTTTTGAACGATTCATTGTAGGAAAAGAAATATTTACTTTTGCGTATATTGTCGATGTAAAAATTTAATTGTATGAAATATTTTGTTTTGTGTAATTGTCTGTGTTAATGAGAAATTCATCAGTATGTATACGCATTTAAGAAATTCATATATTAAAAAGAGAAAAGAAAAATTCGATCAATACAATCTGGAGACATACAATTAGATAATTGCAATAATTTTGTGTGTCTTTTTTATTTAATTACGATGCAATAAATACGTCAATAAATATTTTTACCTTTGGTCTGAATCTGACCAATTTCTTTTAACGACAATTAGATTTTACAGTCCCGAGATTTTCCAACCGTTGCCGTAGAAGTTCTCAAATTATCGAGAACGCGAAATTACAGATGGCTTCAACGAGGAAACTTCGAATTGTAAAAATCGCAAGAATTGCACGGCTCCGGAGTCTCGGGTATCTAAACTTTCTCAAATAAGGAAACAGTTATAATTTTTTAAATGGCGAAATTCCCCGACCTTTGAAATAAAAGTTTTCAGTTTTTGAACGTCGTGTTAAAACTGGACACGAAACTTCTAATTTCGAAACTTTCTTACTTGATTGCTTAATCGCTGAAACCACCGGACTTTAAATTTGAAGAGAGGACCTTCTAAAATTTCAAGCCTTAATTGCACGGTATTTTTCTAGTAGAAGTAAATGTATTTTCGTTGAATTTTACAAGTCCAATTTAGCTCAAGATCTTACCTAACCTAACTTTTTCAAAAATACTACATTACCTATTATATTGGAAACATTAAACGAACCTAAAAAATATCTCATCTCTATCGAGATGTAATAATAAAACTACGCGAGTTTTAATTCCAAAAAAAAAGAAATACAACATTCTCTGACTGATTAATTCGAATTAATTTCCCTTCGTAAATTATCTGTCGTCTGCAGGACAGTGTACGATATTTTGATCAAACATGGCTGCCAGTACTTTCTCCTACTCCAGCTACCCAAGTTTGGTTCCCAATTGAAAGTTGAACTAAATTTCTAGTTCGCGAGCGTAAGTCAAACAATGATGAACCGTGAAATATGATCCAGGACACGTAACGCGAGATCCAGGTGGAAAATTCAGCTCGTAGATAGATGGATAATTCCATAGGACGACCATGTATCAGGCTATGTATCGTTGAAAAATCTCGTTACGATACAAACACGCTTTCCTCTCTGTTCCCGGAGAGAAAGAGAAAGAGACGATTGAAATCGTTAAACCAATTATCATCCGGATAGAAACGGTCGAATTCGATTCGTAATCCAGCTGTTGGAGGTCTTTGACGTTTGCTTCAATACATTTATCTAATAAAGAGGTATTTTCGAGTTTTGTCGGAGATTAGATTAGCAAATGAGCTTTTGCTTGAAATTAAATTAAATACAGGGAATATTATGTATCCTTTTAGATGATGTGTACCTGAAATTAAGTTAAATACAGAGAATGTTATACATCTTTTTAGGTTATGTGTACTGAGCTGAGTCAGCTTTTTAGGTTAGGTTATGTCTGAGTTATTAATGGATAAGAGAATATTTATTATTACGTAAGCTGAAAATTTCTTTCAAAATTTTATATTTTCTGTTAAAAATTAGGTTATAATTAGGTTGTATCTTCTATTAAAAATATTTATATTCGTGTTCATTCAGAGAGTATTATTCCTTTCCAAGTTATCTATTGACCCGAGTTAGATTGAGGTCTTAGTTGTTACTGGAAAAATTATTATTACGTAATTTGAATTATTATGAAATTTTTCTCCAGTCTGAATTACTATTAGATCCTAGATAAAAATATTTATTTGTATTACATTACTATTGTGTACTTGAGAGATTTGAAATTTATTAATTTTCTAACTCGAGCATCAAAAATTGAAAGTTTATGAGATTTAAAATTTTGTGATTTCTAGATTCCAGTTACAACAGATATTTAAGAATTTCTTAACAAATTGTCGTATAATAAATTTCTTAAACTATTTCAATGCAACGAGTGCGTAAAATTACCAATTGCCTCGGTTGAGAAACCCATAAGAGGTACGAAAGAAACCGAGTCTACAATTGTCGTGGCTCGTAGAATCAGATAGCAGTAATCTTACGTGGTAAAAAGTCTCGGGCTTAATTGCCTATTCGAATGAAACACTCGCTTTGCTTTAAGCTTTCTTACACCTTGTACACGAGAGAGAGAGAGAGTCAGCGCTTGTTTTGGTTATGTGATTTTCTCTCTAATGGTTCGGTCTAATGGGATACCTTGCATTTACATTAATTAAATGGATCGTATTCAGTGGCGTAGAAAGCCTCGGTCAAACAAGTAGAACGAGATGTTTGCATTGTGGAGGTAGAACAGATCTATTCTCATTCGAAAATTAGTGATACACTCAGATTCAGTCCGCCAAGCAGCGTAGGAATTATTCACAATCAGTGGCAGGATAAGTAGAACGACGCTGTTGTTGGCCAGACAAGTAAAAAAAAGAAATAGTAGTAAATAGTAGAATGGTCCCTTAACAGTCGGGCACGTGAAATTGCTTCGTTAGGACAACGCTATTATTAGTTGGACAAGTTAAATTGCTTTATTTCCGATGAAGTCAGTAGAACAGAACCATTAGTAGTCAGTAGCAAGTTGAGAAAGGCTGTCGAGTGTACAGTGCAAGTAGAATAGGTCCATTTTCTCGCGAAAATTATTGCGATGTATTAGTTCCAAGTGATGCAAGACTCGGTGAATGCTTGACAAGTAGAATAATACCGATATTGTCAGACGAGTAGAAAAATCAACGAGAAAAGAAAAGTCATTTTTAATAAGTCGGGAGAAAGTGAAATTGTTTTATCACAAAATCAGTATGATAGAATTTCGATAGTTAGAAAAGGCAAAACAAGTGGAATGGAATTTTACATGACCAGACAAACGAGATTGCTTTATTGATGAAATTTAGAATTTAATAGTCAAAGGAAGATAAAATTTATTTTTTGTAATTGCATCTCTCAACCAGTGTACATGCCACGTACATTTGAACAAGCATTACAGTGATTTTTAACCAATTTTTACCTCTTGAAATTGAGATAAAAAAATATTTGATTTTCATGTAAATATTCGTCCAACTGTTAC
Source organism: Melipona bicolor (assembly GCA_030673865.1). Taxonomy (NCBI): domain Eukaryota; kingdom Metazoa; phylum Arthropoda; class Insecta; order Hymenoptera; family Apidae; genus Melipona; species Melipona bicolor. The sequence goes on from JAHYIQ010000020.1 coordinate 1,592,290, forward strand.
AACATTTCACCGTACCATTAATCAATCCGTAGCGGCCGCCCGATGCTTCCTTGCGGCATTTCCAAAGCCTGGAATGCCTCGTTTGTAATTGATCTATTCTACTCGCGCGAAACTGAACGCGTTCCAGCGCGTCTTATACTGCTTGATTCAGCCGAGACGATGCTGTCTCATTTGTCTTAACGAAATATGCCTTGTCGTTGTTGTTGCGCTTCAACACTGTCTAATCAGACCCTGTCCACGTTCCACTCGTCTGACCATGTTTGCTCCTTAATCTACTTGTCTGGCGCGCGCAGCACGTTCCCATTCTACTTGGCTGGCTCGAGTCGCCATAATCTTGTCAGCTGGTTGTCCAATTTGAATTTCTACCACTCGGCGAATTTAATAAGAAATTATTCTCCATCCGTATTCGTCCCCGGTGTACACGCGTACGTATCGCCGGTCGAACCTCCGAGATTTCTCCCGAAGGCAAGAAACAATCCCATTCGACTTATCCATCGCGGAATAATCCTGTTTTGCTCGTCTGATCGAACGTCTTACGTCCTCTAGGAATTAGAGTTGGAGATTATTCGATTTCTCGTTCACTTGGCCGAAAAGGATTTCGTTTGCCTGCTTGCCTGACCAGGGATCGTTCTGTTCTACTTGAAAGATTGGCGACTGTTACATCGCCTGTTTCAATTTCATTTGTTTTTAATTTCCACTTTGTGCGTTTTCGTCATTTCATTCTGTTTGCTCTTCATTTCGCTCGTATATCGTCTTGTACATCGTTTAGTCTAATAATTGTCACTTCACTCGCGAGAAAGCGAGAATCTTTTACAGTTCGATCGAGCCTTGAGTTTGTTCTTTAATCTAATTTTATTCATCATTGCAAGATCGCAGATTTGACATTTTCATTTGTATTCCATTTGATTCAACAATAATAATTTTTATTCTACCTGTCTGACTGACTACTGTCTTGTTCCACTTATTTTTCCAGCGGAGCTCTTGTCACGTTCGCGTCACTGGTGACAATGTATCGCTCGTTTAATTAATGACAATTGCATTCTACTTGCTCTGGATTCTACTTGTCTGATTAATGACAGTCCTGTTTCACTCGTCTCTTTAATGAAAGACGTGTACCACTTGCATCAGTAATATATCATCACTACTTCATTTCCTCGAGTATAGGTTGTCGCATAAAGTGAATAATGTCACCGTGGTCGGACAAATTTCCTTGTGCTCAGTTTAAAACCGCGTAAGATGTTCAATTTCAAAGTTTACACACACTTAAACCTTATGGTTAAGAAGTTAAAAAAATTATCCACAATTTTTCATTGTCGTTGGTAATAGTTGTGGCCTTTACTGAAGTGTCACTTTAGTCAGACACGCGTTTCAAAGCAAAAATTATTCTCAATTAGCCTCTTATTTAACTCTCAGTTTAATACTCGTTGGAATAAAATATGAATTCCAGCAAGAAATTACAGCCAGAGAAAGTTTCGCGCGGCAAGTTTCGTTTTACCTTCGAGTTGCTTCTTTTAGAAAAAAAGGAAAAAACTAATCCCTTGTTCTTCGTTCGACGATAATCTCCTTAGCAAGCAGATTGCCTCTCGACCAAAACCGACTTAAGCTTGTTAATTAAGAAACCAGAATGTTTATTTGCAGTCCTTTTGCTTGAGAAAAAAGAAAAAAAAGAAACAAAGAGCTGAAATTTAATAATGATCGTAGAATTGTTCAGCAATCTCCTGTCCTTTTAGGAAATTATTCAACGTTAGCCTGTTTACGACGGAGGGCTTTGCTTTCCTCGACAGTGACGCAAATTGACATGGTCGTCAATTCTCTTTGCTCCGAAAGTTTCGACGTGGGACACGTTGAAGTAAAGTAGCAAAGTTCCGAAAATTCTCTAAATTCGAGGGAACTTTTTTCTTGGAAGTTCATTCCGCTCTCGCTTCTCGGTATTTACAGTTCCATTTATTTTCTTTTTCCGTGGCAATTCGCGTTTCGTCGTCACGTTTCGTGGAAATGTTTTTCTGAAAAGTAAACTCGCGGCAAATACCTCAGATAAGAGCACTTTCGCGAAGAGGAATTTCGCGAATTGCATTTCACCGTACCTTGATCCGCGGTGTATCGATGCAACGTGTTCCCCGACTTGAATACGGTTTATCGTGGAAACGATATGGCGGACGTTGGAGGATTTATTGTCGCGTTTCCACATGCATGCTCGTTTTGATTCCGTCAGCCGGAAGAAACGGGCCGCCTTAGGAAGTGCTGAAAATTTGATACCAATGTAAATTCGGCATTAGGTGCCGCATTGTACGAGCCGAACGTAAGAGAGACGGAATTTTAAATCAACTGACTATTTTCGGGCCAATAATACTCCCCGATAATGCTACGTTGCATTATTTCGCACACCAGCTCGACTCCCGAATTGGTCTCTCCTCTAGTTAGCTTTGTGAATTTCGTGTCAAATATGGGTTCGATTAATTTCAATATCGGGTATAAAAATGTACCTTGGGTATTGCTGTGCGTATTAGTAGTGTACTAGTATATATTGCTATTCTACTGTAATACTATTACAATATAATATTGTTCTGTGATATTACTGCAATACTGTTGCAATATATTACTGCTACTGCTTACTGTAATACTATTATAATTCTATTGCAGTAATATTATTACTACTGCAACTTATTATAATACTATTGAAATACTATTACAATATACTGTTACTACTGCAACTTATCATAGTATTATTATAATGATACTACTGCAATATACTGTTGCTACTGCAACTTATTGTAATACTATTATGCAATAATAATATTACTGCAATACTATTACAATATACTGTCACTATTGCAACTTATTATAATACTACTATAGTAATACTACTGCAATATATTATTATTGTATAATACTACTGCAATACTACTAGAATGCACTATTACTACTGCAACTTATTATAATACTATTGAAATACTATTACAATATACTGTTACTACTGCAACTTATTATAGTACTATTATAACTTATTGTAATACTATCATAATATTACTGCAATACTATTACAATATACTGCTACTATTGCAACTTATTATAATACTACTATAGTAATACTATTGCAATATTATTACACTATACTATTATTGCATAATACCATTGCAATACTTCTTGAATATACTATTACTACTGCAACTTACTCTATAATACTATTATAATGATAATGCTGCAATGCTAGAATATACTGTTATTGTAATATTACATGTAATATTATTTTTAATATATAATTATTTTAATATACTATTATTGTAGTATTACAAATATTACAACAATACAACAATGTGTCATAATAATTATAACAATGTATCATTATAATTCACTCTAATATTATTACCACGATATACTACAGTACTTTATTATAACACTATGATTTATAATACTATAATACAGGGTGTTTAAAAGGAGATGATTCTGTATTTAAAAAAATAAGGTGAAAAGGGAGACTAAAATTTTCTCATTTAAAGATCCTTTTTTTGAGAACATCAAGTTTGAAAATTAATCAAGTATACCCTGTTAATAATATTCAGTATACTACATCACTACAATACTGTAGCACTTGTGCATTGCAACATTATGACACTATAATGCCTGTTATACGAAAATAATAAATTATTGACTCCTACAATCGCCAATGCGCAAAATACGCGCATTCTTTTGTTTAAAAAAAATCTCGATTCCCTTCGATTGCTCGTCGATAAAGGGACGGTCTGCCGCAGAAATTAAGAGGGTTGTAATGAAATCCCTGGCTAGAAGAGGGGAATTTTTTAATTAAACGTTCCTTTGGAAAGGAAGAGCAAGAAAGCGGGAGAAGGAAGGACTCTCCTGGAGCAAGGATGAAGTTCCAGAGGAAAAGTTGTGGTGCAACCACTTGCTCGTCACGAAATATGTCTCTTCGCAAGTTTTTAATCGCCAGAAACTCCGCGGTACAATGTTTTCGTTCCAGCGTTTTCGTGCCAGCATTTACAGACCATTTCATTTTCAACTTCGTTTCCACGGAGTTTCTGTCCCCCGTTTTTCTTGTTTCGTTGATTCAAGTAGCAAAAGTAGGCTCTTGGGGCTCTACGCGCCCTTTGAGAGAATTTTTCATCAAGCATCGAAACTTGTGTTTCTCCCGTGCACACGGGGTTGTCGAAAGTATTTGCACATCCGAGGGAAAATTTCTGTGAAAAAATTCGTGCGTGAAATTTTAAGGCGTTCGATTTTCGAGGCCGCGGTGAAAAATGTTGCCTGTCGAAAATTTCAATCTCAAGATTTTCAATCTTCGCGTTCGGTTGTGAAAAAAATCCTTTCGCGCGAAATTGCGAGGGAAATTGAAAAACTGCGCAAAACTATGCAAAACTATGCAAAACTGTATGGGAATTTTAAAGAGCTACGTAAAATTCCCTGAATTTTAAAGGGTATTTTTTCCGCAGGAAACTCGAACGTAAAAAAAGGAAAATCGTACGAAAAAAATTTTAAGGGACCGCTGGGGAGGCTTCGTTTTTCGAAACAGTCCTGAATTTAATTATGGAAAGAAAAATTAACAAAATGAGTGACGAAAGTACAGATTTTTTGTTTTTTCGACAGCTTCAAAATTCAATCAAAAGAAAAAAGTTGGAAATATTCCGCCTTTACAAGCAGAGACCGTCGACCACGGTATGCTGGCCATTTCCTTAGAAAGTTTTCATTAAAGAGTGTAAAGAAAGAAGACTAAGGACAGAGAAAGAGACAAGGAGCGAGGGGGGGGGGGGCTGAAAAGGAAGGCCGGCTGGTATCGATTTCACGGGCCGATTACGTAGCTGGCAGTTGCCGATTTTCCCACGGCTTTTCCCTGGAATCGTGTAAGCCAACTCAGGTAATCGTAGCTACGATGAAAGAGAATTGGCTTCAGCCTTTTGCGAAAATTGTCGGAAATTTGTCGTGAATCCTCTCCCCCCCAGTTGTCGCCCTGTCGAGATCCGTCGAGATTTCAGTTTCAGTTTCCACCCTGCTACCCTGTGTATCTGTCTTCCCTCGGCAGTTTTCTTTTTATTCGTACTCGCCGGCCGTGTCAAATTCCACTTTGTTTGTCTCACTCTGCACGTAGTAGCTTTTCGTCGGGAACCGGGTTGGGAAATTAACACTCGTTGCCATTTAACACAAACTGAATTTTTATGTTTACTCTATTTGTGTCACACAGTCGCGAACACGGAACGAAACGTGAAGAAACACAAATGTTTCAGAATTTTTTTTTTTTTTAAATTACATGTTGCATAATTTTATGCGTAATATCATGTATATTTGAATTATGTACATTTTTCCCTTTTTTATTTTTCGATTGCACGTTGTTTGAAAAGAGATATATATTGTTTTTTTTTAAATTATATGTCATAATTTATCGTAATATTATATGTATAATATTTTAAATTGCATGTTAAATTGCGTGTGTGAGAAATATACATTTACTGCAGCTTAGTTATACCTAGTTTGTACACTTATTTCACTCTTCTCTTTCCTTTTTTTATCACTGCAACGCTAATGCAACGAAAATTAGCGATTGGTTGATTTGGGTCACGTGATTCGCGAGGGGGCGTGGAGTAGACTTCGAGTAGGAGTGGCGTTGTCTCGTACTGAGCGATCGCGCCTGTAATTTGTCTTGTATCGATTCAAATGTTTGCGTATCAATAAAATTTTATGGCAAAAAAGTCGTCTTCATTTCCTAGTCAGAACAGTTGCTTCTGGGCCTTTCAGTGAGACGAATTATACTGGGGTACAAGTCGTGCAGTTTTTTTATTTTTTATTCCATCTTCAAAGTTATGTATATATAATTTAACAAATATATATGTTGCAAACGTATAATATAATTATACATCTAAATGTACAGAGTGGAAAGAAAAGTCCGTAGCTTGTCCGTAGCTATCGTAAATGAATACAAGATCAAGGTCAATTTTGCAGCAGGCTCTTTACATGTATCTCCATCAAATCGAAGAAGAATGTGGAATTTATCTATGATAGCCAAGGACAAATTTTTTTTCCCACCCTGTACATTTACTGCAGCCCAGTTGTGTTGTACTAACGCTTTCCTCCCTTTTATTTTTTATTCTTTTTTTTTTTTTGGCTCGCTGTTGAAACAGAGACGTGGAATTTTTTCAACGAAGCGAAGGATATTCAGTTTATTTGTTGGTCGTGTTTTCATTTGTTTTTGAAATCTCCGCAACATCGCGCGAATTTAAACGGGATATATTTGAGAAAGGATTATTCAAACAACACATCAACATGTATTTGTACGTGCATACGTTATTCGCGAATAATTCTTTTCTAAATTATTTCGTTACTCGGTCGTTGAACGAAACTAATATCTCGTTTTATTTTCTACTCCCGTGTCCGTTTCCTTGGATCATTTGATTTCCCCAGTCACGTTTGATCCTTCTCGCGAAGACGAAACGGCGCGACTCCCGTTTCTACCGAGATCTCCACCGGAAATATCAAAAGTACATTATCTCCGGGCCGAAGGAATTGTCAGGCAAACTCGTCGAGCAAAAAATCTTGAGAAAACTGTCGCGAGTAAAAAGAGTCGCGGGCAAAAAGGAGTTTTAATCAGTGATTTTTAATGAACGCGGCGAAGTTCGATCGTCGCGCGGTATTTGAGATAGCGGGGACTTTCTTTTTTTTTTCCTCCGATGCGAGCGACGTTTGAAAGTTGTACGGGAGAAAGGAGAATTTAATTTCACTGTCCTTTCACTGTTTCCTCTTGTTTCTTTTTTCCAACCGAGGGAGTAATTTACGCTCTGATCGCGATATAATTGCCAGGCTGCGTTTAATTTTTCTTCTTTGCTGACTGATCGTCTCAGATTGCAGGAAGTAGGGCGAAGGTTCTCAAAGGGCTGGGGGTGGAAACTTCAGCCCCTCGGTATTACGTGGATGATTTATCTGTGACTTGTCGTTGAAATTTTATGAATTTATGATCTGAGTAGTTCTCCGTGAAGTGTATTAATTGTTGTATAATTTTCAGACGCGTATATAATTATATACACACTGTGTATTTTCCATTTTGCATTTATATCTCACGCGCTTGTCAGAAATTCTTTTATTTCTTCAATTTTCAATTTTTAAGTAATAAATAGTAAGTAATCTAACATATTACATTAATTATAATGTATGTGTGTGTGTAGGATACATCAGAATTAGCACAATATAGTACATTACGTCGTCGTACACTATAATATAGTATAAAGTATAGTAGACACCATAATATATTTTATACTATAATATACTATAGTATCTAAACTCTAGTATACTGTACTATATTTTATACTATAATATACTATAAAATATAGTATAGTATCTAAATTCTGGTATACTGTACTATATTTTATACTATAATATACTATAAAATATAATATAGCATCTAAACTCTAGTAAGTATAGTATAGTATAAAATACTATATTATATTTTATGTGCTATAATACAGTATAAAATATGACATAGTATTTTATACTTATACTAATAATTAGTAATTGTGCTACTTATGCTAGTAACTCTAGTTAAAATACTATATCATATTTCATTTACTATATCACAATGTATCTAATAATAATACACTTAAATAATAACGTAGCATGTATCTTACTACATGTATCTTATATAATAATAATCTTATGTCAATATAGTAATGTTATAGTATACAATGATAATAACATACATATAGACACTTATATGTATATGTTAATACAATATAATGTAAATGTTAATACAATACACTCTATATTGTTGACAATCTTATATAACAGTATTCTTACATTAATATAGTAACATTATAGTATAGAATGATAATAACATACATATAGACACTTGTATGTATATATAATGTAAATGTCAGTATAATACACTCTATATTGTTGACAATGATCAAAGATGAAATTAGTTCGCGAAAGACGGAATGTTTTTCGAAAAACGTGGTTTCTTCGAGCCACGTGACGACACGCCGGTTGCTATCGGTTGTCTTCGATTAGCAATATTTCCATCGCGTGAATGGCAACGAATACCGGTGGCGATCGTAAATCGGTAGTGATATCACTCGAGGACACGGTTCGTCCACCATTTCCATGACAATATAAATCAAACGTCGGAGGATTTACGAGCTCTGCTCCGTTGCCACGTAAACACCGCTATTCTTTCCCCTTCTCTGGCTCTGCCGGACGGCCTTTGCCGCGACTTCCAGTTCCGCGGATGCGAGAAACGTCGCCCCCGGGGTCCGACGTGACCCGTGAAAAACGCTACGTCGTTAACGTCGCATTAACCGAGCTATGTATACCGAATTCCTCGAACCAAGTGAATTTCAATTTTTGCAAAAAAGAAAGGAAGAAAAAAAGCAATTTCAATGTAATTTTCAGTTTAATTCCAATTGTTGGTTTTCAAATCATCGTGAACCGAGTGAATTTCAATTTTTCCAAAAAAAAAAAAAAAAAAAAGGAAAAACAATTTCGGTATAATTTTCAGTTTAATTCCAATTGTTAACTCCTGACAGTTATTGACTTTGCAGTTAACCTTTCGCGGATAACCTTGATTGAAATTTTTACCAAATGGATGTTTGATAAACGCGCGTGATGTAAATGTAACTCGATCGTAATAAGAGTCGATCAATAATTTGACGTGAAAAACACGAGAATTGACAATTGAGCGAATAATCCTGTCGAACGTCAGTCGACATTTGTGTTAAACGCGTATTGCTAATTTAATAAATAATCCCGATAATTTAACAAATAGTTGGATCAGGCATGCATTAGTAATTTAACAAATAATCCTGACGAACATCAGCCGGTAATTCCGTAAATAGTTGTGTCAAGCGTACGTTGCTGATTTAATAAACAATTCCAACGGGCATCGATCAATAATTCTAACAAATAGTTTCTAACAAATCCCAATTAATCATTCGACGTAATGCCGAATGCTAATGAACGTAGATCGAACGAAAACAATTAAACACGAAGAATACACGTTTGACTGTATTCTCGCGAAATAATCTAATTACATTCTAAAATAATTTAATTACATTCCAGAATTACGTTCCAATCATATTAATTAGAGTATCGTAAATATTTGCGTTCCAAAATAATTTAATCGGCGAATCGTCGCGATGTTTTTCCCCGCGGGGAATGAAATTTGTTAAAAAACAAAAGGGACGGGAAGCCCCGGTGGGAAACGGAAAATCGAACGCAAAACCGCGTGAAATTCCGCTGCTCGCATTTCACTTACACGTAAGTGCCAGCCTCGGCCATTATCGGTGGAAGTTTAACGGTTCGTACACCGATTGGCGGTTTGCCTGGACGGCGCGAATTAACATACTCGATGCTCGGCTCCCCGGTAACCCCCTGGTTTACCGTGTTCACCGCATTTCGACGCTTTCCATCGATCCCTCGTTTCGCGGGAATTACGAACATCCTACCGCCACCCATCTCTGATTTTCCGCGCCGGTAATCCTGCACCGGTAACCGATACCGAACCATCTCGTCATTATCAGCTATTATCTATGAAGGGGGAGGGAGGGGGAGTAAAAGAGACGGAAGAAAAAGAAAAAAACTGAAAGATAAAGAGAACGACTGGTGAGAAAATTACTTTCGGAATTGTCTTCTGCGGTGGTTTGAGAAAACTTTAGAAAAATATTTAATAATCGTTAATGATGTGTAAAATTTAATTGTAATTTGCTCCGATAGTATATCGTGCAATCGTGATTGTAATAATATTGTGTAATTTAATATTAACATGATAACAATGATAACATTATGTGTATTATAATATTTAATATTAACAATGGGAGCGATTAAATAAGCAGTCGGGTGGAATTAGTTTTCTAATTTGTGAGAAATTTTCATCAAACTTGAATTTTTATATCTCAGCTTTGCGCTCGGCTCGGCGAACAATTGGCAATATTTTGAAAAAGATGTCCGACTGAAACGTGGTTTAACAATGTAGACCGATGAAAATAGGCAAAGTCGTGTCTTCGTTATTTCATCGAGAGAATGTTTCGATAATTGTGTTTGAAGGTATAAGATTCGGTGCAAGTACGACGAAAGGTGTCGTTAAAATACCAAGTCCACTTAGAAACTCGAGGGGAGAATCGACCACCTCAACCTCGACTGTCGAAGCGACGTTAAATTTTCATTTCTCAGGCGCTCGGATGCACTTTCAACCACCTAGGTGCTTCACTAACTTGGGCAACGTGGTCGAAAGTGCACGTGCAGTTGGAAGTTGGAGCACGTACGCGTGCAACAGTCAGCGAGAGGCAGAGTGGATCGATTATTGGCCAGGCGCGAGTAGTGTAAATCAAGTTCTTATCGGTCAAGGGAAATGGGTAAGTTAGCGGCCGGACAGGTGACACGGGTTTCGGTTAACCGGTAGATAAGGGAATATAAGTAAGTTATTGGCTAGTCGGGTGAAAGAGGCCGTTGGTTGGTGTGCGTGGCCGAGTGAAATAGGTCGGTTGTTAATCAGCCAGGCGAGCTGTATCTGTTGCTCGTTGTTGGTCAAGGCGAGTGGATAAATTATTGGCCGGGCAGTGACGCGGATCAATCACTGCTGATTAGATTGAGGATGTATCGATCAGGCAGGCGAAAAGGGTCTGCGAACGTTGGGTCAGCGTCGAAAATATTTCGATTTCGCGGTGAGTCGACGATACAATGTCCGACGGTGTTTGTTGTTGTTCCGTGGCCAAGGAGAGCGAGTAAATTTTTGATCAGCCGATGAAAGTAAATTCCTATTGTCGGCAAAGAGAATAGGCAAGTTGCTTGATCGCAACGCAGAGATGTGGGTCGCCAACGAAATTGAAACAAAACTAATATGTAGTCTTGTTTCCAGCCGGAAGCGCGGTGCGAAATTTCACTCGGTGATTAATCAAGTGATTGAAATAAATTCGTAGTCGGACAGGAATGGTAGAAAGTCGTACGTACAGTTGAAGAGTTGCAAGGGGTATACATCAATGTGTAATAAGTAGACCGTCCCAGTTATTGGTCGGACAAGTAGACTCGACTGGAATTAGAAAGCTTTCGTAACAGTGTAATATCACGAACGTCTATGGTCAGCTGTAAAATTAGAATTGGGTTATTCGTCGGACGAGTCAATTGCTCGTCAAAATAGAAAGGAAAAAGTGAAATGAAAGAAATGGGTCATTTGTGATACCGGGATAAGCAGAGTCTCTCGAATATTAGCGAAGCGAGTGGAATGTTTCAGTTATTGATCAGACAGATGACTGATTGTGAGTTATTTCTGCTTGTTAAATATATGTCAATTAATCAGTAATGCATCGGCGCGTGTATAATACACGCTAATTGTCTAATGAATATTAATATATGTAATAAAATGTATCTACGAGAGAGACAAGTAGAACAGATCCACTATAAGTCGGACAAATTCAAAAACACAAATTTCTATCCAATTCGATAATTTGAATTAAATCATCGAATCTGACCTAACCAAATGTTTGCCAGGAAGTCTTCCAACTCTATTCTAAATCCGTTCTACCTCTCCTGACTTTGTTCTAAACCCATTCTGTCAATAATAAAGCATACCAATTCTCTTCGTGAACGAGTACCTCGCGAGCAGATCTATTATTAATCGGACAGAAGAATACGATATAACCTATAAACCGATTCTCTGTTTAATTTAATAATCAAAAACGCGCCTAACAAAGGCCGTCTTTTGATGAATATTAACAATGAAACACGTTTCACTGTTATTTCACGGACAGTTGAACTAGATTCTAATTATTCAACGTGTCAGAAACGACAGCCCAACCTAACATGGTCCAACAGCCAAATATTTGTCGAGAAAAACGCAATCAGTAGCGAAAACACGTTGCTTCGTAAACGAGTGGAGTAGATCGCGTTGTTGCGCGGCGTAACAAGCAGCACACGGACCAACTTTTCACTTAATTTAACAACCAGAAACAAATGTTTCCCCTCTTTTCAAAGAAGGAAGAAGAGAAAAGAAGAAGGGAAAAAGAAAGAGGCGACCAAAGGAAACGTTGCAACACCGCTCCATAATCGCGTTAGAGGTTTTCCTCCTTCGTTCGCGGAAAGCAGCGCGCCGGTTGGTTATTATTCTTTCGTAATCTAGCAGAAGTCTGGTCCGAAACGAGAGCGCACGATTGTGCATCTTCGCTCGAGGTATTCCGACAGAGGTATCCCCCTGTTTTTTTTCCTCTTTCTCTTTCTTTTCTTGATAATCCTTTCTCTTTATAATTCTCGCAGCGAATATTTTACTGTCGGCGCTGGCTGGCAAACAATTCCCCATTGTCATTTCCCTCGTTCCCGGTGGGAAACGTTCCGCGAGAGCACGGCGAATTTAACTTCAGCAACAGAAGGAAACTGCGCAAAGGCAACACACAGAGAGAGAGAGGGAGAGAGCCGGTAAGGATTAGACGCTTTCGTCGAATGAAACTGGAGAACACAAGGGGGATACTTGATTAATTGTTAATTGCACCCGGACGAGCCGGTTGTCGTTGCGCGTGTTCAACAGATACCGAGATTATTTACGTCTCGTCTCGTCTCTGTGAAACACTTGGAAGCCCCTACAGCCTCTGTTTCGATTCAATTAGAATCTTTTGAATTGAGAATGCGTCGAGTCTCTCGAATTTGAATTTCGGTATTTCTGTCCTCTTTTTTCTTTCTCCATTTCTTATTTGCGGTACTAATGAAATTGACGAACCATTGGTCGCAATTGTCACGATTGTTGTTGTGATTTAACAACACCTGTATTGTTGTTGCAATGCAAAATTAATTATTGTAATTATTGTAATCACTGGAAGTTCAATTAATAACAGAACGTAGTATAGCTGGTTGACTAGCGCAATTTCGAGTGTTTGATTTTATTTTACACTGCCCGTGAAGTGGAGTTGAGATCAAAATTCCAATAGCGAATGACGTAGTTGGAGGAATTCGCTTTGAAATTAGAATATTGAACGTCATTCAACAATAACTCAAATTCAACATTTATCAATCTTATTAATTAACTGAAGAGAAAAAAAGATTCGAAAGAATTCGTCGAAATTAATTTGACATGTAATAACAATTCGAAAAGAATCGTCTCGAAATGTATTCGAGTTTCGCAGTTCGTGATTTGTTATTTACAATATTGTCTAGATCAGTGATGCCCATGCCCCACCTGTGACGCATAATTTTTGTTATTCAATTAAACAGCGAATTTTTGAAGCCTAAAAGACTATCAAGACTTTCAAGACTAAACAACTTTCTGACTTCTGTGAAAGAAAAACAATTAGAAAATTAAATTTTCACTTGGAAGAAATGTAAAAAACATTCTTTCTCTTTCTCTTCTCGCGTTGGGAACGACGAGTCTAGACTATTTTCCAAAAGACGAAAGATTAATGAGAATGCAGAGATGAGAAAAACGAGGGAACCGTCGGATCAAAGTGTAAAAACGAAATCTACCACCTCGGGTGAAATAGAAATAATAATGCCTTCGTCACACTGTGAGGCGTCTGCCTCTCTGTTCGTGATTGCAATAAATATTGCTGTTGCCGTGGTTCACCGTGTCTTGTTGGAACTCCTCGCGTCTTGTCATTAACGATAGAGAGCACGTACTTTGCAGGCGGGGGGTAAATTAATCAAGGCGGCGTTTTGTGGTGCCTCGTAACCGGCGCTTACAGCAGATACATTATTTGAACAAGTGTATCGTCACTGGCAAGATGGTACACGGCGCAATAGTCGCGAGAATTCGGGAGGCAAAGGCTTTCAACGTAGATGTATTAACCTTTGCCGTGCGCGCTGTTACGCGGAATTCCGCGTGGGAGGGGAACGAGGGAATAAAAAGAGAGAGAAGGATAAATAAATAGGGAGTGGAAATAAAGGAAAATTTGAGAGCAAGAAAATGGAGTTGAGGAACGTGCAAGGGAAGGGAAATTGAGCAAAGAGAAATTCAAGTTGGAGGAAGTGTTGTGAAGAAATATTTTAAGGGGAGGAACGTTCGAAAAAAAGAAAATTGAAGTAAAAAAAGATTTAGTAAAGAAATATTTTAAGGGCAGGAAAATTCGAAAAAAGGAAAATAGGGTGAAAGAAAATTCAAGTGAAGGAACATGTAACAAAGAAAAGTTTTGAGGGATAGAAAATTCGAAGGAAGGAAAATTCAAGTAAAGGAAGATGTAATAAAGAAAAATTTTAAGGGCAGGAAAATTCGAAAAGAAGAAAATAGGATGAAGGAAAATTCAAGTAAAGAAAGATGTAACAAGGAAAAATTTTAAAGGCAGGAAAATTCGAAAAGAAGAAAATGAGATGAAGGAAAATTCAAGTTAAGAAAGATTTAATAAAAGTTCAGTGCGTTTAAGGGAAGAAAAATAAAGAAGAGAATACTTTTTCAGGGTGAAACATAAAGACCAGCAAAAGAGAAAAGAAAGTATAATTAAAAAGAAAGAAAAATTCGAAAGAGAAGAAAATTGTAAATGAGAATTTTTGAGGAAAAATTGCATTTCTTTGTAATCTCCCTAGAACTTTGCGAAAAAATAAAAATCAAATTAAAAGTAAAGAAAGCACACGTGGTGTGATTTTGTAGGTACGTGAGCACAGTCTAGTTCTAGGATATATTATCTTTGGAGCAAGAGGAGGCAGATTGCCTTCAGGCAAGAGACATTAACTGAAGCTTTATTGCATAATAAATTGATGGAACGGTCGATAGCTTTACGCGTTGCATGCTCCGGCGTTTGGCACTGCCGTCCATTATACCAGACATGGAGGCACGAATTTCGATAGAAATAACCTTGTCCTCCCTCTAATGTGACTTCCAGTCAATTACTAGTAACCTCTGGTTCATTAACGGCTGCTCAATTTCGTCTCTGTTGTCCCGCCTGTTCAATAACTCGCGCTTCCCTTCTCGTCGATGGATAAATAAATAAACACACAAATTAATTATCGCACGAGAAAATAGTCGCGTGTGTAAATAATTGTTTGAACAATTGCTTGTTTCAGGGGGACGAGTGGAATCGACATTGATCTACGCAGGCTGGATATAGATCAGTGCCCCCTGCCACCTGGATCCACACAGTTGAATATTTTTGCAGCGAGCGACAAATGCAAGAAGCGAACCACCGAGGTCAGTGAATTTTTTAGTCAATGGACGATGAGAGATAATAAAATGAAAGTTTTGTATACGAATTCATGGATGTATTTAAAAAAAAAAGGAAACGAAAGTTTAGAAAATCGGAAATAAAAGTGCGTCCGTTTGAAATCTTTAAAAATTTTCCATTTCTTTCGCGATTTACATTAAATTGTTTACGTAGGTCAGTTGAATTATTAGTTTCTCCGTTGACGTTTAATTGTCGTTTTGTATTGCAGTGCATCGCGATTCCAGGACTCGGATTCCGTCGTGGAAGCTATCGATGCATCTGCAAACGTGGTTTTTACTATCCAGATACCAAGTCTCCAAACCGATACTACAATGGCACCGTGATCGAGGAAGAGTACGAGAAATTGATGATGGTAAGTCTTTCCAAGGAGAATTTATCTTGCATTTCATCAATTATGGTTCCATTTAAAGTCTTGGAAAAGAAAATTCCATTTAAAAAATGATTTTAAATACTCTCCTAGTCTGTCGGTCTATTAATCTGTTATTTCAACCAGAATATCAAACTGGTAGCCTTATATTATTGTATATTACCTTAGATTGTCTCATATTTTATTAGCTCCGTATTAATGTGGTTCCATTTAAATTCTTAAAAAGTTCCAAAATTATTTTAAATCCTGGTCCTATACACTGTATCCTATTCCTATACGGTCAATTAACCTATTACAACTAGTCTATCAAGCTATTAAGCTATCTATGTATACATTAGTAATATTTCAATTACCTAATAGTCTAGTAATCTAATAATAGTCCATTAGTCCGTTAGTCTATTAGCTCGTTCACTAACCTGTTCGTTTGCCTCAGAAACAATTGATTTGATCTGTGTTCTTCTAATCTTCTAGAATAATTTCTACCAAATTTCAATATCTATAACATCTAAAAGTGAGACGACTCTTGGAAACCTGTTTAACTGCTAAAGAAATTCTTAAATCTTCTCAAACACTTCTAATCCTCTGGACTAACCGACCAATAGTCTGATGTAGGTTTGCAATCATGTCGACTGAGAAAGAATTTTAGAGTTCTAACAAGTTCCTCCATCTGCAACTTGTCGTCCTTTTGCGAGTAAAAATCATGTACAATGTCGAGACAGTCGAGGCAGTCACTTCCAGGTCACGTGCCATTCTTTCTTGCAAGCATCTTCCAAAGCAGCCCTCCTATAAATCGACCTCCAGCTTCTCTCGAGTGTTGCCTGTTTAAACACTTTTGAATCCTCTTTCGTTTTCTCTTTCTTTCTTTTTGTTGATCAAAAGCTTGAAATAACTTGGCCGACCGAAAAAGAGAGAAAGAAACACAAATTGCAAGAGATGAAATCCCAATTTTTCCTTCCGGTCTGAGTCTCGACCTGATAGCCGGACTTCTTCAAGCGTCTCCCTCTCTTAGTGTTGACTCAAGAGTTTGGTACGGAAGGATCTCAGTAGGTTCTGAAGAGGGGACCAAGTTCCCTGGTGCTTTAATACCCAATTAGAGCGTGGGATTCTCCTATTACTTTCTAACCGGGTCAGCAAATAGGTAACACGATATCTTTTGTGTAAATGTTTGCAACGTGAAGGTTCAGAGGAAAAAGCACGTAAATATTGTTGTTATTAGATTTCGATAGTAACATCGAAAATGTGAACTTTTTTATTTCTCGCGAAGAATCATCAGTCGATAATTGTACAATTAAATTAGTTAGGCCGATGAATCTGTTAGCCCAATCAGCCTGCTAGCCTACTAGTCTATTAATTATATTAAAAATAGACTAGTAGGCTAGTCTACTTTACTAAAAATCTATTAATTATCAGATTGTTAGTTTGTTAGTCTAAAGTTAGTCTAAAAATTATCAGTTCTACGATTAAATTTCGCCTAATTTTGAAATCTATTTATTATTCTCTAGCAGTCTATTAATTTATTAGATCAATGAATCTGTTAGCCTAATCAGTCTGCTAGCCTACTAGTCTATTGATCGATTACTGAACTAATTTATCAGATTGTTAGTTTGTTAATCTATTAGTCTAAAAGTTAGTCTAAAAACTATCAGTTCTACAATTAAATTTCGCCTGATTTGAAATCTATTTATTATTCTCTAGCAGTCTATTAATCTGTTAGACCAATGAATCTGTTAGCCTATTAGCCTAATCAGTCTGTTAGTCTATCAATTAATTACTGAATTAGCCTAATCTAACTGATTAGCCTAATCAGTCTGTTAGTCTATCAATTAATTACTGAATTAATTAGATTATCAGTTTGTTAATTTATTAGTCTGTTAGTCTAAAAATTATAAATTGATAGTTCTGTTGTTGGAGAATCCATTCTCTGACTCATCTTTAGATCAATCTACAGATAGATTCTCAGTCCACCATCGGCCGAACAATAAACCGTGATCGAACTAGCTGATCAAATCATTTTAGATCGGGCCACGTCCTTCGAGTTACGTCCGTAATAAATTAGCTTCAGGTTAGCTGGTGATCCCAGCCTATCTACCAATCACCAACACCCTCGTTCTAGTCACCTAATTCAGAGACAGTCTCTGTGCAACTGCTATCCGCCCAACACCGGCGAGGGTGGTCCAGTCTGGAACTAGGCCTGGAAATTGTTTCGAATGGTCCATTTCAAGGACCGTGTCCAGCAATTCAGTTTCACTAGGGACCACGCTTCGCCGCGAATAATTCAAAGGGACCAACCTAGTCAGCAGTATACTCCGTATTGTTTCGAACAAAAGGGAATTTCGCCTAGTCGTGATCGCGGGCGATAGGAAGTTTTGGTATTGGATTTCGAAGGCCACGGGCGAAAGATCGGTAGATCGTGCGAATTATCCTCTTCGTCTACGAGTTTTGTAAATTGTTTTTTAATCGCCGCAAGTAAAAATTTCCATCTTTTGAATTTCAGTGATTTTTTTTCCCCTTAAATTTTAAGTTTAAAGAATTAAAAATTTTAAACTTAAGAAGTGCGAAATTTTTTTCTTAAATTTTAAATTTAAAAAGTTCGAAATTTGAATTTCAGTGATTTTTTTTTTCTTAAATTTTAAGTTTAAAATTTTAAACTTAAGAAGTGTGAAATTTTCTTTCTAAATTTTAAATTTAAAAAGTTCGAAATTTTTTTCTTAAATTTTAAATTTAAAATGTTCGATATTTTTTTTTTTTTAATTTTAAATTCAAAAAGTCCGAAATATGGTCGATTTGAGGAATTTCAAGTGTCGTCGATTTAAGAAACATATTTAAATTTAAATTTGGGATATTTTACGAAATTCTGTCGAATCAATGTTAGACATATTCGAGGTGAACATGTTGAATTTTGTTAATTTGAGAAATCTCAGGACTTCTATCGAACTAATATTATCTTACGTTCTTGTTACGTTCGTTAACTTTGATAGTTGCAGTGTCGATTGTCCGTCTGTGTATCAGATTTCCAACGTGAATTCGAGTCTTGCTTCCTCGATGACTTTATTTTTCACATTTCGCGTAATATTCCAATGGTGTTGCGTTCCCTTGCATTTTTCATACTCGCGAGTTTGAAGAAGAACTCTTGACAGGTGAAATTACAGTCGAGCTACAACGTAAGACCACAATTTTGTTCGTACACTTCCGCTTCCGTTGCGACTACCTCCGCAAATTGAACTACATATTCACCTCAAAGTTTCATCAAGAATCTTCCGCAATTTTAAAATCCGTATCAAGTGTCGAAGCTTCGTAACAAAAGTCGTTTACAGTTGTAAGATGAAAACGCAGTAATTATGGAACAAAAAATACGAAATGTGAAAATATAATATTATTAAATTTTCTTTTCAACTGGAATAACATTCGACGTAAAAAGAAAAAGGAAGAATTCAATTAAAAAAGATCCATCCTCATACGTGCAACTGTAAAATCACCTCCGGCTTAAATAAACTCGAATAAAACTAAACTTAACTAAACTTAAATAAAAATCTAAATAACTAACAGAAACAATCCTCAGGGGTGATTCACGTAAACAAAAATTGTTTAACACAATTAATTATTTAATTAATTTGACGACAATTTGATCATAATTTGGTCGTCGATGTCCATGGAATATTAATGTGTGGCAAGTAAATGATCCTAATATAGTTTTCGTTCTCGAATGGAACAAATTATTGTAAAATATCTCCATGATGAGACCATGTGGTTTAATACTTTCTTGCTTAGAAAGTAATATTTATGATTAAAAAAAAAAGATGACTTTTAAAATTTCGAAACTCACAAAAAAAGAAAAAAAATGATGAAAAAATCCCTTAAAAAAAATCATACAACTTTTGTATCAAACAATTTTTCATTGGACGCGTAATTTAAAAGTTACTTCACGCGTGCGAGTGTGCAAGTCACGCGAGTCACCCTGTATATTTCCAAGCAGCAAGTGACAGAGCAGTCAGCGAAATCGACGAAAATCGGGCTCTTCGTATTTTTGCCGGCGCACGGGGTATTCAATTAACACGGGCCGCCTCGTAATTGCTGATAAATGACCGGGGAACACGCGTCCCTTGCAAAAGGCCAGTCCTTGGGTGTAATTAATGCTCCCAAGCTACCGCTAACAGGCAAAAGGTTAAACCTCTCGATGTTACACCAGCCGGGAAACCAGGCGACTGCGTTCGCCCGTTCTCGGTCTGAAGAAGAGAAAAATCCGCTGATTTTAACGAGCTCCGCGCGACGAATAAACGCAAACGCCGGATATTATAGCCGTATATACACCTACTGGTAGGAGGTAGGGGTTTCGCTAGCACTCGGTTACGCGCCGTGAGAAATCGTCGCGACGAGAGTGGTATTCGGCGTTGCAGACGGTACGTTTATGGTTATGGCGCTTGTTGGACAATGCAGCCTCGTAATCCCTCGGAGGTGATTAGGTTTCTTCGCGCTCTGGGGATCGTAGATTTTTTTGTTTGTATATTTCGAAGATTCTTGCGCGTTTAATTCTTTTTTAATGTTTTGTGTATTCAATTCTTTTTTTTTTTCATGTTTTGTGTGTTTAGTGTGTTTTTATACTTTGAAGATTCTTGCCCATTTAATTCTTTTTGAATGTTTCGTTTATTCAATTCCTCTTTTTATGTTTTGTGTATTTAGTGTATTTTTGTATTTCAGAGATTATTGCGCATTTAATTCTTTTTGAACGTTTCGTTTATTCAATTCCTCTTTTTATGTTTTGCGTATTTAGTGTATTTTTATATTTTGAAGATTTTCGTGCATTTGATTCTTTTTTGGATGTTTCGTGTATTCAATTTTTTTCGCGTGTTTTGTTTATTTAGTTTTTTGAGAAGATACTTTTTTGGGGTACCTTTTTGAGTGTTTAATCACTTTTGGATATTTCGCGCACGTAGTATTTTCCCGGGGGAAATTTATTTTTCCATCCGACCGTAATTCCTTTTCGGAAAATTTGTATATTTTTTCCCCCCGGACGAATCTCTTTCACCGAACTGCGCGCGCATATTTGCCACCGCGATTAACAGTCACGGTAACAGCCCTGTTCACCCGGAAACAGATTGCTCCCTCTAAAACGGGAATATCGGAAGAAGTTTACACGAATTCGGCGTTCGATCGCGCACCTAGTGGAACGAAGTTTTCGTCATCACGTGTTACACTCGCCTCGAACAGAAGGGACGCGGACTGTATGAAATTTAATATACGAGAGCCGACGTTCCCTCGATTAGATACTCGTTCAGAAATGCAAAGTTTCCGACGAAGAATTGGGTCATTTATTTTTCTCTCTTCTACTCCCTCCCTCCCTCCACCCTCCTTTTGCTTGCTCAACGTCGTCTGTGACGTGCAGTTTTGGTTCACGTGACGGGTTAATGGAAAATATGAGAACGAACGTAACCAGGCCGAGTTTTGTATCGCGCGCGCTATACCACCGGTATAAAGTAATTTTCGTGGCTCGCGTGATTTCCCCCTTTCACGGTGTTGCGAAAGCTCGATCTTGAGCGATCGGCCTCGTATAATTTAAACAACGATACCGATCTTTCGTTGAAAGTGGTTTGCGAAGTTTCTCCTTGAAATCTTTTCCTTATTCTCTCTCCACCCCCTTTTTTTCAATACTTTTTTCCCCCTGTCTTTTTTCTCCTGTGGTCAGGAGGTTGTTGAGAAAGACGTGAAGGAAAAACATTGATCGCTTCGACGAGACACGCGGAGGCTTTGATGTATACGGCTGAGGGCGCTGTTATTAACGCGAAATTGCCTCGAAACGGCTCACTATGTTATCAGTTTTGTCAACCTGTGTGTAAGAAATCGGCTGGAAAACTCGCGATATTAACGATACACCGTTGTATTGGAGCTTTATTATTCGTTGTTGTTGCATATTTGCACTTGCTATAATATTATGTAAGAGAGTCACATTATTTATACAATGATATATTGTATCAAAAAATTCATTGAACATAGAGCATTCGCACAGTCGATTTTTAAAATGCTGTCACCTGGCGAGAATAGTATAGCAATCGTCTGACAATGGCCTGGTTTTAAAGCCCACTGTGAAGTCTCCTTGACGTCTCTGAATTCGTACAAGAATAATTTCGTTCTCAAAAATTTTGAGAAAATTCTTCTCGCAACTAGATCCACCATCGTTTCGAAGACTGAAGTCTCTCCTCTGAAAGTTTCTGTACGACTTTCCCTCGCTACTTTATGGAATTTTATGCACAGTTGTTAGGATTGCGAAGAAAAATATCGTTTCACGTTTCGGAAATTTTGCGTACTTTTTATCACTGAAAGTGATTTTAGCGGGGGTAACCCAGAAAATCGGGCTTCTTCAGGTGCAACGCTGATGCAACGAAAATTAGCGATTGGTTGATTTGGGTCGCGTGATTCGCGAGGAGGCGTGGCGTAGACCTCGAGTAGGAGTGGCGTTGTCTGGTACTGAGCGATCGCGCCTGTAATTTGTTTTGTGTTGATTCAAATGTTTGCATATCAATAAAATTTTATGGCAAAATGTCGTCTTCATTTCCTAATCAGAACAGTTGCTTCTGGGCCTTTCAGTGAGACGAATCGTACTGGGGTACAAGTCGTGCAGTTTTTTCAATTTTTACGTAGTTCCGCAAAGTTTTTCACGGTTTCTTGTAAATTTTCACGATTTTTTTGCAATTTCATTTTAATTTTTCGCAGGTTTTTGCAGTTTTTCCGCAAATTTTCGCAATTTTCCACGGTTCCTCTCTTTTTCGCTTGTCCGTGCAACTTTGCGCGATCTCACGCACTTTATCGCGATTTCTCGCAGTCTCGCAGTATAACTTCACGTCGTGTTTCCTATTTAATTCGTGGCATAAAATTCGACAAAATCTTTCGAGTTTCAAAGTTTGACAAAACAGCGAAGAAAACGTCATACGACGAATTTTAATGGGTTTTAAATTACGAGCAAAAAGCACCGATCTTCGATACCACGATAAATTCAGTCGCGAGAAAAATTTTCGACTTTAATCCGATCTGGTTTGATTAACTGCCCAACTACCACCGCGATCGAACCGAACATCTTCATTTTGTCGTGCGTCCGGTGATTTACGAACGGGATCGGGCACATTTGACTCGATGACCCGTCCTCAGAATTTTTCGTGGAAAAATTTTCTCTCGGGCAACCGAGAGAGCAAGGAGGGGAAGGAAGTTGTTGGCGAGCTCGAATGAAAAATCGGCGAAATTCGGTATTCGGCGTACTTAACATCCCAGCTTCGTGCCAATGGCTCTCTGCGGAAGACGCGGTATTTGTTACTCTGGCACGTTGCCACGGAACTCCGCACATTCTCCGCTCGAGGAGAGAGAGAGAAAAAGAAAAGAAGAAAAAGTGGCAGTTTCGTGAGCAATCTTTTTTTCACTCCTTCTCCGCGCTTTTTCTTCTCCCTGCCTTTTGTTACGACTGTCTGGGGATTAATCTGGACTCGGTGGAGCTGTGCAAATGAAATAATTTCCATCGCTTTCCAGCGGTAAGTTCCCCCTTTATTTCTTTCTCCTGTTTTCTCAGCGTCCTTGGAGAAGATGAAGAAGTTCGAAGATCGTTTGAAAATTTTAAACACAGTGTCGTTTAAGTTTCTTTGCAAGTCAAGTATATATAATTTACATGTACTTGTAACTTTTCTACAGGTTATGCACAATTTTCGAGGGCAGAAGTATCCCCATATTCCCACTCGTTTACGTAATATAGAATCATTATCTGAAAGAAAATAGTAATAATCTAATTTTCTTTATATACAATTCTTACATTATTGCCTTCAGTTGTAATTCAATTATATAATTAATATAAATTGTGATAGTTTCGATGCTTATCAAATCCATTGTATAAACGAAACGCTTATGAAATTTCCCGCCAAAAAAGTTTCGAACCAAATTGCAAGTTGTTCAATGTCGTCTGCAACGAAAAATGGCGACGGTCGTATTTAGCGCCGGTGACGGAATTCATTACCCGGATTCAATCGTCCGTGGCGAGGTGAATTAAACTTGCGGGATTTGAACTCGCGGATTATCGAGAACCCCTCGTCTTAATCGATAGAGAATTGTTCGAGCGTCCAAGAGTCGCCCCGTGCTTATCCTCGGTCCCGTTCAAGTGATCGGACGAAAAAGTTACTAGATCCCCTCTGGTAACTACCAGTGATATTCCCTAGGCGTGGAAGTCCCTCGGAGAGTTTCTTGGGCGTTCTGCCAATTAGTTGCGATTAGACTGCGGATTTTTTTGCAGATTTTTAAACATGTTTCAAAAATATTCCAAAGTAATGTTACAAAAGTATAATTGAGGAAATGGAACCTTGACAGGATTGTTTGTTTCTTTCATGTAATAAATATTGCAATAGGTGTAATAATTTTATATAACCTACAATATTTTTATGTTATAAGTGTTATAATAGCTTTGGATATTTTATATACTTGTGCATGTTTTATATACACTTGCAAAGTTTCCAAACGCATGAAAAGAGTTGTTGTAAATAACTTTCGGTTAGAAATTAATCACTCTTTGGCAAAGATTGGTAGTTTAATATTTTACAAAATTGGAGCTTTGGTGAAAAAGAGGAGATTGTTTGCTTTTCGAAGACTGAACCACAATAAAAAAAATATTTATAACTATCATACCTTATAATATTAATTACAATAATTATATTTTATTTATTATGCAATTACGAAATTAAAATTAGACACAAAAGTTCCTCCAAACCTAAATTAAAAACTTTTTTAAAGATTGAGCTAGAAAATATTCTACACCCGGCTATAGTTATACTACATCGCGACAATTACATTTTCAATACAATTGTACATAAAATTAGGCACAAAAATTAGCAATTTCTTCGAAGAAAACGTTCACCAATAAACGGTTTACTATTTTTACGAAAAAAAAAAAAGAAAAAAGAATGAAAGAAGAAAAATTAAAGATCGCCTCTTTTTGACGCGTCAGAGAGAGGGGTCTTAAAGCGCTGTCAGGCTGTAAATTTTCATTTCCAAGTAACGTAAGTCTCGCCATCCGAAGGAGAAACACCTCAGGATCAGCCATAAATCACCAGCGTTACGACCAGCCGTCCCCCCTCTCATCCTTGGCTGCTCGGTCAGACACTATTTTTCTCGAGCACCCTATACGTATAACCGTATAAGCGTGCCGGAGCTCGAGTAGACTGTCGACTCGTTCGTTCCTTCGCGCGAAAATGGTTATCGACAGCAACCACGCCGTCATCCGCACTGTCATTCGGAGTTCCGTGCCGGATTTGACGAGCGCACCTGCACCGGATGGCGAAACGATTTTCCCATTGGCTTTCCAACGGAACGTTATTAATTCGTTGGGTGGTCCAGGACGGTTAGTATGACGTGCGGAATATGGGATCTTTCGGCGTCGATAAGGCAGATCCCGGCTTCCGCTGGTCAATTGAACCCGAAGGGTCTCAGAACCCGTTGAATCATGGATCAGCTGTACTTTCTTAGATTGCCTTCTGTTTACTAAATCCCTCGGGAATCTCTGATAGGATGATGATTCGAGGAAGGTATTGATCTCCAGAATGGAGGTTGGGAATCGTTGTGTCGATTGTGAACTGGATTTGAGCTTGAGACTTGGTTCAGAAAGCTTACGAAAAATATGGCTCTTTAAATGTATTGTTTGAACGAATGGTTCACGCCATTGAAAAACACTACTTTCCTCGATTTACACGGAAATTGAATCTTCAGTAAAACTTTGAGGGTAGTTTTCACCTCTTTTAATAAAAAAAAAAAAAAACAGATGTCAAATATTTTTTCGAAAACTAGATTTATGTCAAATGTCAATCAGAATCGGTGTGTGTGTCCTCTTGCCTTCTAAGATTTCTTTAATTTTCCGTTCATTGCACGAACGAGCTTCCCCGATTGAAAATGGAGCTCTTCGCTCTTCGTGGAAAATTTCTCAAACCCATATGTACGTGATATCCCATACGTCACAGACAAATCTATCAAACCAGGCCGCTGTCTGTCCAAAGAAGAAACAACGTCAGAGTTTCCAAAGTTTCATGATCTTCCATTAAGGAAGCAACGTCCTCGCTCGTCAACGTCAAATAGAAAGAAAAAAAAACTTTCTCGCCACGATCCTATCGTATCGCAAACACGCGTGAAACCGGGTCACAATCCTCCCAAGGAAAAGTCAACCTCATCTTCGCCCCAATCGCAAACGAAGCTTTACACCGTCCGTAAAAATAGAGAACCATACTCACCATGATCTTATCCATCATAAACACGTGTCAAAACCAGGTCACGATCGTTCCAAAAATGAAACGGCAACCGCCGCGTCTCGTGACTTTATTTCTGTCAAAAAAAAAAAAAAAAAAAGAAATTCGATAGCATCGAAGATTGCTTGGAGCAATCTGATTCTTTCCTTTTTCAAGCAAGAAAGACTTTCTAATTTTCTGACTTTCCAACGACGAGTTTTAGTAATTGGTCATTGCCGACTAAAGGGTTTGTTCCTGAAAATTCTTCTAAAAATTTGTAGAAATTGGCCGTGTATTTCACTTGGTCTGAGAACAATCCACACTCTGAATCCGATCGAACTTGGCCCGATTCTGGCCTCTCTGCTTTTCGTGTAAAACTTCGTTGGAATAATAAACGTCAGCTAAATCGAGTAATCTGTCCAGAGTCCAGAATTTCAGACGACACCCAAGTACTGACAAACCAAAAAAAAAAAAAAAAAATTGAAGCACTTTTCAGCCCAAATTCAAAAGATTCTAAAAATGAAAACGTGTCCCCCTTAATTAGCAGTGTCGCGAATTGTTAGAACAGGTGGAACAATTCGTCCTCCACGTTGCTTTCGCTTGCCAACGAAATATCCCTGAAATATCATCATCGGAACGACGAAATAAACGAGATAATAAAGGCCAAATTGGTTCTCCTCTTGACTCTCTATTTCCTAGCGAAACGTGCCGCATAGACACGCTACCAAGGCTGTCGTTGAAAGGGATTATTGTCACTGTGATTCCTTTGTCCGCTAATGTCTCGACGCGTTTCACGATCCTCGTTTCTGTTCGCTTCTCTTTTCGAAATTGAAAGGCTGCTATTTTTGTGACTTCCCGGTTGGAGAGAAGGTCAAGTCAGGTTGGGTAGATTGTGGGACTATTGTCCGCGTTTGACAATGACTTTGGTGGAATTCGTATTGAAGTCTTTATTTCTCTTTTTCCGGCTGGTTCCGCTGTGTAAAATTGAATCACCCGTCTGAGGATTAATTGGATTTTCACCCGGAGCTTCTATTTTCCTGAAGTGAGGAAAACTACCAGAATTTAAATAACCGGACTTGAGACAGAACTGAGACTCGAAAATTGCCAAAATTCGCACCCTCGCTCGTTTCCTCGAGTCTTCTTCCGTTCTTCTTGTTCCATTCCACTGTCATTGTAGTCACGAGATGCCCGAGAATCGAGACATTCGCAGAAGTTGCAAAGTTCCGTCGACTTGCTGTTAAAATTCCTCGGAATCGCTTGCCCAAAATTTGGCCCAGGTCTGGGGAATCTTTTTACCCAGAGGAGTTTCCTTTCCATTTCCACCTATTCTCCTGAAATCGGGACTTAATTCCAGCGTATCGGAATACTCGTGATTCCATTCACCGAGTCGATCCAATATGCCGGGAATTTATTTCGATTATCAATTCGTCGACGTCTGGCTGGCAGGACTAGGCTGCCTGAAAGCCTTGCCCCCTTATCTTCGTCGTTCTTTGAACTTCAGTTTTCAGAGGTTTCAACGATAAATAATAATAATTTGTAAAAGTACAAATTTCTAGAATACTTTGTCGAATTTTTATAGTTATTTTTCGTGTAACTTTCGTAGATCCCTTTCTGCTGTAATAGCTGCAGTGTTCACGGTTCTCATCGATCAGTTGGCCGAACTATAGAAAGTGGAGAACGGTCAAAGAGCCGTCTTTTTTTTCTCGCGCAACGAGCCGTTTCCGTAATTGTTCGACCATTTGTTTCGCTGGCCGGACGTTCAGACGGTTTTTAAGGCGTCGATCGCCGCTTCATAAATCACTCTGCTACCTCCACTTTCATTTAGTGATTGTTCGTTAAGGTTTCTGTTCCTGCACCTCGTTCTTTGCTCTCGCGCTTTCTTTCACGCGTCATTTTCAATTTTTAAGGTAATGCCAAGCTTGAAATGATGCCAAGGCCAGGCTAGCTAGCTCCCTTATCTGTCATGTTTCGCTAATTATTTTTCAAGAGTCTCGCTCGGATGAAATCCTGCTGTATTTTATTTGTAAGTAAATAATTGGTCGATGAAAAGACATAATTTCTAATTATGGGAAGACCACAGAATCTGGGACAGTTTTAATTTGACAAAATTGGATTACGAATCTCTCTTGGATAGGTGGTAGATCTAGATGAGACTAATTGGTTTTTACTATATTTTATTATTTGCCAGTGATGTCAGAGCAATCTACGAATAGCTACGAATGTAACTAAGAGTAAATACTAAGGATACTGCACGGAATGCAGTTTCAATGTTATGACAAAGTTAATTCGCACTTGGATGGGAGCTAGGATCAATTAATTCTGACATCTGACTCTTGTCAACAATCAACAATCGTCGGTGATGTCAAAACAACCCGCAGTTACACGAGTGAACAAATACAAGGAAGTTTTAATCTGGCAGAATTGGACTTACAATTAGATGGAAGCTAAATCTACCTGGGATCAGTTAGTCCTAAAATACACTCTACTCTATTTCATTTATAACATATCATAACACATCAGTGAAATAATTGTCAGTGACGTTAAAAGAAGCTACAGTTTCAATAGAAAAGAAATGTTAACATTAATCTTGAACATTCTCAATCTGACATATTTGGTCCACCAGTCAAGATCCAATTGATCCTATCATAACTCATTGTGTTTTATACTGTATTTCATTTGTAATATGTGAGTGAAATAATTGTCAGTGACGTTAAAAGAAGCTACAGTTTCAATAGAAAAGAAATGTTAACATTAATCTTGAACATTCTCAATCTGACATATTTGGTCCACCAGTCAAGATCCAATTGATCCTATCATAACTCATTGTGTTTTGTACTGTATTTCATTTATAATATGTGAGTGAAATAATCTTCAGTGACGTTAAAAGAAGCTACAGTTCCACCAAAGAACAAATATTATCATCAATTTCAGTCTGAGAAAATTGATTCTTGACTCTCAATTGATCTTGACTTTCAATAGAAAAGAGATATTAAGATCAATTTTAGACAAATTCAGTTTGACAAAATTATTCCATCAGACAAGATCTACACAGACCCAATTGATCCTATCATATGATCCTATGAACATGGTAGGATCATATATTTTTTTCTATACTCACAGAGTATTTTATCTATACTCTATTTCATTTCTAATATGCGAGTGACGTTAAAGGAAGCCACAATCAATAGAGAAGAAATATTAACATCAATCATGAGCAACTTCAATCTGACAGAATTGGTCCATCTAGCTAGTCTAGATCCGATTGACTCTGCCACAATCTGCTTTATCTTATCTGATAATACTACCTGAGTAATATGATCGTCAACTATATTGAACAAATATTAACAAGATCGTCAATTCGCGGTATTGTGAACAGTTTCTAATCCTGGCGAGATTGATCCATGCGAGTCCCGCTCAGATGGATCGCCAAATACCCATGGCAATGGTTTGCTTGTCACTGGTGCTCGTCAAGCTCGACGAGATTGCGCGTCAGAAAGACACGGTAGGCCGGATCGAAACAGAACCTGACACGATGGGATCGGACTAGGCGGGTCTGGGTCGTCGCTGATCGTTCGATATTGCTAGCTTAGTATCTGTCCTCCCTGACAGCGTGTCATTTCTGATTACGTCGCAGGCATTCCGACTGAAGTTTAACGCAAACCGACGCGCACCGTACGCTACCGCTGATTGGTTTCTGATTGGAATTCACTTGTCAACGATAACGAGAGGCTTGGCCATCTCATCGCAGTTGCCAATCTAATTTGCCCGATATCTGAACCATAAAGGGGAGGGTGAAGCTTTCGTCGAGAATCGTCGTCTTTTCATCGTTGGTTGATCTCAAAAAAGTCGCCGGTTAGATGTTTGATCGTGTATTTAAATGGCACGTGTATTTAATATTAATAAAAAAAAAAAAATTGCGAGCTAGGATCGTGTGTTCAGACCAGGAATACTGATCCTTGACATTTATTTTAACAGTTGGTCAATCTCAAAGAAATTGCACAGTCGTGTGTTTAGACTGATCCTTGACACTTATTTTAATTTTATGTCAATTGATAAAAATACGTAAGTATATATTAAATTTTCAATAGTATGTATGTAATAAATATATGACGATTATAAAATTATGTTGTGCAATATAAATATGACTGATAAATTATATATATCTTAGACGTCGTGTTACAGTTTTAAAAAAATAAAGTAGCAATCTTAAAATATTCTAAAGTGATCCCGCATTGCTGCCTGGCCGTAAATCTGCTGATTCTACTGACGTGGCCACCTGTCGGCCGAAGCGGCGAGCTCTTCTACTGATTGATCCACTTGTCTGACCATACACGACCTCATTCCGCTAATCCTCGACGCTTGTCCGATTCTAATCGATTTTTTCCACGGGGGGGAAACGTCACCAGCCGGTGAACGTTATCAGTTAATCGGGCAAACGAGCCAGAAAACTCGTTCCGAATCGGCGCCTCATTCAATCCTGATCGCGTTTTGTGTTTGGCTGCGTTTCGCCAGAATTCTCGTTTCGAGTTATTATGAAAATCATCGTTATTCAACGATGTCGAGCGAATTCTCTCGTTACCAGCTGGCTCTCTGCGTGCCACCTCTCTGTACGTTGTTAACGCGAATTATTTCGTCGTTTCGACTCGTAACAGATGTTTGCGGGCACGCCGGTTGAAAGGTCGCGCCAGTGATTGACCTGTTTCACCCGTGAATGTGTAAAAGCCTGCAACCTCTCGTGGCTTCCCATCAGGTGGCGGACGTTATCCCCTTTCGTTCTACCTCTGCTTGCCACCCTCTTTCAGAGATTTAACCCCGCCTCGCGTATCGAAATTTTACGCGGTAGAGGAGGTGATTAGGAATTTTCGATTTCGAGATTTTCGTGAAATTGATCGTTTGTTGGTCTATTATTTATCATTTACTGTTGATTTCAACTCAAATTTGTACTTTCGTGAACGTAATTAAAAAAACACAAGTTTCCAATTAATTGCTCCTCCGCAGGAAAATTCTACATATCATGCAGGAAATAAATACATTATTTATTTTGCCAAATAAATGCCAGATATGTGTGCCAAAATTCCAAGTCGAGGTTCTCTTTCAATTTCTTAAAAAAAAAAGAAGAAATTAAAGAACTTATCGAGGACAATTGTTAGAAATAAATTAATTGCTAGAAACTTCAACTGAAACAATAGGTTGTCAAATCGACATTTTTTCAATTTGACAACTATTTTCCAGTCCACCGTCTCTTGTTGGAATCCTATTCATTAAAAAAAAAAAGTTTTTAATTAACTTGACTACATTGCACCGAAACGCTACACGAGTTCAATTGAGAGCAAATTGCATTTCGTTCGCAGACGTGTTAATAATCTGACTAACGAACCTGACACGATCCAAGGGATTAAAATTGTAACAAAGGCAGCATGTAGATAGTATTCGCATCGTTCTGTTGCATCATTCGACAGAGAGAACTCAAGACAGACGAGTCAGACACAATAACGTGGATTTTAATGAACATCTGTCAGGCGGATAATTAAACGCAGTTGCTAAGATCCGTCTGATTTGAAGTTATCTTTATATCCAGCGCATTGTTAACTAACTAATTAATTACTAATTAATTAATATCGCGAGAGTGTCTTTTTATTTATTTTCCTTTTAGTCGAATTTTCTCAAGTCAAATTTCAAGAATCAGGATTTCAAATTGTTGAGTTCTGAAGAAATCCGAGGATTTCTAAAAATTTTAAATTTCGAGAATTTCAAGAATCCTATAAATTCGATACTTCGAATTCCGAGTGTTTAAAATTCCAGGAATGTCAGATTCTAGCGATTCCAAATCTCCGAACTCTAAGAATAAAAAATTCCAGGAATGTCAGATTCTAAACATTCCGAATCTCGAGAATTCCAAGTTCCAAGGATTCTAAATTTGTTTAACTCCGAACTTCGAGAATCCCGAATTTTAGGAATTAAAATCCCGAAAATTCCCAGAATCCAAAAGCTCGAAATTTCAACATTCCGAAATTTAGAATTCTGAATTCCAAAAGTTGCGAAATTTAGCAGGATATTACGATTAACGTCAAAGTGTTTAACAATTGTGTGTGAAGAGTTTCTGAACAATTTGCATTGTTTATCGTGTGTCACAGTCAAACAGTAAACGTAGCAACAATATTATAAAATCCTGTGCGTAACTGCGAGCAACTTGGACCGACTTTGTATGTACTTGTACAATTACGCTAAGCAGTTGAAATTCATGACAAATGCACGGTAAGACATTCTGTAGACAAATTTAATTATTAGCCGAGTGAATGTGGAGCACCGTCTCTTTCTCTCTCGGAACTGAAATTTGACTGGCTAATTCCACGCATTAAATTTTCTGCCGTTATTAATTATTCTCAATCGGATTAACAAGACCTTTTAAATTACATAATGGAATTGAAATCTTTGGAATAATTGCCCCACGTTATATCTTCCGGTAAAAACATTTCTTTCTTTTTCGTTAAAAATTTCATAAACATATGGAAGAATTTAAAAAATCTGCAATTCTCGAAACCTTTCGAAGTTTCAAATCAATTGGTCTTTGGAATTTTTCGAATGCCTCTTTCAATTTCCTCTTCCGATGAAAAAAAATTCTCAACTAAACACCCATAAAAAAATTTCCATATTTAATGAGAGAATCATCGTCAACACCCTCGATAACAGCCTCAAAATTAAATAGACAATGGTCTTCCATGAGATCTAGAACAAATCGTGTCCTCCACGACAAATATTGCAGAATCTCGTCCAAGCACTGCACGGGATTATTATTTCCTAATAATATGCGCGGGAAGGTTCGTTCTCGCGATACGTGCAAGTGGCAACTGGGCGTAGTTACTTGCCCCTAATATCCCGAACCATAATGCCACCGTTCGTGATTTGTGACGTCGATAAATCTCCTCAAACTTAAGTCCCGATCGTGAATACGATTTACGACATTGTGATTTGCGAGGTGCACGGATTTATGCGGAGGGGAAGAGGATAGCGCGCGCATCGTTGGTCACTTATGGTTTGGCGGAGGAAATTCGTTTCGATGGCGTGTAAGGACATTTGTTTTCGCGGCGCCGCTTTCGACAGTGGACGCTAATGAACCGTCCAGTTGCTTCTCGTTGAATTATTGCCTATCGATGGGATTAAGAACGTGGCCGACGTCCGTCGAATGTTAATCGATACCTTCCACTCTCGTTATCTCGTGCTTGGAGCAGGGCTCGCGTGATTTACGAGCTCGTCCATTCGGTGGAATTCCACTCGTCGAACGCGAGTTATTTCTTTGAGGGTGCAGCGCCCTTCGGTGATATTAGTTCACAAAATTGAAACATTTCGAGGAATTTGTAACGAGAAAGATAGAAATTTGTAGTTGATGTTGTTTGATATTTTTGATGT
This sequence comes from Melipona bicolor, assembly GCA_030673865.1. Lineage (NCBI taxonomy): Eukaryota > Metazoa > Arthropoda > Insecta > Hymenoptera > Apidae > Melipona > Melipona bicolor. The sequence continues at coordinate 1,625,421 of JAHYIQ010000020.1, forward strand.
TAATCGAGTTAACAGATCCGCTATTATTCTATATTTGTCATTGTGATAAATTTCTCAGTCTGCAGAGAAACATTTCTTTCAAGCACCAGAGAACCATAGAATTCTGTTATCTTTATTTATTCATTAGAAGATTCCTTCAGACAAGTCCGGAAGAATTATCAATTTATCACCCAGTTTTATCATATCATAAATTTTCTTATCTTCGAGAAAAGAGAACAATATTCCTTTTAACAAAAATGTCAGAAACTAAGAATAAAATAATAATCAACTTGTCACCCAGTTTTATTGTTACATTTCTTAGTAAATTCCCCAGTCTTCAAAAAGAAGAAACAAAATTCCTTTTAACGAAAAAGTCAGAAACCAACTACAGAGGAATAATCTACTTGTCACCCAGTTTTATTACTACTTTATTACTACAAACATTCCTTAATAAATTTCCCAATCTTCAAGAAAACAAACTTCCTTTTAACCAAAAAATCAAAAACTAAATCCAGAATAGTAATCAACTTGTCAGCCAATTTATATAAATTCCTCAATTCCCTTAATAAATTCCCCGATCGTCAAAAAAAAGAGAACAAAATTCCTTTCAACGAGGACGTCAGAAACCAAGTCCAGAGGAATTGTCAATTCTTAAAAGAGAGAAGAACCGACGCCCTTTCGCTTACACTTTGTTTCACGTTGATACGTCGTTTCGTTCCCGAGCTACGTGGCTTTAAAGTTTATCATTGATGTGCCGCCTAAATTCCTGGAAACAAGCTCCCACCCACCGCACCTTCCAGGAAATGCGTACGCGCAACCTACTCTATAGTAAAAAAAGCCGCTGACTCAGCGCCCTTCAATGAGAACCCAGGTGGGAGAGCTTTAGGTCAGTGAAGCGTGCGAGTGGGACAGCGCTAACGTGCGAGCGAGAGGTGAGAAGCACGTGCGAGTGAGAAAGAGGCCCGAGTGTGCGAGGAGGACAGCAATAGGATGCAAGAGAGAAATAGTTGAGGCGTAGAAATGAGAGAGAGGGCCCGAGTGTGCGAGCGAGATAGAGCGCTTCAAAGTGAAAGATTTATAGTAGGTTTTAGAATACAAATTATTGGAAACGGGTTGTATTTTATATTTCTGGCGCGCGTAGTTTCAAGAACAGAGAAGAATTTCTTGTGGAATTTGAAAAAAATATATCTGTTGTGCCAGCTGTGCACAACTGAGTGACTGAGCTGTGCAGCGTATATTATGCAATGGCACATTTAATGATAATTATCTAAATTGCCAGTAATTTAATATTTAATATTGCCAGTAATATTATTTAATATAATATACAAGCAGTTGTATATATATCATTAAAATTGTATAATACATGTTGTATACTATAATATTTAGTATTTATACTATAGTATTTATATGGTAAATAATTATTATTGTAAATCTTAGATCCGAGTTCTAAATCTTAAGAGTTCAGAATTTCAAGCGTTTCCTTGTCAAAAATTTTTTTAATTTTCACCGATTGTTTGTCAGAATTTTGAAAAAATGTGTCTCAAACGTGAGAGTTCTGAATTTCTAAATTCCAAATCTCAAAGATTCCAAAGTTTCCAACGATTCTTCGTCGAAAACTGTTTTTAAAAATCTCAACTATATTTTGCCAATTTTCCAACTCCATGTTTGTACGTATGCTTTTAGGGTGAGGAGAGTCAGTACGACGTGGACGGTGTGTTTGAGTGTCTTCCTTGTGCGGAGGGCTGCGAGTCTTGCGAGGACGATTCGCCGTGCGTGGTATCCTTGAACTGGCTGATGAGAACCGCCATCCTCATCCTAGAGTGCTGCGTCATCGCCTGTCTGCCCGCTGTCGCCCTTTTCACTTGGAAGTATGGCAACGTGAAGGTAAGCGGCAAACGCTTCTCCACAATCTAGATTTCTTTCTTACGCTTCGTATATTTCGCGAAAGTAATTTTCTCGAGTCAGCAAAGAGAAATTCTCGACAATACTGGAATTAGAATTTTTTCTTTTTTTTCTCTTGTCGTTTATTGGTTTCCGAGCTCTCGTCAACCGAATGAGGGTTCGAGGAAATTCGAAGAATGCATAGGATGGGCCAAAAATCACTTCCCACTAAAATAAATCCGTAATTTTTTTTCATTTGCGAACGCTCTGGCGGTCAACATTTGAAAATAATTAGTAAAATTAGTTTGTTGTTATATTTCGATGTTTTGTTAAAAGAAATAAGTGGGAAGAAACTTCTGGTCCAGTGCAATATGCTTGATATAAAATGACACGATATATTTAGTACAAAATGTAATATACTATTGAATATACTTAATGCAAAATATAGTACAACATATTTAATTACGTTAAATATAGTACTATATACTACAGTATGATGTGTCTCATTATAGACAATATTACATTTAAAGAAGAATATATTTACTGGAATTTTATTAGCGAGATTTTTCTTTCAATTTCCAATTTGTTAATTAACAGGCTGTCAGAAGGAACGAAATGGAATTTTTTAATTCAAGAAAAATCGGGAAATCGCGAATTACAATTCGACGGAAAAATTCGATAGCGAAATTGAAAATTGAAAAGTTAATATATTTTACAATGCATAAAGTTACCACCTAGGCCAGTTGTATGACTGACCGATCGCAGCCCGATTACTATAATACTTCCCCAGTGCAGTTATTCCCAACTTCAAATCCCAGTTTAACGTCAAAGCTCGGAACTGCTTTCCGATGCACTTTGATTAACAACTTGGCTCTGCAAGCCCAGCTTTAAAATAATCTAGAGTCCCCTTTGTGATGTCGGCCGCAACTTTTTTTTTCACCAAAGTCTTCGAAATGGTTGCGCGATGGGGGGAATCTGATTGAGACCTGTCCACCGTCAAAGGGACGTTCAATCCGAGCTAGTCAGCTGCTCCGTTCGTTCGCGATCGCAAACTCGGACAAAAACCCCCCTTAAACGGAAAGAATCAACGTTTGGCTCTCCCCCACTCTGTCCCGAAATTAATTAACTCGGGTCCGCGCTACCTTCTCAACGCTGCCGATTCTCGCGTCGTATGATCCTTTACATTCCGCCTGATATCAAACGCAGATTGCGCGTTTGCATTGCCAAGTTGCGGGTGTGGTTCTCCGTGTACGTTGAAATAAGAACTGTGGTCAGAAGGACGACACGTGTAGCTAAAATTAAGAAGTTTTAAAGAGATAATTATTTTGCGATAATGTAGAATTGTAAGAGAATGGTGGTTGTTCTTGTGTTTTTTTGGGGGGGAGGGGGCAGGGAATTGAGAGTTTCTAAATTTTTAAATTCCGAGGAAGTAATACGTTCATTTGAAAATTAAAATTTTACGCGCTCGATATTTGCAAGTTCGATAGTCGAAAGATTCAGAAAATGGGGGGGGATGTTTAAAAATTCAAAGATCGAAAATTTTGAAAATTTTGCAGCATCCGAAAATCAAGAAATCTTTGTGTTGAAAAGTTTGGAGATTCGGCGATTAGAAAACTAAAAGAACTCAACATCTGGGAACTTGCTGACTCGGGGATTGAAAAACTGAGAGATTGTAAGATTCGGGGACGTGGAAACTTGTAAATTCGAGGATCGAAAGTTTGGAGGTTTAAAGGTTCGAGTATTTGGAGATTTCGGTCACGTTGCCCCTCGTCGGGGCAAAAAAACGAAATAAAATTGCGCAAAATTTTTTTACTCTTTCCTAAAAAAAATCCTAGATCTACGTACGTCCTTTCTGGCATTCTTCTTTTTGCCTTTTCTGTTAAAAAAGAAGAGAAGAAAGAGAGAAAGAAGCTATTAAAAGCTAGCTACACGATTAAAAGGTTAACCGTTGGTATAGTATTGAAACGAAAAATTCCATCACGGTTCGCAGTGACCGCAGGTATTTGTAAACAACTCTTCCTCCGTATCTCCCCCGGAGAAAGTAGAAAGAGGGGGAAAAAAGGAAGAAAAAAGAACTGAAGAGAAAAAGAGTCTGGAAAAAACTGTGAGCAAAACCAAAACAAGCAATCTGTTCGCCCGTACGGATCCAGTTGGCCCAGGCTTTTAATTTCCGGCAACCAAACACATCCCTCCGCCACGAGTGACCGGTTATTTTCCAAAAATGCGAACGCGAAACGAGCAATCATCGTCGGGCATCGTTTCGTTATATGTGGTGGTAGTTTCGAGGATTCCTCATTGGAAAACCGTGGCCGTTTCTCGTTTCCCTGGCCATCGCGTACACCGGCTGGCTTTTCTCTCTCTTTAATCACGCCGGATGATTGAACAGGACAAGATTCGTTAGTCGAAGAGTTTCCATTATCGAACTGGCAATGGAAAACTCCGGCTTCCTGGGCCAAAGTTCGACGTTTCGAATTGGCGAATTGTTTCCCAGATCCATTCGGGATCTAATCATTATCCAACGCACGGAAAGAAGCTTTTGAAGCTTCTGAAGACTCAATCTTCTTCAGGGGTGAAAGACTTGGGATGAAAAATTCTACAGGCACGTTGAAGTTGAATTTGTATGAAAATATACTGTGTTGTGTGTTATTATTGTTAAGTACACGAGTTTTATATCAGTTAAATATATTAAGATGAATATTTATGTAATATATTGGGTTATTCTTTTTAATGTATCATTATATTATACAAATTGTATAATAATGTTTTTATACAAATTAATGTTTTTGATATGTCAGTTAAATATATTAATATACATAAATAGAAAATATAGACAGTGTGTGGGGTGTCAATTAAATTGTAACACGTTCAACTTGTTTAGTGATAAAGCTGCAAGTTGCAAGAATACCGCAGTTAAATTAAGACAAATTTCAGGATGCGTTAAAGCGACTATCACGACTGACAAAAAAATTTTTCGAACGCTATCCGAAATGACAAATTTCTCCGGTATCTAAGAGCGGCCTGAAAGCAAAGAATCCCGGGCGTCTACGTTGTGTATATTCTACAGCTATTTCCGACGGAATATCGGAAATATCCAAGGTGCCTAAAGTTTCCTAACAAATTCCATCAATAATTCCGTAAATTCTAAAAATTTTCGGAAATTCGGTCCGCCCGGTGCCGAGCTAGCGAGCCGAAAGATTAACGAGAATTGCTTCCCAATCGAGGCTTCGGCCATCGAACGGTTAATAAATTCGGTTTAATTAACGAAGGAAGCCGGCGGAAACCTAGGCTACGAAGCCACTTCCGGCAAACTACCGCCTCTAGTTGTTGCGGTGAATTTATTACACGAATCGCCCAAAGACAGAATTGTTTCTGGCGGTTTCACGTTAGTTACTGCATCAAGTGGACTCCTGATAAGATTTCCTCGAAGATTATCAACCTCGAACGTAGATAACATCGAGTTACATGTACGTAGTAGCTTCGCTCGCTAGTAAATCTAATCTTTATCTAGCCGACGACATTATCGGGCAAGTTGTAAGTTGAGGTGTTTATTTGTGTTGAGGTTAAGTTTGCAGGTTGCAATCTGATGTGAATAACTTGTATCTGATGCAATATATAATATAATTCTTTTTATATTCAGTTACAACATATTATAATAGTGCTATACTATAATATATCACATGATACATTGATATTGTAATTAAACATTATTAGGTACGTTATAGATTGAGGTGTTCATTTGTGTTTGAGGTTAGGTTGTTTTGCAGATTGCAATCTGATGTGAATAACTTGTATCTGATGCAATATATAATATAATTCTTTTTATATTCAGTTATATAAACATATTATAATATTACTATATCACATGATATATTGATATTGTAATTAAACATTAGGTACGTTATAGATTGAGGTGTTCATTTGTGTTTGAGGTTAGGTCGTTTTGCAGATTACAATCCGATGTGAATAACTTGTAACTGATATTGTAATATAATTCTTTTCGTATTCAGTTACATAAAAATATTATAATATCACTATATTGTACTAATATTATAATATATTACATGTATATTGATATTATAATTAAATATTGTTAAATATAATATGAATAAATGTAGATTATAATCCACTTTAAACTTCATATTTAGAGATATCCAATTGCATTCTACATATTATGATATAATTTCAAAAAGAAATGATTAAGGAGCTTAGAAAAAGAGGATACTGTCGGAATTTCTATTTCACAAGTTTCGTGAAATACATGTTTCGTAAAAATACATTTATCGTAGTAAAGACTTAATCTGTTTTATGGAAACTCAGATTTGTTTTTCTGTGGAAAATATATATATGTACACGATGTGCATGTACCATGTACCAAGACTTTAATCCTTTTATAAAAACGCGTTTGTTTTATGAAGAATACAGAATTTTTCATGAAAGTATATCTGTTTTGCAAAGGCTTGAATAGCTTTATAAAAATTCATTTTTATATCACAGAGCCATCAAACTCTTCTGGCGGGGGAAAAATAACAAATTTGTTTTGTAAAGACCTTAATGCTTTCAGAAAGATATATACATTTGTTGTACGTGTGTAGAGTAAAAAATGCAATTTTTAATACAAATACACGTTTATCAAATGGAGAATAATATTTTTTTTTTTTACAAAAAACACTGTTTGTTTCATGAAGAACGAAAGCGCTTTATAAAATTATTAATAAAAAAGATCAGTAGAAATCGTGAGAGCATAGTTTATTTTGACAAAAATACATTTGTTAACACAGAAACACGTTTGTTAAATGAAAAGTAGAATTTTCCTCGCAAAAACGCATTTATTATACGAAGAGTGCAACTTTTTGTATAAAAACACTTCACAAAAGTGTTAATAAAAGTTAGTAAAAATAGTAGGAACACAGTTTATGAAACCTTTTTTTACAAAATTACGCGTGCTCCGTGAAAGATGCAACCGTTAACACAAAAACACATTTCTTTTATGAAACACGCGATAAAATTTCAACTAAAAACGAATTGAAAGAAATACCAATAAGAATAACATTAATGATACAAGAATAATTCGTTTCGTTTGTTTGCAAAAATACATTTGATTGAGAATACAGAGAATACTATTATTGTTATTACGCAACTACTCGCTAATTACTTTACGAAAAGTACAGCAATTTTTCATTATTATCTGTTTCATAGAAACAGACGCAATTTTCCTCACCGAGAGAACATGTTTACCTGCTTTTAACAAAACGACACATTTCACTTAAAATTGTGTTTTTCCATCTTCGTTGAAGCATCGAGTCTCAGTAATATGGTCGCCATTATGAACATCTTGAAAAAAATTTCCGAAAAAATTCTCTGGCTTTTCAATTTCGTGTTTTCGCACCGTCCACTTTAGTCGAAGATTATCGTTCGAATTCCACCGCGTCTTTCTTCATTTTCCGCTCTCAACGAGCCCCGGCGATCTCGAGAACTTCTCGCCGCCGCTCGACGAACGTCGATTTTACAGAGAAATTCTTTCCGGTTCTCTCTTTTATTTTCTTTTTTTTCCTTTTTGATTTTCCTCTTTCTTTTTTTTTGCAAAGCGCGATATTTTTGACGCGAAGTAGAGCTCTATTTTTTTTTTTTTTTTCACCGTTTGCTCTTTAATTAAAACCTCCGATGCACGCTCTAATTACCGCTATGAAATATTCTCATACATGTTCGACAGCTTCGACATCGTTCGAGGCTATGGCGCGACGCGCGCGTTTCGCGAAATTTTCCACTCCTCTAGCGATTTATTCAATTTTACTGAGCCGTTGCCGGAAATTTATTCGAATTCCTTACAGCCGATCGTTGGCATTCATCGTTGTTGCTTCATTTTTTCATCGTTCGTTCGCGAGTAATTTTAAACAGTGTTTCAAATGTTTTACGAGGAACTAATTAAACAATTACAATTAATCAGTATATTGTAAATCAATATTTTATGAAAAATCTCGAAAAGTAAGTCAGTTTGTCTTGTAGAAATTTGTTCAAACTTTCGATAAGAAAAAATGCTAATTCGCTAATTCAACTTTTTCGTAGGACAGCGGTGCGCTGAAAAATTTTTGCTGATTGTACGAATGAATCGGTGAATAGAAATATGCAATGATCACTGGAGGGAATTTATTCAAGTTCGTAATGAATATTCTATGGAGATTATTAAGCAGATAATAAAATAGATCGATAGTTTTACAGAACGGTGGAAATTTATTCAAATTTTTACTGAATATTCCACGAGGTACAATAAATAGATGATAAAAGACATAATAAAACAGATCGTATTTTTACAGCATAATAATTTATTCAAATTTTTGCCGATTGTCGATATTCTACGAGAAATATTGAAGAAAATTTATTCATACTTGCAGTGAACATTCTACGAAGAATATTATGATGGATATTAAATTATGTTAGATCAATTATTTCTATAAAAGTGTGGAAATTCATTCAACATAGTGGTGTATTAACGTTTCATTTGAGCAATAAATTTAATCATATTTCGATTAAAAACTGTTTTGTCCGTATATTAAAATTTGTGTAAACACTTTGTTTATAGTAACTTTCGTTTATAGAAGCAAAAATAGTTAATTGAATATAACCGGAAGTCTGTTCCTTTATCCTGCACATTGTACGTCAAAATTGAATGCAGCGCGCTTTGTCTCAAAAGTTTTCTATTAAATTTTCATTTGGGGGGGGGAGAGTGATTAGCAAAACGCGGTTTAATAAAAAATTAAAAATTAAAAATTAAAAATTCCCAAAATTTCGTAATTCTACACGTTTGACAATCTTAAGAAAGTAACATTTAATAAATTTTTTTATAGACAATTCAATAACGTTTGATGGTTTAAAAGTCTCGATTAAAATTCGACAAAAATTTCAGAAACTTAATTAATTATTCATTTAATGATCCTCGACAACCTTGATATTTCAGTTGCAATGACTTTTCTTTCTAACAATTATTTTACACTTTTCAACAAAAATTGATCAAAATCCACAGTCTAACTAAAAACCATTTTTTAATTCCCCCTTTGTAGCGTTTATTTGCAAAAAACATTATTTGAAAAAAAAATAAAGATATTACTTGAAAAAAGAAAAACAAACAAACAAACAAATCTGTCCGGGAAGTGAAAGCGAGAAATCTCGAAAAATACCGCGCACATCGCGACAATGCGTAGAGCACTTGTGATTCAGTAACGGGAATGTTTTATTAAAACAACGCAGTTGAAATATTATAGCCGGAGATTTACACAGGCACGCGATCGTTCCCCGCTCTGTTCTAATTATTCTGTTTACAGTTTTCAATAATTACGTAGCTACATGAACGGTGCCCACTAATGTTTGCCCGAGACACGCCGCGAATGTTCGCTCGAGACAAATTTAATTACTTTCGGCAATCAATAATTAAACACGCGAATGAATTAATAATTAACAGGGCGACGACTGCTAAAAGAGCGACGGTGGCGTTTCGCTGGCGCGTTGCTCCGGCGATTTCGCATAATTTTTCATCGATGAGCGCGCGTACACATTTTCGTCGAAAATATGTACATTTATTCCCGTTGTTTCAATTGTGATTTTCAATCGATGGTAGAATCGCCTCAATAATTTGATATTATTCTTGTTTTAATCAGAGAATTATCGCTTGTACTTTCTTTTTCAAATATCCGGGAGAGGTGATTCGACGATTAAATATATATTATATTCAAACAGTTATCAAACAGTTATTGGTTATCAAATTTTATTGTTATTTTCGTTCTTATATAACTAGTTGATATAAATATTTATAGTGCATGTATATTTATGCAATGATTCAAAGCATGTGTGATATGTGATATGATATGATATATGATATATTATATTTAATATATGATATGTGATACATGATGCCTGACACATAACAGATAATTTACGATATGTGATATGTAATATAACACATAGATACATGATGCATGATTTACGATATATGCGATATGATATGCGATACGTGATGTATTTATAAATTATTATTTAACTGTCTCTCTTCCCAAATTCCGAGTAATTCGAGCGTGTCAATATCCCCCCCCCCCAAATAATCATACCAAAGTTACAGAAAAACACAGAATTAAATATAATAAATTAATAAATTACAGAATAAAATATATTAAATTTACTATAATAAATTACAGAGTTAAATATAATAAATTAATAAATTACAGAATAAAATTAAATTTACTATAGTAAATTACAGAGTTAAATATAATAAATTAATAAATTACAGAATAAAATTAAATTTACTATAACAAATTACAGAGTTAAATATAATAAATACAACAGGATAGTTAATCAGTCTTTACGTTACGTCATAGTGGAGAAGAGTCTCGTTTGTTAGATCGAAATATCGCGGAACAAAGGCAGCCGTTAATCGAAAAAACGTATCGAAATGATATTTCGAGAGCGGGTCCCTGCCTATCGAATCTACAACGCTGATCGCTTTACGAGCTCGCAGAGCGCAACAAGTTGCAGAATTCCGGATCCAAACTGCGCGGCCGTGTGTTCGCTCGTCCGTGTGTATCCCCTCCACGAACTAGTTTCCCGTGTCGAGAGCAAGCTGAATTCGAAAATTCGACAAGTACGAAGACCGACGGGGGGATACTTTCAACTTTCAGATACTTGAACGTTTCTATCGAATATGCAACGAGCGTCGTACTTTCACATTTTGAAATTCCATTAGCATCTTTTTTTCTTTTTTTTGTAAAATGCATTCGAGCTTATTAACAAAATTATTGTTATTCTATAAAGTGATAGAATTGTTTGGAGCAATTTTTCCTTGTATGAATAATGAGTATGCCAAAATAGAAATGAATTTAATAGTATTATAGTATATATAGTATATAATGTATATAGTATATAGTACATTATATAGTATATAATGTAATAGTATTATAGTAATAGTATATTACAGTATTATTATAATAATTATTAAAGTAATTTTAATAGTATTGTAGTAATTTCAAATTATATTTCTTTTTTTATAATTGATCGTATGAAACTTTTTCTCATACGATCAATTATTTGGAGTAATTTTTCCCTGTATGAATAATGAATATGCCAAAATAGAAATGAATTTTGATAGTATTGTAGTAATTTCAAATTATATTTCTTTTTTTGTAATTGATCGTATGAGACTTTTTCTCAGTCTGTCTAAACAAGTGCTTATTCCACTTGTTTCTTCATCTCGAAACATTTTAGTCGATTTCCAATTGAATTGTGCAAAAAAAAAGGAAAAAATGAAATACGAAAACAAATAACGAAGGAATTGAAATAATGAGAAAAAATTGTAAGAAACGGACAACGAGAGAGCGACAAGGTTTAGCAATTGTTTAGAAAACAGTAAGAACACGAGCGACAAATTTCGTTTCCGATCAATGCAAAAATTCCTTCGCAACGAGCTCGGATACTACTTCACTTTCCTGTAGATAAGTGTAACACGAAACGAAGAATATCTTCACGAGAAATACTCTCTTTCTCTCTCTGTCTCTGTTTCTCTCGAAGGAGCTCCCACATTTGTCAAGTAAAGTTACAATTAAAAGTTACAAACGGAGGAAAGGAGAACCAACGAAATTATTTGCATTTAATAAATGGTGATTAAAAGTTTAAGATACAATTATCTGGGAATAGTAAACTTTTAATTGGACGTGAATTTGTCTTCGTTGTTTATGGAGTTGTTGAGACAGAAACTTCAGTCGATGGAAGAAATTCCTCAGGATTGCTCAGATTGATCGAGCGAAAGGACATTTTTTAAATAAAGGAATATTTTTAAAAAAGTATGACGATAGAAAATAGTCCTTTTTTTCTTTCGAGTGTAAATACTCTCGTGTTGGTTTAATCTCTTTTTCATTTTTTTTTCACTTGGCTAGATTAACCTTGTCGATTTCTGCGTCGAATGATTGATTCGTCTCTTATTATTGACCTGTATTACTTAAATTTACTATTATCGATTTTGTTGAAATGTTCATTAATCTTCTGTTGTTGACTTGTACTACTTGAATAGTGTTTTTTTTTCTTTTTTTTTTTCATTGAAGTGATTTAAAGTTACAACTTTTTTTAATTATAATTCTTCTCTTATCGTTGAGTTGTGCTACTGAAATTGTTACTTGTCACTACTACGTTCACGCACTACTTAATTGTTATATTATTATCATCATATTACTTAAACTTAAACGATCATTGAACATCCTTCCTTTGATATTGACTTCTACCACTTGTGTTTTTTCTCTCATTATCAGTTTGTACTACTGAAAGTGTATCCTCGCGTGATTTACTAGCGAATTTTATCTTTCCACTGATAAATTAAAAACAAAATCAGTGCATATATTTTTCTCTCAATCAATTACAATATTTTGTATGTACGTTGCAACAAAATTTCTCCTTTCTCGTTATAAATATTGTTAAATACCAAATATCAAAATAAATATTATTATTATATTCACACATTGTAAGTATAAATATTCTTATTATGCACTGAACTCTGTCTCTTATGTAAATCGCGGGGATTTCCGTATTCCCGTGCGAATTCTTACGTATGCTGCGCAAACTGTTGGAAAAATTCGCGAGAACGCGCGAGCTAACTCCTCTCGTTTCTGGCCAAAATTCCCCTTGCCTGCGAATCAGTTTTCCAGCGTGACGAAAATTCGCGAAAGATCGTTTCCTCTCCAGCATCCGGTAAAATCCACCGGAGATAACCGCGGACAGACGAGCAGAAGCTGCTGAAATTCTCCGTGCACGTACGGTTACGAGGCTGACGGTATGACGCGTGAACGGAATAAACATATATACGCGCGTAAAACTTGGCCGCCAGCCATACATCCTTCAGATGTATGTACACGTATATCTAACCGCTCGCGTATGTGTGTATTCACAGAGCGTAGTATCTCGAAATGTGGCACTCGATCTTATTGCACGTCCTGAGACTATCGCTACGTGAAAATGATTCGCAGAGGTACATAGGATAATTTCTGAAAGCGTCGAAGCGTCTAAAATCATTTTGATTTTCAGACTTTTCATTACTTTATGTTCTATCAATGTATTGATTATTATAGTTTGGTGTATTATTGGTGTTTATGGGACTCGATCGTGACGACGGTATTGAAAGCAAATTTAAATATATAATAGAGTTAACAGAAAACTGCACGACTTGTACCCCAGTACAATTCGTCTCACGATGACTTTTTTGCCATAAAATTTTATTGATATGCAAACATTTGAATCTATATAAAACAAATTACAGGCGCGATCGCTCAGTACCAGACAACGCCACTCCTACTCGAGGTCTACCCCACGCCCCCTTACGAATCACGTGACCCAAATCAACCAATCGCTAATTTTCGTTGCATTAGCGTTGCACATTTTTTAGGTTACCCCCTAAAAATCACTTTCAGTGATAAAATTCATTTACGAAATTCAAACTTTTATTTCACTCTCTATGAAGTAGTAAATTTAATTCTTTAACACGTTAAGAGTACCCAGTAATGTCGTTTTTTTTGTTATTGTACAAAATTTTATTTTATCTAAATTATTTTTTTTTTTTAATTATTGTCATCGAATTATTAATTTGTTTTCACTAATTTTGTTCATGAGTATTACGTGTTTATGACCAAGTAAACAAAAGTTAAGTTTGCACAAACATTAAAATGAGAAATAAACATCATTTTTTAGGTCATATCGATTATTAATTAAATTCGTAATAAGATCGAGTCACGTTAAAATTTCATTGAATTCAAACGAGCTCGAACGAAACAGCTCGATTAAATGTTTACGGTGATGTAAAACAATGCAGATTCCGTAATGCTCGAGATACTCTAAATCGGGTCTCCTTTATGTCGCAGTAATGTTCCGCTTTTCTACTCGGCGAGTCACGCGGTGTGAATCGCCGCGCGCTGGCAAATCGATCTCGGCCACCCCGGTTGGATCCATCAGCGATTCAACCACGCGAGAATTCGCCAGCCTCCCATGGGAGCCGTTCCACCAAACTTCCTACACACGCGGGAAGCGTTCACGCCGACCTGATTGCGTTTTCGTTGCGTTGCGAGACGATAAATCATGCTCTCTATCGAACAGCAGATCCTGAGAAGACAAGAAGCGCGTCTAGTTTCGGGGATTTTCTATTGCTTGCTAACCCTTGATATCTGTTTGCTGATATTTTGGGATTTATCGAGTTCACTCATTAAAGGCTCTCGTGCCTAACAAAGTTCAACAGCGTATAGATCGAACGAGGGAGAGGATTTGGCTCGTTGTTGGGTGATTTCTCGCTTCTTGGAGTTTGTTTGTTTCGATCTTTTTTTTTTTCTTTATAGATTTTGGAACTCCCAAAATCGTTCAGACGATCGAATTTGTCCACTGACACTATGTGTCATTAACACAGTTTATCAGTTTTTGTTAGACATTTTACAGGCGTATTTTTAAAAATAATTAATAAATTTGTAAAGATGGTTAATATTTTTTTAAATAATTTTAAATAATTTAATAAGATTTAAATAAAATTGAAATAAGTAATTAATATTTTGTCAAATAATTTTTCGTAGAATGTACAAATGAAAGCTTGTGTCGTAAAGTTTCTCTATCTTTTTTCAATTTCAGTGTCTTCAGTGAATTTTGATGGGAATTTTATGATTTCATTCTAGCGTTAAAGTCGAGAGATTTGAGGAATTTGATTTTCAAAATAAAAGCTCGAGGACTTTGATTTAGGCACAATACGACACCAGCTCGGCTTTATCGCGTCGTTAAATTGACCTTTACGCGGCATGCAGGGACCCGGTGCGTTTGCAAAGGGTTAATCTATCCGACGCGGCCATATAACGCGTGATGGTATCGCGTCTCGCTCGTTAAAGCATCATAGAAGACGCGCATATTGCACGGGCACGACGCTCGTAAACGCGAGCGTGCATATTACGGCCCGTTGCTCATAAACCGGTTTAATGCGGCCAGGCTTCAGCCAGCCCAGTTACATCAAAGAAACTCATTAAAGCTGCAAGGCCGACCGAATTACATTCCAGCGCCGAAATCTTGCGGCGATTACGATATCTCCGCTTGAAGTGCCACGAGAGTCAAGTGGAACGTGACATTTTTTCCTCTGCCTGCCTAGAGATTCGACATTGTTGACTGTTTGGTTATTCTTGAAATAGTTCTGAGGATTTTATGGAAATCAGAATCTCTCTTTTGAAGGACATACGTTTGAAAGTTAAGTTTGAGTATTAATGTCAAGTCACAAATCTCAAGAACTTGATGGTGATAACAAAAATCCAGGGATCCTATTTAAAAATCCACATTTAGGCCTCTAAGCTTGATTAATAGAATTTATAAATTCTACAAATTCGCGGTTAATAACAAACATCCAGAGATGTTAGTTAAGGATCCTTTAATTAAGGGATACTTTAATTAAGCCACAAATTTGGAAATCCTAAGGATCGATATTAACAACAAAAACCTAGAGGCCCTGTTCAAAAACCAACATTTAGGCCTCCAAACTTGGCTAATAAAAATTACAAATTCTAACAACTCGCTGTTAATAATAAAAATCTAGGGATCTTATTAATAATCCAGCTTTGGACACTTAAATTAGGCCACTGAAATTTCGAAATCCTAAGGATTCGATATTAACAACAAAAACCTAGGGGCCCTGTACAAAAACCCACATTTAGGCCTCCAAACTTGGCTAACAAAATTCACAAACTCTAAGAATTTGTTGTTAATAATAATAAAGAATCCAGAATGTCACATTTGCACACTTGAAAGTTTGGAAATTCTAAAATTTTGATATTAACAATAAAAATTGAAGGACCACGTTTAAGAACTCACATTTTCAGAACCAAATTTAAACGCTGATCGCAACCAGCGCCAAAGTCTGGAATTCTAGACCTAAACTAGGGAGCCAAATTTTAAAAGCCGATCGTTGCCAGCCTAAATCCAGCCGAGGCCGCAATGTGAAACCCATTATCAAACAGCTGAACCTCGGTTAGACTAAATGGAAAAGGGAGCTTTAAAACAAGCGAGAACGATAAAGTAAGCGAGCTATATGTTTGCCTACGTGACTCTGAACTATCCGGCAACCTGGCAAAGCTATTTTCTGCGTTGGCGGTTCAGGTATACTTATGTCGATACGGAACAGTATTTTACCGTAGAATACGGAGCTATTCCACGTCACAATAAACAGCTCCACAGGAAGATAGATCTGTCGTTGCCTTTATTGTGCCCGTCCAATTTCTCTGACTTAAGTCCTCCTATATTTCTTCTTTCGCTAGTTGTCAAAGAGGTACATTCAACTGGATGCATAAAGGCTATGCGAGAAACCTACTAGGTATCGTTATTACAAACAGCGTTCTCGCTCTTGAAAAATAACTCGACTAACATCTCTCTCTCATTTCTCTCTTCTTTACGTGATACTCGGTGGACCAACGTTGTTTCCACGTTGCACTTCCTCCTGAAGGTTTTCATACCACATTTCTGTAGTAATACACTGTAGCAATAAAGGGCGTTGTTACTCTGCGTATAAATCTTCGCGTCGTTAACACATATACTGTCACTCTTCATGGATATGAACGAAGATACTCGGTTTGTTGCATTCTTTCCCTTTGTTTGCGAGGAAAGTTTCGAAAAATTCGAACGATTTCTTTTCTTTCCTTAGTAACCCGTTTTAGGTAGGTCTCTGGATGTTTGTTATTAATATAGAATTCTTAGAATTTGTAGATCTCAGTGGACCAATTTGGCCCTCTAGAGCCAAAGTCTAGGTTCCTAGGTAGATACCCAAATTTTTTTTCTTCCGAATTCAAATCCTTCTAGTTCGTGGATTTTAATGGACAAATTTGGGTTTGTAAATCTGGGTGTTTAAGTGGATACCCAGATTTTTGATACCCTGAAATCTCTCAAGATTTGTAGATTTTAGTTGGACAAATATGGGTGCCTAAATCTAGGTTCCTAGGCGAATACTCAGATTTTTATTTTCGAACTCAAATCCTTCGAGTTCGTAGATTTTAGTGGACAAATTTGGGTGTCTAAATCTGGGTCGCCAGGTGGACACTCAGATTCTTAAAATCCGACTTCCCGGATTTATGGATTTTAATTCCCCCGCGAAATTTGACCTGCCTAAATTGAAATGCGCTCTCTGGAGCCCATCGTCGGCATATTACAGGTTAAACCAGCTGATCACAGTGAGAATGCCGCTGTTCACTTTCATGGCAATAGATTCTCCGAGCCGGAGTATTGGTTGGCCATCTTTTATTCAGCTGGAGCATGAGCACAGTAACAATCTGCTAAGTCTCCGGCCACGTACTGGGTAGCCAATGAATAATACATGCAACAACGTTGTATCCCTCTGGCCGCGAAAGCAGCAGCAGCGGCAGTAGCACGAGAGTTTGCTGACGCGACACGGTGAGCTAGAATTTTCAAGAGCGAATTCCAGTTGGTTTGGCACGCGTTCGCAATTCGCAGATGGCCACCGCGCAATTGTCTACGTGATTCGGCCATCGTGCAATAATTTCCGGGATAGTAACCGTCACAACTATGGCGACTTGTTACGCTAATGGGCCACGGACACGCCGCGTGTGCGGTCTCATTACCACTTTGATCGTCCACCGGCAGCGAGGGGGGATCAGTTTCGACGCATTGCTGCCCCATTAGGTCCCCCTGTTTAATTATCCATTCGTTCCGCTCGCTGAACAAATGGTTGTCCTTTCCAGAAGAAGAATATCAACCGTGTCACAAAAAAACATCATCAGTCATCTGGCCTAACAAATAACAGTCAAAAGTCACAGGATGTGACGCTTGTTTCTTTTGTTTCATCACCTGTCCGAATTATGTGAGATTGTACTACTCAAGTTCCATTTATTGCCAGTATTTTGAATTTGATTTGTATGTTGGTATCAGAAACAAACATCTCAAGTAGTATTGTCCTTATTTCCACAGATAATTGAATTGTATTTTGTCGATTATGGACGAAGAGATTTGTTTTAAACAACATCGAAATTGTAAATTTACTACCATCCGTTCTTGGTTTTACGAAGAGGATGACGTTAACTGTACCTTGAAATGCAGTAGTTGGAACAGTAAATCAAACGGATATTCCTGAATCATGATGCACATCCGGTATATATTCTTGAATTTCAGTGGTATGGTCTCATATAAGTCAGACGTAGGATGTAATAGAAGAAACATGAATTCCTAGCGGTTATTTTTGATTTCTGTCTGCAATTTAATACTTCATAGCCGGTAAACACACCTGAATCAATAAACTAAACGACTCATTTCTTGATCAATAATATCTTTAAACACAGAGTGGAAGATCGAGTCGCAAACATAAATTTTCAGTCATCCTATTAGCCTAGAGTTATTTTTCCTAATTAAAGATTCTCTTGGAAACAAAATTAGTTTGTTAACTGGAACAGATCTTAATCGGAATCTTATTTGTATAAAATTAAAGGAAACTATAAATTTAAAAAATTAAAAAGGAAACTATGAATTTAAAAACTTTTCAAAAATGAAATTAAAAATTAGAAAAGAAAACTATAATAATTTTAATCGGGTTAATTTCAATTCTGCGTGTAAAGTTTTTCAATCTTGCATCTCTAAATTGTGAATTGAAAATTTTATTTAAATTATAAACATTAAATTCTGTCTAATTAATTATAATTTCATTTAAGAAATTAAGAGTCGAATTTTCTCACAAGTACGGCATGACGCGAGTGTAATTTTGCATGAGAGCGGGTCGTTGAGGAAACAAGTTCCTCTCGCTGTTTTGAAAATACTTGAAGCCGCCGGTTAGCATGTCAGGGGAACGAAATAATTACAGATCCCTTTATCGGTGATTTAAATTTCACTGGAAGCCAAGAATATGTCAGTGTGCCGATACACTGAATCGATAAGGTGTGTGTACACGCGGTGGAATTACGATAAACATCAGCCGCCGGCTGGAAAAGAAATTCCGTGGAAAAAGATTTCTCGAAGACTAGTGGTGCAGGTTGCTACGTAGTCAGTCCTACTTTCCATAGAACATCGATGTAACTACGTTTCTGGTTACTCGAAGCAAAGGAGATAAATGCATTATGAATTCGTTAAAACTTGGAGACATCTCTCGAGTAAGATCCACGAGGTAAATAAATAAATGGAGCGAGTTCCTCCGGTCTAACGAAATGAATTTTTTACCATTATTGATGAGGTGATGATGAAGTTGTTTACGAAGAGTCAAACTATTCGGTAAACGAAACTTGATAAGAAATACATTCGCGAATAATGAAACTGATAATAAAAATTTTACTTTTGAAAGTTTAAGAAATTAATGAAATTTGTCGTTAACTATTAATATATGATAATGAAACCTGCTTCAAAAGTGTGATATCTTAAAAAAAATGTAATATGTTAATTCGTGGATGTAGTATGAAAATAATTTCACAAAGTGGAAAATAATGGAAATTTATGTTGTTATGAAAGAAATTGTTGAGTGAGAATTTGATTTTGTCCTCTAAATTCAAAATACAAAATACAATAATATATCATGAGATGTAATGTTGTATACTATGATAACAGTATATAATAATAATCAATCAACTATTATATAATATATAATAATATACGAGTGATACACAACATGACAGATATTCAAACATCAAATGTATAACATATTCTCTCTCCATTTCTTCCTGAATATTTAATCCAAAATTTCCACGAGAATACTAACAGGGAGACCGAAAGCTGATGGTACGTTAACGAAGCTAATTTTTACAGTGGCTAAGTGAAAATCAACGCGGCGAATTTCCCGGAGAATTTGTTCATTTGCAATCAGCCAGTAGCCTGTCTTTCTTCGAGCGTTTAATCTAATTACAGGCCAGAGAGAAAGAGAGAGTAAGACGAATGCAAATCCACCGTCAACTCGCAAAAACGTAATCTCGTGAGCGCGGCGAGCCGACACCCCCCCCCCCCCCCCCCCCCCCCGCCTCCTCCCTCCTCGGAGCACAGTATTTCTCTGTTGAGAAGAAAGTTACAAGAGGAAATTAGTCTGTCGGTGGCAGTGGTGGTTTCTCGTTGAAACATTGGACGGCGTCCCTGCCGCGATCGCCAAGAATTATTTCCACATTTTAATCAGAGACCTGTCCGCGCCGAAACTGATTAGCACTACTGTTCGGTTAAGTAAAATTATTGCCGGATCTCGCTTGCAGCGAGATTCTTCCAGTCTGCGAGAGCGCGCTTGAAAAAGCTGCGCACTTCTGCGAACGTTGATGCAATAAAAGATATTTTACGGCGATAAGTAGCTGTTTGTATATTGACCAGTACTACTGGGAATTATTAGAAACCAATTAAATACGTAATCAAGTTGTAATTAGCTACAAACGTGTGTCCGTGCAAACGTTGTTCCTAATCACTGGAGATTAATCGCTCGTCAGTCGGTACATACATTGACCGACGCTACTGCTTCCCATTTTTAATTCAGTTGATCGAAATTAAGTTTGATTAGCTCCCTGTCGATGTGTACGTTGATCGCTACTACTGACAGTCAGAAAAATCATTTCTGTAAGCTGTTCAGCAAGAAATTGCACGACAATTAGTGTGTGCGCGTATATTGGTTTGTACTACTTGAAAGAATCACAGGCGGTAAAAAATTAATGTACTGAACTTCTCGTTCTCATTATATTGATCCAACTACTTTGAAAGTTAATTCAAAATATATAAAAAAAGTAGAAAATGATTAAAGTCAGATTGAGAATATATTTAAAAAGACTGAAGCTTAAGTTGCGAACGTGTAAAATATTTCATCTCGCAATTTTTTAAATCCTCCGAGTGACTTTTTTGGCGAGTGGAACGACTCGATTTACGAGAGACAAAAGTTTATTGCAGGAGACCAGGAAGTTCACTGGATTCCTGTTTATGAGGGGGGAAGTTTCTCGGTAGTTGGGAGGGAAAATTGTCGTGTACTGTCGGGAACTAGTGATACGGAACGATACACGGTGAGGCGCTCGTGTGATTGAAAACGGGAATATAGTCTGTTTTCAGAACAGTAATAACTTTTAGCGTGGACAGATGTCTGAAACGTACTGGGGGAATAGTTTCTGGCTGCTGTCAGTAGTTTTGGCCAATCTGTTTTCCGACTAATTATTTATCAGCCTGGCAAGAGTTTAGATACGATTGTAATTTTCAATCGGCGCAACGGCGTGACCGAAACTTTCAATTGCCGCAGCAATAAATAACAGTAATTAATTCAAATCTGGAACTATTTTTGACAGTAGCGTGAGTCGATGTATTCCCAGACAGACACGTAACAGTTTCTGCAAAATTAATAATTAAAAACTCTCAAGTACAAAAACTTCAAAGTGAACGCGAATAATTAATTGAAGAGTTTATTTCTTTTGAATTTTCGTAATAATTATTGGGATTATAAATTATTGTTGTACATAATTATAATTAGAATTATACCGCAATTTTAAATATTTTATGAATTCTTACATAATTTGCAGATTCAAATTTCTCGTAAATATATAAAAATCAGCAGCGTAGCGATTGTGTTGTGCGAGAAGATGAGGGGCGCCTGACTAGAATTCGGGGCACACATTAATGGGCAAGTAGTAGTGTAGGTTAAGGTACGAGCGAACACATAGTACATTAGAACCTAAACGTATCTTCAATTAACTGGCAGCAATATTCAGTCAGTGCATTTTATTGCACAAACATGTGGCAATAAAATAAAATAAAACTTGAAAATATTTTTTGATACTGTAATACAGTAATAATATAGCACAGTCAATGTCACGAACAAACAATTTAAAAAAGAACTTGGATACGTTCCTAATTCACTTTTAATGGTTACCGTCAACGTTTGTACAGACAATTGAAGATATTCCAAAACGAAGATAAAATTTAGAAATATACATAAAAAATTGTAAATTTATATATTGAATTGAGTAGAAATAATCTCAGTAGATCTGGTCAGTATACGCACAGACAACTGCTTGGATTAAACTATAAAAATTTAGCAGTGTTTGACGATAGTATCGATTAACGTGAAATATATGCAATCTCAAAAAAATCTTCACTTCGTCCCTAATTAATTTTCAGTGATATCGATCGATATATTATATAGAGACACCTGTCTAAGAAAAGTTACAAATACTACTTGATACGTATTTGAGCGTGCGCGTAAAAGAGAAGACGAAAGAAGACCAGAACGAAAATTTCGTCAAGTTTGCAATTAACTGTAAGTAGTATTGGCCGACGTTGGTGCAGACAGTACGTAGCGTTGAAACACGTTGTGCATCTGTAATTGAATGCCAGTGGTATCGGTCAGCGTATTTACTGGCGAGCATCTAATTAAATCTCCGCAGGCACTCGTCAATCGCAGGAAATATTATTTACCGATAACAGATGTCTGAATAGATGGCTGGCAAAAATTAGGTCATATTCCTAATTAACTGACAGTGGTGTGAATAGAGGGGATTCGATCATTACTGGGTATTATTGGTGATGCGTCGACGCGGTCATTAACCAATACTACTGACCGATTTTTCTTTTTTCCTTTTTAATTTCTTTTTTTTTTTTTTTTTTTAACTGGACCACTACGTATTACCCGTCGGTCGGGTAACAAAAAAGCAGCGGGTCGATGAGAAAAAGGAAGAGTTCGGTGAAATATGCGCGACCAGGGGCATTTGCCTCTTTTGTTCTTCTTTTTTTTTTCTTTCTTTTTCTTCGCTTTTTCGCGACCGACCACGGCGAAACAACGTTTTTCCCGGAACGGCGAAACCACTACGGGAAATTAAGAGCCGAATGGGAACGAGTTACGCGGACCTGGCAGCAACTAGACAAAAACACAGCTGTTTCGTGGAATATATTAGGTCCTCGGGTATGATACACGTCGTTGAATTTCGCTGTTCGTTCATTAGTTCTTTGTCCCAGTGTCACGTACCATGTATCAACTGATGATTTGACGAAAGAGAATTCGACTGGTAGTGCTGGTTTTAACATAAACGTGTGTTGCATAATGAATTGGACGATAATGTGAATGATTAAATTGCTGAGTCAGTTTGAAATAATATATATATATGATATAAATTATAAAAGGACAAAATAAATTGAATGATAATGTAAGTGATATATGTAAATATCAGGTGAAATTAATTTAACGTGTTGTATGATATGAATCATAAAATAAATTACGTGAAACATGTTACCTAACGAGATAAGCTAGTAAATTTATTTGAAACAATTTCGAACACGTGGTTACACGCGATCAAATGATCGTCATTAGACCTCGTTTCGACGATAATTTAAAAAACGTGTCCCAAGCAGAGATTCGTTATAGCCGTCAAGCGTTACGACAAATACCGTATCTGAAATTGCGAACAATTAGACAAATAATCGAGAGAAATTGGAGGAATTGAAAAACCAATCTTTGTGTTTGATCTCGACGAAGAAGAAATATTACTTCAGGAAACTCGCGCAAACGTTAAGACGGATGATCGTTGTGCTGGATCATGAAATTCTAGATCGACAAAGTTTCCATTGGAAAATAAATCGAGAGAAAGAGCGGGGAACGTCATCAGCGATAAAAGAGATATTACAGCAAATAATCGACGACGAGGGGCGGGGGCGAAGGGAGATAGAAATAGCGCTTCAAACGAGAGCAAGCCAATCTGCTGTTGGTCGTCATTTCGTTCAAATAGAAAAAGCAAAGAGAACAAACGAGTTTCGCATCAGTTTCGAACAACAAATCGAATCCACTTTCAAGGCTGTTAATCGAGTCTTTTTCATCTTTTTTCGTTACATTACACATCGCGCTACAGTTTCACGTATTAGTTTATATTATATTTTCGTGTATTACTTCGTACGTTGAATATTGTGATTTTATACATTTTCAGCTTCTTTTATTATACATTTTATACGTGCCGTACATTTCTCATACAATCATTTTATACACTACGTATTACATTTTGCATCGTTTTATCCAATTGTTTCCATTAATTTGAATTAGTAAGTAATTTTGTGAAAGAATAGTTAAAAGGTTAGGTTAGGTTTAGGTTAGATTTTTAAGTTAGGTTTAGGTTAGGTTTTATACATTACGTATTACATTTTGCATTATTTTATCCAATTGTTTCCATTAATTTGAGTTAGTAAGTAATTTTGTGAAAGAATAGTTAAAAGGTTAGGTTTTTAAGTTAGGTTTAGGTTAGGTTTTATACATTACGTATTACATTTTGCATCATTTTATCCAATTGTTTCCATTAATTTGAATTAGTAAGTAATTTTGTGAAAGAATAGTTAAAAGGTTAGGTTAGGTTTAGGTTAGGTTTTTAGGTTAGTTTAGAAAATAGCAGACCAACAAAAGATTTATCTCTAGAGAATATTATTTGTCAATTTAAGTTATAACTGATCTCCGTGAAAGAATTATTGAAGAATTAATAAAAAAATTTATTACTGGAGAATGTGAAATTCTTTCCACAAAGAGCAGAAGCTATTAAATTAACAAACGAATGGAAAAAAATCTTCGAGAAATTAACACAAAAACGATGACTAATTACGATTCGATTAAAGTTCGATCGAGTCGAATGGCAAGTTGAAAAACGATCGCGCCGAGGTAACATGGAAATCATTTCAATCGAGCTGGCGGCAATTAAAGTTTCGCTTTGAAAACCGCCAACCCCGATATTACGAGGCATTGTCCTCTATAATATCGCAAAGATGATGGAATTTTGTCGAGTGTTTGTACAATAGACTTTCGTTATTCTGTTCTTCGCGAAGTTCTGTTTACACTCAGACATCGATCACCGCGAGCAGAAACTTTCGTCGAACACCGAAGAATATCGTTATTGGAATCTCGATCGAGAAAACTCGAAAGAATTGCTCAGAGGGATTCGTTATCAATGAAAGTGCCACTTTTTATTTCAAGTTTTTGCTGCAAACAATTTGGACGAAAATTATTAAAAATTGGAATTAATTAAAACTCATTTGTTACTGTTGAAAGTTGGGAGTGGCTAAGAAGAGCTAAAAATTTAAATTTATTGTCACAGAATTAGAATTACAGTTAATGAAATTTTTTTTATTGTTGTTAACAAATTGGAAGTTGGAAGTTGAAGGAAGTTCCAAAATAATATAATCCGAAGAAATTGCGAAATGACGAAAAGAATTTTCGTGCACATTTCATTGAAATTTCGATATTACAATGTAAAAAAAAACATATTTACTTGTTATTTATTATTTATTACTTGTTATTGTTATTTATTATTTATCACTTGTTATTTATTTATTATTTATTACTTGTTATTTATCTATCATTTATTACTTGTTATTGTTGTTTATTATTCGTTAGTAGAGAATTTGTTGCGGAAGAAGATTTGCTTCCTTTTTCGCAATTTTCCATTGTACGTGCAACGTATAACGAAGTATAAACGTAGTCATCGTTTGCTGGAATCTGTTCGATAACAGGATAGTTAGCCAGAATCCTATTTGTTTCTTTGAACGCAATGAAACAGCAATAACACGTTGGTTGATTCTCTTTACCTTTCCTGTACAAGCCAAACGGAATAACAGCGGGGAATAGCTCGCCTTCGTTCGAAACGTTGCTCCTCCCGTTGTTTGGCCGTGGATTATTTCCAGTAATATCTCTCGAAATATTATTGTCGACGGAATTTCCCAGCTTTTACCTCATTTTCTAATGGACCGTGAATTTCGCCAGTCAGCGTGGAACGTCATTCTAACGTTTACACAGGTTCCGTACAAACGAGGAATTTACAATTTCAGACGCACCGTCTCTGATATTTTTTTTATTATCAATCACGTTAGTCACAAAGTATCATTGAATTATGTTGAAGTATCTTTCGCTTTTAATTTGGTATAGAAATACTTCCATTCAAATACTTGTCTACAAACGCTACTACTTATGATAGTATTCATTTCTGTCATAAATCTTACTTATTAAGTTACACTAAATGTTTGTAATTTTTAATTTTTGTGATGTTTATTCGCAACTTGTGTTTTAACAATTTCCTCGAAACACGTGTTTAATTAAAGTAACTGCCATGCAACTGACTGCCAGCGACTCACCAATTTTAGATCTATATTTATAACATTATTTTAGATTTTAGATTCACAAGTATAAAATATGATAAAGTAAGACAAAATACTGAAAAGTATGGTATAACAAAATATAATAAAATACAGTAAAGTAGAGCATACAATATAGTAAAGTAGACTGAGGTATAGTACACATGGTATAGTACAATAAAGTGTAGTACGTATAGTATAATGAAACACAATGAAGTACAATGAAATATAGCAAAGTACAGTATGAATATGAAATATTAGCAAAGTGGCATGAACATCAAAAGTACTCCATGCTCCAAAATAAAGCTGAATAAAATATATAATGAATGAACATATAATGAATGTTATATATTTGGATAAACGAATATTTAACTGAGAATTCAAAGCCACAAAGAACTGCGTGTAAAGTACTCCAATACTACGCATAATATCAAACTAAAATTACAATACTAATTATAAGTATAAAATTAAAATTACAATACTAACTACAAGTATAAAATTACAGTTACAAAATATAAAATTCAACTCGGAGATACTCAACGAAGAGTATGTTCGCAGAGATACTCGTGGAAGAATATCAGAAAGGAAAATTGAAACCGGAAAGTACACGTCCGCTGTTACGTAGAACGTAATTCAGTCCCAATGAAATTTATAAGAGAAACATTGAGAGAAAGTTGCGTCTGAAGTTACGTCGCTGCCACTTTAACCGAAGGACGTATCAGCAGCATCATCGAGCTTTTTCTTCTTCGTCTTCCTTGGTAACGAATCTCCGGGGAAATAAGCGCGGAGGAGGCTTTCCTAATACAGATTGAATCCGCGCTGCTTGTTCCCCGGCAGCTGGATCCTGTATTTCATTAGCGTTAACGCGCGCCGTTTCTCTCCCCGTTGCCTCTTTAATTTTTACCCCTCGTCTGTCTCGTCCTCCCAGCGACGTGAAAAGCAACTCGCTTTTCGCCGTTTACTTCATCGTCCCCCTCCCCGTTCGCCGAGCAATATTTTTTCTTTCAACGAGCACCGTACTTGAGGATCACATTATTCTTAGTACAATTAGAGAAACATGAATTTTCTCTCTATTGATCGGAGAAAAAATAAACCATCTCGTTTCGATGTACTCGTCTCTATTATCAACACGTGACCGAGTAAAACACTAGCGCAAAGTGGTCGAACCTTTTCACCCCCCCTCGTCCGAGTCATTTTTATTTCACACGAGCATCCAGCTGGTAAAGAAAGAAAAATCAAAAAAAGAAAAAAGAAAGAAACTCGAAAAGCGCGAATTTTTCATTTTCATAGCGTTGGAAGGAAAGGGGCGCGCACGATCCGCCAACGGAACGACAGTAAGTAGTTGCTGGAAGTTTCTTTGGCTCTTATTTCGGAGAATCATGATCACGGCGATCAAAGCGGGAAAGTCTCTCGAGAGACATTGCACGCGATGGAGGTTTTTACCACGGTTCTTGGAACGGTGATAGAAGGTTCTCGGTTCTTTGGAGCTTGAAGAAGGAGGCACCTGCTCGCTGAGAGGGGCCTCGCAAAGGACAAAAGGGTTCGTTCGCTGAGCATTCTTGCTTGCGATTATATTCTTGTTGAATATTTCATTTTGTTGTATTTTATTGCCGGGCTCTCTGTTTGTTTGTCTCTGTACTATACTTATAAATATAATAAGTATAATAACTTATAATAATATAAGTACACTTATATATTAATATATAATATAAGTATTATAATATAATATTATATAATACTATATAATATTATATTAATATATAATATAATATAACTTATAATAATAACATATTAAGTTATATATACTCACATCATATAAGTGTTGTATACATATACTTGTATAATATAATAATTTATAAGTGTATTAATGTATAATAATATTAGTTAGGATATATATATATATACATATAAGTATATGAATGTATATATGAAAAGAAAAATGTTTCTTCTTTCTTTTTGCTAATTGAGCATTTCGAAAGTACACAGAGGTTTCTTTTGGGTAAGAAGTAAGATTACAGTGATTTTTCTTTGTAATCATTTTTGATTGTAAGTTTCTTTCTCTTAGAGTGATTTTCGGATCAGATTACTTTGAATATATTTTGCTTCTCAGACAAAACCACATTTTGGCATCCTATGTATTTCTATAATTGTACTAATTTTTGGTTGAAACTTTAAAAGTATGTTTCCTTTAGATAACGTACTAACATCTGCAAGAAGAATTTCTGGCCACTCGAAATTTCACAGAGCTTTTGCCATTTCTGCCATTTCAGCGTCGCATTCTGAAAATTTTAATTTCAAGCTGAAATTTCGAAAGTAGGTCCCCCTTTGAGCAAAAACGGTATTCGCGAGTAGGACTTCCGTAAACTCGCAAATTAAAACTCGAAATTGTACGAGAAACCATTTACCAATTTACCATTTTAGCGTCAGTCCCTGCATTACCAGTAGAGCAACACACGGAACAAACAAAGTTGAACTTCATCTTGCCTACGAGACTTTTTCTAATCGTCCACTGTTTTGCTGCCTGAATATAAAAGTCCACGCGTGGAACGTCATTTCTCGCAGTGACGCACTCCCCCGGCCAGATAAAAAGTGTCCAGGAAAGGAGAGACATCAAATATGTAATTTAATCTGTCAGTTGACCCGGTTCCTTCGGCCGAAAATGGAGAAACATCGGAGCAACGTCCACTCGGATCTTGAAAATTCATGATCCCGCCGACGTGGCGCGAGCACTGACAGGTTGAAACGCTGACAGCGGACGGTGGACGTTTTCTTTGACGCGAGACGGTGGCTGGAGAGTGCCGATAATTCGAGCACGGTGACCGTTTCAATCGAGAACGATTATTACTGAAATAAAATCCTGGAATTTGCAGTATTTATAACGACGACTGCATTCGTAATCAGTTTCTCCTGTTCAATTAAACATTTCATCGTATCTCTCAGTCGTTGGGAAATTTTTCCAATTTCAGGTTTAAAAATAATTGTTTCGCGCAGTTCCTTCGATTTTACTATAATTGAAAGATTCTCGAATAATTTACAATAATCTATAAAACGAAATTGAAGTTCATCTAGTTTTCTAAATTTCGATATATTAGAAACAATCTTAATCAAACCACCACTTATATCGGCATAATGTTTATAAATGTATACGAACTTGAACAGCACAGTGTTTATAAATTTTGAACACAATTAATAATGTGATAACGACAATTTACAATAGTATATTATAATATAGTATAATATAATATAATATATAATATAATATATATTATATTATATTATACTGCATTATAATTATATATATTTTATATACTAAATTATACTATAATATATTATTATATATTACACTATATTACACTATATTATACTATAATATATTATTATATATTACACTATATTACACTATATTATACTATATTATATAATGTAGTATAATATAATATATATTACAATACTATATTATAAAAACATATTATTAATATCATAATACATGATAGAGCATACACTACAGTATAACATACCGCGTTATACATTACAATATTAATAATTGCGACGATATGCAGAAATTAACACGTAAATCGTTGGGTGAGAGTTAAGATGGAATTGCAAAATTTTATTATAGAAGTTACAGAGTTACAGAATTTTGCTAACACGCCGAAGCGCCGTTCAAAGGGCTTTAATGCTATGTGGAAAATTATACGGCGTTAAATAAACCCCCGGGGCGCATCTTACCTGCAAATGTCTCGTTTAAATGCATTAGTTTCCCCTTAGCGTGGTGTCCTTCACGGTATCCTTCGCGTGACATGTCGCACGACGATTCCCTTTCGCCCCCTCGCGCTTCCCCCAGGACGAGTGAAGAACCTTCCAACCCCTCTGAACATTTTTCCTTCGGATAGAATTTTCGTGGAAAATATAAAATTCTCAGCTTTTTCTTATTCCACTGTCCCGCTGCTTCTCGCCATCTTAAATTACATTAAAGTATTACCTTTCATCCGCCGGTTTGTCACCGCGGACCGTTGATTAAATGAGCTGCCCCGCTTTCACCCCCTTCGCTTCGCGTTTCTCCGTTCGAAACTTATTTTCTCGTTAGATCTCTCATTTAAATGCGCTCTCACCTTTCTCGCCCTTTTCTTTTTGTTTGCCCGCGATTGTACTTTTATATTTCTTACATTTTTCTTGGTATCTTATTTACTTTTGCGTTACTTGCGTCATTTCACATTTTTATCACGTTATTGCATATATTTTGTATTTTGTATTTTTATTGGATTTATTACAAAGTTTGCTATTTCATTTCGTTTTGTAATTTCATGGTTCGCTCATTTTATGTTATCGTTGCATTATTAACTTCATCTGTTTTTGTATTTTACGTTTCACGAAAAAATGTAAAGTTGCTGAATAAAAGTGTTGCTGAATTATTAAACGTCGCTAAATTAGACGTTCGGGCTTCTACCTCGTTTGTATTTAATAAAATAGAGAGAAACAGAAGAATCGTGCATCAAATTTTAAGGGATCGGATCTCCAAATCCATAGCAGATTTGATCGCAAAGAAAATCTAGATCGGACCAGACTAACTTTAATTACAAAATTGTTTCACAAATGGACAAGATATATCGGATCTAAGGTGTCAATACTACGAGGAACGATATATCATTGTAAAATCATGCTACTAAAATTCAAACGAAAAGTCCGCGACAGTCCTTACGGAACTACGAATTTGCATAAAGACGGGTCTTGTCGCAAGAACAGTTCAGAGAGAGAGAGAGAGAGATTTTCGTCGATCGATCGGCCGGTTGCTAGTGTATCTCATTATGGTGACGAGTGGCTGGATGAATTGCCGTGTAATTCATGTCGATCCGAGGAAGGTACCACGCACCGTATAGCACAGTGTACCGTGCCGTGCGCGTTTAAATATTTACCACGATTGGGAAATATTTGCAGCTCGCCTTGGATTCGTTTGGCCAGCGTATCAGGATCGTTTTCGCCGTGGAATTTCGAAGGAATAATATTGACCGATACTCCGCCAAGCCTCCTCTCCTGTTTTGAGAAAAGCGTTTTCAGAAAATTTCTTGTCGCGCGCACGAGGAACGAGATATTTCGAGCACGGCGACGTGCATTGGCGAGATCGACTGGCTGGTTTCGAAAGAAATTAGCTGCAGCGTCGTAACGTTGAAGTTACACGTCAGCTGCAGTAGCACGAGCATGTCAGTAGTCAGACGGTGCGAGTGATTTTTATTTCCTTTTATTCCCCTCTCGGCGAACGTACGTTTCGTATGAAGCGCCGATCATCAAACCGGATATTTTAGCCCGTTAATTTCGCTCGAAACGTTCTTTCTGATCCCCTCTGTGCGTTACTCGATTACTGAAAGTATCACGCTTGTTTAAATGTTTATCGGAAACGTAATTGTACAAACAGTTTGTTTTTAAAATTTGAATATTGCTGCGTCGTTTGTGTGTTATTATTTTATACCGTTATTGCGTTGTTTGTATATCGTTATTATTATTAACTTTTGTTTCAAATTTAACGAATAATAATAATAATACGTAACAATCGAAATTCGAACAAGGTGTTGGCAATAGAACGTATTTTCTCCGTTAAATACCCAAATATTTCCCTTCCTCCTTTTTCGTTTCACGTTCACGAAAGTTTTAGTGAAAAAAGTGAACGTATAAAACCAGCGCTGGTGATAAAATTACCAAAAGGAGCAAAATAATTTTGTTCCATAATTTTTCGTAGAAACTTTCTAGATTGAGACCCTCTTAAAATAATCAAAAATCTAAAAAGTTTAACGTTAAATCACGCATCCATCTATAAACATACACTTTCTGATACAATTATTAAATATATTCTAATTTTGTAATTTTCTTTTTCAAAGTAAATTAATCATTTCAAGCGTTTCAGATTATCTGAATGATGTTTTATTACAGACTGAGCTTCAGTCGAATGATTAATTGATTTTTGACAGCACCAACACTCTAGACACTAGAAGCTCGTGTAAAAGTCCCTGCAAATTTGTTTTATATTATCACTGAAAGTGATTTTAGCGGGCAAAATCCAGAAGATCGAGCCTTTTCAGGTGCAACGCTGATGCAACGAAAATTAGCGATTGGTTGATTTGGGTCAGGTGATTCGTGAGGGGGCGTGGGGTAAACTTCGAGTAGGAGTGGCGTTTTCTGGTACTGAGCGATCGCGCCTGTAATTTGTTTTCTATCGACTCAAATGTTTGCATGTCAAAAAAATTTTATGGCAAAAAAGTCGTCTTCATTTCCTAGTCAGAATAATTGCTTCTGGGCCTTTCAGTGAGACGAATTATACTGGGGTACAAGTCGTGCAGTTTTTTTTATTTTATCTCATGTCTCGTTTTGTTTTACTTACGTTTTATCTTTGAGGAAGGGGAATCATTTACCCGACGCGACTCGAGAACGGTCCGAGTCACCGAAATTTCCCCCGGATTAAGAAACAGGAAAGCATTCCCATTGTGTCTACAAAGTTCACGACTGACTATAGTTATTTCTCATCGGATGCAATTCGCCAGCTTCCGATTTCCCGCTTTAACGAAGCCAGACCTCTCCGAGTCTCCGATAATGTGCCTGTTTCTTGCGTAAACTATGTCACGGACGGGACAGGGGGGGGAGGGGGTTGGAGAGTAGCGAGAAGTTGATAGAAACTCCGCGACGATTAAAAATCCTTTCCCGCTTCTTCCATTGGCTTTGTCCTTCCAGAGTAAATCGCTCCTTCATCAGTGGCTCTCAATTTACGTCGGATATTCTGCAAAGTGTTCTGTGAATATCCCAAAGAGATTCGTCCCGTTTTCAATTTTGAAGATTGTTCTCGATAATTTTTCCTTTATCTTTGCTTCCTACAGTACAGTGGCCTTTCAGTGATGATTTGTAAATGGCGTTGTTTCGTTTCGTAAAATTCTTTCTGTACATTTCGTAACGATAAAGTGAAACGCAATTTTCAAAACTCAATTTTGTTCAGCACCGAATAGCGTGTAACGAATGCGTGAAATATGGTGAAATGTATATTCTAATCGGATAGTCGTAAGCATGGAGCTGGCATTTAATTTCCTGGTAACTTTTTTCTTTCTTTTTTTTTTGGTTGCAGGTGGTAAGAGCTGCGAGCCCGGTTCTTCTACGCGTCATTGTGCTCGGAGCGTTCTTCATATACTGCACGGTAAGTAGCATATTCCCCAGAAATTTCACTAAAATTTTATCGTACGCTTAACTTCAGGTTGTAAATACAACGTTTTTATTTCTTACTCTACGTAAAGTATGCGTGCACTCTTTTTGAAATAAAGTAGGAACGAAATTTAGTGTAACAGTATGTCCAGAGAAAAATACGATAGGGACATTTCATCCTAGATTATCGTTCCGAACGTCCAAGGGAAAAATATTTAATCCCAACCTATATGAACCGATATGAACCGATATGAACCGAAACGAAATTACATCGCACCTAAAATTAACAGAAATTTAATCCGAACTTGACCGAAATTGACCCGAAGCCGAACCAAAATCTGACCGAGATCTAATTGAAATTTCACTCGACCGAGATCTAATTGAAATTTGATGTAACTGAATGATGTATCTGTTTCGAACCTGATTTAAACCAAACCATGAGAGCTATCACGTGAAACGGAAATTTGACTAATGAAACTTGAATCTAATTGAGATCTAGAGATACCAGAATTTGAAAGAAAACTGATACTCAACGTCAAAGTCGAAAATTAAAGGATTAAAGTGTACGAAAAGAAGCCTAGTCTAAATCTCAAACCAGAAATACGAGGAAACAAAGTATATAGACGAGAATAGAGTATGGACAAAGTCGTTTTGTCTCTTCAATACGAATACATTTCTATCGATGGATCGCATAATTTGAGAGCCATTCAGCTCGGGCCGTTTAAGTTCTCGCGTTTCGAGCCATTGCCGAACACAATTGATAAGTTTGGGCGGTCAAGCACACTTGCGTTTCGTTCGACCGTGAAACGGACGACATGTTGACACGAAAATGGCGGGATGCGAGCGATACTAGCGCCGCTCGACGCTAACCTACTCGTAGCGTGACACGGCACGCGATTTCGCGTTCTGCTCTGTGAAAAGTATTCACTCTATTAGCAATTATCCTCATGCGATGCTACCGGCTAGACGAGAAAGAAATTATTGGGGGGGAAGGGGCCAGTCGGGCGAAAGGAATGCAAAGAACCGAGGGAATCTTTCGTTCGTTCAATTATGTGAAACTTTAAATTACCAAGGTTAACCTTAATTTTAGAACGTCGAACGCGATCGCACGTGAACAATTTTCCAATTCCTTTGCTTCCTTCAGGAAGCTATCAAAATCTTTTTATTTGACATTGCAGGCGTATTTCACGTGCCACTAAATTGCATAAATGTTTTGTTGAATTTTTATTTGTGAAAATTAAACACGTAATATTAAAATATATCAATATATATAATGTAATATTAATACACATAAATATATACACGTAATATTAAAATATATAAATGTATAAAATATTCGACAGAATATTATTAATAAATTCCCGTGTAACATAATATATATTTATTATGATATACATTGTACATAATATTTAATATGTACATACACATTATATATATATTACGTGTATTTATATATAATAAGTATATATATATATTTATTAGATAATATTGTATGTTGCATTATGTAATTATTATCATATATTTTACATCACGCATGTATGTATCATGGCGGCTGTGTCTAACAATGCGTACGTATACATCAGGGGGATTTCCTATTGTGTGTCCATGCAAAGGCAAATGTCATTGGGATTTCCTGCTCCACGTCTAGTGACTTACGAGAATTCCCTATTATACGTACGCTACGACAAAGGGATTTACTGTTTTCTGCCCTATAACGCACACACACGTATCTAATCATTCACAAAAAGGATTTTCTATCGTACCATTCGCGACACGCGCATGAGGCAGATGTCACATCAGAAGCGTGGCTACTCGTTTGATTGGGAACAAAATAGGAAACGATAAATAAGTGCAGAGAACAAAAATCCGTTTCAATCTGCCGGTTCTTTCATAAATGAAAAACATTTCCATATCCTTTGTATCAGTGCAGAGGGAAATTCAATTTACAAGGAAGGAAGAAAGGAATCGCGGAAACTTTTCTTTGAGGAAACGTTGAATTAATCTGTAAGTGGAAATCAATTTCTTTGTTCCAGACGATAGTAATGTACCCCCGTCCGAATGTCATAACCTGCACGGTGCGTGTGTGGCTGAGGGAGATTGGATTTTCCCTCACTTATGGCGCTCTCATGCTGAAGACCTGGCGGTGAGTAAGAACAACGTTCGCTGGGAACGTTGCTTACGTTAATTCTACGTTACGCGCCACGCGTAAGATCCGAGGAGTGATGTTTGCTCTGCAAACGGTGAATCCGCCGCCGGTGAAATTCACCGAGTTTGTACGCTCGACACGCGTGCGGAAAATTACACGGTTATACGTTTTAATTCCGTTACTGGATCCCCTAAATAACTGAAACTCCCAGCGTGTTCCAAGTGTTACATATTCTGCGGGGTGCGCGGTTTTCTGGCCAGCGTCTGGCCAGTTTTATTTGAATTTTTGATATTTGCTGTGGACACGCGGTGAAGCCGGTGTGAATTCAACTTTGAAAGCAGGAATCCAGGGAATCAGAGAATTTTCATCTTTGATTTTACACAAGATTAATCCTTGAATGAGGTAGATTCTCAGGATTCTAAGGAATGTCTTTGGAATGTTTCTTTGCAATTCTCGAAACTTTATCTGTTCATCAATTTTCCTCTGCCCTGAATAATTTTCCATGGGCTTAAGCAGTACCTTTGATTTGAATTTGTTAATTTTTCTTTACTCCCAAGAATTTTCCATTAATTTCAATAATTTTCCGTGACTCCGAAAAATTTTTCCTTGCCCTAGATGCTAAAAATAATGTTTCGAGGGCTTAAACAATTTATACTCAAACTTATTAATTTTCGTCTACTACACAGTATTTTCCGTGAGTTTGGACAATTTTCCTTGACTCGGAATAACCTTTCCACGACATACTTCGAATATTCTATGCATCGCAACGTTCAAAATTACGAAGTCCCTCCTTTCCTCGACCCCAACAAATTTTCGACAACTTCTCTGTCTAAATTCGATTTTCCCGCGAGTCAAAGAAAATTTCCTTCGTTCTTGACTACGCTCGCCCTTTTCAAATCTCGACGTCGCACGTCAGAAAACTTTCTTCTCGCCCGATGCCACGGCTCACAGCGTCCAACCAATTTTCCACCAAGCTCGAGAGAATCTCCTCCGTTCTTCATCCACCCCTCCCCCCTCCGGTTTCGAGAGAATCGAATCCCACGGCTAAAAGTGCGCCGTCCTATTTCCATTCTTCTTCGCTCGACTCCCCGCGTTCGATAGATTTCCACCGATCAGCCCTCTAACCCCGTCTGGTCAGCCAGGTTGAAACGAGAAAAAAAAACGAGGTCAATAGTTTTCAGCGGTCGCTTCGCCCTCGGCCAGCCTCTAACGTGTCATCGTTCACTTCTTTTTTCTCTCTTTCTTTCCCTTTTTTTTTTGCGGGAGATCCCTTCCAAGAGATCGTTGGTTTCGAGAGCAGTTACAGGATTTCCGTCGAACGTGGAGATTCCGGCACAAAGATTGCCGCGACTTTCATCCCCTAACCACCGTCTCTTGCCTCTCGTGGGGCAGAGAAAAAAAAGTTCACCTCTCTGGAATTCGTAAGCCATTTCGACCGCACCTCGTTCTACGCGAACAAAGCTCGGCCAAGCGAGCGTGATTCTTTCTCTCCCCCTTTTCGCTGTATTCGCCGCCATCCAAGTGATAAACCTCTCTTCCATCGTGAAACATTGATCTGTTTGGTGGCAGGGAGCGAGAACGGTTTCCGGGGAAGGCGCGTTCGATGTATTTCGCTGTTTGGTGAAAGAGTTTCGTGAAATGGAAGATGCGAAGATATATGAGACTTCTGGCGAGACTTGGAAGTTTCGTCGAGCGGTGGAAAGTCTACTTGAGTCATTGGGAAATTTGTTTGAACCGTAGAAATTTCGTTCGAGTCACGGGAAAATTTATTGGAATAATGGAAACTTTATTTGAGTCGTAGAAAAACTCGTCTGAGTCACATGAAAATTTATTATAGCTGTGAAAATTTTATTTGAGTCATAGAAAATTTCGCTTGAGTAGCGGGAAAATTTATTGGAGTAATGGAAATTTTGAGTTATAGAGAAACTCGTCCGAGTTGCAAATGAAAATTTACTGGAATTGTGGAAATTTTAATTGAGTCATAGAAAAATTCGTTCGAGTCACAGGAAAATTTATTACAATTGTGGAAATTTTTTTTAAGAGAAACTTTATTACAATCGTGGAAATTCTATTTGACTCATAGAAAATTTATTTAAAGAAATTCATTTAGTCGTAGAAAAAATTTACTTCAATCACGGTAGTTCTGAGTCACGAGAAGACTTATTTACTCGAGTCAGAGGAAAATTTACTCGAGTTGTGATAGTTTCATCCAGCAGCGGTAAAACTTATTAGAACCGAGAGAAACATCTGAATAAAATCGCCATTATTACTGTCATGACTGAAATTGGCTGCATCGTTCAGCGAGACCTGTAATTAAACAATGAGAATGAAAAATTCAAATTTTATTACGTCCACGTTTCTCCTCTTCGTTAAAAATGCACGTCTCTCTGTACCATACAACATTTAAACTCTCGAAATGACATGACAAGAGTGGACGAGAGTTAATTAATAGATAATGTCATGGAATATCGAAATGTCATAAAACAACGGTTTCACGTGACAAAATTGAACAGAAACGTAATCACGGAGTACCAGAGAGAGAGAGAGAGAGAGAATTTGAAGCGTGCTAGCGGAATTTCTAATTATGTCTGTCGGAGTAAGCGAAGCCTGTACATTAGCCAGCTGACAATGAGTCGACTTCCGTTAATTATAACTTGAAACTTGCGACGAAGTTACACGTCGATTAAGCGGCAACTTTGGCTAAATAACATTAGAATGCCGGAAACACGGAGTGGACGTAATGGCGAGCGCGCCAGTGAACGAAGAAAGAGAAAGTTTAACAGCAGACCCCGTGTAGCAAGTTTAACAGGAAGTTCCAGGGGCCCTGGTTAATTGTGTTAGCTCCAACAACGGAGAAAAGTACACGGTTCGCGAGATATTGCTGAAACTTGTCCGGCTAAAGGGACAGTTTCCCTCGGAATGGAAGTTTAATATACAACTAGCTAGTTTAATAGCTTTTCCATGATCCAGAGAAACGTCATAACAACAGTCGAGACAATTTTCCATGACTCAGGAAAATCTTTGTGATTCGAGATGACGATGATTTTCTTTGACTCGAGTCGATTCTCTGTGGTTTCTATATTGCTCGTGCAATTGAGACGAATTTGTCTAGTGGTGAAAGAAAATTTTCCATGATTCGGAAAAACTTGATAACATAGCAACTCAATTATTTAGTCGGTTCATATGAATTTTTGTGTGATTCAGGAACAATTTATCGTGACGTTGGGGTAAATTTTCCATGATGAAAAGAATTTTCCGTGACTCGGGAAAATGTTTGTGATTCAAGATGACTTTTCTTTAACTCTGCCATGTTCTTTCGATTATTTTCGATTTTTCGCTTACGTTACGAAAATTATAAAGTATTTCAAATTTAAACGAAATTTGAAGAAATTCTTCTTAAAATATGTGATTTGTCGTCCAAGTTTTACGTTAAACATCTTTTTGAAATATAAATCCTTTGCTAAATTGAAAAAGTAAAAGTTCAAGTATCGCAGCAGGTTTAACAAAGGTTAAATTTTACAGATTTGGTATATAGTCGTGATACGAAATGATTTTGAATTATTGAATAAATAAAAAAAGTTGACCGAAACTATTAAATTTTAAAATTAGAAAGCTGAATTAAAAAGTATTATACGTAGAGCCTCCGTTTTAAAACTGGCATTCAGGTCTTCTTCAAAGCCTTGACTCAGTTTTAAACAGTATCCCAAGGCTCGTCTACTTATAATTTTAAATTAATCTTACCGGAGAACACGATCTAAATTTCGCCGGAGCTTCGCCAAGCTCCGATCTAATCCGACGCACCTGCCTTGCTGATTAAAGTAATCCAATTCTGATCGAAACTCCGGCTTACAATCCGAAACTTCCCGGCCCTCGGATATTTTCCACGGTGCTCGTCATTTATTTTCCACGGGCCGTTGCCTGTATTTTGCTTGACTCGGCGAACGAAAAGTGAGAAACTCGCGCGGAATATTAATTTAACCCCGGCGACAGAGCTGAAACAGAATAACTCGTCTGCCTTCGGGCCAGATTAATTCCGAGCGGCGGCGGCAGGTTCTTTGACGAAAGTTGAAAGCGAGGTTGAAATTGGCGCGAGTGTGTTGCGCGGGGAATGTTATTTTCCAACGAGTCATAATCACAGTTTCATTAATCTTCGCCGATACTCCCCTGTGCATATTTTTCGCACTTCGTTCGCTGCGCCAAAAGTTCGCGAGTAATTATACTAATTGAGCTAGTCCGCCGAATGGCAACTATCCTATTTTCCAGGAGAAATGACCGTGATCAGTCAGACATATCGGTCGGTTTCAATGGATCAATTCGTGAAAATTTGCTGGAATTATGATTTTGTGATTTTACTGAAATTTACGGTTTGTAGTTCTTTGGCATTTGCAGTTTCAAATTTATAATTTTTGGGGGAGGGGAGGGGGCGCCAGTTTCAGCTTCAGAATTTGCAGTTCTACCATTTGCTACTGCTAGTTTGAATTTTTCTATTTATTATATAATATTATTTATTATATATTATATTATATTTTTTGCAATTTGCAAATTTTCAGTTAACGATTTTGTGCAATTATCTTACAATTTACAATATAAATTGATATTCTGCAATTTAAAGCGACACAATTTTAAACATCAGCAGCCTCTTCTCACATTTTACACTTGCCAATTAATCCCATCAACTATGCTTAAATACCCACAGTCTCAATCAAAAATAATTTCTGATTTCTAATAACATTCTGTTCAGTATCACCCACGATATACTCCACCGTCGCAAAATTTCCTCTCGAAAATAATTAATTTCCCTCCAAAGTGATCTCTCTGTCTGAAAACGGACAGATCGAGTTGGCAAATTCCTACCTGCAAAGTCGAATAAAACGAGATAAAACAAATTTTCGACGTTTATCCACAGTCGGACATAGATCAAGGAGATCTTCGTTACGAATGTGGATTTATCAGATTCTCCTGTAAACGGCTCTAACTTCCCTCCATAACCACTTGAAAATTCAGCTGATTCGCCCGTTAGTCGTGTTTAACATCGAGGATACATTGATCCTGCCGGGGAGGTGGACGATTCCCCAGAGGGTTGGCGAAACTTTTCCCACCCCCTCGGACTGGATAACTTGCCGTAAGAGGTTCCCACTCGCCGGAAGGATCGCTTCGAGTGGTCGCGACAACTGGGTCAACCTGGGTATACACGTAATTAAAGAGATTCCTTGGGCAAACGGACGATCGCATAGCAGAACGGGGCGCTCGCTGTCCCTGTAATCAACGATTCCAGGCCTGGCTGCCTCGGCCGGGATCGCGTTTCACCGCGAATGGAAACTGCAATCGATGAATCTTCTCCAGGTCCGGGTGTCCTTAATCTGCATCGAGAGCATCGTTGAGTGGACTCGTTGAATTGTCACTTGGGAGAACTCGATCACTTAATCTGGGGGTCTGGCGTTTGGCGAGGGTTGTTTTTTCTTGGACGTTCGTGAAAGGGATTGAGACGGAACGGGTATTCAATGAGATTGATTAGCATCTCTTGAAATGGTTGGATTGAGAAAATTGGAAAGCGTGGAAAAAGAATTGGTTGGGATCTGATTAGGTTTCTAAAATGTGAAAGAGAAGTCCCCATCTGGATCCTCTAAGATTGAGTTTACAATTAATTGGAATTTGGAATTTAGGAATGTAAATCTTCATCGC
Organism: Melipona bicolor; assembly: GCA_030673865.1. Classification (NCBI taxonomy): domain Eukaryota; kingdom Metazoa; phylum Arthropoda; class Insecta; order Hymenoptera; family Apidae; genus Melipona; species Melipona bicolor. The sequence continues at coordinate 1,666,354 of JAHYIQ010000020.1, forward strand.
TTGACTCAGCCAGACAACAGAATCTGGATTTAGGAAATCCAAATCCAAATTTGGGAATCTTAATCTTTATCACTTGATAACCAGACATCAGAAAATCTGGTCCAAGGACCAATATCTAAAGAACAATATAAGAATCTAAGTTTAGAAACTTATTCCCAAATTTAGAAATGTTAACCTTCTTGACATGTTACCACTTGACACAGCTAGACATCAAAGTCTGGCCAGGAATCAGGAATGATCTAACTTTAGAAACTCAAGTCTGTCTAAAGTCTAAATCTGGGAATCTAACTATAGATACCCAAATTTAGGAGTCTGAACCTACATACAAACACATAACAGAGTACAAAACTTTACCCAATCAAAGAACTATTGTCCAAAACACAATTCAAGATCCATGATTCAAACCTCACAATACCTTTTTCAGAGCAAATGAAGAATAAAGAAGATATCTAGCGTAAAACAATCTTCTCCCACCAATTCCTTCCATTGAAAATCGTTTTTTTTTTTCCCCTTCACAACGCCTAAAAGATTAACCGAAATCAAAAGTTTCCTCGCTCTGACCAAGAAATGAAAGGCCTTTAATTTTCTGGCTCTTTGCAGTGTCTCTTGAACTGTATTAAATCTTCGACCTGTTTCACGACGTGAATTAAAGCTGGCACGATACACTGGCTAATAGACCTACCATCGAGTGTGCCCCTAAGACGATTACCAAAAGCCAGTCGCGCACTCGTACGCCTTCGTTTCACGAGTGAAAACAGGCTTTATCAATTCGTCTTTGTGTCGTTGCCTTGTGTATTGCCACGAGTGCACTCCTCTTGCCGGAAGAGATTTCATCCCTTGAGAGGTTGCATCCTTTGAACGTGCTCCGCTGACCAGAAAAACGGCCAAACTACTAAATCTCGAGCACCCTTACGTCCTCCCGATAGCAACGCTGTATTTTAGCGTCCATTTGTGCCTTCTCGCTTCTCTTTCATATCTCAGAAAAGCTCCCCATTCAGTTTTATGAAAGATCAGAAGATCCTCAGTATCTTCAGCAAGTTTTTTTTTTCTGTGAATGGAATTCATTATAGATCTGGGGATGATCCAGATGGCCTAGTGACCTAGGAATAAGATAGAGAGAGTCACTGTGTGGCAGTTGTTGGTTTGGTTTGGCGATGAACAATGTCTCTTTTTTGTTGAATTTGCATGTCAATGTGGAAATCCGGTACCGGTTTGGGTGCCAATTCCAGGAGTCTAGGAACAATTGAGGAATCTGCGTCTAATTTAGGAATTTGAAAGCAATCTAAGTAATTTAGGAATCTAGAATTAATTTTGGTGCCAATTTAGGAATCCAGGATCAGTCGACAAGTCTGCGTCTAATTGAGATGTTAATTTAGGGATTTGGGATCAATTTAGATATCAGTTTAGAAATCTAGATCTAATTTAAATGTCAAGTTAAGAATCAAGGATCAGTTGAAAAGTTTTCTAATTTAGGAATTTAAAACCAGTTTCAATCAATCAGTTTAGAGATCTAGGGTGCACTTTAGATGTCAATTAGGGATCCAAGAACAACCTAGGACCACGAAATTCTTATAATTAACTTAATTAACTTAAATAATTTAAGCCTGGAACTTTACATTTTATTTATTTATACTTTATTTCAATAAAGTCTTATTTGAAGACATTTAACTCCACAATATTAAGAATTTTAGAAGATTAATTGTTTTACCACAAGTCCACGTTCTTCCGTGTAAAATATTTACCAATCTTTCTCAAACGAAGATCAACAACAATTTGAAAGTATAAAATATTCGATCCGTCAGAGTTTGATCACAAAAATTTCACATGATATATTCGATTATAGTCGTTCAATTTTCTCTGATTATTTCAAAGTCTGTCAACTCCTACCCCAAAAATGTCCCTAGAGCAGTAACCAACCTAGTTGCAGAGCGTTGATTCGGGACTATTCTGATTGCAGAATATCGGTGATATTCCGGGTGAAGTCGGCGAAAGCGGTGAAGATAACGGATGGAAGTCTGCTGAAGCGGCTGGGCATCATCGTCATGATATTCAGCGTGTTCCTGAGCATTCGTACGCTGGTTGCACCGCCTGTGGTTATAGTGGCACGAACGGCGGACGACCTGAAGGCTTATCTCTGCCTGACTGACTGGTGGGATCACAGTTTCACCACACGTGAGTGCTTTAACTCTCGACCAATCACCTGATGCATGGTTTCTCTTCCGTTAACCCTCTCGTCTCGCTCGACGATAGAGACGAGCTTGTTACTTGTAGAACATTGTCAGTTACACGACTGTCTGATAGAACTGATTTGAATTAACACACTGCCGGGTTCGAAGGTTTCGAGCAGAACGGACAAATGTATCTGTTCTGCGTGTTCCTTTCATCTTTGTTCTTTGATATTCAACATCATCGAATTAATGATTTCAATTGACTGCCAGTCAAAGTAGTTTGTGATATTATAGCGTTTTCACGGGTTTTGGATCGAGTTTACTGTGTTTCTTTTCAAAGATGGAAAATTGAAATCCGGTCAAACAATACTTCGCATAGCCAAGAATCTATTAGGTGTATTGTAAAATACGCGTGAAATAAAGTAACAAGATAACATTTTTACTGTGTCCGAATGTTGAAAGTAATAAGCCTCCTGAGACCTTCGAGCGGAAGTGGGACTTGTCGAAGTTGCGGTAAGTTAGGTTACGTCCCCCAAAATTCAGCAAGGTTAGGTTAGGTTAACCTAAAACCGTGTCCAGTTTGCTCGAGTCGAGTTAACAAACCGTGACTGGGCTGACACGTGGGTGGGAGAGCCTTCCGGCGGAAGTAAGCGGCTATGCGTTTCTTTTTTTTTTTTTTTTTTTTTTTTTTTTTTTCTTTATTCCCAGTTACTCACGTGGAAAAGAGAAAAAAGCGTGCTACATGATGAAATATCGAATTTGTTCGCTTTCTGGTTTCGAAGGCACCTGCTAGAGAGTGAATTGCATTAACCATTCTCTCTGCGCCGAGCGAAAATTATGAGACGATAAATTCACTGCATGGCAAATAGATTTATGATGGCCATTAGTGGTCGAAATTTCCAAAGTGCAGCAATTTGTATCATATATTTTGCAGTTGTAGTTCTTTTTTTTTTAATATATATATATACATATATATATATATTTATTAAGGAATTTATCAAGAAGGAAAATGTGGGAAAGAAATTTTTTAGTATCACCATACCTAGTATTTTTCCGTAATTCTCAATTTTTCCTCAAGATGAAATTCCTGAATCCTGATTCATTTATCTGCTTCCGTCATGCGACATGATCGGTTCGCGTAACTTTCATCAGTTTATACCAGTCACATAACTTAATTGCAATGTCCCCATTTTCTCAGGCTAATCCCGCAATCTCGTCGAACAGATTCTTTATCGCATGAGGGATATTGAATCGTATATCTTCATCCTCCTGTCACTGATTAAACCATTCTCAATCGATAGTTCAATTATAAGTGTCGTTCTTGTTGCCTCTATATATCTCTTAACTGCGCCGATTCTTTTCGAACAAAATTCCGCCATCTGCTAGTATAATGAATTTCGATTCTCTTCATTTGAGAAGGAGAGCAAATAGAATATTTGACGATTTCTAATTTCTAGAAGGAATCTTTGTTAAAATTGGCAGTGTCTCGTTAGTTTTTAATTTATTGCAACTTTTTTGTTTTCCAAATTTTTATTTTCATAAAAATCCATCTCTTTTGATATTTTAATGTTGTTCTCCCTTATATAGAAAATATTCTCCAATTAATAAAAAATCTCCAGCCTCGTAATAATTCATTTTGCCAAAATTCATCTTCAAATATTGAAAAGCTAAAAACTGTCTCTAGCTAGCGACAACTCCAAAAATCAGTCTCAGAAATTCCAATAAAACAAAGCATGTAATAACGTTGAAATCGTAAAATCGAACGATACTAAAACACGAGAATTTATTAACGAGACACTTGTATCGTTAAGTTTTCCCTCTATTGTTTCCAACTATTTTGGAAATTCCAAAAATTCCTAGCGTGAACCTAAATAATTTCACGCTGGACATTGGCCAAAGTAGATGAGCGGTACTGAAAGCTTTTATTTGCTCAGACGTTGGCAATACTCCCAAACGAGAGCCACTTGATAATCCCAACCTATATTCAATGAATCTAACAGGTCATTCATTCGAAGAAAATTTCCAGTTTTACTTGGACTCGGACAAATGAAATAAGTTAATCGTTCATCAAATGGGTTAATATCCAATATGGGTTAATGTCTTCTAGGGAAAATTCCCTTTGAACCAATTAAAAATTGGCTTTGTCAATTGATAGATGGGAACGCGAGATTTATGTCACAGGATACTACGGAATGACGTTAACTAGCTCGAAACTCCCGTTTCATAGCGAAAGGGAATTTCGCGGGAAATTGGAAATTTTGATCAGCGGTGAATTTAAATCTTTTAAACGGGTTCAAATTTTCGAACAACTAAAATTTCAACTTCCGAAATTGAAAATTTTGCGGTACTCGAATTTTTATTACATTTCGTACCGAAATAAAAATTTTTTAACTCGCAACGATCCGTTGACGATTCACCGATTGTGCGTGTGTTTCAAAAAAATCTCAGAAAAATTAAAATCGCAACCAGAGTCTCTGAAATTCAACCTGTTCAGTACGCAAATGTTCGGAAACGAAGGAAAGATCCTCGAAACCTTTTTCGAACTTTATAAATATCCACTCGTCTGAATGTAAATTTACTCGGCAAGTCCATCCGCCGCTATTGCATCCCCCTCGAACGTTTCCATTGAAAAGGCCGACATTATCGACAGAGTGCAGCTTCTTTAGACGTAACGAGTCTTTCGCAGCATCTCGATATCTCTTGAATTCGTTTCGATGCGAAACGGTATCGTGGGATCTTAATTTCGAAATGCAGATTAGAGCGTCGTTGCTCGAAAAGAGAATCGATCGATCGGATAACGCTCGGCGAAAGACGAATTTAGCCGCTTCAAAGGCCAGAGAGAGAGATTTAAACGATTTCAGATAATGGTTACTGGGTGTAAAATGACCGCTATTGAAACCCAACTTCACGCGTTGGCTACACATCTTGCAATTTCCACTTATTCATCTTAACTAACAGAAAAAGAATTAATTTTACCATTACTTAAGCAACGACAATGACAAATTACTTGAATAACGATAATGACGAATTAACTCTTTTTCATTGGATTTAACAGTGGCATTAACGTTATGTATTTTATTAATATTCTGATTGTGACAACGGTGTTAAATTTTCATTGCTGATGATAAATCCTGTTTTCGGAAATGTGAATTGCGACTATCTCATAACTTTCACGGATGCTGGAGAGACATGAATTATTAGCACATCCACAATATTTTACCGAAAATTGTCCTATTTTTCCGTTCCAATTTTCTGTCGCTTATTTTACTGACAACGATGATTGTATTATTTTAAATTAATTGCAGGCGACGTTATTTTCTGCCCCCGTATTTCACATCACTATTTTATAATTTTCGAAAATTTCAAAAGACACCGATCTATCACTTATTGTATTGAAGATGAAGTTATTAATTGATTGTTCTCCCGCATATATCAACGATATAGTTGAGCCAATTTTATTGCTAATAAATCGTGTCGTTCAGCCTTAACGATTTATATGAACATCCAATGAAAAGAACGAGTCAATTTTTGTCATTACCATTCGTACATCACACCTTTTTGTTTATTAATTGGAATGAAAGTAGGGTGGGTTTCTATTTTGGCGGATTGTCTTATCTCTGATTGAATTATAGACCGTCCGGAATAGACGACGATATTCCGTTATAATCCTCTGTGAAATTTTCCATCGGCATTAAAATCCACCGGCTGACAGAAATCAATCATTCTGTTCATAAAATCACGCGGGAAATTCCATGAACGTCGCATCAATTAACCGAATGATTAAGCGTCACCAGATGTTGTCACCAGAGAGCGCTGATCAATTTTAGTTTCCCTGCCCCTATATACAGTCAATATTCTCCGCTGTGAAGCTTTAATTCCAACGATAAAAATTTATTTTCGAAAAAATCAAGAGCTTCCCGTGAGATTTAATTAAATGATTCTCCTCTGTGTTTATTGTCGCTATCAGTTGTTGTCACTGATTTAATTAATACTAGAGCAATCGACAGATATTTAACAGTGACTTCTGTTTCCTTCCAAATTCTCATTTTAGTTTGATTTTCATAGTCAAACGATTTAAATAATTCAATTATGAAAGGGGGGGGTTGAACTTTTAACCTTTTTCAGATATCTCAACAATTCAAATTTCGAGTGCAATATAACTTTTTATAATTTCAATTAAATGGAACATCCATAGAAGGTGTTAGGATCTTTTTGTTCTCCTTAAACTGTCATTTTAATCAATCTAGGGAACCTGGGGGAATTCGCCCCCGTATTAAAATACACTAAATTTGAAAGAATCTATACTAAACTCTAAACCTTTACTTAATTTTCAGTTTTTAAAAAATTAAATTCAATTGCTTGGGCAATTTTTAATTTTTAGGTCATTTAAATTTAGACGTGTTTTAGGTTAGTTTTACTTAGATTGTATTCAGGGGAAAGTTACTAGATTTGTATTATACGATGGGCGCCGCTTTTGTCACTAGAGCCGTGGCGCGAAATAAAGAAACGTATATATCTCGTAGCCGACAATCTCGATTCGCCGTTCCATTTAAATCAACGCCCGTACCCTGTCGAAAGAATCCCCTGTCGAAACACGAGCGATGTCTATTTTGTCGAAAATGCAGCGGGCAATGGAAAAAAATGAGAGAACACGTAATCTCTGTCAAAGGAAATAAAGTACCATAGAAACATGGCCTTTGACCGTGCCGTGGCAGACATCAAAGTCGGAACCAAAAGCCCACGACCTTTTTTTCAACACACTCGCTGCGAGAATAAGCAAAGAGTGGCCCCCTCCTCTCCCCTCACTCCCCGCGATAAAAGAGAGTGCAACCGTAGTGACGAATAAAAAACGATTGAAGAACCATTACAAGCTGCGCGATGATTTTTCCAAAGGCATACTATCGGACGACAAAAGCAATCATTCCGTTGAAATTTCACTCGGAATTCCGATGACTGCCTTTGCCTTCTCCCCTTTTACCCGCAGCTCGCGTTTCTCTCGCTAGGGAATTATGTTCTCTCGCTAGAAAGTTCTTCCGCTCGCAGCCTCCAATTAACATTTCGATGATCGCTAATCGATCGAAGATTTGTAATTACTAATCTTAAAAAGCCCAAAGGGAAGAATTGGGGAAAAAGTTGAGAAATTAGGGAAATTGATAGTTGGAGATTGTTCTAATCTTAAAAGTTGAAGAACTCTGCTAGGGAATAAGTGATAAACGTTTCAATATCAACGGCGAGACCCTAGGATTATGGAAATCTTTAGAGAATTAAAAAATTTACAAATTAAAAATTAACAAATTTCTAAAAATAAACAGTAATCTGTCCAAAATAATAATAATCTTTCTTACAAATAATTAATGAATAAAAACAACAAACAATAAGTCTATTAAATCTCCGCGACATTGGAGAAAATTTAAGAAACGTTGCAGAATGATATATGACGACGATTTAGTGAATGGCGCGAAAATGGTGGCTAATCTTGCCTTAATATACCCTCGTGTATCTTAATATTTCCTGCGGGGGAAAAACTCTCTGAAAAATTTTCCCTCTCCGCTTTAAAAAGTGACACGCTAATGCTAAATGCTAAATAGGTATCTGAATTTCCGATGAATTATTTTTTTTATTAATTTCTCTTTTTGATACGCTGTCTAGTAACTTTGCACATTGAAAATTCAGCTCAATTCAATTTCTTCGTTTCGACGATACAGAGGGCTCCACCTAAGCTGCATACACGTTTTGGTTACGTCAGGAACTGCTGAACTCTTTCGCCGTCTTACAGGCCGGGGCATTTTTCTCGAGCGCATTATCGCCGAGAGCTTTCTTGATGAGAGAAAACAACTTTTTCTGGGGCTGTTTTTGCCTCCGCTGCCTTCTGTCTTCTCCCCATTCATAACCTTCGTCTTTCTTGTGCTTTTGTGTTAAACACGCGTGGTAAACGTGTTTGGACTTTTAACCACGCTTACCAGATGCTGGATAAAAGAAATTTCAGAACACATTTACAACCGTAAGGTAGAGTAAATGTAGAACATTTCGCCGCTGAATTTTCCTCGCTTCAGTAAAATATTTCAGAATCTGGGGGACTGCTGTTGAGTATTTAAATTTCTCGGTTAACTTGGAAATTGATTAATTAGAGAATTTCAGAGGTAAAATTTGGTGGCCATGTTGAGAACTCTAGGGTGCACTAAATTTAAAAGTGTTTAATTGGTTTAGGTAATTTTTGGAAGGAGGCGTTTAATAACTTGAGTTAAATTGCTAGGAAACGCTAGGGTAAAAGAATTTAGGAAAATGTAGGAATTTCAAAATTTCCGTTTAACACAAAATTTCTAAATTCTTAGATTCCCAAATTTCTAAATTCCCGAATTATAAAATTTCGAAATTGCCAAACTTAGAAACTTTTTCTAGAATAATATCATTCCATTTTAGTTTGAAGAAAATGTTACTAGACAAAGAACTCGTTTCGATTCACGGAAAATTTGTTCGAAGAAAAGTAACTAAAGTGACTAAAGTAGCGATTGATAATTTTATATCGAAATTACGTATAGGCAAAATACCAGGCACAGATTTGTTACCATTGGATTCAAACATAAAATGAGACATTTAAATTTAAAATTGCAATACTGTAAATGATCCCCTTTATGAGGTATAAAATATGATTTTGAATTAATCTGCACAAACATCAAGCTGGTTGTTTTGAATTGCAAGTTTTATCCAACAAGGAAATGTTTATCATTTTATTCCAGTCTAATGGAACTGAAATCAGGGGTCGAAGAGGAGTAGCAAATTGTACGATTATAAATGAAGTCACAGTTCTGAATGATTTCAAACAATTGCAATCGAATGGAATACCGCTTTCAGTTGTCCTTTTGTTTAACGAACAGCAATGAGAAAAGTAAACGAGAGAAGATTTAATGAACTAGATATTAAAAATACAAATGTTCATTTCCTTTCTTTTTTTCTGAGGTTGTGCAATTATTTTCTTGTCACCTTTATTACAAGTAATTTAGGAATTTAGGAATTTAAAAATTTAGACTTTTAAAAATTTAGAGATTTGTATTGAGCAAAATTCGATAGAAATTTTGAAACTTTCTTGTTCTTCAAAATTCTTTGGTTCTAGTGTTCCCTAGGATTTTCTCCTAGGGGAAAATACGTAGACTAACCAATTGCTGATACAGAATACAATGATTTACAGAATAAAATACATATTAAGATACATCTAAACCTAACGTAAGAAAGTTAGAAATTTGCGGCTCTACGTTAATTTTCAAAATTACTGTTATAATTATAATAATCGCAGGATTACAGCAATGATAAGCGGCAGATAAGATATATAACCTAAATAGCTATTAAATCATATTACCAAGAAGATGTTTCTGATAATCGCGTCAGAGACTCTCCGTCTTTGATGTGATCTCTCTGCCAAATTAAGCGTCAAACTAATAGCAAATTCCACGTTGCCAAATTGGCTATTGAATATAATGGTATTTTCCCTACTTATCCAATAGATGACACAATATTATAACCATGTAACACACACTTAGAAAACAATTAACTGAGCCGCTGTAATGGAAAACTTTCCTTCACTGAAAGAGAAACCTAGGGAATTTTTAAGGTAATGGTCAAGCAGTTTCATGATTTAGCTACCATATTCATTTTAAGAAGATATACATTCAAGATAGTGAAACATAGTTGTGATAATTATATCGGCAAAGTTACGTAGAAATTTTGCACGATAATTAGTTCGCAGAAATTGTTGATTGCATAATGACTTATTTTTAATCTAATTTGAACTTAATCTTGACCTATTCTAAACCTAATCCAAACTGAATCAGTTGAAGTAGCTCCAATCAAACTTGATTTAAACTTTTGATCCATAGTAAAAGTAAATTCAAATTCAACGTATAAATGAATCGAGAATTTAGAAATACGTGGAGCTTAAGACGAGGGAAATTTCATGAAACAATAAGATGCCATCTAAAATTGTGTTCATTCTCCTAAACTTTATAAGCACAGATTAATTTTGATAATAGTAAATAATAAGGTTATTGTACTTTGTTCCAGTTGAAGTTCTGTTTCTCATATGGGGAATAAGACTTTGTATCGTGGTGAGAAAGACACCATCAGAGTTCAACGAGAGTCGATTCATCTCGATGGCGATTTACAACGAATTTCTACTGTCGGTCTTCCTCAACGTCTCTATGTAAGTATCTTAAAATTCCTAAGAAAAACCATCTTATACTCGTTTCACTTCTCATCATCTTATGACCTAATTTGAATGTTACTGCAAGAGAGAAACTTGGAGAATGTTTTTCTCAAAGATTCAGCTCAGAAATTTTAAAGCCAACTTCGTTTATTTTGAACGTATATAATTTTGGAAAATTTCCCCACTTTGTGAAAATTTTTTAAAAACGTTTTCGTCAGAATTTCTGCAGTAACTTCAACGAAATTTAAAATAACACGTTTCTCAGCTTGCCGTCTGCCACGTTTAGTCACCAAATTATTATTTGAGGTACCAGTTCCTTCGAAAGTGAAAAAAAATATCTTCTTCACGTGCACTTAGGACTCGCAAATCCCTGTGAAAAATAATTCAATCCCGTGGAACTGGGTGCTGACAAAAAGTGAAAAGAAAAGAGAAATAGAATAGAATTTAACGGTTCTCTTCTTTTGATAGCGATATAAAAGAGGGAATCCTTTGTTTAAAAATCTTTTTCGGTGTGGGGCGGGAGGGGGCAGACGTATTCGACCAATTTATCCGGAAAGTCAACAAAGTAAATTCAAAAGCTCGTGCCGTACGGTTAAAAGTGGCTGGGTAAAAGTGTGTTCAGAAATCCGTGATTACCGCTAAGTCTGACAAACGGCTACGAGATTCTTTATCGTGGTGAAAAAAAATCGGCGTCTGTACGAGGCGAAACAGCGCCATTATGAACCATTAAAAATCCCTAGAATTATTTGCTCCCGCGCATTCACTTTGTGCCAAAGTAATACCAACGTTCCAAATCAAAATTCATTAAAGAACGAATTGCTCCCACGAACTTTATATCTTTTAAGGGAGAACGTGAATACCAGAGTTGGTTATGATTTCAATAAAATACTCGGCGCGTAATTAATTATCTGTTATTGAATTTTAATTATTTTCTGATTATTTTCTAATTATTTGTGAGAAACACGACAAAGTTTGGCATTATCTACGTAATAAAATAATTGAAAAATAATTACCAGCTTTTAATTAACAATCATTTGTATTCCATAACACGCAAATAATTTTCTTCGAGTAAGTTTTTAATAATTTTATATTGAATTAGTTACATTAAAGACAGAATCTTTTTACTTTAATCGGAAGAGAAAAATTCATACGGGTAAATGATTCTATTTAAATTGGGATAATTAGTTTATTATTTTTTAAAAATATCTTCTAAAAATGAAAAGAATTATAGTTATATTTACAATGTGTATTAACAGGAAAATAATTCTTACAATTCATTCTGCCATATTCCCTAGATATAAATATTTCTCAAATAATCTCCAATTTCATTATATCAACTGAAACATGATCGAAACGAGGACAGCTCGCGAGGCAAATATTGTCTCTTGTTTACTTTCAAATATATGCACAATTCAACATTGAAAATTCGAATTGTTTATTCAGAAAACTTCAGCCAAAATAACCATTAAACAATCACATGTAAAAATAATTTATTTAACTCCAATATAGAAAAAAAAAATTGTCTGTTACCTTCTGCTTAAAACAAAATCCATTAAATTTCAAAGTACCATCGTACCCGAATATTTTTGCAGATTTTCGCGGGTTTAATGTAACCTTTATTAACCTGTATTTAGAACGATTTAGAACGGTTTCCCAGCGAAGAGATAATAATTGGCGATGTGAATGGACAAGCAGAAGCACGTCATCACGAAATGTCGAATTTAATACCTCGAACAGATCCGTGAAAGCTCGCAAACACTGAGCCATCCACAAATCGTTAATTTTAATAATGTATTACGCTGATACTCGGCCCTGTTCGCCGCGAACTGGAGCAGAACAACGGAAGCTGTTATATCTCGGCACTATTGCACATGTTCCGTAGAAATAATGTTAGCCATGAAGCGTTTTACAAAGGTCCTTTTCAAAATCGTGTCGAATTAAGTTCAACATTTTGCTTATTACGATTGAATTTTCAATTTTCAACCGTTATTTTCTGTTTTCCTTGTGTTTATTATAAATATAGCATGGGATTCACTCGTCTAGTAATTTATCTAGTGACTTTCATCAGTAAATAGTGTCACTACTTCTAGGTAACTAGTTCGAAGTTAGAACTTCGGGCAACTTGAATATTTGAATTAAAAGATTATCGTTTTACTTATCGAGATTACTTTTTCAAGTTTTAATCTTCGTTTCTTACTTTCTTTGCTTTGCATTTTCTATTTATTATATGAGTATACAGTAGAATTTATTTATCTAGTAATATCTGATTTTCTAGTAATATATAGTGATTTTATAGCGTACTAGAGAATGACACTGTCTAGTAATTAATGACATCTTAAGTATTTTAATAAAAGTCATTGAATTGTATATGAATTATATAAATATTTATTTATAAATTGAACTTCGAAGAAATTTTGTAAAAACGGTTTAGTAACAAAAATTTTGAAGGCAACAACAATACTAAGTAACTTTATCAACTGTTCTTTGATGATGTTACGATGGTATAGCTATTCAAGATTTATAAACTGATTTTACAAAAGTTCCTAAGAGATTTAGCAACAGCAGGTATTAAAGAAGTTTATTAATTGGTTTTTGATAGTATGGTGGTTAACTTGTATCTATTCAGAACTTACAAATTGTTCTGAAACAAAATAGGGATTTAGCAGTATTGGGTATTGAAGTTCAGTAATTATTTTCTAACAGCAGAACGCTTAATTTAATTATGTTAATATTGACTAATATGATCATCAGAATTTAAGAACAACTGTTGTAACCATCCAAGCTCATCTTGTCACTCTGTCATTACTTACTTGTTTCTCAAGTTTCTAACTCTGTTGAAAAGACAGATTAAGGTGATCAGTGGCATACCCTTAGCCTGAGACTTCTGAATAATCTACATTGGCATCTCCACACCTCTAGCGGAGATCAGTTCCCTTATTTGGTTAGGTGCACAAATATAGAATATCATCAAGGGGATTCTGCTAAAGGAGAAACTTTCGGTCAATTAATTTTATCAGTCTTTCTCTCCTTTTTTATATACATGCATTTAACTACAATTCAGTAGTACAAATTAAAACTAGGGTAGTTTGCAAGAATCACTGAGCTCTTACAATAAGAAAAGTCTAGACCAACACATTCTGAAGATGGCCACATTAATATCTGTTTCAAAGTGGCGCCATCTGTGAAGGTGGTAGCCATTAATATTTAGAAAGCAATTTTTAGGTAGGGCAAGGCTGATTTATTGCTTTCCAACGAGTTGTTTGCCGCAATCTACAGAGGTTGAGCTATAACTTTCCCTTATTTGAAAGTTTTCTCAGCCGTCATATGAGGTTTTCCTCGAGGAAGAACCGAAGTTTGCCTTTCTCCGTTCAAAAGGGTTCGACATATACGAATTTCTGCAACTTCTTGCGGTTCGCTAAACTGCACTTCCCATCAACGGTTAGATTACTTGAGTGAAGCTTTGCGTTAACTTCACAGCTCCGTATGTCTCCCCATAATTATGCGCATAATTAAGTGCTAAACGAAAATACCACGGGTGGTAGAAGCGCCTGTGTATTTCGTCGTCCTTTTCCTTGGCAAAGCATTTTCAAACAAAAGGTTCAAAGCTATTCTAAAGGGCTGAAACAGTTGAGATAAGTTAAATAAGGCAAGTTAAATTAAGGTTAGGTAGTTAATGAGATTTTTTTGGCTTGTTCATTAAAGTAACTTGCAATGGAAGGCTCGAATAGAATTTAAATTCTAGGTTCACTCAAATTATCCTGACTATTTTGATGAGATTGCATATGTTTAGAATACTAAAGAATCAATGGTTCTTAAATTATTCAATAATTGTTATTACAAGTGTAGTAATTTCAATGGTAGTTCGAATTTAGGGATATTTAAGTTTATAGGGAATTATTGCGTGGAAGACAGCTAAGCTTATTTCATAAATTAAAACATGTAGAATATTAAAAATTATTATTATATTAGATTAAAGTAATATATATACTTAGAAGGTTTAAGTTAGGTTTAGAGTATGAAAAATTACTAGACAAAGCTAAAAATAACTGGTCAGAAAATTACGTAGTAAGTAAAGTTAAATTCATTAACAAGCTAAGAATTAAATTTTATAAAATTGTATAATAGAGTCTAAATAAATTTTTCAAATTTTCTTTCATAAACCAACCCAATTGCAAATAAAATATTACATTCATGCAACTTTGATCTCTAATGGATTATTAATTCTCTCGGAACTTTCACGATCAATCGCCGGCGTGGACATGTAGGTTAACCATAATAAAACTCCAAGCTTCCAAATAACGTAAACCAAAGTTTAATGCGATTTCACAACCGAACGAGAAAAACACACGCGAGCAGAGATAACAAAAAAAGTAACTTTGGTCGTTCCTTCGAAACGATATTGAGAGAGGGCGCAATCTTTCTGTTCGCAGGTTGTTCTTACAGTCGCCGGCCAATCCGGATCTACTCTACTTAATATTTTTCTGTCACACTCAGCTAACGGTGACGTTGCTGCTCTGTCTGATATTCGGCAGCAAGGTAAGACCGAATCGGCCCTTCTATTTTCTATGCGTTTATGCGGCCCACGCGTGTGACAAACGACGCCGGTCGGATCGCGTATTCTAAAGCCTGCGGCCAACCCGCTGAAATTTATTTATCTCGCGGCATGCATATTGATCATTCGAAAGCAACGGCTGGCGCTCCGGTGGAACTTGTAAAATAGTTGTGTACGAACAGCCGTGGTCTAATTTATTTCCGGTCGTGGCCAGGATGAAAAATCGCCCCTCCCCCTCCCCCTCCCCTGTCTAGGTCCAATTCCCCCATACCCGAGCCACCGATTCCCGCGCTTAAATTGAAAGTTGTTCGACGTCGAAGCTTGAATATAAAACGCCTTACCTTTTTTTTTTTTTCTAATTCGACAACCCTGCAAGAAGAAAGATGCTACTGAATTATTCGTGTGAGGAAGGCGCGATCGTAAATTACACAGAACAGTCTCTTTGGTCGTAATTTCTTTTTTTTTTTATTCCTAGTGATTTTCCGGTATATAGTGAATTCTATTGGTGACAATTGGTAGTTCAAACCCATGGAACTACAAAAGATTCAAATATTCAAGACTATTCATTTTTAGTAGATAAATAAGAGGCATACACATGAAATAAAATCAAAGAGGTGTATGAGTAAAAAATGTCCCCGTAAAATAAAGATGAAGACTAGTTGAAACCAGAAATATCAAACTTCTAGTGAAATAAATAAATATCCCTATCGTTTCTACTTCCAGTATTTCCAATTAGTTTGCATTGATAAAACTTCATGCATAACAGATCATGCTCTAATCTAATAACAAAAGATGCTGATCGTTGAAAATATTAAAAACTGACTCTTTAACTAAAACACTGTAGCGACATTTTGTTTCAACATAATATGAAATACGATTACGATTATACGATATAAAATTAAGTCTATCAAAGGGAAATTTACGGTTAATGGTACTTCCAGTTTATTAGGAATTACCGTACCTCGTTTATTTCTTATTAATCGCGTTAGCCGAACTAATTAGTCGAGTAACGAGCTACAATATTCTTTGTCCTGGAGTACGACGACTGCGAGGGTCAGGAAATACGTTAACATGGGACAAAAGCGCAATTTCTCATAATTCCCTTTCTTCCCTTTAATCTAATATTCCTGGCCGCCATTGATTCGACGGATGAATGCGTTAGAGACAAGACTGCAGAATTATGCAACATCGAGAATACGTCCACAGAAATTCAATATTCATTAGTTGCTTAGTGACATTCTCGTTCAAAACCGTTTGGCATTGATACGGTGCACCTGTTCCATACTTATACAACAAGCGCCGTTTTATTTAACAAGTGGATTAATTTTAATAACGTCTGTGTAGAAACGACATTCTATATTTAACAGAAATCGCTGAAGGCAAAAGATAACATGCAGCACTTTGGTTATACCGTTATATTTGTTAACGGTTCTAAAATGTCACTAGACAATTGAGACCGAATTACTTACTTGTGTTGACAAGGAGGGATTAGTAATTGCATTATATTAACTATAAATCTAATGAGAATTTCTGGAGCAGAAGTATACACTACTTCTATAATGAGAAATATCGTTATATATCAGAATTCTGAAATGTCATTAGATAAATTTTCATAATCGAGTTAAATAATTCCTAAATAGTACTGAGTAAAAATCTGATGAATAGAGGTTAGCTTAAATTGTGTTTTTGCTATTGAGCAAAAGTGGAATTTTTGGATAAAAATATCTAATCCAGGGATTTATTAACTAATTATAAAGCCAATGAAATTAAATAAAATGCTTTTGCTCAGAAGAACATCAGATAACTAGATAATAACTAGATAATAACTAGATAATAACTAGAGATTTCTAAAAAAAAACAAAAAAATCGAAACTAAAATTTGGCTGTTTTAATGTAGGTCTACGTAGTATTTCGTAGCGGAGGCAAAGAAGATTCGAAACACTCCGGAGCCACTGGGAAATTTCTAGGGAAAAGCAGTCGTCCAACAGGCACTAGCAACCAAACAAATTCTATATCCCTTCAACAAGGAAACTTCACAGACGAGAGCGATGGTGCAACGGTAAGAACACTTTTATCTCCTCAATCCCTTCTCTCAACTTTCATCCAGACGCTTTTCTTAGGATCAGATATATCTAACGTTCGCAGATCTTACCTATTCTAACTTGTCACAAAGACTCGAATACTATGAGTGCTTCTAATATAGAGAATTCGTTGTACGAAGTTGAGAACAATACCGTTCGGTCGTAAAATTTGCTAGAAGCTTAGTTTTATAATGCAGATTTAAATTTTTATATAAATTTCAAGGATTGAAAAATGTTTCTGAAATTAGATGTTGCTTTTAGAAAATTCTTTTTTAAATAATTATAACCCTGAGTGTAGTTATCTCACGACGTATCACCACTTATGCCTTAATTTGTAACTACGCTGTATCGTCTCCATCTAAAGTGCAACGTTATGTTTGGGTTAAGATAATTACATGTAAGAATATAATATAAAAAGCATACAAATAAAGGAACAATCTTCTTATAGCGTGAGGAGGGAAATGCACTTTAATAGCTGGCATTAGGTTACATTAAGGAGCATCGATAGAGAGCAGTATTGACAAAGATACTGCAGACACGCGATTGGTCAATTTAGGTGAGAATCAGTATAAAGTTTTGAGGTTATGTTCCCTGCAATTTGCGTTTCTTAATCTGAGAGAAAATAGAAATTGTAAATTGAAAACTAATGAAATCAGGGAGGAGAACATTATTAAATACATCTAAAAACTTAAATATAATTTAAATTCTAGAAATTTTGAGAATTAAAATATTTTTGAAGTTATAAAAATTCCAAATTCTGAATTCTACAAGTGTCATATCATATATTTGAAATTTCATGAGATAATTATTCTAAATAAATAAACATAGTACTAAAATAAAGTACCTGTTTTAAAAACTTGGACTGAGGATAGTTAATATGATAACGTGTACAATATTTAAAGTAATTGATTCGATACGATAAATATTTCTTTGCCGAAAAATGTTCACCCTCTTACACATGTCGTGTGTCAAGTCGATTGAGCGTGAAATATGAGACTGCGAAATGGAAGAGGGAGACACGTGTCCTGTCCCACAGTTGCGGCAGGTTGTACACCGAGGCGAACACTAGGATCTGATTTAAATTCCCATCACGAGTCGAACCAGCGACAAAATATGTCTTTAATGGCACATTCGCGTGATTCTGTGCATGTATGTATCCTTAGATATCAGCTGTTCCTTTCTTTCCTCCAGTTCGTTCCATGTTACATAAATTCTCGCCGGATTTTCGTGACTGGGGTAACAGTAATTCCACCAGGATTCTACAGGGTGATGCAAAAGTGTGGTCAAAAATTTATTGTAAAAAAAAATAAATAAATGAATAGTTAATGGTTGAATTCTTTGAAATCAGGCCACATCCGGAATAGGATATTAGAATGAAATTAATTTTCTACAGTTAGTAGAAATTTAGTCAGAGATGAATATATAAAAATTATTTGCTCAAATTTAACATATTACAATAAAATTAACATTTATAATTAAAATTAAATATTGTGGTAAAAATGTTAAATTTGAATATTAAATTTCTATGTAAAAATAAGACGGAATAAAAATATTCGTACTAAAATTTTACATTGATAAAATTGAGATATTTTAAGAAAATAGTGTAACAAAATTTGAGATGCGTAAACTTTTGTGACTGACTGTATGTTATTACACTATGCTGTTCATATTATAATAAGTAACTATTCTGCGTTATTATATTATACTAACACGCGTGTATGTTAACGTCTGATATTTAAATTATATTTTAAAAGCTCAAGTGACTTTCATGTCTTTAAATGAGAAAATTAATAAAGTCCAATTATTGTATTTACACTGCAGATGTTAAAATTTAACGATTATTCATAACATACAGGCAAAGTGCTTGTTATAATATTTAATAGGTGAAAGGTATATTTCATAATTCCGCTCCTTTAATCATGACACGATATAATACGAATTTACATAATAATTCCTCGGTCCAGTTACATTGTATGATCGCTTCAATACCGTACAACCATTTTTGAATCATTTTTTCATATAACAAATAACCTAGAAGTGATTTCACGTTATAAGGAGAAACGAAGCGATACTAGCGCCACGTGAGCATTAACTACTAGTTAATTTGTGTAACCTTCATATTTTTACTTGTCAAGTCTTTAAAAATTTTCTAAAGGAATTTTTTATACAAAATTTATTAACGATGCTAAAATGGCAAAATTAGTGTAATTATAATATACTCGAATTTTTAAATTAATTTTGAAATACATTTCATGCACGTATTATAGATTATACTGTAAATAACTACATAACGACAATGTAATCACGATTTTTCGAAAACATGCTGCAATACGAATGAAAATCATGTTGATTGACGTTCGGCGTGCATTGATAGTGCTGCATCATGGCTGATAAACTTGACAGCAATCACTACGAAACAATTATGCGTCGATTAATCAAAATTCTCTCTCGAAACGCTTCATTCGTCTGTATCACACGTTGACAACGAATATTTTCATAATTATAATATTCAACAGACGATCTGTAATCGAATTATACGTCCCCGTACAATCCTGGTCGTCATTTACGATTCCGTGATCGTTAATTCTACCCCGTAATCGAGTGAAATCACTCTAAATCCACCAACTACGCCATTAACGTCCACTATCTCCGCCTACCGATCGAAACATAGAATTTCGTGAAAGTGCTGATTCCATTCGAGAAGAGAGACAGAAAGAGAGAGAGAGAGAGAGAGAGAGAGAGAGAGAGAGAGAGAGAGAGAGAGAGAGGGCAAAAATGACTATGTGACCTAACCTAACGCAAAAGAACTCGGAACCGAACGAAACGTCGCGAAAGCGTCAGACGTTCAAGTAACGAGAAAACTTGCTGACAAATGTATCCTGTTAAATCTCAGGAATTGTAAACTGTCACGAATACGAGTAAAAGTCTATTTAAACGAGAGAAAAAACTTTTGCACGAATTGTATCGGGGCTACGTAATTCCAATTTATGCAAGAATAACCTGGGGTGAAAAACCTGAAAGAATTTTTTCTCACTGTAAAAAATGTTCAAATTTTAAATATTTGGATATTTATTCGAAGAACTGAAATTTGAATTTGTGGATTCAAGTATTCAGACAGTTGGACATTTGGACGTTTTGACAAGTACAGGTTGTATTTGACTTAAGTCACATGTAGCTTCTTTTAAGAAAAAAGCTTCCTAAGGTAACAGAATCCTAACTTTGTCTTCTTACTTTTTATAGTCTTGACTACCATTGTGAATAATATTCTGCACCTCTCGACACAAGGTAGAACAGATGTAGAAAACAATGTTAACTAGCTCCTCTCTCATCCCAGATTTCGGTCCGTCTTACAAGATTGTCATAATCCATACAAAATGAAGTTCTTGATTCATTAAAAATAATCGTTTGATTTCATGGGTCTCATAAAGGACAACCTTAAAGGAAATCCGCTTAACAAGCAGATCCTCCTAATGAAGTTTCCAAGAGACGGTTAAAGAGGCTATGAAACTTATACTGGTAAACCCAACGTAATACCCTATAAGCTTATTAAAGGACTGAATTCAGCACAGGCCGTTTTATCTTATCTGTTGGTATCATTGCTGAGAACTCATGAGAGACTAGGCATATAAACTTTCATTGACTACTCCTCGCAAGATTTCGGGCGTGACATTTCTTGTTGGACACCATTTTGTACCCCCGACGAATTAACCTAACCTACATACATAAGTTCACGTTCAATTTCAAAATTTGAAATCTTTCGAATTTAGAAAAGTAAAAAAATAAATCCAGGTATCCAAATTTCCAAATTTCTTCTCTCAACATAAATTGGGGCGAAAGTAGGAATTTCGTATTCGTACGCGAATCAAACATAACCTCTAATGAATTTCAAATCTATGGTTTCGTACTTTACGCGAACGTTGTTCTGGAAAAGGGATTAGCCAGGTGAAAATTACGAGTCGCTGATTTCAGGGAATCCGTGTAACCCAGACCTGGTTACGTGTTCGCCGAGACAAAAGGGAACGCGCCGTCCACAACAGACAAATGTCATTCGTGGGCAGGTTTTTTCGCCGCGCGCCGGCGAGATTGCCAAGCCGTTGGCTAAAAGCCAGGGAAATTACGTCAACCCGAAAGACACAGTCGGTGGAACGTCAGCTGCTTTGACATTTGACTACTGATTATAGCCTGTCGTTTGACGATCGTTGAAGAGTGTTGCCTTCGGCGGTTGTAATTTGCGTCGTCCATTCCGCTTTACAGGCGTGATGCTTTTATGTGTTTGGTTACGTTCGCGACGACCCATAAAAAAGCTATACAAAAAAAAAAAAAATGTTGTACCTTTTCAGTTTGGAAAAATTCGTCTGATCCTTTGTTTCTGGAAACGGTCCCTATTACTTTGTTCCTGCGAGAATTTTAGTACCTCTATGCGTTTAGAAAATGTTTTTATCCGTTCATTTTTTGAAAAACTTTTGCTTTTAATTCTGTATCCTTAGAAAATTTCCAAAATTTCTTTACCCCAGAGATCCCTAGATCTTCGTTTCTATAAAATTGTTTGCTCTCTATCTCTGCGAGGAATTTGGTGGTCTAGTTTTTTTATTTCTAAAAAAGTTCCTAGATATTCACTCTTGCGAGAATATTTTTAGTCATTTGTCTCTAGGAAATGTTTAGAGGTTCTTAGAATCTTATTCTTCATAAAAATGTTTTGATAGTCTTGATTATCCTTAGAGAAAATATTCCAAGAATGTACCTATTTTAATCTTAAAAGTGTAAAGAGAATATACGATTCGATTCACAGAGAGACTATATACATTCCTGGAAAGCAGAAAGGTAAATTGCACTCGGCTAAATTTCACACCAGGTCTGTTTACATCGGTGTAACGCTTTAGTGACTTTCTTTGGCCAAAGGCATACTAGGGATGAAAGCGTATTGAGCCTGCTACTACTTGATCCTCTATTAATTGTGGCTCCGCTTTCATAGGAACGACTAATATGCCGTTATCGAACTCTACAGGTCGGGAGAGATGCTCCCCCTTTCAAACCTTAGTATACATGACACTAAATCCCTGCTTTTAGCCAAGCTGCACGCATTACTGTCATCAACCTGCTACAGGTTTGCCAACTTATGGTACACAAGTTGGAATAATTAACGTTAAACCGAGAAGCTCTCCCATTTCTGAATTTTTAAAGATGTTTATTACAGAGAAAATGCATCCGAATCTTTTATTTTCAAACGAAATGCTGCAGTTTATTTAAATTGGAAAATCAACTACTCAATTATTCAAACGTTCAAATATCCAAGTATCCACATTTTCAAATATTAAAATAATGGAGTATCTAAATATGCAAATTGCAAAATTTTCA
This sequence comes from Melipona bicolor, assembly GCA_030673865.1. Lineage (NCBI taxonomy): Eukaryota > Metazoa > Arthropoda > Insecta > Hymenoptera > Apidae > Melipona > Melipona bicolor. The sequence continues at coordinate 1,688,707 of JAHYIQ010000020.1, forward strand.
ATTTTCAATTGATTAATTGACCAATTTTCAAATAAACTATTTTGTTTGAAAGTTTTACTCTTTAAAATAATATTACTGCTTAACGCTTAACAAATTTAATTTTTATTACTGGCTGGGGAAATATAGATTTTTAATATAAATTGAGAAAACATTAAATTGAAAGATTAATAGCCATAAAGAGAAGCTAAAGTAATTAAAGAATTGACAACTATAGAAAGAAATCAATATTTCATTTAAAGTAATTAATCGTCAGCAGTAATATCTTTCAAAAACACCGTCGAATCTTATTTATTAATAAATAACTTATTTCTTGCCTTCTGGCATTTTCTTTTCACTATTTCAGAAAGCCGACATCCATTCCTGTGCTTCGTTCCTCTCCTCTGGCTTCTTTCAAACCCTTACTTCTCAAATAATCTTTCGTTCAATCCCGTATTAATTAGAGTAGTTCTCAAAAGCATCGCCATTAAATGGAGGAATTTAATTAGATCGAATAACATGCGAGAATTTTCTATAAAAATACATTTTTAGTTGCCATCGGAGAAGACAAATATTAAACGAATATTTATTGCAATTAAATAAAAACGCAGACAGAAAAACATGAAATTATATTAAGTATCATCAACATTTCTGTGTTATATTTTTAGATATTGTTTGTATTTTTTACTGCGTGATTTATTGTGATCTTTCTATAATTTTATTTTCTATCGCGCAATAAATTTTTAATAGATAAATTTTTAATCGCGAATTTTTCTCACATTTTAAAGAAACGACGAAACGGTCAAAAATTAAATGCCATATGCTTGCCTTCCCTACAGGAATTCATTGAACTTGCACGTACATATCGACGCACCATGGTGGCAAATAACGATTAATAGGCATCGAACCGTCGAGCCCTATTGTGTGAAAAGCCGATTAATAAGCCACCATGCCGCGTTAATTACAACATCGACATTAGAGAATCCGATTTAGCACTGGTGCGAGTAAACTTGCTGGATAATGTCCCTACAGACAGTCGAAAAAGAAACAAACGGCCATGATAAAATTATAAATAAATGACAAACGACGCGTTCATTATTGAACCATGGAGACGGAGTATCCAATATTTCGTTGTAAGACGTTGTGAATGGCAAATAGAGGATTTCAAAGGGATCATTCAGGAACTATTCAGAGAAGATTGATGATCTATAGATATTTTCTTTTATAAAATACTACCATGTATTTTAATTTGTAATTCTGATCAACTTTTTATCTTTTCAATGAAGATTACGAACTTTTTCCTAGCAGAGAAAGACAGTGCTTGAAAGAATTCATATGTATACTAATATATTTTTCTTCGATTAAATTTCATTATCAGCTAGTAAAAAAATATATACTGCAAAATATACGAACGTAAGAGTTCTAAAAGTGGCACGACTGAAAACAAATTTCTCAGGAAAAGCGTGAAATTGTTCAGAAGCTAACAAAAGATTTATTTACGAAACATACAACGTTGGTGAAAAGCATAGATTGCGGTGAATGATCGAATGTTATTTTTTAATTTTCCGTTCTCAGGTCATGGAATTGCCTTTTAAAATTTTGAAATGTGCGCCGTATATTAAAAAAGAGGTTAGGTTCTTCTTGAAAGTGTAGCCAACTTAACAACTTGAGATTTGACTTTATTATAATATAAGCAGAAAATAAATGACAACATAAAATATAATAGTATACAAAATAAAGAGAAAAAATAAGAAATAATGTACAGAATAAAATAAAAAATGAAAAATCGTGGTCTTTTAAAAAATTGTTAATTTTAACTTTTCCATAAAATTTTATACATACGTGATGCTATGTAAATTTAAATAATGTTCAGAAGAATCAATTTGTTCTCTAATAATAAGGGGCAAGATCACTTTTAAGACAGACGGAAACAATCGCGCGGTAATGGAGCGACAATCGTGGGTTGACTAGGGAATTTGGGTTAACGATTACGTTGAAAACTGCGCACTACCAATTAAACCAGTGAAAGCTTCGAGATTTAGCTTCAGCCGGTTAAAAGGCCTAAAAAAGCCCACTTTTGGAGGCATTAAACAATTAACGTGACCCACACTTCGAACGTTATTCGTACTAATAGATACTAATTGAATTACTTTGAAATTGGACGCATTATGAGGATGTGAAAGGAAAAATTTATATTAATGTGTAAAAAATACTGTCATTCATGTTGTTGAATGTTAATAACTAAAATAGGCTACATTGCTTTAGTATGTTAAAAAATATCTAAACTTTTTTATTATAACTTTCAATTAATTTCCCACTTAAAATCAATAAATTTTTATTATTATTATTTATAAATGTTACATTCTTTTGAATATTACATATTGCATTTCATTTATTTTGTAGAATTTTTATCAAATACTAGTAACAATAGTAACTAGTGGCGCAGATCACTTGGTATGTTTCTTTCTCATATTAACTTCGCGCAAAACTGGCTTAAGCACGTTGAGAACTGTTACTTTCCCTCTATGTACATTTTTATCGCACTGAACGACGTGCCATTTTAATCCTTGCGCGAAGACAACAGAATGTTCACAAGAGAGAAGTCACTAGACTCAAGAGACATTTTAAACTAAAATATGTCTTTTAATATATGTTCTCTTACATTCTGTTGAGTCTAGGGAATTTAGCTTTTAATTAAATTTGAAATTAGGCTCAACTGGGAATGTAATTTGCGACGAAAAATCTAGGGAATTTTGATTTTAATTAAATTTGAAATTAGACTTAACTGGGAATATAATTTGCGATAAAAAGTTCTTTAGTTATTTTCTCACAAAGGATGTTGTTTCTAAGGGTTCGTTTTTCTTCTTTTCGCAGGAGGAATTCCGTCGATTCATCAATCAATTAGAAATTTTAAAGGAGAAGAATGTTCTGCTTGGCAATCATCATTTGGTGAGCAAACTCACAGCCATGCAGGAAGCTGCGAATCGCGCTGAAACACAAGTATCTACCATACAGGCGATATCTTCCAGCATGAGGCTGAACGATCTTAACGGATCGACGACAATCGCCGAAACAAACGTTGGAGGATCCTTTAAAAGTGACACTGATCAGAAAGGTAAGGAAATTTTTGCTAATTTTCATACTAGAAAATTACCAGAAACGAAAAAATAACACGATGAAGCTTCTAAATTTTTTTTTTTAATTTACATTCATTCAACTTAAAAAGATTATATAGGGCGAGTCGAAAATAATGTTAGAAATTTCCTAGATTGAAATTGCTGTATTTTTTTATTGTTTGGCACGCTTTACTGGATATTTCTACCAATTATTCATCCACTGCTAAACAAGTTAATCGACCTAACATTAACATTAACAAACAACTTCATTCTTATGCAATACTCATTCCATGACGTTACGCTGTAAAAAACTTCTGGATCACAAATCAATGAATTTAAATAGGACTAAAAATCTTGTACTACTCTATGAACAAACTACGACTTTTGTTTAATATTTTTATTGACAAATGTCGATTCACTCTCATACATAATCGAATCGAAACCTCGATCTCGTCAAAAATGCGATCTCGTCAACTAACATTTTCTACATTACGCTGTGAACGAAAGTAACTTGCATCTTATTGGGGACTGCATACACAAACGTGTTATAATTGACCTAACCTCATTGTCACCAAACTGTCCGTCATGCATTGCCAAAATTGACTTAACCTCATTGTCACTAACCTCATTAACCTAATTGTCCATCTTCACATTCTCCATTCACAAAGAAGGACTAGCACCTCAAACAATGCATCACGCATTTACAAACACTGTCCTCACACTCTCCACTCACAAAGAAGAATCCACAAACGTCTTACCATCCGTAAGAAAGAAAAAAAAGAAAAAAAGCAAACTACGTGACACGTGTCCAAACGAACGTGTGTCCAGGTGGAGAGACCAAGGAGGAGAAGAGATGTCAGGCCTGCGTGGAGAAAAACGGGATTCGAAGCAAAGACCAGGGCTCCTCCAAAGAAGCTGAGGTTCTAGTTTCCATCGAGGCGAAGAAATCAACGAGGACCAATGACGTGGCGGTCTCCACTTCCGTCAGGCCAGCCACCGAGGACATTGGAACGGAAACGAAACACGAGGACAAAGAGAGTGAGGTTAGGGAACGGGACAAGGGCAAGAGCAAATCCGGCCACGCAAGGACGCATGCTATAGTCATCAATCTGGATGACAAAAGCAGATTCTCCGAGGAAGTCACTGTATAAAAGTAGTGGCCAGAATTAATTCAGTGAAAACTCGAGCTAAAAATTCCCTAGTTACTTGTACCCACTGTGAAAAACGTGAAGCTAAAAGTAATGTAAGTGTGTCGAGGGACTGGGAACCTTGTTTGGGGATTTCGTGCTGGTTTTTTTTCCGTGACATGTTGGTGACATTTATACTTTCTTGGTGTCCAATTTCGACTGTCGGTGTTTTCTTTTCGACCATTAATTGCAGACTGAAAGTTAAACAGGTGGTCCGACAAAGCAACCGATGTGGCATCGACGTGAGAAAAATTCCCTAGAACCAGTTCTCGTGTTCTAACTTAGTTTTCGTCAAGAATTGATTAAGCGTCATTTAAGTTAGGATGTTCCTAGATTCATTTACCATTTATCCTCTTTTTTTTTTCGTTCGCTCGAATTTCCCTAGATAAAAGTTGCAGCTTTTTTCTTTTTTCTCTTTTATCTCTCTCGTTTGGTGCTTTAATCGTTATTTGAAGGAACTTTGAGTGAAACTTTCCTACAGTGATTCTGTTTGCAAGTTCCAACCGAAGACACCCTAATCGGTTCTGGATTCCCTCTACCCTCCCCTCGCCCATCCCGTTTGCCTTTATTGAATTTGTTTCTAAGGGAACAGGTTGGCAACCGTTCTCTTTCGGAACTTTTCGTCCCTGTTTCTTTCTCCGTCTTATTTTTCCACTTAAAAATGCCAGACGAATCCTCTTCTTCCATAATTTCTTTTTAAAATTAGATTTAATAGGACAACTTTTTATTAAATTTTCTATTTTCACGTTTTTTGTATTATATTCAATCGAAGCTCTTCTTTGTTGAATTTCAACTCAATTAATTAACAACATTCCTTAACTTTATAATAAATTATTGCATGAACTCCCGTATAAATGAGCTAAGTTTATCCTTGTAAAATTTATTTGGAAATTTTATTTAAAAAAAAAAAAGAAAAGAAAGGAACTTCCTTATAGGAACATATGTTTACAACAGCCAACTATTAAACTGTCAAAATTTCCATTTCGTCGCCTGCTTTTTTCAATTAAAGCAAACAACGACTCTCGACGGGAATTTAAAATCAATCAGAAAAAAGAAATTAAGCTGGAACACAGCTCCCTTATTGCATGTGATGTATTTTCATTTAAAATTTCGTTGCTCGCCCGTCGAATTGGAACAAAAGTTCCTCACCGCGCGGTTGTTTTCCAGCGGGGTGATTTTGTATTGAACAAAGGCTTGGTCCAGGTAACAAACCTGCTGGCTCTGTAAATATAAGTTAACGAGCAACCGGACACGAGACAATTTCTCTTTTTTATTTTTCGTGCATGTTTCGATTTAGTGGTCTAAGGAAAATTGTGATATCCCGGCGACACGCGCGAGGAAAAGAAGATAAATACAAGAACTTTAATTAGTAAATCGAACTTCAGTTTAAACAAGTGCACAAGAAAAATAGACGAGGGACGTTGAAATCGCGTTTCTGACGGAGAAGTCGAAGCTTTCCGCAAAGGGAGAAGGAGGAAAACGTGTGGTCAAAGGAACGAAGAAATTGTTTTAAGGGAATTCCCCAGACACGACTTTGCTTTCCCGCCATTTTCGCGGCGAAGTGCGGGAAACGCACAGTTTTTAAAAACTTGGAACCATAAATACTGCTTCTTAGACGTCTGCTGCTCGTTCTCGATTTTTTCGGACGTTCTCTCTGTGGAGCAACAGTAGAACGAAGGTTTTTAAAAGTTTCGAGGGAAACTGAAAGGTATATACATGCTAAGTACGAAGAAAGTTGCGTGATTTGTGGAGAATAGATTTTTGTTCTGCATTGATAATCCCGTCCTGGATAGAACAGGTTCCGTTTTTAAAGTTTCGAAGAAGTCTAATTGAAAATTTGTTAAGTCTCTCGTTAGAAGTTATTTTTATTACAATAAAATTTACCTGGAATTTTAGAATTCATTTAAAATTTTATCGTAATAAGGTTTACTTGGAATTTTGAAATTTTATTATAGTAAAATTTTTTTAGTTGGAATTTTCATTGGAGATTATTCTTTTACTATTGTTGTTTGTTTGTTGAAAATTTTCTTTGGAAAAATTATTTTTCTACTTTTGTTATTTCTTCAGAATTTTTTTCAATTGATTACGAATTACAAAGAAACCAAACCTATATTTCTTAGTTAATTTTGCAAGTGACCTAACCTTATTGTTATTAGAATATTTGACTGATGCTTCTATAAAACTTTTTTTCTATCTGAACTCTGCCATCGAGTGAGTTTCACTCGTAATTTTCGAACGGAAGGTGTGACCACCATGTTTATTTATCAAACACACAAAATACTATCTGGGACACGTTAGTCGGAAGTGATCAATCGAACCTCGCGAACCAGTTCTTTCTGTAAATATCGTCGTAGCCGCTTATCTGAAGTCTTCTGCCATAAGATTAAGTCGATTTGTAAATAAAATTACCAAAGAAAATAAAACGGAATTAATTAAGAAGAGCACACAGAACCGTTCCAAACGTACGAGCGATTATCGATTCGATATCGTATTCGAACGATGCCGATTGAAAGTTTGGAAGTAAAAACGTTAACTCTCTTTTATTACCACGTATTAATTACGCGAGTGTGAAGTACCTTAAATTGCTGCATACATATTTTTCCTACATTTAGAAACGTAGAAATTTTGTAAAAATTTGATTTCACAAATTGCTCAAGAGTTTCTTCTACATTTAGAGATACGAAGATTTTTCTAAATTATTTCCACGTTCGAAAATGGGCGTAAATCTCACGGTGTAAATAATTCAATGTAAATTTTATATATATACCTAAATTAAATCTAAATGCGAATCAAAAACGATTCGTAGAATTTTCAGAATGACTCTCTTATGAATCCCACTGCTTCCAAACTTCAATATCGGCTAGTTAGATCAAGATCTCGGCTCTCGCGAGCTAACAAAAAAGATCGATGAACTTCGATTCTATTTCTCTTTCTCTTTCTCTCATATCAGCCTGCGAACGATTTGTAAATACGTTTGTAAATACATGCGCCAATGCGAATTTGCCATTAGATGAAAAATTTTGAAAATGAAACGATCGCGTTTCGTTGTTAGGCGATCGCGCGTTTTAGCTGATCACCGACGTCGTTAGCTAGTAATCACGTGACGACGAGCATTTTTCGTCGCACAATGTTCCCTATGGGCGATCAGCGGTGTGGGGAACAGGGGGGAGAGATTTATTGATCCGAGTTCAACAGTTCGTGAAAATCGTTTGTTCTTCGTCTTCGGCTTTCATGAAAACAGAGAGGGGAAGCTTCGAACGATTCTTCCTTGTATCTTTCGAATGAACAATTGCTTCTCATCTAGGGACTTTCTTTCGTAAAAGTCCTTCGTTGTGACTGATCACGTAAGTGAAAGTTTACGTGTTAGATGATGTTATGTTTGATTTACGAGGTTTTCAAGCTTGATTTGTGTTTGTAATATTTTACTTTCGGGGATTGAAATTGAAAATTCGAAAATTAATTATTGCGCAAATTAGCAGTCACTGGATTTTGGGTTGTTTGCGTACTTAAAATACATCAACGTGAAACACGTTAGATACGAGTATTGAAAATATGGTGTAATATTATTGGAAATTCTGCTACGTATTTAAATTGGAATTTCTTTTCTACGTACGTACATAAACGGTGATTCAATCGGTTATAATTAATTCCTCATTCTTTGTGCATGTTGTGCAATGAGATGCACGATGCAACGAGAACATATTTAAACGTGCGTTGCATTATTTAAATGGCGCTTATCCTTCAATAACTTCGACTGTTAATATTTGTATATCATCGATTTGTAATACAGCTGGAATCTCTGTTCGAAATTGCATTTCATTTCGACGTACACTAATTCCTTTCTTTCCATTCGTTCCATTCGTTAAATTCTTTCATCGATATCGTTTAACAATTGGGTTTGTAAAATTTTAAACTTTACTTTCGCATGTCGTTCTTTAAAAATAAAAATTTTCCTAGTTAAAAATCTAGAATTTTCAAACAAAAATTCTAAATTTGGTCCAGATACTTTTCACAGAAATATATTCCTTTAAAATATTTGGTAAAATAAAGGGAAACATCGACAGCAGAACTGCAAAACGACAAAATTTCTAATTGATTTACGAGAAAACAAACCGAATCCTAATAGCACGCGATGCTAATAATTGGAAACGGCAGTATGGTTCATGAATTACACAGCGCGCTAATGAAACTCTGATTCTCTTCTGGATAACAGTAATCTAATTGATTCAGTATCTTCGTGTTCTGTACATTAATTTATTCCAGTCGTATCGATTAAACGTCATTTTAATTCGTCAATCTGACATCATCTAGCTGTGACATTTCCCGTTGCATAATTTACAATCCACGATTTAATACAGCTTTAATACAGCACATGATTGATATCAATATAGATAGAGTTTAAAATAGGGTGAAGAAAAAAAAGATTTTAACGAGCATAGATAGGAAAATTAATATTTTTTAAATTTCTCTGATACGTTTCATACTTTACCTCATTAGTAATGTTACTTTGTCGCTAATATTAATATTAAGTTGTGAATTATATATATTGTTACGTTTCACATTATAATATAATATAGTCGGACTATTTCCTCGAATGAAACAACAATTAACTTATTACAAACTGTTACTTCGGATCAGTAAATTCTCTTGACGACGATTAATCGTCGTGGCGATTAAACTATCTAGACAAGGATCTAGGGACTTTTCCGGGAGGCACGTGGCGTCCCTGGTGGGACGATGATTGATCGACGCCATGACAGTCGGTTATCGCGTAATCGTCGATCACAATCGTCCCGGTCATTTCGACGTGGCGGTTCATTATCACGTTAACACGAGACTCTACTTATCACGTAAACGTTTTAATTGTGCATATCGGTCCACGGGCTTGGTCCTTTGGGAGATGAAAAGCACGACTCGAGGTTATGTACCGTGCTCCCGGCACGAATTACTCACTTTTGAAACCAATTTGAATATTCATTCGGTTGTCGCGTGGAAAATTGGACTATTGGAAAATTTGCCCAGAAAAAAAAATTTGAATTTTTCCAGAAGGACACAGTTATTTAAAATTAAACTACGTTTGTGGTAAAAAAGTAGAAAAAAACATAGATGTCAATGCATCAAGGAAGAAGGAATTTCGAGGCTGGAATCTAATTCCTGGTATTGGTGGAAAAGTTTCTAAAAGTACGTCGTTTAAACTGAACGAGGGAAAATTCTTACATAAAGTTCGTTCAAAAAACATATTTCACTCGTGACATTTACAAGTCTATCAAAAAGAATCCCTGACTTATAAGAATTCGTAACCTGTAAGAATTGGAAGTTTATTGCCTGGGAAGATCCTTTAAAATCAGAGATGAAAGAATTTTATTTGCTACGGAATTCAGTCCTTGGCGATATTGGTTTCAAACGTCAAGGGACTCTGGTCGAAGAGTTACTCAACCCCTGAATTTGAATCCCCTTCACCTTCTGTTCCTCTAGTAGCACAAAACTACGTAACCTGCAAAATTTTTACTCGTCTTAGAAATAGATAGGCAAATTTTCCTTCCAAGAAAATTTTATTTTCGTTTTTTGTTATTGTTGAAATTTAAAGTTATGAGTCAAAATGATAAAAAAAAAACCATCGTACGAATATGACGTTAGTTGTAGGAAAGAATTACACGGTCTGATTCATAAAAATTCCTCCTAGCACAACTTCTTGTCCCTTGCCAATGAACGTCAACCGTTATTAGACGTTTCGTTGATTTACAATCGCTCGCCGTTTTTATCGGTCCATAAACAGGCGAAATGACGAGGAACGACTAAAGTGGCGGTCGTGTGTCCCATTTCTCTACGCTCCTGCACCTTTGCAATATCGACAAGCCTTTGAAACCTTCCGTAACATTAACTTTGAATTGTTGTCATTCGATTGCGGACAGGGAAGTCAAGTTACTTAATTTTAACGTCACCTTCGCGCGGCTAAAACCATTATTGGAATTCATTCTTGGAAAGATATAGTGGATCGATCTGAATTTCAACAATATCAACTGAAGATTATACGTTTTAACGTTAAAAATAAGAAAAGTAATTTAAATTTGGCGCCAATTATAAATTGTAATTGAAACCGTGTCTTGCAATTTGAAGACAAAGAACTGTCGTAATCACGTAAAAGATTCTTTAAAAGATTCTGTGTCTGTTGTTCTACCAAAAAAAGAGGAACAAAATAAAATAAAATTCCCAGTATTGCCAACTACTAGGGATAAATTATGAATACCCAATGGAAGTCCACAGTTTCAGTTGAAATTAGATAGTAAAGAATTATCAAGAGACTTTCAAACGTTCTGTGTGCCCGTTATTTTATTAAAGAACAGAAAACAAGAGTAGTAATAGTGCCAACCATAAGGAAGAAAATTCCTAGCTTCCGGGATGTTTTTCCCCGTTTGGTCATCGAGAACCAGTGGGATATCGGATACTGTGACGGGAGCCAACCTGAAATCCCGATAATCGAGTCTGACGCGATACTGCGCGACCGATTTGAAAGGGGAAAGACGGCAATTTCCGGTGGAACAGCCTCGATGGAGGCTGTCCGCGAGAAACTGCCATCGATAGACTATCGGTCGAAAATCTGCTGCTATTCTTCTCCCAAAAGATGCGAAGGGATCATGTTATTCCTATGATAACGAAAAAAAAAAAAACACCGTAGATATAATGATTATCAGCAATATCGCTTTCTCGATTAAATCAGCGCGGCACTCTGTGAGAAACGAGTTGCTCGAGGGAAGAAAAAGACGAGCATAACCTTTGTGCATAATTGGTAAAAAACCGATTCATAAAGAAAACCCGCATTGTGTCATGCCCTATTTTCTTCTTTTGATAACATTGGAATTTTCTGAATATTTCGTGAATATATTTCATTTATGTTTCGATAATTTTTTGATATTTTCACATTTTTATGAAAGGACGAAGGTTTAGGTTAGGTTAGGATTCTGTAATGGTTTTTGGAGGTATAATATAGGATTGATTTAGGTTTGGATAGAATTTTTAAGTTTCAAGTTAAGTCTGCATAATATTTGCTCTTTAATTAAGTTTCTGATATTCTTGCAATGTAAATTTCGGTTGAAGTTACAGTTCCATTAAAATTAAATTAACAGTCAACTATGCTCTCTATTAGTTATCTCATTGAACCTGAGATTTCGATTACATTTAGGTTAGGTTCTGAATTAGCTTTCGCTTAGATTTGAATCAGATTTGACTAATCGTCTTTGAACAGAGTATACGAAAATTACGTTTGTGCTAAATTTATATAGATTTGGACTTGATTTCTGTTTCTCCTAACTCCAAATCAAATTCAGATTTAATTCCAATTATGTAGAACAGATCTAAAATGAATCCAAGCCTAATGATTAATGTAAGTTAGCTAACTGATTATAATAGTAATTTAATTTATTCTTGAAATAAATGCCAACAAACTGATTGAAAATTCTAAAGAAGGAAATACCAATTTCCTAAATTTCAAAATCAAAAAATGACAAATTTCAATTTCATATTGAAAAATGACAAATTCACATCGTGCGTCAATTTTCTTTGAAAATCCACTAGAAGAAGAATTGAGATTTTGTTTGGCATATTGGCACGACACAACGCGGGTAATTTAAATCGTCTATTAAGAAGAAGAGAAAAATATTCGCCACATTAATTCACTTTGCCAAACTGGGTACTGCTCGTACGTTACTATAATTATCGAAAATTGTTAAAATCGGTGGCTCTGATGAATATGTATTAAAAGATACAAGAGAATTCCTGTAATTCTATGAATACTCCACAATTATTCAGTCAACTTCTCGTTCATGAAAAACCATTATTTCATGTTATTGTTATAGTGATAAATTGTATTATAACTTAATTAATAAACACCATTTATTATTAAAGATCGTTAATTGCATTGAAAGTAAAAATCAATGCAAAAATATGATGCGAAATACGAAAACTAATTTTTTATTAATAAAAGGTAATTGTAACAGATAGATTATTCATTGTTGTAATAATAAAACGAAAGGACGAAATTAAAAAAGACAGTTGATGATTATTACAGAAATGTTCAAATACAATTTCCATTGACATCATTCGTTATTATAAAAATAAATTTATAAATCCAAACAATAAATACTCTCCAGTGACATCGAACGGTATAAAAATGGAACCGTGGAAGTAACAAATAAACAAGCCACGAAAATTTCTCAAAGCGCAATTACGATATTCATTGGAGTCACAGCAAGCGAGAAAGAAATTTCGAACGATGGGAATTGAACGTGTCCCGCCATCCGAGTAACGTAAATTACAAATTATTAAGCAACTTTTAAACTGCCTCGCGAATGTTCCGAGTTGCTGCAAGTTTATTACGTTTCCTTGAAGCTGTTTCAAACCTGGCCCCCTCCCTCTCTCTCCTTCCTGCACGGAGAGAATTTCGTTTTAACCATTCTGAAACTTCTCCTTGTTCCGACGGAATTAAGATTCTGCTTAATTCCGCTTAATTCTTTAATCCTTTCTCAGTTCTGCTCGATCAAAACAAAAGGGATACAAAAATAGAAGTTCTCGAGAGAGATAGAGAGAGGAAAAAAATAGAAGAAGAGTTGTGCTATTTGCTCATCAAAAAAGAGTTATGCACCGGGTGTTTTCGCGAGACTCCACAGTTGTCGTTGCTTTTTCTTTCTCACTATTGTTGTATCAGTCTACAATTTCTCTCCTCGCTCCACTCCCTCCTCCACTCTCGATCCGACTATAGTTGCAGAAGTTTCTCGAGCCTGACGATAGTGTGGGAAAGTTGAGAAACTTCTCGAACCGTCGATAGTCGGAAGACGATCTAAAACGCTCGAGGAACGAATTTACTCGGCGAAATCGTACGTTCTATTCTCATTGTTGCACGAATCGTTACACGTTCGAAGGGACGAGCTGATAAGTAAGTTTGTATGCGCTGTGATTCATAAGTTTCTGGACACTTTCGGGTCGCTTTTTTCGTTTGAATAGTAAATGAGATTCGCCTGAAAGGTTAGGAATTGAACTTTAAATTGGATATCCGGACACTTGTATCCGTGAGGAAGGATTTAAGTGTGAAATTTTAAATTAAAACGAGAATTTACAATTCAGCAGTGATTCAGTATTACAGTCTGTAATTTTACCTTGACTAATTTTTGTCCTAGGGAATATCACTAGATTAATTGAGAAGGTATTTTGGATCTCACAGATATTATTATATTTCATAAAATTTTAGCTAAACGAATCTGTAAAAAAAAAAAAGAAATCGGCAAAGAAAATTAACTAAAATTGCAAACTATCTGTGTCCAGTGACTTATGAAGGTAGTGTACATATATATGTATATATATATATAGATATATATATATATATATGTTGTTATTATTCGATCGATTGTCGGGTAATTTCGAGTATATGAGTTCCATTCCTAGGGTAAAAAAAAACACTGGTCTTAAGGAGATCGATTTTATGTGACACTCCTCTTGTCTGTAACTGGACGTGCCTGGTCATGGGCAATTGTTTCAGTAAATAAATAAATAAATAAATAAATAAATAAATAAATAAAATATCGAGATTCACTTCAACTTCGTGTACATTCTATTTGTTGCGAGATCGAGAACGTCACTCCCTAAGTTAGATCTCAAAACTAGGGACTTTTAGTTTTGCCAAATTGATGTAAAGTCACATTGTGGTTATAGTATTTCTTTCATAAGATACAAATTGAAATCTTTCTTTCTTGAATTAATTCGTTAATATTTATAAAAAGAATTTCTACTATTATATTTGTAACATTATTTTTTCATTAAAATTCCGTGTATCGTTGACTTATATTATATTATTAGATGACTTAAATATTCCAAATAACTTGCCGATATTACTTTCATTTTATTTTCTGTCGTAAGTAACTGTCTCATTTACACCAATTAATTTTCTACATTTCTAATTTTAATTGCATTAGTACACCTCTACCTATTAATCCTGCAATGAACATCAAATTTCCTGCGACGAGATATTAATACACTTCCTTTCTATCTTCGCTCTCGAAAATCCCTCGCTTAAATTCCCAATTTTCTTCCAGCGTTATACGTATGCACGTAGCATCGAAAACTGGACAGTTTTAAAACAACCTTGAAAGTGCCATCTAGCTTTCCCTCGATTGTCAAACAATGTTTTAAGCCTGAATTCTAATAGGAATGGCAACCGACATACGAACGATCGGTATATCCTGATTAATATCACGTTTGGCTTATCTAGACGCATCATGCCGCTATTACAGGCCGCATTAAAATTGATTATGCAAACTGGGGATGTGTTTCCCAGGATGATTCAATAAACAGAGGGATCTACACGTTGTTACTGCCGACAACCGGGTCGGTTATGTAGGGATGTTTTACAATTGCCGATGTTTGATGTTTACCGATATTCCAGTGATTGTTTGATCGGGCAAACTCGTTGTCAAAGAGGCCTGATTGACCTCTTCGTTCAGCAAATATGACCGTTACCTCCAAAGTTCAAGTCGTCATTTCGACGATGTGCAAGGTATGTAACTGTTGTGACTGGACTGCGATTGTTTGGGCAAATGTGAGGCTGTATCTTGCTGATTCGTCGAATCCCCGAAGAAAATTGAAGACGAAATTAAACGAATATGACAGACAAACGTTTTCGATAAACCATCAACCTTTAGTGTTTTATAATCTTGATAAAACATCAAAAGATTGTTAAAAAATTCGAGGATCTCGATCAGAGAAAAAATTTTCGAAAAACCGAATGATAGCTACGTAACACGACCATTCAAAGGCTCGAGTTTCCATGATTGCGAATAGAAACCTCACTCGAATCTCACTTCACCTCTTGAACGAAATCGTTGGAACACATCCCTCGATGAAATATGCCGTGATTCGACGAGAAATTCTTGGAGGAACAACGATTAATTTCCCTTTACAAACTCCCGCAGACGGTGGTTTTGCGCGCCGGTAGCTGGTAACGAACAATGAGTACAGAACGGTAACAAAAAGCGTCGATACGTGCCTCGAACGAGTTTCAGGCGTGACCGATTCCCTCTTAGTGTATTGATTTTACGCTAAGAACCAGTTTAAAAGCGTCTTTATCCTCTTCCGCGTCGTAAACCGCGATCCCGCTTGTGCGCGACACGCTTTTCACGCGAAAGCGCGATGTTCGCGCTAATGCTCTCCCCGTATAATCGTCGAAATAACACGTGGCGAAGTACGTACGCGTATCGAAACGAAGCATGAAAATTTCCGGCGTGTCGTCAATTTTCAAGGTTGCGCCACTTGAGAAAATTTCATTTATATCTCACAACGTATTGCGTGCTCTGTTGATCACACATGGTCAGGGTGTGGTTGAAAGTTATACGGAAGCGGGCACGAGGTGACTCTTTGTTAAAAAATAAGAAAAGTGGAGTGAAATATTTTCATTTTCATTTGACGCTTGGTTTCTCGGGAAAATCGAATTTAAATATTTGTGGATTTTAATTACCGACTGAGTCAGCGAGAGGTAATAGACACGAAGATAAGTAAAATAAATCTCCTAAGAAAATCCCAATTTCAACGGCACGTTGATAAGTCGTAGAAAGTTATCTTTCGCTGCAAGAAATCAGCATTTTCTTTAACAAAGCGGCGGATTTCTCGCCGCCTGCGCGAGATTCAATGGAGGTCAAGTGGCGGTAGCTCGTCCTGTTCAGACGTATCCGACAACCAATATGAACCTTACGTGCTTAAAACTTCCCTTTGACTTAAAAATTGAACGGATTACGACCTGGTCGTGGATCGATGAGAAGTTTAAAAACTTCTTTGAAATTCATAAACTTTTCAATTATGCAACCTTGTTCCAATCTAACCTGATCGTTCCGCCGAGTTTTAACTTGGAAGTAAGATGAAGAATTGTCGATAATTTAAATGTGTTACAACTTCGTGACGAAAAATTACGTAACAATCCACTTTCCAGTCTCATTTCGAGGCGCAGAGTCTTTATTTTTTAAAATGAACGATCTTCTCTCGATGTTTTTCTCGAAAATCGTAAAAGTTCAGACGTGCGTAAAAATGTTAAAAAATTTGTTTCACATTACCTTAAAACTTGCTATATGACTTTTTTTCATCATTTTATTGAACTTTGAACAAATATATAGTTCATTAATTTTAGTCGATATTCAGAGTTCAATAAAATCGTAAAGTCAAATATTAAAAACTCGTTATGAAGGAGATACTTCAATTTCGAAGATAATGGTACATTTAGTAAAAAAAAACAGTTTTTCAATATTTTCACGAACGTTTGAATTTTTACAATCCTTTTGAAGGTACCTCATTTTTCCATTTGTTACGCCATGTTAAAAGTATCGTTTGATAAAAACAAACTCAAAACTGTCGAAGTAAAGGCTTTACATTTTAAAACGAAGCGACTTTTTATTACGAATTGTTATAATAAATTATCGACAATTTTTCATCATCATTGATTCAGTTGTGCTCTTCATTGCACGTAAGGTGTCCCAATTGAAAGGGAGAGAATTCTACGTGAAAAGATAAATCAGAAACGGTGGAATAAAGTTCCTTCGCGTGTTGCCTCGTTCTCGATAAAATTGCACTCGAAAAACCCGTTTAGTAAACTTGATTAATTATCTGGCTGAGTGCGAGTGAACAAATAGAAGGTTCTTTCCCGTTTAAGGTTTATTTCTAAGAAAACGAACTTCAGAGAACAGAGTTGTCGAAGTTGAAACTATAAACGGGGAATAAAGTTCCAATTTAAAAATGTCCGGCGCACATATATTTCAAATTTCCTCTTACGAGTATGTTTGAAACAAATTTTTTAAAGTCGATTTTCTCAAAAACAAAGCCCCAAACAACGAAATATCATTCATTTTCTACGTATCTTGATTACATTGCTGGTTTAGGTTAGGTTTAGGTTAGGTTAGGTTTAGGTTAGGTTTTGCTGGTTACACAGAATACTCTGTATGCTTTTTTTGAATTAGTGAAACGAAAGGAGAGCTCTTCCAGCGTGAAAATGGAAGTTGAAGAGTCGACGTACATCCCCTTTAAATCGCTCTTGGTCCTTTCTCGACGAAAGAAGCTAATGGGTACCTCTGCCGAGATCTCTCATATTTTTAAAGTGATTACCCACTTTCCAAATTTCCAGTACTGGCGAGTTACTTATCCTTGTTAACTGTAATCAAGGGATGAGACGTCACGTTTATCAAATCTGTAACACGATTGTCTGTCGTAAAATTCGGAAGATTCGGAAATTAAAAGACTGAAGAAAAATTTGAACACTGAAGGAGTGAAAAATTTTAATATGTGGAGAGATTCTACGATTCTACGATTGAAGAACCTACTTGGTAATTCGAGGATTGAAAGACTTAAAAATCTGGCAGTTTTTCGAAGATTGAAAAGTCAGAGGTTTCGGGGATTCAAGGATCGAAGAACTCTATTGAGAGTCTCAAAGTTCAAAAAGTTCAAAAATTCGTGATCTTCGCGAAAAATTTAAGATCGTTGAAATATTTCTGTCAAACTGTTACTTTCGAACAAGAACAGAGACTTTCGTTCGACAACGCCCATGGTTGAAGGATCGAGTGAAAAGACCTCCGTCGATTTCAAGCGAGGCACGTAACGACGAAAAAGTGACGAGAATTCGGAACGAGATGGAAATTATCGCGGGATAAACGTCCATAAACTAAGTCGGAGCTCGATCGGTGGTTCCGCTAACGACCCCCCCTCGTACGCGCGAGCACACACGTACACATCAGGGAGCTATATTTCAATAAGGACAACGATACTGAACGTTCGTAACGCTGATAATTTAATCGGCGTTTCGTGTGAAAATGCCGGCAGAACGAAGTTCCACTAAATTAACCACGAGGAGTGCCTCAAGTACCGAATAAACCATCGCTTATCTCGGAACAACCACACCACGGCAAGCCAGCGGGGCTCGGTTTCCATCGATGAACGCACAAATAACCGAACGACAGGCTAAACTGGCCGACGCACACGAACGGCTGGTGATTAATGCGACGGTAATAAGCGATACCTACCAACGCCTCCTGACAGATAATCGAATTTATACTACTAATTTATATTAAAATTATTGTCCGGATAAATCAACTGAGGCGGCAGCCTCAGAGAGGGGGAGGGGGGCAGGGTTAGAGATTGAGCGCGATTGCGCTATATAAGTGACAATTACGCGTTGGTGCCGGTGATAAGTAACGATTAATGAGTGGATGAATAATGTGCCGGAAAGTGGAAACGGTGTCAGCCGTTTCGTTACATTTCCAATTAGCGAGCATTTCGTGGAAAACGGTAGCCGTAATTAACGCGTGCCCGTTACGTTAACTACCCCAACGGCCAGACCCAGTGTCTTCCCCCGCTGCTGTTTAATCGCTGATTGGAATTGTTAATCCGTTCCGAATGGATTCCTTCCGTTCCAGTATCTCTTCTTTCCTGTGATTCATGAGGTTCGCCCCCGTTGATTTTGTTTTTTGTTTTTTTTTTTTTTCATTGCCTCGTAGGGGGGATTTTTGGTACTGTGTTGACAAAGTGATTAATTGTCCCGCGATTAATTATTTTAAAGTCGAAACAGTTTCGTGTTTGTTGTTAATCTACTTTTCGTTGCGGAGTTAGCAAGCTTGAGACTGAGTGAAGAGTTCAAACGATTGAAATGATATAAAGCAGTTGATAACTGATATTCCTGCTACGAACTTTCCCTTTCGTGTTATTTTTATTGGAAAATTTCAATAGTCAGTTCCATAATTTTACTAATCCTTTGTTATTGCGCGAATGAAACGACCACGTTGTATCAGTCTCTACTCTAAAATTATTATTTCCATTCCGCGCGCCATCCAACCATAAATATCTATTCGTACCTCTTAATTCCCACTGTAAAACAATTTTCCCCCCCATTAGATCCCCCTCGCGTACTCATTTCGGCGAACTTCATACGCCGTTCCCTCCGTAATAACCTTCGCCTAAAACCACCTCCCACCACGGGAATCCCGTTTCTAGGTTAATCAGCATTAATGGCGCGAGATTTAAATTCAAAGCGATTTGGAACAACGTCGTAATGGCCACTTCTGGTCACTTTTCGTAGCGGGTTACTGCAAGCGGAACCGAGTCACGTACCAGCAAGACAAATCTCCAACGGCCAACTATTTCACTGGCCTGTAAATCGAGAGGCTGCCCTCGAGAGCAAACGAACCATCCCGCATTGGAACTTACGTGTCCCTGTGGTCCCAGGCCCCCGCCGTAAGATGGCTTTCAATTACGTCGACCAGCGAAAAACAAATCGCTCTATTTGCTTCGACACGTTCGGCAAACGTGGATCGATGCTGGCCAAGCTTCTGGTAATTTGTCCGCACAACTAACCGGACAAATTAATCGACACGGTACGCGAGCAGTTACACAAGATCGAGTCGAAGGGGAATCGCTTTGATACGGCCTCTCCCGGCTGAATTTCATGGGAATTCCCGCGGAGCAGTTGGCAACGCGCCGACAAGATCGGCCCTCTAACGATAGGGAATTAATTTGATTTCGACTCGACATGCTTGCGAAGACTGAAATTCTTTTTCTCTTCTATTTCTTTTTTTCTTTTTTTAGAAAGGCATTGGACAGAGGAAATAGATGTGACGTTTATACGGTTCACGTATTTCGGTCGATAGGTATGTTTCAGTCTGAGTTACTGAAGTTAATTTATAAGGTATTTCATATTTTGTGTTGTTCAGTATTTTATGACACTGCGAGGTTTGTTTAGCAAAATATTTTGCTGTTTTTTAGTGAAATATGAAATCGAGTTTTTTATACATACACGTATGTATTTATTGATATAATTTAATTTTGAAGAATTTAATCGTAAGCATCTACAGGATGTTTCATATATTGTATTTTTCAATGTTTCAGAGCATTACGAGATTTATTTGTTGAGATACAGAATTAGATAGTTTATATGTTTGTTTATTAGTACAGTTTGGTTGACTGTTCGTAGTTGAAGAATCTAAGCACGTACAGGACGTTCCACATTTCGAATGTCCAAAACTCCGAGGAGACTGTACGTGTTGCACGCGTAAGAACATACATCGTAATTTCGTAACTCGTAACTACATTAGCCGGCGGGATAATTTTGCAACAATGAGTTGCAGCTAAGCATAAACGATATTGACTCTGATTATGGCAAACATTGTTAAATGCCGTTTGAGAAGGACGCTGGTACAGTTAATCGCTGTATCGACAAATCTCCCGTTAGTTACACGCACAAAAGATTGGTCCACGACAATAACAATTCGACTTTCCTCTTTGAAAGGAAAATCTGTCATGTACAAACACGTATTAAACGTCCAAAGAGCGGTTATTATTATTTTGATAACTAAATTGTATTTTAACAAGCTACGTAATCGAAATTTTAACAATCTAAATTGCTAAGTTACGAAAGAAAAAAATGAACGAAATTTACCGGGTATGTATAAACAACTCAATATTACCACCTCAACTTGTTATTATTCTATTTTATTATCTCAACCAGTAACTTAACATTAATACAATATAAATAAAATAAAAGTTAAGTATTCTATAACCTGTGCATAAGTTACTAATTCGAGTGAGGGAAAGAAAAGTAATAACTCAGAGCAAAGTAACTAGACGAATTTACTAAATAAATGAAACGATATTAAATACCCGTACATAGGTTACCAACTCAAAGACCCTGCTCGAGAATTAATAAACAAAAAATGACCAGCGTTGGTTCATTACCGGAAACTTCACCAAGAGGCGTTCGAAAAATACCTAGGGGGAGTGGGAGAAGAAGGAATTTTATCCCGGAGCATCGAGCGCCTTCCAGAATCGTCGACGTGTAGAGCTAATAAACCAACCTATCGATATTGTTTTCGACCGGAACCGCGGACGTTGTTCAAAGACGATCGAAAGAAACGCGATGAAAAATTCATACACTCCGCAGCGCTACACGCGCAAAAGGGAGAGGGGAGAGGACGATCCTCTTGCATTCTCCACGTTTCCGCATAGTTTCGTATGCAAATCCCTTTCTACAATTCCGACAGCTCATTCCCCGCGTTCGTCGTCCGTTTCAAACCTCCGACGATGCGGTTGAAATTATTATAACGCAGTCCTACGTCAACATCATCCGTGTGTCGGTCGCTTAATTAACTCAATGTTCCTGCTCGTTTCGGCGGGAGCTCCTCTCATGCCAAGCTTATCGTTCATTAATTAATCAATTTATGCGCTGTCTAGTGAAATTTTTGTGTGAATTTAGAATTCGTGGGAAATAAGAACTTTGCTGCACGGCTTCGTAATTTTTTTATTTCACTTTGGAACTTCATTCTCCTTGGAAACTGATCGAAACTTTATTTTTCACGTTGTAATTTGGAGGTTAGGAATAAGCCAATTTGGAATCTTTTTCACGTTACTCTCATAATTTGGAGGTTTAGGTTAGGTTTAGGTTAGGTTTAGGTTAGGTTTAGGTTAGGTTTGGGCTGATTTAGAATCTGGGCGGATTGCGAGCGAGTTATTCTAATGAAAATTTTTCGTCTATTTTGGAAAATTTATAATTTGAAGGATTACAAATCTTTGCACCGGGAAAACTTTGCTTGACTAGTTTACTTTGTATGTATAGGGTTGTTGGCAATCTTAAGTTGCGCCATCCTGAAGGATTAAAATTTCCTACGTTGTGTCATTAAAAAAGGCAAGAAATTCAAAGATGCCGTTGAAACTTTCATGAAAATTCATGACCGCTTGAAAGTTTCCTTTCATTAAAAAAACATAGATACACCTATCCTACCGATCTAATTTATCGTTAACAAACGAGAGATTCAAAGATGCTCCGTAGAACTTTCATCAAAATTCATATCCGCCTGAAAATTGCCTTTCGTTAAAAAAACATAGACATGCGATGTCTAATTTGTCGTTAAAAAAAAAGAGAGGAAAACAAAAAAAAAACAGGGGAAACAAAATCTCGTTGTACGAATTCTTTCCTTTTATCCTCGACCACCTCCCCCTCCATTTCAAAACCAGATTGATTTCAATCGAACACGCTATAAAAGCCTGGCCCCATTAAAAATTTTTCCAAAGAAGACACGAGAGAAAATAACAAAAAAGAGAGAGAGAGAGAGAGAGAGAGAGAACTTTGATACATGTATTATTCACGGGATAAAGAGAGGAAAATATCTGTGGGCCCGAACGACAGATTGATTAACGAGCAATCGACCGATCCAAGTGAACGTCTATCGCTGATCGAACGTCCACCAAAAATGCTTTTCGTAACTCAACTGACGCGTCATCATTTATTTCACAGGGAGAAATCGAATCTGCCCACCCCTGATGCACCCTCTTTCGACCGTGTTAAAACGACTCGCCTATTAATTCATACGGCTATCGGGCTTCGCTTCTCGCATGAGGATTTCGCATCCAAATAAAAACAGAATTTATACAGACGTTTGTACAAATTGAAATTTCGAAGACAAATTAAGGGCAGAGAGATAAGTGGGTTGGTATTAATTAGAACGAAAGAGCATAAAAATTTGATTGGCAGAATGGCCAAAATTTGTAATTTTCCGTAGAAATGTTTCATTTGCTACTTTTTTATATATTTATGTGTGTAATATCGAATGATATTACAGTCTTAGCTACGAATTTTATACTTTAGTCGTTGGTGTATTTCTGCTGTTAATCAAGACAGAAGACTATGAAAATTTATTTTTCGATCGAGACGAAGTAGCGAATTTTGATAAAGATTGTTGAATCTTGGGTTTCGTGTAATGGTATAAATAACAAAAGTGTAATATAAATAATATAAATAAATATAGAATTCTCCGGTTCTAATCAAGATGGAAAGATCCAATATTTGATTTCGATCACGCTGAAAATTTTGTTTCGAAATGGAATACCATGCAAATTTAGTTTCGACCAAGACGGAAGACTGTTGCAATTTGGCTTCGGTGAAAAAGTTTAATTAAAATTTTTATCAAGATGGGATATCATCGTCGTTAAAATTCTAGGAAAATTTGGTTTCGTTCGGATCGAAGAAATTTCGAAACGAACACTTTCCCGTTAAGAAACTAGTCGCAGAACAGTTCGTGGATCGAAACGACCGGGATACACGCGCGCGTACGAGGCGGAAATTTTGCGTGGACGAACGCGGCTGAAACTATTTCACGCGTCATTGCCCGGACCCCCATAATTCGGTGGATTGCAGTTGTGTAAAAGGATCGGCGAATCGTCCGCGCCATTTCCTTCCTTCCTGGCCGGGCGATTGTTCTCACGCTTGAATAAAATCGTGAGGGGTTGGGGATAGAGGGGGGAGGCGAAAGTTTCGTAGAGAGTCTCAGCTGTGTCTGACTAGTTATCGTCTTTTCTACTCGCGACAACGCCTTTGAACAACCTCGCTTACTTCCACCTCGTAAACGTTCGTCTTTTTTCCCTTCTTTTTCTTCTCTTTCTTTTCTGTTTTTCATCTCCTCCCAGCAGGTGCTTCGTCCGACCCTTTTTCACGCGGATTTCGCCAATTAAGAGGGATAACTGAATGAAGAACGGTTAATTAAGAAGAAAACAGGCGTCCGCGAGTTTTCCAACGTTCCGAGCTTCCTCGACGTTTTTTCTCAGCTGCTTTGTTTACGCCGGAAGTTTAATTTTGTAGGATCAAGAGACTGTGAAAGGCTGGAAAGGATTCACGAATTGCTTGAAATCTGAACTCTGATTTATCGAATTTGATAAAATCCCTATGTGGAAACGTCTTCTCGTCTCGTCTCAAAGAGTACTTTTTACTCTGACGAAATTCAAATCGTGTGATCCTCAAACCACGTGACTAATAGTTTTAGGTCACTATCCAGAGCTGACGCTTGATCAGTAAAAATCTGAC
This sequence comes from Melipona bicolor, assembly GCA_030673865.1. Classification (NCBI taxonomy): domain Eukaryota; kingdom Metazoa; phylum Arthropoda; class Insecta; order Hymenoptera; family Apidae; genus Melipona; species Melipona bicolor. The sequence goes on from JAHYIQ010000020.1 coordinate 1,712,850, forward strand.
AGAAGCGAGGAAAAAACCGAAACAAATCTCTGCTGCTAGATCCTATTTTCCTCATTATTTTCGTAAAAGTACGAATTTTCGTAAAAATCCGCTGTTCAGTGATGAAACGGCACTAAAGGGGCTTGTAAGATAAAATTTCCAATATCCTTTCATCTCACCTTGAGAAAAATCTATTCCAATAAATCAAAGCTCTCACGTCCTCAAACGATGTGACATCAAATGCTCGAGAACCTACCATTCTGGTCACTAAAAGAAACCCAATACCACTCTCTCTGTCTCTCTCCCTCTCGCTCGAAGCAAACCTTTCGCGACAAATCAAAACTGTCACGTCCCGAAAGCCACGCGATACACTCTGAAAACCAAGCAGCCGAACGAAAACCACCTCCGTCATTGGTCGATAAAACCAAAACCCAATTCTCTCCCTCCCTTCTTCACCTCTTCTCCCTCCTTTTCTTCGCTCTTCACCCATTCAAAATTTCGTAGCCGATCTATCGCCTAAATCGACACCACGCGGGAAACTCACGGTGGAAAATCCTTAACCGTAACCCGACGCGAGCCCCTGTACGTGAGATCTCGCCAATTTGCCAAACGGTTCGTTCCAGTTCCCCGCTCGAATATATTCGGGTAACAAGCGGTTCGCGTTACCGCAGTAACGGATTCCTCTCAAGTATTCAAAGGCGACGAAAGGAAGAAACGAGACATCAGGGGAAATCCTTGTGGGACCGATCGCCCGTGCCGACCACGTAGACGACGTGAAATGTTTATCGGGTTGGCCGTAGGACGAGCGAAGAGTCTGCAATCGCTTTCTCTCATCGAGATCTGCCCGATAATAACGGTCAGCTTCGGACCAGTTGAATTGTTTAACTGCGGGGACGTACACGCCCCTCGTTACTGTCTCCAGGGAATTGCTAGCGGTGTTAAGGAGGCAGGAGATGAATATTCTAACTGGCCAGCTGCTTCGTGTTTTGGCTTGTTGCGGTCGGTAAACTTGATTGGTTTGTAGTGGTTGGTCGTGTGTTTGCAATTTCCGGATTTTGGTTAGACCGGTCTTTAGCGGTGTAGATTAGGTTGGGACAGGTTGTCGTGACGCTGTGCGTTTCGTGGTAAAACGGAGAAATTTAGGATGTTTGATTATGTTGGAAGAAAGTAAGGCAGATTGAATGAAGGAAGAGAAATTGATGTGTCGGAATAAATTGAGACTACGTTTTGAACGTTGTATATCCTCTACGTTGCACTATTATGTTGTTAAAAGAATAAGAATAGATTATAAATTGATATATGTTGCAACAAATTTCACTTCATTTCGACTGTTGGAATGAATTTAATCATCCGCTGTGTGGATATATCGAACAATGGTTTGAAACTGTTTAAACCGTGTTTGAATAGATTGGAGAGTGTTGGAAATCTCCAGCTACTTCTATTTTCTCTGTAACGAGACTCTGTAATACGTTTATCGTGTCAAATCGCGACGAATCTGGTTTTTGAGGTTGGTCTTCGATCAGATTCGAATTAAAGTTGGATTGAGTCAGACATATATTTGCATCCTGCAGAAATAGATCTCAGGAAACACGATCGATGAAATATTCCAGCGCAAACCTAAGACCACAGTCAAACGCAAAATTAGCATCAACTGCAAGCCATTATTTCGTCTTAAATCCCTGATGAAATCGTAATTCCTGAAGACAATGTAAAAATTCTAATTAATTTAAAATTCTCCAGAAAATTCTTAATTTTCTTCGCCCTGCAAACTTAATTAAGGATAAGTCTGTAGAAAGTACTGAAATTTTTTATTTATTACTAACCGGTAATACCAACTGTTCGTGAAAATAAGAATTTATTTCGAAAATATCCTCGATTATAACGTAGATTTTATTTAGATTAGGAGAACAAATAAAGCTATTATTGTTATTATTTATTTTCACCCAAGTGGAAAAGCTTTGAAATTGCTAAAACTTCTCGTGAATCAATGTGTTTACAACTTTTATGTTGAAAACTTTGCAGAAAAGAAGGGTAAAGCTGTTTGCTTTGGGAAATACCGCCGAGCATCGCGACTGTTTCAGTCAGGGGTATTTGCATAAATTAAAACCGATGATTACCATCCGGGGACAATTCCGAACATCTGGTCAACCATATTCTTAGTTGGCTCGGCATACACGAAATTCACAGGAGCGGAAACAATTCGTAGAATTTCCGGAATTTCGCTCGACTCGTGTCGTCTCGTCTATTTCACTCGGCAAAAGAACCATCTCCTTCGACGATCGGACGAAAACGCATGCCTCGATCGATACCGATTCAACAGTCTGGAATATTTTTCGGATGGACACGCGTGAAAATTTTCAACTTTGCACGAAAAATTCCCTTTGTATCTTGCTCGAACAACAACTTCGATCTTTCATCGAAATATAAATTTTTGTATATTTCTACATGAGTAATGTGAACTACACGAAACCTAACCTTTCCTGAGATAAAAATAGCAACTCAGAATGTATTTTTATCATGTCATTTCGTTCAAACTTTATTTAATAGAATCTGTATTTTTTAAATCTGATCCAGTTTCCAAAAAAGCATTTATTTTACATATTTTAACGATATACATGTAAAGATGTGCTGTATCTATCCTAACCTATCTTTTTTTCAATAACTCCGAATTTACGATTATTATTTACAACAGAATTGTTCCAATTTCTTCTTCCTAGTAACTATAGTTTCACTTTTTTTTATTAAAATTTTTATTGGCTGACTTTACGTAATTACTGGACTTCTACTTAAATTAAGTATAAGTCCACAGATTAACTGTATTTCCAAAGTTTTGCAATTTCCTCAAAAAAAAAAGAAAAAAAATCCATTTTTTTCTACTCCAAGAGCGAAAAAAAATGAAAATGATTACCAATATTTTTTATTCTATCATTCCATCATCCGATCGGAATTATAAATTTGTAACAACAGAAAGAGGGATCGGTCGTTAAAATCACGTCTCGCGGAAATATTCACAGCGTCCCGAGGCCGATTTCGAAACTTTTTAACGCCAGTCGCATCCAGGTTGCGAGACACGTTCTCTGGCCGAGTAATAAATATTGATGACGTCGTCGTAAGCCCGACGGCTGAAAACGAAATGAAGTATGAAGAAGGGAGTGCAGGCTGGACTGGATTCGTCATAAATCGAACGTGCAGAGGACTCTAAATCCGTTCCGCGCGACGTAAAAGCGAAACGCCAGGGGCCTCCCCGAGAGTAACTCGGTTTAAGGCGGACAGACGACGGCTTATACCCTTCCCTTTTTCCTTCCTCCTTGTGATCATGCAAATCCCCTCGATCTGTCTGTCTCTCCTAGGATTCAATCTTGAATCCTGATCGACAGACTCAGCCTCTGGACGATGGGAACGGGAACATAACTTTTTCTGTAACTTTTTGTCGATTTTATTATATCTTTATCCCGAGGTAAGGATTCTTCGAATTGTAAATCTCGATTACATCTCGAATTCGAGACGATCGAGAAACGTTTTCTCACATTTCCAGTTCGAATCGTTTAAATTCCGAAATTTTAGGCCAAATCAAATTTTGATTGGGTGGATCAGATGTTTGTTCAGTTTCTCGGATGAAAAGGGTGAAAAGATAATCTATAATTTATCGAGTGTTGAACTTTGGATCATTGGAATTTTTAGTTTGATCTCAGAGTCACTTAGTTTCTTAGAGTTTCTTAATACCGCTGAGTTAGTACTACTTAATGCTACTTCTGGAGTTTCTTAATACTGTCGAACGAAATAAAACTCGAATTTTGATTTCAACAAAAGTGATGAACACGTCAAAGGAAGCGGTCGAGTAACTTTCAACGGCGTTTTAAGTTTACCGCGCTTCCTTGGCAACTGGGGTGGCGGTCGAAATTAATGTTTCGGTTAGAGGAGCCGGGCACTCCCCGACGAATAGGATAAATGGAGCGTAAATTTTGCCGGGAAAACACTTAATTATCAAGCTCCTTAATCCATCGAACTGGCACAACAGGCAGACACGTAGCTTAATTGTTGGAAACCAGGCTTAAGGCCCGGATTACGCGGCTCCAAGGTAACACGTGAATGTGGAAATCGGTCTAGATATTATAAGCCGTACGATTTTGTCTTTGGCTAGCGACGTACGCCGTGAACGGTGTACAGAGAGTTCCGTAACCTTGCCTCGCTCACTTGGCTTAACCATGGATTTCAGCCAGATATACTGTATCGAACTCGCCTGGGTTACCTACCTAGCGAGAAGTTAACCTCAAAAAGTCAAAGGATTTCATTGCGGCGAACAGTGAAATTCCCACCTGGCAATTTTAACCTTGGAGCAAATTAATAACTTTGCAGTTTCATAACGTTCTGTTATCCTCGTAATAATAGAGTTGGCGGTGTCTAGCCTTAACTGACTGGTGGTACCTAACCTAATTTGCAACGAAACTTCTTCTGCCATGATGGAAATTTAGAAATGATTCTACGGGGGAATAATGACCTTCGAAATTCCCTATACTCTCTGTTATTTCCCTATAATTCCCTATAATTCTGTAACAAGGGATACTCGAAATGATCGTGATAATAATGTTGCGCAACGATCTCTCCTCTCTCTCCAAATGAATAAAGAAAAAGAAATTAGATCTACACGCAGTAATGGAAAGAGTAAGGCGACGTATCAGTTCGAGAAACGTATATCGGGAGAGGCGTAAAATCGAACAGCGAATTCGAATCGAGAATCCGGTGATCGTCCTCGACAGGATGTTAGTCACGCGTGACTGCATCTTACGCGGAGGGCATACGCGCAATATCCACCGTCTGGTGCACGTAGAGAGATCGGGGACAATATCGTCTCATGGAAATGAGAGGAGGGAACCCGACTAAATCCGGCTGTTGCTTCTTATGAACACCAATCCGCGGATTATTCGGCCTCGTGTTGCATTTTCGGACAGGCAACGAACTATCCCAGCCTTTATTCGAACGAATTTAGAATAGGTCGTGGGAAAGTTTCGAATCCTATGTAAAGTGGCGTGCCCGATTCGTCCGGGTGCATACCGCTTGCGAACGCTGCCGATGCGAGTCGTATCGATGGAAATGGAATTGGTGGAATCACGTAAATGTTGTCTGGTAACTGGTTTTTTTACTTTGGCTCGTAGGGAGGGAAACTTAAAATTCATGTTTTCTGTCTTCATTTTATTATTTAGGTAAAATAATTTATTAAAATTTATTTAATTTTAGGTAAGATTTAGGTAAAATAATGGCGCACGTATTATTTTAGAGATACAGTTGGCTTTTGGTTTTTAAAAAACACTCGATATTTGTCAAATTAATAATCTAGCAAAATTGATAGTTTTCCATACCATGAAATGTATCTATCATTTTTCTGGTAAATTCTCGCAATCTACTTGTTTGTCGCGAGATCACATGCGGTGCTTTCAGTTGCAGAGGGAAATTAGTGACGTTTGAGGTTAGAATCGGCAACTAGCGTTAATCTAAGACAGCTGGTGTCTGGTGTCATGGACGTTTAAACTATGTAGATTCACGTGTCGAATTAATTCAAAGTTTCACACGCCGTAAGATTCGTGGAATTCATCCCCTGAAGTGGATGGTATTAGGAGTATAGAGTCTATTCTAAACCACTTGTTGGTCCTAGAAATCTAAACTATTCGACCTAAATTCGTCGTGTTATTCGTTTTCACTCGTTCATATTACATTTTGTGCAGAATCGAAGTTCGAATGTCTTCGTAAGTTAATATAATTCAGGTTGCAATTCGATCAATGCAAAATGCTTCAAACATACTTTAAAAAGTCCAAATTAACATTCGCGAATCCTTTACGTGTTCATTGACAAGAAAACATACATTGAAATGAATCAGGCTGAAACTTCGGATTTTCAGGTATAAATATTTTTTGTCCAAATTAATATTAATTTCTACTTAGACAAATCTAGTTATCTTAATTATCATTTAAATTATAATGACTCGTATGTAAAATATCTCGACACGTATTGGTTGTTTTAGTGTACCAATTTCTTTGAAGTATTTGTATCTCAAAAGATATTTTCCGTCCGAAAATATAATAATAAATTTAAGGCTTGGTTTTTCTAACAATAAGATCTATCTATCTCAAAAACTATTCATCTCTTTCGTTGCAACATTTTTCCCTGCAAGATGTAAAACATGACCCATTAAGCTAACATCATTAAACACTGAGAGCTTAAAAAATCTAGGTTTTGCGTTGCTCGATCTTGAGATAATCCAATTTGATTGAATCTCGAACGTATAAAATATAAAATAAAATTTTCCCTTATTGGTCGTGTTTGGTTATCTCGCTGACGAGCATGTCAATACTCGACGAAGCTAGCTAAAGGTATTTGCCGATGAATTGTAGTCCCGTTCAGTTGGTATCGTCACGCTGCCAGGTCTCGTTGAGTCAAGGAGACTTCCGGCGAGGGCAGAGCCGAAGTTCTTTGGCCGACTTCTCAGGAAGTCGAGCTGTGTGAGCGCCAATCGAAACTGCTGAGACGTTCGTAGACACTGGCGAGAGTTGTTGAAGGGAGTTCCCAACTAGTTTTCGACCGTGTTCGAGTGATTGACGGTTGCGCTTAATGTTTCACATGATGGAAGTGTTGCAGCCCGCCAGATAAAGAATTTCGTGCGAATTTTGTTCTTATTTGATTGTGAATTATTAATAATTTGTGCATTATTATATTACATTACATGCGATGCACAAATAAATGCACCGTATACGTACTATATAAAAATATAAATATAACATATTTAAATATACATAGATAAACATTATTATTGCATATATTGTTATAATAATATAAACAGTAATAATATTGTCATTATGTAATGTCGATAATATTTTGAGTTCGATAATATTTTTAATTCTTTCGCTACCCCCACCCCGACCCCCTCCCCTATCCTTCGTAGTTCTTTTCATTTCATTTCATTTCATATAAAATAATTAAAGTAATTAAATAATAATTTCGTTTTCGTTCTCATCTAATAAACTTCGCTGTGCTAACGAAACGCTCGCGAGTAACATTCTAGGTGAATAGACATTCTAATGAATAAGAAACGTTCGGACAAAGCCGCGAGCCTTAATGACCAGCGTAAATTTTCACCGAAACCACGAGCCAACCTCAGGCTGGACAGATCCAGCGTTGTGTGACTATTTTCAGAACGAATGTAAAATACCGTGGCTCGTAAATTCGGAACGACAGGTTGGCCAACGTTTTCGTTGCTCAACTGATGCCGGGGCGGGGATCAAATTTTTTTCCTCTGGCCAAATGTCGATTCCGTGTTCCGCGCGAGATTTGTGAATCGCAGACGGATACACGCAATTCCAGCACGTTACGCAGTATAGAAAATCGCGGATTTTTATCTTTCCCCCTTTCCACTTTCTGTTTTTCCCTTTTTTTTTCGGTCGTGTTGTCTCTTTTTTCTTTTTTTTTTTTTTTAATGGGTTGAATTTCAGTTTCAGTTTTATTTCGCGACGATACATCTTGTTTATCTTGTGTTTTCTAATGGAGCGGATCGGGAAGAACGATTTTTCGGATATTTTCTGTTTTCTTCTTTTTCACCTTCATTGAAAAATTTTGGAATTTAAAAACGCTGCAACCTCGAAACGCTGGAATCTGTCGAATTTAGAGATTGATGTTGAGAATTAAAAGTTTGGAATTAATTTGAAAATTGACAAACTCCTGGAATCTTAGAAATTCACACGTAGCGAGATTGCAAGGCAGGAAGTGTTTCAAAACGCTGGAAAATTCACGCAGCACACGCTCCTCCGACGATGAAAATCTTAATCAAATCTTGTATCAAAGCCGATTTGCGAGCTTCCGAGCGTGTAGTGAGCAACGTTATAATCACCTCGAGGAACAAACCACGATTCACGCCCGACGCAAATTAATAGCGTGCCGTCACGGAACATTCGCCTCGACAAGCTCCCCCTCTCTCTCTCACTCTCCCTCTCTTCTTTTCTCTCCTTTTCTTTTCTCCTTTGTCCATTCGGCGCACAATACTCTCGAAACTGCTTCCGCTCGTGTTTTTGTGATAATCGTTATTTTACGATTTTACGACACGAACTCCAACCGTTCGTTTGTGCGAAATGCACTACTTCTCGTCGTTTCTCACGATAATGTTCAACGGTGGAACATTTGTAATAACAAAACGGATATCTGCTTTGGCTGGCGCAGAGATTGAGTGGAAAATATGAGAATGAAATGCGGGCAGTTAGTCGGTGGGTTAATTACTTTCACACTCGTCCTATTAGAGCGACTCGTTCGCCGCAGTGGGATGAGAGGCTCTGTTTACCAGTTCACGTGGCCGCGTTTCATTAAGCGGATTCAAGAGCATTTTCCCTGCCTAGTAATTAATAACCGCGGTAAGACACCACCAATTACAGCTGCTTCGGTTGTTCGTTTTATTAACGCCGTTGTTCCCTTTTCAAAGCGTGGCGCGACACTTGCGGCAGCTTAAATCTTGAAGATTCCAAAGATCAGAAACCTTCACGCCACTTCGAAATTTGAAATTGTTGAAGCTTCGAAGTTTGAGGTAAAAAAGATTGACATTCTTGAGCAACGTCTGTGATTATTTGTACTTTGCTAATATTAGGTATGAAATAAAATTTATTTTATTGTATATAATTATATGTTACTGCCATCGTGATTTTAAATTTTTCGCAACTTTGCGCAATTCCTGCAGTTTTTCTTTGTTTAATCGAATTAGACTTCCAGGCGATTTCTTCGTTTCAAATATCAACCGAACGAATATTTTCTCGTCTGTTTATTTAATTAGAACTTCATTCAATTTATTCTCCCCAAGAAACTCGTCAACTCGCTTGAGTTTGCTTTCCAATTACCTAGCGCTCTTCACCAACGATGTTTATCAATTAACGTGGAAATTGTTCCGTTTTCTTTTCTGAAGTCGCAATCGAGACTTCAGGAACCTGATCGAGGAAATATTACACTCAAGAATATTCCATGCGTGTACAGCGATATATTCAAAGTTCAATAAAATGCCTGAAAAAGAATCGCACAGCAAATTTTGAAGGGTCGTTCTAAATTCAGATATGAAGTAAATTTTTTATCGTTTTTAGGGAATTTTTTGTTGCTCGAATTTTTACAGTTTACGAGAAAAGAAAGTATCTTCGCTTTGAAATGAGACCAAGTGAATCGTTGCACGATCTTTTTTTACGAAGTTAAAGACTTTTCATTGTTATTGGTTCAGTTATGCTCTTCAAACTATCGATAATTGTCAGATTAATTTCCTTTATCCTCACTGCAGTGTCACAAACTGTCAGGTTAATTTCTAGTTACTTTTCCATTACGGATAATGTCGGCAATTGTTAAATTAATGCCTAGTTACTTGTTTCGTAACATGGAACATTTCTAGGTTAATTTCTCTGGTTACTTTTTCATTCCAGACAACGTTAGCAGACTGTTAAATTAACATATGGCCAGTTGTTTCGCAATGCGGAAGATTGCTGGGTTAATTTCTAGTTACTTTTCAGTTACATTCAACAGTGCTACGCGACATGCACGTGATACGCGCTGTAATTCATATCGACAAAATATCGGATTACGTACATCAAATTCTGTTGCATACCGTCACGATCAATTTACTAGGGGAAATTGGAATTCAATTCATACACGGCCGTACGTGTTTTATTTAAAAGTTTAACGAATATCATTCGACATCAATAAAACATTGAAACTCACCGTTCCTATCCATGAGAAATTTTACACTCTGTAGTTATCCCGATGATATAATTATTCCCAACATTTCCATTTATGAGTTTCACCGCCTCATTTCTATTATCATTATATTATTACATCAGCATTATTCATATACATGTATATATATTTCTTTTTTTTCAGCGTTTAATACAATCATCCTCGATTGCTTTCGACCCCCTATTATCCACAAAATGAATCGTTTGAAACAAGAATGAAATCGTCTAGTTCTAACATTCCAAATTTTATCGCAGAAAATTCTCTACGTCAAAAACATTTCAAAATAATGAACCTTCTCTTGACAGAATATTCGAAAATTCTCGAGGCCGACGAACGTCAGCCACTAAAATTAATAACGAAGAGCAAGTGCGTTAAATATTGGGAATAAGAATGATTAAATCTATTAAATTTAGTAAAAAAAGAAAAACAGAAGAACTAGAAGGAATACAAGAGAATAATTTTGACAATAATAATACGATTAATTTTCACAAATATCTGATGTTTCTCCCTTTAATTTATAAAATACTCTGTTTTAACACATTTCTATTTATTAAGTACATTCCATTTCATGAATTTTCGTGCCTTTAAATTTCACATAAACGCGCCAGAATCCACGAATCGACCTTTTAATCGCCTTTCGCGACACGCAGGAATTACGTTCTCTCACTGGAGTCCACACAAAGGGGCGGGAGGAGAGGGGGAGGTTATCCCAGTCGATTTGTGCTCTGTTCGTCCTCTCTCCGCTATTTCAACAAACGAACACACGTAAACGTGCGTTACGCGTTCAATCAGCGTTAATTAGAAATTAATTTCCACACCTCTCTCTCTCTCTATCACACACACACACGTACACATGTGCGTACGTACACTCTTTCTCTTTCCCCTCAGTCAGGCGAATTGGCAAACAACAAGCTCGATGATTTGACGGTGTGCGACGCTTCTGGAGATAACAGAAATCCGGGAATCAAGATGTAAATTTCACTCCGGTTAATCGTTTCTAAATTTCCAGCGAAATTTCGTGACGAATTTTTCCGTTGAAAGAGCCGGGCCGCGTTAATGGAATTCCCGATCGGCGAATAAATTTCTTTTCAACGTTTCGTTATTATCCGATTTCGAGATCATCCGATCCGATCGCGTTTGTTCCGCGGGAAATCCTGATTTATTGACAGTGGATAGGGCCGCGCCGAGCGGTAATAAAACGTTGTTTTTAGCGAGCGATTTCGCGGATTGGCGATTGTTGATGATGCCTTTCGTTTCGAGCTGTTGAAACAACGATGATCTGAATGAGTGTTACTTTATCTTAGTATTACTTGTTATTACTTTATATTCTACCATTTCAATATCTTAATTATCAACAATCGAAAATCTTCATTTCGATTTGTTTGTTCTCTGATAATTGAAGGGAAAGAAAAATACTTAAGGAAGAGGAGAAAATAAAATTGTATCAATGTATCCTTCTTCTGTTTGGGAGATCTTCAAAATTATAGAACAACGGACAAAATTGGGGAAAACATAAAAATAATGCCTATTAATTTGTAGCGGCCTAGGATTCCTCAACTACGAGTTTCGAACACTGACTAGCACAAGCCGCAAGTGGCTGCGCGCCTAGCGTCGAGGTCCTGCCGATCTCCGACGTTAAACAAAAGCAGTGTGCGGAACCCCGCTAGGATGGGTGATCGGGAACCAGCAGCCTAGCGGGTAGTTACAATAACAAGCGTCTGGGATCAGCCTCACTGATGAGTCTAGGCACAGTGACTCCAAAACGAAACGCAACTTTCGCTTTCTCTCTCTCTCTCCCAACTACCTCTCATACACCTTCCGTCCTTCCATCATGCATCCCGAACCTAAAACCTCCTAAAAAACTCTTCAAATTCAATGTAACAGCGTTGCCGCGCCATAATATCTTGCAACAAGTACCAAAACTGACAAACGACAGGAACGGCATGGAAAAAAGCGGAGGAAGAAGAAGATAACAAACGAGGAAAGTGTATAGGCGCAAAACGTGGGAGACGCTTATTGTCAGAGGAACTCGATACTCGGCCAAGAGAGGAAGGGAAGTACTCACAAAACCCTCGACGCTTGATAAATAATAAAACCAACTGCTGTCGGAAAACTGTCACTCGCAAAAAAAAAAAGAAAAAAGAAACCAGCAAAAGAGAAGAATGAAACGGTGGAAACGGTAAATAATAAACGTAAATCAACGACAACTGTTTCATACAAAACAAGGGGCTTTTTGCCAGCGTAACTTTCTATCTTCAACTCCGTTCCCATCTTTTCCCTGGTTCTTCCACTCTCTGCCTGGAAAATTTCGTTTTCCAAGCTGGCGGAGCCGATTCGCGACTCGAATCTCTCCCCTCGCCTCTCCTCTCTTCGTCCTTTTTCTACTGCGCGAAGCAACTGCGACGTGATCCTCAGAAACTTGCTGCCAAAAATCGTCGATAACGAGTCCAAAGGAGGGACTAAGAGCTGCGCAACATCGAACTCGGAAAAGTTTCTCGTCGTTGTAATCCAGTCCTCTCGCCAACTGGATCGTTTCGATTTGAAACGCAGACGCGATGTTCCACAGTTGAATCTCGATAGTGCGAGTCTCCAGGGAGGGCAGGGTTGAGTCTTTGGATTCGTGGAATTGGAAACTTCCAAACTGGGAATGTAAATTGTACATAATGTGTATAATAAATACAATAAACACGTTGTGTGTATTGTTTCGCAGTATGTGCTTGTATTTTACTTCGTAATATATTTCACGTATAATATTTATTACAGTATATTTCGTGCATACGTAATAAATAATATATTTGAATGGTATAACATTTTAATAATATGTGACAGAGTGCATCGTATATAAAGATTCGACTTGTACTTTGAACATGGAGCAAACAAATGGCGAACCTTCGAGATTTGAGAATAAAATCCATTTGTCACAAGGAAGTTTTTATTTCCATTTAGAATCCCTTTGCGGACGATGAATTTGCCACAGTTAGAGAGGAAGAGGATGGGGGAGGGAATCGGGAAGGGACAACTAAAATACCTTTCTACCGCGGTGTTCCCGCTTTAATGAATGGCGTCCCCGAATTGCAACTAATCCACCTCGACGCCTCCGTGACAAATGGCCGGTGTAACCTTGTAAACAACCGTGTTACAAATTCGCCTGGTAGCGTGGAACGGGCAAGCCCCCAATATTGCAGACGCACGCTCCGATATTCTCTTGAAACCTCGCCGTAAGAGGATTTCCCGAAGCTCGCCAGTCAATCTTTCGTTCTTGTCTAGATTTTTTTTAAAGATTCGAGTAGATAGATCTTCTTCTCAATCTCGGGCTGTTTAACTTTGAATTTTCAATCGTCGTATTTAGCGTATTTTTTCATCCGTTCAGTCCATCTGTGATTCTGTCCTGTTGAATTTTTCAATCTTTTTCTCTCACCGATTCACGCGTCGTAAATTCGCCATGCGAATGAGATGAGATATATCCATAGCCACCAGTTGAATAATCGTACTTTTCCTCCAATTAATAAGGTGTCTCCGTTTGTCAAACGTTCGCACTTTTCCACTTTTGAAACGCAGCTTTCGCCTTTCATTCATCTTTCGGTGTTTATTTTACGATGAACACGCACTGTACACTGTGCACAGGAATGCAATTTTTTCACGATGAGAAACCCAGATGTACAACTGCATGGAGAGTAGGGGGAGGGGGATTCGAACATGGACCGTTTGAATGGTAATCGAGGACATTATTCGCGTGCCAACATTTGGCCATGTGTTCTATACGTACAATAACTCGTGATAAGCATCGTGCGATTTAAAATTCTTTTTACCATAGAAAAGTATAAATATATATAAGTGTATATATCCAACTGTATATTATAAGTATAAATATATATAAATATATATATTCGACTATATATTATAAATATCTTCAAGTATTTTCAACTATATATATTTAACTATAACTATAAATATCTTCATATACAGAATTGTATATTATAAGTATAAATATATATAAATATATATATTCGACTATATATTATAAATATCTTCAAGTATTTTCAACTATATATATTTAACTATAACTATAAATATCTTCATATACAGAATTGTATATTATAAGTATAAATATATATAAATATATATATTCGACTATATATTATAAATATCTTCAAGTATTTTCAACTATAAATAAATAAATATATATATAAATATATATAAATATACATATTCAAGTATAACTATAAATATCTTCATATACAGAATTTTATTTTCCAAATTGTCGCTACAGTTTCTTGACAGAAATAAATGTAGACTTCCAGTCGCGGTCTACGCTTTCATATCTTTCGCGCGTGGCTTACGTTCTTCCGCTGAATCGTCTGACTAACATTTCGAGCTGACATTTCTCTTCCGGGAACGTCTTTGTCAACGGAGAGATATTCGGAGAGGCAAAATAAAATTGTAACTTCCCTCGGTGGATTTTTCGGTCAGTTGTGTATCTGGGAGAGAATGGAGTGTAACTTCTCCAAAAAATTGTTGAACACGGCGTCCAAACCGGGGACCGTTTGTTTGACGCACCATTTCGCGGTCGTCGGGCAAATTAGGATTATGGCGACGACGGTGACCGTGAGGGGCGCCAGGAACACCCAGATTATCTATAAACAAGATTCTCGTCATCTCTCTGCGAAGCACGATGGTTCATTTATCATCGACAAAAGTGCAAAGTAGCGCTCCAACACTTGTAGATTAATCATTCTACTCGTTGCGTGAAACATTCTCAAATTTGAAACGAAACTCGAAAGTCTACACTAAAGCGGTAAAAACAGATTCTGTGTTTTTCGAACGGGAAATGCAACAACGCGTGAAAGAGTAAACGACGCGTGAAAAAAATGTCGATTTATCGGATTAATTAGTTGTCCTGACTGATCCTTCTCTTTAATTAGCCGTGTTTTTGAACGAACACAGACGGAGAGATTCTCTTTCAATTTTCCCCGTAATATTTTTAAACTGTAAATGCGGTAATGCGTCGAAGAGCAAACAACAGGTAAGAAAATATTGACTCGCCCAAACTAATTAACCGCACGATTATAGATGCTTTTCTGGCTTTAATTAACCGTGTAATTGGGAGAGAGAGAGGAAAAGAAAACGCACATGGAATGGAGAAGAAAAAGGAGAGAAAAGTGCACACGGGAAATTCCGAAGCCCGTGTAGTTAAAAATACCGTGCGAAATGAAAGCTGTGTAGAGGAAAAGAAAGAAGGAAAAAGAAGAAAAGAATTTGGAGGAGAAATGGACTGAGAGAAACGTAACTTACGTAAGAAATCCAGGACACTATCAACCAGCCTAGCAACACTGTGCCAGCTGTGTTCAAATATGGCGCGTACTGCGGTCGTAGAACGTATTTCAAGCAGGGGAATTTCGCCCTCAAATCTGTCAGAATAACTTCGAGCTGCATGAAAAATTGATAGATAATAAAGCTGGAAATTTTCGTTCGCGGTTATTATTCACGTTGACGAGGTTATGCATACGCACTGTCATAATGGGATTACTATGATTTATGAGTCTGTTGGCCAACGAGAACGAGTTTAACTCCCAAATGTGTACAGTTATTTGGATGGGTGGGTGAGAGAGATTTCAATATCTTAACGAATTTCTGTTTCGAGTAAACAGAAAATTCAAATATTCTGTTGATCATCTCTGATATTTAGGATTCGAGAGAGGAAATTGTCAGGCGGATAATTTCCCACGTTTTCGGTAATTATTGTACAATGAAACGTTACTCGTTGATAATATATTCACGAATTTATTAATTCAGTTCACACTCGATAATCAGTGTATGCGCATAATAAATTCTTTGGATTGGGTTTTCCTTTTTGCTTAAATACAAGTAAATTTCAAATCAAATTTTATAGCTTTGCTTTTTAATTATCCTTGTAGAAGTTGATATACTATATAATTGCTTTCTTTAACTCTTCGTTGAAATTAATTTTCCAAAGAGAATTTCTTCCTCTGAATGAAAAGTTCGCGAAATACTAAAAATATACTGCAAGAGGAGTGAAGAAACTTAATTTCCTAGAAATCAATAAGTAACTTCTAACGAATCGTTGCGACTGACTTATGTAAGACAATTATTACAAAGTAATTAGCTTCTAAGAAATGTTATTTATAAATAATTATCAGTTTCTTCGTAGAAAATGAGAATATAGTGGAATAAAATAAAATAATTTTCTCGGGATAAATGTTGGAGATTGCAGTGTGAATCACTATATATACTTACGTTCATGTTTGTGTATCTCTGTTACAAGACGCACACTGAAAATTTATCATATCTTTTCGTCTTCGCTACATCTCACGTTGCATGGTTCACTGTCAGTTCAATTAACCTCCATAAATTCCCTTAATTGACAATCGTTCGATTAGAATCAATTCAATTTCACGAACTTCAAACGAAATGATACTTCGTTCTCGAATGTTATTGGTTAATGTTCTTAAAAATAATTTCTTACGAATTCTCCTGGTAATGAACAATTTTTCGGAAATAGGAAAAATATCTGATATTCTTTCATCTTAGGAGAAAACTTCTTAGGAAATTAATAAGTCGTCACGTTTTACAGAACAGTTGTGATAAGCAGAGATAATTAAGGAAAAATAATTAACAAAGTTCACTCGCCGAAAGTTTGCTTCTTCGATTCGTTGATCTGTTATTCTCGTTGGATTTTAATTCCACAATCGTAAAATCGGGTACATATGATCGTCGATCCGCTAATTTCCATCGTTGGCTCATAAAATTGAAATTC
The DNA here is from genome assembly GCA_030673865.1 of Melipona bicolor. Taxonomy (NCBI): domain Eukaryota; kingdom Metazoa; phylum Arthropoda; class Insecta; order Hymenoptera; family Apidae; genus Melipona; species Melipona bicolor. The sequence goes on from JAHYIQ010000020.1 coordinate 1,729,346, forward strand.
TCCCTAACCTATTTGTTCGTTTCGTTTGAAATCTGATCTCGAGGCTGTAAAAATCGTATCACACGCTCGCCGATAATTGCTTTTTAAAGCCTCCCTGCTCTTAATACGCCCATTTCCAATTTTCGATCTTCGTTAGATTTAATTAATCCGTATTAAATTTCCCGCGATTTCCAATTTTCATATTTAATATTCCCGACGAACTCCTCCGTGCCATCGCGAATCACTCCAGCGACAGTAAATAAGTCGTCGAACCTCGGAGGTTTGAGAAAAAAATATTGAAAAATTTTCTCCGCGATCTTGAAGATTCAAGTTTCTTAAAATCTTGCTTTTTTAGCCATTCTTTTTTCTTACAACTTTAGTGAACTTCGAACATTGCTGAGGTTTGAATAATGAAACGTTACGATTTTTTGAACTTTTATATTTAACTTAGTTTAACTTTAGTCTTCGAAATTAAATAAAACGATGAGAAAAGTTCCTTTTAAATTCAGTGAATTTTGTGTAGCTTTTTTTTTAAATCTTTCCGCAATTTTAGAAATTCGCAATTTCTGCAATTTCGCACAGTTCTCCAAATTTTTGCGCAACTTTTCACAATTTGTTTGAATTTTTTACAATCATCCTCGTTCTAGTTTCACGTTTTACTTTGCACAGCACTGGCCAAAGCAAATATAAAAAATTCTAACGTTTCGTCTAATCCAAGCTATTCAAAGTTCAAAAATGAAAAAAAAAATCATACAGCAAAGAATTTCAAAGAGTCGTAACGAGAAAACTTTAATCTTCGAAACTTTATAACGTCTCAGTCACGAAAAAATTTTCGTATTCCACACGCTACTGTTTAAAATATACAACAATTTCTTTTTATCAGTGAAAGTGATTTTATCAGGGGTAATCCAGAAAATCGGGCCTCTTGAGGTGCAACGCTAATGCAACGAAAATTAGCGATTGGTTGATTTGGGTCACGTGATTCGCGAGGAGGCGTGGAGTAGACCTCGAATAGGAGTGGCGTTGTCTAGTACTGAGCGATCGCGCCTGTTATTTGTAAAAATTACAAAATTACTAAAATTTTATGGCAAAAAATTCCCTCGTCTCCATTCCCTAGTCAGAATAGTTGCTTCTGGGCCTTTCAGTGAGACGAATCGTACTGGGGTACAAGTCGTGCAGTTTCTTATCGTTACTGGCTCATGCTCTTCGCTTGGTTTGAATCGAACTTAAAAGGTCAAGAACGAGGTTTTTCCGGGTGGAAATGTTTTCCTCGAAGAAAATCGAGCACCGCGCTTTCAGAGTACGAACGCCTCTTTTTATTTAGCTGGATGCTCCAGTGGCAACGTTTCCCTCTCGCCCGATGAAAATCCCGCTCTCGAAAAAACATCGTCGAAACCACGTCATCCGCCGATAATTAATTTTCCCTGGCGAAATTTCAATTAAAAATACGTCAACCGCCGCTCGACTTTACACCATAGGATCATCACGCGAGAGTCGATCATAATTGGATATTGTTAGACCTCCTTTTTAACGTCTCCCGGTCATTTTTCTTCCCCTCCCCTGTTTTCTCTCTCGTCTTCGTAATTTACGGAAAGATCCGGATAACAATACCGGTTGAGGAGAATTTGTTTTCGACGCGAAAGTATTGATTTTATTAGACGTGAGGAAAAGTTCTTGGCTCGGTTTTTCCAACAACATTGTTTTCGCACTTTGACCAAAAAACCGGCTTCGCGCGTTTCAGAAAAAAGAATTTGAACGTCAAATTTCTGACTTCTCGCACTTTGAATCTCTCTGATTTTCAAGCTCTCGTATCCTCAAGTTTCCTTTCCTTATTCTCGCGTATTATCCTCGAGTTTCCAAGTTTTCGCGTTTCGCAGTCTCCAAATTTTCATATTTCTAAATTCTCGAATTTTCAAAGGGAGGGAAGGGAGTTGTTAAAGTTGCAAAAATTGAATCAAGCAACACGCGAAAAATCCTTTTTCGATATCGCGCGAAAAGAGAAAACGCAAAAATGCTTGTTAAATAAATCCGCACGAAGATATTTTTCTAAATGCTGTATAGCAGTGACTAGTGCGAAACTTTCTCGATGCTCCTCTCCGTTAGGTTTTCCGTGGAATTTAAACTAGCGAGCTTTCAGAAAAAGCGCGAACGTTTTCCGCGCAGGAAATAATATTTTCATCGCGGACTTTCGCCGTTTTTTTTTTCTTCTTTTTTTTTCGACAACTTTCCACCGAACTCTCCGCGCGCCTTTGTCCGTTCGCGTTTTTTTCATTAGATTATCTCGCCATATAGCTCGCGTCCCGTAAAAAAAAATCCACTCTGTTCGTCAACAAAAGGGAGACAGCGTAAGAAAATAGGAGGTCACTAACGATGCTCTAACAACGTTGTAAATCTCACGGTACGGGCAGCGTGTTATAGATCGACGCTGAAGAAACTCAGTTTTCTCTTCGAATGGAAAAAAAATGGACAGGATCGAAGAAGCATTCTTTGACTTTTGATGTTCTTGGAGAGTGCGAGAAAGAATGATTTGTGTAACAGTTTGTATAATAAATATAACATACACCAAAGAATAATTTTTATATATTCGTGGAATATTTAGATATGTAGAGATGCGTGCAATATGAAATATTATCAAAATGTAAATAATAGCCCTTGTAATAATTTAACGGGATATTTTTTTATAAGTCCCTGACTTTTAAATAAAATGAAAAAAATAAAAACATGGAATTGCAATTATGGAATTTAGAGTTAGAAGTCATTTATTAGACTGCGATTTTGTATTGTATATTTCAAAAAGACATCGTGACAAGCTATCGCTTGAGTTGAAGATATAGATGTATATTTCAAGACAGACTGACAATTTTTGTTGAACACCGTTGATAGTCGTCGCTTCAGAAGTATCCTCTTCGATAGATTTTCTCGATTCGTCTTACCTCACTTTGCTGTCGTCCGTCTCCACAATTTGGTCAGCACCGGAACTATGAACCTCTACTTCTTCTTCCTCTTTTTCTTCCAATTCTTCTCCTCTTGACGCTCGTATGAGATCAAAATCACCTTCGCGAGGGAACGTTTCCTCGACCATGCCAGGTATAGCACTTCTGTAGTAAGGTGCCTCCGGTTGACGCATGTTTATGGTTAGTAATTCCACGGCTGTTACAGGACCACGATCCACGTGGATCTTGTTGTACGCGTCGGTCGCCAGCCTTTTAGTCTCTCTCACCCCAAACTACGGACAGCCAGGTATTCAACATTAACTGGACACGGGCTTTACGAACCCTGCCTCTTGTGTCCCATCATTTATTGATAAAAAATTTTTGAAAATTTCGAGCACGTGGATGGATTGTTGAACAAGTGATTTTATGGATAAAATTAGCAGAGAAGGATTTTAAATATTTGGTTTTCAGATTTTTCTGCGAACTAGATACAGATTTTAATTTTTTGTACAAATTAGGCCAAGTTGTTATGCCGACGATTCGTTAAAAATTTTAATTGTCATAATAATCATAATATTATTTTAAAACGTATCTGATCGTGAATATTCGATATTTGATTGATATTACTGGAAACTATTATTGGAAATTTAATCAGCTACAATCTGATACTAACAATATTAGTGATTTTTTTTTAGTACCCACCACTATTATGTGCACAGAAATTTATTCATAAACATTAAGTTATTGGATTCGACAGTTACTAATCCGTTCTGTTACTAATGCTATTCGCTAATACCATTTAGTAGTCTGAAAAATTCACTGAAAACGTAAATACTCTCGATTAATTTCTATACCATCCTATTAGTTAATTGCATCGAACAATTTTCGCGTGATTCTACAGCCGTCGGTGTAATCGTGACGTTGAAGAAAGCACGGTGGAATCGCGTTAAAACAGAACAGGTGGACCGTTAACATCGTTTGGATTAATTAGTTTGCCGCTAGGAATATTCGTCGACGGTTGTTTGTCGTGCACAGTTTGCCAACGTTAGAGAAAATGGAAAGCTGCCTGCGAGACACTGCGGGGAACCAGCTAAAATATTAGGTTATTACACGATTTCGTGATCCTGCGACTCGTAGGATCTCGTCGCGCGAATTACGTCGGTGAAATTAGATCACCTATTTCACGCTCTCCTTCCCCTGGGGACTCCCCAGCTTTAGTACTTTCTTCCACGAATCGTATTTTTCCACCAGATCCAAATGCGTAGTATTTTTTCTCTTTCTCTTTCTGTTTTTTATGTACTCGGAGTAAAGTGACAAAATAGATAAAATGAAACAAATATGTATTTTCTTTTCTTTTTCTCACTTGTTTCTGTTTGCAAAGAACAAACTATTCTGCTCTATTTTATTCTTCAGATTTCTAGACTTTTTTCCAAGAATATTGTTTTTGAAAAATGTTTGTACCCTTGTCTCTATTAAAATGAAAATTCTCTGCAAATTTCTACGTTCTCTAAGTTAAGGATAATTCACCTAATTTATTACCAATTCATTTCGTGTCGCGCGAAACTTGAAAATTCCAAATTTGAGTAACCTGATCTTAAATTGTTGCGTTACCGGATGACATCAGATAAGAGTTAGATCTATGTATCGTGATGTAATGTACAGAACGTGTGTTCAAAAGGGTTTTTACGATTTCATATTAACACTCACAATGATTATCCTGCCGGATTGCTGGAGCATGAATATGGTGAACGGATGGATGATGGTGATGGTCACTTCCATCAGGCGCAACACGGCAGCGACGGAGGCTAGAACACCGGTTAATGCCACCAGTAACACGAGCTCGAGCAAGATCGTTATCGCCTGAAATATCGGACGCCGTTTAATAGAGAGAGGTAATTGCGGGGGGAGAAAAATCTTAGAACGGGCCAAGGCTCCCTCCCTCAATGTCCAACGCGTTCCAAGACAATACGAATTTATATACACCGTAGTCCAACCTAACAAAATTGATATTAATGACCAAGGAGACAGTGGGTTGTTCCGTGCCCCTAACTGTTGAGGGATTATTAATTATTAGACGTTCTGGTAAAGAGGGACGTGATCGTTAATTATTACTCGTAGCTTCGTGAGACACGTGTCCCTGCAGTAAATCAAACGCGCCCTCTGGGATTACAATCACTAACACAGAAATCAGAATGGAAGAGTTGAGGAAGAATATTGCGAATTTGTCGTCTTAATTTCTTTCTTTTCTTTTTTTCATCAAATCTTTTGTCTTGTAGCATTTACTCAATAATAATACCATAAAAATTTAAAAATTACGCCTTTTCAACAAGACGAACATCTTGTATAATAACAAGTAAGAAAAATCTATTATACTTGACGAACGTAAATTGAATCAATCGGCATCCTTCCGTAACCTTCAAACTTTGCCCGAGTCCCCATAACCTCCGAGCGAAAACTCTGTTTCCTTGGTCATGCACGTCTTTCAGTAAGAAAGATCAACAGTCAGTGTTTGCCTCGTAACGCGATAGAAGACGAAAAGAGGGACAGAAGACAAAGAGTCTCACGCAGAGTATCGCCATTTCCAGTGGTGCGTGTTTGGCCGGGGACGCGAGAAACGAGCGAAACGCCAGTTCCCGTCGATTTCATGGATAAAACGTCGATATCCAATTCATTCCCGCGAGTCCCAGCCACGGCGAAGCTACATCCTCATAGTCGCTTCCGGTTCCACTTCACGACGCCAACTGCACCGTGGCACGAGAAAAAAAGCAACGACGCGTGCTCGGAACTGGAATAAAGCTTCCCGTTGCCGGGGGACAGAGGCGAAAATTTGTGTTGCAGAGATTTCCGTGAACGTAGGAGATATAGCGATTCTGACGCCAGCTGACGGCGAGAATTAGAAAGAAAAAAATAACGGTACTATGCTTAAAATATTTTACAAAATTGGTCGGCCTTTGAAGGTCGTAGTGACTTTGGAATTTTTAAATCGGTTTAACCTTATTATTAATTTCGAGAATGTTTTAACGATCTAAAACTAGTGAGTTGTATCATCTATAATCCAAGTATTGAACGGTTCATTAATAACGTAAAGGAGCGTGTATAGCTGTGCATTATGGATAATAATCCAACTACTTAAGAATTAATTAGCAACATAAAACATAATCAAATATTAATTAAACAATATTGATGCATTATTGGTGAAATAATTCGAAATTTTGTTATGTATTAATCGTTCAGCCATTTTCTTCAAAAAGAAAACAAATATCATAATCCAATGTCTACGTATATTTGCTTCAAATATTTTTCCAGTTTACAAAAATTAATTTATCTAGAATCGATCGATAATAAACGAGGCACGACTTCACCAAACAAGAACTAAACAAACTAACTAGAAGCACAGCAAATTGATATATTTGGTAAATTTTTATAACCGATAACGAACGACTAAATTTCAGTGGAACTGGGAAATCGAAATTCCGAGATGTCGGAACATTTTTTTGTTCACATCCGCCGATGAAACAAGAGAAACGAAATTCCTCGAGGATGTTTCGCTACCATCTTCAGGCACTCTTCTGTGTTCTCGAAACAGCCAATCGATGTTTTCAGCCGAAGACAGTATTTGTGCAGCTAGTCGACAACAGTGGTAAGAAGACGTCGACAGGTTGTTATTGGAACCGCAAGAATAAGATATCTTCCAGCGAATAAGGAGAAAGAGGAAGACTTTCTCTCGCCCGATATTGTGAATAGTAGGGGTTTAACCTCTCTGGTAACACCGCGCGGCTCGAACGTGCTCGCACTGTCGATGAAAAGTTTTCGAATCGTCAGCGCTTTTTCGCCCTTTCTTTCTGGTTATATAAAAATTTCCTCTTTGCAATAATTTCAGAAACATTCCAACTTTAGCATCTTTTGTAATGACGAATTTCACACTTTGTCGAACATCTTTGAATAGTGATGAATTTCGTGTTTTCAATTCGAGTCGAGATGACTGAACTTGGCTCCTGCCAATATGTGTACTCTGATATCGCAACGATAATTTTCTAATTATTAGCAATTGCGTCCGATAAATTATTAATTAAACCAGCGTCTAATAAACCGTTCATCTATTGGGGCAAACTACGTTCCGAGTACTTCCGGTCGACTACACCTACAATTTCCGGTCTCTTCCTCCACCTAATGAACAAATAGAAGCCTGCGGTTTCGCATCAGATCGGATATTAATTATTTCCACCGAACAATTTAATCAGTCGATCAAGTTGTTTTTGAATTTCGCAGACGTGAATCAAGAATCTGCTAGATAGAAATTGTAGAAGTATATGACAATCTTTAAAAGCTAAAGTTTATCCAAAAATCCATCTAATTCCAGCCTCCAAGAAGAAGAATTCTTAAAATATTTAAAATTTTCTACAATTAGAAGTCAAAATATTTCGAAGAATGCAAGGAGGATAATTTCCAAAATAATATAACATTTTACATGTAAAATTCCTGTTTGAAATTCAATCAAGTGCCAAAAGTCTCGAAACAGATTTCATCGCGTCTCGGATACATTTGAAAAAGAAAAAAAGAAGGCGAGATCGATCAATTTCACGGATATTCTCAAACAGAGAATCTGTAACCCCATCTGTAACCTCGACATTGGGACAAAAGACTGCGTTCGCAGGGAAATAGTCACGCGATACGTCGTAACCTTCGTGGCCTGGATGAACTTTTAAAATTCCACGGTTGTGTGTCGAACGTCGTAGAACGAAATCCGGGACGGTCCTCTCAAGGATCGAATTATGGGCGTGCAAAATTCCAAGAGGTTAGTGTTTGTATTTCCGCTTTACGCATAATTTTCGTCTAGATGTGTGTACGCGTATAATTTTTAGGAAAAATGGAAAGAGTGTAGAATAAATTTTAGAGACTTATTAAAGTAGAATTTTGATATCAGGGTCTTTAATGTACGCATGGATGAGCTGTAATATTAGAATGAAACTAATGCGATGAAAAGTATATATACCGTTCGTATAATACTTTAGAAAGGCTGCTCTTTGTTGAAACAAATTTTTAATGCACGCATGGATCACTATCAATTAATTGATATTAGTAAAAAATTTTTATATTGTTTTTGCAAGAAGAAAGAATCCAATATCAGTCGTCATATTTGGACAAATTTGGCAATTTTGGTGCTAATAAATACATTTTTAGTAATCGCAGAAAATACTAATTAACAATATTATATATTTATTTGGGAACGATATTTCTTTCATTATTTGACAAAAGTTTCGGTATGTATGGAATTTTAAATAAAACACGTTAATTATTTCATTCCTTCGAAAATTGTACATGAAATTACTGACTATTCATTCTTTGCATTTTCACGGTGGAGTACGGACGAAACTTTCACGGTTTCCACGAAACATAGTAACGAACAAAATTATTAAATATGACTCGATGAAACGGTACACATTTATTAAACTTGCGAATAAAATGGGGAATATAATATGCAGGTCAGATAACCTCAAACGAAATTCCATTAGCAAGATAAAATTCCCTAGATTCTAGTGTCAATATATATACGCGCGTGTACTGAACAAATTCCCAGCGTTGATTTATTCAGAAATGAAACTTTCGCTTTGAAAAGAGAATACCGTTTCATATTTTCGGCACGTCGTTTCATGTAAATTTGCATTATCTCGATTTCTTAAAAAAAGGGACCACGACGTCGTCGTTTAATTTCATACGTTTGATTATATTACACGTATTAATTTATCATTCAACATCATTTGTTTACTTTGTCGGTATACCTACTGTCAATACATTTATTATTCATAACTGTGATACAACGTCATATCAATGAATCAATATATCAATATTGTGTCTAGAGAAAATAAATCTCTAAGATAAATGAACACACTTTTCATTTATAAAGCGTTCATTTGCACACTGATGTAAGCCCTAGAAATCTTAGATCCTTTTGTTTTAATATTTTACATAAATGTGATGAATTAAGTAATATAAATTATTATAGTAATAATAATTTTTCATAAAGTTTAATACTTGTAACGGAGATAAAAAAAATATAAATTTCATTTATCAAAGTTAGAATTTTTCCGATTCGTACGTATTTAACTTAAAAATATTTTATCACCTTTAAAATGTTTTTTATATAATTTCTCGATTATTGTTAAAAAAAAAAAAACAATTTATGCACAAAAGTATCAATTAATTAACGTTAAGTGGACGATAATTTCGACATGAAAAGTATCTACTAATAGAGCAGAAAGATAAAAATTTCTCGCATCATTTAATATGTGGATAGCCAGAGGCAAGTGCATTTCATCAAAGCCAAAGCGGAAGCTAAATATATGACATCGATTATCTGGCCAAATTTACGTTTGGAAAGCGCAATTCACGCTACGAATATATCGCCAATAACGATACATCTGAAAATCTTGAAATTAACGAAAATACATCCATCCTAGTTGATCATTTTTTAATGCAGTACAGGCTAAAACGAATTTCTGCAAAATCAAGTAATTTAATCTGAAATCTAAAATTTTCTTAAGTCAAATGTCTTTAACCTAAAGTTTGACTGTCGAATAAACTTATATATTTTTAACAGATATTTTTATATTTTGCAATTACTAAAATTCTCTATTTAATTTTCTTGTAAAGTACAAAATACTACATTTAAAATTCCCGAATCCTACTTGTAAGAATGCTGTATTTAATTTCGACTTTTAAACTCGCGAACTTAAAAATTCTATTTTACAGAAAGTTGGACAAAACAATCGTGCGTTCGATTAGCATTTAATTTGCAAATTTCCATTAAAAACCGGTGACTTATCGTTTCACGATTGACATATTTAACCTTGACGTTTTTTTTTTTAACACCCTATACATGGTGTCATTGGGCCCATTAGCGACAACGCCGTTCAGAACACTTTAACGTTTCCTTGGGTAAGAATCATAGTCCATTTCGTTGGACGTTACGTGATAAATTGTCGGGGATTCGCCGACGTGAAACGCCGACAACGACGCTCGATTTTTCGCCGCGTAAGTGATTCCAAATATTCGTCGAGTTTGGTAAATGGATCCGGCTCTAAGCTGTCACTCTGGCGAATTATAATTATTACGATTCCACTGTGGAGGAGAAATCGATTTACGGCTCGATTTAAGACGAGTTTTGACGTAGGTTTACTTGACACAAAAGAGCGCTGCACGTTATTTGCACGTTATGGCCAGATGGATGGAACAATTTCAAACGATAATTGAGCTTGAAAAAGTTGAATTATGGAGTTCCGAGTTGTCATATACCGAGAATATTGAAACTTGAGAAAATTGAGAATTGAATTGGCATTGGTAATACTCTTAATTTTATGATCAGAATAAAGAGAAAATATATGTGAACAAATTCATGGAAATTTTCAAGAATAATGTGCAATGGTGCTCGCTAAAATTCTAATAAATTGATTGTTCGCGTCACAATTCTGGTGAGATAGGCAGCCATTTTACTCGAAGAATAACTCTGGCATTTTTCGACAAGGAAAAATAATAGATCCAGCCAGAACAAATGGAAAAGACGTATTTCTTGGTTATTCCCTCTATGTGTCTTCTAAATCTTCATCAATTGATTTAGGTTAGATTATGTTCAACGTACGAGCAGCAATGAAATAATGACGGAACCGGGTCAGTTGAATTTAAACGAAATCAACTATTGATCAAGTTATTTAAATTGACTGATTGCGCTGATTCAGAATTAGTTGTTTGAAAGTATAAGTCAGTCGGACGTATGTTCTCTCGAATTTTATTCACAATTTTCACAATTTTCGTGTATTTTATCACATCGTTTTATCTTCCTCGCTATTCTGACTCCAGGCCTGGTAACCTCTTCTTAGGTCCATAGATCACAACTACGAAAAAGACTTGGAATTAATCACCTCTCCCTCTAATTTAAAGATTTCTATTATTTAAGTTTCCCAACAAGAGAGTATTAAAGAATATTAATAAATCCAGACACTTACACGATGATGATGATGATGCGCATGATGATTCAACAAAGGAACCGCTTGCAGATTCCTTCTGTTGAATTCCAGAATCTTCGCGGCAGGCTCCATTAGAACAACCGAGCTCAAAGCAGGTATCTGTTGCTTGGTGCAACTACATTGCATCACATTCTGTTGACACTGATTACACTGAGGCACCTTAACGCAGGCCATAGGCTCAGGCTCAGCCATCACCATGATAGGCTTAGGAGGCAACACAAACAGAGGTTCCTCCTTGGGAAGCACAATCTTCTCCGGCTTAGGATCACTCTTCACGATCTTCTCCGGCTTAGGATCACTCTTCACGATCTTCTCCCTGATGACGACCGGTTTCACGACTGGTTTCTCCTCCCTCGGTGGTTGGATGATGTTGACGTTTGTTTGAGAGGGCAGGTAAACTTGCGGCGGCTGAATCACTTTCACAGTGGGTTGGACAGGTGGTTGGATCAACTTCATACACGATTGAGGAGGTTGGACCACGTTCATCTGAATTTGTTGGGGGATCTGCTGGATGCTGACGGCTTGGACTTGTTGTTGTGGAACAGCCTGGACGTTAAATGTCTGGAGCCTCTGAGGCACCGGTTGGATGTTCAACGTTTGAAGGGGCTGTGAGATAGTTTGGATGCCGCTGGACTGCACTTGAGGCATCAGGTTTCCGGTTTCTAGACATATGGTCGATTTCTTCGGTCTGACTTGGTCCTCTCCTCCTGTCTCTTCGATCTTCAGGTCTTCTTGGCCCTCGTTCAGGAATTTCTCATCCGTGAGTTTCGTTGGAACGGCCTGAGTCAGAGCTAGACCCACGAGAAATAAAAAGAAACCGAGTTCGTTGGTGTTCATTTCTTGGGTTGGATCGTTTCTCGAAGTTCAACTGTGACGAATTTGCCGATGAGTTGGGTTTTTATAGGAATTTCAGGGACCAGTCGTCGGAGCGTTGTGATTTGTTTGGAAAACACACGCATACGCAGTGGTGCTGAGCAAGCTATTGAGTCACTTTGTTGACACCGTGGTGAATTTATCGATTTGTCAGCATGTGAAACAGTTCCAGCTAATAAGGATAGATCAGTAAGTATTAGGTGCATTATCTGCATTATTAGGTTATTTTAACATTCATCCAGCATGATGGATTACACATGTAGTAGTTCCATCAAATTTGATTCGATAATATTGTAGTATATTTCTTCTCCGTGAACGGATATTAAAAATATACGTGTTTCAACATCGAATGAATATCGTATTATAGATCTTTAAATTAAAATAGAAGACACGTTCACAAATCAGTTGATTATTACCATTATTAATTACTAAAAAGTTAAAGAAACCAAAGGAGTTATTTGCCTTGGAAATTTTGCAATGTCCTTTTCAATATATTGACATTAGCATTTGCTTCTTCAACATTCATATCAATATTTATTTATTGACATTCGCGTTTCTTGATATTCCTCAATCATCGTTGTTAAATCGTGCATTTTGAATGCAGCGCGACAACATCGGAAGTAGTCGAGGCAAGAACAGGGCGACACAATCGTATTAATCATGTGGCAATAAATTCGTTTTCATTGCCGTCAGCGTTACTCCGGCTATTGTTATTATTGCGTAAGTTATTGTAATGTTTGCAAAATAACAATGCCGCCTGCGTACACATTATTGTACAATATTATTCCGCTGATATTCGTTTTATAATTATTAAGCGGTAATGGAATATTGCGCCAAACTCACGCGTTCGTGCCGCGTAATTGAAATAAATCAACGAAAAGACAGCCCATCGAGGAAATATCATTTTATTCGTCGTGTTCCAACGTTGTAAACTTCGGGGTCTTTTAACAAACTTTTTTTCGTTCCGTTCGTTTAGTCTCCGAGGCGTACTTGTCTATCCTTATTTACGATTACTTGTTAATCCTTACTTTTATTGGACAGCCATCGGCGATACTTCGTCGCAATATTTCTTTATTAATTTCAGTATTTATTACTAGTATCAGCGTTAGTAACTTATAACTTATAAACTTAGTAATTTATAAACGATTGCATTTTTTTCCAGAATACTTTCTAAGTAATAATTATACTTGTCACGCCGTGAAATTTCAAATTTTCGATCTGCCGGAAATTGCCCGGGAGGAATATTATCAATATTCTCCGAGTCGCGGCTATTATATGAGAAAAATTCCCCGACCCAACTTCGAAAGAAACCATTCTACCAGGTTTACTTTCTCGGTGCGCCAATTTCTTTTAGAGAAAAGGTGGGGTGAGGATTCATCCCACCGGCCATTTTCTTCCAATTTCTGAAGTTGAATCGAGAAGTCGAGGTTAGATCGAACCTTAACCTGCTTTATAATTCTCCTCAGAGATCCCTCTTTTTCCACGGCAATGATCGAATTGTTTCTCCTCCAGCGGATCGAAGGGAAGTACATTTTAATCTCGAGACAGCGCCCCCCAACCCCTTTCCTTCTTTTCCCAAGAATCGCTGCAGTTTCTCCTTCCCTTTGATTAGAACGCGCCTTTATGGGGACAGCAACTTCTGCTGAAAATTATATAGCAGCATTCATACGATAACGAGGTCGCAAAAATCGACGTGGAAACTGGCAAAAGCGGTATTTTTCTTCCCCCCTCTCGTCCCTTTCGTTTTACATTGTTACATTTGTTGCATTCATTAACTCGCGTTGTTGCTGAATGCCGTTTTATTATTCTCTAGTGTCTTTGTGATTTTGCTTTGGAATTTCCTTTTTCAGTTTCCCTCTTTTTTTATCAACAAAATTAGTTTCCTTTAGTATTTTAACTGTTCTTCTTCTTTTATTTTTATATCTGTGTATTCCTTCTTTTTTATTAAAACTCTCTTTATTAATTAAAGTTGTCTGAATTAATTGAAACATTCTTTCATTATTAATCTCGCTGTAAAACACAATTTTTTTTTTAAATAACATTTCGGTACATATAATTGGCGTTTTTTCGCTGCATCATTCTAACTACATACTTGAGATTAGAGTTACAAAGAATGCGTTATTCTAATACTCTGGAGTATTAGTTTTCATCAGTGTCTTCATCGTAAAACGTAGTTACTTCAATTACTTCAATTTCAATTATTTTAATCTTTGAGTCAACACTGCGGAAACGCTGCACATTATGATTTTAATAAAACCAGCTGTCTATTTAATATGAAAATATAAATATTCCCCTGCGTACCAAGTATTTTAACGATCGAATTCCCCACGTCAAATATTTATACATATCGGGGCTTTTTCGCGCGCCGGTAAACGTATACATCGGAAGCTTATAAATATGAATATTTCGGTGGATTTTTATTCAAATTCCCGACGAATTCCAGGATGTGATAGATAAAAAACAATAAAGACATTCGACAATTTTATTTTACAAAACACATCAATAATTCACAGTGTAACTATTACTTCCATTGGTACGCGACATTAAGGTAAACAAAATAATTATTATTACCAGGGACAAAAAGCAGGCAGTAAATTTAATTACAGTAGCGACAACTGTGTTTGTTGTAAAAGAATTTACTGCCATATAAATTACACGTAGGGGGGCGGAGGGGGGGGGGTGTATACACAGGATGTTTCAAATGTTGCGTAGTTTAATGACTAAAATATTTTTTACAATAGAAATATCTCGTACAAAAAAACGTTCTACAGTTTCTAACTTTTCTAATTTTGCATATTCGATCGTTTGCTCGTGGAATTGGCGTTGGGCGCGAAAAATTATTCATTAATTTCAATACTTCCGATGTTCATTCGCAATTCGTTTTCTTCGAAGTAATAAATAATTTTTTATCGAATCGCAAAATTTCGAAAACAAAATTCTATTGGAATAATAAAATCTTTCCAATAAAATTTTATTCTAATTCTGAGTTAAAGTTATTTTCATTCCAGTCTTCGTTATTGCTCGATTTTTTTGACTGCCAAAGTGTCAAACGCCGCTCATAGTCTTCGTCGTATTCTCCTCGCCTTCGATCTTCTTCGATCTTTCCATTAATCTACCGTTCGAAGAAGAATCTTCACCCAGGGACCTGTTTTCAGAGAATCCGTTCTTGTCCCCGGAATTCCTATCCTTGCTAACATTCCCTTTCCTTTTAATCTCTTGCTGCTGCATCACATCGCGAGACTTCAATTGCTCATTATTCTGATAATCATCCATCTCGTCTCCGTACATCTCGGTTCCCATTTGCTCCTGATAAGATTCCTGATCTTTCTTCTGCTCGTCCGACTGTTTCTCCCATCTGCTACTATTATCAACTTCAACCTCGTCTTTACCAACCTTCTGCGTCATTCCGAACACGTTCAACTCCTCCGGCAGATTGTACGAATTGTGTTTCACTTCCGGAACGTAGACTGGCCTGTTGGAGTCTTCCAACTTCTGGCTCCTTTGAGATTGGACAAATTGAGGTCGTGTCACTTTTGCTTCCCTCTCGTAGGAGACTCCAGGATTTTCTGCCACGGAATATTCGTTGGGTTGAACTCTTAAATATTGGCCGGGTTCAGCCTTGGAGAATTGATTGGATTGAATTTTGGAAAATTGGGTGGGTTCGGCGCCAGAAAATTTGCTGGGTTCAAACTTGAAAGATTGACTAGGTTGAACGTGGGAAAATTGGTTAGATTCGGTTCTGAAAAATTGTTTGGGCTCGGCTCTGAAAAATTGGCCAGGTTCGATTCTGGAAAATTGGCTAGGTTGAATTTTGGTGTATTGCCTAGGTTCGGCTTTGAAGAACTGGCCAGACCCAGCTTTGGAAAATTGGTTAAATTCAGTTCTAGGATATTGGTTAGATTCGCTCATCGGATTGCTTTGCTCAAAGGAATCACTCAAATACCTATCAGACCTGGGATTTACTCCAAAATTCTTCAAATCTTCTCTATGAACACCCGATGGATTCGACCCTCTTAAATTATTAAACGAAAGCTCGTTAGACCTGAAACTCCTTGAATTTCCTTCGTTGCCGATCAAAGGATTCAAAGATCTCCTTAAAGTAGCAAAAGGTGACAGTTCATGACCCAGCGAGTCGTCAAAATAATCGTCCGACCTGGAGCCTACAGTGAACTGCTTCCTCGCCCCGAAGTTCCTCAAATCTTCTTCATTATTAACTAATATACCTGATTGTCTTCTATCACCGAAAGAGTAATACGGTTCCCTATTGACCAAACCATAATCTGCGTACAATTGGTTGGAAGGCACCAAGTCAGATTGGCTCACAGTGAACTCTTTCCTCGGTCCAAAACTCCTCGAATCGTCTTCGTTGTTAACTAATACGCTTGACTGTCTCCTTAAATTGCCAGAAGACGGCTGGTTCGATGGTATTAAGTCAGATTGGCTCTTGACGAGATCGTAGAAATTAGACCTTCTGTATGGCGTTCTACTTGGCGTTCTAGAAACGGGAAAGTGAGAGTGGTACGGGGATATTGGATTATTTATATCGTGAATAGAGGCGGTTTGCGAAGGAGCCACGTGAGAATCGAAGTCTCGCCCGATTGTAAAGGGATCCTCGCGTTTGCTGGTGGCTGTTGGTTTCGTGACAGGTGGGGCCCCTCTGCTTCTGATGGCTCTGTCGTACGAAGGGTTGTATGCATTGTTGAACGGGGAGTCGTAGGGTGACTGGAAGGTTGGGTTAGATCTGAACAGTTCACTAGCCTGGCGAGAACTGGTTTCTGGCTCGTGTCCAGAGTATCCTCTTGCGGGTGGTACATTCCTAAAAATTTATTCTTGCTTTTAAACCAGTCCGAAGCAACGAAGATGAATTGTTATGCTACTTGGCTATTTTGGTTTTTACAATAATTTGAAAATTTTTTATCCAATGTTATGACATTTATAACATGTAATTCTTCGATTTTCAAGGGAATTTCGTGGAATTTGAAATCTCAAGGAGGACAAAATTGAAAAAAAGAAGCGCGAGGAATTCGAATTCTTACCATGAGACCAGTGTGTCTGGCCGCTCTCGGCGACACGAGGGACAGGAAGCATGCCTAAGGTTTCTTATTTGCTCGTCTTCGTCCCACGGCGATCCAGCGATCGCGTTCACGAATAGGGAGAGTAGAATAAATCCTCTGAGAGATCGTTCGAACATGCTTATATGGTTATTAAATGCCACGGCTTCTCCAGACGCTTTTATAAGCTACAGATTCGACGAGGACATTATACTTCCTGCTCGTTGCGTCAGGGTCCTCGCGTTTCCGTTACGTAGCCCGGAAATGAAAACGCTTCGGTGATTCACTGGTTGAGGTCGAGTCAACCTCGATCCGCTTTTTCATGGCCGAGGCGAGTATTACGATGGTGCAACGTACAAGTATAAACCGCCGAAGTAAAATATGAAGAGCTTGTTCCCTCTGTATGAAAGCGATGATGATCCAACGAACGGAAGTGTTCGACCGCTTGTTTATTAAAAGTATCACACGTTTGATTTATTTAGTATTAACAGAGGAAAAATATTGTTTCAAAATTGCTTCGACTCACACACACACACGCAATTACAAATTTCACAATTTTCGAAAGAAAAATAAGATTTCGTCGTGGGTTTCCGGTAGATTTCACGGAGCCGTAAATTTGCATAAATTTGCAAAAAAAAGTGAAACAAAAATTCAAATTTTTGATGCGTGTCGGTGTCGTCAGAATGGGAATAATAACAAGTAACCCGATAATTTATTGTTGCGTTATTTGCCAGCCGCTGGCGATGTTTGCCAGTCGTTGACAAAAGTGACGAGAATGAAATACGAGGCCGCCTCTGTTTCTCGTTTCGTGAATATTTGTTTCGAAGTGGCGACCCGTACAATTACACTAATTGCCGTTTTCTGTTGCCCAATTACGTTTACAACCTGTAAACGTTGCACGTTACATTCACTGTCTCGCTGCCCCTTCCAATTTGTACTTTAATTGAGGTGAAAAATTCTTCTTTACCGATCAAACAGTTTAAAAAAAAAAGAAAATAGATTAAAAAAAATAATTGAAAAAAATAGACTTGCAACAGCTATCAGCGATAATTGAAATGGGAATTTTATTTTATCTCTTTCGGTCATTGAATAGCATAAGGGTTGGTATTAAAATTCAGCCTTGAATTTTCCTCCGAGTAATGAAATTGAGCGGTACGTATATCGAAAAATATTGATTAGTATTAATATTTAAATCAAATATTAATATCCGAAGCGCAGCAATGTTGGATTGCATTAAATATAAAACGAAGAAAATATAACTAATATATATGCAGATGGCGAATGCTCATCCACCGAATGTTTTTTCGCAGACAAGACACAGACGACGACATAATATCGAAGAAATCGCTACAATCGGTCAAGCAGATTATCAACTTCCTGAAAGAACGTAAGATATTCACCAAACAAATACGATTTTTGTTATCATGAAATGAGCAAAATGGTCCTAATAACGCGATTCTTAAATTAATTTTCATATCGTACATTTTGAATATATTAAAAGTAAAAAATAATTATGAGCACGAGCAGCGAGCGTGTATTTGTTTTCTTTCGTTCTCGTAACTCACGCGCGGCATGGCTGTTTTAGTTGAAATAATTCAGAGAACTGGTTTTCTTTTTTGTTTCAAGATGCTAGGGAGGAAGGCCTGTTCCGGCATGCAGGCCGCCGCGATCTTAGGAGACGAATTTTAAATTCGCTGAAGAAAGGGGAGAAACCTCATTTAGGGAACAACGACGCGGCTCTGGAATGCGCAGCCGCGTTGCAGCTATTCTTGAGCCATTTGAAGAAACCGGTGATGCCCCACCACGTCCAGCAACTTCTTCTTGGTAACTAGAAACTTCCTAGGCCTTCGTCTCGTTTAAAGCTCATTGTTGCGAAGTGAATTAACGAATCGAGAGATTCTGGGCAATATTAAGCAGGATTGTTTAGTAATAGTAGAATTATTCGTTGCTTTCAGTAGAACGTAGTGAAATTAAAAATTTTAAGTTCTGGTTTAATTTTCAGAACTGGCGTGTAGTTAAAGTGGAAATTACATTTCATTTTCAAAGTCTTCCTTTTTGCATTTGAATTTTCTATATTTCGTTGAATTTTTTTCAAATTATACGTTCCTTTTTTAATTAAAAGTAAGCTTGGCTTTTAATTAACTGTTGTAGTCTCCGTTTAGACGTCGTAAAAAGAGATGAGATTAACCGGTGAATCTCATTAGAGGATATCACGAAATCTCAAGTGGGAATGCAAAAATACGTGTATTCCATATTTAAAAAGATATTTTTATTAAAACCATTGATAAACAATTTTTAGAAAATATAAAATATATAGAAATCGAAAGAAAACTGTGAAATCTGATCATTTTCAAATCCGGTAAAAATTAAAATCCCTAGGAAGAGAAAGATATCAAATGTCTTTTACGAAGAAATAAAGAGAGATACATAAATCATAAAAATCCAAAGAAAAATCCAATCGTCCTTTTATTCTATGCAAAACAAAAATCCCTAAAAAAAAATAGGTAGGACAATTTATAGATCAGATCATTTCCACGTGAAATTAATCTTACTTAACCAAAGCCGTGAAACTAGAGCGATTCTCGAATTGTTATTATTACGTTATTGTATTAGATATACAACGTAACAAATCTTCGCCAACGCAGCACATCTGTTTACAACGAAATAATACGCGTTGTCAATAAAATTAACGAGTTCAGCCACAACGGCATTAAGTAATAATTCTTCGCGTTACCCAACCACAAATATTTGCAAACAATGTGGACTCATGTTCCCGTGTTCTCGAATGGTCACGTTTCGACATGATATTCTATGCTGTAAGAGATCGTGATACGTGATACGTGATACCGTAATTAAAACCAGCTGATGCTCGTTAAAGAAGCAAACAAGAAATTGCCAAACCATTATTTCTACGAGATTTTATTGCAATGCCGCGTTTTTCTTTTTTTCTTTCTGGTTTCCATAGAATGTTATATTATAAAAATAAAATTTGAAATATCAAATATACAACATAGTGCGATATTAACAAGTAAATTTATATCAATATTTTTTTTAAAGGATTTTATTCTTTCGAATTGAAGACTAGAATTATCTAAGAGTGTTAAATAATTAAATTTAAAAAAATTTCTTCGCAAAGAACAGTTTTCTCGCGATTAACACGGGATGATAGAATAAAATTAAAAAAGAGAGACTCGAGGAATTGAATAATAAATTTTCGCGATATTAGCTGATAATCCTGGAGTGACCGCTCACATGATCGCCAAGGACGCATTAGGACTGATACGACAGGATGTCGGTGGTCGTCACGGAGAGCTTCTTGCAGGTCTTCTTGATTTACTGAGACACCTGACCCTCTCTGGCCCTCCATCCGAAAGATCAGAGCTACGTGGTTCGCCGCTTCCGATTGCATTGCTCCCAGTCTTTTTCACTTTGACGGTAAATGTACGATATATATATAGCGTATTCTTAAGGCGGCTAGCCTTTGATCCTGGACGTGTTTGACACTGGCCAACACGACCAAAACCAGTGTCAAATTGCCCCTGTACGTGCTATCAGGATCTATTTTCTCTTTCTATATACATATTGTAGCGGCCTATGATTCCTCGACTACGAGTTCCGAACACTGGCTAGCACAAACCGCAAGTGGCTGTGTGCCTAACGTCGAGATCCTACCGATCTTTGATGTTAAGCAAGCAGAGTGTGCGGAACCCCACTAAGATGGGGTGGTGACCGGGGGGCTAGCCTAGCGGGGATAGTTACAAGCGTCTAGGGTAAGGGAGAAGAGGGGTCGTCACCATCAGCCCCACTGATGAATCTAGGCGCAGTGACTCCGAGACGAAACCTTCTCTTTCTCATCTACCTCAACTTCCATTCGTCCTTCCATAATTCATCCTTTAAACACGAAACCTTGTATTCGTATTATCCCTTCCCTGTGCCATATTATGCATCGCTCTCTTAATCTCTCGAATAGTTTAAAAGAAGATATACGACTTTAGGTTAGGTGAACGCACTCACCAGTCGATTGTACTATTGAATTGGAATTTTATTACGAGTTATTATTGTTTTTAGTGTAACAATTAATAATTATTCAGATGGCTGTTTTATAATAATTATCAAGAATATTTATTACGTTATAGAATGATCAAACGAATAATGAAACTCGAACTAATGAACGATTTAAAAAATTATATAAATTATTTATTCTATAAATTTCGATTGTTTGTTCTTGTCTATTTTAAAAAGTATAAGTTGATTGATTGTCCCTTGCCTATTGTGCACAGTTGGAGTAGTTAATGCTCAAGTAGCGCTAGTGTCGCATTACTGGCCTTTATAGCGCTATGTAGACCAACAAAATATTCATGTATAATAAATAAATCTTTTACCAGTTATTGTGGAAATTGACTGTATTCGATTTCTATTAAATTTCTACGAAATTAGCAATTCTCTTATTACAAAGCAACAAAGAAAAATCCAGTCTTATTATTTCATCCTCAATTTGTTCATTTATAAATGGATAATAAATACAATAAATATCATTTGTAGAAACGAAAGCACCCGAAGCAAGTATAAATTATTACAAAATCGCTGTTATTAATAAGTTGGAAACGGCTTCATTCATAATTCAATAGAAACCTACAATTCACGCAATTCAATTCATTTGTAATCCTCTCTTGCTCGCGAGCGTTTTTAACGCGAGGAACTGTATTAATTCTTGAGATCCACTCGAGCGGAATGGAATCGTCGATTGATGGAAAGAGGGGCCAGAAACAGCCGGGAAACGAATTCGCGATGCAGATCGACGAGAATTTTAACACCAGCTGATCGATCGTTCTGCCGTTACAGCCGGCCGATCTGGTGAAATGGAAGCAAGTGGCCACCAGATTCAACGAATTAATTACCGAAGCCCCCGAGCAACTGCAGCTGAATGAAAATCGATCGTGCGAAATGGAATCCAACCGGCTGCCCGTGGGGAGCGCCGGCAACGTAAGGAATAGAAACTTTCTTGCGGCTTAAAAAAGATTAACCAGCAGTGATGCCTCGAAAGTAATCTCCGGCGTGGTGATTCTCTTCCACCCAACGGCAGAATTTATTCTTGACGAGAAATCAAATAGATATATGTGGTATAACGTGGGAGGAAAATTCTCGCGAGGAGATTGGCTTTTCTTTCTTCCCTTCCTCTTTCGAGGAAGGGAGAATTTCATGATCGCGAATGATAAAATACAGTGAAACTGAGATACGGCTCGGAAAGATCGGAAAGATGGTGACATTAGGAATAATTTAAAATAACGCGTGAGTCTGAAACTGAGATCCACAAGCGAATTTCGGCGAGATAATAATCTGACAATGAAATGAATTCGAACCTAACCTAATCTAAGTCTCGATGAAATTTAATGTAAAACTGAAGTTAAATCGAAGAAACACGCATGTTCTATTTAAACAGAATTCAATTCAAACTTCTAATTTAATTCTAAATCAGATCCAATCGAATTTAAATTCGAAGTGAATCCATTTGATGCCTGAACTCAATTTAAATCAAATCTAACTTGTTTTACGGGTTTTGTGTTTTTGCTCGATAGGGATTGTTAATAATTCAAGACTAACCTAAATTTGTCTTAAAATATATCCAACGTCGATACTATCGTACTATGTTACATTTAACGTTACTATATCTATACATTTAATTATGCTACATCTACAATGGAGTGCTCCTTGTAATCTAAAACTGACTGTAATAAAACTGATAAGAGGAAAAGAAGGAAGCGATTATTCCGACAAAGCTTCTTTCCTCGATGAATTTTCCGCGTGGAAAAACTACGCCGGAGCCGCGGCCACGATTTTAATAACAAATTTACACAAATGTCTCTTTTCGTTTTAGGTTAGGTCGGAGAGATAACTGGAATTTTTGCTGTGCCGTTATACGGCCCGCCGGCGAGTAGACTTCATCCGGCAATTTCCAATTCGAATCGAAAGCACCCGGTATTAAACGGCATTAATACAAATGTAATTCTTTCGCGTGAATGTAAAAGAACCGCGTAAATTATTTGTGCTTGCTCGCGCGGCGACAATCCGCAGAGGGTCAATATTTCTCTCTTTCCATGCTTTCTATATATAGGAAACCTTCTTCTTCTCCATTAGAGAAAGGACGACTTCCTTCTCCTCTTTTTTTCTTTCTCTCCTTTCTCCTCTTTTCATTTTTTACCAGTGAAAGGAACTGGTTCATGTGTAAAGCAAAGGAAAAAATTGAAATATATATACACACGTATACGTATGCACGTTTGCTTCAAAAACTGTAACGATTTAGAGAAGTCTTGTATATTTAGAATAGAGATTGTTAATTTGTATTTGTTCGTTTGGAAATATACGGATATATATTGTATACGCGCGTATAGCAGAAATTTATTCATTTATTTACAAACATTTGGGAGTTAATTCTTACTTTTAATTTTCATGTACCGAGTCTATGAAATATTATTTATTAAACTGTCATAGTAGGATTACGAATGAGCGAAGCGAGTCTCGTTTCAGTCAGTTCTCGCTAACTTTCGGGTGACGTGATCGAAATGATCGTTAACTGTGTTCCACATACGGTGTACGACAAAATTCCCAGGATTCTAGTGTGCGACTTTGTGAAAGTCAGTGGAATCATTAAGGCACTCGCATAATAGCACCTAACCTAAACTCGGCTAGAACGATTTCACGAGGCAGTTGACGCGTCTCATACACGCCAGAAGCCCATTGTCTCACCCCCCCCTATCTTCCTATTGCCTCTCGATATTCCATTACGACGTTCGACAAAGCGTCACGCGAGCTAAACTGAGAAAATGGCCGTCGGAAGCAGGCCATTTACAGACAACCATACGAGCGTCCTAGAAAGGTACGTGCAGGCGCTTGAAAGAGCGCGATACGCTCCCTGTGACGCAAGGGTGTTTAATACTTCTCTTAACGATGTTGCGCGAAATGAAACTGCGGATCAGAAATTGGGATCTCGAGCAAAGAACCTGGGTAGCGATAGTACAAAGTATTTGACGAAATATTTGACGCAACGATGAACAATGATCGTGTCGAATTGTGTGCATACATATCCTGATGGCAGAAAGAGTTTAGTGTTTAAATGCCTTTATTTTACACTAATAAAAATATATATATATAATAATAATAATAATAATAATACAGAGATGCGTGAGTACACGAAGACAGTGTGCGACGGTAATTATTTCTATTGTCCGTTTGTCGCGAGAGCGAAGTAGGCTGCACACGCGGGAGGACTCACCAGACGTGGCCCACCTAGTAATAAACTGCGGATAAACTGACTGTGTTGACGCGTTGGAGTCAGTTCTTTTATTCTCTAACTCTCGCTATGTCCTTTCCCCTAAAGGAGTCGGAAAGCTATCTTGCGATGTTTATGAGAGGTTTTTGACGATTACATCATGGCCCTGCCGATACTGTCACCTGGGTCCACATCGTGAGAATGTTTATACTGCTGCCTGGATTGTGTCTCCTACAAAGACCATGCAATAAAATGAATTCGTTCTGTATTGGATTTTGTTGGATTTCAAGATACTATTAACGCATTATTCCACACGTCTAATACGCAATATATAGAGTTTCATTATTTCACTAATAATGGCGATTAAATAAATACCGGCCAAAAGTTCGACTTTGAGAAAGAATTGTAAGCTTCTCAAATTTTCAAATTTCGCTCGAATATCTTTTCATCGTTATTTTTTGCTTACAATATATCGTGATGAATTGTTATCTAGTTCTTAGAGTTAGCAAAAAAGTATCGTTAAATTTTCATTGGCGTCACTTCATCGGTTTGTTAAATGGCGCCGCGAGGATGCCTCGTTCCCGAGATATAATCACTCGTTCGCCTCCTCTTCAAAACGTCTTTCACGTTCGATAAACGAGCAGCGAAATCATTCTGCTCCGTGAAATATTTAATGGAATCGATAACGAGCTTAACTTCCATCGACAATTAAGAGAGAAAAAGAGGAATAAAATATTCCAATCGGAATATTTTAATCGTCCGATTATTCGATGGAACCGAAAGAGAGAAAGAAAAGAACGAGAATCTATAGCCACGTTCAGTTGGGAAATTTATCGGACGTTAACTGCTTTACGAAAAATTAATTCAATTAATCGACTTTTCGGGGGTTCTTTTTTCCCCCCTTCTTCCCCGGGATGATTAATTTGCAATAGAAGAATAAATTAGGATACGGTGAAAAGAGCCGCGATGAGATTTCAGCTTTATACGTTCGTGGATTGAATTACAAATCATAAGTTTTCACTGCGAATACACGAAGGGTGGAAGGGGGAATACTGGAATTTTCTGACAACAAAGAGAAACCGCTTTATAAAGGATCATTGTTGATGTTCGTTTGAGATCACGAAATGTAGAAGGTAAGGGAAACTGCGATGCGAAAGATTGGATTATACAACAAATAATATCAAGCAGAGGAGATTCGCAAATTAATGTTTCGAGAATTATCTGTTAAATATGTATGTAACAGTGGATATTATATTTTTATAATATTTTTGCGAATATAAATAAAATGACACCTCCTATGATCATTGTATGTATTTAATTTATAATGTTCGAAATAAATTTTAAAAGTCGTTATTATTATTCATATTGATTGTTAAACTTGTTGATAAAATATATTTTGTAGTTAATTTAAAGAAATTTTCTTTTTTATCTACAAATATGTTAATGAAGTAGGAAATAGATGTAATGTTTATCGAACGATGGTAATGTTCTTTTCTTCAGTCGGTAATACTGCACCTGCGCATATCTACACATCGCCACAGACACAGACGAGATATATGAATAGACATATACAATGTATTTTTTCGGCCACGATTTTGAGGCACTCTATTCCCCGTTACCTTTTTTGTGTCACATCCTATCATACCGATTCAGATAGATTTTACACTTATTTTTTCTTTAAATATGTAAACCTAGTTGGAATATACGTATATATGGCGTATAATTCCGAATATAGGTAAACGTTTGGTCAGATATGAGCTAGTAGCATGAGTCAACGTATGGTTAGGCATGAGCAAGTAATGAGTCAGCGCATAGTCAGACATAAACAAGTAGTATAGATAAATGTATGATTCTTTCCTGATGATCAGACATGAACTAGTATAGACTGCATTTATAAACGTATCAGTTATAGGCAAATAATATAGGTAAACATATGGTTGTAAAAGTTTACGAATTAATTTGTTCAATTAATTTTTTTGTAAATAGAAATTTGGTAATTTGCAATATGTATTATCTTCAATACTGCGCGTGCATACATCTGTATTTGTATATGCACAAAATTTAATTCGACTCACCAATATTCTGGTCCTATGCCGATAGTTCTCACTTCATTAATTAACAGCTACTTTACTCTTCTTAATTCTTCCTTGGCTCACTCCATTTAGATCGTGTTAAACCTACGACAGAGAAATTTATAAAAATGTAAACAATAAATTCAATATACGAAGTAGGTATAACATTCCCTTCATGCAAAATGACGATTATTGAAAGAAGAGAAAGTATCAATATTTTCTACTAAACTATACAATTTTACAGATCAATATACCTTTAAATCACTCGTTGAGAAAGATTTACGGCAGTAGAAGTCATTTTTCTAAACAATTTTTACAATTGCGCAAATAATAACGCAGATTCAAACGGATTCGACGCCATTAAGAACGCGGAAGATATTAACGCCCTCCGCTTTCCACTTTTCAAATAAAATTTAAATTCAAACGTACATCGAAACATTATCACCGCGTAGCAGTGAAAATGTGGAACTAATTGTTATTGCTGTCTTTGTCGCACACTGATGCTTTCTTTGTCTATCATACTACGTGTATATATATCTGTCTTTCTTTCGCGCCATTGCGTTCCTTGTTTATGCTCGGGTTCTTTCGTTTTCAAACAGATGGCAACACACAGCTTATTTTTGTAGGTACTGTTATGATAATTATTTCAATTACAGTACTACAAAGAATTATAACGATAATAATAATAATAATAATAATGATAAAGATAATAATTATAATTAACTTTGAACAAATAACAACAAAATATATTTAATATATTACAAAGATGAATAACGTAGTTCTCTCAATGAATGTTGGCAGAAGAATGCTTTACAATTGTTTCCTTATGATTATATATACAACGGTATAAACATTTTTAATAACTATGACAACTAAATAATTGAACTATCAATTTACAAATTTTTGCTAGTTTACGAGTTGGCGCTGCTCAATGTCTCTAAATCGCACCTCTCTACGGAACGACCGAATGAACGCAGATGGCGCTGACTTCTCTCTTGATGAGATGACAGTCGCTACATTTTTGTAGGTACTATGATGATAATTATTTCATTCATAGTACTACAAATAATTACTCCATATTATTTTATAAAATAATATATTTAATATCAAATAATAAAATAACTTATAACAAAATATCTGATAACCAAAGATTGAAGAATGAATAAAGAAAGAAGTACGAAAGAAGAATGAATTAATATGTTTGATGTCAGCTATATATATAATAGTATAAACATTTCTATGGTGATAAATAAATAAAATATTAATTTACAGATTTTCTATTGTTAGTGAGTTTTAAGAAAGTTGGCATCGGTTTAGCGGAAACGAATTCCTCGGCGGAACGATTACGGAAACGCAGATGGCGTTGATTTTAATTCTGCTGAGATAATGCTACATTTTATGATGTTTTCTTGCTTTATTTAAATAAAGCTTTACAGAGCAATATAAAATTATTTCTAATATTCGCGATTAAGTTAA
This sequence comes from Melipona bicolor, assembly GCA_030673865.1. Taxonomy (NCBI): domain Eukaryota; kingdom Metazoa; phylum Arthropoda; class Insecta; order Hymenoptera; family Apidae; genus Melipona; species Melipona bicolor. The sequence goes on from JAHYIQ010000020.1 coordinate 1,757,018, forward strand.
GCAATTCAATTATTCGCGACAAGTTAAATAATTATTTTGATTACAACATTCCTCAGATTTGAAGAGGGCGCTGTCAATAAATGTTAACTACTTGTGCGGCACAAAAAAGAGTGGTAGTAACGTTGAAGCGGTGTGTTATACGTGGTATCTCAACTCATAATGTCGAAAAATGCATTCTATTTCTTTATGCACGATTGGGCGAAACAGCAAGAACGTTGTGGTTTATCTGCCCCAAAAAACTTGAGAGAACTCTCGGCGGCTTGCAGCAATGACTGGAAGGTAATATACATACATACATTCTGTATGTTCGATGCGTTCATTTTCAACAAATCGATTCGATAATTCAAGTGGACACGTTCTTTGAATAAAAAATAATCGAATTTAATGTGTATTTTCTAATTCAGAAATGTATTCCGTGAAGCACTTACGTAATACAATTACATAGCCACGTGGAAAATGATATTCGAGATGTATGTAAATATTTATACCAATAGAAAAAGTAAGGTCACAAGTAGCCGGGCCTATTTGATTTTAACGTACACCTTTATAAAATTATGTTTCTCTCACCACCCCCTAATCAAGAGAAAAAACAATAACTTCTCGACTCCTTGGGAAACGATAATTTCGTTACCGTTTTAACACGTATAAACAATAAACAGTGTGCATCTAGGGTGGATCCAAAGGAACCCAGGCACGTTAATGATGGAATAATTAACAAAGAAATTGACCAAACTATTTTTTTTTATGACACTATGTATGAAGTAACATTCATATATTAAATGCATGATTTTCAATAATTTATGGGTAATTTTATATTATCACAGAATCTTCTACCATACGAAAAGGAAATTTATAAAGCCAAAGCAAAACAACATAAGATTAAGGGAGGGCGCTATGTGAAGAAAACTGTAATTGGAGAGAGCTTGGCCTCACTGGAGTTACAAGAAAAGAAAGAACAGGAATTTCACCAAAATATGATTAGGTACATAGAATCTATTGTCTCCTTAGGTGTACTGCATAACAGTAAGTATTCTATATTGAATTTTATGAACTTTCCTTGTTTGAAATATCAAACAATTGTGTAACGCTTATTATTATCGTTTATTAGACTTGCCAAAGTTGAAATTCCTATTCATACATACAAATTGGTTCTGCAAAAGAAATATAGGAATCAACAAATATGAGTTTTTCCCTGCAGAATTTGCAGTTGCAGAATTTAGTCTAGAAAATGGCATTGAAGATGTATACCACGAATTGTTAAAAGCAAAAATACCTTTAGGCTGGAGAAGAGATGCAATAGAAATTAGCCAGCAAACACATCAGATTCCTATTGATTTAGAAGAAGGAGAACAAGATTTTTCAGTTATGTACAATAAGTTCACCAGATTTTTGGATGCTAGGAAGACTGGAAATAAATATCCCCCATTATTTACTTTGAAAGACTTGTACCCTGCTGTAGAATCATTGCTAACGAAAATGATTGACGACGGCAGTAAATATAAAGATTTAATTAATAACATAGAGATAAAAGAATTGAAAAGATATTATTTTAATTTGTAACTGTATTTTAGGGGGATGTTTGAAGGACTATTTAATTTATTCGATTGAAGCGCTATTTGGAGAAATGAGGAATGCTGCTGTAAAGAAAGTAAGCTCCTGCAGTCTGCCTCTTGTAATTGCTGAGCATCGATTTGCCAAAGATTATTTCTCCGATAGCCGTGGCTTTGAGTGTGAAGTATATATACAAAAAGTATTCCCAATCATTTATAATATATAACATTTTTTAATAACAATTTGTCTTGGTTTCCATTTAGTTCCATAAAATTATAGATGTTACTCAATATTGTAGTAAATCGATAGTAACACGATGGGGCTTAACAATATGCGATTATTGTTGTGAATATTTAGATATAAAAATGATTGAAGGCGTGCATCGTCCATACGACGAGTACTGCGACATTAATATTCAAAATGAAACTTATGATATCGAGCATCGTACAAAAAATTTGAATATCGATATCGAGAGAAAGCAAACTGTTAAAGTGGATGAAGTGGGTATTAAATTTTTTATTTTTATTATATGAAAATGCGTAGATAGTAATAGGTGATTTCATATTCTGACAAGTACAAAATTTTCTCATTATGATTAGGTATCTATGGAGCATAAAAATGAAGTGTCTCAACGAAGTGATAAAGAAGAATTAAGTCAGTGGAATGCGGATACATTTATAGATAGAGTTGATACTGTTAAACCCAGTACATCTCAAATAAATACCGCAACTGTGAGTACTAACATTAAAGTAATCGCGATTAAACTTTGTTTTGAAATAAAGAATGATAAAAAAAATTTTTTATTGATTCCTGCATTCTTTTATAGTACTCGGAAAAATTATACAAGTTGTTGTCAGGAAATAGTTTTCAATCAATAATTTTTCATATCCTAAAATAAACTCTAATTGAAATTAATGCGTAAAGTAATTTGAAAATAATCTGTTTTTTGTACTTTTAGTTAAATATGCCAATGCGGCCGTTACGTGCGCCTAAAACAATGGGTAAGTATACTTTCATACTCTTTATACTGACTGAATATAACTGATACTTTATATAATATAATTGATATTTTCAGCTCAAGCTCTTAATGAGATAGATGAAATTGTTGATCCATTAAACAAAGTCAATTTCCCACCAATTGGTAAAACATTTACTTTCAAAAATCAGTTTCTTTTATTTCTATATAGAAGATATTTTTTATGTTTTAGATCTTTTAATATTATATATTTTAATATTATATAGGTGGACGAGGTACTCAAATTCATAGAAAAAACAGTGTACCGATTAAATTGCCTTTGGGAAGAGGTAAAATTTTATAGATTATATTGAATCTCAATTTATAATTATATTTGAAAATTTTTTAATAGATTTTACATTTCTGTGCAGGATGTGGAAGATATTAAGTAAATAATTTTTGACGCGGAAGATTTAATTTTTTCTATGCCAATAAATTTACAAACAATATTTAAGATATGTATTCTTATAATTAAGACTTACATGATACATGTATAGTTAATTTTACACGAAAAGAAAAATAGTATTTTGTTACCAAATTAGACAAAGAAAAAAGACATGTTACCAAAATTTATGAAAAAAATATAATATGACTACTATCTTGAATGTCTGGTTATGGATTAAAGAAAATGCAAGACTGTTTTACAAATTTTTTGTAATTTTAAATCTGATTCTGTTTTTACATTGTGTACTTTGTGGTATAGTAAATTTAGACTATAATTTTTACTTAAAAAAGTTTCTTCTTTAAAATTTTGCTCAATATAAATTATATTACACATTTTTTAAATGTGTCAAAATTAAAATTATATTACACAAATTGAACAATGAAATAAAAGATTTGGTTTTTAAAGTTTTTAGTTAAATCTTTTAACGTACTAATTACCTGAGAAAATATCATCGTGCCAATGAACAAAGTAATGCCATCTAACAAAAAAAACTTTTTATGTGATAGAACTTCCACTAGTGTTATGTGTTCCCAATAATGTTGAAAATATTTGGCGTTATAATACAAGTTGGTAAATGTATTTATCCTTACACATGTCTTCTTTTTTTGTCTAATATGACATCTTCATTCCTTGTCTAGTACATAGATTATAAAAAAAGGCAAGGAATATTTCTATACCTTTTTTATGTATATATATATACACACAGAGTAAATAGATAGGGTTTTGTAGAAGAGATTACACACTTAATTTTCGATCCTTTTTTCATTTATACGTACTTTTCTTAGCTAACATACTTTGCCATTACTTTGGTTTCCTATTAAGTTTCTACGAAATCCAGTGAGAAATTATAAAATATTTTTATCCTTTTCTACATATTGTTTCTTGTCAGTGACATTTTTCTTATCGCTCACAAATACTAACGTACAAAACAAAATAAAAATTAAGAAATATTTTCATTTATACTTTATTACTAGTATAATATATTTGTTATTCGTCATAAAATATTATATGTTACTGTACTGTTAAATTTCAAGTACAATGTTCAGTTTACTTCAATGTACAATATGTGCACTATATATATAAACAGAAAAATTAGATACAAAGAGAATCAACATATAGTAGCAAATTGAATGACACTTTAAATAAAAGATTGTTATACTGCATCACGAAACAAACGTCATCAAGCAATCTTCTCTGACACAATCGATGCATTCGGCTTGGCTTAGTAACACACAAGTGCTTTAAAGATGTCGTTAGGTATATCTACTTCAACGTGATTGAACCTGCATCGACTTGTTTCAAAGAAGGTTTCTGAATCATTTGGCTGGTCACATTGGAAATAAATTTAAAATTTTTATATCTATATTTCGCGAATAATACTAAAAATGAATAGTTTCAATATTAGTTAATCGCATAACATTAAATTTATTGTAACATTGAGATGATCACGCTATAAAGAGACATTTATAAAATACGAATCTGTAAATTTTTGTTTTGCAAAAATTTTTCAGTAGCTCATTAATTACTCAATTAATCGATAAACATTTAAATAAAATCGTATGTCAAATTATGTTAAATGCATTCATAAAACTTATTATTATTATTATAAAACTATTGTGATAATATACCGCATATTATAAAAATATTTTAACAAATTTTTCATCCCAAAATTTATGAAATTTCCTTGTTAAATGAAAATTGTGTCACAGTATAGTAGATATATTTACATATTTTGAAAAATATTCAGTATTGACTGAAATTTTGTTCAATATTTGTCATATATATAATTTTCTTGTAAAGAAAAATTAATCGTATTTCAGTCGTAAATTGCAAAAAGCAGTTTTAATTATTTAGTTATGCGTTTATTTTTGTACCCGTTTTTATTGTCCGCATCTTTTAGTAATTCTGCCGATCGTCGGTAGATGGTAGCGCAACAGCTATTTTGACACTTTCAAACTAGATTTACTTTTAAAATTGCTGTATTTATTAATTCAACAGTCCAATCAGCAATGAAACTTCAGCAATGAAAATACTTCGCCAACTATTCCTCTAGTTAGTTAATAAATTGCTGACATTAACGACAAATTAGAAAGAAGTAGCTTAACTACTGATTGGCGTGTTTCCGCATAACTGTTTCCAAGCAGAAAAGAACAGCCATCTTTTCGAGATGATGCAATCGATGACACATACCGACCGTATTGTCGATCGTCTTGCAAATCATAAAAATTGTTGATCATGATTTTTGGGTAGACGAATGGAATCGCAAAGCAAAATGTCAACGAAATCAGTTCTGCGTTTGCGACAAAGTCAAAAAACAGTTCCCATCAAACTATATCCCATCGGATATTAAGCGAAAGCCGCCAGCTGGGAGTGCTATTTTGAACGAAGCGCAGCGTTGCCAGATCGCGGGCTGAACAAGTTCAAACACGTGCCCCGTGTTTTGCTCTTGGAAAGAGATAACTGCACAGCCTGACAAAACAGAATGTTTGCTTTCCACTTCGCTTTCATTTCCTCGTTCGCCTCTTGGCGAAACAACCTGAAAATGTAACAGCAACATTACACTCTTCAACAACAATACTTCGTCTATTTCCAAGTATACCTTACGAACGTATGACACATGTTTACATCATTAAACATGCGAATATTCAAACGACGAGGGAAACTTAAATCTGGAAACGATCGAAATGTTACACGCTCCAGTAAGCATTTTTCGTATCATTCGACCTTATCCCAGTTTGACTTCCTGTAACAGAAATTGTAATAAAATAACGATCCAGGTATTTGCGCGTTGCAGCATACGTTTGTGGCGATGTACGGTCGTGGCGATGATTTTGAAAAAGATTTTCCAAAGGTGTACTCGAGAGTTTGTCCACCAGCTGGACAAGAAAGTTCAGGTTCGGCGGAGAAGCGCGGCAACGCAGCAACTGCGTGAGCCGAGATGCGCGGCATGAATAGCACCACGACGTTGATGGGCCGGTCCTGTGTCAGGGGCTGGAGGCAAGAGGGACGTGGTAAAAGTTTCCATGACGGTGGGGATGGACAGGAAACGCTGAAACGAAAGGGGAACGCGATACCGCTCTGCATGTGGTGGTCGTCGGTGAGGGTAATATAACCGAGGTAATGTTACCGAGTTGCTGTTTACGGAGAGTTTTTGGAAATTTCAAAGGAGTACATCTAGCTTTTCCCAGCTTGAATTCAAAGCGCGGCCAAATCGAATCGTCCAATCGTGATTATCGAGCGGCCATTATTATCGTTGACCCATACGTCGGGGAAAGCATATGCTTCATGAGAATCGAGCTAACGGGAACGCTTATCTCTTGGAAATACGTACGCACGATACATTTTACCAATTATCGAACGGATCAACAATGTATACTATGTTCCAGGCATCCGCGTGGAACTCCTTGCGCGCCAATCGATTTGAAACTCTGCCACTTCGATTTTTCTATTCGAGAACAGGAAACAGCTTGAACATTTCACGAAAAAGAGTCGAATATATATTAAAAACGATGTTTCTCTCAAACTTGAGAAATTTGCCAATAATCCGACCCTCGAGAGAGTAAGCACGGTCAAGTTGTAAAATCTGAAATGTTTAATCGCCGCTATGCAGTAACAGCTTGAAGAAACTACTCTTATTAGGTAGCAGATTATATTTTTATAGTTTTTTCCATGATACCTATACAGCTTTTTACAAGTTAACGAGGTGCGTTTAAGAGATTAAGAAAGAGATCAAAGGACAAAATGAATTGCATTGCTCGAAAACGCTTGGTTTGAAGATTCTCGAGAAACGTCGGGGTATAGTGGTGGTAGGCACATCGGCGACGGTGAAATCGTAGAGGGGACGACCCCTCCTGCCCTACTCCGGTGCGCGCAACGTCATTGTGCTGTGTGGGGCCATGATCGTTGGAGTGTGTGTGCGTCGCTCGAGCTACGCGCAGACCTGCCCAGTAAATACGAGGCTTCCGTTCCCTTGTGCGTGTCGAAAGAGTGCGTAGTAAAAAGGAGGTGTAGAGTCTCGTCTCGTTGGCATCCCGTATCACCGGCGTGCACCATCATGCCGTTGAGTATTGGGGTTAACCTAAGAGTGACCGGACACTGTAATCAGGGCGGTCGTAAGTACATGGAGGACATGTTCAGCGTGGCCTTTCAGTCGACACCGGATGACAAAGATCTGGAATATGCCTTCTTCGGCATATTCGACGGCCACGGCGGCGGCGAGGCAGCTACTTTCGCCAAGGAACACCTGATGAACGTTATCGTCAAGCAGAAGAATTTTTGGAGCGATCGTGACGAGGACGTGCTTCGAGCCATCAAAGACGGATACGTGAATACACACTATGCGATGTGGCGGGAGCTCGGTAAAAAATTCATTTTCGTTGTTTCTCCCCGTTGTTTCTATTGCCTCTGTCCGTTTCCCGCCAAATCTCGCCGCCTCATCGACATATTCATCGAAAAACGTGATGCGCTTGGCATTTTTTGTAGAATTTCTCTCATTGTCCCGCGTATTTCCCCCACCACCTGCGCCCGATTAGGTTAGAATTTAGGTTATGTAATTCGAGCTAACCTGAAAGTTCGAACTCGATGAAAAAGTAGTTGAGAGAAAATATTCGATGTCGTTCGTATTTTCCCGATCGATTTGCCCATTGTGAAGCAAAGTATCGTAGAGTGTGATTTCCCATGGGGATTCTTCGTGAAAATATATGTTGACGAGGATATACTTTTGCGACAGACAAGTGGCCGAGAACCGCATCCGGACTACCATCCACGGCTGGGACTACGGCTAGCATAGCCTTTATTCGCAAAGGCAAAATTTACCTGGGTCACGTGGGAGATTCTGGCATAATACTGGGATACCAAGTAGATGGTGATCCTCAGTGGCGTGCTGAAGCTTTAACCAAGGACCATAAGCCTGAGAGTGGTCCTGAAATGATGAGGATACGCGAATCTGGTGGTAAAGTTGTTAGCAAATCCGGGGTTCCAAGAGTTGTCTGGAACAGACCTCGCATTGGACACAAAGGGCCTGTTCGAAGATCAACACATATAGATGAAATTCCCTTTCTTGCTGTTGCTAGATCCTTAGGTACATTCTTACATTACTCTTGAAACAGCCTTACATTATTGTTGAAACGTCAGAAAGAAATCCACAAGAATTTGCGAATTATTAAATAATTAAAAATCTTGTTTCATAGGTGATCTTTGGAGTTACAACTCTGAATTAAACACATTCGTAGTGTCTCCAGAACCAGATGTTAGAGTAGTTGCAATTGATGTTGAATCACATCGTTGTCTTATTTTTGGAACAGATGGTTTGTGGAATATGTTAACACCTCAAGCTGCAGTGTCTATTGTCCAAGCTGCAGATAGACATAACGAAAAGCATCTTATTGCTTCCCAACAAACATGTAATGGGGTATGTTTAGATGGAACTTGAATAAGATATTAAATGTACAAAGATATGTTTGTAATTTCTACCTTAAACAGCAAGCTGATAATATTCAACTATGGATAAATCCTTCGAAAAGTCTTGTGGATAGAGCATTGGAAAAGTGGTCATCAAAGAGATTACGTGCAGATAATACAAGCGTGGTTACATTGATGTTAGATCCACCAGGTCCATCTCGTAGTGAGGTATATATTATTGAAAAATATATTTTTTATAACTGTAAGAAAAAGAAGTTGAAAGATCTAGGGAAACATATTTCTTTTGAACAAATTTCTTTTTTTTTTTAAAGGTTCTGCTTAGTCAGAAGGAATGTGTTGTGACCCATCATACTATTCACACACCTACAGCTACACTTTCAGAAGCTCCAGCAAGACATAATTGTAATCCAATCTCTCCAGGTATACCAAGGCCTTCTCCTATAATAAATCATAATGTTGATCTGAAAAGGTCAGATATTCCAGAGGAGATGCAGGAGAATAGAAAAGAATCAAATGTTGAAAACATATGTACACCAATAGAGAAAGTTGAGAAAAATGAGTATCAAAAAAATGAAACGCACACAAGTATACCAGAAAATTTGTTAAATGAAAACATTCAATCTGTGGAATCATCGTCCGATAAAATATTAGAAAAAAGTATAGAAGTAAATAGTCCGAAATCCGAAGCAATTCCAGCGGAAAAGACAGAAACTATCGAGGAACCGAAAACGACAATTAAAGAACACGATATATCAACTGAACAAAAAAATTCAAAATCATCTCGGCAGTCACTGGAGGCAGAAAAGAAAAACGATTCTAACGTTTCAAATGTGATACACCAAAGTGCATTTTCTAGTGAATGTAATGGTACACACTCTTCTACGGAGTGCAATGAGATGGTTCCGGAAAGTACTAGCTGTAACGAGAACGAAGTAAAAGCTAATGTATTGAACGGATCATGTCATAAACAATCGACATTGTTTTCCACCTCGAGAAAGGATGTTCGAAGCGCGAAAAGGCACAGCTTAACAGCTCATTCGCGAAATACATTGGTGGATGCAGGTTCTTTAGAAACGAAGACATATGTAAATTCTAGACTTAAATCGCGTAGTACAAAAGTGGCGGGGAACACAATAATAGAAGAGGGTGTGAGAAATTCAACGAACAAAACGAGCGGTAGTGCTATTGGTACTAAACGAAGACACAGTGCAATATCACAGAATGTAGTTAACACGGTCGAGGAGTCATGTATATTACAAGAGCCATGCGTTAAAAGGAGAACGCGCTCAGAGGATCGTCCGAACCCAGTCGACGAGAATGATCCAGCAAATCAAGCCACGAAGGATGCGAGTAGTAGTTTAAGTTGGCCTACCACGGACTCCAATATTGCTCGTTCCACGGCTGGTGCTACTACTGTACCTGTACAAGAAAGACTGTCGTCGCTAAATACCTTCCAAAGAAATTTGGGAAAGAAAGCTACCCCCGTGAAGGCTATCAAAAGACCGTCTATCAAAGGTCTGTTGAAACAGTTGTGGGTTGCTAGTCTCAGTGCAAGGGAGTGGGATCAAGGGAGAAGCAACCGATCGAATAACGAGCGGAGGATAAAACGAACTGTATCTATTATAGGTTCTGCGGATGATACGAATGTCCCGCAACGTTGGCTCAGGTTGGTCTTCATTTCATTTAAACGCTTCTTTTCTTTTTCTTTTTTTATCATGTCTACTAACAAGTTTATATTTACACAAATTGTTTTTGTAATTTCTCACCTGTCATATTTGTATTTTTTTTTTTTTTTTTTTTACTTCAGGTCAGATACCATAGCGGCGACACCTGTGAAAACACTACGTTCACGTAATGTAGACATAACTGGTCACACGATATCTCCACAATTAGTACATCAGTATGGAATAGTAAAGCAAAGTCGACTCTCTTTGCCAAATAAAATGAAGCATTCTAGTAATAATGGATTTCTACAATCGAATAGAGTAAGGTCTTCCTCCTTGCCATCCAGCATAAAACAAACGAACAATAACACTGGGAACGGAGCTTGTTCTACAATTAATCCTACGAACACGGGATGTAACTCTAGTTCCGGGATGGCCAAGAGAGTGAAATCACCTTACAATCCGAGTGCTAGATCATTAAGCTCGCGATCTCGCATTAAGCGCCTTGGAAAATGAGGTAGGGTAACATACGTTAATTACATTACTTGTTACATTAAACAGGGTATCGTTTCTTACCCTCACCAAATTTTTATTTACTTCGCGCCTTGCTTTTCATCTCCATGGAAAGATTTGATAGCTAGCTGAGAAAAATAAAAAAAAAGATGCTCTTATTTCTACTGTTGCATTTTATCTTAAAACTTGAAGATACTATAGGCAAGCTCTTGTCTCGATTTTCCAAACATCTCGACGGAATTGGGTTTGCATTTTACGGACCAATCAATTACTAAAATTAAAAAAACGAAAAAAAGCGAAAAAGAGGAGGTAAAGAAGATTATCAACGATTTCCGTTGTTTCCTATTTTTAGTATAGTTCTAACTTCTTCTTAAAAAACGATTTACTAGTAAGTAATCGCGTATGTGAGGATACTAAGTAGGTCAACAATTTTCTTATCACATACACAGTAGTGTTTTACTACTTCCACGGCACACTACGGGTGAAAAGTCGATTGTATTTTTCATATTTGCGCAGTTTCACAAATTGGAAGATATTTAGCAATAATGTAGATACCGTTCGAATAATATAACGTGTTTCTTCGTGTTCTGTTTGAGAAAATGAAGAACATCAACCAGAAATTGCATGCGTAATTTTTCCAACAGATATCCTTTACTGTTATCCAACACGTGTGAGCGTTTTCTTCTTTCATGTCGTGGTAATGAATAGTTTTTGATTTTCAGAAATCAATGTTCCTCTTTCGATAATAGCTAGCTCATTCGTTTGAGTAGATTCCATCAGGAAGCCAACTAAACACATTTATCACTTTCCACTTTCTTAAAAAATCGTAGCACCTTGTAGGATTGAAAAGAATAGTATGACTTAAAAATTTGTTTATTTGACAATTACTTCACTATGTATTGAGACTTTTTAAAGCGTGTGAAATATTATTTATTTTATTTTTATATATATTATTTATTATTTAAGATTACAAAGTCAGTTGGCACCTAGTACTACCAAAAATTCTGTCAACTGAAATAAAAATTTTCTACAATATAGTACATGATAAATTAAAATATTAAAAAGATTGTATGTTATATTCTAAATAATTTTGTGAAGAATAATTTGTAAAAATTTGAGATTTATTGTATTAAGTAGTATTTAAAATCTTCTGGGCATCAAGTCAAAAAACATAGTTTAAGAAAAAATCAGTTTTTTCCAAACGAAAAAGATCCAAATAAATTTTTTCGTCATAATATTTGTATAATGTTCAAAATTTAGAAAGGCGTAAAAATTCCCAATTTCTTAAAACCGACAAGGTTTTATACCAGGTTAAATATCAAATAAATATTAAAAGACTTCTTTCGTTTGTGCTTTCTAGTATTTGACTAGCTTGTTAAAATATTAATTATAAAAGAGGAAGTTTGAAACAAGACAAAAAAAAGGAACGTGAACATATGTATAAAATGTATGAGCTTGAGAGCAAAAGAAGTAGTGAATGATTATACTGACAGAGCGTGTATGTGTGATTTGTAAAAATTATTTCCAATGATTCCTTCAAATATTGTAGTCTTCTACGTGAGAATGAATTTTAAAGGACGAATCCTTGAAAGAGAAAATGTAATTTACTTACAGTAAGATTTAAAACAAATGAAGATATCTAATACGTAGGTACGTATTTAATTCAGCGATTCGCTTTGGCCAAGTATGGTAACGACTGTTCAAGATTCACTTAAAGCGTTAACGAAAAAGGAAACGTGTATAATCATTAAATTTTGATATTTAACTTTATACAATGGCAGCACAAAGTCTAAGAAAGTCTTTCGATATAATAAGAAAAAAGACTAGATAGGTTGATTCTATTCTATTCATTAAGCATTTAATCGTTCGAATTTTGAATAGTGACTATCTTGGTACGAAGCGACACAAAAAAAAGATGACTGTCTATTGTGCGATACAAAATTTAGATTATATTTAGGGCGAAGAAGAAATAAAGAAAAGAAGAGTATAAATGACGAATTCATCTGTTTATAGATATGATATGTAAATCGTTGAAACGGTGATCGAGAGGCAGATCTTTCGTATAATTTTATGCTTAAATCATTAAGTAGAAACACGTTCTATTTTTTTTTTTTTTTTTTTTTTTTCTCTTTTCATTTATTGCGAATGCGATCTTGAATATATGTTTTATGGTATTATTTTTAAGATTATTTAAAATTTGTGGGTAATCAGAAAACATACTTCAAGATAATTTAGGTTGAAAGTTTAATTGTATGCGTGTTGAAGTAATAATATGATCAGAGAAGGAGAGTGAGGCGGTAAATTCTCGGCTATATTTTACAACTTTATTTCATATACAACATATGTTCTCTAATATAATGTTTGTTGCAGAGATTGTTAGAGGATATTTAATATTTACAATAAGATTATTTGTAAGACAATTTTTAGTTGACTTTTATTTGTTGGAATATTTTTTTTATACAAATAGTACGGTGGTAATGCGAGAGAATTTACTACGTCCACAGGATTGTTTGACCAAACAAAGAGAAAAATAATGAAAACGTTGGAAAACATATGTTTATACGAATTTGTCAATATTTTTATATTTTTATGTTTCATCATAGACAGTACAGAGAGAAAAACATAATTATATCAAAGAAGAAGAAAAGATGTATGATAAAAAGAAAAGAAAATAATGACACGTGCCTACATAGTTACCATTGAAGTTTGTATATATATATGTATAAAGTGTATTCATATATCATGGACCAAGAAGAAAGTAATTTTTTCATTGTTGCATAGTGAAGATATAAATACCAAATGAAAAAGAAATATATATTATGAGGTAGATATAAAATCTGAGATATATAAAATAAAAACGATCTCTTCTTGGTACATGTGATACAAGTGGCACTATCTATACATATAGATATATACCTATAAGTATGTATGTAAATATATATAAATATATAGACGCATATATATACATACATATTGTAAAATAAAAGCGCGCGTATATTTGTAAGTCGTCTATATATGTGTAGATATAATTTAAATAAAAAAAAATAAGTTAGATGATTGTGCTCATAAGAGACATAAAAAAACACCTTTGCTAGCTTTTATTTATATACATGAGAAATTCTAATAGTAACAAGGAAAATAAAATGTAGAAGTGGACGAGCAACAAAGGATCCGTCTAGTTCTGCGCTTGTAGATTTAAAATTCGTTACATAAGTCCCGAATTTAAAAAAGAAAAAAAGAAAAAAAAAGAAAAGAAACTAATTATTTTCTCTGAGAGCCGAAGTAAACGGAGAAAGAAAGAAATAAGATTTAACAGAGACGCAAAGAAACGTATGAGCAGAAATTTATAGTGGTCTATCTCAGGTTAAGTGTAGGTTGAAAGAGGCGAACTCGAACAAATGTGTGATCACGTTTCAAATCTGTATATTTTAATTAAATAAACTGAAATATACAAATGTTTTCAGCAAATGTTTTCTTTGCGAGTAGCAGCATGAGCCCTCATTGTGCACTGTTTAGAAACTTAAGCAGTATTCTTGAATTATGCAAAAAGTACATTTATTTATTCCATTTTCATAAAGGAATTGTAATTCTCGATAGAACATAAAATTAAATTAATTCATTATTTTCTTTTTTTGTTTTTGTTCTAGATACTTGTAAGATTAAAATTATCCAGAATTGTTAAGAGAGAAATTAAACAGACTGAGATGTGAGATTGGATATTTCAAAAAAATCATTTAAACGACTGTTATATTTCTATGCTGTTATTTGAAAAAATACAATTTTACATATATACAGACACACAATTAAGTCGAATTTTTCTTTTGTGATTCCATAATATTATTTATATAGGCATTTGCAGAAGTGTACTTAGCTCATATACACATACGTTAATTATAATGTTAATTTATATATTATACATAACAATGTACATGCTAAATATAGATAATTTGGTTGACCAATAATAAATACTTTCTTCTCGTTTTGAAACCATCATTTTTATAAGGATATCCGAATATAGTGTTACGCGCGCGTTGATAGATTACAATATAAATAGAAATACAAGAAGCGACAGAATATGATTTCTTAGAAGAATTATAATACATGCTTGTATATAGCCTAACACAAGATGTTTTTTAAGTGATGCATTTTTTTCTTTTTCTTTCTTTCTTTTTTTTTTTTTTTTTTTTTGTACGCACATTAAACGCACAGATAGAATATCCAAAATTTATAAAAGTTATCTGTTATTTTACAAGATAATACTGAAACATGTAAACTTAAAATGTATACTAGAAAGTATGTATTACTTTTTTTTTACCATCATGTTTATTTCTTTTTTTAATTTTACTTCTTTCCAGGGTTTTATGTAAGGAAAACATTCATTTAATAATTAGTGCAGAAGAATCACATCAAAGTCTGATTATTTCAACTTTCATTTTAAAAACATTGAATTACTTAATACATCTATGCCAAGATGTAGAAACAATTCTATATCTAAAAAAATGTATTGACAATGAAAGTTGATTTTATATATTTTTATAATTATTATTAAAGTGGATGTAATTGCACAATTCTAATCTTCTCACGGTACAAGGAAACTACTGAAACTCTTTATCAAATTGACAAAATTTGAATTTTCATAAAAGTCTAACATTACTTAGGGTAATACACTGTTTTATGAACAATATTGTAACAACACAGAAAATTTTTATCATTGGTTGTCAGTATCTATAATATACATAATTTTATTTTTTTTCGCAGCTTTATAACATTTTTGCAATCTGGCACTGAAAAAGATCGTTCCAGTGTATAATCAATCAAGTCTATAAAAATTGAAACAATAACAGACAATACGTCCAGTAAGAAGAGAAATATCTACCTCAATCAGGTAATATTACAAGTAAAATTGATTGACTTAATAAATTCATTCAATATGTTAATCATAATAATAAAATGGATCACGAAGTGTTACAAATCATTTGAAAATATTTGATTTAAACAAAAATGAATTACATACAAAGAAAGTTGTATATAATATTAAATTTATATATATATAAAATATTAATAATATCTTAATGAACTTTTAATAATATAATCTGCTGATTTTTACCACGCCATTATAAAAATCATCACATTAAAGATAATTCATTTTTTCTTCTTCGAGCAATGAGCATTTCAAAGATTTATTACACCGTGAAACTTGTTTATTATTACGATTAATTATTTACAATAATTGAATCGGCAATTTGGCGTGCTTCCGTTCAAACACACGCGCGCTCGAACACATACACGCATACGCATTAAATGACAAAGACGATAAGGCACAGAATACACGTTATTACTTATGAGCAATCATTATATGTGATTGCACAGCCCCGATAAATGGAAAAAAAGGCAAGAGCATGAAAGGAACTTGTATCATAGAATTCTATGTTGTCAAGAAAATTATGTAGTTATCTTGTTTCCATAAGTGAAAATATCATGTCACCTGCAATTGTATTTCTTTTTAAATTATTTACATTAGTACAAAAATCGTATACTAAATTTCCAATAATAAAAAAAAAGAAATTTTCTTTTTAAATTGCTTGATATTTTCACACATGGGTCACGACAAATGATACTTTATGACTTATTCAAATATAAATTATCTTTGCTTGATTCCGATTACTTAATTCCTAACTAAAGAAATTAAATAATTCATAAAAATACAAGGATTACAGATTTAAAAAGAGGACTCAAGTACCGCGTGTAAAAATGAAATTTTCCTGACTACTATTAAAAGTTTAATAATTTATTAGACAATTGAATTTATTTTTTACAACCAGTGAAACATAATTATTAAAATAGTAGTCAATTTGTGCCCTAGGGTTATCACAAAAACATGAGTCTCAGCCTCTCTAAAAATTCATCTCAATTATTATTTGAGATATCTTTTACTGAACTCATCTGTTACTTTGAGTCTTATTATCATGAAAGATCATATGTACACGTGTATAGCCTTTTTCAGATTATTCGGGGCGGTGGTAAAAAAAATATTGCAAATATATGTATGTATATATGGTAATATTAGATGTATGTGTGTGTGTGTATGTGTGTTGTGTGCACTGTACATATTTCATATACCATTAAGAGTATTTACATTAAAAAAGTTATTTATTCTTTAAAAAAACAAGTTACTCTTATGGAAAAGATTCTGAATTTTATTTACAATTTGTTACTTAAAAATACATGTTTAATTTTTTCACTAATGAAAATACTCTTAATGATATGGAATATTCATTGTTATCTCACTCTATTACTGTCATTGTTCGAAAATTTTTTTGACACTTTACAATGAAAATCAATTGCACAATCTGATTATTATAAAATGTTCATTTTAAGTCATTATTTTTCCCGCTATTCAAAAGAACATTCTCTTAGTACATTATCTATATAACATTTAAATGGCTAAGTAAAAGTATTACAATAATAATAACAATAATGGCATTCTCTTTTGCTGACTTTACATGATAAAATAGAAAATGGAAATACTAATTTGTTTGATATAAATAAGTAATTAACGTAAAGTTTCAGATATATGCCAAGTTTTGATTACTGAAAATACTAAAAATAAATACTTTTAAATTATCATAATTTATCATTTATACACATTAGAAAATAAAATTATTGAAAATTGACAAATATTAACATCGAACATTTCGTGACGATTCATGCTGATATTATGCTTCTTTAGAATTTTTGAATTTCCATTTAATGGCTAATTAACTGTGTAAAAGTAGTACCAGTTACACCGTACTTATATACTCACACTTAAATGTATAGAAATATTTACATCTTCCTTTCATACATGGCCTAATAGATTTGTAAAGAAGAATTTTTCAAGTTGATCTCACGTAACGACACACAAAACAGCAATTGCATAAGAATTTTTACCTTCTTCAATACAGTCCACATGCATAACCGTCGCCAATTATATATATGAGTAAAGATATTAGCACATAATGTACAATTATGAAATAGATCTTGCACGATTTCGTGGGGAATGATTATTCAGCTGAATGAAAGTCATCACGAGACTTACATATTTTTACTCTCGTTAATTTCAATCATGATATACAGGATGTGTCATGATCAATGATAAAATCTGATTCAATTTGTTTGTACAACACTACAATTCTATATAGCAAAAAATTTTGAACTCAATTTTCAATAAACACAAAAAATAGAGATAAATTTTGTTCTCAGTTCTTATTCATTTTTGTATGCAGAATCATTTGATTACGGATTTAAATATTAACTATTTAAATCCATAATCAAATCTTGACTATAATGTTCATTCTAATGACAAAAGCGAATGTAGCGTTCCATTTATGATTGCTGAAATCATTACCTAGCATTGGAAGCACCAATTCATTTTCATCAGACATAGAAGAAAGACATGTATACAAAGAAAGATTCATATATTAACCTTAATGCATTATACTATAATAAAAGAATCATTAAATAACTAATGACTTGATCTTGTTCTTTAATCGAAGATCTTTAGGATAAATGTCCTAGTAAACTGTTATCAAATGTTTCTTCAGTCTTGGGAGAGTAAAATATTCCTTGATTCGCGAATAGTCCCTGTTTGATTCTTTTACCACGGTATTCGTTCGAAACTAAATTATTAATTAAATACAAAGGGCATTTCATACATGTATTGTTCTAGTGCATAATGCATTATCTTTCACATTTCTTTTCACTATCTAATATATTTGGTTTTTTGTATCTCTCTATTTTTTTTTCCTTTTTTTTTTTTTTTTTTTTTGAACAAAACAATCTTAAAAACAATGAACTTGCTTCGATTATGCTCGTGTACGATACACATAAATGCAGAAAATTAAAATCTGTTTAATAAAGTCAGTGACTTCAGTCGGTTTGGTTTGCAATAAACTCTACAAAACTCTGCGTGCTAAAACGCTAAATAATTTTCTTTTAAATTAACTTTTTTTTTATAAATAAATTTTCTAAAGAGTTATAGGAACCAAATTCTCGAGATAAATACAATTTTCATTCAAATTTGAGCTGCAGAGTTTTGGTTTGGTTATTAATATCCAAATAATGATATTCCTATTGATAACAATAAAGATATTTTTTTTTCTCATTATGCAAACACTGTGTCCCTTAATCAACTTGAGCAGCGTATCCCTTTTCTTTTTGGCATGTTTCTATGACCACAGTCGTTCCGTTTCCTCTTTGGGGAAATCGTGAAATGAGACAAAAATGCACACGTTCTGCCGGACAAACCGCACAACACCTTTTTTTTTTGTAAATGTACAAGTATATACGAGGCACCGTTTTAAAATACTAAATATGTACAATTGTTCGCTTTTAACGCGTTCTCAAGTGAAAAATATGCGCAATAAGATTTTTTTTTTTCGTAACGGAGAACAAACTACGGTAATATGTATTGATCGTCGCGTGAGAAAGCAAAATTTTCTGCGTTCTTCGAGAGTTCTTAAAAAAAAGAAAAAAAAAACGATCGAGGTTTCATTGATATTCCCTCTTTTTTCCCCCCTTCTTTTTAGTTAATGCTGCCATCACACTTTTGTACTGGAAAGAAGATGAAAAGACGTTGGCGATGAGAAACGAGGAGGAACTGCAGGAACTAACGATCGTAGGAGAAGTTTGCTGAGACCTCAGGTCCTCCGGACCTAGCCTTCAAAAGCTACTACTTTCGGCACCGTACAATTGGCATCATTTTCAACCTTTCAGACGTTTGTTAGTCGCAGTGAACATTCCTCGGATTAGCTTCGACACCGGAAACAGAGAGGAACGGCTGACGAACGTGGTCGTTGCGATCACGTGTAACTAAAACAAGTCTTTGGGCGTTGCGGCCGTTATCGATCTCTCGCTGGGCTACGGACGTTCCTGGTGTCAAGAATGATCTCAGGTGTTGCCACTTGACCGGGAAACACCTGTGGAGCACGCGTTGTGCCCGTTTCTCCACGGGCTACACGGCACAGCCTTTCCTCGTTCCGTAGAGAATTTTCAGTTCCGGAACGATGATCTTTCTTATCAAGGCGTTCGTCTTCGCTGTCAGCATCTCGCGGTGCGGATCCTTCTTGAATATCTTGATGCCAGGACGATGGACCAGGAACGCGTTGTCCAAGATGAGGAAGTCGTAGTCGAGAACGCACAACGCGTAACCCTAAAACAAAATTAGGTCAACGATTCAAAGAAATCGCGTCAGAGAGGACTGAATAATCGCATGAATCGACGCATTCCCAAGTCGATAGCTGGCTTTAACAAATTTGTGCACTTCTTGCCCTTTCTATTTCTTTGAAAGAGAACTCAATTTGCAATTTTTTTTCTTGAATCTACATACTATAGGTTGCAGGACTTTCACGCATTTCAAATATTTTATGCATAGAATGTGAAAATACATGAAATATCCAAAGTAGAGTGTCGACTTTCACATATTTAGTCCTTCGTTCAGATTAACTCTGAAAGCATCAGATCACTTTCTATGTTAAATTGTTTCTCATTAATATTGTTAAGAAGAGGTTTTTATGCAAAGTTTCAATGAAATATTTATTGCGTGGGATTCCATCGAAGTCTTGGGCGAAGATAAAAATAGGTCGCCACGTGATGTGCCCTCTAAGTCGGAAATCATTTGCACCTGTGTCATTTTGTCGCTTTTCCCTTCCCAGCTGAGCCTCTCGTCGTACAGAGGATCATTATTGGTCCCGATGAAGATCGGCTCCCAGTGAACGAAACTGCCTGTCCTCTTGCCAACATGAAACACGTGAAGATTCTCGGTTTCCGGTGCTTCTTGCCACTCTTTGCTTCGAGGAACGTTATGACAGCCGGAGCATAATTTCTTGTGAAAGGGAATCGCCGTACCGGCCTTCAGCATCTGAGCCTGAAGACAGGTTTATTAAATTATTTTAAATAAAAAAAATATATCTATTTTTTTTCAACATTTCTAGAGACATCTTTTGAAAAGATAGATGTACATTATACGTGGAAAATCAAGTCTCTGTCTCGCAATTCGTAATTGATTGCTTCAAGATCGTACAAATCGATGGCTTTGAAATTTCAGAGGAGAGGAAATGAATGATATAAATTAGATTAAAAAATTGTTTAATGTGCCGCTTCATGATTGGAAAAGACTATAGCATATCCTGGTTTGTATAATTATGCACTTAAAGATTAATTTACTCTCGGATCATTTTTATAGACCAATATGATTAATTTCAATTTTTCTTACAAAAATATTCGGGTTCAACGTCCTCTTACGCGACGGTAATTCTGCCCCGTTTCTAATTTACAGTTGGAGAGACTGATGCGCTTTGGAAAAAAAGGGGCAAGAGGCAGCCCGTGTATCACGGTTAATGAAATAAGGCTCGTTGAACGTTTGAAGGAAAGAAAAAAAAAAAAAGTAAAGCGGAATGAATTGAATAGTGCATAGAAGTGGCGGAATTGAATTGAATGTCTCATAGAAATGCGGCCAACGGCCAGCTGCACTTCGCACAACGACGCTACTAATTGTAAAGTATCAAGGTCCACGGTCAAAGGAAGCGCCACTGATTAAACGACCCTCGCGTTCATATCATTTAACGCATTGTCGGATATAATGCAGCCGTCATTGCGCCCCTTCCTACCCTGTTTAATTACCCGCAAGTTCAATTTTCAAAGAAATATCAGAAATGTGAACGAACCAACCTCGACAAAATGTATTTTCTGACTCAGTATAAAGAGTATAAAGATATCCGTCTCGTAATTCCGGAAATTGTAATTCCGCAATATTCGCAAACGCGAAGCTTAAAGTGTCACGAGATGAAAATTCTATAATAACGATACACAGAAATCTTTTTACCCCTCGTCAAAAATTTTAGACGATAGTCGTCAAAATTTTATTCTCTTCGAAAAGAAATGTAATTAGATTCTTAGATCATATTGTTTAAAGTAATAAAATTTAAACAGAATTTAGCTTAAACTTAGAATAGACTGCAGATTTTTTAATATTTATGAATTTATTATAATAAATATTCTATTTTATATGTATATATGCGCAGTCCAATAATGGGCAATTCATTGCCCTGATTATATTTATATTTCTCTTTGTGTTTAAAAAGTACGTTCAGTTTTTTATTTTTTTATATTTCGTATATTACTGATATGTACGCTGTGATTGAGTTTCAGAGTGGAGGAAAATAAATTTGAACGGCGCGTACGGACGAAAATCAAATCTAGCCGGTGAACGGTCGCGCGGCGGCATTTGGCTGTGTTCGAATGTCACAGCGTAAAAGGTTAACGCAAAATAAAAGTTCCAGATCGAAGGTACAATCCAGTGTGAGAGTTAAATAGAACGGCGACAATCTAGTGATATTCTCCTCGATATCCCAGTAGTAAATTAAACAGTAATTCGCTAAATCATACACGTATGTTACTTTCAATAATATCTCAATACTAGAACATTAAATGTAAAAATAAAGTATAAAATATCGTTTCGGGATTTCCAATCCCTTGACTTACCAAATGTGTTTTGTTATTAGGCGGTTGACTCTTCTCGTCCACCTCGAAGATAGACAATACAAAAACCTTTGGATTAGGCTTGTAGAGGGCTGGCTGATCCCTCCTTCTGATCATCTCGAGGAACTTCGCCGGCAGATTTGGGTTCGGATACAGCTCGATATCGCTTGCAAACACGTAGAACGTCGGCGCCGATTCACGGGCTATGTTACGCCCGACGTTCACCGGGTACAGCAACTTCTTTTCGTTTTTATACATCTTTGAAAGCGTGACGTTCACCCACGGTGGTCCCAGCGTGCAGTTATACGTGTCAGACATAACTTTCTCGGTCGGGGGTACCTATTTTAGAAACCAGATTGTACCACACGTTATAGTAACACCTTGGGAACTGGATAACTTCATACTTGATAATTTTACAGTTACTTTAACTGATTCGACGCCGGAGTCCCTGTTACAAAGTAATCTCCGGTCAATCAATATC
This sequence comes from Melipona bicolor, assembly GCA_030673865.1. Classification (NCBI taxonomy): domain Eukaryota; kingdom Metazoa; phylum Arthropoda; class Insecta; order Hymenoptera; family Apidae; genus Melipona; species Melipona bicolor. The sequence goes on from JAHYIQ010000020.1 coordinate 1,779,625, forward strand.
CTTCAAAATTAATAATAAAAAGATCACGCAGTGGTAATTTCTTGATTGAATGTAGCATAATTGATATTTGGTATCTTAACAATCAATTTAAACAAAAAATATGTAGCTTATCGGTAGTAACATTTAGAAATTCTAAATTAGATACATAGTATGTAATATGTAACATTTTTGTCTCTAATTTAGTAATTTCTTAATTAAACTTAGTGAAATAGATGTATTGATATATAATGTTTTAGTAGTTTTTATCTTTGTCTGTTTACATAACTTTATTTATTATTTGTACACATTTTGCAAAACTACTTACTTCATTGATAAATTTTTGAAACTTTGACACACATATGTAGAATTTTCAATTCCTCTGATCTAAATACAATTCATTCCATTCAAGGAAGGACTCTTTTCTCAAAACATTATTCTGATTGAATCTGGTAACAAGTTACAGACCCAAAATGAAACGAATATTCAGCAGCATAAGTGGATGGTATTTGGCAAAAGTGAAATGGCTTCCAGACAGGCGGCATGAGAAAACAGATTGGCAAGAGAGGCACTTCCTGCGGCCGTACCTTTCAGGTGGCGAAACTCTGTTATTAATTCCTTCTGTATCGCGACGTAACGTCGATACACGTGCAACGTAATTAATTAGAACGCGAAACCGTGATTGCGATTGCCAGAACTCTCCCTCTCTCCCAACCAAGAACACAGACACAAAAGGAGATACGTGTAGCAATTACACGTGTGAAGGCTCTACTTTGTTTTCAAGACGATTCCTCTTACCGTATCGTATTATGCATGCAGAGCGGAAAGAAACAAATAGGCATTCCCTATCGGCCGCTGATTGGTTCTATCGGTTAATTACCACTTTCCCGGCCTTTCATCTTGATTCACTTTTTCCTCTTTCCTCACAGAGAGTGCTGGATCGTCTTTCCAACTGATACAGATCTCATCTTTCTCACTATCATTGCGCAGGGGCTTCGAGAAGTCAACAGTACACTTTTGAAAAAAATACCAGAAGAAATCGAATTTTTTTTTGGTTGGAATTTTAATGTAAGTGGTATCTTAGATTTTTTAAGATTTATATGACGTACTGTACTATGGTGTATAGTTATATAGGATGGGGAACAAATGTAAAATTTCTAAAAGCAATTTTTTTCCTAAGAGGGAATTTGAATCTGTAGATATTGAATTAGAATTTATAAATTATTACTTTTTAAAAATTATTATCGTGTACCAATTTCATTAGCAAACTAGAGATCAAGTGACAAAACCAATTTCATAGATAAAAAGAATATTGTAACAATAATTCTAAAATACGTTTCGAAGTGAATAAAATACGTTCTTCACTTTGCGCACGAATCTGTTCCAAGTCAACCGATTGCACAATTTCACACGTTCGCACTCCGATCTCTATCTGAGGAGCTCAATCGTGGACCGAATCACTATATCACTACATCTAAAGTCAATAAACGATATGAAAACAATAACCAAAATAGCGGAAGATGCGCCGATGTCACGCAAGAGGAACGCGACCGAACTGAATACACCGGCTCTCATCGATCGACAAGCGTCAACAAGTGACCCGATACCGTCGAAATTCTGCACGGTCAGCGTCGTCTCGTGTTTTCGGAACGTGAGCGATTTCCACATCAAACGTGCCGGGAGTATCTCGTCAATTCCTTTAAAAACCAGTCTCGTCTTCAGAATCCTCACAGTCATCCTCGCAATCTCATCGACCATTTACCAAAATGCAGTTGAACGCGTGTTTTGTGTTTTTGTTGCTCGGTTTGTCGTTGTCCCGGGCGATCCCAGCGGAGAAGAAAGAAGAAGCGAAGAAAGAATTGGAAAAGAAGGAGCCGGAGATAGAGCAGACCGGAGAAGACACCGACAGGTCTAAAAAGTCGGTATTTTTAATGGACCAATTGTCAGGAGTGCCCAGAGCTCAAAGTTTCGGTATTCAAACACCTTCAAATCTACACTCTTTGAACATCAAACAATCTGGAGGCGTGTCTGAGACTATCAGCATCCAGAATCCACAAGTTGCTCAGACTCTCAATATTCAGAGTCCTAAATCTACTCAAAGACTGAATATCAAGTCAGGATCAGGGATATCTGAGACTATCGACATCCAGAATCCACAACCGATTCAGACTCTCAGTATTCAGGGTCCTCAATCTACTCAAAGATTGAATATCAAGTCAGGAGCAGGAATTTCTGAGACTATCAACATCCAGAATCCACAACCGGTTCAGACTCTCAGTATTCAGGGTCCTCAATCTACTCAAAGATTGAATATCAAGTCAGGAGCAGGAATTTCTGAGACTATCAATATCCAGAATCCACAACCGGTTCAGACTCTTAGTATTAAGGGCCCTCAATCTGCTCAAACATTGAACATCAAGCCAGGTCCAGGAGTTTCTGAAACTATTAGCATTCAAGGGCCGCAACCTGTTCAAACTTTGAGCATTAAGCCAGCGTCAGGACCTTCCGAGACTATTCGTATTCAAGGATTGCCATCGTTTGGCAACGTTCAAACGTTCAACATCCAGCCAAGTTCTCAGGGAGTCCAAACGCTGAGCATTCAAGGCCAACCTCTTCAAACTTTCAGCGTCAAACCAGGCTCCCAAGTTCAGTCGTTCAGCATTCAAAGTGGTCAATCCGCGAATGTAATAATGGGTCCTCACAATGCCAAGACCGTTCAGGTGATTCATCCAGGCCAAGGTGGTTCTCAAACTAACGTGAACATCGTGCAACCTTCGGTGAAGAAGGAGATCGACGTGCCGGTTGTCGAGAAGATCACTCGAACGGAGAAAATCATGGAGCCCGGGGTTGTTGTTTCTGAAGTGGAAAAGGAAATTGTCTCCCCTGTGACGCCTATTTTCAGGGAACAGCTGACTCTAGATCCGCAATGTTCTTGTTTCGTATTGGCAGAACCAGAGGCTGTGGCAGCTTTCTTCAAGTATCCTCAACTGAGATTTGGGAAACAGAAGATCTTCTGTTGCGCTGTGAGACCCAAGGTGTTGGTTGAGCAACCCGTGAGGGTTTTGGAAGTAATGGAACGCGCTTTGATAAATTGAAATTGTTCTCGAGGAGTTTCTGTGCAAGATGGCATGGTTTATTTGCTCTCTGTGAGTTTTTTGAGAGCGATTGAAGTGTAGCCACAGAATCATTGTAACTGGAGAAATAAAGTTGAAAATGTATCAAATTTATACCGATTTTTTGATATTGAAAGTCTGAATGTCGCTCATCATTGCTCATACTTGTGAAATTTTGAGGAAACCTGGCCCAACCACTCGTAACTACTGAGAAAACTAAACAAAAAGAAATCCTAAATTCCTAATTTACGTTCCACTCTTTGAAACGGGAGTTGCACTACTGAAAGATCAACTGTGATAAATCAATTCCAACACCTTCAAACTCGAGTCAACTGACGAGCAAAAGAGAGGGGAGGGAAAGGGGGGGCAATGAAAGAAGGGAAGAACGTCAAAACTCACCACTTTTGGCACGTGTTTGCTGCTGAAGAATACGTGGAAGGTGACCAGCTGGGAGACCAGCGGGCTGCCACAGTTTCTCAAGTACTTGATAGCGTCGAGAGTCGCCGCGAAGTCTGTGCCGGGGGCGTGCATTGCAATCGATATCGGCGCCCTCCATCGTTCCAGCAACGGCTCCAGATTGTCCAGGAACGTGTAATCCGCGTGCGTAGTGTACGTCACGCTCTCCCAGCATCTCACCGCCATGCTCATCGGCACGTAATTATAGAGGACCCAGTAATCACCGCGTTGCGCCCTCCTCGGCTCCAGCGGCTTTTCATTGCACGGTACCGCTTCTTTTAGGCTCATCGTCGGTTGAACCACGGGCGTACCGCTCCTCGCCTGCAACAGAAATGCCAAAACTGGTTAACTGGACGGACCCAAGGTGAACCGACGAGATTCTTAAACCTCAGGCAAACGCAAACAGTTTGTCATATCCCATATACCCGACTGTTTCAATAATTGAGCAATAAAATGAAATATTAATCATGACGTGCATGTACATTGATCGTGACATCTATGCGACATGTTACGTAATGTAAAAAGATTTCAGTTGGAAAGAACACTATATTGTGGAATATAGGGATCCCTAGGCGAAACGCTAGGGAATAATATTTTTCCATGTATCATCGTACAAACATGATACAAAATACTCTGTGTAACAGCGTATAAGCAAGTTGTGCACACGATGCAGTTTCACTTTTGAACCGATTCTCGATAAAAAACGTAATATCACGATAGGTTACCTCGATACAGACACACACATACACGTACACACTTTACCTCACAACCTTCTACAGTGAATTTTGCGCGTGACATTACCAGCATTCCCCTTTATTACTAAATTATTGTTAGATACAGTTTCTTGCAGCAGTCTCCATCAGAAAGGTTGTAGACGGAGATGGTAAAAGCTTTCGCTTCAATTTTGCAAAGTGATAGGGGGAGGCGAAGGGAGGGAGGGGGGAGATACACGTTAAAGTTCCCACCTTTTGAAATATTGAACTGCACAGCGGTCGGAAGCGGCTTCTGAGCCTGGTTTCACGCGACTTAATTCCTCCACGCTCCTCTAGGAAGCTGTGAAAAGCTTGATTTGCGAAAAAAAAGAAAGAAAGAAAGAAAGAAAGAAAGAAAAGAGGAACCTCAGCTTAACCTTAAACGCTATCGACTTACATACACATATACGTGTGTACTTAAAATGTCGAACAATCGCGGAATTATTCGGACTTTTTTTTCAACGACGATGCTTGTGTTGAATTTTCCTTTTTATTAAATATTAATAACGTTGTTTCGATTTTCAGTGGTGGAAATGGGATCGACATTTGAAGAGACATCAGGAATTAAATTAATGAAGAAAATTGAGACCGTGCTTGAAAAAATTAATACAAGGAAGTTTCGTCTCCAGCCATTGTTAACAAAAATAAAAAAAAAGGCAGAAGTTAAAGTTAAAAAATAACTGATAGACAACTTTAATGCTTCGAAGGGATTAGATGTCCCCGGCAGATTAAACAGTTTCAGCGTAGTTGATACGACGATATTGAACTGTTCTGCACGTGAACAGTTTAACAGGTTCGGTACAGTTAAAGACGGTTACACGAGTCGTGGCGTTGTATCTCGGTTCATGAAGGTTATCGTGACTACCGTGCAACATGTAACACGACAATGCAAAAGCGGCCACTTCTGAAACCCGACGTAGTCTCTCTCTCTCTCTCTCTCTTAAGACAGATCTTATCCAATGATCAGGATTTTAAACGAGGTCGAGCCACTTTTCATCCAACGAGAACGTTTGAAGCGAGTTCGCCTGAATTTTGAATGAAAGTCGATCGTTTCGAGCGGAAAACGCTTCTTCTTCTTCTTCTTCTTCTTCACGATAAAATCTGGCGAGATAAGGACCCCAATAGAGAATATCCACAGTGACGGACACTCTGCAATCGAAGAACCCCTTCTGCGCTTGGCTCTTGTTCTTCGTCGTATATATTTTCCGTCAAGCCTGCCGAAATGTAATATCTCGTCCAAGGAGTTGTAAAGTTTTTTAAGTATTCCATTTTCGACACTTGTAACATTTTGTATTAGTTACTTCGTTTTATACACAATACCAGAAAAAAAGAACAACGTCCAAAGTCGATCGTGCATTAAATTTTCCACGAACAATTCTGCATTCAATTTTCTTACGTTTTCCATTTCCTGCTGAAATTACACGTCAAGTTTTCCATACTTCTCATTTCTTCGTTAGAATCTCCCACGATCAATTGTATATTAAATTTTCCGCATTTCCTACAGTTAGATTAATAATAATCTTCTTTCTGCCAGAATTAATTTTCCACGTTAAATTTTCCATTAGCAATTCCACGTTGAACTTTCCAACTGCGATCAACTTCCCGCGATTAATTCCAACAAACATTCGATCGTGCAATCAACTCCGCCGTCGATTAAAATCAATTTACCTCGAGGAAGACGATTGACTGGAGGAAGACGTCGAGGCAACAATGTTAAACTCAGCCAGAAACGGAAGGCACCGGTGGAATAGTGGAACGGAGCGACTGGAAGAACGATTAGTCATCGGTGCAAGTCGTTTGATGGAAAGTTCGATAGAACGAGATTTCTCCCGCCGGTTTTTTGCGCAATTATCGTGGCAGCGCGCGCGATTGTCGCTACTTCCCTGGGATCGAACGTGATTATCGATCGCAGCATCGAAGGTAATCTGTTGGCGGGATCGTGATGGCTAACAAATGGTACGCGGAACAGCTGTTCGATCGAAACGGCGATCGGTCCGTGAAATTGGTTATGGTTGACGGTATCAATAACCGAGCTGTGAATAATTCATTGACACTTAATGTTTATTATCTCGTCGGGTCGATTTCAACCGATTTGGCTCAATTTAGATCCATTTGTTTTGTTTCCTCGTTTCCCGATTTATTTGAAATCGAGCGGAACAACTTTATTTATTTAAATTAAATTACTCGTGCTATTTGAAACATTTGCTCACTTTCGTTCTGTTCAAATTTCGTTTCAAATTCTTTTTTTCTAAACACATTCGGTTCACGGTAGTGTCTCTCAGATGTACAGACGTGCTCATAAAAGAATGTTATTACGTTGTGTGGCTGAGTAGCTCCTTTCAGAGTGTTCTCTTTACCATAATGGATACATTGTTTCACGTTAACACTGCAGCGTTAATTTCACTTGTACTTACTATATTTAACACTTGCCGTGTACTTAAGACGGCTACTAATTTCTTACCAGATATATCTTCACAACAAATATCTTCTTGTAACTTCTACTTCTATATTTTCCGTACAGGTTTCACATTTTACTAATAAAAAATGATTGAAATTATTAAATTACCAATAACATACTGACTTACTTAAAAGAAAGTGTATTCCAATATCGTTCGCAATGATTTTTCTCAGATAATTGGACTACTGTTGCGACCAAAAATTCCTCTCACTCCCACCCCCCAAAACAAATCAGCTCACCGTCTCATTACGCCTGTGCTCCGACTTGTCAGCGTTTTCACTATCAGCCTTGGCCTCGTTGATCGTCGGCCTCGTGGTGAGCAGTCTGTTCTTGGCTGGACCAGTCGCGTTACCACGCGTGGTACCCTTGCTAGCGGCATCCTTAGTGGCTGGCACAGCCGATAACGTGGCGCCTTTCTGAGTGCCATTTACAAGGTCCACGGCGCCAAAGGTCTCCGATTGCAACGGCGCCGCCCAATTAGTCGGCGGTTCCTCGATCCAGGGCCCGGAGGAGCCGAAGTGGGCGCATACGTAGAGCAACACGCAGATGTTGAGCACCACCGACACCCGAAGTGCCCAATTTCTACGCAGTATGCTCAACATGCTCATTCTCCAGCCTCCTCCAGGACACCACGAGCCGGTTGACGCTCCTTATCGTGATCAGACGATTGGATGGACGACGATGCTTTTGCCGCGTACTCGTCCACCACCGCTCCCCCACCCCTATGGGGCCCGTGATGCTCCGCGATCAGGATCTGAGCATGATTCCTCGCAGCCTCGACCTCCTCCCTCCGCTTACTCCCTGAAATACAAATTAATCTTTGTCAAAAAAAAACATTAATATTACAACAATAATATTTCTTTAAAGTTTCAACAGGGACTATTATGACGAGAAATTAACGTTGTTTCCTTTTCCAATTTTTGTTTCTATTTTCAATTTTGAAAGTTTATATTAGATTGCTAAGCTACTTGAATTGATTCGAATCGTTTGATTTAATTTTCAAATAAAACGACGCTAAGAAGAAATGATTAACTTCACCTAGGCTATGTTTTCTATCTTCGTCCCTGCCACATTAAAATCAAGCGTAGACCGTGTCGAGCGTTTAACGGCCGACGATCAAACAATGAAACCATTGGCGTTGGTTGTTCGTCGCCGTTCATGCGTGACAAATGTGGCAAAAAAGGATCGAAACCCAGCCATTACGCAACGCGCACGTCATTATCACCCTCCCCTCCCGCCCGGCGGATCGAATTAGGTAACCGAGTTACTGACAAGTCGTTAACAATACTTTCAGCGGTTCGGCATTCGAGATCGCACGACTCGCGTTTGTGCAACAGCCAGTGAAATCGCGGGTAGCCCGGTGGAGATCATTAAATCTGGTTGTAACCTGGGGGGATCGTTTCTTAATCCGGCTGGCTCGTTTGGTCACGGAGTTGATAAATCAATAAAGACGAGTTAATTTTAGTCGGATCGATTAACACCGTCATGAGCGAAACTTTAATGGTAGTTATTATTTTGTGCGAGTGCAATGAAGGAATATAAATACGCTGCAGAGCTAGCGATGTCAGACCGAATAGATCTTTATGGGTTTTCATATTTTTACAAGATCTGAACAGAGATTTATTTACTGTATTTACTGTACAGTAAATAAATACTGCTTTTTCGTATGTTGTATGCAGTTCGATCACCAAACTTAATAATTGATCCAAAGGATGACGAGTAGTCTGAAACCTCTAAAATCCTCTAAAACTCTCTAAAACCCTAACAGAAATGCATTGTAATTTAAAAAAAAAAAAATCTTTATTTAATTACAGTCTCGCACACAAGAATCCCAATTTAACAACTGTCTCAAGCTGATTACGTGTTGTACAGCTTGAACCCAATTCAAAACCCTAACAACAGACCAACCTAGAGGTTCACGAGTAACCTAACATCTGAAATCTCTAAAATCCACCGAAACTCTCTAAAATTCCAACAGTAATTTAAAAATAATCTTTATTCTATTAGTCTTGCATATAAAAATACCAATCCAAAGCTGATCACACGTTATACAACGTGAACCCAACTTAAAACCCCAACAACCTAGAGGTTCACGAGTAACCTAACGTCTAAAATCTCTAAAATCCTCCAAAACTCTTTAAAACATATTAATTTAAAAATGTAATTTAAAAAAAAAATCTTTATTCTGTTATAGTCTCGCATATAAAAACACCAATCCAAAGCTGATCACACGTTGTACAGCGTGATCCCTAACAACAGACCGATCCAGAGGTTCACGAGTACCCTAACCTCTAAAATCTAACAGAAACGCATGGATCCAGCATTCTCAATGCCCTTTGCATTCGACTGGCATTATCCGGGAGCATGCTCTTTGAGTCGTTCCCCTCTCGTATCATTCGCAGGGGATTGTACAAAGGCCTGTTTCAGCGGTGGTACGATTCTTGCGCACGATTATTAGCGACGAACGGCCGGGGGTAAATTGGTACGGTACTTTGTATCGCGACTTAATACGATATACACGTACAGCAGACAGGCTGGCAGTTTCTGAAGTTGAATTGCACGTCGGTGGGGAACGGAGAGGTTGGGCAACGTCGTGCCGGGAACCACGCGAAACGATGCATTGCTTCCGATGATTATTGCCGAAGAACGGACCCAACACGGAGGAAAACACGATTTACAGTGCGCCAGGCTTACTTTTACAATTTTACAATTTTTCACGGCATAGCGTACACACGTACGCGTTTACAAATTGTACAAAATAGCGTAAGTCTTTCGATTAATGTTATTGTACAGGCTGATCCACAAGTTTGGATCGGGTTGTACGACACGATGAGCAAAACAGCTAAAGTAACGGTCGTCTTTCTTCGTTTTCTCTTTTCAGAGGAGCAGTAGAGAGTGTTGCAAGCAACAATTTTCCCCCGATAAACATACGTTTGATTTTGCTTCGTTTGCTGGTAATGAAGGTTTAGAGACGCGAGAGTTGAGCGCCTGGCGTTGTGCAACCCGTTGTGCATCACCCATTTCCGCGGGAACTTTAAAACGTTGTATTGCGTTTTTTTTTTTTATATAAACTATGCATCGGTATATGTGGTACAGATTCATTTGTTAGTTCTCTTCCAAGAGAACACGTTCGTACGTGTTCTTTTTCGATTTGCGTTATCGTAATACGTATTTATGCTTTGAAAACTCGCGGTTTCGAAGCGTTTTTAAAACAGAGAAAATGGAATAGTAGACCGTTACGAATTAATTAGTTTTACAACATTTTATAAATAACGTTTCGTTTTTGAATTTCGTAATTAAGCGCCTGATGTCGCGAGCAAGTATCTTTTCTAACGGATACAATAATTTTTATTAAACAGATTGTTTATCTATTAATTATCGATAAATTTCGTGGAAAAATAATTAATATTCGTTGCGTGCAAGTGGATCTAAAACTAAGAAAATGAGAAAAGTTAAGCCTCTTTCGTGCTCGATGTTGCAGCTTATCGTGGTAAATTTTAACTCGACGCGCTCGACACGAAACATTGGTCGATATCATGCATAATAATGCGTAATAACACGATGATCCGATGGGACTAAAAGTCAAATTAATGGAAATCCCGCTGGGACCTGCATTACCGGTAGAGAAAAAACTCGAAAGTAATTTGCGTTAAAAAAAAAAAAACGTACGTAATTAACAGGTGGAAATGAAATTTCTCGATGTTTGAGCACGATGCGTAAACTGGTTATATAAAACTCTCTATAAATCGGATGAAAAAGAAAGGGAAAAAAGATTCGCGTGCTAGAAGACGTTTCTAAGACCGATTTTCGAGCTTGGTATGCACTTCATTAGAGATAATGAATCAACCGGTAATGGAACAGTCCCAGTTTCGTCATTCCTTTTTCCACAACTTTCCAATCTTCTTCGCGACTGCTCAGAAAATGATACATTGCCCGAAAGACTGTTTCCTTATTGTTTCAAAGATCTTTGGAATTTTATTACGATGATGAACGGTTGTTTGAAGGAGCCTTGTTTCTGTTTCTAGGTTATGCTTCGATTTATGACTCGAAGTGTTTCTTTCTTTATCATGCATGCTTTACCATGATGATGGACGAATTCAATTCAACTTCTTTCAACTCAGGATTAACAGATTAATATCTTTGTTTCAAAGATATCGATCTCAATTGTATAGGTTAGGTTCGAAGTAGATTTTGATTGAGCTTAGGTTAAGCTAAAGGCCAAATTTAGACTAGGGATTTAGGCTTGGGCAATGTGCTTGGATTAGGCTTAGAGCTACGTGCTGATTAGATTTTGGTTAGGCTTGGGCCATGTTCTAATTATGTTATTAAGTTACGGCAGCGCTAGATTCCTATTAGATTTAGGTTCTGTTTCCCATATTACTTTTTTGATCGTGTTTTGAATGTTTTGTTTGCGACCACAGGTCAAAATTTAATTAAATTCGGAACTTCAGAACGTTAGGATACGTGGTTTAATTACGTTTGAATTCAAATCAGACACTAGTTTTACCGCAAATTCTTGAACATTTGTGAAAAATCGAAAGAATGGCGAGGGATGTAAAAAAAAAAAAAAAAAAAGATCAAATAATGATCTACAGAGTCCACAGAGCTAAAATTACGATCAAAGTCTCCATCTTAAACCTAACCTAGTCATCAATTCAGATTCATATTAACCACTTAGTCCAACAACCAAACGTTGTATAAGAAGTTGATTAACTTTCGAAAGTAGCGAGAATGGGACACCGTTTCGCGAGCAACGGATTACGCCAGCCTGTATAGTTAATCGCTCGACGCGAATAGAAGACACGAGATGAACGGTCGACGAACTTGTCGTATTGCAAAGTCACCGCGGTGCACGCAGGTGGGGGTAAGAAAATCGATGCAACTGTTAATACGAGTGATTCATCGGGACTCAATTACCGTGCAAACGCACGAGATGTTACCTACTCGTACCCGTCGAGGGCACAACATTGAAACCATTCGTCGTCACGCCGCGGCAATAGCCTTTAATAGCCTCTTTATCTCCTTTTACGTCATGGAAAAAAATCCTATCAGTCTGAATCTCATTGCGGAGGCACGCTCACTCTACGTGCGTAACGGATGAAATTATTCATTCGCAAGGTAGAATAATTTAGTTGAAGGACTGCAATGTCGAAATCAGATGTTTGTTGATTTCGTTGTACAAATTCATAGAAAGTTTTTACCTAGCGGAGTTGAAGTTTATACGACTCTGACTCGAATCCAGGCGTTTATTAACGCGAAGAAACTGATGGCGCGATACTAGCGCCACTAGAGCGTTAACTACGTGTCTACGCAGCGGGGGAAAAGTCCTAACTCTCAATAGACACATTAGACCATTCGTTATCAGTGTGAAACTATTCTCCGAAGCTTAATAATATTTTTATTACCTCTCTGGTGACGGTGATGAAGCATACGTTGATTTGTGAATGCATTGTGAAACGCTCCGACAACCGTAATTCGTTTCACACCCATTACCATTCGTTCCAGCGATAAAGTCCGGCGCGTTGTTTTAAAAACAATTTCGCCGCGCACGGGTCAACGTGATGCACAATATTAATGTGCACTTCCGCAGAGGACGCGCCGCTCTAAGTACACGAAGTGCAGTACTGGCGCGTATTTATGTTGATAAGAACGACGAGAGGATCTCGCCAGAAGTGGGGGAGAGAGGAGGGGTCGTGTCTGAATTCTGATGGCGTCGAAAGTGAATAAAGCGCAACAAAATAACGAAACAAAAACTGGACACTCTCTAAACAAACAAACAATTTAATTTAAATCGAATAACTCAATAATGTCGTATTAATCATTTCACAGTTAGATCGGATCAAAATATCAATTATTTTAGACCCAGATGATCATAGATTCATAAATCATTAATTTTGCAAGAACGATATTCCTGGCAAACAAGCTGAAAGCTCGTCAATAAAACGTCTGTTTTTCAGATTGAAAGGCCGCGGGTGTCCCGTTTCCGGTGAAATTTCACTCATCATCCCTAATGGTTTCCTATGCAGGCGCACACGGTAACCACATTATCTCCCACGATCAAACTCCCCGCGAGTGTACCAAGCTTTCAGCGACAATGAATTTCCTCTCTCCACCTGTAAATAAAATTCCCCCCTACCCCCCTTCCCCTCCTCTCTCGTGCACGTATGTATACGCGATACGTGTCCATCGCGAGTTGGAAGGCACGCGAATCGAGTTACGGTTGCTACATAATGAAGCAAAGATGAAACAAATATCGTAGCCATTAGGCCATTAGCCTGCAGGTTGTTACATCGAGGAAGCTATTTGCGATGCTGTTTTCGTAAATTTCGCATTAACGACGTGAAAAAATTGTTTCTGGAAAAAATTAATTTTAATGAACTTTGTTTTACTACGTTTCAGGAATAATTTGTCAACAACTAAAATTAGTTAAAAATTCTCTTATACACTGTAGTATAAAGTTGTGAAAAAAAAAGAGAAGAAAGCACGAATCAATATGGAATACGGGAGACGAACGAGCGTTCTAAATTTTCAGCTCCGATGAATTTTCCTTGCCGAGTACAATTTTCCCTGCCTTCTCGTGTGGACGCCGTACGTGTCCTGAACGGCGTATTGTAATACGTGTCCATCGTGCGTTGAAAGATGCAGTATCGAGTCGCTATCGTGGCTCCCTATCGAACGCGAGAAACGATAACATTGTTTCCTGGCATGCGAAACGACGGTTTCCCTTTGAACGCAGGACACGTGAACGACAACGAGGTAACCGAGAACTTCTGGATTCGGTGTTCCTTCGGTATCAATTTCGGTCACCTACGCCTACTTCCGGAAACAGCCGGATGGACGGCCGGACGTCGTGGGCGTTTCGAATCGCGATCGAGATCGATCCGTTGAAAGCTGAATTCATTAGAGAAATTAGAACGAAATATGTACCGGGTGTTGCCTAATTGAGTTGTTAATCCGAATAATTTGATTTTTCTTCTTTTTTTTTTTAGCAAAATCTCGCTAAAAAATTAGAGTTATTTTTTTCACTGATCGGTATAACGGAAGACTCCAAAAGATTTTTTCCGAGAGGACAGACATTAGGAGAGATTTTGAAGGTTCGAAGAATTCAGTTGGGATCAATTATAATACTTTGGAGTGTTGGATAGTCTGGATCTTTTGAATATCCATTTATTGATTGAATTTCGATGGCAAGTTGACGGAAACGGCAAGTAACAGAATTCTTTACGAAAACGGTGCAGATGGAAAATGATGGATTTTCTTCTTTTTTCTCCTTCTTCTCGCTTTCCCTGGACTAATTTGGAACATTGCGATCATTTTTGAATCTGAATGACTGACAGTTTCCAGTAACTTAAGATAACAGAAAATTCCTAAATATTCTTTCGAAAGTTTAATATTGAAAGATACGTTCAATGTTTGCGCATGGCAAGGACAGATTAAATCAACGTGCACACGAGTAACTCTTATAAATAACAACTATTAACTTTGAATGACGAATATAATGAGAAACAGATTGCGTAACAGAGTTATCAGCTAACTAGAAATTTTTATCTATATATTAAATTCCGCGGAAGTGAACAATCTGCCAAGTTTCCATCGGAGCTCGTGGATTTTTGTCATTCAATTGACGCGTTGGATTTATTTTTCAAACAGACCACGAGCAATCGCTCTTCTGAAATATCGAAAAGGCGAACCAAACTCTCGATTCGACATATAGTATCACTGATTATCATTACAATCCAGCAAATTATAAAAGGAGGAAGCTAGACAGTCGAGTGGAAAGGGTTGAGTTGGTACAATTTTCTGGTGGTTCGGCCTCTCCGCGAAGAGAATGTTTCATTGAATTTCCCCTAGACCTAGGCGGTATCTCTCCTCCGTCTGCCTCCGTGTTTCGCGGCGAGTATTTCTGTACGGTGTCTGGTAATAGAGTTATCGTCTAAATTCGTTTAGAAACGCAACGCAGAACCCGCGGTTTCTTCTTCCCAATGTGTTTTTCCACTTGTACTGGAAAGTCCACTTGACTGCTGCTTTTCCCTACTTGAGTTATCAGATCTTGGAACAGATAAGCCGGATAAACGATAAAACGATTCCCCTGTCAAGTTGTGTAATACCGTCTAGACTATGTTTGAAGGTCATTCGAAAATGCGACTCTATGATTTTTATCTCGATTGGTAATTTTATATATATATATAAACTGGCGAAAATTTGGATTTCATTAATTTTGGATTGACTCAGTGGGTTCAAATTAAGCTAACCGTCTGTCGTTAGCGTTTGAATTAGATTTGAATCGCGTCTTAAGTCGAGATTTGCTCCGAAACTGTCCCCCTGTTTCCGTACAAGGTTACGTTCGGGTCAGATGTAACTTGCGATTTAGTTTGCGTTTGATGTAAGCTCTCTGTCTGCCGCTGTACGAGGTGAGCTGTCAAGCTGAGTTCTGGTCAAACTCCTCGAGCACTGCCGCGCACGACACCAAATATAGACTCGACCGTTCACGCGGTTTCAGAATCTCAGGACGAAGGAGGCACAGCGTGCGCTTCAGAATTTTGGACGCGTTAGAATCTCGACGTTTGAAGAAAACGCAACGTAGCAATGTGAAAATTTTGGAATTTCAACTGAAAGTTCTCCCGTTCGAGAAGACGCGAGAGAGAAACAGAGAAGAATGGAGAACAAACCTCAGGGAGGAACGCCGAAATATTTATCTCTCCGAGTCAAGGATCGATCCAACCTTCCAGGGCCCTCGGTCTCGGGTTGTGGCTTCTCGGCTGCTTCCTGACGGAAACCGATGTTCTTTCGCCGCGATACGCTCCGTCACAGGCCTAAGCAGCTACTGATACCAATGGAGCATGCTGATTAAACACAGCCGCCGCTGCTCGAAAGGAAACGTTCAACCAGCGTGTAGCTGGTTGCAATCACCACCTACCAATAGAGTACACAATTGCGAGTTCGATAACCTGAATTCAGACTCGTGTCGACGAAGACGCGTGTCCTCTTGCCAGACATACGTTGATACAAACGTAATCTAATTGTAAACATAACGTTATCTTATATAATTCATCATCTCCGATTCATGGTATAGACGTAGTAGGTTAATGTGCTAACTACGTGGCAGTTAGTGTGCCACGTTGCTATAGTTACTTGGCAGAACCAAGTGAAAAAAATCATTGCGAGACTATACCACGAGCGCCAGTACTTGTTGAAATCAATCGCAAAGCGCAACTTGCAAGACTTACACTCTACTGAGTTCAGTAATTATTCAAAGTTAAGTGTAGTAAGAATATTTTCAGTCGTTTAAGCTTTAAAATTTCGATATATCTGATTTGTATTATATTGTTATGGCGTGCAATTGTAAACTTGCAGCGATGAATAAAGAATTTAGAAAAAAACTGCACGACTTGTACCCCAGTACGACTGGTCTCACTGAAAGGCCCAGAAGCAACTGTTCCGACTAGGGAACGAAGATGACTTTTTTGCCATAGAATTTCATTGATATGCAAACATTTGAATCGATAGAAAACAACGCCACGCCTACTCGCGAATCATGTGACCCAAATCAACCAATCGCTAATTTTCGTTGCATTAGCGTTGCATCTGAAGAGGTTCGCTACTGCTGATTTTCTGGGTTACCCCCGCTAAAATCACTTTCAGTGATAAAATGGGAATCCCAAGAGGAACGAGCAAATGGGACATGGTATACACTGAGGTTGCGTCTCATTATGCGATTATAAATCATTCTCGACTCACGCGGAACTTCGTAGTCAGCTTTGATATCACGGAGGATTCTCGTTGCGAAATGAAGTCGCGTTTCTAAACTGGTATTAAGGAAATTAGGATAGTCAACGCGTATGATATGAAGCAAGGTCATTTGATAGGGTCGAACGAATACGGGTCATCTCGGCCATCTTTAGATTGGCGCTGGTGCTTGGGGCGCGTAACAGGCTGCTCTCTTGTGCGAGCGTTCTTAATAATAGCTCGAATCGTCCAGAATTAGGCAAGCTTTCGATAAAAACGGAAGCGATGACGTCGTTCAAACTGCCATCGCGTGAATATTGAACGCACGCGAAATTTATAACAACGAATTCCAATGTCCAATCTTGACAAAAACTGTTGCTAGATCTTCTCGATCTTTTTTGCAAAGGAACTACGAGACACTCGAACCTAAAATTTTGGCAGTTCCTTTAACACTGTCGGTAGGAAAGAATTTTTACAAAAATGACAAGATATATTGATCAATTTATAACTTTTTTAGAGTAGTTTCGCAGATTTTTATAAAATATACGAATAAAAGTTTGCGTTTCTTTCATTGTACTGTAAACTCTTTCCTATTCCTTGCACTTTGATATTCCTCTGACAGAATTTACACACTTTGTATGTCGATAATTCCAGTATTAAAATCCTGAATGAGGAATAAAATCCAAGAAAATCATTCGTACCGTTAACGGCTGGTTATTTTCTGTAGCTTGGAAGCTTGCTTTAGTGTCATGAGAATTTTTATAGCTGCTCGTTAGACTCGTTTATCGCGAAATAACAATAAAAAAAAAAAAAACAACCGTAGTTTCAACGTTTATCTATGTCCTTTCAATTCGATCGTCGCGAAATCGATGAACACTTCCGTGTCAGATACGTTGGGAAAAAAGGACAAGTGTACATATTGACCGTACGACTTTATCAATTCGTTGCTTATCAATATTTCATTTAAAGGTTTCACCTTTGAGAAATATCATTTTAATATGCGCGTTGGTGCCGCTTTTTTCTCCTCCTCTTTTTATTTTTCCCTTTTTGAAAAAAGATAAATATTCGCGGTAATTTGCGATACGTGCCCGTGCACGACGATAATTGCTCGCACACGTGATAGAAATCATAACGTTTCTTTCCATGAAATATAATTGGCATCGATCGTGGATAATTACGGGCATAATAAATGTGATGTTTGATGTTTATAATTGGTTGCTGCGATTAATTATCGTTCCACAAACGTGAGAGCCACTGTATGTTTTCTTTATTTATGTCCGAGAATTTCTGTTAATTACATCGCGTAGCTTTTTGCCTCGCTTTTTAATCGCAGAATAAATACGGCGTCCAGTGAAATAAAATTTCTCGTCTAAAATTCGTGATATAAAGTGTATACCTCTGTAAATATAGTCTCTCATGTACATGGTTGTGAAGAAATGTAACGTTTCGTACATTTGCTCTTTCACAATTTTCATAATGATCACGCAACTTGCGATCAGTCGCAGAAATCTACTCACATTCTGACTGGTTAAAAGAATTTCAGGCACTAAATTATTTACGATCACTAGAACAAATTGCATCGTTGCCAAGGATACGTATTCACTATCGCGTTATTAACGCACGATGAAGGATTTATAGTGGCCTCAGAAATAAAAAGGTCGATCGTTTACGCGTGTTTGGGATTGCCAATGACTCGGAGCATTGTGTAATATCCTACATCAGGACGCAATAGAACGTAACTAGCGAGACACTTTCGAGTTTTTAATCTTTGGAGAGTCTTTTTGCAAGTTAATACAGTTAAATTTTTTGCAAAAAGATTTGACAATTAATACTCAATAATCTACGAAAAACGATATCGTGGTTATTCGTGGAACACATCTAGCAAGAGACATTTCCTTTCCAGGATGTTCTACCACGTGTAACTTAGATATTTGGCAACTTTCAAATTCGATTTTTTCCAAAACGAAGCGCCACTCGAGGTACACTCACTTCACACTTTTGACTCATCTTTTCACGTGGAATCGTCTCCTTGTCAATTTTACTATAGTTACCAGGACATTTTATATTTGTCAAATTTGAAATTCAGTTTTTTCCAAAAGGAAGAGCCACTCGAGGTATACCCACTTGACGTTTTTGACGTAGAATCGTCTCCTTGTCAATTTTATTATAGTCATACAGGGGCAATCATAGGCTTGATAAGTTGAGAAACAGTTGTTCGCAGCACGTGGCTGATACATCGACGTGTTACGTCATTAGAGCACGATCTCGAGGGACGCGCGAGAGCAGTCGAATCGAGTTCATGGACGTAAAGCAGAGCAACGAGTGGCCCGATTGAAAGGTAGAATGGATCTACCAGGCATATGTGACATAGATGCGCATACTTGAAATGATCGACGTTAATGGGCAAACAACGCGAGTTACGCACGTAGTCCGGCGGTCATGGGGCAATTTAAACAGAGTCTGACCGAGTAATTTGTCAGCTACCTGCATCCACCGCCTCTTGCCTGGTCTTCTCGTAACGCTGGCGAGGGCAATAAGTGGTTGGTTCTATCTTCCAAACTAATCCTTTCTTCCAAACTAACCAAACATCGCTCAACTAGAAACAACCTCGCGCTCGTCATTCTCAAAACTGGGGGAAGTTGAAGTTTCGTCGAGTCTCTCGCTGCTGTTCTACTTCTACCACAGATTCTCCGAAGTATATAGTTATCAGCTTGGGGTTTTAACAGAATACCGAAACGTTTGTCACGAAGAAGCGTGACGTGTTCGTCATCAACGATTTTAAAACGAATGAAAGCCAGAGGGAAAAAGTGCAATTAACGGCACGTGTTCGTTAATGGTCTAAGATCTCAAGCAAGATAATGATTCATAAATCCTCCGGCAATATCTTAACGACTCCTGAAAGCATACTGGTTACTCTGCACAGGACACAATGAGCGTTGATTTGTACGCATTATACACTCTAATCGATCGTCATTCAACGACGTACGAATACAAAATTCTTGTCAATTGCCGTGCAACGTAATTTTATTCGAAATACGTGTCAATGCCGCGTGCGACGAGAAAAATGTGGTTGGACGACCGAATCGTCGGTTTTTATTGGGGAAAAGAAAAAAAGTAGCGGAATTCGTGTCGACGATTGTTGATGGAAAGGCACGTGACGCAAAACACATTTCCAGCTGGGGATCTCCACCCCCCGGAGTTGAAGAGTGTTCGTTTCATCGAGAGATTCATTGCGCGATAAATCGTACGTAATTTATTGTCGTAATTTATTAACAGAGGAATGGCCATTACCACGTAAACAGACACCTATCCAGTTGTTTCGCACTTTCACTCGAGTCATTCCCGCTTTTCCCGCTTTATTATTGTTAAAGATTCCTTCCTAAAGAAGAGAAGTTCCATCACAAAAAATTCGGGAAACAAAAGAGTTTAGTTTTCGGTGGAATCTTCTGCGCCAGTTCGTACCAAACACACACACACACACAGACAGAGCTGAAAGTTCTCCGAAAGATTAATGTAATATTACGTGTTCTATTGTTTGCAGAAGGTAACAGCGCGCTGCCGTCGGACTTTCCAATCCAATTATCAAACGCAACGTTTGAGTTTCCAATTTAGGCCACGTATTTGACTTTCCAATTGAAAAAAAAGAATATATATATATATATATATATATATACCGGAGCAAACAATTTCGCAAAATTAACAGCCTATTCGTTCCTCTTTCTCCTCTTTCTCTGTTTCTCAATCGAACAGTTTTTAATATTTGTCACGCGGACATTTCGAAAAGTTTCGACAAATCGATCCTCTCTTCTCCCCTTCGTGGTCTATTTTTGACAAAATTGCGATGCTCGGGATTTTTCGGAATTTGAAATTCAATTTAGAATTTTTTCAGAAATTGAATATTGTTAGTCTTCGTGCTTTCATTTCTCTCGAGTTGAGTCAAGAAACCAAATATTGTTCCAGTAACTCACAGTCTGTAAAATACGACTATGAATGAAATCTCACCGCCACGAAAGCGTGTTCCCATAATTTATCGTCATCGTTATATTTGGTAAAACTATCGTTAATCGAATGAAACGTCACGTCCTCGAGTAAGTTTACGTGTTTTCCAGTCATTTTCGCTCCTTTTTATCTTATCTTAGATGCAAAGACGCGAAACTAACAAACGAATATTGATTTGACCTCCCCCCGATAAATAGAATTACAGATCTTTATCGTATCGCGTTGGTTTCTGCATTATTAATTCTGCATTATTCACCTCCTCCTCCTCCCCTGTTCGTGCTAATCGTTCTTGGTTTTTCCCTTTTTTTAATTTTAAACTGCACGAGCAAATTCTATTAGACGGAATAATTAATCACACAAGTTCCACTGAATATCTGTTGTACGTGCGTAGAGATTTTCCAAACAGATAACTGCAATACATTGGTCAATGTTACAGCAATTATTTTAAATTCGAGTGATGAAATATTTAATTGAGTTTGATTTTTTTTTAAACACGCGCAACAGTAGAAAATTTTTATGTTCTGACGTGTTGTATCAGCTTTCCAATATTTTCGAAAACCCTAAAAGGAATGTGATTCGCAACAAAATAGTAATTATTCTCTTCTAAACCAAAAAATCACCAAAACTTACTGTGATTTTATCGCCATTGCGGTAGTTTCCCCTAAAAGAAAAGGATCCGCATAAAGTTAATGGAAGGTTGAACAAATAAACGCGACATTTTCCAATCGTTCGATTCATTAGTTCCTCTTTCCTCGTAAAACTCAGGGATAACACGTGCAAACACTTAGTGTAAATTGACAAATCATCTTGATCCTCACCGATGACGTACTTCTGTTTGCTGAACAATTTCATACGTCAATTAAATCGAATCCAGCGTGCTTGTGTCAACGAGGATTTCAACACGTTTGACGTACACGGTTGACGTAGTTTCTAATACGTGCAAAGAAACCACTTGTATCCATAAACGCAAAGAACATAAATAGAGGGAGAGAGAGAGAGAGAGAGAACAAATCTGGTAAAAAACGGAGATTGCCAAATTTCCCAGCCACTCCAGCTGTGGGCCCAATGGTCAAATCATTTCCAAGGAGACGAAACCCGGCTTTGCTGTTGTACCTTCCCGGAAAGCAAAGGGGGGAGCGGATCACCGAACGGACAGACATTAATGATTTCCCCCCGTTGTAATACGTGGAACGAGGCTGGGAGGAATGGGCGCGAGAGCGTGGTTTGCAGAACCGGTTAAACTCCCGCGACAACCTTGAGGAGAGAAGTCTCAGCAGCCGAGGCGAAGCCGAGGCAGACCACGTTCCCAACGCGGTGGGGAAGAAGCCTTACAAATTCTAATGGGCAAGTTCACGGTTCCTCAGTCCGTTTACCATCGGTGATCGTTCACATGGGACGACTTCTTCGTCGTCTACACACACACACACACATACACGTTTTTCGCAACTACGTCCTCTGGCGAATGATCTCGTGCCGCGAGACCGGGGATCGAGTATATGCAGATTTCGAAACTTTTTCAGCCACGTTTTGCTCGGATCGAAGCTTCCTCTCCTAATTACTTTCTTTTTACTTGAACTTAAAAATTGTGCAAATAGCCAGTTTTCATCTTGTTTAGTTTTATTTGCAGATACTTATACATAGTTTCATCAAGGAAGCGCTACTCGGAGGATTTGGTATTTCGTATTTCAGCTTCCTTCCCTAATTACTTTCTTTTCGTTTGAACCTAAACCACGTGAACCTGTGAATAGGTAGTTTTTACCTTGTTTAGTTTTATTTATAACATATAGCGCCATATCGTTATAATTATGTTTCGTCTCCTAATTACTTTCTTTTTACTTGAACTTAAAAATTGTGTAAATAGCCAGTTTTCATCTTGTTTAGTTTTATTTGCAGATACTTCTATATAGTTTCATCAAGGAAGCGCTACTCGGAGGATTTGGTATTTCGTATTTCAGCTTCCTTCCCTAATTACTTTCTTTTCGTTTGAACCTAACCTAACCTAACCTAACTTAACCTAACCTAGCCTAACCTAGCCTAAACCTAACCTAAACCACGTAAGCCTGTAAATAATTTTCACCTTGTTTAATTTTATTTATACTTCTACATAGTTGCATCAAGAAAGCGCTGTTGCGATATCCAACACGGTTTTTTAAACCGTTTTAGTACTATGCTGCTTGGATTTTAGTACTATGCCGTCGACTAGTGCCACAATGTTTGGTCACAATGATGCTCAATTTACAATGCGCTCGGTTTCGATTATAGCGCCATATCGTTATAATTAAGCTTCGTCTCCTAATTACTTTCTTTTTACTTGAACTTAAAAATTGTGCAAATAGCCAATTTTCATCTTGTTTAATTTTATTTTATTCTACATAGTTTCATCAAGGAAGCGCTATCGCGCTATTTGGATTTGGTATTTCGTATTTCAGCTTCCTTTTCGTTTGAACCTAAAAATACGTGAACCTATAAATAGATAGTTTTCACCTTGTTTAGTTTTATTTATACTTTTATATAGTTACATCAAGGAAGCGCTATCGCGGTATTCAACACCGTTTTTTTAACCGTTTTAGTACTTAGCTTTCGTGTCGACTTTTCAATTAAACCTAAATCATGTAAATAGGCGATTCTCTCACTCTACTATCTACTTTTATTGCGTTGCTTGGAATTTTTTCACGGTCACATCAAGGAAGCGGTTTCTTTTTAAATAGCCCCTGGCACTAAAATCTTGTTTTCCCATACACGCGATTCTTAAATGCCCATTATGCATATCGGTAGAAACTTGATTCAGTCCCCAGTCTCGAATTCGATCTTCTCGAACGGAACCCATTTCCCATCGGAAGATGGCTGGGATCGTCTCGATAAAACGATCGTTGTTCTACGTGATTTCATCGATACTGCAGCCGGTCTTTGCCTCGCTTTCGAGATTTTAACATCGATTGTTAAAGGAAGCAAAGCCAAGAGCGCGAGGGTGAGTAATTTATCAACGGGATAAGTTCATTCGGAGGAACATGGAGTGTAACCGCAATGTTACTTACGCGTGTTACTTTTTCTTTTTGCGCACATTCTGCGCGTTTCTACGCTCTTAAATGGCCCGTAGGAATTATTATCCGCGGCATCCCTGGCAGCAAGAAAAACGGGGATAACGATAATTTGTATTGGCGGAGGATAAAAAGCTGGAGGCACCGTTCTCCGGAGGCATTTACCGGCGGAAGCTGGGGACAATCCGAAGGATCGGAGAGCGCGAGGGACGAGGGTGTAGCGAGACGGACATCGATAAAGCGATTCTCGATAGCGTCAACCTGGTACAGACGGGAGAGACGGCCCTTGAAAATCGTATTATTCATCACACGGCTGGCTAGCTCTGATGAAATAACGGGTAACGCGCGCGGCTTAACCAGCGCATGCCAACGTACTATAAATAATCGCGCGGACCCGTTTCCTGCTGCGCGTCTAATGCGCTGCCACGGACAAAGTGGTGTTTAGCCTGACGAGCGCGCTCGGTAAAAACCGGACGCGAGAGGAAAATCCGTGACACCGCTTGCTCCACCTGTCCCACGGAACCGTCGTGGACGCAAGACACGCGCTTCTCCGATCGCTGAGAAACAAATGTTCTTTTTCCCAGATCGTGGAAACCCTCTAGCGATTGCCAACGATTCCAAGAACCCGGCCGAATGAAAATCTCAGAGCCGTCACACGTTCGGTCACGAGCGAGAGAGGAACGGAAATTCGACGAAACGCGTTTTCTCGGAGCGTTAATTGAGCGAAATGGGAAAAAGAGAAAATATCAGCGAGCGAGATTCGAAAGGGGGAAGAGAGCGTAGGAAGATTTATTAGCAAGAAGAGCAACGCGGAGGATTAATAAAGCACAAATGTCCGGCCGTATCCCCGACATTGAATAATTTATGGTCGCGGCAGGGAGAGAGAGAGAGAGAGAGAGAAAAGATCGGGCGGTTCGGGAAACGAAACTGAACCAGAACCCGGACTCGCTGGAATCTACTTTCACGGCTGTTCACTTTACGCCCGGCGTCCAACGCGGTGATAAACTCGAAACTTGTATCCTGGAACTGTTTCTGCTCCGCTGGAATTGCCAAATACCTCGATACGACCTCGTTTTTATAATTTTTTTTTTCCTTTTTTTTTTAGTAGTGTTTTTTAACGATACGAGAAAGATAATTGAATTTTTGACGGCGGTGGAATTATTCGTCGAGACCGGAGATTTTTCGATTCCGAATATTTCGGTGATTACTTTGTAACGCGAAAAAACTGTGGAAGACTATTTTTTAGAGTCAGTGTGATGGTTAACGAAATTTTTCTGAACTTTTTGAATTTCAACTGAAACTGGGTTGCAATCGATAATACTTTCACGGGCGTTCGTTTCGTGCCGTGTAACGCGACGATAAGGTTGAAATTTATATCCCAAAATTCCCCTGGGATGCAGCACACACAGTTTTGATGCCGCTGCGTTTCAACCTGTTCCGTGCAGAACGTACATCCATCATGTAGTGTATCTCCATTATTTTTGTAAATACGAAAAAAATAAAAGGAATTTTTTATTACTAATATTAAACTTTTTATCGAATCACGGATAGCTATAATAGTTTTAAAATTAGAGGACTCTAGAGTATTTTAAATTCGAAAGAATTAAGGTTTTTCATTTATTTTTCTACCTAAAAGAGTAACCACCTTACTATCAGTTGCACGATAATCACTGGAACGCCGTATATTTGGCAAGTGTTCAAATTCAATTTTCTCGAAAACGAAGCGCCACTCGAGGTACACTTACTCGACGTTTTTTACTTACTTTTTCATGTACAATCATCCCGTTATCAATTTTAGTATGGTTACCGGGACACCTATGTTACATTGACGCCAAATTTGAAATTCATTTTCTCGAAAATGAGGCGCCACTCGACGTTTCTCACTTATTTTTCCACGTATAGTCATCTCCTCGCCCATTTTATTATGTTCACCGGCGCGCCTTACGTAACAACAGTCATGGGTATTTCACAAAAAGACTTCCTCGAAGGATTTCCTCGAAACAAACAGGGGGAAAAAAGAACGAGCGAAATGAATTCAGCGAACGATCAGTTTGCTGTACGGATCACCGACGAGGAATCTCGATCAAACACGAAGGCGGACACCCAACAGATTCCAGCTGCTGAGTACGCTTCTTACGTAAGAGCTGAAAGATGTGCCAATAGGCATTAGCCTGATTTATATAATCTCGAATAATTTAATAAATCGGTCGGCGAGGCTTCGATCGCCTCGCATTAAAAGTGACCCGGCGGTGTGTCTCGTCGTGGAAATCGCCGGACCAAGTGGAATATTGACCACCACGGGGGATATCGGCAACTCTCTTGGGGCACTGATGCGTGCACCCGGGTCATCTACAGAGAGAGAGAGAGAGAGAGAGAGGGGCGATGCACCCGATACACCGAAAAAAACTTTCACGCACGGCCACGTTCGACTATTTTTCTTTTTTCTTTTTTTTTTTCGCTGCCGGAAAAGTCGAGACGATCGATGGCTACCAGAGCCAACCGAGGGATTGGTCTACTCTAGCATTTAAATTCCGGATTTTTGTTCATTTTATGACTTTCGCGTCTTTTCGCGAGTAACATGGGCAAAGTGTAAAATTTATACTATACGAAGAAATCTGGGCTATGACAGATCAGATTATTAATAATAATAATAATAATAATAACAATCTAAATCTAATAAAAATAGAAATTGCACGACTTGTACCCCAGTACGATTCGTCACTGAAAGGCCCAGAAGCAACTGTTCTGACTAGAGAATGAAGACGACTTTTTTGCTATAAAATTTTATTGATATGCAAACATTTGAATCGATAGAAAACAAATTACAAGCGCGATCGCTCAGTACCAGACAACGTCACTCCTACTCGAGGTAGGTCTATCTCACGCCCCCTTGCGAATCACGTGACCCAAATCAACCAATCGCTAATTTTCGTTGCATTAGCGTTGCACCTGAAGAGACCCGATTTTCGGAGTTACCTCCGCTAAAATCACTTTCAGTGATAAAATAATTCTTGTTTAAATCTCTTCTTTTTCTAAGAACGATTCGTGTTTGCGGATGTTTCGCTGCGTTTGTTTGAAAAGAGATTCTAAA
Source organism: Melipona bicolor (assembly GCA_030673865.1). Classification (NCBI taxonomy): domain Eukaryota; kingdom Metazoa; phylum Arthropoda; class Insecta; order Hymenoptera; family Apidae; genus Melipona; species Melipona bicolor. The sequence continues at coordinate 1,806,234 of JAHYIQ010000020.1, forward strand.
CGAAGCTTTCGCGGGAATCGGAGAAAGTACGACATAACCCTAATTGTGGCACGCTAGACGGCAAATTCGTTCATTATTCTCGCCTCGTGTCGTACGTGACGCTTTGATGATTACTTAATACGTGTTATCCAGCCTACAAACGGTTTGTAAACGCATAATCGTGTGTGGAGTACAATACACGTGGTAAAAATCACGAGCAGCGTATGATACGCTGATTAACCGACAATTAGTAATCGGGCACGATCTGCAATCTTGCTCAATTAATTAATGATAGCGGTCATTAACGCTACAACTACCACCATAGTTGGTCACAGTGACCGATTTGTAATTTCTCGCAGAAGTAACTACGTAAGTGTGTACAACCATGGTGCACTGTGCGTGCAAAAATTTATAATTACGTGTTAAACGTTAAGTTTTCAAACATTTAAAATCTTCACAGTCCTTGAATACTTTATCCGTCATACTTTCCTTTTCTTATCGCTAATCACATAAGCGATCTGCATAAAACAAATAACTAATCGTAAATCGTCGTGGAGAGCAGTTAATCTCAGATTACACCGACGGCCACTTACAAAATTCAATAAAAACGGAGAAAGAACAAAAATGATTATCAGCACTCGACAGCTATCCGCGATAACTGCGCGTTATACATTCAGGAAATGATAACTGCGTGAAAGATCACTTTCGCAACTGCAATCGATTTTGTCAGGTGAATTTATATGACGTCCAAAAGGGGGATTTATTATATTCATATCGGGCTACACGCATACCGCAACAGGTGGCATAAATGGGGAATAGTACTAGATGATCCTCGATAGGATCCATAGCGGCGAGGGAGGATCCGAAAAATGAGATTTTCCGTGGTTTAAGAAAAAAAAGAAAGAGAAGAGTCGCTTGATCTCTCTTCGGAGATATATATATATATACATAACCGATTACAAAACCTAGTTTTCTTAACTTACTCGAAGCCCGTGTCGCATCAAGTTCTACGCCTACCGAGTGTAATCCAATCAGTGACGCACCACGCGCTCTTTTAAAGGGAATTGACGTTGACTGCGCTCGAAACGCAAGTGAAATGAGCCTTTCTCGTTTTAATACTTTAATTTCCCAAGAACTCGGCCAATATCTTTTTCCTGTCGTTATATTTCTTCTACGAAAATTCCACAATTTCGAAACTATCGTCGAGCGGGCAGGCATTGGTTGTTAGGCTGGCGAGGTAATTAGCTCATTGGCATGCAAAGTTGTCCGTCAGGCAACAGCTAGACGAAGGAGGCAAGAAAGGAGAGGTCTGAGAATCCAGAAAGAACTGGACAGAACCGAGGTGCGTTTACAGACGCCGAAGAGTGTATTACAAACAAACCAAGGATTTTCATGCGCTTCGTGGGACATTAGAAAAATGCAACAACAATGTCCCAAAATACAGTAGCTTTTGCAACTGGATCCGCGGTACAATATTGTTATTGAAGCGGAAAAGAAATTTACGTTCCGAGAACTGAAATACGGAACTTGGTCGGAAAGAAGGCACTTGGAACGAGATACGTGGTAAGATCTAGGAAAGAAGTGTCAAGTCTTCTCAACCGAGAAAACTGAGAGACGAAGATTCTAAGGGGCACCCAGCGGCACCGAGGGACGCCTGTATATCATAAAACTATAACGCTTATTAAACTAAACAAAGAGGCTGAGAAAAGACAAAGAGGACCGGCAAGATGCAACGGTAGGGACAAAGCCAGACATGAATCAAAGAGATGCACCTCGGGGTTGCCAGAGGGTGCCCAGAGTGTGTCAGGAAGGCTGAGCAACTTTCTGAGACTTGCCTGGAAGATCCAGAGTGTGTCTGGGGTTGTCAAAGGGTGCTCGAACGCCCCTTCCCCCCAAAAAAAAAGATAGAACAGCGCAGGGTTCACGAAGCAAGTAAATCAGCAGAAACTCTTTGCACAGCCTACAAAATTGGAATATTTAACCCCAAGCGTTTAGTCGCTGCGACGAAACGTTCATATTTAGCCGCACAATATGAGATACTCATTGCTCGTTAGACAGCAAATCGATTCAAATTATCCGGAAATGAATGTTTCATATCACGTGTACCACGGACCGATGCTATTACGGTCGTTACACCGTTTACAACGGTCACGTTTTATTTTCCATTCCGGCTTTATCGATTACGTCGAGGCTCTTTCCTCTCCGGTGTCGCCGTTTCGCTAGATATCCCGGCGTTAGAGTGGCTTTTTGACCGGTCGCTCACCTCCATCTTGCTCTCTGAACGTACCGCGTCCAATTATGATAAATTGGCGATAGAGGCCGAAGGAGGAGAAGGTTGTCCTAGCACGTCAAACGTGCCACGTATTGGGAAACTGAAAAGACGAGGGCATTAAAAACAAAACGCAAACGTTAACCAAAAGATTTACCGAAAATTGCATAGATAATCATGCGGATAAACCACCAGGTGGAGAAAACTGATTGTGAGTATTCCTCTCATCTCCTTTCAGGTTCCAACCGTACAACCAGTATTCCAACGCATACTGAACTCTATGGATAAATATGGTTTAACTTTCTACCGTTGGAGACGACAATCTTGGAGATCCTTCGCAAATTCTTGACATATTTAGTTAAAGATTTGTCCAGTCACGTTCGCTTTGAGATAGCGCCAGTGTGTCGGCAGCTTTTTCCATTTTCCATTTTCTCCGTCCGTCTCTATTCCTAGAAAAGGAAGCAGCATCAACAAGTTTCCCAATGCACACAAGTGCGTGATTACTTTCACGAAAAGGCTCGTCCCCTTCATCTTTTTCTCCGTTCTCTCCTTCCTCCTACTGTTCTTCCGTCTGTGCGATACTGATTCGAAGATAACACTTCGGGACGTACATATTCGCACGATAGTTAGGCCTGATGCAACTGACGATTATGTAAGACTTTCATACGACCTACTGACACCCACGGGCCCGGCCAGATTTACTTTCGACTACTGGCAGCAACTGAAACGTACGCCTCCGCCGCTTTAAAAGACGAAGAAAGTGGCCAGACCTCTTGGAGACTTTCCCCATTTTCACGGTTCTCTGCGACTCTACTCGCGGGCACACTTTCCCGCGAGCACTCGGCCACGTAGCCTGCCGATATCAAGAGCTCGTCTCTCTCAGGAGAAACCGTGGAATGCGTTCGCGCATCTTCTTTTGCCTTTTGGTCACCCGATATTGGACATTTGGAATCTTTCAAAGATTCTACAAGAGTGAATAATGTGTAACTTGCACGCCTCAAATATTGCACACCTTTCAAATTATGCGTCTGTTTAGTACAAAAGTTGGCTATGGTTTTAACACACACCAAAATTACGCAATTTTCGTATTAAACAATTTTTCGTTAGACGCATAATTTAAAAGTTATTTCAGATGTGCATAGTTACGCGATTCATTTCTTCTTCTTCTTTTTCTTTTCAATGTTTTAAGGTCACTGCCCAGGTCAACCAAGTATATAATTGAAAATTACATACATGTGAATTAGGACTGATTGATTAACACCAGTAGTAATAGTCTGATTATAATATCGAGATAAATCAAAAACTCTGATGCGAATCGCTTCGACTGGCCTGGTCAACTCGAACGATCTCTCGAAAAGAGATCGAGAAGGGACTCAAATAGCAGATAAAAACCGCGTCCCTAAGCGCCGTCATCATTATCGTTCGCTCAACTTTGCGTCAACGTAAGACAGAAGGCCGAGCTTTCACCTTACCGTCGTCCCCGTTTCTAGTTTCCCCTCCGACGTGTCGGGCGTCAAGGTCGTTTCGAGGATGTTAGTCGACCTCTGCGTCATTCCGGATGGAATATGCATGCCGATCTACCGCCAACCAACCGGGTGGCGTATATACACGGCTGTGGTAAATATTTAATAATCTGCCAGCACACGCGCGGAGTTCTTTGCGTGCGTAACTCGTTAACCATGAGAAGAAGAAAAAGAAGAAGAAAAAAGAAGAAATGTCGCTCGTCTGTCAGAGATTGGATGAATCAGACGATGAAGTACACGTGCTAATATGACAGCGAGACTAATTGACAAGAGTAATGAATTATCATCGCTCGTAGGAAAATTCATAAGCACATCTACACACTCTGAGAAAATCGAAAATTTGGAAACTTACTGAATTTGATATGCGCTTGGCTAGTAAATAAGTTTCGCCTTGTTTTTGAAAAAATTTGCCCGAGTATAATGTAAAATTAAAGTATAAGTATAAAATTTGCGTAGTCTAATAATAGTCTGATAATGACTATTCTCGTGATTTTTCACTCTCGACTGAATCATAGAGTGGCACCATCTTTGGTCGCTTTATTTTATTTTATTTTATTTTTCTTTCTGTTTGCTAAAGCAAAATTTCCAATTCCCTCGTTTCATCCTCGGAGACTTGTGAGTTTGTTCAAGATTCGATAATTTGCTCATAACCACGATTATAGAGGCTGGCAGACGAAGGAACTTTGTCTGAAGGATTCCCTAAGGATCCTATCAAGTCTCTTCTATTATCTCGTTGTTTCTTTAAACACTGATTATCGACGGTGCTTCCGCCTAGCCGGGTTAGTCCAAGATTTTGCAGGTATGTATATATATTCGACAGTCAATATTCCCCACGGTGGTCGTATTAGAGAATGAAATATATGTAACAGCGTGTGTAGTAATTCATGATGTGAAAACTGCAGAAACCACGCTGTTGATTTTATCGAAGTCCCCTTCCTTCCTACTGCTTTCTTTGAATATTGATTAACTTGCACACACACACACGCGCGCGCGTCGCCGCGCACTTCCTTTGGGGGAGAATTTCGAAACTTTATTTCGCTTTATTTTAATCGTGCATATTTTTAAATTAAATTTCACCTTTCATCAAGACTTTCCACATTTTGCAAAATTTCATGCCCGGGCTGAAATTTCCAGGTTCAGTTTACTTTGACGCGCTGATTTTTACATTTTCACCTCGCTTTATTTCAGTCGTCAAAGCTTTCAAATTAGATTTCATCTTTTACTAAAATTTTCTAGTCTCTAGTGCTCGGACGAAATTTTCAGATTGGATTCAGGGCATTAAAAATTTGCCGGAGCACTGACTATTCGGATCGTTTAATGGTTGTTAACATGTTAGATGTTTGGAGAGCATCGGTTTTAAATTTAGCAGACTTCGGAGTTTCGAGCGTTTAATTTTGTTTGGAAAGTTATTTCGAGCAATCCCCGCGGAAGGAGATATTCCATCACAGCAAAAATAATAAAGATAATAAATAGGTCAGGTTAAATTTATTTGGAACATCCAACGCCAAATAAATTATCCGAACAAAATTCAATCGCGGTAAAAATAGCGTAAGAACGCTAAATCAATCAGGACCGACTTTGCAGGTAAGTTAAGCTGGGTTTTAAGACTGAGTTAGAGCTTTAAGTTGGATCAAGTTTGGGTTGGAGTTTAGCTCAAATTTCGAATAATTTACGTAAAGTTCAAACTCGGTTAGGTCGAGGCTAGTTGCAACATTGCCCCCTCCCACCAAAAAAAGTTTGTAGAGAGATAAAATAATGAAAAAAAAAAAAATCTCGTTTTAGAAACAAATAATGATTGATATAAATATACAAAGAGTAACGATCAAATCTCGTACATTTATTAGAATTGTAGATAAGGCTCAGAGTTTATTTTATGTATCAAAGACTACAAGGCAAACATAACATCAAATATATAGATATATTCCAACAAACGCGATTTCTAATCATGCGATGTCGAAATTATGTACCAAACTTTTTATCGACGGTTACGTGAAAGTGGACGAGTCATCAAAAAAATGTATATTAAATATATGAATGTTTGTATATTAAACATTGCTGTAATATCGCTGTGTATAATACGTTTACATTTGATTCAGATAGTATAAGTTAAATTTTGATACACTTTTTAATTTCCTGGTTTAAATTAAATTTTGTTGGGGAAATATACATATATATATATACGCTATTTCAAAGTCTGTTTATAAAATCCTTATCTACTCTGCACAGTTCACTCTCTTTTTAGAAACCAGAATAATTTCCAATAAAATCAATTTATCAACTTCATACTCATCAGTTTACACATAAACATTTTTAATGTAATTTATTTCCATACTTTTCAGTTATCTCAGTTAAGATTAAGTGAATAGTCTGGTACAGTGATTAATCCTGTATAGTTTCTATCCGATTTGGCGATTTTACATTGAAAGATTATTTTCTCGCCGTTTTCCAATAAAATCGGCCAGATTGTCCGGCTTCGAGTGAATTATGAAAAGTAGTCTGAAAACGATCTACTTTTACGGCAATTGGCCGACGGTAACCCCAATTTCACGTATTACGGGCCAGCGATGGCGTCGAATTACATACAGGCACCGTATGGCACACACGTGTTGTAGTCATACAGTTGACCACCGTGCGTCGATATTTTAACTCTTTCTGGCCGAAAAACAATCTCCCTATGCGGGTGCCATTTTACGTAAACTATATCCCCGTGTATTTACGCGCTCTTGTACTTTATTTGCCTCTGGAGCTGGCCAACGACGTTGTCCTTGGCAAGCCTAGACCTCGTAAGTAATCCGACTTGCCCCTCTATCCCTAAAAATCTAAAATATTTCGTTTTCTTAACCTCTTATCCGCGCTGGAATGACGTGCCACGCACGTCGACAATTTTTTGTCCCAAAATTGCAACATTTTCTCAGTTTTAAGTACATTTAAATATAACCCAGGCAAAACAAGTGATAAGTTTATTACTTAATCATTTCTATCCAGTGATATCATACCGACGAGTTCAAAAGAAAAAGAAAGCGACGAATTGTTATATACGGTTCGGTCACTCGTTATGGTCCGCAATCAGTTGCCAGCGCAAGGGATTGTTGCCAGGGGGCAAATCCGGCGGTATTTCTACCAAAAAAAAAAAAATATCAAACAAAGAGGAGCAAACGTAAAGTTTTCGACAAATGAGATTTTGTTAATTCACGTCTGAAAAATTGTTTTCCTGTAGTTTCGAAGTTTGTGCCGCAGACAGAAATGTCGGTGAATTCGAATATTTCAGAAAATGTCTAGGTAAATCCTAGGAAGTCAAGGAGAGTACAGTCTTTTGACCTAACAGGCAAATCTATTCCCCCCGGCATTACGTAATTAATTTCCGAGTCTATTTGACGTCTGTAAAAGCGCCTATTAAGGCAAAACTGTGCCGTTCAACTCTGTTACCCGGCTCGTCAATGTTTGATAAAAGGAGCCGACGATAATCTTGTCCCGGTTGCATTTCTGATTACGCGTATCAGGAGTTTGCGATTCTCCCTTCCCCCGTTCAAGAATTTGCATGCTTTGAGAAAACAGATGAAGATAAGCCGGAGAAATGTAGGAATTTATGCGGCGACTCCTCGGTGCCCGGTAAACCGGTGCTCGATAAGGTCAGGCCCCGTTTCCTGAGAGAAAGACACGGCTAATATCCAACGAGGGGAATATCAATAAACGATCGGCAGCTGGTATACTGCGTGCCAGACTGTGTGTGAGTCATTTTAAGTGGCTGATAAAGGGAAAGAGAGGAAAAAAAAAGCTGAAAGAAACGAGCCGAATGGACGAAACGTGGATATAACGGGACTTTAACGGTTAAAATTAATTTCTCCTTCTAAATATTTCCGCTCCATCTCGTCTCGAAGAGATTGACGAAATTTTCAGCCAATACCAGGGGATAACTGGACAAAGGACGATGCCTTGGAAAATTTTCCGTTTTTTTGCTGGCTTCTGTGTGCCAACATTTAGGTCAAACCATGATATAGCCTGTATTTTCTCGTTAACACTAGGTTTACGGGCGTTTCTTATATACCTATCTCTACGAGCACCCGTCAAATTGACGGGTATGTGAAAATACGTATTTACTTTAAAAAATCAATTTATTCAAACTAAGTCTGAGTTGAACAATATAAGGTTTCACGTAAAAATAAAATATAAATAAGTCAAAATTTTTTTTTTAAGATATCACGGAAATAATAACACTCATATTAACACTACACGGTAATCATTTTTATTGAGCACATTTTTTACATATGATTTGAATTTCTTTTGTGCATTTTCCGCATACGATCTTCTTGCAATACATACAGCAATTACTGCTTTTATTTTTATTACAGTAGCCCACTTGGCAACTTTTTCGGACTCCTGATGTTGACGGTGACAGAACTGAAACGTCTGAACTTTGACGATGGTTCTCCTTGTTTTCTCCAGCTAATTCCTCGGCTAAGCAAAATATGAACTTTTTTCTCGATATTTTCGATCCGGTACATTCTTTATACAATATCCATGCGTTTATCACTGCCAAATCTAAAATATTATAAAAAACTTGAAGGGGCCATCGGAAACACCCCGCTTTCACGCTATATTTGCGTGCCATCTGGTCTGCGACGTCGACACCAAACTTTGTTTTATTATAAAAAGTAATAGTTTCTGGAACACATTTTCCATGTTCCATGTTTCAGATATCAGTGCAAATTTATCGGTTTGTAACCTTTCGGATCGTTCGCTTCTTTTGTCAAAACGTATAAACCTCAGAATTTCTATAAACCTATCTCTGGGCATTGTGTCTCGGAAAAAAGAAGGTCCCCATTTTTTTGACCATAGGTAAGATACTTTCAATGCTCTTGTTCCGTACGCTCCCCGGACAAATAGTACTGCCAGAAAACTACGTAATTCGGAGACTGTGATTGTCCAGTCGTTTTTCAAAACTCGACGTGCCTCGGTTTCGGTGCATTCTTTTATATGTTTCATATGAGTGTCAATTATCAATTCAAAAGCACTAGTTACACAACCCGACATAATATTTCTTTTTGCGTAACCAGTAGGCCCTGCGATATCCTTGAATATCATATGAACAGGCGGCAGATTTTCCTGCTTGCAGTTTCACCCACTGTGTCCCGTCAGCTGCAATTTCAATATTTTCCATTACATCTCGGGATGTATTTGGAATACTCGTCCTTTCATCCTCGGTGTTAGAACTATAAGTAATTTTTACGACGCATATTGACGAAGTTTTCCTCTTCACTATCCGAAGATCCTTCCATTTCTCCAGTTTCAGTGGATTCAGAATATTCACTAGAATCTTCACTTTCACCTAATTCATATTGATCTTCTTCGGAGCTACCCTCAGAACAATCCTCATTGATGTTGATAATTTTGGTCAATTTCTTATTATATCTCCTGTTTCTACTCATGATTGCTAGAAAAGGGTGATCGGCGAAAGTAAAAAATACTGTGTCCAAATTCAATTACCCTATTGTAAATACTTACGATAAGCGGAGACTACAATAACCGGAACTTTTGCACACTATCTTCGAAAAATGTTCTTACCACTGTCACTGCAACAACTATACTGAAGACCAGCTCGTGCCTTCGAGATATCTTCGTATATCGTTGAAAACCAATACTCACAACATACGAAACTCAAACCATACCGTAGCCTAACGTCGGCTATCGCCGGCTATCGCCGGCTTTGAAAATTGCTTGTGTGTTGTTATATTGAACCAAACATGAACCAAATATCTTTTCGGCACGACATTTGGTCTGCCACTTGCTTTGAGTTTCGAATGACGCGGGGATCTCTCTGGTAAGCGATTTCGTTGAAGGGCACCATTTCAAACATTTTACTTTATGTCATATTATCGAGCCGCTATTGAGATACAATGAGTTTGAGGCATCTCAGACTTTTCGTTCACTCTTATATTTACTATTGGAGGTATAATGTTACAAATGAAGCAAATATATAAGCATTGTTTACGTAATCTGCTAGCCCGTCAATTTGACGGGTTTCGTAGAGATAGGTATACCACATAAAAATTTCAAAATTTAGAAAGCTTAAGAAAATAATAATTGTGTATATAACTTCTTTTAATGAAATTATAAATTTACGATACAAATTAGTTAAGATTAATGCTATGGTTTTTTTGCGTGTTTCATTTCAAAGTTCGAAACCCGTCAAATTGACGGGTCCCGTAAACCTAGTGTTAAAGAACAAAATTCAATAATGTATGTAAACTGATTGAACGAGATTGCAGTTGAAACGTTGGCCTTTAACCCTTGTTCGATAAAGTTTCGAAACTTCGATGTCCCGTACGACGTACCAAAACAGCGAAAGGATTAATGGATTAAAATAAACGTGAATTTTATTCATCTCACTGAAAGGCCCAGAAGCAACTGTTCCGACTAGGAAGACGACTTTTTTGCCATAAAACATTTTATTGATATGCAAACATTTGAATCGATACAAAACAAATTACAGTCGCTCAGTACCAGACAACGCCACTCCTACTCGAGGTCTACCCAACGCCCCTTTACGAATCACGTGACCCAAATCAACCAATCGCTAATTTTCGTTGCAGCGTTGCACCTGAAGAGGCCCGATTTCCAGCAAGGTTACCGCTGCTAAAATCACTTTCAGTGATAAAAAGCAGGTCGATTTAAATTGAAACGGCAAAGAAAAAAGTTATCAGCGAGAAAGCGAGGTTTTCATTTCGCTAGGCATTGAAAAAGTGGGATTATAATCGTCGTTAGAATATGCACACAGTGCGTGGATGAATCAACGGGCGAGTGAGCTCTCTGTCTCTCTATCGATTATAATACTCCCATTTCCTCCCCTCGAACTTATTCAACAAAGCGAGCCAGCCGGCACGCAAGCTTCGCATTCGAGTATTTTTCTGTACAGTTCATTCACTAATGCTTCTCACGAGGCCGACTTGCGCGCGTTGCCTGTCGAGGACAATTACCTTTCCTAAATCACGAACATTCCCCGCGTATTTCAAGTAAAAGTTGCCATAATTCCGGTTATTAAACTTCCCCGCCTACGAGAAAAATGAAAGCATGAATAAAACAAAGGGAGACAAAGGAGACGGTAAAAAGTATGATGTAACCTGGCCTGCGTTGCACGCGACGAATAGTGACATTTTTCGTCGGTAATTTATCGCCGAGTTCGCTCTTGCGCGATAATTTTAATTTTAATATTAATTTAATATTACTCGGTTGACGAGTCACGGATTACGGTATAAACGGAGAACGATCGAATGTTCGACTGATTGTAAAATTTCTTTGTTACTGTGACGAAAGAAAGTTCAGTGTAAGTTGTAAAACTCGTGGCTTGTAAAATTTCACGAGAGATTCCGTACAGTAGCGTCGAGATATTAGACAAACAAGTGATCATTGCATCCTGATTGGTCAATATTGTGCAAGTTGTAATATTGTACGTTCGAATTTTAGAAGTGTTTGCGGTTAAAATTGTAGAGATACATGCTTAAACTTAACAGGCTTTACTCTCGGTTTCATGGAGTGGCGTACTAATGGTTTAAACCAATATGGCTAGAAACTTAGTAGTCTATTTATAGTTAGGATAATTTATGGCACTGACGATAAAAGCGTGCTATTTGAAAATAAATTGTAACATTAAGATTGCGAGAAGTGCTGCAACAAATAAGTTCATTTTATATGTATTTTTAGTTATTTTTTTTTTATCTTCTTAAAAAGACATTGAATATTCACTAGCATCAAAACTCATTACCATTAGCTATACAGCTAGCATATATTAACTATGAATAGAAAATGAATTTTTTTAACAAAAAATACCGCTCGGTATTGTAAGTGTAATGTTTAGCTACCAATGCCAAATATAAATACATGTCCTCCTTTTTCATTCGTATCACGTACAGTGTTAAGTCCAAGGATTTTGCATACTCTATTCTTACTTAACATCGGACAACGATACAAGAATGATATTCTAAATATTTACTGATAAACGTCATCGATGATTATTATACCTTACCACAAAATCTCGATCTTAGCAAATTGATATTTAAGCAAGTAAACATTATCGCAACCTCGTTTAACAACAAAGCAATTTCAATTTATTATTATTCTGAAACAATATGAGAGTGAGAGGAATCGTTGCTTCTATTTCCAGCTAGGAAAACTTCCCTATCCGGAAATTCAGAAAATTATGAAACTTTGGGGATAAGTAGAGCATACAGAGCTACGCATGGTGCAATTTCTTTATCCGCGGAAATTCGCTCTAAGAAATTGTTCCTTGGAAATCTGGCTGTTCCTCGAATTTTATGTCGTAACTCGTAAGCTAGAAAAGGTAGGAAAAAAGCTTCGAGACAAATGTCACTGATTTCAATTGGAGCTATCATATGACGAAGGATTTTCTACTTTTACAAGTAGAAAAAAAATTATAAACAAAGACGATAACAATTTTTTCCTGAAAAATAGATGAAATAGATATCTTTTTAATACAAGCTTTGCTCTCATGGGCTTCGTGAATTTGCATTCGCCAATAATCGAAGAATCTCTGGAATTATATATTCGCTATATCACGCGCAAAAAGAGTTAACAACATTTTCAACGTCAATTTGTTTTATTAATTTTATTAATTTGGTATTTGTGAATGTTAGACAAACGCTGGCTCGTCAAATTGCAAAGGATCTACGTGCGTCTATTCATTTCCATAATTGAGGCATACGTTTGCATCATTGTTTGCATCAGTCATAAAATGACTGGATGCAGGGATAAAAATAATCGATTAGATTCTTGTCTATTTCCATTTCTATTCGCCGTCTGGCACAATTGCGCGAAATTTTACGTATATATTCACCGTCACGTCGCGCCGTTTCTTCTGCGTTGCACGGCGAGTCCCGATTCGCCGGCAGTTCTCGTTTTTACCGTTTGGATCACGGCCAAAAAGTGGAGGCACGCAATTAAATTTCGTACGAATAATCCCTGAGCAAGAAAAATCGAGCAGAAAGACGAGAGAGAGAGAGGGGTTTCCTACCGCCTTATAATTTTACTTTGTCATTCTCCCCAATTTTTTTTTCTTTTTTTTTTTTTATAATATAATATATACGTCGAGGAAATTACGTTACCAGGGGAAAATTGAAATTTAACCTCAATCTCACAATCCTCGCGTGTTAGATTTCACGTTATCGATGCATAATTATCGATTCACCAGCTCGATATACATATGCATGAATTTATTAACGTTATCCTATCCTAGGTGAGGCGTACTTTTCCCCTCCTTTTTTTTAAAAAAAAAGAATAACAAATTGAATATGGTTTGCATCATATCGATACTTATCGATTTATGCGCTCGACGTATACAGTCATTAATATTCTCGTTTGAAATTAATGGACTGAACATAGCTTCTATTGCGTTAGATTAACGTAACAAAGCTTTCGTTATTATTTTAGATTTATAAGAAGTATAAACATTTCCCTAGAATTGAAAATCCCTAGAATCGAACCACAACGATTTGTCAGGCAATTAAATTTCCATATTTTTGCCCATTAGATTTAAATCTAGCGAAAGTGGCTATGTTCGCAATAGTTCCGAACGAAATTAATTGGAGTTTACAAAACCGTTATCAGAATCGATTCTACGCATGTCAAATCTTCCGATGAATCGCATGGTAACCGTTATATCTCGAACGACCATACGAGCGAAGTATGAATTTAACGACCCGCTCCGTTCACTCCCCTCGATCAAAAAAAATTCGGCAATCTTCCAATCCAAATCCTATTTTTTTTTCTTTTCTTTTTTTTTTTTTTTTGTTTTTGCGAAAGTATAAAAATATTTCGAATTCGCTTTTTATCGATCAGTTTTGAAAACTGCAACTGCAAAAATTTAAAACTTTATGGAATGTTTAAAATACTTTCTCTCTTAACTATTTCCGAGTAAAATAATTTTTATGATCTTAAAAGTTACAATTTTCCAAAAAAACATTCAAGATATGATAATATAATGTTTAAAACGAAACGAGTTTGCCATTTGAAAAGAAATTGGGAAAGAGCAATCTATAACCTAAAAAACTGGAACTTTTTTAACTGAAATTTCTGCTAGTGGAATTTTAGTGAAAATCCTTGTCAATTTCGTCACATGAATTTCGATCCCGAATTCTAACTTCCAAATCTCGACCAAAAGGTCAATTACATCTAACATTCGTCGTAATAAGGTTACAGAACCCTGAAATGGTCACTCGGGCGTATTTACGGACTTCAGAAATTCTTTTAAAATCCACTACCTTTAATTGAAATCTGACCAGAAGTAATTTTAGAACCAGATAATAATAATAATAATAATATACAACGTGTATTTCATTCCGCATGTAAATTTATTAAGCAATGCTCCATAACAATCTTAATAACAATAAGCCTCAATGTCATTTAATGTCGTGCTAATAAACGCGCGATGTTAATAAAAACTATAGTCGAAGATCGATCGATTCATAACCTTTTTCAATTCAAGTTATAACTTTTGCGAGCCAGTATACATGGGCCATCTCAATACCACCGATCCTAGAATACAGTCTAACCCAGTACCCAGTATAATTTACCCGGCATAAACAGCGCCACCGATTCTCATCAAAACACAGGTTTGGCTACGAAGAAAAAAAGAAAAAGAAAAAGAAAGAAGAAGTGGTCAAACCAGTTGCACCGCTAAAGGCGCAGCCAAAGAAGAATCCAAAGTGAAGCGAAGAAACTCACCGTAGGCCTCCTCAGCGTGACATCTCCGTGGCCGAGCGGTTGGCAAAAATGTCGCGCACGATTTTTCGAGCCTGTCGCCGACGCGGCGGAGCCTAGCACGGCGCGGTGGCACCAGCAATTATCCCGATCACGTCCAGTCACAAAAAGCAGGGAACAACGTGCATCGTGCCGATGCACGATGCTCGCGTTGCACGTCTCTTCCACCGGCGGACGACGAGTGCCCGCTAGCCGAAACTCGCGTGGATTCACGGTTGCCCGATGCACGACGATCACGAGGTTTGCCCGACTCGAGAATATGCCCCGCGACGTTGCAAAGTGTTCAGCCCGCTCCGTAAGGGAGAGACACGCCAGCATATATAGAGACGAACAGATACGAATCGGTATCTGACGCGTGTGTCTCGCGCGAGTCGAGACCCGAACCCGAACGATGCAGCTACTCCGAGTGATCCTGAGAGTGTGACATCGGGCCAAAGAGAAAGGAAGCCGAGAAAAGCGTGCGAGCGAAAAAACACGTTATACCACCAACGACGACCGCATTGCTCGAGCAACAGCATCCAACTGCTTCGCTGGGCCCATCAACATCACGAGCAACCCCCAGGCAACTGTGGCGACGTCTGGCGTACTTCCGCGAATTTCATTCATAGCCGAGCTACTCGTTTTTTCCTCTGTTTCTACTCCGTTCCCCTTTGCCACGATCTGAAATGATTTTCGGCACACGATGCAGGTCCGTTTGCATGAACCTTTTGGGAAACGATGGGACTCCATTTACTCTCCCCGCTAGCTGCAATTTTTCAAACAAACGGCTCTCAGATGAGTCGATTCAACCGTACAGTAAATTTCGTTTGAACAAACGAAATTCAAATATAAACGGATTTGTAATTATTTCGCTAGGAATTCCTTTGGAGATCTGCTTGCAAATATTTGTTGATAAAGTCAATTGTATTGTGTGTAATTAAGATTACACGTCGTTTTGGAGTATACAGAATTTCAAAGTTTTTTTTATCATGTATGGCAAATTTTTTCGAATGAAATTGAAAAATGCTAATCTCTCAAGGCGTGAAAATTATTATTTCAATAATTATGCGTATAAAGTTTATGAAAATTGGACGCCATATTAATTTTGGTCGGTAAAGTCATTATCGTGATATCGATATCTCTTGCATGTTGAGTCGATAATCGAATCTTTTCGAAATAATCGAAAAGACGCCAACTTGTTTGTTCATTCAATAGCAACATTTTTCTTACCGATATTAATTAAAGTTTATCTAAATCTAATTCAGCAATACCAATTCATAATAAATGACATGAATAAGTTTATCACTTTTGCTTTTATTTACTGTCGGTAATGTCAATATTCTAGTCTATATATCAATGTAGAAAATTTTCAATTTTTACATTTTTTCGTGCATGTTATTATTAACAAAATAGTTGAGGCTAAATCTTGAGATTTTAGAATTTTAGATAATTTTATTGTGTGCATTCGTGAATTTAATTTAACAGATAGTTGTATCATGGATCAAGTATTTCAGCAGCAAATATCCTAGTTATACAAGAATCAATATTCCAATAAAATCACGAACTTTACTTCCATAACTTAAGTAAATAAACACAACAGTAGCCTTGAAAAGATCATAAATTGACGAATTTGGTCAGATTTACATTCACCAATTACCACGAAATTCACTGCCGACTCATGCCAACGACCAAGTTAAGATTCCCCCGTATTGAAACTGAACTTAAAGCGAATAAAAGAACCTTATTTTCAGTTGCACTGAATCGAATGTGCCACTTTAAACCGACCAGTAGTCTCGAAGATTGCGAATAAATCAGCCATCTAAGCTTACGATAAATGTTCATCGATGTAACAGCAAGGTTACTGTTCGCGTGGATTTCAATCCAGACAGGAGAGACATCGCAAGGAGAAATGTAGTCGTAATAATTTTTAACGCTGGAGTGGATCTCTCAGCCTTGTGCATTGTGATTACGTATGTACATCCACTTCTACACGTGAACCCACGGATCATGTGGTTGCCTTGTGTTAGCCGCAGTGTGGGTCTATATGCATGCAGTGGGCCACGATGAACGCTACACGTTGGTCGTACGTTTCCCGTCGCTACTTTAAAATGTCAAGAAAAATGTGAGGTCTTCAGACAGTCACGTAACTTGCGGCTGGAAGTCTCCAAATGCAACGAACTGTTTGATCACGAGGTGAGATCCCAATGTTGCGATAACGTTCTTAGAAACAGCCGCATTTTGCACATGCAGCAAATCATTAACATGTCTGGCGCTTCTCTCGGTGTTGATATCGCTTAAATTTATTCTACGTCGTACTACAGAATGATATCAAAGATATCGTTCATTAATGATAGATCAATAAGCAATCAGTTATATTATTTAAGCGATACCAATCGGTTTTAGTACCAACGAGGATTTTACAGTCTTCAATTACATAGACGAAACCGCTGCACAAAGTAATTTTCACGTATCAATTTCCACTTTGTTTCGTTTTTTTTTTGTTATCTAGTTAATTTTGCTTGAAAATAATCAATGATAATGGCACTGTAATAAGACTGAAATTTGTAGTAATGTAATGTTTGAGCAGTGTAACTCGTATAATGACTAAAATATCAATGTTTATGTGATAATCATAGTTTCAGGATGTTATTTGTGATATCTCCAAAGCTGGAAGTTGTAATTAGTAGTCATGCAGACCATATCACATATGCTGAAGTATTATAAGTGTTCTAATTATAATTTCCACAGGACCAAGGATGTCAAAACGACTGAGCTTCTATGGTCTAGTAGGCCTGGCGTCCCTTTGCATCTTCTTCTTAGCATTTAATCAACGCTACAGCAGCTACCTTGAGCATCGACTGCAGCCGGTGATATCGGTCAGTAAAAAATCGGAGGTGGGGATTGCTCTAAATTGAGTCACGCCAAACACGCTCTTTCTGACGGTAAAGTCTAACTTTTGCACCTAACTTTTTTCCACTTGTACACTAACAATGAACTGTGAAGCCATTGCAAACAGTTGCCGGCTCTCTTTCTCCCTGTTTCCATAATTTCCCTTCCCTTTCTTTTTATTTTCTTTTTTTTTTGGTTTAAGCAGTAGCAAATAAACAATCACTGGGATAATCTTAAATTATTGGTATCAATCTTCTATATAAAAAATTTAACAATATTGTAAATATTTCAACACTCCACAGTCATTAAATATTAACAGACCATTTCTTTTACCAGAGCGATATATGTTTGGAATGATTACTTATGGAAAAATAATCATAAGGAAAATATATGTATAACAACACAATAGTAATATAATTGATAAAGCTTTATATTTTTTTCTAATTTTTTTTTATATCATGCATGTTTTGCATAAATTCACATTTTTCTTTGCATTTCTAATATTTTTTTACAATGTACATATAATTTTATTTACACCACTGCATACTTTGGACACTAATTCACTACCTACATAATGAAAGAGGGAGAAAGATATTATCCTGATTACATCAGCAGCATTATCGTGTTCACAACATATTATGCACTTTCAGTATGCTAAATTATCAATATTTTCTCCAATGTAGGATGTGGAAATAAGGCCACGCATCATCAAAATTCAAGATCCAGTAACGGTAAGCAAAATGCATGTAGATTTATATATTTTGTCAATTTTGTTTAATAGAGTGAATATTATAAATTGATATCCATCATAGTAAAAAGCATTCAAAGAAAAATTTCAATGACGAATAAGTATATCAGTGAACTTGAAATGATTGCCACTTTTTTTCTTTTGTGTTTAACAGTACAGGTGAGTGAATATTTGTCTTGAGAGTAACCTTCTCATTCACAATAATGATTTTTTCATCCATTTAACGCATTTGGAATGGTATTGGGAATTAGAACTTACAAAAAATGCTTAATCATTCTTGCTTGCATTGTCTGCAAATTTAATTTGGGATTCAATTTTAAATATTTCATAAATTATGTGTGCTTTATAGGCATATTTTAGAGGGTCCATTGAAAATGTCACGCTTACTGAAATACAAGAAGTTGTTGATCAGCAGAGAAAGGCAATTGAAAGAGAAATGGAAGATTACAAATATCCCAATGGAAGATATGGAGTTAATGTCAGGTACGTTGGTTTTCATTTTTAAAATTAATATATAATACTTCCTCTGCAATTACATAATTCTTATAGTAAACTGGAAGACTTGGTGTTAGAGAAAGGAGGAAGACCCATGAGAAGTGTAATTTTAACAAGTTGGCGAAGTGGTAGTACATTTTTTGGAGATGTGATCAACGCGCATCCGGCCAATTTTTACCACTATGAACCTCTTCTTGATTTTGGAATTGTACAAATCAGGGGGCCACCACTTGCTGATGAAGCTCTTAGAAACCTGGAAGCATTATTAAAATGTGACTTTAGTAATCTTGGTAGGTTTTCTAATAAGACATAAGGTAGGACATATAGGTTGAATATATTGATCTAATTTTCTAAAATAAATAAATTCTCAGATCGATACTTGGATTATGGTAAAACGCATCCTTGGGTCTTCAATCATAATACTCATCTGTGGAAACAGTGTCAGATTCACAAAAAAATTTGTTGGGATCCACGATTCGTTTCGAAATTTTGCAAATTATTTCCCTTTCAATCGATGAAAATCGTTCGTTTAAGACTACGTGCCGCAGAGAAGCTCTTAGAACAAGAAGAGTAAGAACGCAGCTAAATTTCTTTTTTAATTGATATCGTAAATGTGACAAATCTCAAAATAATAATTTCTTTCAGTTTAGGAATGCGTTTAGTTCTATTGATTCGTGATCCGAGAGGAATTTTGCAATCAAGGAAACATCGAGAGTGGTGCCCCACCAAACCAGATTGCTCTGATCCTGCATTGGTATGCGCAGACATGGTTTCGGACTTTAGTGCAGCTGTTCGACTAATAAAAAAATATCCACGTACTTTTAGGTATGCATTTCTTTTGCAATAAATATTCTACATATAATCTTAAAATAATTCTTCTCTTTAATTTAGGGTGATACGTTACGAAGACTTATCTGTAGACCCCTACCGACATGTGAGGGAATTATACAATTTTTACGGTTTGGACTTTCACGTGAACGTAAAGAAATTTTTAGATACACATACAAAGAACGATGTTGGTGGTGTCTCGAGTACTTTCCGAAACTCAAAAGTAGCGCCCTTTCACTGGCGAACAGATCTCGATTTCGAGGAAGTCGACGAGATACAAAGAGTGTGTGCAGCGGCAATGCGACTATGGGGATATGTTATGGCGTCGAACTCCAGCCACCAAAAAGACTTCGACCCGCTCACAGACTACCAACTACAATTATGACATGGGCATAGTGCACGATAAATGTCTAGTATCTGTACGTAACTATTACTGTGTAGAATGGTTATAATTCTTAGCTTATCTGCACAGATTATCGAGATTATCACAAGTGCCCTCATTCACATTGAAAACGTGGTGCTGACAGCTTGTTCAGGCAAGCGCTTATGAACTCTTACGATTAATTCTTTTTACCGATCAATTTTGGATTGGTAAGAAAAACAAAAGAAAAAGAGAAAAATAATGAAAGAAGTAACAAATTATTGGACCTCATAAGACCAATGGTGAAACTCGTTCCTTAAAAAACTTAAGAGATGCATAAGTGCTCTTCGAGCTTGTTGCATAAAGAACAATCTCAATCTAAGACCAGCGTGAAAATTAGGGAAAATTCCTAAGACCTGGTGTGCAACAAGGAAACATCCATATCAACGCAAATATTAAATGAACCTAATAATAATAATCTTTTTTAGAATTCAAAGTTTAAATATCGCGGTATTGGTATAATAAATGTAATACATTAGGATTTTCCACTGAAATACTGAAAAAAAAAAGAATGATCTGGTATTCTTATAAAATATTATTTTTCGCCAGGTCCTAATGAAAAGTCTTATTAAAACTCTGTATAATGTTATTTCATTGCATAATTTTAGTCTTTTCACAGATTTTGCAATATTGATTATATAAATGAAAACAATTTGTGTCCTTGATTTGCAATTGTTATTATTTCTGTCTTGCACTCTAATATTGTTATTGTTTTTTAAAAAGTGTGTAAGATTGAAATTTCGAAATTCGTAAGACAAATCTGTAAATAATTAGTTAAATATTGGTGTATCCATTGTTGTATTACA
This sequence comes from Melipona bicolor, assembly GCA_030673865.1. Lineage (NCBI taxonomy): Eukaryota > Metazoa > Arthropoda > Insecta > Hymenoptera > Apidae > Melipona > Melipona bicolor. Next base: position 1,826,941 of record JAHYIQ010000020.1, read on the forward strand.
CCTGAGATACTTTTCTTTAAGTATAGTTTCCACGTAACCGGCCTTGAAGCCAAAAATTAGATGATACAATTATATTTGCACTAGGTTTCAAAGAAATTTAAATCAAAAAATATCATTTATAATTTAGTAGAAAAATTGGAAAATCAAATAATTAGACTGTTATTTGGGTCACTTTATTTTATGAATTATATATTTTTTTCTACTCAGTGTACTAGACAATTGTTTGCATGAATTTTTACTAAATATGTACATTATACTTGTAAAATAATTTCTAATATAGTTTTAAATATGTAAATTCTGTTTAAGCAATAATTATTTGTTTGTGAAAGAAGCAATTTATAAAAGCAATTGCTGATTAGCGTTAGTCAAGTACAAGTGCTCAATATTGACAAAATATTACTTTATAATTATCTGCGCAATTAACCCAACATTTAAATTAACTGGCTATGTAAATTTTTTCGAATTATATATGGATCATTCAATATACGTATCGCCTACTTTTGCAGTTTCAATCATTTTACTTTCAACCACAATTATTTTATTTAGCATTGAACTAAATATTACAAACAGAAGCATTTTGTGAATTTTTGTTTATTAATAAAACAACTAATCTAGTCCAAACTGTTTGTTTTTTCAGTCCCATTTAAATATATATATATTTTATTTAAAATATTAATATGTTAATAATTAAAATTAATACGTTGCAATAAAAATAAATAAAAAATACACATCTTTCCAAATATTTTTATTAATCCACCTTAAGAAATTGTAAAAATATATACAATTTAAAGTTAAAAATTTTTGGTTAAGAAATTAGAAAAATAAATATATGTGTCATTGAATTATCTTAAAAACAAATTTGTATTAGCATTCAACTCTTCTTTTCCAACTTCATCTGAAACAATAATAAATTAATTTTATATCAATCATTAAATAATGAAATCATTGAATAATGCATGTATTAGAACCATCACTTACAACTAAAATAGAATGTTTTGTTCAATTTGAAATACCTTTTTATTATTTATATCTTCTTGTATTATCATGCGTAATTAACACGTTGAGCCCCGCGTCGGTCCCTGGGGACCAACACTGAACTTTCCGTCTGGCCCGCGTTGGTTCCTGCGGACCGACAGTGGACTTATCGTTTGGAGAACGTAGGTCACTAGGACCGACAGTAACAAAGTTAGAAAATAAATGTAGCAATTTCAATGAAATTTATTGAAACATTCTAAACAAAAATATGGTTTGTTTTCGCATGTATTACAAAATGTGATGACTTTTTTAGTCAAATTTCTGGCTATCTTGCGTCCGTATATCGTTGAATTATTGTTGCAACATCCCGAACAGTATTTTCGGATTTTGTGAACATCTTTTTTTTGTAATTGGTGAACCTTTTTTTTTTCAATAGGCATAGGAATTTCCTCATCTGATTGGTGTATAAGTTCATCCGCCAATTGTCTTCGAAATGATACGATTGATATTTTTTTTTCAGTTACTTCCACAAACATAAACAGAGCATTTTTATAACTGCAGTATTTAGAAAAAGCTCGAAAGCTATTTTCTTATACCATTTTATAGTCCTTCTCAAGGGACTGCTATAGGCACTTATCTGGTCTGATGGGTCAATTGGGGTCTTACGTTCATATCTCTCTGTTTATTTTAGCAGTCTCAAATATCGCCCAAGCGCTCGGTCACTGCGGGCTGAATGGAAAGCGCAGCAAAATCGGCGCGGGGCTTAACGTGTTAATCTTTTTACAACATACCTACAAACAAAAAAACAACTTTTTTAAATCAAGAATTTTGTTAGAATTGCATCCTATGATTAAACAATTGCAATTCAGTGAGGGCAAGTTGTAATCATGCTATAATAGTAAGTCATTTTAGCGTATATTTCTAAATCATCATCACAGTTTTTTTTATAAAATTATGCTAGTTTTCTATATATATATATATATATATATATATATTCACCTTATTTAAGAAGATAACGATGTACTTCATGATGCTGTGAAACCTAATAAAACCTAATAAAAAAAATAGATATAGAATTTTTAATTGATAAATATTACATATTTTATATTTTAATTGTAATAATAAATTGTAATCAGAAAAACGTAACATCAAATCTATTCAGACATATGCTTGTTAAATACATCATAATAAAAGAATTATTGTAATATGAAAATATTAATAAAAAAAATTATTTACCTCTTTGATTTTTTAAAAATGCCTCCGTGGTTAAAACATTATTATCACTGAAAGTGATTTTAGCGGAGGTAACCCAGAAAATCGGACCTCTAATGCAACGAAAATTAGCAATTGGTTGATTTGGGTCACGTGATTCGCGAGAGGGCATGGGGTAGACCTCGAGTAAGAGTGGCATTGTCTGAAGGATCGCGCCTGTAATTTGTTTTATGTCGATTCAAATGTTTGCATATCAATAAAATTTTATGGCAAAAGAGTCGTCTCCATTCCCTAGTCAGAACAATTGCTTCTGGGCTTTTCAGTGAGACGAATCGTACTGGGGTACAAGTCGTGCAGTTTTTTTCATAGATGCATACACAATGCACTGTTTCCTATAAAAACGTAATACAAATGAATCACAATTACATTTATTATAATAAATAAGCTTTTGATAATATAAAATTTATATATCAGGAAATGAAATCACCATTATTTTATGTAAGACAGGGATAACTTAAAATCATCATAAAAACTTTTTAAATACTTTTCGAGCTTACATTATAAAATAAATCTTTTTTCAAATTACCTTTTTAATACTATTTTTCTTCAAAGCTCTATTCTCATGGTATAAATATAATATAACACTACCTTCTGATATCTTTAAGGTATCAGCTATCTCACGCAACTTCACTTTATGGTCTTTCAAAACTATTTTGTGGACTTTTTTTATGTTTTTCGGAAAACAACTGCCGATTTTGGGTGACCAGAGCGTTCAGCATCATCGGTGTTTGTACGACCACGTTTAAATTCACCATATCAATCAATAATAGTTGATTTCCCTGGTGCAGTCTCCATAACGCTTATCAAGCCACTGTTTGGCTTCAACAGTATTTTCCCCCATCAAAAAACAATGTTTAATCAACACACGAAATTCTTTTTTATCCATTGTTTTGAAAATTACAAAATTGGGGTTACTAAAACCACTGTAACCTGTCATGAAATTGACATGTATGGTTTGAAAGATGCTACTATCCAGAAATCATATGGGTCTGTCAACAGTGTTGCCACTGGAGACTTATTGAATGATGTGATATCATTTATATTATTCATCAAAATTAGATATTGAACCATTTTCATTGCTTTTATCTGAAATTAAAAGTGCATTGTTATATATTTTTTACTAAACACAATAAATAAAAACTATATTATTCAACATAATAAATATTCAGATTTATAATATCTACATGATGTTTCTGATTGACTGAGGTAGGTAAAATTATTCATCATATTGTATTAAAATAAATAATTATAGAAGTCTAATCTCTAAAATCATATTTTACTTTCTATAAAAATAACACAAAAAGTTTACCAAGGTTATCAAGGGAATTCACTATAATGTATTGCAAATTTACTCCTATATTTTCCCTGAAAAGAATGAAAAATTTAATTTACACGTTAACTTAGAATTAAATAAATAAATATAAATTTATATAATTTTCATCAGAATAAATCAATCACTCATAAAATGGTCAGACTGGGGCGATATATTGTCATCATATTTAAAATAAACTATTAATAAAACTTCAATTTAATTTGAAAAATTAACTAAAATCTAGTATGACAAACAGAAAATTAATGAAAAATAACTAAAGAAACATGAAGTAAAAATTGAAAATTATAATCAACATAACACAAAGGCAATAAATTAAGAAAAAAAATTTTATTCTTGCAAAATTATAATAGACTCACCAGAAAAGTTGCAAACAAGCCGAAACTAAACTTGATCAGCAACAGGCCATCCAAAGCACGTTTCTGACTAATTTTAATGTTTTAAACTAACTCTAGAAGAGAAACAAATTGAAACTAATTTATTAAATTAAATCATAAAAATCAACCAATTACACATCAATACATATATTCAGAGCCACATTTCTAGATTATAATCAAGGAATATTTCATACGAACGAGACTATTTGCTTTTCATCATACAAAATCAAAATTCAGAACAAGCAGTAACAAATTAAAAAAAATATAATAAAAACATAATATGCTGGAGCGTCGATTATTTGAAAAATATTGCATTTTTATGATGTTTTGTGATAAAGCGCGTGATGACTGCGGATTATATAAAATATAAAATGCACTTACCTTACCACTCTCATCTTCGACGAAATCCGAAATGAAGGTACATAGATTCTTCGAGAAAGCTTAAATAGATGATAGCCCTAGATTACACATTTTCAAGAGAGCTTTCGTTATCTCACTTGCGCCCTCTAACAAAATTATAGTGAATTAACATAGGAATTTTGTTAATTCATGATTATATAGAATATTATAATATCTGTATATCTGCAGACTTGATTCTAGACATTAAAAAGATGAAAAATTCATTTGAAGTTATAAATAACAATATTTTTTATAAATTGGAAACATGCTGGTATCAGTTAATTAGCTGAGGAATTTTTATATAATCTATGAATTCACACATATGAAAAAACAATTATGATATTTTCCGATGATTAAGAGTAGAGTGATTAAGATTAGTTTTTCTTGATAATAATTGAGATAATAGAAATATTATCTTATAAAATACATAATAAAACAAGTAGATGTGTATAATATAAATATATGTATAGTCATTATGAACAGTACTAAGGATTATGAAAAATATTTGTTATTACAAAAATAGTAATAACAATACATTCAATACTTTAGTTTTTAATAACAGGTCGATTTTTATGAATTTTTAAATTTACGTTAGATGATATTTAAGTTGAATTTTCGATGATTACATTGAGAAAATCCAGTAGAATATTTTTGTAAATCTTTTGACTTAAATCTGCCTAATGTCTTTTTTTAGGAAAATTAAAAAATCTAGTCTATTTATTATTAACAAATAACAGTATATTGCAAATAATAATTTTGCAAAAATTAGTAAAATTACGAAAATTACGATGTAATTTCGTATAGTACGAGACGCGAACATCTACGTCTTTACAACATCCGGTATGTGTATGTATATATTTATTTCCCAATCTCACATATTTGTATAATACTTAAATAAACAAAAAATATTTTATGATATATAAAAACATGATTTCAATATAACTGAAGGAACAGGACAGAATTTTGTTTCCTTATTTTAGAATGAAGAAACTTGTTGCAACATGATGTAAGACATTGATGTGCAAATTAAACTGTAATAAAAGAAATTCTTGGTTTTAAATTAGTATTTTTGAAATGAGTGGCTTATCAGAGGACGATAGTTCTGATAGTAGCAATGAATATTTGGTCGATCCAGAGAAAATTAATTTAAATTCCAGCTTTTTCACGAAAAAGAATCCCGACGATGTGGTGGTTGTGGATAAAGTCAACACCGACGATGAAGACACCGATGACGAGGATTTCGAGGATGTCAATCAAACAGGCAATATCGAACTTTTCACCCAAGTTTTAAAAAACTTAGAACATTCACAAAAATTCGAATTCAATGATGAAAACGCTGAAAAAAAAGAGTCGCATTCAGACCATCCTGTGTTGCAAAAAAAAGAGGCACAAAAAGTGGAAAGTGATGTAAAAGATGTCACATCCTCTAATGAAATAAACGAATTGTTGCTTCAAGGTGAGAGTAGTGTAAGTTCACCCTCTAAAAAGCTTTCTGTAAATGGAATAGCAAAGAACAAGGAGGATGCTGAGCCTCCTAATGAATATACTATTCCAAAGGATGGTGTCAAGATTATCTTACCAGGCACCAGTTTAATGATTAACAAAAAGAAAAAGGGAAAACCAGATCTAAAAGCAATTTTGAGAAAACGATTAAGAGATACTCAGATATTAGTAGAAAAAGTTGGATTACTCTGTTGGTTGGCTTATGGGTATCACTTAAACCGTCAGATAAATCAGCCCGAGATAATGGCTAGCGTGTTGTCATTGATTTCCACTTCTAACTATCCAAAAAATAGAATAGATCTTACATATTTAGAGAAGTTTACAAAATGGTTCAAACATATGTTCACACTTGAGCCTATTGAAAGCAATGGCAACAAACAAATAGACAAAGAAACTTTGTTAAAGATACTGAAGGAAAAGAAGATCTCAAATTATAAGGAATTGGTATTATTGTATGTTGCTACATTGAGAGCTTTGGGTTTAAATTGTAGATTAGTTATTTCTCTTTGTCCCCCTCATCGGATATATAATGATAACCCACTGTTTAAATTGGACAATAAGGAATCTGAAACTGCAACAACAAATAAAAGTATTACAACTAAAGGGAGAAGTTCAAAGAAAAAGGAAAGTAAAAAAGAAGTTTCTGATAAAACTAATGTGATTAAAAATAGCTTAGAGGCAAAAAAAAATGCTAATTTAGAAGCCAAGAAGAGGGCAGCTGAAATTTTACATTCAAAAGTACAAAACAAGGCAGTTAAAAAATCAAATACTAAAAGTACTGAAAACAAAAATGTAGCTCAACCTGCAGTACAAGAAAAAAGTCTGTCTAATTTAAGACAATTAAGATCTCATAATACCACAAAAGTAATGAACTCTACAGACATATCTTCAAAAACAGATGACACAAAATCAAAGTATTACATAGAAGATTCAACAGATTCTGAAACAGAATTTCAGCCTAAACCAAAACTGAAAAAGAATAACGATAAAGAGGAAGTATCACAAAGTTGTAAGAACACTAGGAAGAAAAATACAAAATTAATATCCTCTGATAGCGAAGATGAAACAAATAAAACAAAAAGGAGACAAGACATTTGGGCTGAAATATATTTAGAGTCAGAAGAGAGTTGGATTTGTGCGAGCGTAATGGATGAAAAAATTCATTGCGTAACTGAAGTATACGTGAGTAATTTATTAGCCAGTTCATATTTGCCAACATGTTGTAATAATGATTGTATTCTGTTACAGAAAAGAGCAACGAAGCCTGTATTATACGTAGTAGCTTGGAATTCCGAAGGTTTGCTAAAAGACGTGACTAGACGCTATTGTGCACAATGGCTTACAGTCACACGTAAACAACGGGTTGATGAAAAATGGTGGAGTGAAACCTTGTCTTATTGGAAGGAAAAAAATACTGCCATTTCTAGAGCCGAAGATGAAATGCTGTTACAAAAGTATTTAAGCATATTTATTTATTATAATACGTATATTTATTTGTTTAACAATTTCATTAAATTGCAGGGAATTGGAGCAACCTTTGCCTAAAACGATCAGCGAAATCAAAGGTCATCCGTTATATGTCATTCAAAGACATTTACTCAAATTTGAGGTATTATATCCTCCAGATTGCGTTCCTTTAGGACATACTTCTACGGGTGAAGCTATTTACTCTCGTCACTGTGTACATACGGCTCGTTCAAGAGAAACTTGGCTTAAACAAGCCAGAGTTGTGAAACCTAATGAAGAACCTTATAAAATAGTTAAATCTCGTCCAAAATACGATAAGGTACACATGATTTTCTCGTTCGTAAATATTTATTCTATGAAAGACAATAATTAAACTTGTAAAATGATTTAATTGCAACAGCTTTCCGGATTGAAAATTAAGGATTCACCGTTAGAAGTATTTGGTGAATGGCAAACTATGGAATATGAACCACCAGTAGCCAAGGATGGTATTGTTCCACGAAATGAATATGGAAATGTTGATCTATTCAAACAATGCATGCTTCCAAAAGGCACCGTTCATATAAATCGTAAGTTACTGAAGAATTAATTAAATGTATAAATTATTCGTTTTGAACTAAATACATATGTAAAAATAAATAGAAATAAGTATAATAGAGATAAAAATTGAGACTAATATATTATAACGTAGTTCCAGCATTGAATCGAATTGCCCGTAAACTTAACATTGATTGTGCACCAGCCGTGGTAGGCTTTAATTTCGGAGGTATGGGTGCAGTGCCTGCAATTGAAGGTTACGTCGTTTGTTCTGAATACGAGGATACTTTGCGAGAAGCTTGGGAGGCTGAGCAAGCTGAAGCAGTTAAACGAAATAAAGAAAAACAGGAGAAACGAATTTATGGAAATTGGAAGAGACTGATTCAAGGTTTGCTCATAAGAGAACGACTGGCAGCAAGATACGAGTTTTCGCAAGAAACTAAATCAATAACTAAAAAACGTGCGAAAGATAAGAAAACAAGCACAAAGAAGACTAAAGTATTTTAAATTGTAAAACGAAATTATCGGTCATTTTGTAAAAACGTTAGTGATATTAACAAGAATGATATTATGTACTTGTTATTACGTTGCATTACTATTTATAATATAAACTAAGAATGAGTTAGATACATAAGAAATTTTCTAGGAAACTCTTTAATCATACGAGTTAGATTCTTATAAATTAAATATGTATAAAATTTTATAATATACATATGTATATACAATATGAAAAGAAATACATGAATTTTTCGTTCAGTATTTTTCAGATTATATTTTCTACAATTTATTATAATATACATGATTATAATATACAAGTATTGTTTCAATATTTTTTAAAAGCACTGTAATTATTAAGATCGTTTTGTAGATTGTTTTGCCAATTGATATTAATATAATATATTAGCGATGATTATGATATTTAATTTACCTACGATATTTCTATAAAATGTACATACAAGTAGTCAATACTACATAAAAATAAAAAATAATCAATTTTTAAAAAATAAATTGATATATATATGTTATGTTTATCGATCTATGACCGTTATTATTTGAATACTATCGATATATCGATATACTACAAAAAGTGAGATTTACACTTGTATATGTAAGTGTTTACTAAACATAGATTAAATCTTAATATAAATTAAATCTTTTATAAAAAAAACTTTTATAATACTTTTATTTTAAATTTTTAATGTGATATGGACCTAGAATATTATAGTACTTTATATAAATGGTAAGTTATGCAAAATTTTAAAACTAGAAGATATTTAGAGGTTAAGTTTCTCAAACAATAACACCTATTTTATATTTTAGGTTTGAAAAATGTGGAGTAATATCAAACATAAGAACGCATCTTCGTCAAAATTTAATAAATGCGTTAAAAAGTAAAAATATTATTTTAAAAGATTATGGGCCCAAATCTGCAAAGCAGTATATTTACGATCTACTAATAGCAGAATATTTATCGAATCACAATTACGCATATACACTATCTGTATTTGCCAGTGAAGCACCATTGTTAATTAATTTCTCTAACAAGACAGTTCAAAAATCTGGCGGCAATAAAGAAGATAATGAAAAATTACAAAATGATTATATATTGCACGTTTTGGAAACGTTGGGTATTGATCCTCGTGATCCTAAAGGACAATATGTTATATCACAGTACACAAAAAATGATATACCTCTTCTTTTATGTATATTGAAGTCTATAACTATGTTCTCTTATAACATACACAATGATGTACCAATAAAAGAAATAATATTTCTTTGTAATAAATCCACTCAAACTGAAGTTTCTTGGAAAATTAATTATTATACAGAAAAATTAACTGCTTTGGAAAAGAAGATATCTGCACATGAACAAATTAAAAATAAATTGCGCAAAAAAGAAATGATATTGAAAGAACAGGCAGTGATCATTAAGCAAGAACTTGTAATATTAAATGCAAAATTGCATCAAGTTCAGGTAATGATAATTTTTATTCTATGATTTTAATTCAATTAGAATAAAATAAGGAAATATAAATCTTTTTTATAGAATATGGTACATAATATGAGTTTGAAAGAAAAACAATTAAAAGAAAGAAGACAAAATAATGAACAAGTTTTACAAAAAGAAAAGGAATTAATATCAAAGGAAAAATTATTATTACAAAAAGCAGACAGGTACGTATATGATAATATTAAATTAATCATAATATTAAATTAATAATTATTTGTATCATATATGATACAAATCTGATTTCCATAGATTGCAAAGAGAGCAAAAAAAATTTAAAAAAGTTCGTATGCATAAAGGTGTACAAACTGAACATTCAGTAAAATTATCCAGTCATTTTTTACAAAGCATTGAAATACAAACGGATATTGTAAAGGATATACAACAAGGGGATAAAATTGATTTCTTCATTAAAGAAAAAGAAAAATTAAATGCTGTTATTCAAAAGCAACGCTTAAGAATAAAAGCAATAACACAACTAGCTCTTCAGTTGTTTCGACAAGTGGAAGAAATACGCTCGTTGAGAGTAACCGAAGTTCCAACACAAACTATTAATGCGAACACAGTTATTAGCGAAAGCAGCTCGACAGAAGATATTCTCCAAGATGCAAAGATGAGACTTAAACGTTTAGAAGAAGAAAGTTTAAAAGCGGATCAGTATTATTATAATTTCATTAATAAATCGCCGTAACATATAACATAACTTACAGTAATCTAATAGAAATAAAATGAAGAAAAATCGAAAAAAGATGTAATTTGTATAATATTTATGTCAGTTTTCTTTTGCATAAAAAAAGAATGTAATGTTTTCTGGATTTTTAAAGAAACATCGGGAATAATAATTAACGAAACAAGCGCTACATCAATGAATATTTATTACGTTCATTGATAATTCCTATTATAAATTATATAAAATTTTAATCGTATGTACAAATTTAAGACTGAATAGAATAAAGTGCTTTTGTTACCTAGTTTATTTTATAAAATTGGACGTTAATATAATATACAAATTATTCGCTATCTTTTTTCTTTATTATTTGAATTCTACCTTAATTACATGCAACACCAAACGTAGTATATAAAATGTTAAGTCAAATTTTTTCCATTGTTGTACATCATCTCCGTTTGGGATCCGAACTTCTCCTAGTACTCAGAATTAAGGATTATATTTCTTTATCTTTTAAAATAATACAAGCGATTTTTACACAGAGTTTACGAGGTATAATATTTTTTTCGATTTTTAGCATGCGTCTTTAAAGGATATTGTTTGTCCCGGCTTTCACGGCCTTCCCGTTCATGAGTACGTTCCTTTGTGTAGGGTGACTTTTCCTGAAAATACATTCTCATATGAATCTTCTGAATGTCGTGTTATCTTGCAATTGGCGTTTGGGTATTTGATAGTATCACCTAGTTTTTCTGGTCTTTGCTATTGTCTCCCATTTCGTCTTTTCAATGTACTCGAAGCGGACGTCTTTATCAACTAAGGGGTCAAGGAATAGTGTTAGAAAAATTATTAAAAAGTTAATTTATGGGGAGAAATGTTTGGGACAAAATGTAAGATTGATGTAACGGGATATACGAAAAAAGTGTGGCACGTTCTTTTCGAAATGTGTTGTCTTGTATGTTTCTCAATAGGATTGTTATCGCGAATTTCTTTTTTTTTTTTTACACATGGGAAAGACAAGTAATGACCTACTTATGACCATTTTTAATAATACACAAATACCTTAAAGAATCTATTAAATTCGAATAAAATGTCGTACGAATAAAGTATTCGAAATTATTCGAACATGTCCTAATAAAAATATAATCTCTCATATCTTCGACAATGAATAGCAGAAAATTTCAATTAGAATTACTAACCTTGTTGTAGTGATGCTTTTCTCTATGCTCGGGAATATCACCGTTTTGATGTGTTCCTTTCGCTGAAAGCAATTTTTATTACTTAATTATAAAGAAACTGAGATCAAAATAGATTTTAAATTATTGGAAAAATTTTCTACCTTTCTCATCATCTTTTCTTCTTTTCTGTTCAGTTGTCACTGCTGATTCATCTGTTCTATCCTGCAAAATATGAAAGAGAAATAATATATTATATTCAGAATATGTTGTTAATATATTAATATAGAATATGTTATTAATAAGTCATTTATTGAAAACTTGAAACATACTCTTTTCCGTGCGAATTTCTTTTCTCTGCGCAACTCTTTCTGTTCATCTCTTATTTTGCCTTTGCTTGAACGTTCCTTTTTGTCGAGACTTCCCTCGGCACGTCTCCCCTCCTGTTAACATTAAAAATCCAACCACATAAATAATATACGAAAACGATTATTGTAAAATTTAATAATCTTTACCTTTTGTACATTTTCAACTTTTCTTCTTTTGGCATCTGAAATTAGATATTATCAGTTTTGGATTATCAATTTGGAATAAAAGATATACATATATACATATATATATATTATATTTTTTGTTAAAATATATTTTTTTACTAGGTCGTTTTTTCAACACAAGCTTTATGTTCCCTAAAAAATACTAGAAGTAAGAAAATTTGATTATGTAATTTCATGGCACGTATTTATAACTTTTTAATGCAAACCTCTGTCTGATCCATCTTGTGTTGGTCCGGAGCTAGCACTACTATTTGATACACTAGAAAGATCACGGTCTAAATTATCTACAGCACTGCCATAATAATGTTCCTCCTGTAAATTAGATTAAGAACATGGGACTACGCTTATTACGTAATATAATTTGTAAAAAATTTATAATTACTTTGTAGTATTTTCGGTCTTTTTTATCTATTGTGTCATCTTCCTTGATCTCGTCCTTTTTTAAATGTTTGTCTTTACCTTCCAAACTGTCTTTGCTTTCTTCCTTTTTCCTAATTTTTTCCGAACTTTCACTGTATTTAACGAAAATTCAGTAACAATTTTTGATCGTTTATTCAGTGAAAATTGAAATATGTATTACGCAACTTACTGATGCAATTGATTCGATGCACTTCGTTTTTCTCGTTGATCTTTATTTTCTTTCTCTAACCTGGTGTCGCCATTTGTAATCTCTTTACCCGATATTCCATCTCCAACTTTCTCCGAGACATCACTATTTGGAGTATCTTGCGTTTTTCCAGCCTGTCAGAAAAATGTAGGAATTGCTTTCCAACGAAGAAGAAAGATAATATTGAATGAACGAATAATTGATAATAATAAAACAGACCTTATCCCCCACGTGATGAAAATCTGCCTCGCGAATCATATTCGGAGTTTTGGCCTTTAGCTGGCCACTGTACGATGTAGCCAGGACGTGTAAATCTTGGCGTTGTCCACGTTCTTCCTCTCTTACTTTCTCTACTTTACGTTCAAGAATTTGTGATAATTTTGCCAAGACAGGAAAATGTGGCAATATTTTTATTAATATTATCAAGGAGTTTCTTATTTGTACATAGTCCTTAGAATCCAAACAAACTACTATTGCCTGTAAATATGATGTATATTGATTTACAGCCGAAAAAATAATCTTGATGCAAAGTCATTACCTTTGTGATTTTGTAATGCCACTTGTGGCACACATGTCTATAATTTTCAAATCCTACCATATCATTAGCTTCAGAGAATTGATTGCTAACACGGAATTTTGTTACAAATCCCGGATAATTGCTACACTCCTAAAATGAGAATATGTGTATTAATAAAATTTTGGAGGTACATCGAATTTGTTGTAAATTAATATACCTTATCGAATATGGCTTTCTCAGAGTGCCATCTCATCACTGTTTCCAGCATGGCGCATAAAAATCTTCCGTAACGATTTGCTTCATTTTCGGTACATGAGGTAACTGAATATGTTATATCACAGAAAAGCTGAAAGATTTTTATTTTTATTAGATGGTAAATAATGCAGTATTTAATACACAAAGCGCTTCCTTTTTATTTCGATAAATTAATCCTTACTCTGTCATAGCAAAGAAGAGTTGAAAAATTCGCAGTCTTCAAAGAATGTATGGTGTGAACGAATTTAGCGCAATACATGGCATCCACGGTTGTAAATGTACATCGAGGAAACAGACATAACTGTAGAAATTGCGTTATTGTTTCATTTTTTGCTGATTTTGCGCTTCGAGATAAAAACCATGTATCTTTTTCTTGCCTAATAAATTGGTGTTAATAAAGCAATAACATTACAGTAAAGTTTTGCAGCAAAATGTATAAATATTAAATCAAACAAATTTTACCTTAGATATGCAAATACTTTTTCAACATGTTCCTCCTGCTTTCTTCTTTCGTCTTGTAGTTTCTCAATTAGAGTCGTATACCTTTCTTGTTCTTTCTTTCCCTTACTAACATTCTGAAAGAAGAAAGAAGTACGTTAATTTAGGAACGAACTATAAAAAATTACCGTCAAAATAAAAAGGTATGAGCACACCACATCTTTGGAATCCGCGCTTTGTGCCGCGAGTTGCTTTAATTTGTTGATTTCTCTCTGATAACTCTCAACGGGAACATACAGATCGTACATAGACAAGGACCAAAATGTCACTAGAAATTGTGGCGAGATATCCTCCCATACTTTCAATGGATGTAAAGGTCTAACTGATTGAGCAACAGGTGCCATAACTGCTTGTGCAGCTTCTGCATATTTTGCTTGTTTCATAGCAGTCGACATTTTTTTGTAATTTGGATCAGCTTTACGCAAGGCATCGTACTTAATCTGGAAACAGAATTGAATAACAATGATAAATCATAGTTATTTACTTGTACACGATTGTGATATTTAAAAAAAAAAAGGTACTCACGTTAATGGCGTGTGCAAACATTGGTCTTGCAAGAAAAAATGCGACATCAGAATGTATATGATTGTCCTGGAGCATAGAATGTATGGAGGGAAGTCTTTCCACGTATTCATCCACTGTCATAGTGGATCCCAAGAAAGTACCAAACTGGACTAACGTATCTTGACACTGATCGTACAGTTTACCTATAATTTTAGATAAAAAATTTACTAATAAATTTTTCTCTTGAAACATCAATAAAATTAAATATTGTGATAGAGCTTACCAACGAGTTTAAGGTGAGATTTATCCGTTTCCCTATACACAACGCAGTGTTTTTGTTGTGCCATTAAAAGGCATAGCGCTACGGCAAGATCATGTTCAGCTAGAGCTTCTTTTAATCGTTGTGACGATTTTTTTGTATTGCGTACTTGACTAAAATAACCGGCCTGAAATTTTTCATATAATTGTAAAATTTCTTATAATAGATATGTATATAGATATGTATATAAATTTTAATAAAATTACTTCATTCTTCAATAAATCTCCACCTGCCATGGCATCTAATTGATCCGAAGTCATTTCTTCCGCGGCTTCGATACCTGCCATCTTTTGTACTATTTCTTTCAATATTAATAAATCTAGGCTGAAAATAAAAATAAGTAATATGATAATTATCATTTATTATTCTTATTACGCAGCATTACGTGGTTTTCATAGAAGTTATTATATAAGATCCATTGCGAATAACAATGATTGTTAATGTTTTTAAATAACTGTAAAAATAAAAATTTAAATATGATAAACGAAAACATAAAAACCGAGACCGTACGATGTAATAACTATGAGCTTTTTTTATGACGTTATAATATAAACGAATTTATATGTTTAAAAATTATCAGATAATTCTAGTCTTTTCCCTCGATTTTTTTAAACCTATTGCAATAAGTTTTAAATCCCATCTCTTTTACATTTTACAAAATACAAATTTACTAATAACGCTATTTCCTTAATGTGTGACATTCGTAATCTAATTCTAATTCTTTTTCCTCTTTTCTTTTTTCAAATACATTGTATTTTGCGACAAAGATCTCCACTGTTTCCTTTCAAAACTGTTATAGAGAATCCTCGTTTCATACTTTTTATTGCAGAGATTCATACATTTAACTAATCTATATCACCTTTCGTTTTATTTCTGTTCCATTCAAATTACATTATCCAAAGCCTTTCGTCCGTTAATTAAAATTTTGATCTTTTTCTCTTTTTTACAAATTTTTTACCTAGAAAGAAAAAGTACAATGCTAAATATGTTAACGTGCCCGAAACATGCTTTCATTAAAATTTCTTAAATAGATATTAAATTCTATAAAATAAATATCTAGTATTTACCTTGTCCTTCTAGGCTTTTATTGCATTGGTGGCAATATTTCTCACCAATCATATTCTTTAAACCTTAATTTATTAGTTTTCTCAGTCGTTATCAATCAAATAATTCTATTATTCCATGTTGTTGACATCTTATGATCATTGATATCTTTTTAATATATCGGTAACTGAATTTTAATTATTGTATTTAATTCAATATAAAAGTGAGTTCTTTTATTTTTTTTATATTTATTCATTTATTTCTTTTCCACGACTGTTTTTAGTCATTATTTTCCCTTATATTTTAATTTCCTTTATAGATAAAATGTGTATGAATATGTATCCCATAAATCATTTGTATTTCATTATTCCAAAATATATTATTTCATTAAAATATATTGTGATTCATAATCATTCATTAATCCAGAAATAAATAAAATCCATAAAATTTGCTCCAGAATGTCAAACATTTATATCAATTTATATTAATCTTCTTTAACTATTTGCGTTGGATTTTTATGGAATTTTGAGTGGATCAATATATAAAAAACGAAAATATTATATTACAATCAAAGATATGTTTGAAAAAAATGAAGAGAGAATCTTATATTGCCACACTTTTGAAATTATCATTGGTAAAATTCCTTTGCAATGAAAATTTTGTAAATTTTATTTACTCAATGATATTGAGTGTGTTTCCATTTACGAACTATTACAGCAGAATGATAATGTATGTTCACTGCAATTAAAAAGTCTTCATAGTACATTTATTATAATTTAATCAATTTTTTTTCATGTATTCATGAGCAATAATTATTTTGAAATTATAAACAGTGGATCAAAATTGTATTTTAACTTTTTTTAGTTTTTGTTTGAATATTTTCTCTGCAGTATTATACATTTAATTACAACCATGTTTATGAAAATTCTCTATTTAAAAAAAATACTGTTTGTCTGGATAGATTTTAACACGAATTCAAATACAATTGACAAGTTTTATGTATTTAAATGTAAATCTTGAAAACATAATATATATTCAGTAAAAGTATTCCTGTGACTAACAAAAAAAAAAAGTGATTTATTAATAATTTGTGTTAATATTACCACTGAAAAGTACGACAATATATTTTAACTTCCTTTTTGTGTGGTCTGTTTTTTATTAAACAGCAAATCAAAAGAAAAATATAGAATCTTCTTTGTTTAGCTGTTTAAAGAATAAAAGATTGTTATTTTTTATTTAATTAATTAAAATTACGAAAAATCGAGTAGAAAGGCATTAAAAATATCACATTAACAATGATTATTCTTAACTTAAAAAATTCTAAAAATTCTACAATAAATTGTTACAAAATGAAAAGAAATCAAAGTTTATAATATGAATCTATACAACATGAAATGAATAAATTATTATATATTAAAAGGAAATTAATTTATTGCATGTAATGTACCTTTTTTGTGCTTTAAGTTGATTAGCTACATACTGCAGCAAACCAGTAAGTTCTATATTATACTTTTTAAATATGGCTCCGCAAAATGAAGCAAGGGATTGGAGCCAAAGAGATATGCTGGTGCCATCATGCTTAAATCTATCTCTGTCAGCACCAGCTAAAGCTTCTACGAGACAGTAACCAAGTACATCGTAAGAAATGTTAGTCAAATATTTCAAGGAATCTACAACAGGACCTGCAACCCACAATACAGCAAAAATTATTTAAAACATAGGACTTAAAGTCTACGTGTCTTTCCTAGAATTACTTGCATACCTATAAGATTATCATATAACTGGATTTGTATAAGAACGTAATCGAACAATACACCAGGTGACGAATGTGTAAGTTTGCCTATCGATCTTCCTACGGGCTTTATGGTTTCTTTGCTCACTCTTTTCATAATAGACTTAATTTTCTTCTGCGCATCTGCCCTTTTTCTTAAAAGCGCAGCATGTTGCAAAGGCGTGTCGTTCTTCCATCGAGCATACAAACAGTATCGATTCTGATATGGATAGTACTTTAAAATGTTCCACAATTCTTCTGCAACGCAACAGTTGCAGTCCATAAAAGACAATGAAGGCAGTAACGCCACATCGAGAATAGTCAATACGTCGTAATACAAAGTATTTTTATCGACTGGTTGTTTATTAGTGTCTAATGGACACTGTTTTATGGCTGCATGACACAATCGCATGATCTTGTACATCAGAACGGGATCATGGTGTAAATTGGGACCGAGGACTATGAGCATCGGTAATAATTGATCGTGAATGTCCTCAAGACTTTCGATTGGCTTTGGAGCAAGGGAGCTCTTTAATTGCGGAACTCTTCTACCTTGTAATTTTGGCGATATTATACAATGTCTGGAATATGACGTAACACAGTATCAAAAAATTTAATTATAATAACACACTTCGAATTCATTTCATTGAATTTTCTGAAGTGGATACGAATGTAAAATAGAATTTACTTGCGATAAACAGGTTCAATAAGGGATTGAATCATTTTGCACAGCGCTAATGCAATAGGACGTTGATCGGTGAGACTGTGTTCAGGTAATCGATTGAATAAGTTTTCTGCTACTTCCCAAGCTCCTATCTCTAGAAGTGCTTCACATAATCCGAACTTTTGATTACTTGCGTACTTATCCTTTTTTAAAAAAAGCAACAGTATTAAGTAAAATTTTCCTCAATGATAAAATCGAATAAAATAAAATCATACTTGTTTAGATACCTGTGGATTTTCCTTCTCTTCCGGTACGTCCTCCTTGTCTTTCGTAGAAATTACACTCAACTTGCGAACATATTCTTTCGCTTGTTTCATTGCTTGTTCGTGTTCTTTGATAATTGTTTTATCATCTGGTACTAACCATGGCAATATATCGTCCAATTTAATGACACCGTGTTGCAACATAAGTGCAGTAACTTTTTGCAATGAAAATGGAGTAGCATTGACAGTCGAACAATATTTAAATCCTAAAACTTCGCAGAGTACCTGCTGATCACTCATGTATGAGCGAATTAAAGGGATAAAAAGCGCATCGTCTTGAGGTCGATTCTCAAAAGTTTCTAACAAAATATCGAGCACTCTGTTAGGGTCGAGATTAAAATATCCTAAAAGAATTATATAGTGTAGTTCTGTTCGTTACCATGACGTGTACGATTCGAGATATGTATCGGAATGAAATGTTTTACCGATAAGAGATTTAACAATTTCCAATATCGATGCTACTTCATTTTCTGGACGTTCCTGATTCAACTCCACTACAAGTTTAGAATATCCTTCGCTTTCCTCTCGAAATAAATTAAACTTCCGTTGTTTATAACTGTAAATAAATAATTTATATAATTTTTTCTTTGCTCACTTAACTTTTACACTGAACATTTTTATCTAAACAAATAGGAAAGATACATACTACAATTTTGTCTTCACTTTGATGAATTTGATTTGGAAATTCTTATTTTTCAATGTTCCTACATCTTGCAACGTGTCAATGTCTAAACGTTCCTTCAATATCCTATCTGTGAGAAACTATATAAAAAGCAAATGACATAAGTTAATTATGCCATTAGAAATATTTTAATAATTTAGTTTAATAATTTAGTTATTGTTGCTATCTTGCATGATACCTTTTCTGATTCTTTTACAAGATAGTAAAAATTATTTCTTTCTTCGTTATGCGCTTCCGCGTCTATCAGCGTAAATATATCCACTATCGCAGATGATATTGCCGCATCGATATTCTGCAAAAAAAAGAAAAAAAAGAATGTATTTTAAGCAAGAGAGAACAACAGAATTACTTAATTAATAATTGCCAAAAGCAAACCATTACAATATTGTCTCTGATTCTCAAACTTACTGTTAGTTCACCTAATGTCTGAACAACATTGTCCCTTTTTATGTTTCCACGGATTCCATTTGAAATTAATTCGTATAATCCTCTTCTCCATTCTAAAAGTAAAGATAATATCGTACAATGATCATAACAAATACAAATACATGAAAAAATGTTATGTGTTAAAAGGTATCTCAGGAATATTAATTTACAAAAATATATATATACATATATATACATTTGCATATGTGAAAAATAAGAATAATATAAAGTTGATAAAGACCTCAAGAATCATAACAAATTGCCGTTTAACTCATTAAATTCATAAATGATTAATATTTACATTAATGGATAAAAGAATGTAAAAAAACAATAATGGTTAAATGTGTTTCATGATCTTTCAATATTCAGTTATATCTCTCACACAATAAAGAGAAGTGGGAGGGAAGTATATTATAAATTAACGTGTTGTTTATGAAATAATGATGGTGTAACGTAAATAATGATTGATTAAGGGGGGTGAAAAGTTGTACACTGTGTAAAAACATGGCTCAAGCTGTTGGGATAAATTTGAATAGCATGGAATCTCACCTGCAGTGTTGCCTTCCTTAAATTTGTGCTTGATTAACTTGAGGCTGCAAACAGTTGTTAATTGACAATTAACTCTTCAGAAGAGCGAGAAACAGGAGAGATAAGTTGCAACCATCAATTGCACAGAAGTATGCAGTATCAATTCAATATTAATCGAATCGCACTTTCGGACGTTAACGCGTTAACCACTTACAAATCGTTTTTTCCATGTTTATCCCATGCTTTCCATATATCTGTATTCCACACTTTACCAGCCATTTTAATTCCATGAAAAGCTTTTTTATGATTAAAAACAGTTGTATCAACATCACAGGTTAATAGACTCCATTTTCCACCATTGCAAGCGTCCTCGAAGCTATCGTGGCGCGATCTTTCTTACGCCACATATCATATCTAGTTTGGTATCTTTACTGGCAACAGATTTCCCTCAATTAGTAAATTAGTTTACCAATAAAGTATCAATCAGACAAAAGAGAAGGCAAAAAATGTCGTTAATTGCGTATAAAATTAGCTCGTAAAGTTCTCTCCACGGTTCTTCGTCAGACTTGACTTTGACGTTGTAAAAATTGCTTGGATAAAATTAGCAAGTTGTTCTCTTGAACTTTTCATTTGTGAAAAAGACGCTTGTATCATAACAATGTATATACATAGGAAATATAAATGTACGATATTGATTTATTCTAAAAATTAAAGTTATATTTCATGTAACATGGGAAAGTGTACTTTGCCCAACGGGTTAAAGTTTATGCGATGAAAATCTAGGGGGCACTAGATTCTAAATTCGAATGTATTACAGAACAGAAAGCTACGTTTTTGAATATTGATGAGGTATTAATTAAAATTAATAATAATATTAACTAAGAAGATATCCAGTAAAAAATGATTAGTTGAAATTTCAACGAAAAGATTTTGCAAACTGTTTACGTATTAATAAGTTATTTCTTTATTCTGGTTTTCTTTTAACTCATGCAAGTTATTTTACTTATTTTGTATTTATAAAAAAATATGTTGTTTATCTTATAATAATATATGTACATATACATGTATAGTATATAAATATACTTATAGAATATTGATTTGTTCTAAAAATTAAATTTATATTTTATATAACGCTTTTTAGGGAACAACCAGACGACCTTTAAATGGCTTCATTAATGAGTTTATTTTTATTTATATAATATAAAATATGTAATAATGTACAAGTTATCAATAATTTTATTAGCTTTATATATTTACTAGTTTTAAAAATACATTTTATGGATTAAATCCTACTAAAATATTTCTGTCAAAAATCGATGATTTTAGGAACGCAATTCTTTTACGCTCAACTATAGAAAGGAGAGATATTATCAGTTTCTCTCGAAATAAAATCAAGCAACATCTGGTTGTGTGTTATTAAAAATAAGTAAGTTTTGGTATAATTACATCGATTAATTATTGTACAATAATATAATTTTTGTATTATTGTCGATAATATAACATGCTTTGGAATTAGGACATGCGAGTGTAACACTATTTTGTTTACTGTAAAACGTATTGTTTTTTCGTACAAATATTAATTTTGTAAAAAATATTAATTTTGTAAGAATGTACAAATTAATTCTACAAAATTAATATTTGATTCTTTTTTAATTTCAGAATCATTTTACATAATCCTTTTTCTTTTTATTATGACAGATTATTTGGTTATGTCACATTGTAATTTTGTTTTCAGTATAAAATGGCCAAATCTAAAGAAAAGAAAAGTAAAAGTGCTATTAACGAGGTTGTCACACGTGAATATACAGTGAATCTCCACAAACGTCTCCATGGAGTTGGATTCAAGAAACGTGCTCCACGAGCTATCAAGGAAATTCGCAAATTCGCTGAGAAACAAATGGGAACTCCAGATGTGAGGATTGATACACGACTCAACAAACAACTTTGGTCTAAAGGAATTAGGTAAATTCTCGAATCTGATTTAATTTAAAATTATCTATAATTAATCAGTGTCTGAATTTCTTAGATTTTTGTATTGTATTAATCTATGTTTGTATATTCTTAGGAATGTACCATTTAGAGTTCGTGTACGATTGAGCAGAAGAAGAAATGATGATGAAGATTCCGCCAACAAGCTGTATACCCTTGTTACGTACATACCAGTTGGTTCATTCAAAGGTTTACAGACAGAAAATGTTGACTCAAGCCAAGATTGATTTATTTCTAAGTAATAAATAGGTTTCACCAATCTTTGCCTTGATGATTATTTCTTTAAATCTCAACATTTACTGATATTTTTGCTTTTTATTTTTTTAATGTTTAATTTCAATTTTTTTAGACTACAAACATCAGGCATGATATACTATATTTGTATTTTCGAATGTAATATTTAGAAAATCCATATTTGATATCATTGAGCCAAAAGTTAAAGATCATCTATTCAAAAAATATTGCGCTGAATAAATTGAAGAAATTTTGGATTTTAAAATGCTCAGACATAAAAAATTCTTACAATCTGATATTGTCGATCATCGATACATATCGACTACGATGTTACCATGTATACATTTCCCACGTTATAATGTTCCCAGCCAATTCTCACTGTAATACGCTACAAACTAGTAACATTTTATGCATCGTATGGCAACTATGGCTAGTGTAAAAATTTTATCATACTCGATCAACTTCAAGAAAGTTTATTATTCGTATGGATTCTGGCATTACGATACTGTGTTACGGCTCGAGTGGTGTATATTCTGAAATAGAAGCAGTGAGTTGAGTGTAAGTAATATCGAATGATTGTATAAACGCATGCTAATAATACGCGCTTTTTTGTTAATTTTATTAATCCCTAGCGAAATAATTGGCTTGATCCTTATTTATAGTTGCGCTGATATAAGTTGGTGATCATTTATTAAAACGCCAAGCGCGAATCTATCAATCCGTATCGCTTTATTTACACGAGTGTCGGCACGAATTTTTTTTTTTTAATTTCAGTTCACCGGTCTCGCATTTTATCAGAGTATTCTTAGTAGTTTTATTTCGACGCTTTGTAAGTATTTGTATGGTCAGAGCGTCGCGTCTCATCGAGGTTGCATTTGCATTCAATAACGTTTCAGATAATAAAGTCCATTGTTTATTGTAGCATGCAAAACGCTGTTAGCATGTACGTTATAGTTGGAGAAACATAAATTGGCAATATACGATTTGATTTGAGCATAATAATTATTTATTCACTCTGGTTAATTCGATTCGGTTAGCTAGTGATCGATCACGCGAATACTTTTTATCAAGTAAATCGCGCACATAATTAAGTCCGTGGGAACGGATGTGACTACACGGTGAAAAAATTTCGTTCCCACATTTCTTTTTTACTTTTACCGTATCATCTTTCGTGCGAAGTTTCCTGTAACAGGTATACCTTAGTATAATTAATTTTCTATAAGAGAAAGAAAAAAATAATTGTATTAGAGAAAAAAAAGAAAGAATAGGAAAAGAATGTAATTCTTATTTGTTGTTTTATTTATTGTATGTTTTTGTTTCCATAATGTAAATTAAATATTAATCGATTTTTATTTTATGTAATTATCTTTTTGCCTAACATTTATATTCTATATTGTATAATAATAAAAATTCATAGGCATATGTACATTTTTATTTATATATTGCATTTTATGTATTCTTCTCATGTTTTTATTTCTTTTCTTTAATATTTTAATTGTTTTTATTGATTGTCTAATGTCTTTCATTAAACACCTATCTCATAATACAATATTGAAATAAATTCTTCAAGGAATATTTTGTTGAATTATTAGGTAGTTTATAATGGAAGGAGGTGGAGTACTTACAGCAGAACGTAGTCCTGCACGTGCGAATTTGCATGTAGCTTTCAGTGAAAAAGGAGAGGTAAAGGAGCGCAGGGAAAAATTTTTAACAGCCAAATATGGATCTCATCAGATGTCTCTTATCCGTAAAAGACTTGCGGTTGAAATGTGGCTATTTGATGAGCTAGAAAAATTATATGAATCAGTTGTAAGTATAAAATCAAATTTTTTCTGATTGAAAGTTACTATATATATAGGATATAATTTATAAATTTTTTAAATTTACAGAACGAAAGCGGCAAAAATCGGGAAGTTGAAATAGATATAGATGAACTTCTTGATATGGACAGTGATGATCATAGACGGAGGTTTTTACAAGTATGTGTATATATATATATATATATATATATATATATATATATAGAATGATCATTATCAAAATTGATTATTTATTGTTTCATTTTCTTTGTTATAGGAGTTGCTAGTTGATACAAAGAAACCACCACATGATATAAACGTAAGTATATTTATCAAGCTTGTCTAAACACTTATTTTAACGATATTTTCTTCCTTAAAATTTCATATTTTGTGACTAATTCTACATAAAGTAATATCTGGTAGTTCTGAGAAATTAATAAGGTCGGTTATGGTGTACCGTCTATGGTTCCAAACGATTTGTCACTAACGGAAGTTTATCTATTTATTTATATGTTTCAGAAATTCATTAACGATTTACTCGAAAAAGCTAAAACACTTTGAAGAACTTCCGTGTTCTTCTTAACACTTACGTGTTTGCAAGGACTTTTTTGAAGCATTAACAAATTTGCTCAGATTTCGGAACGAGTCAAAGACATATTCAAGCCTTAATGAATCGCGTACAAACGCGACTCAAATGCCAATTTATCATTATACTTGGATCGAACACAACGGGGAAAAGAAAATGAAAAGAACAAAAAGAAAAAAAAATCCATCAAATGACTCTGCACATTTTTATTCTAGCGTATATTATTTCATATTGAAATCGTAAGCATTAGTGTCTGACTTATCTCAGTACAACGGCTAACTTTGTTAGTTATTTATGTGCGCATCGCATATCAAGTAATAAACCTCACAGTACACGGAACTGCCTTGCTGTACGATCCATCCAGTGTGATCTATAGTAGAAAACATTTGTTCTTCTACACTCTAGTTTTGTATGCATTCTAAACTTCATTGTTCGTAGTAATATTTATGTTATTAAGGATGATTAACTAACAAAGATACTTCCAAAACGTTGTAACTATATCAAATAATTTGTATGCATATCCTATGTTCACTGAATTGTCTCGACTGTGGATACAATTGGGTTTGAAATGATCGATATTTTTTATGTTGTAGCGTAACGAATTAATACAAAACTTTTTCTATTTATTTTAGGAGATATTTTAAGAGAGTAGATATGCAAAATTTCGCATCGAATGCTTGTACGAATTTAAAAAGGAAACAAAAAGAAAAAAAGAAGAAAAAGAAAAAAAAAGATGGAATATGTTTGATTATAATAAAAGCGTGTATGTTTCAGATGATATTACTGGCACAGTAATAATTAAAACGTGGAAATGACACCTATTGTTGCTCCAGTACCGAATCAGTATTGAAAATTATTGCGAAACAGAAATTAAAGTTTGCTGTAAGTTTTTCATTCTTGGTTCTTTTGAATAATTGTTGTTTGAAATCATTCAAAGTTCTTGTTAAGTCGTTAATGAAGAGAGAGAGAGAGAGAGAGGGGAAGAAAAAAACATAAGAAAAAGTATGAACATTCCTAAATTTAGAAAGATATTAAATTTTTTATATTTTAACATATCGACAATTTTTTAAATTACTTTGTTATTTATATAATCATGTTGTTAATTTTCAAGATTTTAAATTACTATTTATAGACATGTTGTGCTCGTTTAAGTGATCGATCGATCATTCTGTGACGAATATTTAATAAATCAATTTGCATGTTTGTCTTGGGGAAAAAAAACGGAACGAAAATGTACAAGACCTCTGTTCTGACGGCCTCGTTCGGATAAAATAATTGTAAAGGCGTATAATTTATAATGATGTAATTCGTGCGAATGTATACGTGATTCGAATTAGCGCTTGCGTTACGAGAGAGAAAAGGAGAGAAAGAATAAGGGAAGAGAATAATTCACCGTCGCAACAGAGCGCACGCAATCATAGGTGACATTTATACGATTTACCAATCAGTCATTTAACATACGAGCTATCGTGTAAAATGTATCCATAGTTATTGTAAAAGAGGAAGGGAGTGAACTTAACGCGAACTTCCGGACAACCCAAAGGATCTCTTGCACCGATGTATCTCGCATTAATTACTTAAAACCAAAAATGGACAAAAAAAAGACTGCACAAGTGGAATTTACCTTCCTCTTAGACATATGTTATATACATTTATAGATGCGTACAGGAAATCACCGTCAAATGGCAAAACAGGATGATAAAATGGATATATTATCGAAGATCGAATACATAGTATCAGATGTTGAATGAGGAACCAATGGACAAAAATATATGTAAAGAAGCAATACCTACACCATGTGATTACCATAACGATATATATTCACGTGAAAGAAAAAGAAAAGAAATGGGGAAGAAAAAAAGTTGGAAGAATTCCGTGGCTATCTCGTGTTACGAAGGAAAGTGTACACGGCATTTTTGCAGTGTTGTTAATCCCCATTTAAAGAACAGGAAAGATTTTATTCAAGCAAGGACTTAGTGAATCACGATTATTTTCACGAGATATATTTGAGTGTACAGAGATTTACAGCTGCCGCTTATCGTTTGGCAAGAGCGTGATCTTTGTAGACTTGATTGAGGGCATATAGAGAAATGTGTTTAGATCATCACTCACCTCCCCCCCTTTCAAATAAGAAATAAACTTCCATACGATTTAGGTGGATAATGTGTAATTAAAGAAAGAAGAAAAAAAGAAAAAAAAAAAAAAGAAAAGTCTTGTCAACTCAATTATGTAATTATATTTAAAACTTTATACGACGAAATATATGTGAATGTGTAATTAAAATTAGAGAAGTAAAAAAACGAAAGAAAAAGAACAACTACTATACAATAAACCTTGATTTCGTAATGAGTAGTGCAATCGTTTGACGTGTTCGTTCAGCTCCGATCAAGCGAAATCATGTGACACATCGTATTTAACGAATCGATTTTTATGTCGAACGAATACGTCAGAATTTAATCAGAGTTTATTGTATTAGAAACGATACAATCAATTGGTGCACTTGTGATCCAGTGTGTGTTGTACAACGGTATGCGACCTTCGATAGAGTTATGTTCATCGAATCAGAAAAGAAAAAAAAAAACGAAGAGGGAAGAGTAAGAGGACGACTATTGAAGTTTTGAAATTTTATCGCCAGGAAGAAAAATTGTCGCTGTATCTCACAGGCTCCTTTGTTCTTTCGTTTCTCTGTTATAAAATAGAAACGTGTTCAAGCGCTTTGCGTGTAATGCTCGTTGGCATGTGAAGAATGTTTCGTAACTTATATAACGTGTAATCGTTCCGGCTTCGTGTCTCTAAAAAAAGAAAGGCGTTGGAAACTCGTGTGTAATTGGTATGATGCGATTTCAACATTATTTTCTCGGCGAATCGTTTTTGTAGGAAGTATGTGGAACATTCGATGTCTCGTAGAAAAAAGAAGAAGGAAACACGACGAAAAGCGAAAATATGTACATCCGTAAAACGACACTGGAATTTCCCATCCCTCCCTGTGTGAATGCCTCTTGGAATGTTTTAATATTATAATACTGAATCAAATTAATCCATAATACTCTTAAGTAAGAGGGGAAAGCACTTTTACACTGACTACACGAAATTGAGATTTTCGCGATAAAAAAAGAAGAAAAAAAAAAGAAAATTTAAAAAAACAGTAAGAGATTTAGGAAGTCGTGTTCCTTACGTTTTAAATTGGCGGTATTGCTGTTTCCACGAGGAAACAATATTTTGCATCAACATGTACTGATTATGTAAGAGATTGTATTTACTTGCACAAACAAAATAAGAATTGAATAACAGAAAAATTTATGGCTCGTTTCCTTTTCTTTTCCTTTCCCTTTCTTTATCCAGTGATCTAATTGTGTAAACAACATTAATAAATTAGAAATTTATTATCTAATCATAAGCAAAATTTACATTTAAAAAAAATCAATATCTCTTTACTTTCTTTAGAAATTGTAACTAAAAAACAAAAGAGATGAAATTTCAATTGCAAGAATTACATTGCCATATTGAAAATATTTATTCATCTACGTGGGATCCAGTCTGAAATAGTTCAAGCGAATTATATCAAAGGTTTATTCGTTATATTATACAGAATTTCGTCAAGGTTATAGGGCGCGTAGCGGATTGCGATACATATTTTCATGAAAAAAAAAGACATCTTCTTCTGAAAACATCAGCTTGAATAAAGATATACGAGATCAATATACGTAGTGAATGAATTTGTGATCCGTAAAACTATTCCTCTGGCTACTATACATCGTTTTTCATCATTCGTAAAAATATGCTACTTGTATAGCATCGTTTATATCACAATGTCGCAGAGGGACATTGCATCATGAGCCAAGCGTAAGACACATTAATCGATCGGTTTCACAATTGGAACAAGAGAAAAGATTTATATAAATACTTTACATAGCAACGTCCCTTTGTGCATGTTTATGAATTTCTGATTCCAAGAGCTTGCTCCAATTCCGCGCGTTTCTGTTGGACCTTTGTGTAAAAATATCGACACACAGCTTCCTGGGCCCACGGTTGATAATAAAATTCTGCTCTACGTTCCTCTTCCGGGTTACCAACCACGTCTATCATCGTCTTCAAGTCTCTCGTTTGCGATATAATCCATTTGTTGATAAACTGTTGAGGGTCTTTGGCAAAACTCAAGAAGAACTCTCGGTTCGTTTTCAACTGGTTAATCGTCTCTACTGTTTCGTGAATTTTGTTGTCGAGACTTTGGATCTCCTGTTGGCTCGCGGTGGACAGTAGGAAATTATTCATCTGCGTTTTTAACGTGTCATCGACCTCCACTTCTATGTCGTAACATGCGGTCTGCTTCGTTTCTGTACCTGATAAACAAACGGGTTACTTTTCATTATTATTGAAAATCGTGGAAGACGGCACGCATTAATTGGTTTTTACTGACAGATACCTTCGACGCTAATAACGTGATTGATTACAATGGGATCCGGAGGATGAAGCAACGGATTTAAACGCTGTGGTATCTCTGCAAATTTCATCCTCGAGCAGGCGAATATTTGCTCGAGATATTTATCACAGTTTATGAATTCCCTTTCGTGACTGTCTTGAAGCTTGTGTGTCTTTATGTACTGCCAGAGAGCGGAAATAATGACGGGCCGCGTTTGGGTATGTACACCTAGAAGTCGGGCTAATCTGGGATCTAGTTTAAACTGCAATTAAACAAAATCTCTGTCAAATTCCAATTTGAGTCAACTTGGAAATTTAGGCTCAATTTAAAGAAATCAAAGTTACCTGTAAGGGTTGGTAGTCGAGAAGCAAAAGAATAGTGCATCGAACATTTTTATCTCCAGGTCTTTTCACTTGGAAACCATCAGTTTCTTGCGTTGTTAATGTACGGTGCCATTCAACCAAGTGATTGTCGGGTCCATATAGATCTTTATCCAATTCTATAACTAAACTTTTAAAAAAGGAAGAGAACTTCCTCTTCACCTAAAAACCATTAATGATATAAATGAATTATCTTTCATTCAAATGATCTACGATTTTCTCTTTGAAAATAAAATTGATTTTTACTTTGTTGGGATCATTTTTCGTATCGTCTAAGAGTCGTCCCTCAACTCTAAGTTCCCAGGAAGCGACCGAACCTTCCTCACCCTCGCCAGCTTCTTTCGCCGGATAAAACGTATTCGAAATGAATATTCGCAGTTTCCTTTTTTGTTTCATTGGACGTTTCAGCGCTTCTTGTATATCTAGTCGCTTGCGCATTATAGTCGCATCCAATTTTCTCTCAAACGCGAGTAAATCCATGTAAGCCTGAGATTCAGGCACTAGATCACGTACTTTCTGCGGTAGTATTTTGTCTGCCAGCTTTTTCTTCTTCTTGGATGTGGAATGTGAAAAATCACTGTTCCAAAAATACCTATATGAGTTTGTGTAAAAATCATAGATTCAAAAATCAATAAACCAATTTTAAAGCTTATGAAATGCAGTGAAGTTCCTGGTGAATTCGGTGAATGGTTTGTTTTCGACATATTGATGATAACGAGCAAATTAATAATTCCAAAAAAATTAAGTAATCAAACCGATAAGATTTAACTGATATATTACTTTTTGAAGTACATGAAGTATTATCACAGATAATAAAAATTAAATCTATTAAGTCTAGTAGTTAATGAACAAAATAATACAAAACATGAATGCAGAGTTAAACAAAAACATGCGGCGTTAGTGCACTTACGGTTTTTGTTGTGACATGGGAATACGTTGATCCCCACTCCTCTTTCCAACTGGTGGAGTAGGCATTGGTCCTTGACGCATATTTGAATAAGGTTGATTCGCTCTTATTATACTGGCTGGTCCAGGGCCTGTATTGGCCATTTGGGGAGGCGGAGTAAATCCAGATCTCTGCTGCATCTGTATAAAAATTAGTTAGCAAGTTTCTTGTTGTCCAGATTAATTGAATCATTTGGATTCTTATATACTCACAGGAAAGTTTGGGCCAGAATACTGACGTAAATTGGGAGGTACAGACGATGCCGCATATCTTTGTGGCGGAGGGCCGTTATTCCCTGTATTTGGTACAGGAAATCTTTGTGCCATGTCTTTTTTTGTGATTATCCTATTGATTGAAATGAACAAGTACTTTTACACATACAGATATTTTTCTACAGCTTATGATCAATAAAAGAGTTTGAATGAAATTATATCATACTTTATTATACAACAGAATCACAAGAATCGCTATCGAGATTCACAATTTTTCATTACAGCGAGGAAGTTTATTTACATGTGCTGTACATAAAGATCATTTATATTCACACGCGAGAGTGAATAGATGATGCTTTTCGCACAAACATTGCGACTTCACTGTCAAACTATTGGGAGAAAACAAAAACATAACCTCTAAATGCGTACCTAATTACAACCTTACACAGGCCGCGATTAATCGCGTTGCTTTTCTAAGTGTCGTAATATCGATAGCAAAATAGTGAAATTCATGAAATAATTGGCAGAAATACAAAGAAAACGAATGTTCTTCGGATGTTTGTTAGAATCGAGTGCATTTTTCTCCAGAAACACAGTCTTACTCGGCACGCTCGAAACTGCAATGTTTTGCGGCTCGATATAGACCGAGGAAAAAATAGAAACGAATATAGAAAAGGAAAAAAGAGAAACGAATATAGAAAAGGAAAAAAGAGAAACGAATTCGACGAATAATGAAAAAATCACCTACGTTCCAGAAAACTTCTATGCATTAGCAAACCGGGTGTTAGCAACTCCAGAAAAAGCGGCGGATTACGCACGAATAATTCTTCGTATCCGCGAGAGGGCGCCACAAACAAACACACTGTAGGTATAAGGATGGAAAGAGATGGAAGGACTTATGGAAGGAGATGGAACTGGGGTAGTAGTGAGTAAAGGAGTAGTGAAGATAGGAAAGTGAATGATCTTCTCGTTGCGTTTCGTCTCGTAGTCACTGCCTAGACTCGTCCGTCCAGTGGGGTTAAAACAGCAGCGACTCCTACCCCAGACGCCTGTTATTGTAACTAAACCTGCTAAAGGCTGGTTCTGCACCCATCCTAGCAGGGTTCCGCACACTCTGCTGCTTAAAACGTCGGAGATCGGTAGGACATCGACGCTAGGCGCGCAGCCACTTGCGGCTTGTGCTAGTCAAGTGTTCGAAACTCGTAATCGAGGAATCGTAGGTCGCTACACTGACTTGCACAAGCCGTAACCAGCCTTAGCCGGGGGTTTAGTTACAATAACAAGAGGAGCGTCTCTGTGGAGTAAGGAGTCGCTGCCATCAACCCCATTGGATGAGTCTAGGCAGTGACTCCGAGACGAAACGCATCAACCACTTTCATCTCTTCTCTTACACATTATCCCAGTCCATACGTCCTTCCATCTCTCTCTTTCTTCCTAGAACACATTGCACTCCCGAATAATTCCCCCTCAGCGAAAGAGAAAGATTCTATCAAATTCGAAAATTATGCTAATAAAGTATATCTCTCTCATGATAAATCTTTCTTGATTTTATTTATTTATCAATTATTTGTCAAAGGTTTTACTCATAATTTGCCACGAAACAAAGTAGTCGAGTCGGAACACGAAAAAAGTTTTGCACTTTTGCATCGGTTCTTTTAAATTTAAGATAAAATTGGCAGTAAAGCGCAATAATAAATTTCGAAGATGTAAATTTCCCAAATTCTCGTAGTAACATCTCTATGAATTTGTTCCAACATTAAATAAATGATTAATAGGCAGTAATAATAGAATACCTTGAATACCACCTGCGCACGCGGATTTACGAGAAAACAATAATTAATCATAAGATGCGTGGGAATTTAATTCCGGATTCCCGGCAGAAAGCGCGGTTAAGTCAAAGCGTCGATGATTCTGACACGATCACCCGAAAAGTCGCAAAGAAGGATAACGATACTCGATTCGCGATTACGTGTCCGATTACGTGGCTGAAATTATTGAAATTCGACGGAAATTTTGCACGCTAACGACGAAGGGGAGAATGGAAATACATAGGATGTCGCGATTATATTTAAACTTGAGTCAGTAGCCAGCGATTTCGCTGGTGAATAAGTCTTCCATATTACTCGAATAAAAGTCGCATTCATTACGCAACCTCCCCCATTTCAAATAAATATTTAAACGGTGTATGATTCATTATATTATTATTTGATCGTCAGTAGAACCGTTCTCTAATGCTTAGAGTTATTTAAAATCATTCGTAAGTTAAGATCTCATCAAATGTGTTGGTATATCGGAACATTTCTCCAAATTTTCCGACTATTAAGCTACATTTCGTCAATTAGCTGCAGGATTTTACGCGATTTAAGCATTTCCTCCTCCCATAACTGTTTTCTTAAATACAAAGTACAACTGTTTGTATTTCGTACATGTTTCATATTTGAATTAAAAAGAATTCTTGACCAAACACTTTTAAATCGCTCGTGTTTTGGCGGGCTTTCATCCTCGATCTGTTGGCTCGTCACATAAATACAAAAAGTGGATCAACGTAATAATAACTCGACCCATATAACGGTTAGTTATTTAAAGAAAAAATACTCTGCGACACTTTGCGCAATCCAATTTCGTTTTTCCCGTTTTTTTCTTTTTTTTTTGGTTCGAATATTTAGAGCAGCGTAGCGAGGGAGAGTTTTTGAGTAACAATATGGCGGCTTGCGATGGAACTTTAGGAATATAATATGGAACGAAACAAAGATCTTATTTTTTTG
This sequence comes from Melipona bicolor, assembly GCA_030673865.1. Lineage (NCBI taxonomy): Eukaryota > Metazoa > Arthropoda > Insecta > Hymenoptera > Apidae > Melipona > Melipona bicolor. The sequence goes on from JAHYIQ010000020.1 coordinate 1,860,671, forward strand.
TAAAAAAATTGTATCTTTTCATTGGTTTTCCCTCGTAAATTATAGCTGTAGTTAGTATAATAATTGTGGTTTTTAATAATAAAGTTAAAAATAATAAATTACTAGACTTTCAATCTCCAAGTTTAATTTTAATTTTAAACTTTATCTACACAGGACACAGAATTTTATTATAATTTAGAATTTTCTAAAAATTTAATCACAAAATTTCTACTGTAGTTAATTTAATTCGGGATTTAAATTAATTCAAGTTTAGCGATTTATTTATAGAATTCGAGTTTATTGGCAGTTGCATATTTGCTGTGCTATTAAATAGCTAATTTTAACGCGAGTATCTATTAAAAACGTCGAAACAGGCAAAACAGTGAATAAGTAATATGACCAAGAAAGCGGAAGGAGAACTATCTCGAATTAGTCAGCCTCTCGATCTGTTACCACCTACAATGCATAGCGCATTAAACGAAACATGAGGAAAGAACATTATTACAATTTAACAGAGAATTTTAGAAACATGAATACATATGTATCATTAAATAAATTTGACTAGTTTTTATAATATTTTACAACAAAGTGTACTTGATGTTGTTATTTAAAAAGGATCTATATTTGTATTATACAATGAAAGGAATTTAGAAATTAGTACAACAGAAATTTAAAATTTGAAAAATTTAGGAATTTAGGAATTCAAAACTATAGAAATTCGTGCAACACAAATTAGAAGTAGTTTAATAAAATTAAAAGACTATCCATAGAATTTCACGTTTGTTCCGATTCACAATCAAACACACTAACGTGCAAATAGCTCCCATATCCAAACCACCCTTATCTTCCTTCTAATCTTTACACCACGTAATCACCTCACCTACTCGCTATAATGTAACTCATGCGCAAAAGTTCCCTCGCATCCTAATTCCAACCAAATATGATCGCCCGAATCCTTGTCCATTGCACGTGTATCGCAACGACTCTCTCGTGGAGACGCAGCTTGGCAGCCACGATTTTGGAAATCCTACGTCTAAGTGAATAAGCTGCTAATATTAGCTCGTCGAAAACTGTGGAAAGCGCGTACTCATACACCGATAAACATAGATACAGGGACAGCATGTGTAACGTTGTCTTTTTCGAAACATAGGCGGGCACCACCCGTGTTGGACAGTTTCCTCCAAAGCGTGGGCCGTGTTCCCGCCATCTCTGCGGAGTATAAGAGGGACCAGCACTAGGACCAAGCACTTCAGTCCTCTCTCAACAAGCGTCACAAGGTACAAGGATGGCTCTCGAACGTCAAGTGCGCGCCAAGGTATGAACACGAGGACCTTTGTGCATCGTGCAAGTACATCTTGTTTCGTGGAAGAATCTGGAACCATTTCTCGTCGTATGGTATTCGCAAATCGTTGGAATCGCGCTTGGTTCAGAACGGCATTCTAAATTCGGAAACCTGCTGTGAATTTATTTGCAGTGAACATGTTTGATGCAATCGCATTTCCATCCACCCTCTTTCGCGACGCGAATTTTTGAATTTGTGTTGTAGACATTTTTTAATTTCCAACTCTTTTTGAATTTACGCCATGCAACTTTGTTTTTGTCTTTGAAATTTCCAAATCTCTAAATTCCGAAATTCTAATTTTTGCACTTGCTTGATGCAAATCTCTCTTCAATAAATTTCTACGTTTCCATTCTATACTTTGAAGGTGAAAATAGGGTGTGCCGAATACTGGTGTATTTAGTTGTGAATTAAAATAAATCATTGTGAGTTTTATTCTCAGTTTTAGTGATCCATTGATTTGACAATTACTTATTGAGAAAATTTTAAGAATCAGATGTTTCGTTCGATGAAATTAGACAAGAAAGAGTCTTGAGAGAGAAATGTAACTTTTAAACACGACTGCAAATTGGTAGCTTTTAGTTAATTCAAAATTGATTCAACAAATTTTCCAACGACTTCAAATTAATACGTAGTATATATTTTTAATTAAATTCCATGATAATTAAACAGCGACTAGACTTGATTGTTCCATTGCAGATCGCTGCGAAGCGTAACCCAGAACAGGAAAAAGAAGCCCAAGAATGGATCGAGTCCATTTTGGGCAAAAAGTTTCCGCCAGGTGAGGCCTTCGAAGATGTCCTCAAAGACGGACAGGTGTTGTGTCATCTGATGAACAAGATCTCCCCTGGATCCATTTCCAAGATCAATACCACTGGCGGACAATTCAAAATGATGGAGAACATCAACGCGTAAGTTTACTTTATAAATAATTTCTCACAAATTAATTGCAGATTTTTATTTAGTTACGTTTCTAGAAAATTTAAATTAGCAAAAGCACATAAAATATTTAAATTTAAAGTCTTTGTAACATTTAATGGAATTAATCTGCAACATTCGGCATTTAACAAGAAACATTTTTCTCATAAATTTGTTTTTTACTTTGTATAAAATAAAGAAATTTTGCAGTGACATTATTTTGTGTTATCGTTAGGTTCCAAAAAGCTCTGAAAGACTATGGCGTGGACGACGTTGATGTGTTCCAAACGGTCGACTTGTGGGAGAAGAAAGACATTGCACAGGTGGTGACGACTCTCTTTGCTCTTGGTCGTACGGTAAGTTTCATTAAAAATTAGGTTAATGGTATTTAGTACCGACGGAGTGGATGCAATTAGGGAATCGAGTGGATTATTCCATTTTCAACCATTGTAATACCACTGAATATCATAATTTAAATTCCTTGTTAAAATATTACTTCCAAGACTACTTTTCAAAGGTTTCAATCTCCAATCGTTACAATTCTTCTAATTTTAGCTTCTAAATTATTATTCATGTTATATTTTCGATGGATTTCAATCATTCTTAAAATTCGAATAAGTATTGTATAAATTAACCCTCGCTTTTTCGTAGACGTACAAGCACCCAGAATGGAACGGACCATATTTGGGACCTAAGCCGGCTGATGAATGCAAACGCGAGTTCACCGAGGAACAATTGCGCGCTGGTCAGACAGTGATCGGTCTACAGGCCGGTTCAAACAAGGGTGCCACCCAATCTGGCCAAAGTATTGGTGCCACCCGTAAGATTCTCCTAGGAAAATAAGTCAACACGATCGACACGCGTTTAGATTTCAAGAAAAATTTATACCTTGTATGTACATATACATAAACCCACGTACACATATATATTATGTATTTATTTTGTATTTTGTAATTAAATAATATACATATATATTTTATTCAATAACAAAAATCTTCATTAAATCTATCCTCGTCCTTATTAGGTCTCACTGTTGAGAGATCGTTTCGTTTATTCTAAATTTTCCCCTGATTTCTAAAATCTTCTTTGAGGTAAAAATACAAAGCAAAATGGCGGACGACGGAGCCACACGAGCGATAACAATGCTTTTTAAATTTCTGGCAGTATTTTGTAGAAACATCAACATCCAGACGTCTCGTGTTTTTTGATCTTTAAATACGATTCTCGACTTGTCGGACGATTTACGATTGTTTTCGAAACAATGGGGACCTCGTTTCTCATAGTTTCTAGGTTAATTTTCGTCTTGTATTATTATGCGTCTAATTGAGAATTCGATTCGTCACGTAACAATTATTTAGAATAATAGAATTTTGAGAGAATGTTTAACAGAATTCTGGCAAATTGCGATGACGACGTTCTTAGGGGATATAATTGGAACGGCAGAAATAAAAATATACCAGTGCTAGAAGGATGGTTTACAGAATGTCTAAATTCCTGTTTTTAGATTGAAAAGCAAATAGGAATAGTCATGTAGGAGTTTGTTAATGCGCAAAGACAGAGAAATTTATTAAAAGCATTCTGTTGCTCGTTGAAAAGCGAACAACTGTTTGTTGTACATGTTAAATTTGCGATCAATTTTCACGTAATGCAATTCCACTTTGGTGTTGCTTCAATTTTGAATGGCTGCCACATGTGTGCATTTGATATGCAGAATGAATAGTGCTTTGTAGTGCTTCGTACGCTCATTGTTCTAGTCAGAAGCAACTACTATTGTTGTTGTTTTGAAACTGTTGTCAATGAAACTTTTCGGAAACGAAATGTTAATATTATAAAAACAAAATTGCGGAGAATTTACTTAAAAAATCCCAACCTATAAAAGTAGTAGCCTCTTGTTTTGGAGGATAATTTCGAAATTTTTGATTTAAAAAGCATAGAAAATTAGGAAATAAATAGAAAATTGAAAGCCAAAAATTTTAGATTTCAGGAGTATTTCGAGTCTTCGAATTATTTTTCATTCTAGTACCAAGAAATTTCCAACTCAGAATTAAATTTCTACGATTTAAAAAAAATTCTACCTAAAAAATTTATAATGATATTTAACTTTCGCTACGATTGCAAATTAATTCCCGAAGACAAACGTAAAATTGGTAAAGGAACAGTTTTCTGGCAGCAAATAACAGGTGGAAGTAAATTGAATCGCAACATGTCCGTCTAGCGATACGAAAATAGTGATATTATAATTCGCATTGTGTATCGTGGTTGTACACAGTCGCGGCAAGATTCGAGAGTCTTGGCACGGCCTTCGTCGCAACAGATCGGTCTAAAATTATTTTCGTTCCTTCCAGATGCGTGAATCTACGTCGTATAATTTTGGAGAAACGTGTTCCATCATCGTCTCTAATAACCTTCGATATTAATGGCAATTTTCGATTTAGCGAGGACTTAAGATTTAAGCAATTCCATCACGAATAATTAAACGCATCGGTTATGAAGTAAGGGCTCAAGATTGGATGTATTTATTTTGCACGTGATACTGCACAACACGTGGATATGTGTTATTTACAGAATGAAAAATTATTTTTTAGTACCAAATATAAATTATATTTATTTTTCTTTTGTAAAATATTCGCCTCCGAATTCAAAGGGTTAATAATTTAATAAAATTCGAATTTTTCAGAATGGTGGTTGAAGTTCAAGGTCGTAGTGATTAGAGGAGGATAACGGAACTTTGGAGGCAGTGAAGTGTAATATTGATGATCTATATACAGATAAATTTTGACGCGGATGGCTATAATAAATCTGTGGATAAAGATAGGAATTATTTCATGGTTAGATGCGAAGTATAGTTGTATATATTTTGAACGAATATCTTTCGCCTGAGTTGTTGTTTTTCTAAACTTCTTGAAAAGAAGAAAATGAAAATAAAAAAGAAGAATTAGAATTTAATAAAATAAGAAAGAAAAAGATTAACGAAACGTTTTAGTTTATTTTTGTGTTCCTCTTATTTGTCTATCATTGCCTAACATTATTATTGTTATTGTTTTTCCTCAAGTTAGAAACTTTATTTTTATATTAATCACAAAATTGCTATAAGAAATTTACTGAATTTAATTTTTAATTTTTTATAAATTAATTTAATTCATATAAAAACAAATTTTATGTTAAAAAATTAATCTTTGTAATTATATACAAAAAATGAAGAATATCGTATAAATATTTAAACTTACTAGACAATAATATCAATAATATAAAATTTAATGGACTGTACTTTTAATTGGAATTTTAATATTAATCTTATTATCGTAGGACTTTTCAAATCGTATGACGTTCATATTCGTTTAAAGAAGATGGCACTACATGGTGGATAATATAATTGCAAAAATATCGTCTGTGCTTCGTTACATATCGTTTCACAGTATAGTTGAAGCTTTATTGCAAGATGGCACTGCATAACCAAATGTGCCTTCAAAATTCTGATGTTAAAGCTCTGATGTTAATGTAAAAGATAAAAGAGTATTCCAGATAAGCAATTTTTAATTATTGAAACATTCCTTGAAATGTTTTGAATTATTGAAACATTTTCCAAACAAAAATACTTCAAACATTTCTTTAAAAAATTTTACACGTGGACTTACTTTATTTTTAATTTTTTCTAAAATTTTGTTTTCAACCAAAGAAGAGATAGAATCTAAATAATTATTCCATTTCTACATTGAAACAAAAAACGAGTTGCAAGATCTAAAAATGGCGGGAATCTACTTTCAAGTACCCGAACATTTTCACGATAAATCTTTCATCTCTGAAATCCATTTCATTTCCTGGAACGACATGCAAGCACGATCGTTGAGTTTAAGCAGCATACGTAGCACGAAATAAACAGAAGATATATAATAAATATGTATACGTTGAATGAGAAATGGCCAACTAACTTCGAAACGAGATGTCGCGGCTGGCAAAACTTTTACCTACTGGTGAATGTGAAATAAAACGAAATGAAGTTGATCGGGGTAGGAAACGTTGGTCTCAGGAATAGACATGATCGAGGTAGTCGTTCTCATTTCTTACATACTTGGCGTGAGAAGTAACTGTGCCTTTTGATATGGCGCCAGCCATAGTCGTAGCATCCGGCAGCAGCAGGTTTTAATTTAAATCCTTTCCCTCCGGTATTCTCCAAGACCGTGGAGAGTTAATTTGAGTGATTCCGTATCGGATTTCTACAAGTCGTCTCTTACCGAATTTCCTAATTTACGAATCTTGGCACTGGCTGGTTACACGATGCGCGATTTAAATATTATAGCGAGCTAACGAGATTGTAAACAATGGCAGCAACGGGATATTTTTGATCTTACGTTTTGAATAAAACGACACGAAGGGCGAGAAGATTTTGAATGATCTTGAGATCGGGAAGAATCGAAATTTTGCTTGATTCAATTTTGTCGGGAAATGAACATTTTCTCGAAATCGCACGCTTGGGTCTACATGTCAGAAAGTTTGGCTTTATTATTTGGAAATTTAAACGTTTGAGAACTTACAATCTGGAAATTATGAGAGCTTGAATGTCAAATTTTCAGAATTTTGAATCGTCGATTGAAAATTTGATTTGAATTTGAATTTAAAATTAGAAATTATTGTTCACGCAAGCATTTATATCCTATGCTTTAAAATAATAGTATCTTCTCGACGCGCAAGATAGGTTAATGAGGTGTATTATTCCGATCATTTTTCACGTCAACTATAGTACATTATTCCTGAACTCGTGTTACATCGCGGATGCAATTTCTGGCATTTGTCTGCCGTTCTGCATATGACACACAAATTTTTCACATGACATATTCAAATTTTACCAGGCAAAATGGTGGGCCAACTTTTGCGCGGTTACTCGTCTTTAAATCGAAATTACGTTCTTCGGAAACTTGATCAACCCTAACAATAACATTTAGTTTAATTTATACTACGGTTTTCAATAAAAATGATGTAAGAACGTGTAGTAGAAAAGTTCCTAGGGACTTGCGTCTAGGGATCCCTAGATCATTATCGACAATTTGGCTGAATAATTATTTTCTTTCTCTCAATTCAAATGATAAAAACCAGTCTCAATTCGTACTCAATTGAATCAGGTTTTAATAACAACAATTTCTTAAAATCCTAAACCTTACAACCTCAATCCCCACATTACTAATCATTCAATTATACGTACAACCGTCCCTAGAAACGAAACTACAACATTTGGATAAATCCTAAAAAAACACACACGAAACGAACGATCAAAAATGCATTTCGTGGGGAGAGCCAAATATTTCCAGGACGATCGAGCTCGCGGCGTTATTTCGTCACGCGACCAGGTTTGCGTAACGCGTCCGCGGCAGAGTCCAGGGCGATTCGCGTGCGGTCCGAGTCATTATGTCACTCGAATGTAACAAGTGAGCGGACTTGGAATTGGCAGCCAGCGGGGGAATTATTAAATCGGTTGTGCAGAAGAGTCGAAGGGGCGGTGTATTTCAGCGCTTAGGTTACCTTGAAAAATATTCGTCACTGTGAGCCGGCTGCGTGCGTGCGCGCGCGCGCGCGCGCGAGCGCGTTGTCACGGCTACATGAAAAACTGGGCCGGCTGCCTAACTTCTAGCTTGCCTTTCTATTATCGGATCCCTATCAGATATCATCATTATTGAGGGAACTTTATTGGCCACAGAAATATCCGCGGCCGCGAAATAAATTGTCGCACGTGCGACAAGGGCCGACTAGTCTGCTTTGTCACGTTTAACGAATGCGTTAACGAGCGATTAACGAGCATGGAATTTGCTTGAGGAATTGATCCACGAGACTCGAGATCAGGAGGCCAATGCGCATTAAATCAGGATAGATTGTCGAGTATGAACGCAGGTTAAGGGAAAATGTGGATTAAGGGTTCCACGATGCATTCAATTTGCAGAAGAATATCCAGAATATTCCTCATAAAATGAATCCAGTATTTAAGTTTCATTTCTTTAGTTACGTCCACGAAAATTCTACATTGCAATCTAATAAATAAAATTGAAAGTCAGGTTTTCATTGGAGATTTATCATAATAATTGTCACGTCGTAATAATTATATTTGAATTAAGTTTAGACGATGAGAGGATTCAATTAAGTTAAGCTTACGTTAGTAAAGGAAACTTATTGTTAGCGAAATCTTGTAAGATTCATGCTTGATGAAACTGGTATTGGTTTTAGATTTAGATTAGAAAAAGCGATAACAATAAAATGGGGGAAAAAATCTACAACTTCGACTTAGTCCGTCCTTTTTTTTTAAAGATTCCACGAACGTTGCAAAATTGCAATCTTTCTCTCAAACAGACGGGTTGTTACAAAGTGCCATTTAATAGAACGCGGTTCCACCGATTCGAATTAACAATTTATAGGTTGATCCGAGCGATTAATTCAGCGAAACAGTTACATCGTAAAAGCTGACCAACAATGGCGACTAATTAAGCCAGGTGTTCAACGAGTGGCGGCCGCCGGCAACAAAGTGCGCGAAATTGCATCAAAATTAGGATGCTGACTGTGCCATTGGAAAAGTGGAATTGAAGATTGTCCAAGTAATATTGGCAGACGCGGTTCCTGGTGAATAATGAATCTCTATATTTAACTGCGTACGAGTGAGCGCGTAAACGTAAGAACAGAGCTTTCTTTGATGATAATTATTCCGGGCAGATGGAGAATGCGCCGTGTCTTTCTTTATCGCGAACGGCACAGGAGAAAGAACTATATTACAGAAATTAGAAGCAGCAGTTCAGTTTAGTGAAACGTCGGAGGCGAATTTCCGCGGATAAATTCTCCAGTACAATAAATTCGATCAGCGGAAAATTCGATGGCGAATGGACCGCGTATTTCATCGTGATGGATAGGCAACCGGCTACCGGAAGCTGCGCCGTAAATCTCGCAATAATTAACTCTGGCGAGCTGAAGCGGAATTCTTGTCGCCCTGTGAAATGTCCTTTATCGATTTCACCTTTATTTCGGTCGTGATTGTTGCGTCAAATTTATCGATATTACCTGGGTTCTCTAGATTTTCCGATTTCGGATTCTGAAACTTCGAGATTTCCAGAATACCGCCTCTCGCGGTTTGTCGGTTTGACATTGAGAAAAATTGCTTGGGATTACCTCGATAAAATTGAAATAAGGAACAATGTGCAAATTTTTCAATTTTCTCGAAATACTGTTAAATAATCTCAAACAGAGAGTTTCGGGGATTTTCCTTGTCACGGATTAAATAAATCACATTCTGTTGAAATGGATAGCACGTACGTAAGATATTAATATTTGGACGTTGCAAGAATCGAAATAACATTTCCAACGCGTATTAGCGCGTTCGCTTGTTAGAATCGCCAACCTGATAAATCTTACAAATCCATCTCATCCTGAGAGTTCTTCGTAATCAACCTCTTTCGGTGAATTCTCGATAGAGCTATTGTGATTGTGCCAAACTGCAACATATTGTAAGTAAGTTGTTTGCTTTACTAAAACTGGGCTGTCATTAGTCAGGCTATTATTTAAAGCTGGTAGGAGATAACTTTCTCACAAATTCCCAGAGAAATATCTTCGCCGAAGACTAACTAGATTTGAATTGTCCTTGAACCGATCTTTGCTAATAACTGGAATTAGCAAAGAATAATAATAAAAAAAGATAAAACAATCGAAACTGACGTACAAAACGAAAGAAAAATAACAGTAAGAAATGATAATATAGTCCCTAATTCAAACAGTGTTCCTCGGTTCTAAGCACCAAAATGAAAAATAGGTACCACGACTCGAGCGGCATAAAACATGACGTTAATGACGTATCGCATGACATTTTTATTACCACACGACTGAAAGGATAAACAGAGATAAAGGGATACACACGAACGATGGAACGTTTCTCTGTTTATCGAACAAGTTTGAACCGAAATTCCATTTTTGTACCGATCTATTCGGGTTCGACGTCAATCTGAAACGTCAATTCAATCCCACCAATTTATTTTGGAGCAAAAACTAACGTCAACAAAATGTACACAAGCAGAAGGAACTTCGCTGTGGATGGCTGTTGAACAGCTGTTGTGCTAAACTTGAACTTCGTTCGGAAGCAACATTGTGGCCTGGGCTAAATTTAAACTAGATCGAGGATTATTGCAAAAAAAGAAAAACGTATCCCAAGTACTCGAGATTTACACCCGCGAGCCTCCTGTCAGACTTTATTTACATCTAATTCCGATCCAACCCTGACCTAACCACGACCGGACCAAGGACTATTGCAAAAGATAGTTTCTAGATTAAACGCGAGCTTAACTTAGACTTGGTACGAGGCTAACTCAAGTCTGGAGTCCAATCACGATGGATCACTGATCTGAATAAAATCGGATTTCAAATCACTGACGGGATAGTTTGGTCCAGTTTGGTCCAGAACGTAGGTTAGAATTTAACACACACACATATATATATATATATTTATGTGACACAGAGTTGGGATAGTTAAATTCGACACGAATAGAATAGTAACACATTCAATCATAATTTGACACTTATTCCCAGAAAGTGATCAAACTTACATTGGAATTTAATTCTCTGTAATATGCGAGAATTATACTCAAATCTCGTCGAAAGTAATTCAACCTAATAAAATGGGGCTCGATTTTGGTGCGACGTTAAATATAAGTGCAAGACACATTTCAGGCTCGAATTAAACCTGATACGTGCAAACATAATTTACATCAAATTCAACATGTTCAGAAAATAATTATATCTCCTGCGTGGTCGAGTAATTACTCCTACAAACTCTCACTGAACCCAAGAATCAAATGGTCAGATCTAAAGGGACTTTATAGATGAATTATTTCTTTCTGTCAACACAATAGCTATCTTGCAGCAAATCGAAAGCTCCTGTACAACAAAAGTAATTAACAGTAATTTTTTTCTCTCTCCAGTTAGTTGTTTGGCTCGTGTTGAATAACTTTCAAACTTTTAAACAATTTTTTTCTGCAATCGGCGTTACCCCCTTCGATTTTCTTCCCTTCGATTCTGTTCTCTCCTCTGTTCACAGGCTGAGTCATCGTACGTACAAGTGTCTCGAGGGCGTCTGCTAAGTCACATGCTAAATTTGGTTACCTTACTAACGGGATTGTATTACGCGCGTGGGCTTATTCTAATATTTCGGATGGCTGCGATGGCAACTAGGCTGCCCTCTTTCTATACTTATATCTGTTTCCCTGAGCCTCGTGCTCTCCACCAGCCGCGATAAAGGGGAAGTAATAAGTGCTCCTAACTCCCATCGTCTGGAAAATCATGGTTATTGTTTATCCTCTCGAAGAAATTCTCTCAAAGAAATAACGTGTACTCTTTACACATTACAAGAGTCATCGTTTTGAAATGAGTCCAAGATTTGGTAAAAGAATTTGCTCGATTATTCTTTTTATTTTTATTGCCACATGTTTGTAAACATGCGACATGTTTTTACGTGATTTCTATTTTATCTTGTTGGAGACAAATGGATATTCTCCGCGTGGAAAAATTGACTTCCGGTTGAGAAATTCGAGAAAAAATTGCCTGAATGATTGACCTAGTGGTCTTTCTTTTTTTAGGTTCAGAAATTGGTCTTGATGATCTGAGAAGAAAATTTTATGAGATTGTGTTGAAGAGTTAAGATTGGGCTTGATGATGAAAATTATACGTGAATTATAGACGGCCAAAATGAAGTTTCTAGGGACATTTATCCCAATATATTATATTTTAGGTTAAACATAGTCGAGTCGTAAAATCTAGTAAAAAATTTTTAGCATTTTTCTAGCATCTAATTAAATCCAAGTATAATACTTTTTGTAATATTAATACGTAAAGTAACTTAACCTGTACCTAATTTATCCTTAATAAATGCGACATTATATATTACATTCTGTAATTACATTACAATTTAATTTTCTGCGATACGTTTAAAATACAAAATTGCCCGAAAACGAACATAAATTCAAAGCATAAAGTATAATACTTCTTATAATATTCCGCGATATTCTCTAAAATGCGAATTTATGTAAAAATTCACAGTTTCTATTGACTGAGATACGGGTCGAAATCTGACGAGGGAATTCTAGAAAATTTTATGCTGCTATTTTCGCGGGAGAATGAGATTAGATTTGTAAAAAAATTACGAGGTTTTCGATGAACTGAGAGGCATGGGGGGGAATTGAATGGATGATTTTCGAGGGAGAGCTCTTCCTCGATCATGTAACACCCGCAGCGGGACGGAAATAATTTCAGCCGCGGTGAAGAGGTGAAGAAGGAGGGGTGAAGAAGTGAGACGGTCAAGTGGAACAAGTCAAGAATTTCTACATCATACGTTGCACTAACTCAATTTAATAGTGGGATGCACTCCGGTGTCATGTGAAATATCTCCTGGATTATCAACTGGATTTCCCAAACCCAAAGAGATTTTTTTCTCCGAAGAGCAATAAAAATTGTCAACTAATTTTATTTAATAAAATGGATCAAAATGGACCAAAATGGATTTCGCATGGAATTTTTTAGATTCCAGAAGAACAGAACCATAGAAAGAAAAACCATAGAAAGGTGTAAGAAATATAATAAATATAAAATAGAAATATATTTTCAGAAGAACTCTTAAAAATTAAAGCTTTTTATTCTTTTCAATCTGACTTTTGATCTAAAAATTTCTATGTTAAACGATGAAAGATGAGATTCATACCGGAAGAAGATCAGACGACAGTTTAGGAATATCACCCTAAGGTGATCGCTTATGATAACAGTTCAAATCTATTTTAACGCGACAATAAAATATGTACAACTGCGCGTGTATAATTAGAACGTTGTCCGGAGACTACGTGACATGTCACACCATGGAGTATCGTCCCACTGATTGACAACGAGATTCGATTATGTTTCTGAGAATGGACGTTCGTTCAATCGTGATCAAAAATAGGAGAAGCCAGAGCAAAGAAAAGCCAGAAGCTTAAAAATTAATCGCCACGCGAAAAGTGTTCGCTCCTATGTATACGTAATCGAGAAGGTGCAACGATCTCATAGTGTTCTCCATTATGCAACACTGCGCTACTGCAAAGAAAATTCACTTGGATTTTCAAAAACCAAGAAAGTAGTCGAATAATCACGCGGAATAATTTATTACAATTTATTGCAACTTTTGGAACTTTTTATATATTATATTATGTGAGCAGTCTCGCTTGGAGATTGCTATTGCATCATATTAATTTTTTGGAGACGTATAAATCTAATTTTTATTATTTTCAAGGAAGAGCCTAATTTTTATTGTCTCGATGACTCATATTGTTCTTACTTGCCCATTTTCGTGTCTCACAATACAAATTTGGTTGGATTTTTCTATTTTCAGTTCGAAAGCGTAGCTAAGGATCGAATTCCGGTTCTTCTTTCGTTCGATAGGGGCGGCGATTCCGAAAAGTTGCTCGTTACCGAGAGGAGAGCCACGTATACATACATGTGAGAATACACTCATCCGCTATTAATAGCATCTTGCTCAAATTTCTATTTTTAGAAAGACTTATACGCGTGCACGTGGTTTTATGTAAAAAGCTCGCCGACTATACATATGACCGCGCTGTGGTCACGCCCACGCAAGCCTAGCTTTTGGGAAGCCATTGTGCTGGACTACCTTGCTCCAACTACCTGAACTGCTGAACTCCTTGGGGATTTCTCCTATGCGAGATTTATCCGAGTTATCGACTTTGCGTGTAATTTTTGTGATACATTGTAGCGTGTTTCTGTCAGAAATTTTTTTGAAAATTAACTTTTATTCATTTTGAAGTAGATCGATGTTGTACTTCTGGCACATTCTTATTTCAATTTGGAATTTTTAAAGATTTATCCAAATTATGGTTTTCTTCTATTATATATATATATATATAATTATTTCTCAAGATTTTGTTTGAAAATTTATTTTTCCTTATCTCAATGTGAGATTCTTTGGTCTAAATTATTTATATAAATTGTAATATTAAATTATAATTAAAAATTAAATTATACATTGTCATTTTTTAAGAAAATTCTTCTCTCGAAAATTAATTTTTATTTGGGGCAGAGAAGTTACTTGTCTCTATCCAATTACATGAATTGATAATTTTTAATAGTGATAAGTTTCTCATAAATGCGTAAGATACAGATTCAAGTTTCATTCTCGTCATTTTTTAATACCTACTTTTTCCAAATTGTGTTATTTTATGTAACTAGGATTCTGCGTGACAATTGGATCGACCAAAGTTGCTCATCCTCTTTTATCAATTTTAAATGCAATAAAAACGAGCGAGGTGATGTCGACGTAGGAGAAATTCGAAGGGAAAAGTTTGGGAAAGATTTTGTTGAGAATTGACCGGGTGCCAATTCGGCTGGTGTTAATCTAAAAATTATGGTATCGCGTTGCTGTTGTCCGCGAATGCCATTAAGGCCCGGGAATTAGTCCAAGATGTATGAGTAATAAATTTATTTCGGTGTTTCTCTCGCTGGTTCATCGCTCAGAAAACATTCTCCCGTGTAGCACAATGTAAACGAATACCGAACTACCATATCGTCACCAACGTGACTCATACTACTATCAACAGATTTTTACCACCTCCTTTCAAACAATTCCTAATTTTAATTCAACTTACTCTCATCAAACTTTGAATCGATACGAAAAGAAAACGAGTCATTTTTTAAAAATATCACGAGGTTTGACGAAGTTTGATATGATTTGAATTAATTGTAAATTCTTAAATTTGAATTAAATTAGAGAACATGCTTCAAAAGATGTATTTTCAAAAAGTAGACGCGTCATCGACTGAAATAAATCAACAGCCAACTACATCGTGATAAATATGTAACTTGATTATTTCAATTCCTTTGGATTATTATCAATTTAATAATTAATTTAATAATAATAATAATAATCTAGATTATGTTTCATCAAACTTCCATTTATCGAAAAAAGTGAATTAATTTCAAGAAATCGCGACAAACAGGTCAAATTTGATGAAGTTTGATATAGTTTGAACTAACAATAAGTTCGGTTCAAGTTAAATTTGAATTAAATCAAATGTAACAGCGCGGTGCGAGTGCTGCGTTTCCAAAAGATCGACAAATTATTAATTCAACAAACAAACCATCGTGACAAAGTGGCTCGATTCAATTTTCAGAGTTATGTCTCAACAAAAATTAATAGCAAATGGACTGGATTTAAAGATTCAACACGAGGAATCCTTGAACCTCTTCCAAGGCCTCGATTCCACGTTCCACGAAATAAAAACTTCAAACCGGGAGTTTGTTCTCAGGTTTCGAAATTTCTTGCGTGCCTCGGCTTCGTTTACAGCTGTGTGTTCCCGTTTCTTTCTAAAAATCCACGCGGTTACTGTGCTTTTGCAGAATCTTACCCGTGGCCCGTCTCGCTGTATATTTCTCTAACGTCGAATTTTCCCCGTGGCGAATATCTCTCTTTCTCTCCGTCGTAAATATTACGCCGATTGTTATCTTAATGTTTGCAGCATCTTCTGTACACCGTCTAACATTACTTGGCAAAAAGTCATGGACGAAAGGCTTTTCGAAGAAAAAAACAATCTTTTCCCCATATTCTTCTCGTTCCTTTCTTGTTAAATGTACGATAATTCTCAGTAATATGCAGTAAGAGTAATTCTCAGTAATATGCAGAAAGAGTAAGAAATATCCATAAAACAAAGATCACTAGCCTTCTGCTATCTCGCACGCTCCATACAAAAAAGCGTTCATACTTGAATTTTAAAAATTCCGTACGTTCCCTGATGTTAAAAATCCAAAATTACGGAGATACATAAATATATCAATATATCCAAACGAAGGATATCCGAGACCAGACCCTATTCTTGGAGCAGTGTCCACAAGAGGCACACAAATTTATACGAAATACCGATGATTAATAATTCTTTTACAAAGTCAAGTTTGAAAACTCTAAGCTGCACCAAAATCCAGCTCCTCTTGAGGAGCCTGACATCTCCAATCACCTACGTCTACGAAGAGAAGAACGTATTAAATTTAGACAAACATTCGCGGTCTACCAAAGTTTCTCTCGCGAGGAGGCGAGCGACAGAGAGTCGCAGCGAGAGACAGGGTAAGATCCAGCGGTGTTAACGAATGGCCGTTTCGGTATCCCGACGTATAGTGTAACACCCCCGCTAGATGGAAGGCGGCTACTTGCGGCTGTACTCCCTCTTGCCCACCGCGACGTTGTCGTCAAGAGCGCACTGACGTTCCGATGCACACGTGCCGTGTGCAAACTCCCTGGCTATGACTAGGACGTGCACGACGCGAGAACAGCCATTCGAATCCAGTATTAGTGCGGTGTAGAGTGCTTCTCGGTGTTTTTTTTTGTTCATCTTCGCACGCCTGCCTTCATCCCCGAGGTTTACCGATTCTCATTCTCTCGTGACTTCGAAACCCGTTCACCCGGTGGTGAGTAGCACAATATACACGCCACAAACAGCGAGCGAGCGAGCGAGCGAACAGTGTTTCCGCGACTGGCCAGAGATCATCGAACGATCATCTGTTCTCACAGCAGAGACAAACGTTAAAGAGAGAGGGTAGTTGCTTTTAAATGTCGATTTGGAAGTGAGAATTTTGCAACTGTCCTTCCATTCATTTTTGGATATTGGTACTTGGTAAAGAGCTTGAAGAGTTGAAACTGTTAGTCAGTTGCTTTCTGTTGGAAGTGAGAGACTTGTTTTTCTTCCATTAATTTTGGATGATCTTGCAGCTGCTAAAGACTCCAAGTCGTAGCTAGCTGGATTGTTAATTTAAAAGTGAGAATCTTGCAATTGTTTCTCTTCTATTAATCTTGGATAACGATATTTGATAAAAAGCTTGGAGATTCAAAGTCCCAGTCAATTGCTTTTATGAACTTTGTGAAGACTTTGAAATCGCTTTTGCTAAAAAAATTTGGAGATTCCAAATGAGATCAACATCTTTTTATTCAAATTTTCGTATAATTTGCTATAATTTTGTTATTTTAGACAATGGTTAAAGGTTTTTGACTAGATTCAGCTTTATTTCTCTTTAATTCTCTCAGTTGACACTAGCTGCCTG
Organism: Melipona bicolor; assembly: GCA_030673865.1. Lineage (NCBI taxonomy): Eukaryota > Metazoa > Arthropoda > Insecta > Hymenoptera > Apidae > Melipona > Melipona bicolor. The sequence goes on from JAHYIQ010000020.1 coordinate 1,877,988, forward strand.
AATATGAGGATCTTTGTGGATGTGTCCATCTTTCACAGTCAACTAACAATTTGAATTTTGATCTTTCTATCAAAGTCGCAGACAGTCTCTAAGTGAATTGAGAACGAATGGTTTTGTTTTTATTATAATTTTTAGTGCAAAGCTTGGGTTTTCATCCCTCTATCAGAGTGATTCAGGGAACAGATAACTTGTAGCGTAAGTCTTTGAAAATTCGAAATCAAAATTAGAAGGAATTAGATAGCCTTGTTCCTTCAATTTTTGACGCAAAGTCTCTCCATCAAGGTACATTTTACATTTCATACTCGGCAAGGAGTCTGAAGATTCGAAGAAATCGTAATTAAATGACTCCGAGTGACTTGAAGGATGGGTAGTTTTATTTCTGTAAATTGTCGAGTTGGAGAATATGGAGGATGGAAGAATCTGACGAGGATGATTGTGGGGAGCTAGATTTAGTTAGACGTGTCTTACGAGTTCAGTAAAACGCGATGAAATTTGAGATCGTCCGGATTTAGTATAGACGGGGGTGGAGAAGGCATTCTTCGGCTGTTATGATGTAACGTACACGGGTGATACAAACAACCACGTTACTTTTTCTCTATGACTCATCGATAGAACACTTGCAAAATTTCTAAATCGAATTCGCCAAAAAATGGATGAAATCATTTCGAAGATTTTGTAATAACTCAATAATATCATCACAGTTGAACACGTTTTCCTCCATTCATTTGAAATTGAAATGACGAAAAGAGTTTAAAATTTTTAGAAAACTTTCTATCAGCTAATTGATTCAGAAGGGAATAATTTTGTAATCAGAGAAGATGAGAAGTACAAATCAGGAAGATTTACAAATCTTTTGTCAATCACTTCAATCGTGAAAAAAAAAAAATAATTTTGTCATCTCAGACAGTTATGAAAAATGAAATGTAAAGGAAACAAAAGGCTTCTATTTAATTAATCACCCTAGATAATGAAGAAAACAAAGTATATATAATATAAAGAGAATAGTATAGATAATATAGAAAGAGAATAATGATAAAAAAAATGGCTATTCTAGACAAGAGTGAAAAATAAGGAACGAAAGGACTTGCAAATTAATTTTGTCAATTAATCAAGGACCAGCTGGACGAAGCGAAGGTAGGGGTAATGGCGACCGCGTTGTGGAGAATCTAGCGCCTTCCCTAATACGGCCTCGCGATCCGGCTTGCGTCTGCACGGATATAGAATCCTCCGTCTCTCTTTCTGGTCTCTCGTGGTCTCTCTAGCGTCGTTTCTACTAATACCGTGGTCACTATAACTCGACACCAGAGCCGCTTCCAAAAGTCACGCCAGTCGAAACCTCCACTCTGTTCTCGTTTTCAAACAAACCTCTCTCGAAACTTCCTCTCGTAGCTTCCTCGCTTTAACGCGGAAAATCATCGTCGATTATTTTTCGTCGTCGCGCCTACTTTTATTCGGAAATCGTTTGTGTTTATTTTGGGCCAGGCTAGACCACGTGGCGGGAAATAGAAAATTTTTTGAATCTTCGCAGAGGAGCATTTGAACCTCTCATTGACGAAGAACAATGATTCAAAGTTTTATTCCTCTCAATATTTACGAGTCCTCATTCTGGGAGAAATCCCATTACCATTTTCTAATGCAGCGTGTGAATGATTATTAATGAAGCTTTAAGGGAATTACCGGCGATCTCTTCTTAGAACGAAGTGGAGCCATTGCAATTTTTATCAGTCCACTCGCTTTCTCGATAAACTCTTCGTCTCGTTTCCGTCACCGTTGACCATTGATAAAAGCTGGGGTTATTTTCATTGATGCTGCTGTTACTTATGTGTGTGTATGCGTGTGCGTCAATGGATAATGTTATAGGTATAATAGGTTTCGCAAAGAAAATATATAATTTCCTCGTCTTTTGTTCTTTCGTTCTTTTCGTATGCTTCGCAAATGTTGATCACTGTGTATATACGTTGGGCTTCAAACTTGATAAAAATAGACTCGTTCATCGGCAGTAGGGCGGAGACTAAAACTGTTTATGTTCCTCGTGGAGGATTAGGTAATCGGGAGGTTGAGTTATCGGTGTTATCATTGTTATTCATTGTTTATCCATCGTGAAATGTGTTAATAAATCAAAAGTTACTTTTTCACTTGCAAAGTTTCTTTTCACTTAATCAACGAAATGCTTTTACGAAATGGATTTACTATTTTCAGCAAAGGATTTGAAATATGCTGTAAAACAAATAAATCAACGAGATGTTAAGAAAGATTACAAATTTTATTTTTCGATGTAATCAACGCGAAATACTGATCGAAGATTTTTCTGTGTCTTTCAGTATAGACAAAATGCCTTTTAAACCAGTAGAGCACCCCAAGTGTCCCAAATGCGGCAAATCCGTATATGCTGCAGAAGAACGTGTCGCCGGAGGACTCAAATGGCACAAGATGTGCTTCAAGTGTGGTAAGTGGTTGCATAAAACATTGGAGACTTAATTAGCAAGAGCATGCTTCGTGCCTGTCTTCACTATGCGATTTAATATTCAACCTAGACAAGCATGGTTCTTCGAAACATTTTCAAACTTCAATCAACTTCCAATTGAACTTGTTAATAAAATTCGTTAAAATTCGTAAAATATTTATAAACATACATACTTGCTTTTCTTTTGAATTTTTAATTTTTTAATATTTGACATTTAGTAAATATTATTTGGTCAAATGTAGTAAGTATTTAGTAAACGTTTGTGTCAAACATTCACGAACGTGAAGGAACGTGATACTTCGAATCTTTTCAAATTTCTTCCTCTCGCAATTGGTAACAATACGTATTATTCGTTAAATACTTAGCTTATCAAATTTATTTAGTATCAAACATATTCGTGATCGTGATACTTCAAACATTCTCAAACTCCTTCCTCGAAAACCTTTTAATTGAACAATAAGTTAATATAATATAAGTATAATTCGTATAATAAACATTTCTTCAATTTGCTTTTTCACTGAACTGAGAATATTAATTTTTGATTAAACGTGAACGTGAAGGCTCAAGTATTATCAAAAAAGAAAATCAAACTTGACTCCTTCAAGAAGTACACAGTCCTCGAATTCCTCTGTAGGCTCAGAAACGTGAAAATTTCTTTTCGCAAAGTCAGCATAGATCAATATCGCGGCGTGATATGAGTTGTAGAAACTTTGATTGACGGACGAATCAATTAATCAGTCAGTCAGGGATCACGGGATCCGAGGCACCCCATTGCGCAAAACACCATCGGCCGTTTTTAAAATTAGCCGCCTCTATAAATAAGTTTTATCCTAGTCCCGGATGGTTTGTCTTGGCCTTAATTAGTTTTGTATGCTAGCCAGAAATCAAATAGAACCACCCAACGTCAAGCCGAGGGTGCAACGACCCGCGCGAACTCGCCGGGAAAAATCCGGACTTCGTGATTCTACTCGAAATAGGAACCTCCATTGAATATTCATTCGCAGTTCTAGATACCAACTGAAATAAGCTGCATCGAAAATTCAAAATTCCCGACACTACTGTCATTTGTTCCTGAATGTATTATATTTTTTTCTTTTCCATAAAGAAATTATGGATCACGGATCATCATGATCACGACGTTGTTGGCTATTAGTGTCATCACATCAGCTTGGTGACTGTAGTCATGATTGGTAGACTGTCACTGTTTATGCATTAATGAGAAATTTAATATTAGGATTACTAGAGTAGTTGAAAGGTTTCGTTATTTTTTACAAAAACTTTATAGATTTATAAACATAGATTTAGACTGGGCCATTGTGATCCTAATAGCCGTGACACTGTTAGTGTCATAGGCTAGTTAATGGATTATATAATATTTCTGAGTGTTTCAGTGATTTAGAATATTTGTAATGTTTCACAGAAATTTTATGAGTTTAGATTTTAATTATTTTCCAAGATTCAATGGTTTGTTTGTAAGTTTTATTTTCTTCTTCAAATTTAAAAATTTTTTTGAATTTTTTTCACGTGACTTTTGTTCTGATTTTTTTGGTGCAAGTTTTATGTTTAATATTTCATTCTCATCTATAATGATATTTGTTTTATTTGTCTGTACTTTTAAAATTTCATAGCATTTTATCTCTGTATTTATCTATATTTATTACAAATTATTATTTTGCAATAGATTACAATTTTTTTTTCAAGAGAAAAAAAATTCTGGTTGGATCTGATGCAAAAACCTTAGTGCGAACACGTGTGAATTTCAGAAGATCTTGGTATATTTAACTCTCGACTAGGGTGGTTTGTTAGTTCCATAATTAGCAAGACGCAACCAGGCAAGAAAGTAGGTGAAGCATTCCCTCTGTCTAATTCTATTACCTCAATTACAAGCCAATAAACTGTCAACTTAATTCAGTAAGGAAATTCTCAAGTTTGATTTACGTTAAAAAATTTATTTTACATTTTACGCAATTTTAACGAGGATCGAAATATTAAAATAAAATTATACTGTGAATATTAAAATATTCCTTCTTAAAAGAAAAAGATCATTAATTTTCAATTTCACTTCATCAAGTTTCATTATTCAATATTTTCCTACACTACATAGTAGTGTGTTTCCTAACACTACATTCGTTGTCAGATTCATAATTCGGAATGCTGCAGAATTTAAAAAAAAAAAATCACAGATCATCGATCTTCATCGGGCATCTTCATTTCTCGAAAAGAGATCCATTAAGACCCATTAAAGTCTTCAAATGGACAAATCCACTTAGCGGAATGACGGTATAGGCCAGAGCCAAATATGCTTACGTGTTGCAGGTCTGTGCGGCAAATTGCTCGACTCGACAAACTGCACTGAGCACGAGGGCGAGCTATTTTGCAAAGTGTGCCACGGACGCAAGTTCGGTCCTAAAGGATACGGCTTCGGTGGAGGCGCCGGTACCCTATCCATGGATCAGGGCGAACATTTGAAGAGTAGCGAGTGAGTGCACCTGCCCGCGTCGTCCAACCCCCTCCCTTCAACCTAACTCCCCTAACTCCCCGTACTCCCAAACCGAGGAAAAAAAAAAGAAGATTCTCCCCTTCAGTCGTTTGTACGATCAGACCATATCCCATAGAGAACCATACACACCGAATAGAGTGCCGTTAACCTAAAAAACAAAAAAAAATCAGAACTCGTGGAAAAAATATTACAAAGTATGAGAACGACCGACTCAACCAACATGGACAGCCCAATGATCCAACAGCATGATCCTCTTTTTGGAAACGAAATTGGAAGAAGCAAAGGCAGCCTACTAAGAACCCGAGGACCCAGAGCATGCGTCTGCGTAACATATATGTGTATACAACATCGCGAGACTGTGTCAAACTACGCGATTCATTAAAAAATTTTGAAATTCCTCTCCCATTTTAACCTTTAATCTCTTCCACTAGTTTTGACCGAATTTCCGAATTTCAGCTCGATCTTCCCTTTTTTTTTTTTTTTTTTTTATTGTTACTCGGCATTTCTAATTGTATAGACAATATCCCCCCTTTTTTTTCGTGATTTTTTCTTTTTTTTTTTAATCTTGTGGTCCTATGATCTTAACCAGCAAACAGTCCTGAATTCTCTGATTGTTCCCAACTTGTTCCCAACGAATCCCAAACTCGTCGTTCATCGGCACCGACAGCGATGATGGTGATGATGGTGATGGTGATGCTAAGACGACGACGACGACGACGACGTTATATTGATTAATTTGATAATTAACTGTGTTTTAATCTAGTCGACTGTTCTCTCTTCGTTACGTTCCTTTGTTTTATATTTTCCCGTCTTCTCTCTTTTTATTTTTTTTATCTCTCTCTCTTTCTCTCTCTCTCTTTCTTTCTCTGTCTCTCCTACTCTCGTTTCTTTTTGTTACCCGTTTTCTTTGTTTCTGTCTTATTTTTCTCGTTCTCCTCCCCGTTTTTTTTCTGTTAATTCTTTTTATTTTTTTTTTTAGCTGTTTTACTTTCTTTTCGTTGTTGTCTCTCGTTTTTTCTGTGTCCGTGTGAACGACTGGATTAAGAACGGTCGTTTTTTTTCTCTCTCAAGTCGTATATATATACATATATATATATACATACAGATATAATACTACTACTATATATATATATATACTCTTTCTCGTTTCTTTTATTGCGATATTACTACACTACATTACGCTAGTTTATAGAATCATTTGTACCATCTGTAATAAGTGCCATTAAAAGACTTAAAAAGGGAAAGAAAAAAAGAAAAAAACAGAAGAATTTGGTGTTCTTCATTGACACTTGGCTTTCGAGTGTTGACTTTCGAACGCATTGACGGTTGGACAAAAATGTTCTTGCCATGGAGTAAACACGGTTCTCGCAGATCGAAATATGCATAAAAATTTAGATTACTGTGGTACAGATGAAAATAAAGAGTATTACTTTAGTATGTCAAAAACATTTTTGACCCACTGTACATGCCTACACACCTACTTAGTTCTACTACATTTAGATATGTAAAAAGAAACCTAAATATTCCGACCTGGCAACAACAATGCAACAACGAACAAGGAACGAACCGAGCAAACGCGATTCAAGAACGAAAAACCCGTGCGAACGCAAGAGCCAGGCTGTCCAACCTTCTTTTAACTGTTCTAGCAATCCCTATTTCCCACCCTTACTTCCCGAGATGTTTCTCTCTCTCTCTTTCTTTTTCTCTCTCTGTTTTGTTCTCTCCAAAGAAAGAAAGTACAACAACACTTGAAAAAAAAGCAAACAACTGACTGAAAAAGTCGAGCGAAAAAAAAGCAAAAAAAAAAGATACCCCACTACCCCCGCCAGCCCCGCCGAGTGCGAGCCAACCGGAGGCCCATGATCGAACGATATATGTTGTCGCTTTATCACGAGCCTGCCCTCGAAAATCCTCGTGATAAAGGGAACTAAGCGAGTAACAAAAGAAAAAAATGGTGAGCACCGAGTCAGATTCCGCCTCTCTCTTCTCTTATCTTGTAATATTTCTCTCTCTTGACTCTCTCTTTGCCTACTTCTCTTTCTTCACCGCCTCACAGAAAGAAACCAACCGCTTCTTCGACATCTCTCTTTCTTTCTTTTTTTTTTTCTTTTTTGAAATTTCTTTTTCTTTTTTTTTCTTCTCTCTTCGTCCAAACTATCAAAGATTCGACAAACATCTCGGTTTATCGATCGACAGCAGCAGCAGCACACACCTGCACGGCCTCTCTCGTACCTCTCTTTTTTTTATTCGAGGACACGTAACTCCGTAACCCTTGCTAACACGTTTAACTTTGTGGGTGCTTCTTCTGTTTAGACGCGGTTTTCCACACACACATACACACACACACACATACGGATACACACACTCTGCTCGGCTTACACACCTGTAGAAGTGCTACACGTAGATGAAACGCTTGTTCGGTTTCCTTTCTTCAGCTAGTACCACCTTCAGCTTTCTTCTCTCCATATCTATCCTATCATACTCTTTCGATCCTAATTATTTTGGTTTTTTACCTTCTCCTTTCTTTCTACCTATTTCTCTCTTTCTTTTCATTCTTGTGCCTCTTGCTCTGTCCTCACTTGTTTCTTTTTTCTGAGTAAAAATTTGTATTACTATTTGGTTTCTTGTTATCACACGATCCGCTTCTTGGCTCTCCTCTCGGGGCTCGGCGGAAGCCACTTTTGCGTGGTTGCGAAGGGAAAATGGGATTACTAACCGATTACTAACATGTGCCTAACACTCTAACAGCCGGGTTGTTATTCTTTCATCGGTTTCTGATAATCAGTTGTTCACCTAGAGTATTGCGTCGATCAGCGGACGACGGGAGCTGTCGTCAAACCTCGAAACATGACGTTCCTCCCTTGCAATTGGTTATTAATTAATTTCGTCAAATGAATTCGAGGGTCCGAGGTTTCGTCGGTTCGCTGGTCGACCATCCTCCCCCTTTTTCTGGTTTTTGCAGTGGTGTTTTCTTGTACTGTCTGCTTCTGTCTTTGGTGATTCCCCATCCCTAGTGTTCCAACGCCCCTCAATAATACCCCCCACGTCGTTTTATAACCAAATACGCGTGAAAAGAAAAGATTCGAAGAAAATCTCTGTCAAAATTAATTCTCGCGTCCTATTTACGACGAGTTGACACTCTCACAGCTGGCCGATTTTACGTGAAGTTATTGGAAGATATTGGAACATTTCGTGCAATATGATATTTCAGAATCGGAGAATAATTAATATGTTAGCAAAGTCATCTATTTTTACTGCATCTTAAATTCTCAAAGTAACGAGACAACCATCTTCGGAAGGAAAGAACAATCAAACACCATTTAAAAATGAAACCGGCTGTGAAAGACGTTGCCTCTCGTTCGAATCTCCCCAGAACGAATAATTGTTGATGGAAATGATGGGGGCGCTGGCACGCCAATCGGGAATCACAGCTTGACCCTATTACACCGTCCAAGGAGTGAAAAATCTGATCTCTACAAGAGACACGTTTTTAGGGACGTCGCGAGGGGATCGAACGCCATTCTGGAACCGAGAGCCATCGCGAAGGCGCCCGAAGGGGAAGGGTGTCCCCGATGCGGAGGATACGTGTACGCTGCTGAGCAGATGCTGGCCCGAGGAAGGGTGAGTTTCTCACAAAAATTCGTCGCCCTGTTTACTCTCGAGACATTGTGCTGTACTTTGGTACCGCGACTCGTCGTCGAAATCCTGCCGTGTTCTCCAAAAGGTCCACGTTTCCGTACGAAAATATTCCAGCCAGGCCAAAAAATATTTTAGAAGTCTAAGATTTTCGGCGACAGATGACTACGGTATCAGTTTGCATTCGATTACTAAAATTTAAAGTGTCTTAGCTCCAAATTGTTCCCAATGGAGAACTAATACCTTGTTGGTTCTAATAGCAACAGTCTTTCAGAATTTTGATCGAACGATTTGATCGATCGTACAAATCAAATCCTCGGAAAGCCTCTCAGTCTTGCACAGCTCAGGGAGTTATGTCACCGATATAAAAAAACCGATGGAAACGAGTCTCACTAACGAGGTATTCTTAGCCCGTGTTAGCTTTATTTTTACCCGGGCAACCCGATACCGCGCGATCAAAATAGAGGGGAGTTGTAAACAGTTCGTGAAATCCGTGGTTATTAATCGGGCCGCCAATTGGACTCTGCGAAATTCCTCCGTGAATCTCATTCCCAACGATTAGTCAGTTCTAATCTTGATCCCCTTGAACGTTTTCTGGAAGGATCAGCGTGTCGAAACACTCTTACGCGCCTGTAGCCTCGAGAAATCTTCTAGAAATCTTCGGAAGCAGTTACAGCGCGGATCTTCGATCTTTCGAGGGGAACAGAGGCTGCCTAAGATCAAATTTTGCGAGGCGTGCGACGCAGCCGAGGGTGGCCTCGCGGTTACTCGGATGCTAAAATTGACTAGATTCACCGGCTGACATGGTGCCAGATACTTGGCGTAGCGTGACGTGACTCCGCGATCTTCTCTCTCGTCTGACGAAACGCGTGTAATTTCATAACAATGAGGGAAAAAATAAGAGCGGAAAGAGAAGTCGGAGGATGAATCGACGGCAGGCTTGTTGCCGTTGGTGCCGGCCCAAGAGCTTTTCCTGTCTTCGTCGGGCTTGGCAGCCGACCAACTGGCCCTTTCTGTGCTCGATGTTGGAAAATAACTTGGAACAGCCGCGGATTAAGCCCGATGCGGGCTAATTGCCCCTTTTAAGAGGCACTGTCGGGCCTCCTCGTCGTCGATACGGTGACGCGGTACCCTTGGTTGGGTAGACTCAAGGGCCTCAACCGATTCCGATCGATCAAGATGCTCGGATGTTTCGTAACGCGATCGTCGAGATCCTCTCTCGCGTCAAGGTCTTTCATTGAAAATAAAATTCGATCTTGGAATCGCAGAGCGGCAAGATTTATGGCAGTTTCGCGCAGAGCAGAATTGGGGTAAAATTGGCCACTGGTCTGTAATACCACGTTCCTGTGTCTCTTTTTCTATCTTTTTATAGAACCTCGCCTTCGCCACATATACGATTTCAGTTTCGCAATTTTCGCCAAGTGCTAGAGCTTCTAGAAGAATCTCTTCGATTTTCACCGAAAGGCAGCCGTGACTTTTACAAAACGAAAACCTCGCGATTGAGATTCTTTTCAATTCGATCGGAACGTTCGGAAACGAAAGTTCGATTTAGTCGTCGTATTTACAATCGTCTATTGTTAATCGTGTACGACGACATTCGACGAGGTTGGCCAATTGGAGACACACCAAGTGCTTGCAAATCTTTTGCGAACGTACAAATGCGATACAAGTTGGTATTATCAATCGTTTCCAAGTTCAAGTTAGGATGTTAACCCTTTCAAGACTGGCCGCGGTACCAAAGACTAATTCTCTATCGAATCGAATCATGAGAAGTTACTCGCCCCCTAAGACACCATGGTTATTCCTACTTCTTGTGATTAGGCTTACCATAAGCAATGCTACAAGTGCAAAACCTGTCAACGGTCTCTGGACTCGACGCTTCATTGCGATGGTCCTGATCGCGAGATATATTGTCGAGGTATCTTTTGCAATGCAACAACTCTGTATTTACTCTTTCTCTCTCCCACTGCTCGTTTCTTTATCTCAGTTGCGTACACCATACGTCCAAATGTGTGTTCGAAAGCTACTCAGATCAGTCAACGATTTCTTCGCATCGATGAGACTACATTGAACGAAATAAAAAATGTTTTGTTCAACTGCGAGCCAAGCTTTTGTTACAATTACCTTGGCTGAGGAATGACAGAAATTTTGATAGACACGAAAAAATATTAATATGAGAATTATTCAAAGAATAATTTAATCAAAAGCAGTCCTTTCCGCCTAGAGAAGTTTACAAGATTTGAAAGACAAAAATAGTCTCTCAAGACACAGATAAAGGGAGAAGGTAATTTAGTCATTGACTGATCTAGGTAATAATCTGCATTTTTCGTCTTTGGTCGATCCTCTGTGTCCTTTCTAGTAATGGTCCTCAGTTAAAAAAAAAAAAAGAAAAAAATAAGATTCGTGGTACACACTGGCGCAAAGTGTTCCGTAAATTGTCACACAAAACGAGCTGTCTGTACAGAGGAACTAGTCCACGTTTCTTCCTCTAAAGAACGGGAGAGACGGCCTCGTCTCTAGGAGCGAACGTCGACATCTTGCGGCCCGAGAATCCTCTGCAAGTGTTTCGATCTTTCTTTCCTACTGTTTCACTCTCTCTCTCTCTCTCTCTCTCTCTCTCTCTCTCTCTCTCTCTCTCTTTCTCTCTCTTACTCAAGTTCAAATGACGAATTCGAGGACGTTAGTTGGAAAGCAACAACATCAGAACGTCTCAGTCTCTGTTTCGGCACTAGAAACAGGCACTAAGCTTTTCCAACGCTGAGAGAACGATTGCAAAAATTGGGAATAACTATGTGTAACAGAACGTAAGACACGTCACAACCCCCCTTACTACAAGTGCAAAACCTGAATAGTTCCGGTGACTAACCACTGCATCCCTTTGTGTCTCACGCAGCAATGGCACAAGGAATGCTTTAAATGTGCCAACTGCTCCAAGAGATTAGACTCGGTCAACTGCTGCGAAGGTCCTGACAAGGACATCTACTGCAAAGGTGAGGACACATTACACTCTTGCGTAACGTCCGCAGGTACCAGGTACTTTGGATGTGTTCAGATCCAAATTTCATAAATGCCAAGACGCCGATCTCCTGGAAATAGAAGGATTATTCAGAATTCGATTTAAGATTCTCAGAATTATTATTTCAATTAGAATCTCGAACCAGACAGAGACTGCACACGTCTGCACCTTGGTCTCCGAGTTTTAATCCACATCCTCTCCGTGCCTTCGCAAATTCCTCCGGGTATCGGAATTAATAATAGTTGAGAAATCGCTCGGAATTTATTTAAGACTGCCAGGAATTGTTATTTGAATTAGAAACCAGACACAGGCATATTTCCACACGGTTGTGGAATATCTCCGCCGCTAATCCACTTTGGTTTAACCTACATTCCCTCGGAATCTCTATAAATTCCCTGATATCGGAATTAATAATAATTCATAACGTGCAATTTGTCACTTCGTCGTTTCAATAATATTATCAATTAGCAAATTACCGCGCGGAACGCGTTTTCGTCTCGAGTCTAGTCTACGTCCTATCCCCCACGGAACCTCTGCAAGCTCCCTCGATCGGAATATCGGAATCGATAATAATTTATACCGTGTAACTTGTCGCTCGTCTTTTCAATAACATTATCGGCTGGTAAATTATTCCGAAGCGCTTGATACTTTAATAACACATCTCCACCGTTTTGTCCAACTCAACCAAAGTTAAAAATCACCATATATCAAAGATGAATAGAAAACCGATCGATTTAAAATCACGACGATCGCCAAGGAAAGAACACATTCACGTGTACGTTGTACGCTGAGGACGTCAGGCAACTAGGTCAAGAACGAGCAGATACCTTTAACACATGTTCTCTGCAGTATGCTACGGAAAGAAATTCGGACCGAAGGGTTATGGCTATGGTCAGGGTGGTGGCGCCCTACAAAGCGACTGCTACGCCAATGGGTGGGTTTTCAGAGCCGAGACTGAGACGGGAACTGTAAACGAGAGATATCCCGCCTCGGCTTCTACACTCTCACTATATATGATGCGCTTGTCTGCTTAACAGCTTGCTATCCGAAGAAATTCGGTCCGCGAGGTATTGGCCACGCTGGGGTTATGTGGATCGGGCTGCAGTGCGATATTGAGGACGAGGGGTACGCGCCCCCCATAGTTATGCTATTCCACTCTTATATCAGCCACTCTCTTGTCTATCTATATGTGCGTGCGTCTGTCTTTTTTTTTTTGTCTGTCCGTCTGTCTGGCCCGATTTTCAGGAAGCCCCGTTTTTCTTCCAACTAATTCTCACGCCAGATTCAAGTTTAATATATAAATGGAGTTTAATATATTTCGTCAATGGGGGGGTGGCGCGGGATGGTCCAAGCTTGGCGTCTCTCGAACAATTGGATCGATATTACAAGTTGCGCGAGTTCTTGGAGTTCCGCAAGTGAGAATTTCTACAAGTTGAAAGAGATACTTTTTTTTTTTCTCTTTTCCAAGCCGAGAATTATGTCTCGTTTATATCAAAAACTTACGTAGCCAAGTATGTAGATTTATTAGATGAATTTAATAAATTTACTTTCTTTCTTTTTTTTTCGAAATTTCAACCAAATTTAAATGCCGCCTCGAATGACCCTCATCTTGGAACATTCTTCGGACAAGCTGACCAGATCGAGAACTAATATTGGAGTAATTGTTTCTTAATGAAAATTCGAAGAGATAGAGCTAGAGTCCAAGGGAAAGGAGATGCCGATCGAGCTCCATTTACTTCTCAAAAGTTGAAGAAATCCGGTTTACGAGTGAATGATCGAATGAACGGATGTTTGCATGTGCTTCATGGATATACACACAGGCACATACACACGAATCGACGCCTTAACGCTTTGCGCTATTACTCACCTTCGCCGTTATCTTATTTTTCGGCCACTAAATTCGCTTCCGAGTGTAGGATGTATACCAATTCTTAAAACATCATCAATAACATCTCTTCTACACCTAACTTATCATCGTGTGTTAAAAGCATGCTTCCCTCTCGTATATTCGAAAAGATAATCGATTATACCGTACACAGATAACAAAATTAATTTGCCCTTCTCGAAAAAGAAGATGTACCATATTCGCGTATGTGTGACATCTTTCAACTTTCAAATCGTGCTTTCTCATTAGCATTCGAACGTTCCGAATCTTAATTGCTGATCGTTGTCGACCAGCGCGCGCCTCGTTTGCATGGAATGTTTTCTTTTTGTGGTTTTCAAAGTGCTCAGACTCGGAGTTTGTCGAGTCGCTCGAATGAGAATAAATTTGAATCCAATCATCCCGAATCTTTCAATAAAGATGAGATGAGAGATCAGTCTCTTCTCTAAAAAAAAGAAAAGAAAGTTTGATTTTGGAAAATTTCTTTCGTCATTCGTGCCGCTCGACGTTTTCGATATCAGCGGATTGGAAGGTTTGGTGGCATAAACGCGGGTCTGAATTTTCGTGACGTAGCGATGCTGCTCCTCGTACGACCGTGATCGACACCGCCGTAATCAAGGCCCCACCTGGCAAAGGTTGTCCACGTTGCGGTGGCGTCGTGTTCGCTGCTGAACAGGTGCTCGCGAAGGGTCGCGAATGGCACAGGAAATGCTACAAGTGTCGCGACTGCAGCAAAACTCTCGACTCTATCATCGCCTGCGACGGGCCCGACAAAGACGTCTACTGCAAGACTTGCTACGGAAAGAAGTGGGGACCGCACGGATACGGATTCGCATGTGGATCGGGATTCTTACAGACCGACGGCCTAACGTGAGTAACTGTCTCCTTCCGTCCGTGGACAAGTTAGGGCACTTGGGTCTCTAGAGTTCCAAACATCCGAGTTACTCCATACACTTGGAATTCTAATAATGGAATTTCCATAAGCGTTTAGAACTCCAGATGTTCGAATGTTTAGAATCCGAGTATGTAGTTGGGTACCAGTAATTCCAGACATTTGGATATTTATATTCCAAAGATTTGTAAACACCAAATATTTAGGTATCTAGAGTACCAGATATTCGAATCAACAATCAGAGTTTCACAGATTTAGGGACGTCTAAATCTTAGGATTCCAAAGTATCTAGAATACTTGAAAATCCAAGTAACATTTGGCCACTTAAAGTTTTTCAAAAATCTCCAAATAGGAAAAAATAAAACTCCAAATATACATATCAAATGTTGATGTTGTTTGACGAATCGATTTAGATAATCTCCTCTTCGATAAATTGATTTGGAATTGAAGATGAGAGAGTGTCTGAAAGTGAAAGGACTGGAAGAGAGTTTTTCTTCCAGGGAGGAAGAAATATCGGCCAGTCGGCCGTTCTACAATCCTGATACAACGGCTATCAAGGCACCAGCCGGCCAGGGTTGCCCCCGCTGCGGTGGCATGGTGTTTGCCGCCGAGCAACAGCTCGCCAAAGGTACCATGTGGCACAAGAAGTGTTTCAACTGCGCCGAATGCCATCGGCCTTTGGACTCTATGCTGGCCTGCGACGGACCCGACAAGGAAATTCACTGCCGATCTTGCTACAGCAAGCTCTTTGGGCCCAAAGGATTTGGTTTCGGGCACACGCCGACTCTCGTCTCGACCAACGGAGATCACGCTCCCTCGTAGTAAGTATTATCGGTACTCGAGATCTCTCTTTAAATTGAAATGAATCCATCGAGTCAAGTGAAGACGAACTTTGACGTCTTCGGAACAGAGTTGGTTTGTTCGCGCATCAGCCGATCTTGCCACATTGAACGAACCCAAAAGATTTGAACTCAACTATCTCGACACTGTTTCGAAAGAAAAATCCAATTCGATTTGAATGTGAAGTAGTTGCTTTTAAACTTGCATTGAGATCGTTGCCGATCGTTTCAGCATCGACGCAAAGCCTCAGGTGGGCCAGAAACGGACAGACGGCAACGGATGCGCGCGTTGCGGCTATCCAGTGTACGCTGCGGAGCAGATGATCTCGAAGAACCGCTTGTGGCACAAGCGTTGCTTCAGCTGCGCCGAGTGCCACCGTTCGTTAGACTCGACGAATCTGAACGACGGACCGGACGGGGACATCTACTGCCGCGGCTGTTACAACCGGAATTTCGGACCGAAGGGCGTTGGTTTCGGCATGGGGGCGGGCACCCTGACGATGGCCTAACTTCTTCTTCTTCTTCTTCAGGAACGTCGACACGCTCGAAACCAGTCTCATATATATATATAAATATAAATATAAATATACACATAAATATAATTATATCCGTCATGTACACGCGAATAAACGATCGGAATCGTTGCACCGTCGAATTCGTTGTTTATTCGCGCGTACATGGAATATGTATATGTATAGACGCCTGACTCCTCGACTAACTCCGACGAAGTGACGAGAAAAAAGATAAGAAAAAAAAAAAAGAAAAAAAAAACACGCTGCTCCAAAATGTCAAACAAAAATGTCACATAGAAATTCTTTTCTTTCGCTGAAACGACGACCGCATACCGACAACGTAACGAAGACTGCACGCACGTTTCGTCGATGCTCTTCGACCACGTCGTGGCGCACGAACGACCGAGATACCACGAGATTAATCGAACACGTGTAAACGAGCGAGCTTTTATTACTTTTTTATGGGCGAGAATCCGCGGCACGGTAGACTCGCTCGATCCCATTTGTCCCCAACGACGGATCAGACTCGATCAATCAGTGTGTTCTTGTCCGCTTTCGTTCGAATTCGGGACCAATGTTGGACCAAATTCCGCTCCGTTCAACTTGCCGGGAGTCTGATCTTCGGAGGGAGAAAGGGATCTCGCGAGCGTGACACACAGAGAGTACAAAGGACAAAATCCGTTTATACTTGGACCGCAATCAGGAGCAACACACAGCGACTGTAGTTGACGACAAAAGTGACGAGCGAAGAAGAACGACAGATGAAAATAAAAAAAGAAATGATTATTTTCAATAAATGTATATTTCGAGAAAAAAAAGAAAAAATGGAAATGAAAACGAATAAGAAAAACCGAAAAAAGAAACGAGGGTTGGCCTGTTGTGTTTTCGTGGAAAGGTAAAACGACGCGACGCCGTTTCCACGGGCATTCTTGACATTCCAATTGTGCCTGATCGAAGACCTCGTCGAAGGAAAAGTCATCGTTTCAACACGCGAGCCCCGATAATTCTTCTACAAGACAGACCCGAAGCATTTACTATATAAAAATATGTTTGGACGTCGAGAGAGAGAGTAACGACACGTTCTCGCACCCCCTCGAATCGATGAGGGGAGGGTGTTTAATCTATGATTTAATCTTTAAATAGCCTACAGACAGATGCACAGGTCAAAGAGAGCTGCTCGTGTAAAATAAATTTCTCTTCTCGGGCTGTTGATCGCCAGACTACGGATCTTTTTGCAAATTGGTATTTTTTAACTATAACTAGGTTAAAACTTAAATTCGTTTTCAAATTTGTTAAATCCTCGTCTGATATTTTCTACCGTTCCAGGTTTTTCTGGAGCGGAAACCCGTTAAAACTCGAAAATTTGTTAAACGCTTTAACTAAAAAATCCGTAGTCGACGATCAATCGAGTCACTCGAGTCGCTGAAAAGATTAAACGCCGCTCGCGGAACGTGTGTCGTTTCTCTTCGATTCAAGGACTAATTTCCACGATTAATCGAACAGCGATAAGTTTTCCTTCGACCATCTCGGGAACTGGCTGCCTTTCATTTTTCTCTCTCCTTCCTTTCACTCCATCGCACTCTCTCACTTTCTCTCTCTTTCTCTCGATCGCTTTCACACAGATAGGTTTTCGTATCGTCAGGGATACGGGCTAACATTATCCTTATTTACGAATGGACCTTAATAAATCTTATTACACTAGTGTATAATTCTGTGAATGTATATTGAACGGCCAATGATACACACGTCGGTGGAGCTACATTTCGTGCTTTCCCTCTGTCTTTTTCTCTTTTTTTCTTTTTCTTTTTTTTTTTTTGTTCTTCCTAAACATGCGTTTTTCCATTCTCTTTGTGTCCGTTTCGTTCACACTGTGTTTTAGGGAAAGAATCCTTGTTGTTCCCCTGTTTTTTTTCGATGGATCAGTAAGTATGAGTTTACGGTGTAAAACACTAATCTTCTATATTTATAGCAACAACTGTACAAGTGCCGGGCCACATCGATATCCTCCATAACGTGTCGCTTACATTTTATTTTGACAAAATGTAGTGGAGAGAACGCTGCTCAGATTGTTTTTTTTGTTTCTTCCCCTTTTCTCTTACGCGGTTTTTCCTCATTGCTCATTTAGACGTCTAAAGTCAAAACTTTCACCTTGATGCTCGGTGATCGAATTTTCATTCTGACTCAATCATCATTGTCTCTCGGGGTTTCGGATTCAAACACTTTCTCTTCGCTCTTTTGAAAAACTTTCGCAGCTTCTTCCTTGAGAAACTTGACTCGGAATGCTTGGTTTTGCTTTTAGACGTCTTTGCGTGCGATTTATTGACATAAATGCTATCCATTCACTGATTAATCAATGAGGAATTGCAGGACGGTACGTAGATATCGGTTATCACTAGGTTTACCAGCGAGAGTTTTTTCGAATCATCGTGAATATCTTCCGTCGAGGTCGTTTCTCACCGTTTCACTTTAAAATTAAATAAAATCGAAAAAGAAAACAAAGCGCTGAAAAGAATCATGAAGCAAATTTCAAGCATCCAGAAGCAAAATAGTCTTGCAGAGAAAACAGAATAAAAAGATTAAATGTAAGAAAGATCAAAGTAACTAATTGAAAACAGTTCAGATTCTTGAATAAATTGTAAAATAGAGAACTAAATAAAAAAGTAAAAATGAACAATAACTCTCTGGGAAGAAACTGAAAGAAGGGTTTAGGTGTCTGGAGTACCAAGCATTTAAGTATCTGAGATTCCAAATATTTAAATATACCTACAATGTCAAACTTGGGTATTAAAAGTTGGATTTCCAAGTTCCAAAGGTTTCTAAGCTTCTAAACACTAGGGGCAATTAGAGTCCCAAATATTTAGGTATCTAAAGTTTCAAAGACTTTAACTTCTCAAAGGTCTAAGAGCATTTACGCATCTATTCAGAGCTTCAAATACTTAGGTACCTCCAAACCATTGAGTTTGATAATTCTAAAATTCCAAACGCTTGAATCAACTCGAGAACAAAACACCAAAAGAATCCAAAAAAAGCAAACAATTTCTGCAACTTTCCTTCGGAAACGCTCGACCGAAGAGGACAAAGAGGACACTTCACAGGCAACCAGTGCGAAAACGACCGCGCGACGGACCGAAGAGGGCCTCTGAACAGCATCCGTGTTCCGTTCTGGGCGTGCGATACTTTCTATATTTACATAATTTCGCCAGGATGGAGCGGTTTCGTCGGGACGATTAGTAGAGATTCGCGGTTTTCAGAGGCAGCGGGTCCAACAGATACGGAGGTAGCGCCGCGGAGAAAGGCCTCGGGCTACAGGAGCCCCATGTTCCCCCGCCGCTGTTGCTTCCCCGTGTGTTCGGCGAGTTCCCTTCGGCAGCTGTATCGCTGGTGTGTTTAACGCTGACGAGATTCGGGTTCGGGATCGGTTTCACCTCGTTCGTCGACATCACGTTGTTCGAGCTGCCCGGCGGCGTCGCTGGACTTCTCGGAGAACGGCCCTCGGCCTTCACGTTGCCTCCTACGGGACTGGAAGCGCCGCTGTCCACCCCTATGCCGCTCTGCGAGGTGGATTTCTGCTGCGCCAGCCTCTCTTGCTTCCGGAATTTCGCACGCCGGTTTTGGAACCACACCTGCAATCACAGAACCACACAGATCCTCAAGTGGACGTAGACAGAGATTTTTCGAGTTGGATCGGTTTCGCCTGATTACGTAATAATAATTATTATAGTAATTCCATGATTGAAAAATTCCTCCGTTGTAATCTTTACGCTCGTTCGAGTGAAAAAGCGCGCGACCACCGGTGGGGGGGCGAAAAAAGACCAGTCAGAAACGTCTGTGGATCCACGGAGACAGAATGAAAGAGGGGGTGGTGTCGGACGGCGTAAAAGCGCGTCATGTCCATGTCCAGCTCGTCAGAGCGAAACGTCGGCGCAGGCAGCGCTCGTAATTGGCTCTAGTTGGCCAAATGAAATATTTAACGAATAAAATAAACGGAAAGCGGCGGTGACCTGCATGTTAAAGTAGCGGATTTATTTGCTTTACCGTTTATCTGACCAGCAAAGCCACCCTCTCTCTTCCACGATCGTTCGTCTCTCTCTTCTCTCTCTCTCTCTCTCTCTCTCTCTCCCTTTCCGTATCCCCTTTTCGTTCGTTTCTCGACGTGTGTGCACGTGGATCCCACCCCTAGATTTTCCAGGGGCGGCTACGTTGTAGGAGCTGGCTGAGTGGTAGAAGCCGGGAAAGAGGGGGAAAGGGGTGGATTCAGAGAGTCAGGGGCGCGGGACACCATGATGAACGTGATTGCCCTTTCCGGACGGCAAACACTGCTATTGGATTTTTATCAGCTGCTGCTGCTGCCGCTGCTGGCTGACTGCTGCTTCTGTTCGACGGCCGCGCGGCGTCTCTTCTTCTCTCTCTCTCGCTCTATCTGTTCGCGAAATTTGTGTAAACTTTGAGAACATTGAACGTAAGTCCAAACCTTCCTCCAGTGGATCTTTAGGTTCTCGTTGTGATTAAACAAACGATGATTTTATGGTCTCTATTTGGGTCATGGCGGGTCAGGTTTAGATTTTGAAGGAGATTTAGAGAGAAGTAGATGTTGGTTTCTTTCTTTTAAGGAAATTGGTACTTTCAGTTTGTGTCAATTAATCAGATGACGATTTTACGATCGTAGATTCAGAGTTTGGCGCAGAGGTCATTTAGCAAAATTGAAGGAACGATATTAGTTTCGATTCGATGAATCGAAAACGCAAATTCCCAATTTTAAAACATACATTTGGAGAACAGCTTGTTGAAAAGAAGAAGGAAATTTGGAAAGTCGAATTGATTATTCGCAAAAGTCGGGAGGAAAATGTGAAAGAACGAGCGAGGGTTGATTGGCAGCGGAGGAAAGTAACGATGCGTAGGCAACGGGGCGTGTAGGAGCCGGGCTTAAATATTTATCCAAAACGAGGTGGACATCTGTCGGTGCGGCTCGTTGCATTTTATTTAGGCGTACTGTATTTATTTAACATTAACGCCGGCACGTAGTCTCCCTAATTCACGCCGTCGTCGTCGTCCGTTCGGCAAACAACGG
Organism: Melipona bicolor; assembly: GCA_030673865.1. Lineage (NCBI taxonomy): Eukaryota > Metazoa > Arthropoda > Insecta > Hymenoptera > Apidae > Melipona > Melipona bicolor. The sequence continues at coordinate 1,898,797 of JAHYIQ010000020.1, forward strand.
CACACATGCTACGGTCTCTTCGGGGTTTGGTCCGTGGCCAAATACGAATTATTAGTGTTGTCACTGGCACGTACCCGCCCGCGTTTCTGCCTGCGTTACGTAGTTTTTCCTCTCGACGATGACGTAATTTTATTACGGCCACCGTCGGCAGCATTTGTTAATCTATTCTTCTCTTCCACAACCAGAAATACCTTCGAACTATCGTCTTGTCGAAATTGAAAGCTACAGAGAAGCGACGTCTTGTGGCACTATCGGAGATTATAACGTGTGACCAATTTGTAATTTTTCACTTGGAACTTTATGGATTTATAAGGATCTTCTTGCAAAATACATGTATAAATTTCGGTTTTGGCAGATTCGAGTTCCCAATTTAGAAATTGGCGTTTCAGACTGTCGTTAACAGCACACTGCAATAAATAACAGAAATGAAACTGTGGAAATGAAATTAATATGAGATAAACACTAATGAAAATTGCTACTTCCAATTTATTCTACCGTTCTGCTAGAATCACCGACTATAAAATCTGAATGGATTTCAAATAAAAAAAAAAGGAAAAAAAAAGATTATTCGTAATAATAAATTAAATTCATACCAACTTTATAGTTTTCAAATAAAATAGGCATCCGGATGGATGTACTTGTTCAACAAAATACATAAAATTGAAGCGCGCCATTAAGTTAGACCAGGGGACCTAGAAAACGATCAAAATTAAAAGTTTTGGCAACTGGAACGTCTGTCTGAAGCGTTCGAGGTCGCAGATCCGCCAGATTTATGCCCCTTTAAATTTTCTCATTCTTCTAACAGCATGTTCGCGCAAAGTGAAATATCGATTCGTTTGGATTTTGGAACCTAATCCGAGAAGAGAACTGTAAATACGTTTGATAAAGTTCGACAAAGAGGGGAAGGAGGCTTATAGACACGGACTATTAGGGATTCCGTGCCGATAGAAACAAGTTTGCGGTGTGTTTGCTCGTTAGATTAACCCCCGCGATTCGTGAGTCGTTGTGATTTCCTCCTTCTGAATAGGTTAGCCAAAGATTGCATCCCTAAGGGGCTGATGCTGGCTTACCAATGAACATCCCAACTCGAAAAGAAGAATATTCCGCCACTGAAAGCCGTGGGAGTGATTGGATCTTGTGAAATGAATCGAGAAGAATATTTTACCTGAAATAAATATGATATAAAATATGAGATAGGTACTCATGTAGGTATCTTGATTTTGAAGATAACTATATGACGAAATATCAATCATGGGAAATTAGACTCCCAAATCTAAATATCAACAATAATTTTTTAAAATTATGGCTCCATGTTTTTCAAGCAAAATTTTTAATTAATTTTCTTCTATGAAACGTAGAGTGATTCTTAAATCCAAATATAGATAATAATTTTATTTCGTTAGTATTTTTTTTAGTAGATTCCTATTCTAGATTTTCATATGTGACGAAAACATTAATAGAAAAGACCAAAGAGCTCGAAATTAATTGAATTAATAAAGGAAGCAAGCTGAAATACTCAAACGCAGGGAAGTTACTGGTGAATGCTCAGCTTCCGGCGGGAGCACTCGGAGTTCGGGAATCTTTCGAATTTTAAACAACTTGGCCAACGTTCTTAAGGATTTGAGTGAGAAGCGAAGTGAAAGTTCGAAAAACAGGATAACAAGATTAAGGTACAAGCTTCTTTGAACTTCTTTCGTTTACATACGAAAGCGAAGAGAGCAGATCACACGTGAGAGAAACAAAAGTCACACTTTCTAAGTTACGAAATTTTTTAAAGAATTTACGAGAATGTGTCACGACGTAAATTTACTTCCTTTCAATTAACAATAATCCAAATGACCACGCATTTAAACTTTTCCGCGGATTTTTTTTAATTTTTATTCCCCGCAGAAAGACTAATTGAATTTATATTTCCCGATGAATTCCAGAATTTTAAGTTTAAAAAGTTTCGTGTTCGGAGAATCTATACATCGAATCTCCATCTGTTTCTGACTCTTGCTCGTTAATTCCAATTTCAGCTGATGAATTTTTAAGACAGCGTCATTTAGACGTTGAAAGTGAAAGATATGACGCACGATCAGAGCAAAGGATTCGCTCTTCATGCCGAAGGATGTTGAAGCTCGTGAAAGATTCACGGCACGTCCAAGATTCTCTCGATGCGTCACATTAAGCTAGTTATAAGGATATATCCGAAGTGGTGCTATCAATATCACGGCGGCAGGAAGTCAGGAGAAATCACTGTTACACCGGATCACTTCCGCTTTGACGATAAATCAGATGAAGACGCGCGATTTTCACACTCCGCTGAATAATACAGATGAGATATAATTCAATCATAATTCGAACATTCAATCTCCTAAACGCAAGCGTTACAAGATCTTCGCCTCTTTTTCTTTATTTTTGAAAATTTTTTCATCAGTGAATAGAGAAACAACATTTCGTATGGAAACAGCCTAAATTTAATATTCAATCGGAACTAGCAATTAAAGTTCAATCATTTGAAATTCAAATTCAATTCAATTTAATCAATATCGTTGTCTCTTCCTTTTGACAGAGATATTCCACCCAGAAGCTGACAGTCAATTTTAATATTTAATTAATAATCAGAATATTCGACAATTAAATTTCAAGAAACAACTGAAACATTCAACTTTTAAATTCTAAGCTCTGGAAGATCCTCAGACATTAACAACAGTAGATATTGTTCTTCAACTCTGACGAAGAGAAGCACCAATTTATCCAGAATATAATATTATTATTCTGCTCTATTTAATTTCAATTCTGAATGCAGATTAATACAATCAATCTTCGTATTTATATTTAAGCGAGAGAACTTTTATTTTACAGTTTGGGAGTGGCTTCTTTGTTAATAAATAATTAATGGCAATTTTGTTCGTTCAAAGGTTAAGTACTAAAAGCCAGAGCAGTTAAGGATTCGCTAGGAGCATTAAATCAGACGTTCGATAATAGAATTGCAGTTGATGGTGATTGCTACACTCTCAGCCGTCAGAAATTACCTTCTTCAATTAACCAAATAAGTTCGGAAACGCATGGCCCTGCAGAGACAAAATCTTGATTAAGAGATGCATTGGACAGGCCGATGCCATCCGACTTGATGAATAAATCGCTATGGACAGATCTCATTAACTGCGTATCCACTTTCCTGTCTGACCACAACCGTCACGGTTCACTGTCGCTGCTTCACGACTATCTATTTCACCGTTCAAGCCAAACGAAACAGCATTTTCCAACAATACACGTACATGGTCGTAGTGACTTTAGCGTAACGAGACCGTGTAAATCGATCAAGCGTGTATTTCAGGCGTTAAGTAAGTAATTAAATAATTGATTCAAATATGAGAAAAGAAGAATCCCGAATCTTGGTCAGGGCCATATTTCGCTTCTACTTCTAATTCTTTTACTATGAAATTTTCTTTCTTTAATGTCTACAATTCCCTTTTTAGTGTCTGCTTTTTTCTTTATTGTTACAGATTACTCTTTCTTGCGCGTTTTCTCAGCATTAGAATTTCCTGTCAAGTGCAATTTTTCATTGCATCCTTGAATTGTTTTCTTTTTATTACTGGAATACTTTTCTTGATGTTGCTCTCATTTCAGAATGCTTCTCAACTAATTAACTCTTCCAATAGATCAGTCTTAAAATCTTCTCGCAGAAGGTAAACAAAAAGATTTCCTAACTGCTTAATTCTCAGTTTAATTTCTAAACAAATCTTATTTCCAAAATTCCAGATTCCAACAAGATGCAATAACTCTCTTCTAATTAATTAACCTTTCTTCCAAAAAGAAAACTTCTTATCCCTCAAAAAATCAAATACCCCACTTACGTGCATTCACACTGAACAAATTCCAAGAGTATCGTTTTAATACTTCTTTAACTGCCAGTTCCAAGTACCAGTTCCCGTATCCTGCAGCCCGAGCCATTTTTAACACCAATTACCCAGCTTAATCTGGACCATCAACGCGATAACGCAGCAGACGAGCATCGAAGAAGTTCCAGACGAAACGGTGGATACCGTCGTGCACCGGTGGTGTTTGCAACAGCCCGACGTCGTTCTCCGTAGATGATACCCAGCAGGACAGTTTTTAATCACCGTAAGTGGATCTACATAGAGCTCGCAATTACCAGGGCACACTCCGGCCATGGGCCCCTTGTGTATCAGCCACCCTCGGCCTACCAGAGCCGAGCCAGCTCGAATGTTTTCCCCATTTCATCCCTCGGTGCCAGCGAGCCAACCCTCCTCCTCCCTCTTCTCTCTTCTCTCCTTGCCTATTTCCCAACGAGGATCCTTTCGTTGGAAGCGTTATTGCCTATTCCGTCGTTGCTTTTTGATCTTTCCTACGTCTTCCCTGTTCATTTATCATTTATTCTCTTCCACGCCGGATATATTTTTCTGCCTCTCTTTCCCTCCGTTTCCTTTTTCCTCCATACCTCGGCTGTAGTTTGTCCGTTGTCTGGACACGCTGTTCAATTGATCTCTTAGCTCTCGAAGACGATGTAGATTGTTAAACCCTGTTGAGATGCAAGAAAAAAATCATCTTCAAGATGATCCAACTTTTCTTCAGTCTGGAACATCTGAAATGTAGTGGAATTTCTTTTCCTAGATATTTTGGCATTATCAGTGAGTTCTACTTCTCAAAATAATAATAGTATTATACATTTGTATTGTACAGAGTTCGTCCATTTTAAATTCAGAGTAATATCATCAATATCATAAGATATCTTTGTTTATCCGTAGCATTCTGATTTTATTTTTAAAATTTGTTCATCATGTAACATTTCTTTTCATTGTGGAATAGTTTGTTTCACACTGTACTATATTTTTATTATCATTTCACCATGATACAGAATATGAATTTTTACTTAATACGGACAATATGTGATAGTGTTTGCTAGACCCAAGAAGAGTGTCTTTATTTTTCTTCTACGTCCGTGTTCCAGGAGAACAAGTCTTTATATTTCTTCTCTACTCTCTTCCAGAGTGTGTTTTTCTTCTTCTTCTTCTTTTTTTGAGTACACTGTCTTTTCTCACCGGCGAAGATCCTTCGTCAGAGACCGGGTCCCTGATCACTCTCCAGCATCCCGTGACGGTGATCGACCGTGTCCCACCGGGAAAAAGAAATTCATGTTGATTTTCCAGGACTCTCCCAAGGCTGTCTGCCTCTAAATTACTCGATCCTGTCCCTGTTCCCTTTGTGTCTCTTTGTTATATCTCTCCCAGAATTTTTGGTAACTTCTGAAAAAGTTTTTATCTCGTACAAATGAAATTTGATCAAAGTTTAGACTTTATTGGAACGTGTGAACTCTTTTAGAGGAAAGCGTTCGTCAAAGTGTTTGAGAATTAAAGAATAATACATAATATAACAATTTTCTTTCAAAACGTTCTGTCATAAGTTTATAGAAATTTCAACTTTTACAAATTTTTCAATCTCACTTAATACAGTATCCTTTTCAATTTCAATCTGATATTAATACAAATTTTAGAAATTTCCTTGCTTCAATAATTGCAATTACAATCACTCTAACGACAACACAAATCCCACATTCCACCAAACTCTCGAGGTTCCAAGCAATAGAAAATGATTTCACAGAATTAGTCGTGCTAGCCAAGTCGTTCCACTTCTTTCAATTGAATGTACACCCTCAGGACCTGGTAAGAGCAACGATTGTTGGTCCAGCAGTGCAACACCAGCTTGTTCACCCTCTGCCCCTCTTCTATTCTCTGCCACATCCCACTGATGACACCAAGGGGTGGCAGAGTGTGTGTCGCGTGGCGACACGTTTCGCTGTTCTGAGTCACATGTCATTCCGTATGAATTACAACTCCATTAACGTTCAGGACAACCTGCGAGCATACATAATGCTGGCGAATTGAGCGGATCACCTCCTCGGCCAAGATGTTGATTTATAGGGAACGACGGAGGTATCCTGATCCAAGGTTGAAGGGAGCCAATGCATCACAGAGTGATTGAATTTTTAATCTGTTACTTGGAAATCTTGCTTTGCCTTCCATTTGCCAGAGATGGGACTTCTTTTTTTTTTTATTTTAAAGAAAACCAGAAATTTTCTTCATCTTCTTCTTCGTGTGTTTCTTTGAAGTTATTTCTTCTCCTTTTTTTTACAATTTTCGTGATATTTGTTCGCTGTTAAATTGAAATTGAATGCTAAATTGAAGAATAATGAATTGAAGAATTGAGTTTTTAATTTGCAGCTTGGAAATCTTGTTTTGAATTCTGGTTTTAGACTTTTGGTTGGAAACTGAACAGTTCGCCATTCTTCTTGCTTTAATTCTCCTCTTGTTTCCATATTTTTGCTAGTTTCAGAGTTGCGAGAGATTTATTGCTCAAGTTTTAAAATTATTTATTGGTTCATATTGAACTGATTAGATTTTTGAAAGGAAGCGCAAAAATTCCGCGAAATCTTCTGTTCATTTTCATCTTCTCTTCCTTATCTTTGCTTCTTCCAAAACTTTAATAATACCTTAATGCAGAACGCAAAAATTCTACGATTTCCTTTCCTCTTCATTTCTACTGAATGCAGAAGTTTTTCAAAGAGAATTGTAAAAAATAATTCCTTCCGTTTCTCTTCTTCTTTTATTAATTTACCAATTAATTAAACGATACAGATTACAAAGAATAAGAAATAGGAGCAAGGAAAAATCTCAAAGATAATTTGATTATTACAATTACATAATTGTAGTTGAATATTGAAAGAAAATCTTGCAATGAAATATCTAAAGTATCTAAAATATAAAATGTAAAATATCTAATATAAATTTTATACAACTTATAGTAATTTTGATTTGAATTCTAGTCTAATGAATGTAATTAATAAATCTAATAAATAGTTCCAGATATCTTAAGATTGAACCTTAGGGTAGGAACAAGGGAAAACTCGAACTGACTACCCTTCATCAGGGAAAACCTCTCTAGAAATGGTGGTCGGCCCGCAATGCCACAAACTACTAGAAAATTGATAGTAACTTCATGTTTAATTATCATGCGTGCATAATACACTCGTGCTTATAGTCTGCTGATAAGCGAAACAGAATTTCCAGTTGCACGTGCTAGATACAGTTATAGTTCCTCGCTCTTCTTGCAATCATTAGAAATGTAAAAGCGCTTTTATCAAGTAATAAAATTACGTATTGTAGAACAGCAAAATTAGAAATTTCAAGAATAGAAAAACTTAATTTCGTTACTATCGAGAAACGAAAAACTGGGTATTATAGAATTAGGATAATTAAGAATTCTGTTTTCACAATAAGTGGATTAAAGCGGATTGTAGCTCCTCTGTTAATAATAGAATAACGAAGTTTTAGTTTTACTGGCAATGCAAGAATTATAAAATTAGAAATTCTGTTGATAATAGAATTGATAATGAAATTATTGGTAATAGAATAATTCATTTTTGGTTATTGACATTAATAAAATTACCAAGTTACAAAAGTAAAAATCCCATTTCCACGAGGAATACGTTAAAACGTTCCACAAGTTTTAAGTAACCGATATTTGGTCATGTTGTTATCAATAAACTGATGGAACGGACATTGCAAAATTATAACATTGGAAAACCTATAAATATATTAAAATATTCTAAAGTATTTTCTTTGCTTACAATATTAAATTTCTACGTAAAAAGAGTTGAAATACGAGTTAAATAAGAGTTAAAATTTTGTTAATAAGAAACGTATTAAAATAATTTTTTTTGCTATTAATACTATCTTCAGAGGGAATCAAAATCCTAAAATTTCCATCACAAATAACTATCTCGAACAAATTAAGCCTGTTTATAACCGGCATATCTTTGCATCGTATCCAATCGACGAGATTACATTTTCTCTCGATAATGCAATTTCTGAACGTTTTCAGAATATGTTACTGGGACATCGGTGATTAGTGTTACCAGCAATAAAGTTTCTAGCTAATTGAATTTACCGGCAGGCAATAAGCGTCAAAAGTGAACAGCCTGTTTCGCAATTAGGGAAATACGGATTTTACGACATTAAACTTGTTCTCGTCGGAGCAGCTGCAATTTTCTCGTGCAAAATATTGTGCTAGCCATATATAGGATGTTTCAAAATTATAATATCAGTCATAACAAAGGAGACAACTGTGATATTAAAAAAAACGGAAAATTTTGTACATTTTCTAAATTTCGTAATAAAGAAATTATTAGAATTATTAGAATACATTGTATATTATATATTTTAGACCATATATTGTTTAATTAATTTATGTCATCTCCTACTTGAAACGTGCATACTGTTTGAAACTTTTCTGCAATCCGACGGATACAGTTGGTCTAATGTGGATATAAAATTCTAATATTAATATGTATTAGGATTATGAGAGTAATCAAGTGATTTCTGAGAATTTAAATGATTCTTATCAATTACAAATTTTATGTATTTATCAGAAATTTAATCCTCCAATATTATCATCAAATTAAAATAAATATTGTAATTTTTGTTGGATTACTAAAATTTCAGGTTGATAGAGATTAATTACAAAAATGTTATAGCTCCAATGATCCAATATTAATTGAAAATAATTATGAACAATATTTTAATAGAAATTTTATCAATGAACAAAGGAAATATTCTTAAAAATTTCATTATATATATATATATATATATACACAAGAATATGGTTAAGTAAAAGAATATAGTACAACAGATGAAAACTATTAACACAGTTGTGTAATATTAGATTATATTTCTGAAATACTTTGGAAAATGAAGAGAAAAGAACCATCTGTCTAAGAATTTTTACATACATCTCTGCTACTCAACAATTAATTAATGCTACTTAACAAGTTCTCTGAAAAGTTTCATTCACGGTGTCGCCGTGATCGTCGCGCGTGTAATCTCCTTCACTTGGACCGTGTAATAAATTTAATCCGATACGAGAGGAGTTCGGCATACTGTAGCACGGAATATGATCATCATTTTCCTCTGAGCACTAACGCGGGAGTCTCTGTGATTGGCAAGCATGATTATTATTACAGGAGGATCGAGATTAAGAAAGACGTTGGTTCCTGGTAGACCCTCATCTATCAGAGTCACTCTATTTTCGGCATCGAGACCAGACATCTGCTTAAAATGTGCATTCTCGGAAGTTCGATCGAGAAATAGGAAGTAAGAAACTAGACGGAAATGTCATTCACCTTAAATTCATCAATATCCAGGATTAAAGTGACTTTAACTAAAATAGCCTTCTTTTTCCTCAAAGAGTGAAGATTAAAAATTATGAGGGCGAGATTGACTGATTAAATGGGGTAATACGAGAAATAGAGTTATTTAGGATGTGAGAAGATTGGTGAATAGTCATTCACGTGAGATTCATTCATCTTGGGTAAAATTCATTACGGGACGGTGAATTTTATTGGACGAGACACTGAGAAAGATCAAACTCATATTTTTGCGAATATGACTGAAGAAATAGAATCCAAGTAGATCCTTGTTTTATCTACTAAATATTACTGATAATCTAATTGGATACTCTGGTCTATTAATAAATATATCTTGAATTTATGATAAATTTATTAATAACTAGAAGTAATATTTAATTATCTTATGAAATAAACGAAATATCAGAAATACGTAAAATCGTGTTTTACTTAAAAACATAGAACAGGATAAAAATCCAGTGAGAAAATCGAACTAAAAACTTGTTAATCAGAGATGGAAGAGAACGCCTCAAAAAAAGGAACAAAGAATGGATGCGTCGACGTGACAGAGGCTAAAAGAAAATTGGTTGCCCTTAAAAGCTCGTGAGAGCCGCCGAAAATGCAAAACACGTCGATTGGATCATAAATCTTGCGCGTTCGATTCTACATCACGGGAAGACACGGGGATCTCCCTCCTGAATCTGCAGCACGCTAGAAGTTCAAGTTAATCCGTCACGTGCATTAGACGGTATAATCCATCAAGTAGCGACTTGCAGGTAACCGTGAAAACGAAAATGGGGCTTGTAATGCAATTACATGGCGCCCGGGTTCTACCATCGTCCTTGTCCCTCCATTTTCGGCCCTCCATTTTAGGCGATGCTGGAGGAAGGACACTCGACTAAAAGCGAACGAAGCCTATTGTTTGGATTGTGTCTTGCTGTTTTTCTTCATCGGCTGTCTTTCTAATTCACGTACTTTTTAGGGAAGTTTATCGAACTTCTTGTAAAAATTTGTAGAATTATTACACTTCTTGTAAAAGTTATACGTTTGTTTGTTGAATCCCATTGTATCAATCATCATTCAGTTATAAGAAAAAAAAAGAGAGATTGTTGAACACTATGAAAGAAAAAGATAGTGAGTTATGCAATTTGTATAGTTATTTTTTATATTTGTATAGTATAGGGTTGATCAATGAGATCAATGTCACAAATTAAACAATTAAAGAAAAATAATAATAATAATAAAATTTATTATTATCGTCTCTTTATGAATACTGAATAGTGAAAGTTACAACTATGCCTGAGTAAAAGGAAAAGTTCATAAAAAGTAAGTTTATTGAACTATCTTTTTCTTTAAATCAAAAGATCACTTACTTGGACTCTAGCTTCCGTCAGGTCGATTTTCATGGCGATTTCTTCTCTAGTGTAGATATCCGGATAGTGAGTCTCCTGGAAGGCACGCTCCAATTCTTTAAGCTGAGCTGATGTGAACGTTGTTCGTATCCGACGTTGTTTCCTCTTTTCCGCTAAACCGTCGTGTCCTGAGTAAGCCTTATATCCTAGTCCACCTAAAAAAGAGAAAAACAAATTGTAGAAATTAGGAATTAATGAAAACCACAAGAATTAAATTCAACAGTTTTCAATTTTAACTGAAGACAACATAGATAGAAAATCTTGCAACTAAATTCATAATTCATAACTTCAATTGCAGACAACGCAATTACAAAACCTACAATTTCTATTTATCTTTTCTTAGACTTTCACAAATCTCTACAACCAAATCTGCAGTTCACAGAATCTAAAGAAGATAAGAAGCAATTAGAGATGAACTTGTATAGTTATAAAACTATTCACCCAACGTCAACTCTTTCTAAATCAATTTATCTCAACTTTCTCCTAATGAGTAGTCAAAGACAGAAATTCCGCAGACTACCTCTAAATCAGCCGCACATTGGCAAGACTGATAAGACATGAAGAAAATCAGTGGTGGTCGAATTACCTGGTCCAAGAAGCAACGTTTACACGAGAACACCGTGTCTCTGTGCAGGTAGTAGAGCTTATAGATTATAGAATATAGGTGAGGATGGCTGGGATAGCGAGCAACGTAACCATAGCAATGAGTGACTGAAGGGAGAGAGGGTGAGAAAGAGTAAGCTAGGGGTAAAGGAAACGTGGGATGAGACAGTGCAGAGTCGGGTACAAGAGGAACGAGCCGGTAAATGAGGGAGAGACGAAGAAAGAGTGAGAAAGAGAGACAAGAATACGAAAGAGGAAGAAATAGAGAGAGAGGGAGAGAGAGAAAGAGCAGACGAGACACATCCATTGATTTTCAGTGCCATCTTGTCGTCGTTTCCAGAGGAAATACCACGGTGGTAGGATCGAGCATGGAGACCATCCCATGGCAATTTTCCCCTGAGAAAAGAAGGGCTCTTTCTTTTTTTTCTGCTGGAAAGACTGTCTTCTTCGCCCCGCCCAAGCATGGTGGTCTTCTTAGACCTCTAATTGATTGTCCATTTGTAAATTCTATCGTTTTAATGATGTACTGTGTTTGATTTGTTCGCTAGTCCTCGAGGAATGCGAGTTTGCTGGATCGAAGAGGGAATTTCATTAAATTCCATTACAATTAGACAGTTTCCTTTCCTTTGGGATCTTCTGATTTTGTCCATTCTTGTCCACTGACCTCTGATTTATTAGCTATTTGTAAATTCCATTTAATGATGGAAATTATAATCAAAATTCATTATATTTTAATGATGTTTAATTTGTTCACTGGTGCTCGAAAAATGCGAATTTGCTGAATCGAAGAGGGAATTTCGTTAAATTGCATTACAGTTAGGCAGTTCCTTTTTCTATGGAATCCTTTGATTTTGTATCTCAGTGTATATTTATTGAAACTTGGACAATTATAGAGATAAGCAGAAAAATATTACAGTAACACGAGATAATTGTGCACAAAGAAAACGAAGAAAAGTTTAAATTTCTGAATAGATATGGAAATTTTAATTTTTTATTCTCTCACTGAAGAGATCAGATAAGAGATTTATGAAGTTTTGTTATATTTTTCAAACAGTGAAAGAGCTCTCTATAGGATAAGCAAATTATCTATAAATAATGAATTTGGTAGATCTGGTCCAGAATGGAATATGAAAGACAGATAGTAATCTTATTAAAAAAAATTTTAAATTGAAAAATTATAATATACTGCAGACGTATGAACTCACAGGATAAAACTTATAAGATAGAACCAAATTTTCCTTTTTACAAAAATCCACAAATAGATATTCCAATACCTACTCTTCTTATCATACAAATATTATACATTTTTAAATATTCTGCAAATTTCATAAACTAAATCAGCAAAATAAAAACTATAAAAATTTCAAATAATCTTGAGTATAATTATAAAACAAACACTAAACTAACATTATATAGACTAAAATTATTAGGACAAAAGTAAAATAAGAAAAAAACACATTTTTCATCCAGAAAAGAGTCATCACAATCCATTCCCCTCTTCCCGAAGGAGCACATAAGGATACTCACTCTGCAGATTAATGGCCGACGGGAAGATCGAGGCGGCGTGTCGGTGGACCTCTTGAGATCTGGCGGCCATCACCGAGCAGGGAGTTGCGTGGGCCCCGTGGTGCGCGTGGGCATGAGAGTGGGTGGTGTGATGGGCCCCCAGCGGCGTGGTGCTACCAGTACTCGTAGTTCCCGCGTTGCCTGGATAGCCAGCAGCCCTCGCAGCCGTGTACCGATAAGCAGCCTGACTCATTTGTGAACAAGAACTCAAGTCCCCGTATCCACATTGCATTTCACTGGCGGCCAGAGCACAGCTAGATGCCTCGAAACCAGCGGCCGCGGCGGCAGCCGCCTGATTCAAGTATGAATAATCCATCGTTCACTCGTAGCACTGAAAAGTTGGGGGGTGAAAAGTGCAGAGTTCCTTCGTCACAGGCGGATAGACGAGGGCACTGAGCGCGGAGCACCTGGACAGTTCATCGAAACAGTTTATCTCTTCTCCATCTTCACTCGATCAAAATTCCATAAATTGAATCCTTCTCGTTGTTGGTAGATCTTGGATGATTCCAGTAGAACCAAGTCGTTGGTAGATTTGATTCACGTTCTTAAGTTGATTGGACCAGATGGTTCTTCCGAATACTGGAATATACTGATACGATGAATCTGAACGCAGATCGGATTAAAAAGAGGACGATAGTGTCGCGAGAATAGAAGCAGAGGGCCCCGGCCGGGCCTTAGCCACGGCGTTGCTTCCGGCCCTAGCAGCGGCGTGCTTCTTCGTCGTCGGAAATCTCGGCTAATCGGAAGCCAGGATGTAGAAGCAGCGGTGGCAGCGTCACGTAATTCTCTCTGGTCGCGGACAAGAGCTAAGGGACGCGGGCGGCAACCGGTTGCTCGATAGTGGCTTATGACGCGTAATCGGATCAGCGATATCAAATTATTGCGATTATAGCCGCGGATAGAAAGAAGTTTTTCGGCCCGCTTAAGAGAGCCCGAGACGACCGACTGGTGGGTCTCCTCAAAATCAAATGATAAGCTTAATTCAATAACCGACGGAGAGGGTGCACGCCGGGGGTGTGGCCGTCGGTCGGTTACGGTGAAACGGGTTTGGTCACTGTCTAACGTTCTCTGAACGCTGATTCGTCGATCCCAGTTGCCACCCCCGGGCTGGATGAGAGAACAGTTGCCGCCCTCTGAGCTTCTGTATTCATCCCCGTACGTGTGCCACCCCCAGGTTCGTCGGGCGACCTCTCCCTAACAACCATCAGCCCGAATGAACGCTATCATTTGATGATGCCAGCCCTCTCTCCTGGTCTCGATTTTACGATCGATTCCGGAACAGGCCGTTTCCGCTGGACACCAGAGCCACGCTTTTCTTCCAGTCACCGTACGTATGTTTACGCCTAACTCCTTCTGCGCCTATCTTCGTACAATGTGTGCTTTGCTTCCTGGATGATAATGCTGATACCGAGGTGAATACTCTTCAGGTGAATCGAAAATGATGGATTACCGTGGTGAATATTGAGTGGGCATTTCTTCGTTGAAACTACTGATTTTTACAGATTTTTAAATTTAGTTTTAGATAAATCTCTTAATAAAATTTATACATGATATTTCTTTATAAAAATATGTAGAAATTGAAAAAAAGTACACAACAATTTGTTTGTGATTAAATTTTGGTTTGGTATGTCATAAGTCTGTAATTAAAAATTCTTAATCTAGCATGATTATTAAACTATAGTATAATAATACCATGGCTGATAAATTCGCAATAATATTCTCGTGAAATTGTCATGTTTTTACATCTCGTAGCTATTTACATATGACAGTAGAAACATGAAATATCGTGCAAATAAAGGCCAAGGGAGTAGAGAGCATGAAATATGATTTATCTGCAGATACAGAAATTACATGACTAAACATGACACGGAAACGACCTTAGATAGGTAGTAGGAACCTGTGCGACACTTGTTTCGCACTTGTTCTCACGAAAGGGCCACGATGAGAGCAGTCCTGGTGCGCGACCCTCTTCCCCGTGTCTCGTCCCGGGGGAATTCTCTTCCAGGGTACGCGAACGTAGTATGCTGTGCAACACCAAATCGTCCATAGTGTGTATGCTGAGAATACACGGGAATGGACGCAACCATTGGCGTACAATTCTCCGTAACTTGTCCAAGCCGCTGCAATAGGAATTCGAACCTGCATATACCATTATAACATCACGATTAAAATTGATACTTACAAAAAATTATACAAGAGATTACGTTACCTCAAAAGATGTAACATTTTTCTGTTACTGTGTTTGCGTTGCACAGGTGCAACATTATCTTCTCAGTTAATTATTAAATTTTAAGAGCAAATTTAAAAGTAGCCAAAAATTTGCATGACATTTAAATATTAAATTATTTAGAAACTATACGAATAAATTTTGTAGATTATGTAATAAAAACTATTCCATTTGTGATATTTAGGTTTAATAAATGCAAATAAGTTGTGATCTACACAAATTTAATATAAATAGAAAGAAATTGATGAATTGATCTATCTGTGAGTATGAAGTATCTAAGAGAACCAGTTTAGTGTCTACGTCAATGGGAACACGGCAAACATGCGTGCGCGCGTAAACACCCGCACACTCGCATAAACGGCGTTTCGTCTTTTATATCAATAGAATGAGAGAACGTCAACCCCCCTTAGTGGTCTGATACATATGTCCTTGATTTGTCGGGAGAATAATATTCTCCTAGAAAGTTGATTAAATATTGGTTAGTGATCTCAGATGTCCTTTACCCCTCTACGCTTCCATTCCATCGACTCGAAAACCCATAGGAATACAATTTAATATTTTTCACGTCCCAGAGATAGCCGACTATTTTTCTTCCGAACTACACGTGGTTCTGTCACTATTACCTTGTATTTTCGCGAATGAAACCGTTTTATGTACGCATATTTATACTCTTACTCTCGAAAAATATTCGGCAAGAAGCAATTAAATTCGTTTTAAACTTCGCCAATATCATCACGTAGTCGATCTCGTTACATAATGAAATCTCAAAATGTGTTATAATATATTCATAAATGGTTCCTATAGGTATTCGAATACTTTGTAAGCTACTGTACAATCATTATTATCAATATTATTATAATTCAAATGTAATTATCGCGAAATGTGCCGGTAATTTCGATATAACGAAGCATAAAATATATTCGTGTGATAATTTACGTTAGCCTACTGTAAAACGTTACCGCGATCTGATTAAAACGGCGCACGATTATATATTTGCCATCCACTTTTATACAATGTTATTGCAAGCTAATCCTATTTATCGCACATTACATTTACAATTATCTTCTGTACGGTGATGCGTTAGTTTAATTCACAGAAATTAAATTAAAAGATCCAAATACAAAGATCTTTATATTCATAAAATAATTCCTACAATATTTTTCGAAATAATAACGTGTAACGTATATCGAAATGTGAAAAACGAACAAACTCATTATAATAAAATATAAAATAAAACTTACCAAATTTATTGGTAAATGGATATACATTTTTTCTGTTGTCTGTACTTGATAAACATTATGTTAATAAAAAATAATATACACTTATGCTTAATGTGCAACACAGTTGTAACTGCCACCGGAAGTACCAACTTGATACCAAGGCACTTTTTTTTTTTGTTGAGTTGTCAACAGGTGGCACGTCGAATATCATAGAAATAGAAATTTCAAAATTAATGAAATTATCAAATTTCATTCAAATTATTTTATTTATATTTTAATGACTCATGGCATTTAATTTGTTAACATTAAATAGAAATTAAAGTAAATTTAATTATTGCAATTAAAAAATTTGACGAGAAGATAGCGCCACCACATCCGGTAAAACTTTTCTGTTGGGAAGTGCGGGAAAACATGCAAGAAGGAATAATTAATGAAGACAGAAAAATAATTCCAAGTTATGAGTTTATTATGTAAATAGTGTAAATTATTCATAGAATTGTTGAGTTGACAGCATATCTAAATATGTAAAGTAAGCTTCGACATTTTTTCCTATTAAATCTTGTTAAGAACAAAAATACGTGAGTTCAATGTTCCAAAAATATTCCGATATTGTAGAGAAGTATTAAATAATATATAAACCTTAATACATAGTTCGTAAGATATCGAAATATAATTTTAGGAAAACGAAAAAGGAAACCTTTAGAAAATCATAGCACTAGAACTTTAATGGAAATTTTCATAGTTTTGTACAAGAATTAAACTAAACGATAGTTAAACATTCAGTTTTAATGTTAGAAATTATACAAACCAAACGTCAGTATCAAATATTAATGCATACTTGAGTAATTTGCAATAACGAAACATTTATATCAAATTTGATTTGTATGCAACGTAACAAAGTTACAAAACTATTATTACTTATATGTTATCTATACATTGTTAATCTCTCATAACAAATACAGTTCTATTAAAATGAAATATAGTTTAAATAAATTTCCAAGACGGTCCTTATTTATCTGTATAAATCTTACATTTTTGTATATATATAATAAATTATATATATAATAAATCTGTAACAATAAAAAAACATTCAATTATATTAATTAAACAATAATAATTATATATACAATTGCAAAATAAAAATAACAAACTGCACGTACCTTATTGAAATATAAGAATAAAAACATAGGTTTGCATATGTTTCAATTAATATGAGAATTTTACTTCTGATAGAATATTGCTTGATTCCTGGTATCATGTTCACAAGTATCATGTTCTGAAATAAAAAAAAAAAAATGAATATGATCGGAATTAGAACAAAATATTTTGTTAGAAATTAGAAACTTTTTGTTAAAAAAATTAATTTCAACTGTCAAATATTACCATAATTCGATTGATGAAGTTCCTCCCAATTTGTTCCACTTTGAGTCGACCTTTTCATATTATCCGTCTGTTGTGGATTAGTAATAATCGTGTCATTATCAATTTTCCTTATTTCCATTACATTCTGTTTCGGAACATGAACTTCGCATACATTCGAGTAATCTTTGACACATTCAACTTCTGGTCGGTACAAGACTAGTTTCCTAGGGTACGAGCATTCTTCAAAAGCAATATTTGAATGAGGCAAATCTTGTTGCTTAATATATACGACTTTGTTCTGTTCGCATGTTGGCACGAAAATAATTTTCTGCATTGACTCTTGAGGGCATGATACCGTGTGATAATTAACATTCGGGTCAATTACCTTAATATCATCGGCAGATGCAACATGCTCGCTGCTTTGCAAATATACAGGAACTTTTTCAGTTTCAGAACCATTTTCAAATGCCAGATACTTAATTGGCTGTTCATTCACTACTACTGCATTTTTAATGCATTGACTATCAATGAATTTCATGTAGGATCGTTTTTTAATGGGTAAAATCTTCAAATTCTTAACGCCTTTAAGAATATTAGTATTCTTAATAGTTACATCTTCTTGGTTCAATTCCTGGCTAGAATTCTGTAATTTTCTTGATTTTTCAATTTGATGTACAATGTCATGAGAACATTCTTGCACATTATTCGAATCTTTACATTGATTTATCATCACATAGCAAACGTGTTGATCATCGTAACATGTTTTATTGTTTTCGCATTTAGAGTGCGAATTTTGCTGGCCCTTTTTTGCTAACATCTCACAAATTTGTGATTTCTGATGTTGTGGTATGCTTATCTCTTTAAATTCTTGATTGCTACAATTTGAATTGTTAAAGCTTTGCGTGCATTGGTATGTTTTAGAATGTTTCGGTACTTCCTGGCAATTCTTATGCGTCGTACAATTATTTTTCAATTTCTCATATTGCGAAGAAACATTCTTTCGTATAATACAGATATTCGAATTATCAGTCGTTTCATCTGTAATTTTATTATTTAAGTACAAACAGTGTCCTACATTTCGCGAATCTTTCTTCGTAAACATCACTGTCTTTTGTACTGAAGAATTTTTCTTGTTCACTAAAATGCCATTTACATGAAGATTTTGTGATTGAGGTTGGTTCTGTTTTGGTTGCGAAAAAGAATTTTTCACGAAATATATATCATCGTTACGAAGACTTGGTGATTCTATTACACAAGTCTGAAGATTTTCTATATCTGATGTATCAAATAAAGTATTTAGAGTCGTCGACCGTTGCAATCTCTGCGAATTTTCGTTCGATTCTGTTGTCAGAGATTGCGAAGTGAAAAGAACGTTCTGCGTCGACGCGGCGTTAAACAGCATCTCCTGGGGCTCTTTATTAATATGCATCGACTCCTGGAATAAATTCAATTGGTTATTATTATTAGTCACAACGTTGTTACATCTTCGCAATATAATAGGGATATGCTTCAGATTCTTCATTTTAATCTGCTGCAGTATCTTTAAGTTTTGTTTCTCTGTATCTTTTTCTAATCCATTACTTAAAACACGTACCGTTTGCGTTCGTCGACTTCTGTATTTTTTATGACTATAACTATTTTCGGATTCCGTCTCAGTTTGAACAAATAAGACAGATTTGCTTTTCTCCTTTATCCCCTCAAATTCGTTTGTTTCAAAATATTTAACAATATTACTGTTAGCGCTGATGGAAGTTGCAGGAGGATTTACTTCTAGAGAAGTATGAGTGTTTAGATTTATTGAGTCATCCTTAGATATGTTACTTGTTTTTTGAAGCATTTCTGCTTCCAAGGAATTCTTCATTCTCGCATCAAAAGTATTTAATGAAGATAAATTAAATAATAAATTTGACGAGGTAATTTCATTTCCTTCGAAATTCGTTTCTGGTATTAAAAATGGTGTATTCTTGTTTTCTATATTCTGCTCGAGACCAACATAATGATCTATACTATCAACAGTTGCAGGTATTGAGTTGGCGTTTTGATTAGATGTTGAAGGATAAAATGCAGCGTTCCAAGGAAGCAAATTATCAGTAGAAGTACTAGGTATAGAAGTACTATAGTTGCTTAAAATATTCCCACGCATTATCATATCTCGTAACAATTTATTTTGAAATGATTCTGCATATGTGTATCTTAATTTTTGTTTCACCTTCATTAGTGGATCTGTTGAAGATAAAAAATTAATACTTGAAAGTACGAGAAAAAAAAAATAACAAAGTTTTAAAAATTATAATAAATACCAGGTCCAAAACAATCTGGAAAATTGTTTCCCTCGAAATTTTCTGAAGAAACGATACTACATAGTTCTTCGTATTTATTTAACGCAGTGTTTTGTTCGGAATCATTTATTCCGTTTTCTTCTATTGATCTTTGAGATATTTCGATATCTTCATTGTTTTGAATTCTTTCTCTTCTATAAAAAATATTTTACATTAATTTTTAAGTTTTCTTTGAAAGTAATTTTTGATTTCTTTCTTAGATTTACATTTTTAGTTCTGATTAGTATCACAGATACTACATACATATAAAGAGACACAAAGAAACACAAAAAAACAATAAAAATTATGTGAGACTTACCCATATATTTTACCCAAAATAGGACTTGTTTCAGCATGAGTTGACTTGAGAATACTTTCGATACTAAAATCTTTTAAATCTGTGTTATTCTTTTTAGTTGCAGCATATCTGTAAATTAAAAAAATACATTTTTTAGGACAAGAATAATTTTTTATAGTTTTTCAACTTACTCTGATTTCGAATGATAACCATCTAGTAGTTTCAATACATTTCCTTGTAGTCGCGCGTTATTTAGATCATTCATTGCTACTTCGGTTTGTGCTGCAAATAATTATATTACTCAAATATTATATTATTTTTATGGTAAAAAAAAACATAGCTATACTTTGTGGGACGTACCTCTTTGTATTTCTTTCCCTGTTGCACCGTTTCTATATATTCCAGCCAACTAAAATAATAAAAAAATTATAATTTTTATTAATTTTATAGTAATTAATTAATTTTTATAATATTAATAGTAATAATAGCAGTTGTTATTTATAATATTTACAGGTTGCGGAAGAATTCTATTGGATATCGTTTTTGAATTTTGCGCCTCGCCCAATTTTCCATTGATCTTCGTTTGTTTATCCTGGAACAGATTTACTTCAAATAATGGATGCAAAGGTGAAAGAATAAAGATAAATTTATTTTTAAAATATACATATTCCTCCCGTATGTCTGCGAAATGTTGCAAAAGTTTAATGAAACTACACTGCCATATTTTGCATGTTATCTGGTTCTGCTGAAAAATTACGCATGCATTATCACAATTTCAGAAATTCTTGATCAAAATCGTCCCAAAAATCAATTCTAACAAAGTATTTCAATTAAAAAATTATGTATCTATTAAACGTACAATAATTGTATACATATGCTTCAAAATTATTACTTACTAAACAAATTACAAAATTAATACTTGTTAAAATAAAATAATTATTATAATACGATAAAACGTATTGCATTGTGCGGGATGTATATATTATATTTTCATTATATTTGTAATATAACGAAATTAGGAAATAGACAGCATAAACAATTTATTTCAATTTATCGATATAATTTCATATATGCGCATTTAATTGTTTATATATATACATACACATGTATATATGTATCCATTTTATTTTTTCTATAAAATCTATGAAACTCTCTTGACAAATATTGTCAAATACTATTTAATATCTATAACAAAAGTAGTATAGAGATATTGAAATAACACGTAAGACTTTCAATGATACATGTCAATCATCTAACATAACCAAAATTGTCAGACAATTTGAAATATATCTTTATCGTATATAATACAATATTACATATACTTCTACATTTGATTTAAAGAAATAAAATATTGAAGGAAGGATATACAATCTCCACGATCAGAAAGTAATAATGATCAGCATGGACATATATATTCCTACCTTCTTTAATTTGAATATTTTCAGATCTGTCAGGTCTCTTTTACGTTTCTTCTTCTTTGTTCGTATTTTCTGTTTTTCATGAACGGTTTTTACTCCTTCGTCGACAAACGTGTCACTGGCCACGATGTTACATGTTAGTTTGCCCATTTTACAACAGACAAGAATTAATCGTGCCTTTTGAACGAGATCGACAAATGTCTCAATATTTGTTTACATTTCGTTACCCCACTTCTTATGCTATCCCAAGTATCGCATACAATGACAATATCGACGTACTTTGTCTTGTTCCACCGATAATAATGGTACTCTACGATTGACTGAACGACGTACATATGTAGAATGTTATCGACCAAGAAATATTGTTGAATATTAATCGAACATTGCGTTAATATGACTAAAAAAACGGAATAGGTGTGTCGTTATATGAGACTTTGTATTGTATATTTTAAAATATATATGTTTTAGATCTAAAAGAATCAGAATGTTTGGAAATGAATGGAAATTATTTTGATAAGACAAGTTCATTAAGTTAATTAAAACATCGTTCATTAAGTTTGTAACTTAGGTCATGGTTTGAGAAATAAAGTAACATTCGTCGTTGTACTGTCATCGTGCTTTCATCGTTTATAGCCACGCCAGTATTGACTTTGTTTAATTCGCGTACGATTTAAATTTTAACTTGTAATCATTTGTATAATTCATTTTTCTTTTTATACATTTATTTGAAAGTCTGTACAGATTATAACGCGGGAAATTTGTATTAGGGGGCGCCATTAAATTCAGAAAGTCACTACGGAAGTCAAATGGACATCATTAGTAATTAATAATAAAATTTAATAACTTTTTTTCACTAGGATATCTTAATACTTGACTAAAAAATAATTTTAATATAAATATTAATAAATAAATAAATACAAATAAATCTTTCTGTGGTGAAATATCTTAAAATGATTTATTTTCATGTGTATTGAAATACTCAATTGACTATTTACGTTGACGTCATATTAGTTCCGTTTGGATTTAGTTTGAAAGCAAATGTACCGCGGAAGTTCATACTATTTTTTCTTTAATTAGTGATTTTATGCGTGTTAATAGTACTGGTATTCGCTGTAGTATAAGTATTTATGTGTTTCAAGACTAGAGTGATGATATTTGGACGTGTTGATGTCGTAGTCGTGAAAAATTTACATTAGAAAGTTGAAGGGTGAGTGTATTCCTAATTCAAACGTGCCGTTTTACCTAATTCAAAAGTAGCCGTTTACTTTTCATGCTATTTTAAGATTTTTTAAAAATTTCCTATTTAAGACATAGATTTAAGACATGAAACAATAAGATATGGAAAAATTTCAACATATTTTTTTATATTTGTTATATAATAATATTATAAAAAAATAGGATCCAGTATTTATTATATTTTCTGGCCTTGAAAATTTTCTTTTACTTTCTATAATGGTGTTTCCGTAGTGTAGTGGTTATCACGTGTGCTTCACACGCACAAGGTCCCCGGTTCGATCCCGGGCGGAAACAAAAGTTGGGTGGACTTTTTATTTTTTATAGATATGTAATATCTTTTTCTATTTTTTTTTTGCTCTACTCTAACATTTCATAAATATTAGTCATTTTTAAATGAAGGTAGAACAAGATATTTTATTTTATATAGATTAACTTTCACTAAATACGCCTGATGGTTGGATGGTTTTTTAGTCAGTTATTTAGAAAGCTACATTATCGACATATACCATCAATAGTATTCTACATTATCTTCCATCGTTATTATTAACTTAAATTAGTCAATGCATAGACTAACTTAAATTTAAATGAGATTTAGTTTAAATTTTTTACATGTTAAAAACCATTAATTAATTAATTAGCTCAACTTTTATCTAATAATACAGTGCATTTTCTAATCAATGTTACTGTAGATAAATAACATCTATGAGTAAATGCACAAACGAGATAAATGCATATGCATCTGTAGATAAGTGCATCTGCATACCACCAATGATATCACAGAATAGATATCATATCAGATTTTGTTGTTCACGTTCTGAAATATCGATCTCATAAAAAAGTCTATTTTTCTATGAAAGAATAGACAAGACTGAACTTTTCATTCTTAAATTCAATATTATCATAAAAAGTACATGTTTAGTTAAGTGACGCTGTCTTTGGGAACAAATTATAATATTTTTAGCTTCGTTACAGATTTGTTCCAGTTCCCCGTCATTGGATTCAATAATTTCTGTTCAGGCCTCTTCGTACCGTGAGTCGCATGCGTTTTTGTTCCTCCGGTCACTCAATCATGTCGTAGGACGAAAGGTTCGAATCGACACGGGTGATTGGTTGTATCACGTAGAATTTTTGACGAGCATAGTGACCACGGGTGTATTTATTATACCCGTGAGTAATAACATTTTTCTGTCTCTGTTTTATTTATTAGTTCAGGATAGGTTTTCTTGCACAGCGGTTCTGAATATTGATAATTAACGCATTAATAATTGATTGCACTACATTATAATATAATTGATATAAATAATGTTATGTTATTAATTGGTACATGTATACACACAAAGTCACAATTATTTTGAAAATTAAAGTATATCCGATATTGTTGCTTGCAAATATAGTAAAATATGAATATTCGAACAAATGAAGTATATTACAATGATCTTGTTTCAATATTTTGTAGTAGAGAAGTCGGATACCCTCCGACTTCGTTACGATGCATATTGCAATTTTAATTGAAGTGATTAAAGCTAATAATGACAACATGTATCACAGTAATGGTAATTAGATATTTTTATCTCGTTTTATGATAATATAATCAATATAATTTCAATAAAATTTGAAACGTGAAATTTTCTAAATTCATGTGCAAGAAAACACTTCGCGAGAGGCAGATTTTAGAATC
Source organism: Melipona bicolor (assembly GCA_030673865.1). Taxonomy (NCBI): domain Eukaryota; kingdom Metazoa; phylum Arthropoda; class Insecta; order Hymenoptera; family Apidae; genus Melipona; species Melipona bicolor. The sequence continues at coordinate 1,923,322 of JAHYIQ010000020.1, forward strand.
AAAGCAATGATTTTGTACATTACGTTTTTGTTCTTCAAGATGTGCTTTGACGAAGGAATCGCCTGACAGAATTTCTATTAATATTTCATGTAAAATCTATTTCATTTCTAATTAATCTATTACTTTCTTCAATGCAATATTTCAGCAATTTTTTTATATTTCTGAGAGAAGTAAATTGTAAAATAGAGTCATTGAAAATTAAAATTGAACGAGAGAGTTGTTAGGTCGTTAGACACAGAATATATTAATCATCTTTTTAACTCAGGATTTTCAGGTTTAACCCTTTCCATGTTCGTTGCCAGGACCTCATTCACGTGCCCAGGCGCTACTTGGGTGGGAGAAAGGCAATGAGTGTGATGACCATAGTTTAAGTTTGATAATGTCTCAGCGACTGACAATGCGTTAGTGTATCGTGCACGACGTATTTTTCGCATGTGTGCGTGTGTGGTTAGGATGCGGAACTGCGTCGTTTCTGTCAATTTTGAAATATTAATGAACTTTACAAGTACTGTTGGTACAATCACACTATAAAATGCTGTTGAATATAACAAATTGTCAATACTTAATAGTACCATTTATTTCAATAATCTTACCTACTTCAAACAACAATTGTAAATATTAATTGTAAATATTTGTACAATACGATTGCGAATGTTTGAACAAACGCAAAGATTGTAAAATAAACGAAAGAAATACTTTAAATACGCAATGGTCGCTAGCCGTTGTCGGTCGATTTCAGGAAAACGGTACGTAAAGTTAAAGTATGAATGTTGCGTGTTGACACTTGGGTGTCGGAGGCGTCCCGGGACGTCCTCTCTAGTTTAGGTCTGCGCCCGAGTGTATGCGTGAGAACCGTGGAGCGAGTGTGTTGGTGTGCCTGTTTTTTGCCAGTTTTTAAATATAGGGCGATCGAACAGGACAGGTAGTTTACTCTCTGGTGTGCCTGTGTTTAATTATAAGTAGGTAGGGCCGGGCAGGTTGGCACAGTCTCTGGTCGCGTGGTCCCCCTTTCGCGTGCCCAACCTGTTTCAGGAAATCGAATTTGAAAAATCGACAGTGAAACTGGTACAAAATGGAGCGTGCCACTTGTTTCTGGTTTTACTTCTCGATTTTTCGAATTTAGTATCGCGGTCGCGGTCGCGGATAGGTCGCGAGTAGGTCCCGAAACGAACGTTTATATAGGCATTGCTCGAGCACGCACTTGCGAACGAACAACGATCACTGTGATCGATGGTCGTCCATGTGCAACTGAATCATAGTTTCCGCGATTTATCTTTTTACTTCAGCTTTGTAAGTTATTTTTTTAATTTGCGATTAGAAAGTCTCGAGCTTAGATGTTAAGTTTCAGCGGGCATGGCGCCCGAAGAAAAGAAGAGGCCCGGCAAACTGCCGTAGAAGAGGGCTGCAACGAATGGCTCATCATCCTCTGGATGGGAAATCCGTCCAGAGCATGGAAGGTCATTTTTGTCGCTATGCTCGCTTTCAGTAGTTGTTGGTAGCAGTAGCTTGTATTTTGGCCGATGCACCTTCCGGCCCATCTCCACATTGGACAAATTTCGGTTCTTTCATTAGTGTTGCGAGTGATTAATATCGGTTTGCATTAGAGTTGCGATGAAACAACAGTCGTGTTTGTTTTAGCATTGCAAATTTTTCAATGTTCAGATTATTGAGTATTCATTTTTTATCCGAGTTTTATACAACTATTTAGTTTATCGTGGTTATTCAATTTTATTTAATTACTTAGAGTGTTCGTTCAATCAATTTTGTATTTTGAAGTCAATTAATTTTGTAGCGTTGCTATCTTTTTGATCGTACAGAATATTTTTTATTAAATTCATTTTGTGAATTAGCGTTGCGTTTTGATGAATCTGTTCAAATTTTTTCCGCAAAGATATTTCCTGGATTCGTTCTGAAATTTCTTATCGATTGTTCAAATTACTAATTCGATATCTAAATGAGTTTGTTGCAGATTCATTAACATGGAGGAAGTTCCATGTATGCTGAAGGATAGAATAACGAGGATGAAAGAAAATGGCTAAAGGAAAAGAAACTACTGGTAATTAATTACATTTGAATTTTATCAAATATTTTACGACTTGTTACACGCATGTAAAAGTAATATTATTCACGCGTTCTTCTTAATTAAACCGTATTCCCAAGAACAAGCTGATTCAATTTCAACGACAAAGCGACTAGAAAGCACAACAAAACGGGTCTCGCTTGCACCGATTTCTACGAACAATCACGAAAGTATCGAACAATGCTTCGTGAAAATCAGCACGAAATATGCACTCTCTGAGCTATATACTTCTCACGACGAAATCCCACAACTATCATAGTTGATTAGCGCGTAACGTGAAACACCGGATGGTTATCGCGATGTTAGCTAATTGCAAGGGCAGTTTTCAACGTGAGAAGCTAGAAATATTAATTTTTTCGCTGCTGTTGTCGTCAGTAGATTGTTTGAAAGTTCGTTTATTATATTTTTGTCTTCTTATATGTTTGTTTTCTTGCATTTTTAAAGTAAAATTACTTTAAGGTAACTTGTACACATTTTCTACAAAAAATTTCGGAATTTGCAGTATCATTTTCTATAACAAAATGGTGTACTAGGGTTGAAGAGGGTTAAAAACAGTGTACTATATTACCAACTGTATTCTAACTATAAAAGCTCGAAGTTTGACAATTTACCGTAAGATGGTGCTGCAGTATTTCTCCAATTCGGTAGCTTGCAGCGACTATCGCGGTGAAAGAACTTATATTTTTATTGATATTAAGACATTTCACTCTATTGTAAGATTATGATTCATAATAGATCTCGTCGAAGGAAAAATAATGTACGTAATTCAATCTTCTCCATTACATATTTACATATTTTTCGTTCACACAATTGCAACTCAAGTTCAGATAAGTAAAATGCAAAATATGCATAAACTGAAACTTCGTTTCAGTAGAGTTCTATTGTGCGTGAATTACACGTTAAAAAACTGATTATTATTTTTTATTCTTGGCCCATAGTTGCTACGTAAGAGTTCACACTCATATATGTGAGCATCGGTTCGTTTAATTGGTCGTTAATTAAAATTTCGTTGAGACGAATGAAATTCGTACAAACTGAATAATTGCATGTAATTCCCATGAAACAAACTGATGTGCGCGATAACTGGATCGGCCTGTACATCCGTATATCTAATTAAAGACAGAGAAAGAGAGAAAGAGCCACTCTGTACAGCTCGTAAAAGAGTCCTCGGACCAAACAAGTGGCTCTGAAGAATCTCGAGGAAGGACACGGTTTCGTTTTAATGAATGAGGATGCTGTACTTACTTGCTTACGTCGACTCGACGAGGCATGTCTTAATTATCATAGTGGAATCGAAGCCCTGATAATTTTTAATTTTAGATACTGAGAGTGAAAAATTTTTATTCCTTTATTATTCTGACTGAAAACAACGAAGCTTGTAAAATTTTGACGAATAATTTTTTTTATCTGTGATTGATTTTAATTGTATGGAATTAATTAGAAAGTGCTCCAAAGTTATATATAAAGCATTTGCAATTAAATCCAAAAATGGAATTTTAAGGCGGTGAGGTTAGGCCAACTGAGACATCGGAAAAAGAGAAATTTTTTTATGGAATTCACGGACCTTTAGGATCGACTGCGTTTAATGCAGTAGTTGACTGCACTATCGACCGTGTGCGACCGTTGCATCGCGTCGCGGCGTCGTGACGTCACAGTCACTAATGCCCGAGTTACATAAACCCTCATTGCGTGCGTTCTCTCTTTCTTTCTTCCTCTTTCTTTTCTTGCATTTGCTGCATGCCTCGCACCTTCTATCACGATCCTCAAGAATACACATATATCCATGCACTTTCATTTACTTTGGAATTCTCAAAACTTTTTCATTGATCGAAAAATTAATTCTACTATACTTTTATGGTGGTGAAAAAAGAAAAGAAAATTAGAGAAGTAACTTTGAATAAAATTCTTTCAAATCGTAACTAGAGACTAGTTGTAGTCTTGCAATTTATGTCTACTTTCAGAAAAATATGTATGTGTTTTCTTGAATTCTTTTAATTAATGTAGTTTCGCGATACTTGCGTAGAACTGTTTTGCGAGGTGAATCTAGGGCTGGTTCGGATATTTATAGTCACTGACTCGTGTAGTCACTTCCCTTCTTTCTTCACATTAGAGGTTATAGGTCTTCGACAGACAACGTAAAGAATTTCAAGTTTCTTTTTATCTGAGGTGAGGGCATTAGGCTGGCGAAATTATTGAATCCAACGGAGAAAAATTTGTTTAGAAATTTGTTTAAAATTAAACAATGTGACAAAGAATAGAATGAGACTAGAAAAATAGGAATTACTAAAGTCCAACAACAAAAACCCAGAGGTGATATGGAAAAGAGAGACATTTGGTTCTCGCCAGGTGGTAATATATTAAGTAATTATTCTGAATAATAAATGTTGAAAAAAAAGATGATGAACTAGACACTTACTATTATTCACGAAAGAAACATATTCTTCGAAAACTATAGAGAACGGGCGAATCTTTCATCGGCGCTCCAGAAACGCAGCAAACAGCGAGGAAGGAGGAAACGGTGTCCGCGATGAGAATGTATCAATCAGCACAATTTAACTCGGCGCTGGCTACGGAAGGGCGAAGGGGCGGTGAAGGGAGATTGGCGAAAGAAAGACAGAAGCATAATAGAACCAGGACAGAGCGGAGTAGGAAATAAAAGCGAGGTACGATAGCGCAGAGGAGAGAATGAGAGGATAGAGGAATGAATGCAACGACAAAACGAGAAAGAGAGAGGGAGAGGAAGAGAGAGGGAGAGAGACGAACGGGAAGGTTAGAACGAAAGAGAATAGGAAATAGAGAAAGACAGAGTTAGATGTGGAATCCGTGGGATCAGGAGAAGGCCCGAAGGAACAGCGGTAGCGCTGCGAAACAGTGAAATAGAAAGATTGGAGTGGGGAACGATGCAGAATTTCTGTGGGACCAGAAGAATGAACGAGGATGGGCATATGTATAGTTGCAGGGGCAGGTACAGGTTACAAATTGAAATGTTCGCTTCAAGTGTAGCAAATTTGTTCGAGGGTTCTACGTTCCAGTTTTTGTTCCTTGAATCATTAACCCCCAAATAGAATCGTTGGATCACAGATCATTTCTATCTAATTGGACGATTAATTAGTAATTTGTGTTAGATAAGTAAAACCTAAATTACTCGATTTATTACATATTCTATTTTTATTCTACTCTCACCAAAAGAGTAGTAACAGATTGAAAATTTTTAATTTAAATAATTTGAGTTTTTTGATTTTAATAATTAATAATTAAATTTTAGTAATTTTTAATTTAGATAATTTGAGTTTTTTAGTTTTAATAATTAAATTTTAGTAATTTTTAATTTAGATAATTTGAGTTTTTTAATTTTAATATAATAATTAAATTTTAGTAATTTTTAATCTAGATAATTTGAGTTTTTTAATTTTAATATAATAATTAAATTTTAGTAATTTTTAATCTAGAGTTTTTTAATTTTAATAATTAAATTTTAGTAATTTTTAATTTAAATAATTTGTTATAGTGACATTAGTTGAGAGTTGAAAGCACGTGGTTGTGCTTAGAGGATTGTTTTCTGCGTCGTTTCGATTTTTATATTCGCCTTCTTTTCGAATTGTACATCATTTCAAAAATTCATACTTTGAAATGAATTTTTGCTACTTTGATTTTCAAAATGTACAAAATAAGTTTTAATGCTCGCTATATTGTTCCCACTGACTATACTTGTGTGTACGTTACAGCAAATGTATTAATTCGTAGTGTATAAACCAGCCAGTCAATGTATGCGCATACTAATTTGATAAGCAAATGTATTCACAGGCAATGATATTTGAACTTTTACTAGCAGAAGCGTGCATTTTTGGTTTTCGTTTAGTGAAAGTACGAACAAACAGAATTAAATGAGCAATGATTTAAATGAGCTTTGTCACTAATGGATACTGCGATGTTATTGACAAAAATTTATGAACACTAAGAGGACAAGGATTGATCATTTAATAGAATTCATTCAAATACTTTCGGTGAAATCCGACAGTAAGGATTCTAGGGAACTTTACGACTATATAAATTATTGGTTACCTTTCTGATATTACTTAGAAATTAGTTTTGTACAAATACAAATAAATTTTTTCTTCAATTATTTAAAAATCATTAACCTAAAATACTCAATGAGAAAAAGAGCCTGTTTCTGAATACCTGGAAATGTATTCACAAGTATTCACAGCGGTTGAGAAATTGAGAATTTGAGAAAGAATAATTTGTAAATACCCTTCGATTGTTACATGCTAGAAAATAAATAAGAACCACAGTAAAACGGAGGTGTAACATTTCCAAGGAATTTCAAAAATCCAAGTACGTAGAAAGGGAAGTACGCCGTCAAACCAAAATAAAAACTAGCCTCAACTGTCCGAGAGTTAAACGTCTTGTATGTTTTGTTAAAACAAAAGTCGCCTGTTCGTTCGTAGGTACAACGATTTTTCTCAGTGTGTTCATAACTATATACACGTCCCCCGGTAAATGTACGTACATACGTCTAGTTAAATCTTGCACGTTTACTGTGATACGTCTGTAATGTCAGTTCCGAGTGGAAGAAAGAGGATGACGGCGATCAGGGAGGAGCAGAAGATGCAAATGCGAAATTCGCTGGATCAGAAAAAGAGGGGAGGGTTTGGAAGGGAGAGGCAGAAAATAGAATGAATATAGGAAACAAACAGGGAGGCGGCGGGTAGGCGAACGAGCGAGAAGGAAGGAACTTGTGGAGAGGAGAGAGAGAGAGCGAGAGAGAGAAACCGAAGGCCTTGAACTGCTGCGGCGGTCGGCATTGCAACTTTCCGCTCTATAGGTCTCTCTCTCTCTCTCTTCTTCTCAAGAGTCTTTCTCTGTCTCTCTCTCTCTCTCTCTCTCTCTTCAGACCGTTTCCCTCTCCTCGAGCACGTTGCTCGAGCGCCAGCCATCTTTCTTCCATCGACGATTCGCCGTCTTCGTTCCAGGCGTGTTCCCTCTGCCTCTATTTACATCGTTCTCCCTGAAAGTCTCCTGCGCGGCGCGGTTCGACGTTAATAATTATACGTTTCTTTCGTTTGCTGCGTGCACTCGCTTCAACTGGAGGCCGGAAGCGTCGATCGATCCGCGTTTTCGCGATCGATAAACTTCCGTTTTCGGTCGAGCTTAGAATTTTTTTTCACACGTAGACAGGTAAATTGCTTTCGACAGGGAGATTTACTCGAAGGAAATCTAGAGAATTCTTTTTTTATTTAATTTTTGGCAGTTCGGCAATTTGGTAATTTCGACGACTGAAGGTCACCAGGAGCTCGTAAATTGCCTTGAGCTCGATAAATCTGGTTCCGACGTGAAGTTTCTTTCGGAAGATTTACGGAATATCTTCTTGACGTTGGAATTTGGTATAAATAAGAGAAGCGTATTTATCAACCTACGTTGGTTGGCTCGATTTAAATTTAGTTGAATTTGTAATTTTAGCGTACATGGACAAAAGATTGGTAATTCAAGGGATCGTTTGCCTGATTTTGAAAATCGATCGATCGATTGAAATTTTCGCAGAGAAACGAGATAGAGAGGGAAGAGAGAAATTCGTCGAGCAGCAGGGGGGAGAACGCGAGGAGGCGTTAGACACCAGAGACCTCGGGCACCTTGAACTTTTATCACGTGCACGAATGGAGGCCTCGGCTCGTTGTTTGCATAAGCGAACCCGTAATCGAATACCAGGAAACAATGCTGCGCGTGCGAAAATCGTGTTTCTGAGTCAACGATCGGCACTACGGGTTTCTTGCACTCGATTTTACGCCCTCGAGGATCCGTCCGGCAACTCGGACAGAAATAATCCGCTCGACACCGGATACTTTTTTGTCAAGTTCTCTCTGTGCGCCGCTGCAAAACGCGTTTCTCGCGAAACTCCGGAATGTTTTCGACGTCTCGGCTTCTTTCTCCTTTTCTTCCCCCCCTTCTCTTTTTAGGAATTTTGCCTCGGAAAAGCGAGAACTAAAGCGAGTAAAAACTTTGTTTCGTAACAAAATATTACTTCCCTTCGATCGAGGGAAATTTCGAAATCGATCGAATTCAAAATTTTCGATTTTTCTCGAAGAACATTTCCGAGTTTACGCTCGTTTTTATGTTGATCGTTCCTTCACCACGGAGTTCGAAAACACCGCGTGTAAAAAAGATTGTTTATCAGCGACAGAATCGTCTCACCGTGCAACTATAAAAAGATCGCGGCCAACTCGAGCGTTACGACGCGATCCACGTCGATGCAAACGTGATACTCAATGATTCGATCTATCGTAGATCACGTTTGACGTACGCGTCAACCCCCTGGAAACAAAGGGAATTTTAATTGTTTAAAATAGACGCTGTCTCGGTTGCTCCGCGTTCGATCAACCGTCGACTAGTTATATTTCCGTCCATTACAGCGTGAAAATAAACTGAATTACCCATGAAGCGAGATCGCGTTTTCCAAATAAAGCGGCGGATAGCTGTAAAAAGCAGCTGCCGTCAACTAAAATAAAATAACCGTGTTACTCTTTCATAACGACGAGGTTCGTCGACCAACAAATTTCCAATGTAAATAAACTGGAAGTAAACCCAGAGCGATTTTACCGCTTTGCCGATTGTTTAGTTTTTACCTAGCAATCGGTTATTTTAAATTTCACTAATTTCACGAGTTTACGAGTTTCTACAGAACAGACTGTTTTACACAAACGGAAATCGGATTTGTCCATTAACGTCGGTATTTTAAATTGGAAGTGAGCTATCTTAGATCCGAGTTCATTTGAAGCTGCAGGGCTCAAGTCAAATCCACTGACTGGATTAATTTTGAGCTAAAATTTGTTGGAGTTAAGTGACTTGGATGGAGATTCGATTATCTAGTTTGAATTCTCTTTGTCGTTGATCGAAGAATGAATGATTTAAGAGCTTAAATTTGGTAACGTGGTTGATATCGCACCTAGATTTAACTTAAGTAACCTTCAAATATTTTATTACCAAAAAAGAAAAGAAAAGAAAAATTTAATGAAAGAAAGAATTTAAGAAAAAAAAAAGAGTTGAAATTACACTTTCATTAAATTTGATTAAACATAGGAATCTATCTACAGGTATAACATAATTTAATTTAATTCAAATAGTCAGTATTATCCAATATTTCTTAAATACTCTTAAATTCAAATCAAGTCACTTTTAAATTTAATTTCTCCGAAATATTGTCATACATTATTTAAAAAAGAAACAAAAATTGACGTACAAATCATTGTTACAAATTTGTCTGAACGTTGTTCAAAAAAAGAACCAATGTATCACTCTAATGCAATCTTGCGTTAAAAAACAGTGACCTCCGTGAGAGTAGCTTGTTTTTGAACTTGGACACTAATTGCAACTTGAACTTGAGATACTCGGCGGCGTAGACAAGAGTTATCTGACTCATCTCTGATTGTTTCCATCGGGAGATGTGCAGCTCCGACGGAGATACTACGGGTTGCTCTTTGGCAAAACTTCCTGATAACGGGCCAACAATAGAAAGAATCGCAATAATCCAGCAGACGCGAAATCGCGGCGCGATCACGGTCACAACAAACTGCGAGAAACTTCATACGGATGTTTTTCGTTTGAGTCACTCGACATTCTTTGTTCAGCCCGTGCTAATGAATCTCCTGGCTGTTGTTTCAGGCATCACTGTTCGCTGAACTCACCGCCAAAAACCTTTCTTTTCCCCTATTTATTGCATCGACGTTGACATGTGTATACACACAAGTGTTCGTACATGCAGTGATTCCTACTAATTTTGTAAAAAAAGAAAAAAAATCGTGTAAATCATAAGTCTGAGTTGAAGCCAAGGTGTATTCTCCGTTCTATTCTGAAATGTTTTTACACACAAATATTGTGAACGAGTGAGGATACTTCTCTCCTCGAAAATGCAATAAATTGTCATAGTACGTGAAAAATGTTTAACTCTGAATATCAGACTCCGACGATGCAAATTCGAGAAATCGTAACTTGATATTAAATTTGACAAAAAACCAAAAAAGAAAATTGAATCTACAAATTCATTGTCGACTCAGTTGTTGAAACATCGTTTCAATACTATGACGATTCGTAGTATTTTCGAGAAGAAGAGCCTCCTCACTTTTCCACCGGCTACACAGTGTAAAAATATCTTAGAATAAAATAAACGATGGATTTTATCGAGTTTGTTATCGCGTGATTTCTTTTTACAAATTGTGATAATTTCGATGCTTACGATTAGTTATTAATGTATAAATTCAGCTTGACCTTTTCAGTTTTGAAAATTTGACTCCTACAGGTATAATTTGAACTATTTTATTATTCACATACGAGCGTTTGGATATTTTAATATTTACAAAATATTAGGTGTAACTCTAACGATTAGCTATTAATGTGTAAATGCAGTTTTGAAAATTTGACTCCCACAGGTATAATTTGAACTATTTTATTATTCACATACGAGCGTTTGGATATTTTAATATTTACAAAATATTAGGTGTAACTTTAACGTTTGAGTTTCTTCGCGAGCGACACGTTCCCTCGGAAGAAGATCGGTCGGTCGGCGATCGATAGTCACGTGGTGCATCGGATCGTGGTACAGCCACGATTGTATATCTGCGCGGTGGTTAACGAGGCCGATAACAGGGTCGCCAGCTCGCGTATACGTGCTCGTGAATCTGCATAGTAGCGCGGTTAAAGAACCGGGTTATTACCAGCGATTCAACCCTGACATTTCGTACGATGACGCTAATGCCTTACACGTATATACTGAGAACACACCGGTCTGGGTTAGGTTCGCGTTCCTCGTCAGACCAGCAGCGCGAGACAAAGCTCCCGTCACGATGGCTGTTTCAACCAAGGAAAGGGGTCGAGGGACCAAAATAAACGAGAGAAAACTCGAGAATTTTGCAAGGATTTGCTGCTGGACTTTTTCAAAATTTTCATATCAAAATGCTCGCTCGACGAGCGGTGCTTAGCTTTCTTTAGTCGCAAAGTCAAACTTTTGCTGCCGCGAATATATTGTATCTCGACGATCCCGAAACGCGAGTCAGAGAGTGCGAAACACTGTTGATTCAAGTGATCAAATCAGACGAGCGTGTGACCAATGGAATTTTTCAGAATTCTCTCTCTCTTTCCCTCTGTTTGCGTCTTCTTTCTTATCTGCCGCGTTTTCCTGCGTTTCTCGGAACCAACCGCGCAATCTCTGTTTCCCAGACGAAATTTCCAGATCTCAGATAGAAAGAAAGAGTGCAGTATTACTGGATACCGTGTCTTATCGTTCTTCGAATCGTTGAACGAAATATTTTGAATTATTGACGATGGAACTACCAACGATTAAAGGAACAGAAATTACAACGCGAAATTTTTGTTCGTACATCCCTAAAGAAAAATTATGAATTTTGACGTAATAATTTCTGCTGTTAATTAATAACATTAATCAATTCGACGACTAGAAAAAAAAAAATGAACAAATTTCTCGAAAACGAAAATCCTTCCTCCAAACTTCCTCCGAATATGAAATTTCACTGCCACTAAAACATCATACAAGTATAAAATTTAACTCGTAAAAAAGAAAGAGACCGCTAGTAAAGAAATATGAAACCAGCAAACGGAAGTGAAACAAGCGATCTGACGATGGCTTTTTTTGAAATACTAAAAGTCAGTTTAATGGACAAGATTTACGAGAAGAATGGAATTCGTAATTGACGACGACGACGAAGAGAGAGAGAGAGAGGAGGGGGGAAGGATAGGTTTTACAGGGACGATCCTTTAACGACACCGACAATGACGAGGGAAATGTAAGTCGGCTGGCAAAGGCCAAAGCCAGTGTAAAGGGGTGGTTATTGAGCGGTGTCTCCGCACAAAGCTCTCCTCGTACGCATACAGATCGGACTAAATCAATACGTACGACTGTCGACGTGCCTGCAAGGTACACGTCTGTATATATTTAGATTTCGTCGATACCCATTGTCCGATCGAGTTGTCGCAATCCTGCACCTCTGTGCAATTTTTATTTATCCGTGTGTTTGTTTATTTCTAGGGAAAGGCCACGTGTGTGTGCGCGCTTTTGTGCGCGTGGATTGAGATTGGAGGAGTAACGTCGGAGATGGTAGGAATATTTGTAAGGTAGAGGAGAAAATGCTTGGAAAGTTTTTTTCGAAGGAGAAAGATTTTTAGGGGGGTTGTTCAGGGTAAGAAAGTTGATGAAAAGATTGTCAGAGAGTAATCTGAATAGGGAAATGTTTAGGAAAATTTTTTAAAAGTAATTAAGAAAGAAAAATTCGTTTGAGAATAGGAAAATTCTTGGAGCAAGATTCAGAATTAAAAAGATATTTTTAAAATATTTTTAGACTCATGCTACTCTTTACTTTTGACGAAACAAAATTCCAGTTACAGAAGTCTGATACAGGCCGCGTAGGAATAAGTAGAAACGGTCTATCAGAATCAGACATCACCGAGCTGGTCTGATACTGTCAACTATTTTCTACTTTATACTACGTTCTCTGGTCTGTAGTGGTAATGGTCGCATAGTCAGACGTTAGCATCCTCTACTACTGGAAGACTACTACTCTCAATGTTCTCTCTTTATTTTGCGAACGAACCATTGTTACTCTATTGTTTCTTTGTGATTCTTTCTAGAGTCATCTTCCAGGCATACTATCCAGAAAATTTTCTTAAAAATCAAACTTCAATTCTACAGATTCATACAAAATTTCATTCGTCAGAAATTAATTTTATTTTATAGAAAAATTGGTCGTTTAAACGTTTTGAAATAAAACGCAGAATATAATTTTACAAAATTCTCTCACAGAACGAATATCCAATTGTACTATTAAAAGTACCAAGAGTATCAATTTCTAATTTTTTCCATCGCAGTGTTAATGAAATTTCAAAATGTTCCACGCAACGCTCGCAATGTATTCATAAAAAGAAAAAAAAGGTTCCACAAATGTACTTTCGTGAGCTACGGTAATAAAAAGTCCAACTCCAACTAAGGGACTTTGTGTAATTTTCGATCGTAGATCTCGATAATTTGCGTCTAGGTGGATGGAAAATAGGTCTCGCGACAGCGAGTAAACAGAGCATAGGTGTGTATACTACATAGAGGCGGTGGACGTCGGGTAGCGCGCTGTACAGGCGACTCGAACTTGCACCGAACGAACCAACGAACGAACGAAGGAACGAACGAACGAACGAGGTTGGTAAGCCCGGCCAGCTGTGGCCCAGCTTGGTTGCATCGGGTCGATCAATAAACGCGGCCGACGGTAGAGCAGTTGGCCGTGCGTTAGGCGTCGTGGCTACGGATGGGATCAAGTCAAACGTGCCTCACTTGAAAGTAAAAATGCTTCGACATTTCGAGTACAGGTTTCGAAAACGCATTCGTAACCAGTAGTTCGATGTTTGGAAAATTTTAAGAAATCGGAGATTTTTTGAATTAAAATGCGAGATATTGTCAATCTTCACTGACCGTCGGGTTGAGTTGCAATGCATGTTTGAAGCGATTTTAGTGAAATAGAAGATGAAAAAGGACGAATGCAACATTTAAAAGTCGCGTTTTAGAAAAAAAAGCATTGCCATTGTACCAGTATGAAGATGGGATTTCCTGCAAGTGTTGGGAGAATGCGCGCGAGATAGATGCGCGTACAGACGCACGCGCATCTGACGCATGCGCGCCAGACGCGTTTACACAGAGCGGAGAAAACGCGCCTGACGCAAATGGAACGTTTGAAAATCGCGTATAGGAAAACATACATTGTGATGTCGACGAGATTCGAACTTATAAGATAATTGTAATAATATTGGAAACATTCGAAACTGTTGTATTTCGCTTAGACTTCTTGCCATTTGGAGGTGGTATTAAAAATACTTGTAGAGTTCGAATTCGACGATTAAAGATTCGAAGGTACTTGTGAGGTACGTTCGATCCCATCTCTAGTTTAAATTTCGCCCGGTGCACCGGTGCCACTGTGTCGCCAGCCTTCTCAGCTTTTCCCTCGCTCACTCCTCTTTTCCTTTCTGCTAGCAATCCGGATGCGCGTCTTCGCTACCGAACGCGCCGCGACGCCACGCTCGACCGACTTTACTTTACTTTACTTTGCTTTACTTTGTTTTACATAGTCGTCGACTCTCACTGCCACCAAATCCCCGAATCTTTTATTCGTAGAAATTGGCGTACTGTAATTTTCTTGGCTCGTTTGCATCGTGATTTAAATTGCACGATGTGAGTTTGGAAAGTTCACATACGGGCACTCGTGAAAGTTTATGTATAGAAGTTTGGAATATTAGACAGTTCCGTGTGAACTCCGCCTTAAAGGGTATCTTCGACCGATCCAGACCTTCTACCCTCGCGAAATTAGGACCTAGGTCGGGAATGTCACAGCTGCACTACACGTTTGCGTTTCTCCGATCCGATATATTTCATCGTCGAGTTTCTCCATTTTTTATTCACACTGACGTGGAGGAGAAATAAGGGTGCTATTCGATGCAATCAGTCTGTTTATACAACGAAGCAATTCTTCATCCTTATCGGGATGTTATTACCAGGACGTTGGCGGAATTTCTCCTAAATAACTCGCAAACCACGTCACAGGGTCGTTACACGTGTTATTTCTGTCGCATTGATGAAGATTTCTAACGTCAATTTTATTGCTGTTGAAGTTAAATTTGAAGGAATTTAAATAATGAAGAATTGTATGTAATAATATCTAAAATTATTTGATATAATATATATCATTCAAATGCTACAGTGATTACCTCGTGCTACAATACATTCAAATACTAAAGCAAAGTACTACTTTATTAAAATAAAAGCGAACAGAAAGATAGAAACTTGTAGGTAGAAAGTGAGAAATTGATCAAACTTCAAACGGCATATTCAAAGACCCCTGCGAATCGACACGGGGAATTTCTTTGTACGTCGCAAAGTTAAATTAACCCCCTATAATGTCATTTAACTTCCAACTTGTACATACGTACATATCCCTCGAGTTTCATTTTATCTACTCTGACATCGCTGTTCCATCCCCCGACACAAAATGTATAAATAAAATGTTCTTCGCTACGTATACCCTCCCCCTCCCCATTTCTTGTAATTCCACTTCTTTAGAAATCGAGTCGCCAGCAATTCTGATGTTAATAACGAAAATTGACAGTGCAATTAACTATTGAATTATTTCACCGTAATTCTGTAATACCCAGTCACGCGAGAGTCTCAAATCTCTGACGTAAAACGTATAATTGTGATTATGCCTTTCTCCCGCTCCCTCGCAATTCCACGCCATCGTTTGGACATTCGCTGGTTAAATCGGCTGTTGACGCCACTGAGGACGCGTTGCGTGTACCGCGCCATCGTTGGCCTGGCGCAGGCCGATTGGCGGAGAGGGAGAACGAAGCAGTGGTGGGGGTCGGCGTGCAAGCGGCGTCGCACGAGGGAAAGAGGATTGTGTGTTCTCCGGAGAAGAGAGGAGGAAACGGGGGAAAGCTCTATCGATCGTTAAGTCTGTAGGCCGTCTGCCTCTGGACAAGATCATAATATACCCCGGGTCGGCAAGGAAGACGGGAGGGAAAAAGGGGGACGTGGTGGCCACGAACTGGCATAGAAAGAAGGGGTGAACCGTGAACCCGTTCATTCTCGCTGCGGAGAGTTGAAGGACGATCGTGGCGCCTGTTCAGCGACTCGTTGCCCTCCTCCTCTCCTTCGCCTCCCCTCACTCTCTTCGATCGCGCGCTTTCGATTAATAGAAAGAACCATCCCCCGAAACTTCTCCTTTTAATGGCATTCTTCAAGGAAAGGTCAGCACTCTACGAAATGCTTTTATTTCTACGACTAAACTGCGGATTTTTACTCATTTCTTTTATATTATATTTTATATCGAGACTAAATAGAAATTTATTTTACCCATTGAACATTATAATAAACTTATTATATTTTTCTCTTGTATAAAATGTATAAAAATTTATAAAAATTTTTTTTTCAATAAATACACGAAAGGAACGATTGCTATTTGGAAGTTTGTTTCTCAGAGACAATAAAAGTAGAATTAATTTTCAATTTATTTCGCTTTAATTTCAATCAATTTTTGGGTATTATACGTGCTATAATTTGTCGTTCTGTATTTTCGTACCTGGTGTTGACAGCGACGGAACGAAAGACGAGATATTAAGGAAAGGTCACGAACCGCGATCGATCGTGTATTTTTAAATGCTTTCGTATCTTTCGGAAAGTCGACGTAAATACACTTACGTCAGTTGGCCGATGCACGATCCTCCGTTCTGAATTGTTCAATAAGCCGTGAACCGTATATACACCCCTTTATTTTTGGCTTGTTTAGGAATAATCATTTAACGTAGCCCCAGAGAAATGACGTCAGCCCTCAAGATCAAACGCCTCGTTCTCCAATTCGAACGTAACTTGCTTCTACATTCAATTCACTGGTAAAGAACATTTGCGAATCGCAAATATTACGAATTGTTCTAAATAAAATGGAATAAAACACATTGATCGAATGATTCTAAAGACAATTGTAAATTTATTAAAACGTTAAAGAAACGTAATTCTACAATGCCGAATATAATTTCAAAAATTTATCAACTCTCGTGAGTAGGATAGTTAAAGTTTTACAATTTCAAAACCGAAGCTTAACTTTTCTCATTCAACCATTGAGGAAACACCCTTTTAAATCTCGCATCGTGTAGACTTTACGAGGGGGAAGGGTAGACACATTTCACGATTGTTTGCATTTCCATCGTGATTTTATTAGGAATTGAATTACGGTCGTGAATTACGGGACGACGGAGTCGGCCGGGTGCGCGAGATTTTACGAGAACGTTCGTTCTTCACGCGTGTTATCGACCGGCTCAGATAAGAGCAGCTCGGTTCTCTGATAAGGTGTCAATGTCACGGCTTTGTGAATTTATCAGAACGTTCGCGCAGTTTCGCGATCGGAGATACACGTTGCGAATCATTCACTCAACACCCACAATCTTTTCCACGTTCCTGTTTCAAAAGTTGGAAACACGTCGAAAGGAACGATGAAATGAACGTTGAGCGAATAGATATTCTATTTATAATACACGATGCAACACTACTTGCAAAACGATAGCAAGTTAAGTGTTTAGACCCAAATGGCGAGAAATATCCAAAAATGTGTCGTTTGGTAAAAAAATAATTCGATGAATGAATAATCGAGCAGTGGTTCACAAAAGAACAGCATGAGACACTCGATGTCTATCACGCTGATAAGATTTAAAATTGAATCATAACAACGTGAAGATAAGATCGAAACAGAAGCGTGACATGTATCTTTTGTGAAAAAAAAGGAGAAGAAAGAACAGGTCGATGGCTCCGTGCACGTGGAATCTTAATCCTATTTATCTGTTTATCGAACCTTTCAGCAGCCAGTTTCTAATTTTTTTCTCCCAGACGAATTATAGATGAAAAAACGGTTTTTGTGGTTGTTTTTCTTGAAATTGTCGAGAGCTGGTCTCCAAAGTTTAGAAATAAGATTCCAGGAATGATAACTGGTCGTCGCGCGCAAGCTTTCGCTGGTTAAAACTTTCTAAACAAGCTGAAGCTACTGGTAGCCAAGTAGGGATGTCAGAGTTCTCTAAGGGGCTTCGTTCACCCAAACTTAATTACTCTTCGCTCCTTTACCCTTGCGTAACTGTTTGCCGATGTACGCCATCGAACCACCAGGCTATTGGGTCGTTGTTTCGTTATTTTCCACTTAAAATTCTTCGAGAACGTTGGGTTTATCTTTCCCTTTGCTTTCCTGAATTTTTCCTTTAAAAACGCCACAAGTTGTCAAATCAAAGATCTTCCGAAAAATCCACGAAAGACGTAACACGAACACACTTTACTCTTCCTCAAAAATTCCAATCAGAATTACAATCAAAAAACTTTCAAGTGTAGTAATATCAATTACAATCAAAAAACTGGCTGACTTCCCCAAAAATCCAAGCGAAGCAAATTCGGTGTCCACCTGCGAGGTCGAACTAGCCGAACGAAAAGTTGTCCAGGTCATCGCGATGACGGGGCTCATTGACCGGGCCGCGTGTGTCCCGTGTGGTGGGAAGGGTGCCCGGGGCTTGGCCGAAACCCGGCGACCCAGCACACGGTAGCTCCGTGACATTGACCCTGGCATTGATCTCGCGACACCGCACACAAACATGGACGCATAGGTTTGTTCGCAGAGAAAGAGACACAAAGCAGAAGAAGAGAGAGAGGTAGATAGATAGATAGATAGATAGATAGATAGATAGAGAGAAAGAGAGAGAGAGAGAGAGAGAGAGAGAGAAATAGAGATAGAGATAGAGACAGAGCGAGGCGGTGCGTACGCAGTTGCGGTCCCGTTTCAAGCGGAGGCCCGCCGATCGGGTGACGAGGGAAGAGAGCACACAGTCTCGTCTCGGCGGCCAGAGGGAGGGGAGCCACGGGGTAAGAGGCACTCTGGCGACCTTGGAGCGACCCCAACCAAGGTCGCAGACGCAGACGCCCCTTCCTTCTCGCGTTCCACGATTTCCCTCCGTTGCCCTCCGTGCAAGACCGCGCCCTCCTGCCTGTCGACGCGGCCTCTGCGCTCCGCGCGCGCCGATTCCCCAGGTCCCTCGGCGTTAGTTTGGCTCTTCCTTATCGCCCACTTCGCTCTCCTCTTACCACACGCCGCCACACTCGGCTCCGTCCGACTTTTCCTCTGCGCTTTTCTCTCGCTCGAAACGTGACCAGGCTACGGATGGCGAGAACAGGTTGGCAGATGCCGTAGGTTTTTTTCAAAAGGGAGGGAGAGGATGGTTGGACCGGGTGACGGGCAGAGGACAGGTGTGTACTCGTGCGTAACATCATCGTCATTTGGGAATGTTTGACAAACAAAAGCACTGGTGGACAAAAGTTTGGCTACGTTCGTACCTAACTGTTTGTATATTTCGTTTTAATTCCCGCATATCGTTTTTTTTTTTTTTTTTGTTATACTCGTTATATATATTCGTTTCCCGTATTAAAATACAACTTTGGCAAGGGGTTTGAAGATGATGAGATGCGGATCATCAATCAGAAGAGACTCGTATCGTAGTTATTCACGAGAGACAGCGGGATACTCGTGAGAATAACGCATCGTCGCGTATTTTTAGGGCAAGCCGTGGAAGCACCTCGCCTTTCAGCCGAATGATTCGCGTTATTTGTGTCCCGGTTGCACGGAATGCCTTCGGGGACTGTTTTGCGAGAACGTCCCAGCGCGATAGCGACGTTCTAGCCTCTTTATCGTCCATTCCCGGCAGCTTCGTTTCTCGTTCTCTTTTTAACCTCGTCAACATATCCCCGCGTCCTTTATGTCGTGGCTTTTTGCGTCGTTGCATAGCTCAGACACTTTGCATTGCCAGTGATACTTCATACGATCCTGCCCCTCTTGTTTTAATTTCGATACACTTACAGTACCTTCTGTATTGAATTTGGAGCTAATTTGGAAACGCGTTATTCAATTCTGCCCAGCGACGATTCTATCCTTCGTTACTCCATTCACATGGAATAATAAAAAATATTCCAAATGACCAAATTCCACTGCAAAACCGAGACCAAACCCAGGTCAAGTTCTCGAAAATTTTCCTAGCGAGCCTCTGGATCGTCTGTCGTGTCGCGCGACGTCTCTGTTTTACTTTCAGTTCATTGGCGATACGTACGAAACTCGCAGTTCAAAATCAGCGTCTCTACGCTTTGTCGGCACGCTTTTATTTTCGCGACCGGGTTTATTCGAGGCGGGGTCGTTGGATCGGTCGAAGGACGAGGCGAGAGCCGCGTCTGCCGGGCGAACCAGACCGTTTCTGATGATTTATGTAAACAAGGTTGAGAAACTCGCGGGAGGTCCGACGCGTGGGCCGCCATCCGACGACGTGGTTCGCCCCTCGGCCTCAGGATCTCGAACATCATCGATACTGATTCCCCTCGCCGCTGCGCCTACACCTGCCAGTCCCGTTCGTCGTTTGACGGTGTTTGACCTGGGAATTTTATTGGTTTTTCGTCGATCGTGTCTGCTACGATGACTTTGTTTCAGCGAAGGCAAGATGAAGTAAAGATTTTAATTCTTCGTTTCTTTCGCGGGGTTTGGAGCCCTCCAAACACTTTTTTTAGGGTTTACATCGAGAGTTCAAAGGTTTGGTTTTAAGGAGGACTCAAACAAATTTGGACTAGGTCTCTTTTGCATATTTTGATACATCGACTTCACCTTTGATTAATTTGAACTTGATCATTCCTTCCTAATTACATCAAATGTCAACTCTTTTAACCTTCTTCCGTTTCATGAAATATCCCAACCTAATCTGACAAGCCTAACCTGAACCAACTAATTCGTCTGAAAGCAACCGGATGAAACACAGTCAAACAGTCCGTATACGTGTGATGATCAAGCTCGACGTTTTGTGGCATAATCGACACATTTTTCGAAATCGTGGCCAGGCCGATATGTATCAGCAGCATCTAGCAGGTTCTTTTGGTCAACCCAGCATGGGTTGATGTACACGTCTACATCAAACGGCGAAGAACGTTGCCTCGATGTACGCACGAGAGTTTCCCCTTTCGGTGCGGGGGCCACGTGGCGTTGAGCTTGGTATTTGGGGATGATTCGAGTCGCTCGACAGGGCAGGCACGCCCGTTTCTATGACAACAGACGCGCAAAAACCCCATTGATACGAGGAGATGTACAGGACAGGAACAAACCGACGTTTCCTTCCTTCGTTTACGCGCGTACGATCCCCGCAAAAATGCTCGCCGGATGGAGCGCTCAACGTCTTCTGAACACGCTTTCGAACGCTCAGACGGGACCTGAGCTTCGATCATTTGGAACGAACTTCTTGAGATTAAAGATCAGAGATCTGGCGACCGAATCAGACCAATGGTCCACAGTTAAAAATTGAAGCTACTATCACTTCTCAAATCTTACAACCACTCTTCTTTCGATAATATCACAATTGCGCTTAAATTGTTAGAAATCCACCATTTAGTCCCAAGTTAATCTCTCATTCGGACGTGTCATCGTCCGGCGGCGCGATCATTTTAGACGTCAGATAGCGCAATGGTGTTAGCGTGTCTGGCTTATGGAGGCGCGGACGCAATCGAGTGTGGCGATGATTGGATGGTGTGGCATCGATAGCACAGTCGGCGTCCTTGCTCTCCTAGATTGACTCGAAGTGGATCGTTTGCAACGCTCGTAAAGGAACGCGGTCTATTTCTCGTGACGGCTGCGCCGCCTTCCTCCCGAGTTCTGCCCTCCCCCCGTCCTCCCCCTTTTAATTCCAGTTGACCACGCAGAAGAAGCGAATCGCACTTCGATCGATTGTAGATCGCGGATCCAACCTTTCGGAGAAGGTCTCGTCGGCCAAATCGGACGAAAGTTCACCGAGAACAATTGGGTTGCGTAACAGGTTCGTTCGTATCGTCGAATGATGAAATTAACGCGTATTACACGGCTGATTATTCTTTACGAATGAATTGAGTAACTTTGAGCGTTCCACCTTTTCATTAAAAAAAACTTGCACGTATATGATACGTGCGTTTCAACATTCCCTGAATTATATAATACTTGCTTGTCAAGAACATCTTTCTTGTGTTGAAACGATCAACATTCCAATGTTGATGGTACTTAAATCGTTCGGCTTAACATTTGAACTTAAATGTTTTAGAATGTTTGAGAATGAAAAAGAAATGTTTTTAGAATTCCATTCAAATCAGGTTGAGGTCAATAGGCTTGGGGATCTCTACAACGACAATGCTATTGAAAAAAGAGAGATATTTAAGAAATCTTGGAGAAGAGAGAAAAGCAAACAACATTAGACAGGTTAGACAGATTCTTTAATGAGAAAAAAATATCACTGATGAAAATACAAAACTGTATACATATGTGTGTATGTATTATACATTATTGTTGTAACATATAAACAGTAAGAAATTACACATAGTTAAAAATCATATAATATTTTATTTACTTTTTTGAGTCTTCAAAACGAATTACTCAAATTTCCAAAAGAATCTATAGTAAATCAATGATCAGTTAACGAATAATTTGGATAACGAAAGTTTTTGAATAGATTAAGCTCGTCAATCAATCACCCACTGTATATAACACTTGAAATATTTGTAGTGTTCATTTTTCTTTCTATTTGTAATAATAAGCATCGTTTATCCATATCCTTTGTTGTATGATCCTTTGTTCAATGTGAATGAATTATATATATAAATATATAATTATATTATAATATAATTATACATATGTATAATTCATTCACATTGAACAAAGGATCGACGACAATTCTATTAAAAAAAAAAAAAAAATATTCGAAAAATCTTGAAGAAGAGGGAAAAGCAATCAACATTAGATAGATCCTTTAATGAAAAAGAAATATGACTGATGAAAATGCAAGACTGTATACACCTGTGTGTATGTGTTATACATTATATGTTGTTACATATAAATAGTAAGAAATTACACACAGTTAAAAATCATTATATTTTATTTACTTTTTTGAGTCTTCAAAACGAATTACTCAAATTCCCAAAAAAATCTATAGTAAATCAATGATCAGTTAACGAATAATTTGGATAACGAAAGTTTTTGAATAAATTAAGTTCGTCAATCAATCACCCACTGTATATAACACTTGAAATATTTGTAGTGTTCATTTTCCTTTCTATTTGTGATTATAAGCATCGTTTATCCATATCCTTTGTTGTATGATCCTTTGTTCAATGTGAATGAATTATATATATAAATATTATAATATAATAATAATATAATTATAATATATATATCAAGGTTAGATACTTTCAAAATTTAAGTAAGTTATGTCCTTATTTTAAATTTGTTTTAATTTTGAAGTAGTTTAGAGATAAATATGGCGGAAAGACAAGTACAACGACTGACAAAGATGTCGGCATTAACGACGCTCCGGTACACTTTTAGTAGATTTTCCTTTGCTACATATTTATGATGGGGTAATGAATGATATTTGCATATTTATGAGGACGGTAGAAAACACGCTCATCTCTTCGAGAATAATTTATCAATATATGTAATGATTGTACTTACTTCTGGTTCGGAATTCATTTCATCGCTCATGATGGTCCGTTTTCCAATTCTGCGAAGATAATTTCACTTCAACTCGGAATCGACGCGGAAAAAGAAAATATCTTTCACTTGGCTGAACGCGTCGATAATTTTGCCAATTATAACGATTAAGAAATCACTCAATTCTACTAATGAATCACTGTTTTATAAAATAACTGAACTCGGACAGCAGTATGGTGCCAAATCGAATTCCAACTGCAAAAAGAAATAGCGATCTTAGGGTAGCGACACTGTCGCAAAGACTAACTGCATCGGCATCCATTGTTTAAAATGGTCGCCTCATTTGTACTTAGGGGGCATTTATATTTATGCGTATTAAATTTCCAAAACAGTAAGCTGTAACAATATTTAATAGAAAAATACTGTTTTTAATAATTAATAATAAATTATCTGTAAATTAAACAAATTAAATTAGCAATATAATAGCAATATAAATAAATTATTAAATTGAAGACTTACTGTTTTGGAAATTTAATACGCATAAATATAAATGCCCCCTAAGTACAAATGAGGCGACCATTTTAAATAATGGATGCCGATACAGTTAGTCTCTGCGAAGTCATAACTACTTTATTTACATAGAAATGTAATTTATTACATAATAAATTTATTACATAATATTACAACTGTTTATAGAAATACATAATATTACAATACTGCAGAACATTTTAAACGAAACCAACTGAAATTTAGGGGCCTCGTTCTAAAATTCTTCTTGTAAATGGTTGATAAACTAATGCTGAAACACGTGCATGTTATAAACGTAACAAAAAGAATAACAAAAAAGCAAAAGAATAAACAACGAAAACATTAAAAAAAGCATAAGAACAAGATGCGTAGGGAGTAAGTCGAGATTGCAACAAGTTTGGATTCGTCGCCCCGCGAGGAACCCACTCGATGTGCACTCGGCGATCAACGTGTTAACCTTTAATCAAGCGTTGCACGTTGCTTTCAACTGTAAAATTGTTACGTTGTCGCGAGAGAGAAAACCTTCTCACGTACAGGCACGAGGTACAGGTTTTCGGCTGAAAATTATGGGAGAGAACACAGGTTGCGCATCAGCGGTTGATATTTTCTTTTTCCCGTTGCTCATTACGTCGGCTGTTCGATGCTTCGCCTTTTTTTCTTTTTTCATCTGTTAGCCAGTCTGTTATTAGTATAACAGCGTGATTTTCTAGGAGATTGAATTTCTATTGTTAGCTCCGTTCGTGATCTTTGGGTCATCTTGGGTAGCGGAATATTTGAAACCGTGCGTTTTCTTTTTTTTTTTTGTTGGATTAGAGAACTTTATGGCAGCGCGTCGGCGAAGAAAAATCTTATCCTGTAAATGAAATTCAAACTTGAGTAATTTTTTAATATTCGTCCTTTCCTTCATCGTTGGAATTTTTTCGATATCTATTCAGCCAACATTAGAAAACAAAGATAATTATTAAAGGGAGTAATTTACATCGATTTATTGAAATTTTATGTTGTTCTCATTTGCAAATGGCACAAGTAAGGAAAATTCGTGTGTCTTAGGTCGGCGTTTTGAAAAAAACGTCGTCAGGCGATATAACGTCCTCGTGCTAAAAGCGACACAATGTCACCGCGCGCGAAAATACGAGCCAGGTGATGCATGCCATTCGCGGAAATCGGTCGCACTAAAAATAATCGTGAAACGAAAGTTAAGTATACGCAGCTGTCCGAACGATCTTCCCCGTGTTTACTAACTGAAACTCCGACTTTTCGCCGATATTAATGAATTCGATCGATGGAACCTTGCGCGAAGCAAGTTGAGAAATTCAAAAATCAGAGACTTCAACCAGGACCGAGCGCGAGACCAAGTCTCAGTTAGACGAAGCCTCTGAACTATCCAACAGAGAGAACGCGTCTGACGTGGAAACGAAGGAAAGGAGCCGAGATCGAGAGGAAATAAAAGGGAAAGTCGGCAAGAAGGGCAACGCGCAGTCACCTTCCTCTTGCTACCTTGCCGTGAAAGAAGACAAGGATCGCAGGAAATTGCTCGGGGGCAATAACGACCCGGCTATAAAACACCGGGCGTAAAAAGGTGGATAGGAATGGAGAACGGCGAACACCGGTAGGAAAAAAGGAACGATCGAGGAAGAAGAGGGTTTCCAGATGCGGATGAAACTCCGGCTTCGCATTCTCATGCGAGGAGGATGCAAAAAACGGCCATTAACGGGAAGGGCAGCAGCGTAGAAATATCAAAGATGATACTTCTCGTCAAGGTGGGGAGGGATAGGGCGTGGATGAAAGGAGGAAAAAGAGCGGAGGAGATCGGAAGAACGGGGAAGACTCGGGTTTGTTTCAACCGTCGAGCTCTCACTCGGCCGACGTTTTTAACAATCGATGTGGATGATCGACAGAAATTATCACTGGAAGCTGGTTGTTCTAAAATAAAAAGTTTCTAGAAGTTATTGTACTATATTGATACGAGGTGATTATTAAAATTCGTAAATATAAAAGAAAGACAATTGTTAATCCTTCTCTTAATTACTAGAAACACCATCTTAACGTCCATACTGCCAATGTAGAAAAGAAAAGTCCCTAGACACAGAGTGGGATATTTTTAATGATGACGACACTTTGGTGTCCGCTCGGGTTTATCGCAATCGAGTCACGTCTGATTTAACGAGAAGCCAGGCAGTCTTTAAGGCGCGCTAATAGGACGAATTTATAAAACACGCCCACGACTCGCGCTCGCGGTCTCTGTTTACTCCGGTGCAATGTCTCAGCAAGGTCACACGCATGATCGTTCGCTCGTAAATGCTTTTAGCGTGCCCACCTACGGACGTTCGTCGTGGCACAGATAAATATCGTTGCGCGAACGGGCTGCCTGTTCAGTTGACACCCCGCCTAGTCAACGTGCCAGTCGATCGCTTGTAACCCTTTTCTTTATTAGAGGTGACTGTAGTCACCCAACCGTTCATCGTCCATCATTGCGAGATGCACAAAGCATCGCTTTAATTTTCAAAATTCTCTTTATCCCCGAGTTAATTACATTAGTTTCCTATACGTGACTATATTGATAACTCTCGTTATAAATTAGAGACGATTTTCAAACGTCCCTAAACTAATTAAATAACCCTAGAACTCGGATGCTTTAGTCGTTCTCAAACTTTATGTTCAGTTAAACATTTATAAACCTTTGTTTCAAAATTTTCAAAGATTGACGCGAGACACGGTCGACTCTGTAGAAAAGCAATCTCAGAAATAATCCATCCATTTATCTGTACATGCAATCTTGCACGCGTGACGACAGTACACGCCTGTCGGAAAGAAATTTCCTCTGGAAAAGCAATCTGCCCAATTCCACGGTTCTCGACAGGCTGCGCTTCCCCGTACGTACGTACGGTCCCAATAACTCCACTCGGTGGGAGACAAACAAGTGGCAGTTGTCACGAACGCGTTTCAGTCCCGTCGAGAGTCCATCCTCCGGGTTCGTTCGGTTTAAACGACCGATGTACAACGACGTATAAATGCTCCGGGTCTATGGCGCGCACGCTGTACATACGAGCGGAGGCACACATAAGCGTGTACACAGGTAATGGCCGTGCCTCGATGCTTCGCCTCCCATCGTAAAGTGGGAGCAAGAGCAGCAGGGTTCAAGAACACCCGCTACCACTCCTTGATCAATACCAGCGGGATATTCTACGTCCTACCGCGAGTTCGGAACACAGTGCGGTGTTACACGCACGCAGACCGACGCTCGGCGTCGCTGCGAACGCGCGCTCCCTAGGCCAGCATATCCTGTCCTGTCCTGTGTCCTGTGTCCTGTGTCTTGTCCTGTCCCAGGCCATGAAACACGACCGCGTGCAACCATACTCGCCGGTTAATTCATAAAGACTGCGCTATGTGCACAGTTTCTTTTATACCCTGGAGGAGATTCGTTGGTGGATACGTCATCGTCGAATTTTCGTTTGAGGTGGTTTGCGAGACGATTGGTGGAATTAACTAATTCGATTACGAATTTAGGGTAGAACAAAATGTACAAATAAATTCTTTAAGCTTTGTTCAGGTCTAAGAAAGTTTCGTCTTGATCCCATCATCCAGAGGGAGAATTCAATGATGTTTTGAGAAAGAAAGAAGGTTTGCGCGATGGGAGATGCGTTTTCTTTTTTTTTTTTTCAAAAAACGATGAAGAAAGAGAATGACCAGGCCGTCAGGCTGCGACGGAACTCTTTGCAATGCAAATGATACATTTAAATCCTTTTTAATCTGCGAAATAAAAGAAGCTGGCCGCGCGCAGATCGTAGCGCGCTGATTGCGCCGTGTCCCCGCCAATGGGAAGGCTCGCTGAAACGCCGCCAGTTCGCGTGCAGTTTGGCAAAAGAGAAACCGGAATAACGTATCGCCGTGGTGTAGAATTCTAAGCAGCTTGCCTCTGTCCCATGCATGTACACACACACAAAACACATATATATATATACGCGCATGCACATATATATATATATATATATATATGTATACAACGAAACAGGTTCCTTTTCGCGAATTTCGACCGCTTACTCTCCCCTCCACTCCTCCTTCTTTGGATGATACGTAGTTTCTGGATGCTTTCAACTCTTTACAATTTTTGCACTTTGCATCT
This sequence comes from Melipona bicolor, assembly GCA_030673865.1. Lineage (NCBI taxonomy): Eukaryota > Metazoa > Arthropoda > Insecta > Hymenoptera > Apidae > Melipona > Melipona bicolor. Next base: position 1,951,094 of record JAHYIQ010000020.1, read on the forward strand.
TCTGGAATTTTCGAAATTTTCAATCTCTGTCGTCTGGATTGGATAGATGACAGAAAATTTCGAAGAAAGCGATCTTTTGGGAACTTTTGGCAATCTTTTGGATTTCCCGTATTTCGAGTGTCTCCTGAGAATTTAAGCGAGAAAATCATATCGCGATTAAGACTGCAGATTTAATTTTGTAATTTTCTTGTTATTTTTCAGGTGCACCTTGGAATTCTTCTTCTCTGGAGCTTCGTAAAAATAAATTTTTAAGTCAAGGCCGTTCAATAGGGAGCGATTCCATTCGATCAAAGTATTTTTACACTCGGCGTCTTATCTTTGGAGAATTAACGCTCGTCTGTCGATAGACGGAAAATTTCTCAAAATCTAGTGTTCAACGGGTTAAGCTTATTTTATCCAACTCGCGTTACTACAGAGTGCTTTACTGAAAGTTGCAAAAACGAACGATGATCGAATCGATCCATTATATTAATTGAGTCTCGTTTTCTATATTCGTTTTCCCCCTGTCGACTCGTTTGTTCGAATTATTTTCGCCAGTTACCAGCGGCAAATTGAAAGCTCAACGGACGGTTTAAAATGTTTGCTTTGCATTTCACAAATCGGCGTGAAAGAATAAAACGAACGTGTTCAGGTCTAAATATAAAAAAAAAAAAAAAAGATTCTCAAAAATAAATCTAATCTAAACTAAAATATTTCAAATCCAACTCAAATCGAATCTAAATATCATCTCACCCACGTATAGATAAATTCACAAATAAATATAAAATACGTAAAATACGATAAACGCAAATTCATAAAAAAAAAAAAAAAAGAAAGAAAAGAAAACCAAGTACGAGTCACAGTGACAGCTGACTGTTCACAGAAAGGCAACATGATCAGCAAACCAACAAACCCACCTAACCTGAACCTTGCAATTTTGCCGCGAATAGCTCACGCTTCTAAACTTGTATCACAGAGGTGGGCACACGAGGATCAAGAGAGAGAAGGGGCGAGAAGGAGAGATGAAAAGGGAAAGAGAGAGAGGGAGAGAATGGGAGAGAGTGAGAATGAGCTAGAAACGAGAGGAGGTGTGCGCACACACGAGCGTGTATGTCAGAGCACCAAAGGTGGATGCACATTCCCCGAGTGTATTATAATTGCACTCGAGGCTGGGACTCGAATGCCATTAAACCAGTCACGATCGCTTGGCCTTGGACTGCAGTTGCACATATTGTCCCCTTCCACTTCTTTCACTCTCCCTCTATACGCCTTATCCTCTCCCCTTCTATCCCGGCGTGCACTGTACAGCACTGAAAATATGAATGTGGACGGTGGTGCCGTATTTTTGGCAGGCTACAAGCTGTCCCACTTAATCGCGGTTGAACATTATTTACAGGAAAGCAACGAACGTTGGCACTGACATCGAGGATTTGCTCGTTCCGTTTCCTAGAGAACCGATGATTCAGAATTTTTACACCGCGGAAATTGCACATATTTCGTCAAGATGATTCATTGCGCCGATCGTTTCACTAAGACAGAATCTCCCCTATCTCCTCGTTTCCTATCAGTCTTTCTCCGAGTGATTGTACGACGCTATTGTAGTGTTTCGTTTTATTACAAAAATTATTGTGAATCCGTTCTTTCTTTTCTCTCTCTTTTTTTTTTTTTTTTATTAATAGTTTGCTATGAAAATTTTAGATTTTCCAATAATAATATCGGAGGATCCTGACTTGACATCAGGATGTTGTTTGGAGAACGCAGAATATCGTTCTTCAACGATTCAAATGGTCCATGGAAAATTCGAAAAGCGTGGCTCGCCACGTGCTTGTTGTCCCTTCTTTTCTTTTTTCTCGTTTCCACGCTCGATTCCTCGTAATCGAGGCAGTTAACCTTTTAAGTAGAACGTCCAGAGTTCTGATTCGCTGCGGTACACGTGTGGTCCAGCAACTCGTCAGAGAAACGCGTCTTCCCGTAGACGATTCAATTATTAGCTCTCCCGATCTCTACGTTCTTTCGTTCGATTGCGAGAGTCAAACTTGCGAAATTGATTGGTCTCTTAATTCGCTTTTCTTCTCCGATCTCTAGCAAGGTCACGAAAGAACCTAACCTAAAAATTTTGAACGTTGCGATTTCGTTTCTCGCAACTGGGCCACTCGCGCAGCATGCTCCAATCTATTTTCGTTTTAATATCAAAAGGAGATTCGTGAGCTGACTGAAAATGCTAGAGTCAAAAGAAAGGAGAGCAAGGTGTGCCGAATACGTGGCCCGAGCACAGATGCTTCGAAAACTAGTGGTTTCTAGCCTAATTGTGGCAGATTGCGAGTCGCCCTATTACACGACCTTGGACACACCGAGTCGTCCTACCATGCACCTGTTTCGCGAAGCGAGAAAAAAAAAAGGAAAACGAAAATTGACCTTGGCAGAGTTAATCCTGGCCGTGGCTCTTCCTCCTGCAATTACCTTTAATGAATTCTCCGCTTCTTCCAGGAAGCAGTTACGAGGGGCCCTGTTGCGTAAGACGGTCATGATCCTCTGGCTGACGTTTTAATAATAATCGAACCAAACTTTCTGTCGTCCATCTAATTTGGTTATTACGTAAGATTGTTTCTTTTCATATTTGGCTTACACGTAGAACAGAATATACATGTGTCTCGGAGAAAGAGAAAATAAATGCTCGATTGTACGAAGCGAAAGGACAGATCTCAATTTCTACGACTTGTCAAAAAAAGAAATTTTGATCGTCGAACATTTTTTCCTCGTTACGTGTTCAATAATCGAACGAACATCCTTTATGGGTCAGTCAGCCAACGAGTGCGAGATATTTTTCTGAGGACTTTGCTTGCGTTGTTCGATTCGATTTTGATCGAAAGGAAGAGTAGTGCAGAGAGACGCGGAGGGCGCGTAAGAGAACCAGGAAATTAATTCACAACGGGCGAAGCCCTTCAGCAGAGGCCAGTGTGCACCGCGTGATGAACGACGCTTGAGATTCTGAAGTAGTTTCTTTCATACTAAAGACTTCCGTTCTATGCGCGGAATGCGAGTATAGTAACCCAGTGACATGTAAGGAATCCTAACGAACTGATGCCCTTACTTCCTACACGCGGCGAACGATGACTCAGTCATAACGCGCGAAAACGCTCTGCATTCTTAGAAACGAAAACGGAGATTCTACGTACGTACGTGCAATGTACTTTGGGGAGGCAACTTCTCTTGACAAAAATAAAATTGATCGACTTTACATTTCATTGCACGAACATTGTACGAATTGATTAATATTCGATTGTTGAGGAACAAAGCCATTTGCTGTTTGAGGATTAATTCGTTATTTAATACAGTTAATTAATTAAATTGATCGATACAATAAAAAATTGGGATTAATGCTTTATTTAATATAATAAAAAATTTAAAAAACCGTGCATTTCGTGGACACTTGGGTGAGAAAAATTGAATTTATTTTTGTAAATTGACTGATCAAGGTACAACGTGCGTTGGGAGTTGTTGAAAAATCTAAATTCTTTCTAAACGATAAAATTAAATAAAATGACAGATCTATGTCGTTCGTACAGAATCCGTGTGCAATTTACAATTTACTTGCTCTTAATTGCAATGCGTTGCCCGCGTCTGCTCGTGAATTTGTAATCTCCGTAGTTTGGCCAAGTGCCACCAGAACGTCGATGGACGAACGAATGTAGCGACCCAGACCTATTTTTAATTTCGCCGAGCAAAGCTCGAGGATCGCCGTTTCATTGGATCCTCTGTCGTCGATACCCTTTCGATCATCTTCCGTACAACAGCTGTCAAACTCTTCCGTGACGAGCTAGATTAACTCGTTCAGATACGTTGCAACTTCTGTTGGAATTCTACGGCCAAGTACGTGAAAGTATAATACAGTGATTTGCGAAAGTAGCCTGTTAAGTCACTTTCGATCCACTCGTGTGGGTCCGTAGACACGTGTATCCGTAGATACATATCTGTTGACTCTGCGGGAATCAATTTCGAATTAATTCATACTCTTTGTACTATTATACATTGCATGTATCAAACAAGATTGTGTTCAGCCAGTTTCAATCCTTTTACATAGATCCAATTCAAGGACGCGTATGTGTCTGTTAATTCTACACAAAGATAACAGCGTCGTTAGTTCAGGTACTTTGTACACTCGACAGAATATTAAAAATAGCAAAATTATTTATATTCATCTACTTTCAACTCATTCGTGTGGGCCCAATTCAATATACAGCGTTGGACAGAAGAAACCTCAATATTGGTATTTGACGCTTTTTATTGAGTCTAGTAACAGTCATCTAGCTTGCTGATACGATATATTACATCCATTCAGAAACTGTTGCAATATAATCTCGCGTTCGTTTCTCTCGTTAAAATATTTCGCAAAGATTACGTCCGATCTGATATCATTGGCCTTTTAAACGTTCCCCGGCCTAAGACGCAGTCCCGATCAGTTTACGCGAATTCAGCAGCCGCTCGACTTTCCCGAGTCTCTAGGCAGTTGGCATTGCAGTTTCCGGTGCAGGAGGCGACGTTGTATTCGCATTGAGCGTCGCTGCGTCTCAAGGCCGGACCGTCCGAGAGCTAAGGACGACGCGACGTTAAGTCCCCCCTCCGGCCCCGAGCGTCCACACCGCTCGCCAAACTCTCGTCCTCGCTCGTACACTCGTATGCATCTTCGCGATCCCTCCTTTCTCGTCTTCTCTCTCTCTCTCTCTCTCTCCACTTCTCCTCTTATCTCTTCCCCTCTGTCTCGTTCCAGCTCGTTCGCCCTCTTTTTCTCGCGCGAATCTTCTTCTCGCTCGAGGTTTCTCTCTTATTCTCGTTTTCGTTCTCGTTCGCGCTCGCAAGACTGGTAGAACCACGGTCTCGAACGAAACTGCTCCACTGCGCTCGCAACTCTCTCGTCTCGCGTCTCTCGGATGCATTATAAAACTGGACGGTGCGTTCTCTTGCCGCGAGCAACGATTTACCTGGTTCTACTTAGCCTCTGCTCAGCGAAAGGACGACGACGACGACGACGACGACGACGATAATGATGATGATGATGATGACGACGATGACGATGAAAAGAAGTTTTTGAATGTTGTTTGGACGTTCGTAAATGAAAACAGGTAGAGGAGAGAGTTGTGCAGTCTGATTACTTGGCTGTTGGTAAGAAAGTTTTCTAAAGTTCCAAGCTTGATATGGATTCTGTAGGAATATTCTAGACTGTTTTGACATTGAACGTTGAACGTAGGATGTTGTACACATTGGGTCTTTTGATCTTTTGTAAGTTAAATCGCTTTTTTGGTGTGTCGTATCTTATTAAAAAGGATCCGAATAGGAGGAGAAATTCCAGGCCTATTTCATATCGACCGGTTACTCATTACACAATTAGATCGCTATTCAATCCTTCTGAAGGATTCATCACCGTGCAAAGACTTGGTAGCCTGCGGTTATTCAGCTCTCGATCACGCGAGTCACGCGACTTTCCCGTAATTAACTCACAGCTGACCCTACCCTAAACCTTGCATTACCCAACCACTGTAACACAGTCGATAGTTACGTCTAAGAATAAAACGGAAAGCAAAGAAGAATCGAGAGGATGTTCGTGCAAATTCGTACGTTGGACAGCAACTGCCGGAGAAAATGTCACCCCGGCATTTGAATTTCGCGGATAAAGTTGCGCGAATAATCACGTGAACGGTCCAGTTACTCGAACTGCTGTCCCCCATAAACGGATACTCGTAGATAAACGTACGTACTCGCGACGTAGCGTAGAAAGAACAGGCCTAGGGAACTGTGTCGACCTGTCTAACAGGAAACATAGAACCGCGTGGTGACACTGGTGCTCGCGCGAGCACACGTCACGCTCTAAGGTTATTGTTCACACGCGGAGAAAGAGAGAGAGAGAGAGAGAGAGAGTACGATAGCGTTGCATAAAACCGCTCTCCATCTTCTGCTCTCTTCAGCCTCGCCGCGCTCGCTCAAACACGCGCACCCGGTTTCACCTATCCTCTCGCCTTACGTTACCCCTATTCTCGTCTACGCTCTTAACCAAGGTTACCCACCGCCTCTTCCTCCGCCTCGTCGTCCTGCTCGCGCTCGTGCGGGGTGTACAGTCCGTTTAAGAAACGGCCGGTGGAATGCACTCACTCTCGCGGGCCGCGACAACTGGAAATCGGTGCACTTGCCACGGCGTCGCGAAATCGTCACGTCGAACTTGGCGAATTTACGAGCGAGGGGACTCGGGAGCGGAACACGTTGCAGGACACGTAGCCTCTCCGGCTACCGGGGAATAATTCAACAGACAGTGGCGCCATTGACCGATCAACAGTCGTTTGAACGGTTACAGTTAGGAATCAAATATGATTTTCACGCGCGTACCTCGATTGTTAATTACGGAGAGAAAATTTTATATTTTTGCTTTTCTGTTTGGTTCGGCAGAGTTGACTAAAATGATCGTCTGATGCACTGTCTGTTTCCACTGCAGCGTCTTGTATCACTGACTTGCCTGATCGACGAATTAATTTTTTATATAGTAAATAGAATCGACTATTGACTGTCTGACGTCTAGTCTGTTTCTACTAGTCTGTGGAATTGTGCAACTGAAAGATCTGTAGCTCTTTAGAAGATTAAATTTAAAGAAAACGTTCATAATTTTAATATTGAACCTAAAACAATTCAATCTATATACTGTACGCAACGATATTTATCTGACCATAACAATCACGTACCACTTGACTACCAAACAAACTCCAGCTCAGGCAACCTGAAATCGTTTTATCGATGCGAATAATTGGCTCCTGACGAACGCAGATAACGAATCCTGCTCGTTAGGATCGCCCGAAGGTGGGGATGATAAAAAAAAAAGTCTTGTCAGAAGTGGGATTCGAACCCACGCCCACAGAAGTGGACTGCGACCTGAACGCAGCGCCTTAGACCGCTCGGCCATCCTGACGTGTTTCATCGGCTGAAGATTAAAGAAAAGAAATTGTGAATCCTGTGTACCCTATGCCTGAGAAACTGGTCTGCCCGTACTAAATTTATCCGGCAGCTAGGCGAAAATAGCTCCGTAAGAAGCGGCCGTGGAAGCTTTCAACCAATGCACCAGCAAACGGGTTTCTTTCTTCTTTGGTCCTTTTTGCCTGAACCATTATTCCATCTCTGGCGAACGTGCTCGTGCCTGAGTATCGTGTCGTGGCGTTTGTTGCCGCTTTTGAATAGCGAGATCTTTTCTAATATTCCAAGGTTTTAAAACCCAAGTGTTCCGAAATTCCAAAGGTTCAAAGTTCCGGAATCTTGAAAGTCCAAGTTGCCCAAAGTTTCCCAATTTGGCTTCACAGTGCCGCTGTTTCGAAGTTTCAAAATTCCAAAGATTTTGAAATCCCCAGAAAGTCTAGTTGAAAATTCCGGAAGCTTCGTTTTCGGCGATTACGAGATCAAATAACGGAACAGCGAGTCTAAAAAGTCGATGGACCGACAATGACGGTCAATTAGCAAGTGATATATTCTCAGGCTAGATGTTTTCATCTCTCTATTTTCCACCGTGAACATCCCCGAACGTCGTGCCCTCCCAAACATCCCGAAATAAATAAATAACGGGGCGCGAAGTTTCGCCCGGGTCTCTGCTGGCACACATACTACACCATAAGCGGCTGATTCCACTGGCTTCTCCCCTATGCCACGCTCTGCGCGTAACCTTGAGAGTCGTTCAGCCCGACGGCCATCTTGCTGCGATGCACTTTTGTTTTTTGCCTGTCCAAGACTCACCAGTCTCTCCCTCTCCCTCTCCCTCTTCCCGTCGTCTCGTCTCATCCTACTTCAGGCAAAAGAAACCACGGTGTTCCATCTCTCTGTCCGGCTGCATCAGCCGCTGGCTCGCCATTCTTTCTGCATCACGCTTCTCTGCATCACCACTCTCTTGGCCTCTCCTTTTCCAGCAGCAGCGTGCTCGAAGCATCGGCGCTGGTGTTCTCCATCCGTTCGTCCTACATGCCTCCTACCACAGATTACCAGCCCAGAGAGAGAGAGGGAGAGAGAATGCAGGCAACCTTCCACGCAGCTTCTCTCCTCTCTTCCACTCGTTTGTGTCTCCTCCGCTCTCGACAGAGCACGAAAACTGGCCACCTCGAAATTTCACCTCGACTACTTACTTACTTACTTACTTACTTACTTACTTACTTGCGTCCACGTACTTGGTGTTTCGCGCGGTTCGTTTTATGAGGATTGTTATTTAGATGGCTGGGCGAACGAAAGAGAGAGAGAGGAAGAGAATGGTTTTTATTCAGTCAGAGAGGCCAACTGCTCCAGTGGCCCAATTTATATCAAGGGAGTGCGAAGGATGCTGGGATAGTGGATCAGTGGGTGCCACCTGGAGCAGCCACTCGAATATTTGCCTCTGCCATGTAGATTTCTTCGGGGAGGAGAGGTTGTTTTGGTGAAAGGAGCCTGTTTCGCTGGGGTTCGAGGACCGATGAGATAATACGTGCGAGGGATTTTGGTCAGGCTTTGAACTCTTCAGTTTTAGAAATCTGGCCTGTTGGCTCGGTCTGTTGACGTTTGAAGATTCCCGGAGGTATTTTACGATTCTGGAAGGTTTAATTCAAGATCATAAATATACTGGGTCATTTTGAGAGTGATAATTTAGGATTATGGAATGGAGTCCCAATAGTCCCATGTTCTTTACTATTCTTCTTTTATCTCAAAACTCTCATTATTAATTCTCACGCGAATAAAAATCTGTTGATATTGTTATTATTATTATTATTATATAGTTAATTGGAATTTTGCAATTGGAATTACAGAAATATTCTCCCGTTACTCACGAAAACCAGAAACTTTAATTCCTTGGCCATTACTAATAGCCTAAGAAGATATTATGAGCTATAAACTACCTGCTGTAATTTATAAACTGAAGCATACGTTTCATTAGTAATTCAATAGCACCCTGAAGGGCTTGCATTGGGGGTTTTCGCGGAACAAGTGGGACTTATCTGAATGGCAGGTGTGGAAAGAAGGATCCGTTTGGCTTTAGAAAACGCGCTGCAGCGATATTCAGTAGCCTCGCTCGAGCCATTGAGTCACTCGCTATAAATTAATAAAGGCTCCGGTTGTTTTGACGGTGAAACGCAATGGCTATTGACCAGCAAAGCAATGAACTCGGCCGCCGACGGTGTGTCGCACAATTTCTGAAACCTTATCGTCGCTTCTTCTTCGCCAGTGTTTTTTCCATCGTGCCTATAGACATCGTCGACACTTTTCAAGCCAACTAAGCATCGAACTCGATACAAAATACGCCACGGCTCCACCACGAGCGGCGGACTCTTTGTGCTCCGCGTGTGAATAGTCAGAGGCACATTGTTTCCTGAAAAGTTTGTTTCAAAGCTGTCACAGGTCGTATTTATATTGTTTTCTTTCTTTTTTTTTTTTTTTTACTTTTTCAAGATACAATCAATATTAATACCTTCTGTCGGCAAGCTATTGGTCGATGAAGATGCGGAGGCAACATTTCGCAATGTATGCAAAATTATTTTACAGTTGGTTTGGAAAAAGATTTTTCTCTTAGTTAGAATCAAGTTGGGTTACAATTTTCTTTTCAGCTGCGCGTTCAAAGTGGCAAGTTTTCAAATTAAAGAATTTTTGGATAATGCGATTTATAAATTTTATCTATTTCCTACTTACAGTCACTACCTTTCTTCATTTTTGTCCCATTTTTGGAAAGAGTCGTCCATTGTGGCGACGTGTCTCGAGGCAGCAAATTTTCAAATTAAAAATTCTCGGGAAATTTGACTCGCAGGTGTCTCGCACGTACAACAAACTAACGAGTTTTTCGCCCATTTTTATCCCATTTTTGTCCACTGCGCGTCGTTGCGTATCTCGAGCCACCGAATTTCTGCGCGCGCGACACCACGGCTGATAGGGCAGTGGCTCGGCAGTGGCGCCACTGTCGAGGACGGCGGCCGAGCTACGAAGCAGTCGGCCGGCGCATAAGCGGCGTCGGGCGCCGCAGTCGCGCGCTTGCACTCTCAGCGGTGAGCGGAGTTTGTAACGTGCGTTTAATAGCTGGGAAACGTCTTCTGGTCTGTTTTGTTTGGCCGTGTTTCGCGTACATACGGTCGCCCGGTGTATATAATATTAATCTCCTCCCGCGTGAACCTCGTGTCAGTTTTTGTGTCTCGGAGCAACTTGACGGAAGCGAACCAGGACAAAACGAAAGAAGAAGCTTTTACGTACAGGCGATATAATATCATCCAGCTAGAGAGAAGTGTGGCACACGGCGAGACACGAACCAACGTCGCGCTCCCCTTTCACCGATACATCGAAAACCCAACAACCACGCTCACGCACAAACACACGAAAGTGAAACGACGACGAGAGCAATCGTAGAAAAGGGCAAAAAGAGAAACGAAAAAGAAAAAAAAAAAGAAAAGAAAGGAGGAAGAAAGTCAGACGAGGTGGTGCATCGAAGGGGAACACTCCCTTAATAGGCAGACGAAAACGACGCGCGCCGAACGTGGTGTTTTTGGTTTTTCACGGGGCGAGGCACCCACAGTCATCCCGGTGCTCACCTCGTCTATTTTTTTTCTTTTTTCTTCTTATCGTCCTCTAGGATCTCGCGCGTTATTTCGTTGTTTTCCTTTCCCGAATCTCGTGGTGTATTTTGACAGACCGGATCCGGCGGATCAGTGACGTGTGATACACGTGTATTTTGTAATAACACAGTGCAAGTGTTTCTCGATTTGGCGCCCGTGCTCCAGGGGATCGTGTCGCTCGCTGGCCACCGTCGGTTCATCGTGCACACCTCGTTATGTGAGTAATTATCATTTTATCGAACGATGTTATTTTTATCGGTGGTTTACGTTGCGATGTTACGGAGTTAGAAAGCAGAGGATGGAGTTTGACGTTGGAGTTTTCTTCCAAATAGTTTCAATCCGTTGTGGATACGAGTTTACACCTATTGCTGGAGTTTTACGTGTAATTATCATTTGTTAAATGTTGTGGTCATCAGGTGGAATTTGACGGTGGTCAAGATTTTGGAGTATCTTTCGATTTCTAAATATATACTTAATTAACGAAGAACGATATTACGAATGAAATATTTACCGAATTAAGAACGTTGTTATTATTATTTTTCCTTGAAATTGCAACATGCTCCAAATTTTTAGGCGGCAGTGTACATGGACAAAGAGAAAGTATCTCGTTTGCGCGTTTTCGTTGCTTTCTTTTTCGGAGTATCTCATTACTCGAAGCTCGATGTGTGAGTTAATACTCTTATCGCGTATACATCACGCTTTATGAGTAATCGTCATGTACACAGAAACGCGGTTTTATTTATGTATGTTTCTCTTTTACTTTGCATTACTTTATTGCCGAAGTTCGATGTACGAGTAGATTCAGCGTGTTACCAGCCAGACTCGGTTCATCGTGTACGTCCCGCTACGGTTATAGGAATAATTATTACACACGTACAAAGACGACTTTGTTCCGAGTAACTTATAGGCCTCTCGCAGATTATTATTTTATTACCTTATCCCTCTACGATACTACGAAAATGAAATGTAGAACGACGGTGGAAGAACGTTTCGCTGGGAAAGGAGGGTACGTGCTGTGGTATTTAAGCCTTCGTAGTTCGGTCGAGCAAATTTTTGTTCGAAGGCCCGACTTGAACAAGTTCAATACGTTCTCACATTTTCTTTTTAAAAGCCTAAACGTACGTGCTTAACAGCGCGCAGAGTCGTAATCGCTCATTTTCTTCTTCTTTTTGGGGGTTATTTCGCCGCTATCGGGACAAAATATGCGCGAGACGGCTTAAATAATGACGCCGTGTATAGATGGCTGTTTATGGGGCGCTGTACGGTTTTGTTTACGTCTGTCGCGGGGCAAAGTGAGGTAGGTTCGTGAACGAATGTGAGCGCGAGGTCAGATCGGGGACCGGCAGTGGGTCGGCAGTGTGTTGGTGCGCGCGCGCGCGCGCTTTCTCTCTCTCTCTCTCTCCCTCGTCACGTTCAATTTATGCGCCGGGATAAACTTTTCTTTACTACGTTCCAGCCCAGGGGTACCGTTCTTTCATTAATAATTCCATCTGATATTTATCATTTGTAGCCTGACGTACGGATGAATTGAAAATTAATCGATCCTCCCGACTTTATCTTCTGATCTGGCGTCTTTTACTGACGTATTTTTGAGACTTTTCAGAATTTGAATTGGTGAGAGTGTTTGTTACATATGTAACAAACCGTGGATCTTTCTGTACATTTACACTTTTTTCCGTTTTATCAGAGTCTTTGCCGTTAGTTTTCGACAATAAAGATTAGCAGTTTGCGTAACAGCAAAGAATCTTATTAACGTCAGTTTAGGTCTCGTTGTAATTTTGTTTCGTTTTGACTTTTAATTAATAATTAAATTTTAAATTAAGTTTTTGTAGAAACTTCTCGCGCCTCTACGCGGTGGGGTAGGTTTCTGTTAGCAGTTTGTTGATTTTTATGCATCTGAGACTGCAAAAAATTCGCAGATCAGACGACTAAAATTACATGACGTCACGATAGCGTCATCGAGAATCGCACGACTCTACAGTAAAGTCACCGACCGTTGTAGTAACCGATAAATAGAACATTTATAATAAGTTGTACATGTGCTATCGTATACACAAGTAAACAAAAAGTTAACAAAAAAGAATGACGAGATCGTACATCGTTTTTAAATTTTTATTTGTACATTATGCGAAATAATCACTGTGTATGTATTACATGAAAATCGTCATTGGAAATACGTGGCCGGTGAATGAAAGGAAGGCGGACGATCGGCCGGAATCGAGTCGGATCCCGATTCACTTTCGATTCCTCCCGTAAATAGCGAGAGACGCGTGTACCGACGACAAATATCGGCCGAGCGTATCGCGAGCCCATCTCACGCGAAAATAGAATAGCTTCTAAAAATATCGCAACCCTATCTGTGCGACGAATAGTGCACAAGTGCGAGTCTCCGCGATGTAAACTATGAGTACACATGTACGTCCACGGGTGGAAAGCGGATTCTCTTCGCGCGCGTTCGTCACCCCGCGCGTTTTATTATTTTCGTGTTATCACGCCACGATTTTTTGCCAGTGGTCAGTGGCCAGTCGATCCCGTGTAAACAAACGTATTAGGTCCTCTCGATCATACGTCGTTCTGCGGAACAAAGACCGCTTTCAACGAGCTTACTTGGAATTTCAATAACTCTTGGAATTTTTGCCCATAGGAATTTCGAATCTTGAGAAGTTTCTAATCTGTAGAGGTGTCGGTTCGTAGAAATGTCGAACTTGTCGAATTTTAAGATTTTCTTGGGTACTGAATCTTCGAAGCTTTCAGAGTTGATTTCTACGTGAAAAATTCTCGAGTTTTTAAAATTTTACGTCGGATTTTCAGAATTTTGGAATTTCTAAATTTCAAAAAAAAAAAAAAAAAACATCCACGTTAAACTTAATTGTACGAAATTCTGTCTTTGCTAATCTTTCCCCTCTATCGTAAATTTTTGATTTACTCGAGAGTAATGATTTATTTATCTAAAAAAGAAAGAGAGAGGGGGGGGAGAGAGAAAGAAACAGAAACACAACACGAGTTTTCTGCGCAGAAATGTCCATGCAGCGAGTCCGTTCTTATTACAAATTTAAATTTAACGACTGGCCGCCGTCGCTTGGAAATTTAAATCTACAGATATCGTCACTGATTGAAGCGAATCCGAGAGTAAGCTCTCGGGATTGGGAACGCTGATCCGATGATCCTTGTCGAACGAATTTTAAAATAAAATATTCCTCGATAAATATATTTGAAACAATGTTTCCTTTTTTTATTATTGATTTTTCATTGCCCAATTTATCAATCTGTGCAATTTGGAAAGCCAGTCGTTCTGTTCGAATCGATCGAAAGTTTCTCTCTTTTCCATTGAATATCGAACGATAAATAATTCGATCCTCTCGTTATTCCATTAGAGAAAATATCTAAATACTCGAGAACAACGGACGACGAGTCCAGTCGACAGAGTCACGCGTGGGTTCGCATTTGAATTTCAAAGTCGGCCACGAACGATTCGATATGGGGTCTCGTGAACATTTCTGACTGCGAGACACGCTCTGTCGTCGTTGTTCTACTTTTTCTGAAAACGTTCATATCCCACGAGCATTGATAGCTCGCTCGAAAAGGAAGTCCTCGCCGTATGATTCTCTCGAATCGAAATGGTAAATTTTCAGCGAAACTCTCCGTTCCATTTTCGATTGCGACATTTTGTCCACGAAACTGAATAATTCCTCCAGTTATTCCAGGCGGGATGACGAAATTTCACCTGCGTTTTAACATTTATCTCGGCTGTTTCGATTTCTTTTTGAAATGAAAGGTATCAGTTCGAAGGATCGCGAACTCGTTGCCGAATTTCAAGGATAATTTCGGCGGGAAGAATGGTTATTGGAAGATCGCGAAACTGGCTCGATTAATTTCGTTGCGAGAGGTCGGGTTTTCGAGAGTTTTCTAGGTTAATCTTCGTGTTTTGCCGCAAAGCAGTTTTGCTAGATCGCAGTTGAACTAGTTACGATTCAAACTTTACTGCACGGATCTATTAAAGTGTAAATTTTCATATCGAGAGATTGAACTTTCAATGGATAATTTTTGAATCCTCGAAATTTCTTGCATCGTGGATATTTAAAGCTTAAATTTAAGAATTTAAAAATTTTAACTTTTAAAATCTGAGAGCTCTCGAAAGTTCTCGAGCCATTTTCAGAATCCAAACGTTTAAAACTTGTAATTTTTAAAATTAAGAATCTTTGATCCTTGAAATTCAGGACCTAACCTAAACCTAACCTAACCTAAACCTAACCTAAAAGTCTTGCGATCTTTAAAATGTTTCGTCAGTCAAGCTGTAAAACGGTAAAATACTTTTCGTATCAAGAAATTTGTCTTTTCGATCATGGCGTCGACGTGACGCCGTAGAAAGTGAAGAAAAAGAAGGGAAGAAAAAGACTGTTTGCATTGCACTCGTGGGTTCGTCTGTTAATCTTGAATTTTTTCCCGACGATATATATTTCTTTTTCGAATGGCTTGGAGTGTTCCTCGAGCTGTTTTATCCGATGTTACATCGATAGCTGGTACGATAAGGCCACAGGGAGCTCACGGCTTTCCTCCGGAGACTGATAAGAGCCGTGCATTATCACGGTGCAGATCCACGGCCTCCAACGTCGTCGCACCGCGAGAATAAAGCTTCTTCTGCGCCTATCGGGTGTTTATGCATTTACCAGGAATTTAAATACGTGAATTTCTTAGAAGACAAACAGTTTATATAATGGGGTTATAATTCGTCAGTTTTGAATTTTTTAATCTTGCAATCTCACAATTTTTATCCTGCCGCGACGCACAGAGTGCGCGTAATATTGAAAAATATGGAAAATTTTGGAAAGGAAGGAGATCAAGCAAATTACTCTCTAGGTTTTATTTCTTCACTTATATTTTTATTTCTTCACTTATATTTAGAAATGAATATGAGCTTGCATAAATACGTGTAATTTATTCATACACGTTGCAGCTGTTTATTTTTAACTGGATGCAATTTAATTAAGCCATCAATAAAACGTAATTTAACATTAAAGCTATCGGCAACTCGGGTCGGAAAAGTTAAGATGTAAAATGCTTATCACTGTGTCGTAAAGTTATCGTATCGACATAAACTCGAATTTCTCTGATTGGACGTGTTTTAAAATCGATATTTAAACTTGATGTTTAATACCGGCGCAAACAAGAATATAGAAAATTGTACGAAATTACCGACGATTAATAATTTCTCTACTCAACCTTGCTGATTTATAATGTAATCAAATATTCGAAGGTGAGGAATCGTACGAGATAACAATATTTTTACACAGACTGTCATAGTGATTTTTAAGATTAGGATTGAAATGACACAAATTTCAACGATTAAAAAATTTCTCACGTGAATGACTCGTGTGACATTGTAAAAGACAGGTAAAAAGTTCTTAAATTATAATAAACATTTTGCAAATTGTAAATCATAATTACAGGACGTTTCAGTATGTATATTTCAATCTAATGTGACTCCAATGGTAAAATATATAAAATTCGAAAGAAGCAGGACGTACTGGAACAAACAATAAAAAAATTGCCCAAGTAAACCGTGTACACGTGTTGGCGAGGAAGAGGTTTAAGGGGCAAAAAACGATGATAAACGCCGAGTCGCTGTTTTCTACCGTATAGATGACGAGTTTTCTGTTTCTTTAGGTGGCACCAACACACTTGTGTGCGCGTGCGCGTACACGCGGCGCGCAGTTACGTAAGCACGGACGCCGACTTGAAAAAGAGCCTTTAGCGTTCCGATTTCTACACCGTGACCGCGTTGCAACTCCGCTTATTTTTCTCGCGGCTGCTTTTCTTTCGTCTTCGCTTTGAAATTTAGAATGACCCCTTTGTCACGGCCAGACGATGTTGTCGATCGTCTCTCTCTCTCTTTCTCTCCACCCGTTTCCTCGCGTCTTCAAGTCCAAAGAACGGTTTTTTCGGTTGGAGGCTAAACCGAAAGACTTTGAAAACTGTCCATTCTTATCGTTTTCTTTTTATTTTGTTTTCTTTCTTTCTTTTGTTTATTTGGGCGGTTGTTTTTACAGAACAATCTGTGATTTCAGAGAATTGCGTGAATTTTGTTTCAGCGAGGGGGAGATATAAGATTAAATTTCTGGGAATTTTAAAATTCTAGGAATTAATTTAACAATCATAGGGATCTGGGAATCTATAGGATTAATCTAGGGATATTAACGAGTCCAAAAATATTAATCTAGGAATTATTTTATCTAAATGAAATATTTATTCCATGAGTTTTGATTCTTTCGTAAAAAAATATGAATGTGAGACTGTTCAACTTTCTAGAAATTTGAATTAATTTTTATTTTGAGACCCGTGCGATTTAAGTGGAATTATTTTTTTATAAATTCAAAGAACAACTTTATATTTGAACTTTTTATGTGAACTTTATATGTGAACTTAACTGGATGGAATTTCTTCCGGAATTATTTATTTTTTCATTCCTTCGTGAATTAGTTATTAACAATAAAATACGTAATAACAAAGGAATTTTTCCAATATAATTAACAATAAACTTTTATTAGACGCTAATTTGAGCTATTCGACGTTTTATATTTTCTGTCTCGCGATGTGTTCAACGTTGAATGGTAGCTTTAATGGAGTTTCATTTTTAAATTTTTTACGATCGTGTTTCCAAGTCGTTCGTTTGTCTCAGAACGTTTGTAGCGTTCGTAATCGCGGTTCGTCCGAGACCAAGGTGTTCGACCACCTAAAAAACTTTGTTTTTCTTTCGACGATCACCTCAGAGGCCTTTGTCCGCTTTCCAACTGAAGTTTGCCTCACGTGTTGAACGCACGAGGTCGTGTCACTTTTAACAAATCGATTAGTAATAATATTTGTACATATTATTTTAGGAAATCATAAAACAATAGTTAATATTGACAAAAATTTCATTCTTCTTTTTTTGTAATCAACAAGCATGATCTGAGATTGCAAAATTTTTCATCGTAAATTATTTTAATTGCGATAATTTTAAACCAACTTAATCGTCGGACGCATTCAAATTGATCGCTCCTCAAGAATCCGAAATATCTACGCGGCTCATTGCTTTTCGAAACTTGGCTCTCCGATGAATCAGTTCGAACCACAATAATATTCAACAATTCGAAAACAATCGCTCTCATTCACCCACGTTCGCTCGAATTATCAGGTTTATTCCTGGCCGTGCGAACGCACAAAGAAAATATTTAATCGGCGATTGTTTGCTTTCAATATAATAGACCGAGAGGGGGGAGGGGGGAAAAATTGTACAATCGGGAATCAGATATTTGACGAAAAGAATTGTGGCGCTAAACAGGCGCATGCGCGGGCGTCTGCGCGCGAATGTTGCATACAACGCATCGCTGGTGATAGGATCAAGTTCAATACGTATCTATAAATTGGTATTAAATCCAGTACCCGAGATTTAGTTCGTAGGATTCCAATATACTTGTTACGAAATGTAATGGTTCGTTCATTGGCGGTCGGAGAATTTTAAGAATAAGAATTTAGGGAATTTATATATAGGGAATTTTTGATAAAGTAGCAGTACTTGACAGTACTTTTTTTTATTTCCCAAAAAATAAAGATGGAATTCCAAATTCAGATCTGTTTACTCGAAAGTACTGCTTCTTCTTTCAAATACATGGTAGTCGGGAAAGTTTCGAATCTGATGGATTTTCTTGGTGAATTTCCAAATCTATTTGCAACGTAGTGTTTGAGACCGTCGCTGTACACGGCAATCGCGAGTTAAATAACAGAAGCAACGACCCACCTCCAGAAATATGCGAGTGTAACAGCGATATATTTCAGGGAAACTTGGGGATATGTTGTCGGAAGACAACGATGACCTGGTGACCCTGTGTTATCTAACCGGACAGAGCTGGCAGAACTTCTTTGCTCTTTCTTTCTTTTCCAAGCCTCCCCCGTTACGTCTGGGAATCGATAACGCTTCGATTTCGAGCTCGTTCACGCGATTCATTCTGCCTGACCGACCGAAGTCGCCGGGCTCCCTGTGTTACCGACCCCTTTTCGGGCTTATTGGCTGAATCCGTGCATAGGTTATCCCCCTTCCGGGACGGGGAAACCCTTCTCGGGCGAAATGCATTTTTAACCAGGCCACCGAGGCATTTGCGAGTCAGATCTTCGCCACAGGGATTACGTCTCGCTCGCCCGACGATCCTTTTAAAACGCGACGCACGTCTTACTGGAGCATGAAACGTGCACGAAACTTCCTCTACCTTCTGTGGTTCCAGGGAATGCTTCTTTCTTCTTTGATAAGCGAGAGGAGGATTTGAGTATCCGGCGATGAATGTAAAAAACAGACGTTGGATAATTCAGCCAAATTCAGATGTGCTTGACAAATTTTCAAACTTCCAAAGAATCGAAGCCTGAAATGAAAAAAATGTTGTTCTCTCATTTTCACACCCTGTACGTATAATCTCGTTTTTGAAAAACGCGCGGTGAAAACTTTTGCGCGCGTCGCTGTCGTATCTGTCGCATTTTCACACAGATATCAGATAGACGACATACCTTGCGGCGAGACACGTTGAAATCGCTCGCTGTTTTCTCCGGCCGGCCACCGTCTTGGATTGTTTTCGAGGCGTCGTTTTATCGGAGAAGAAGAACCGTGTGGCGACACACGATAAAATTAAATGTTCGGTGGCTTGACCCGGCTCGACTCACTTCGCGCTGCTATTACCCGGCTTGAAAGCATCGGGCCCCGGCTCGAGATGCACCGCGGCGCATACTGATTGCGTCACGCTCGAAAAATAGGCACGCGTCCCAATTTCGCGAGTGTTTTGACCGGACGTTTCTCGGTAAACGTCCGTCCCCTTGATTAACAGACGCGACGCTCGGCGACAGGTTGCCCGGGCCCCTTTGATCCACCGCTGATTTTATCGGCCATTTGCTTCGCTGGCAGCCGAAAATCTCGCTCTCCCTTTTGATAGTACGTACATTGTTTCGAAACGATCGCCAGCTAAAATTTTCGCCACGGACTGACGTTTCTATTCCTTTAGATATTCATACGTGCTCTTCCATGTCCTGCTATTCTCACAATCACATTGTTACACAACTATGTATTATTTTTATACAATTTCATTTTAATGAAATAACAGATGTGCACTTAAAAGTTCAAAGCTTAATCAGAAGTAAAATAAGCGTTTCGCCATAACCAAATTTAAAGCGTAAGTTGCAAGCCAAACCAAAAGTTGAGGTGCGCTAATTTCTTATTTCTGGGAATAAATGAAGGATCTAGCGAGGTTTAATTTATTTTTGGGATTAGAACACAAGTACAATTGTAAGTAATACGATTCAGAGAGAACATTTTGAACATTAAAGAGATAGCTATTCTTTGAGCTGTGGTAATCAATTTCCATCGTCTAGAGATGTAGACTAAAATTTTAACTCTGAGAACGAGATTGCCAATACTTCTTCTCTTCCCATTGTTATCACCCTCTCCTCCTCCTCCTTTTTTCGATCACCCTCTCCTCCTCTTCCTTTTTTTTTATCACCCTAAGAAATAGATATCTATGAGTAACCGATATCGTAACAGGTTGTCTGATAAAATTATACGATCGTGTTTACTTTGCCTTCAGATAAAGCCTCTCTCTGTTCGACGACGAAATTAATTCAAAATTGCAACTTCATCCATTAAACAGAAATAATCGCGCGAAATCTATGAACGTGATTCGGAAATAATTAATGATCCCTTCCTCTCTCTCTCTCTCTGTCTTAAGAAACAAAAATTTCTTAAAATTTAATTTCTTAGTATAGGAATTTGTTCAATGACAAATTGGTTTGGCGAGTTAATCCGAAACGCCGAGTAAATTCGCGATATCGGCTTTGGAGTGCGCGGTAAACGGCGCAATAAAAGAAAGTTGGCTGGCTTGATTAATTGGCGGAACAATTAAGTTTACATATTGTCGACAGATCTCCGGAGGATCGTTGCGTTGTTATCCGACGTTCGCTTTCGTGGCTTTCCACGCGCGGAAAGCGGCCCGAGGTAAATGCAGTGTGACGATCAAATTGCTCCTTATCGGCTCGGTGCCACGGTGTTGCGGAAAATTACACGTAGCTGGCAGTTCTTTCGATGAAATTTCATTCAGACTATTCCTATCACTTTCCGGTACTCGTACGATTTTTTTCTCGTAAAAAAATTTTAAAGAGCGAAATTGCACTCGATCGTACTATTTACTATTGAATTTTTCCAACTTTTAGGCTTTTACATCTCGCGAATTTTTAAATGTATTTTAATCAATTCAATTTCCAAATATACCTTAGAATTTTAACGTATTAAAGGACTTTAATCTTTTTAACGGAATTTTTATTGTATAATAAGATGTGTATTATATTGTTTAATGATATTTAAATATTGTGACGAATAATCAGATTAGAATGTTTAATTAGACCGGAAGTCTCGATTAGATTTATTTAACTTGCGTTCAATATTCCAGTTGTTTTATTGCAAACTGATCATCTGCGTTGATCGTCGAAGCTCGAAGATATCCGAATTTGTAATCTTATCTTTCGACGAGCAGATCGTAGACACCTAACGACGTATAATTTTAAATTTAAAATTCAGTTGTTGAACTTCTTAAACATAACGTAATTCTAAAATTCAGTTTGTAAAATTTGGAATTTCAAAATTAATTTAACGAAGCAACTGCATTCTTGTTTTGCAAGTTTACGATCTTAAAAATTCATCCGAGTCTGTTAATTTTTCCTTTTTTCACGCGAGAATCGAACAGAAAACGCGATCCCAGGAAGCGTGTACAGGCGAATGAAATTCACCGCTATTCTTTGAAGTTCTCGCGATCCTTTGCGCAACGACAGAATTAAACTCGCTTGAATTCGCGAAAGTGCGTTTCGAAAATGTGATCGTGCGTCTCCGGTCGTTCAATTTCTCCGCGTTGCGACGCCTGTCGGATTTAAACGAGGCCAGTGTCTCTCAGCTGACTTTACTTTCAACAAACCGAACGAATGCATTCCTCTCCGGACCTGTGGAAACAGAGACGGCTGGGTTCGATCGAAGTGAAATGTTACGTTGTCGAACAATTTAGCCTGATAGTGGCCGTTGCGTCGGCTCTGATGGTAATAAAGGTCAATAACTATTTGTCTGACAAGATGCTTGCGCAATTGATAGCTAGGTGCCAGGTATTTCTGGCTGACGCATTCATCGGTGGTCACTAGATCGAACCGAGTCGTCTCTCCTTTCTTCTCCAACGAAATTTGTCGCTCCGTTTTATCGTTCGGTCGAGGAGGAAAAAAAGATTGAATAATTGTAGAGAGTAACAAAGATTTTCAACTGGTAGATTTATATTTGAAAAGAAGAAAATTTGTGGAATATTTGTAAAGATTTTTAGGCTTTTTGAGGTATAGTGTTGTTTAGTTAGAGAAACATTAAAAATTTTCCAACTACTTTTACATTGATTTTGTAATTGGGAATTTCTGTGCAATACATAATTTCTTCTGCGAGTTAATCCCAATGCAGGAATCTGTCAAGTGCCATTCGCATTCAGCAGATTCGTTTTTCGCAGCCTCTGTTATGCGTCTGCAATCTCTTTGCAGAGTTAGACACTATCCACTCTGGTTTTTACTTTCGTCTATAAATATCTACGCGTTTCTTTTCCGTTAATATTCACGTTCTGACATCGTTTCATTAATCTGGCTCGCATTTTCTATAGGAAAAACGTACAAAGAGTCGCGTGGACTCTTGAGGCAAACCTAACCTCAACCGGCGCACAAATATCTACGCATCTCTAAAGTGATATGGCTTTTTCCTTGCTCCTCTCGGCGGAATGAACATGCGAGAATAACGATACTTTGATATGTGCTGGATCGCGCATTATTATCAAACGAGTGTTAAAAATGATCCGAGATGTGTTATGCAGCTGGCTGAAAGGGGTACATTATTCATTTGATCTCTGCAGCAGCCTTGACGTGACTCGAAGTCAGCTGATACGGCGATCAACTGATATTCGCTGGTGTTGGCACTGAAGCAGAATTTATGTTCTTCGAACCTCGAGATTCGCCGATAAGTGTGGAGAAAATGAGAAAAAATCTATTTCATGTTTTACGAACTTTGTCCATATTGGAAGATCTAACCTTTATCTTGGAGCTTGCTATCTTTATTGTTGTTTTGTCAATGGGATAAGAGATCTATTGACGAATCCCCCTTAATATCTACGATCCTTTCGATTTAGAAATTAATGGGACTCGTCAATTGCCAGGCCTTGATAAAATAGTCAAAGAACGGATAAAAAGGAGGTTAATAGTCCCATCGATAAGTCTGATTAATTCTTGAGAGTCATCGAAACGTTAGTTTATCTATTCCTTTTTTTTCGGTTCAGTAATGGCGGCAGTCATTGATCTCTGTCATGGTGATAAGATTCAGCGAGTATTCGAGACTAACACGAAAAATACAGGTTAGTTAGAGAATCAAAAAAGAACCCAAAAGGTACGGTATGATCGTGTTAACCTGTAACGGGCCAACTCAATGCGCAAACAAACCTGATACATGATCCAATAAAAAAAATTATCAATTGCGAGTGACAATCGTGATTTGGAACCCAATAATTGTAACTAAAATCTAAGAAAGACCTGCGCCGAGACGCGTGTGGCCACCGCAAGCAACAAGCAAAACCAGCCAAGGTGCGAAAGAGGAGAAAAAAAATTGCGCGATAAATCGGCGCTAAAGAATTCGACCTTGCTCGACGTCCAGCTAAATACTCGTTACCGAAGAACCCATATACCCGGATCGATTCCAGCGAACAAGGCTCTGGCCTCTCTCTGAACGCGTCCACGGTGATCGATCCTCGGGAGCGTAGCCAGAAAACCGGATCCGATGGCGCGCGGCTCGCATAAAGAAGCGCGTAAACCGAACGATACTACTCGCGGCGACTTTGACGCTGTTGTGCCGGTCGGAGCCGCATCGTTGCCGGGCGTAACAACTGCGAAGCTGCAGCCAGTGCAATCGTCGGCAGACGGACTAACTTCGCATGACGTCACCTCAGCCAGCGTATCATTTTTAGCCCACATATACAACCGCGCTCCGCTCGAGGTTTACTCCCCGCCCTCGCCATCGTCGTCGTTCCACCACGTCCAAGTTGGCTCGCGTGTGGGTACGCGCGTATGGATGAAACTGGTGAATGCACACACGGCCGACGGACTCTGTGGACAGTGCGAGTGACCGAGTGCGCGGTATAGGCCAAACTCTTAGCTAGCGATAGGTTTGAGTCGAGCGGGCATCGCGACTGTTGGGCATCTTGACAATTTGTAACCTGTCGCGTTAGAGTTTTTGACACATGTTAGGATTATTAGGATTGTTCAAGTCTTTGGGAAGTGAGGAATTTGAATTGAAAGGGATTGCAGTCGTCGGACTTGACGATTTGAAATTTTTTTGGAGAAATTTTGCATAGACATCAGCGTCTAGACAACTCGTTGTCGGTATGTGATTGGTTTGAGTAGAATGCACTTGGTTCAAGTTGAATTTGTTCGGATGCGAAATCTCGCTCGAACACCTCGCTAGGTGCAAGTGTAGGCACGAGCTCATGTTTTTGTGGGAGATGGTAGGTTCCTCGATTGCATTGTGGGCGCTTTCCCTTGGCACTAGTGACCGAGCTGAAAACATTGTCCGCTCATACCGAGAGTTCTTGAGGACGATAGACTCGTGTGGCTTTGCGTCAGTGACTCTCATTCCCATATTCTGAACTCGTCGCGATTTTTTTTCAAACTCTCGACATATTATTTTTCAATTATTTGCCTGTATACCACCTACATACAGTCTTTATTTTCGATAAAATAAGTATCGATTCACTTCGCATTACCTCGTATTACTTTATGTGCAAAAGATCGAAACAAGGATGAAATATGAAGAAACAGTGTCATAACCTCAACAGCGTTTCAAACGAGAAAGGGAACGATGCGCGGTGGCACGTACGATGAAAAAACGTCTCGAAAGAACTCGTAAATGATGAGATAGCTGGGGTTTGAATGGGAGAATGAGTACGCTTTCAGCAACTGGGGTTGCAGTGCTTTTCGCAGGGACAGTTTCAAGAAAAGCCACGGAATTCGTTAACCTCAACGTTAACGAATGTTTAACAAATTTTTATTATTGCATCGTGTCGTTTAATTTCGTTCAATTAATGGTATTATAAACTGAAGAAAGTTGCAAAATTTTTAGATTCTCAGAAATAAGGTTGAATTATTGCCGAGTAACCGATGAATTTCCAAGATTCGTCCATCACCAAACGTTATAAGAAAATTTATTAACAATTGAACAAATTATACAGTGTGTATTATCCATCCGTAGAACTTTCTTTATTTATAATACTGTTTCAATTGATCGTCAAGTTGACGTTGTCGTTTTCGTTTATTATATTGTCAGTTAAATGTGAAAGCTTGAGGGATATTTATGGGATATTTATTGGTTAAGTGGAACGAGTTGATGACGGGGAATTTTTGGTCACGTCGAAAGTAAATTGACAGGAGGTTGGACGTTTCTGGCAGCGCTGGCCGGAATGTGCATCGCTAGCGTGGAGTAAGGACGAACCGAGGACAATAGCTGAGGATGCATTTTTGTCCCCGGAACGTTTGCTGAATCTTTAATACCCATGGGAGTGGTTTCGTTCACCGAGATATCGCTATAAACTCGACTGTTACACTGCCGCTTCCTTGGAAACCAGTTTCGAAAAACACCTGTAGCGTTCAATAACCATCGACGATTGTCAATAATAACGTCGTCAGGTCACGATTAATTTAGAAAATTATCTAATCTGTACTAATTAGATATAATTAAGTATAATTACAGTCCATATAATGTCATACTTTGTCGCTACAGAATTTTTATAGGTTATGATTTTCGTTATCTTGAAGTATTTCCGTCTGTCTGTCTTCTGAAATACCTCCCCGCGTATCAGTGTATATCCTTGATCGTAGAAATTCCGTCAAGTTCGTGTATCGAACGTCGTGGCCGGGGATAAATCAATATTGGAAACAGTACGGGGGCTAGATGTTCGTCGGCACGAGCAGCCGAGTCACGAGTGTAAAGGTTAGGTTTGCTTATCTCACGCGAAAGCCGTATTAATAATCCACCGTGCTGTGGTTTTACGTTGCTTAAATGGAACAGCAGACTTCGCTTTTAGCCAGCCGTATGAGGAATCCGGCGATTTAACGATCAACTTTAATGATAAACTAGCAGAAACTGCAGTTTCTGCCTGTTATTTTTCGTCTCGGGTTTCGAAACTTGCGGTTTCTCGTCTCATTTCGCGTACGCTCGCAGTTCAACGGCTAATGACTAGGGATGTTCGGGTACCCGACCAGTCAGGTCGGGCGAGTACCTGACGCATACGAACGTTCGGGTTTTCAGGTACCACGACGCTCTTAAGCCTGTTCAAAAAAATCAGATATAGCAGCCCAATATTTTCGGGCTCATTGTCAGGCAGATTCGACTGAGTTTATAAAACATTTTTGTTTATTTAGAATTTGAGAATTCCTACATCCCAGTAATAT
This sequence comes from Melipona bicolor, assembly GCA_030673865.1. Classification (NCBI taxonomy): domain Eukaryota; kingdom Metazoa; phylum Arthropoda; class Insecta; order Hymenoptera; family Apidae; genus Melipona; species Melipona bicolor. Next base: position 1,977,169 of record JAHYIQ010000020.1, read on the forward strand.
TATTAAATCGATTAATTGCTAAAAAAGTATACAAATATACGAATTAAAAACTCCACGCTGAATTAAATCGTGGAGAGTCGACCGAGCATTTCCGACTCCTTGCGATTGGAGCCGAGAACCCATCAGGCTATCCGACTCTTTGTACATCTCGGGTACCAACCCGACCCGACCCGACCCGAATCCGAAATATCGGGTACCCGCACACCTTTATTAATTACCGTTCCCTTCTCTTGAGAAACGTGACTGGTTCTCTATTGCAAGTTGTCGGAACGTCATTAGTCATTAGATAAAAGATTGTGGTTCCGTATTCCAGGGAGTTTTTGGTTAGACTGCGTTCTAACTAAACTTAAGTTCTCATCTTTCATCTTCTCACATTAGCTGTAAATTAAAAAGAAAATCCTAAAGTATATTGCTACAACCTCCTGGCTACAAAGGTAACCAAAGCTTACACTCTGAGGAAGAAAGTGAAATTAAAACGCATACAATTCTGGTTACCATTTGACGCAACCTTAAATTTAGAATCCACTATTGGCGAAGCGAATATATATAGAGAATTAGTGCAATTTCCGAGACATTGCCTCGCTAGTCGAGGGTAAAACCAAGCTGGAAACCACACACACACACAGACGAATTGTCGGTTCGGTTCCGTTTATTGAACCGTATCGCGATTACCGATCACGAAACCGTGGAGAACATACATAGTTTCGTCCGGTGGTTCGCGTTGTTCGTTGCTGAACGATCGTTGACAGGACACGCGCCACACGAAATTCGAGGCGGCTCGCGCGCACAAATTGCGCCAGCAGCAGCAGCAGCGGCAGTTTCGTCCAGACACCGGTTGCGCTCGCGTGCACTTGTTCACGCAACGCGACATGGCCTCCGGTTATCCGTCGCTTCTTTTCTCGTCCCGTCCACGCTAATGGGCGTTTCAGTCTGCCTGCAATTGCATTATACGCGCGCGTTATGCAACCACCGAGGGCTCTGGCTCACACGCCCTCCCTCTCTCATCCCCTTTTTGCTGCTGCTCGCCTTTTCAAGGGTGAGTTCCTGTGACATGCACGTTGCGTTTTCAAGCTGATAGAGTATCTTTCGACCGCCTCTTCCTCCCTCTCTCTCTTTCTGGATTTGACTGTTTTTGTAAATTCGAGCGGTTTGCGTGTTGAAAAAGCAATTCTGTATTTTGCTTTTCGCAACGTGACACGCTGGCAGAGTGGAACAACATGGCAGATCTTGCATTCTGGTGTGAAACCATTCAGATCTGCCATCGGAAGTGTCGTTGATCTCGCAAGTTCTTTTTTGAAAAAAGAAATTTAATATCCGTTGCATATTGTCACGAATTTAAAGTAACGTGGAAAATGTCACGTTCGTACGCGATAAGCAAAGTCCACGCCGGTGTCTTTAGCACTAAGGTCGAACGGTGCAGTTTTTTCTTTCCAGCGCATAGACTGGATAAGTAGTCTCGTGGTCTTGAACGTGACGCGGCCATCATCGTTCGCGGTGAATATCCTTCGAATTCCTTTGTTCTTGCTCGCGCCCGAGGATCATCGGGCTCTTCGGTTTGACGCGTTATTGGATTACGTTCTTTCTGCGGTTTCTTTCTGCTCGCATTCTCGCAAACACCGCGTAGCGCTAATTTTTTTTGTTCTTTTTAACATTCTAGCACGTGCATCGGATCGTCATGTCTGTTCCTCGATAGGTGGATTTGAGCCAGTGACTGATTTTTAGAGTCGTCGAGAACTTTGCAAAAATTCCAGAATTTTTCAGAACAAGAAAAGCGAGACGTAAAATTTAAATATTTTTCTCGAATTTCGAACGTTCCGCTAAAAGAGAAATCCACCTTCAAAAATATTGGCTAAATTCCGTGTTTTCTAAATTCTCGAGTAAAAACATTGTTTAAGAAGTATTTTTTCATATTCCACAGAGCTGATGGTGAAAATTTACTCGAGAATCGTAGAACTACCAAACATTTTGAATATAGTTTGCCTATTGGGTAACCTCGCGCACATGCTGTGCTTTGCTGTTAATCAGCAGAATTTTCATGACCGGCGAGATCGTGCGATGTTCGGTTCGACTTGTAACCGTGGAGTTCGCAATCGCGTAAATATTTATCGGTGGACGAGGGGTCACTCGGCGGAAGTGGTAACATCGGTATTGGTATAGGTCAGTTTATTTTCGAGCGGAATACATTATCGATCGGGCCGTTAATCGTTATGTATATGCGACGTAGGTACGCAAGCCAGACTGACTGTCGCTTATCTCATTCCTGCCTTTTGCTTCTCCTTTTTTCGTCTCTTTTAGTAAGGAGTAAAAAATGGTCTGCTTGCACGAGAGAAAACGCGAGTCGTCCTATTCGAAAGGGCTTTGAGAGTAATTTCGGCAGTTTTGTTTGCATATTAATTTACGTGGAAACGTAAATTTGAAGTTTTAAAAATAATTTAAGATCGAAGAGGAACGAGAGTTTATCGGGGATTTTCTAGAGCAAACAAGTTTACTTTCGTGCGAGTCGAGCACGGTCAAGGCTGAGCGTTATTACGCTCTCTCTCGTACGCCGACTGCAAATTACTATTTTCATTTTTTCCTGCCCCTTTTTTTCTCTTTCTCAGCGCCTCAATACAAGAAGATCATTTGCACGCCGTGTCATTGGCGTGCCGGTTGTTTTTGCGTCCTCGTGCGCAATCGTGCTCGTTGTCCTCGAGCAAAGTGACATTTCATATCTGCGTTCGGCTTGAATTTTGCGGAAAACCGGATAGAAGTGAACGAAACTCCAAACTCTGCGATTGGAACGATTCTTTAAAACGACGAATAATTTACTAAATTATTTTAAAATTAAAATTTTACAACTCGCAATTTTGCCACCAGCTCTCTTCCTTTTCGAAATATAAATTTCAAACGTAGTAGAATTCAGATTCACAGACTCCTGCTGATACTAAATGGTTCCACGAGACGGAGTGGTTTCTTGATTAATTCGAGATCCTTCGGTGGGGGAATTCCCCAGATACTTTTGTCACCTGTCAACCGAGAAAGGGAGACCGCCCTGTCAGACTCTGTTTCTTCCCTATTCCCACGGCGTGTCGATGATTCTCAAACTTGACAGACCTCTGCCCCTTTCCGTCTGAACCTCCCGTTTAACCGTGACGTTACGTAAGCCTTGCAGTTTTGCCGAGGTTTCCGCGCGAACAGACAGCCGTCTCTGACATCGTCATCCAGCCAATCGATTTCGTTTTACTTGGCCGCCGGATATTATCGCAGTCTTGTTCAAAGATGTTCTGAAAAGCCTAGAAGGAACACTACGTCCAGTATCGTGCACCAATGTCGTGCTTCGTCATTCGGGTTCTCCAACGGGAGATTGGTACGACTGGTACCACTATATCTACATTGTCACCATGACTAGTCTTTTCGTTCTCTCTTGATATTACTATTTTAGTGATTTTTCTATTGAAAAAGAAAAAAAAATGTGACCGTCTGTATATTGATATTGTGCACCTGTGTTTTGGTTCATTTTGGCCTCAGTTTTTTCCGCTTGTCGTCTTTCCTTTTTCTTTAATGAATATGAATATGATAATGAAACTACTGTAGACGTTGTAAAGAAACTACGTGCTATTAAAGTTTCACGACGAGATTATTTTCGGAAGAACGATCCAAGATAGGATGGTATTCAAGTCGGATCCCTCGCAAATCCCAAGAATCTGGAATTCAACGAAAGCCCACGAAGAACTTCCACCAACGGGGAAAAGAATGTAGGAAGCACCGAAGAATCGTAGAACGAATTAATTAACCGGTAATCATCGGGCATTGTTCGTTCATGTGAACCAAGGAAGTGAACGAGAGAGAGAGAGAGAGAGGGAGAGAGAGGTTATACGTCAAAGGGGGCCCGAACGAGAGAGGAGGAAGAAGGAAGAGGGCCGTAGGTATCGTAATACAATACTATTAGTTGAACTTGAGCTACTTATGAATGACCTTGTCTGGTTCAGGCGCACAGTTTCACTCATACCGACTCAACACGTCGTTGGCGTGTCCTGTGACTGTCGTGTGCGTGAATGCATGCCCTGTTGTGGCTGTGTTCATTGTTTTTCTTTCCTCTTTTCACGCGCCGGCTGGCCCGTGTATCACAACTCGCAGCTTGGATATCACAACAGTAGACGGGGTCTGTTTCGTCGGTCAGTGAAACTGTTGCAAAATAGAGGTGTTGCGTTTCTCTGTTGCGAATTCCCAGCGGATTCTAGACGCTTCGTTGACCAAATGGCGCCTCGCGTTCGTTACCGGGCCCCCTTTCTATCTAGACGGCCCGCGACGCGTTGGATTCTCGAATTTTCCAACCAACGAGTTACGCACAAATTTTTTTTACTCTTCTATGAAATTTTACCAGGGAAGAATTTCACCAGGATCGTCGTGAAATTTAGAAGAAATTTTTCCATGCAAAAAAAATTGCTCGCCATTGACGCAAGTGCGACGGACTCGGGGGCAAGTAACATTATTGAGGCAATTGCTATTCTCCTTGGCGCGGCTAGCGGTCGAAGGACAATGGGGGGGAAAGAGATCAGCCGGTAGGGAGGGCAAGAAAGCAGGAAGGAGAGTAATAGGAAGGGAGCGAGAACCGGGCGAACAATGTGCGTGAGCCTCAACATCTGTCCGGAAGTGCGTAGACGCCTTCCATTTTCGTTTTCATTTGCATACGTTGTCCACTGTGCGCGCCTCGCCTCGTGGCGCGATGCAATCGCGTCGAGTACCGTGGCAAACGGGATCGTTGAGGACGCGTCTTAATTCAACGCCTTGCCACGGTGTCGCAGAGTTAAGTAGGTTCGGAGAATTCCTTTCAGTCAGAGGAAACTTTGACTTTTGGTCTCTGGCGACTTCTTACGAATTCGAGATGGCATTCGAGCGTCACACGTAGTTTCTTTACATAGTTGCATATATAAAAAAAACTTTGCAAACAGAGAAACGTTATTTTCCTCTCTACCAGATGTTTCGCAGTGTACAAAGATTTAGAAAACTCCATCTTGCAAGAGTATCGACGAAAGGTATCCTTACGAAATGGCGTCGTTCTTAAGTTTTTGAAGGACCGTGAGAGATCCGAGATACGCTTCTCGGATAGCTGCCGGGAGGGAAAAGTTTCAGGAATGTTTACTGTTTCGCGAGAAATTCGTAATCTCCGGCAGCGATGCTCGGAGCTCCTCGGAAGTGGTTCCTCCGCGTTCCCGCGCCTTTTAGATCGCATCTCTCGGCGAATCTACCGGCTGGAGGGTCGAAGCCGGATAAGCGGCCTTTTAAAATTATTGCGAAAGATCGTCGCGGAGATGGCGACTACAAAAGCCGGTGACAACGAATGTCCCTCTATAGAGAGGAGACAGCCGAATATCGACGATGGTAATTCACACACAATGCCCGATTAAATTACTGGGCGTTTATTAAAGATTCGAATGGATAGGGATCTCAGTTTGAAAGAAAAAAAAGGAAAGAGAGAGAAGAGATACCGTCAATTGTACTCGTCATTGTCTTCTTCGAAACGAGATCTCTTCTTTTTTTAAGCAACCAACGAATGTTTCATTAACGAAGGAAACTTTAAGAGTGGCATTATTAGACATTAATGATTTGCAAAATAGTCCAGATGGTCACAATTTAAATACTCCAAATTGATCTCTGACCATGTTCAAAACGATCCAAATATAGTGCCACTAAATACTTCCATCTCGCCGCGCGCAACGTATTGCAATAAACCGTCAATCTGCTCCCCTCGGTGGCTACAATCACAGTAATCCCAAATAGCTTATATAGTCATGATTTAAAGAGGAGTATCCGAATCGCCAAGTTCCCCAGAGAGATTGAAGAGACAGGGTCGCCACTGTGCCAGTTTAATTTCACATTGACGTAGGTCCAGGGAGCTGCATTGTCTGTGGCACAGTGTGTTCGCATGCGTAACACCACCACCACCACCAGGGCCGTCGCGTTGCGAACCAGACTTGATGCGTGAGCTCGTTCTTTGTTCCTATCTTCGCGTGAAGTGGCCACGCACAAACACAACGCTGCACGCCTGCGTGTACGTGTGTGTGTGTGTGTGCACGAGCACCTCGACCGACGATCAGAGAGGGTGAAATTAAAAATACCGTGAAACCCTCGGTTGCAGGCCGTCTCTATGTTTTCCTCTGACGCGTTCAGGGCCGTCGAGCACGAAAACGGAGCCCCCGTTTTTCTTTTGCCTGCTCGATCGAGGCCACACCGATGATTTATAGGGTATTTACCCTTCTATTTATGGGCTGGCTGAACGGTCGGTTCTAATGCTGCTCTCGAGAAGGGGCTACGCGATTACTGTTGGTATTATTATTACAAGATCCTGTTCCATCAGGCCCCTCTTTACGTGATTCGAGGAAAAATTTTTTCACCTACAGTCGCCAGTGAGCGACTCGTAAGAGGAAAAAATTGAAAGAACAAAAAAGAACTAAATTACTAAATTACTAAATTGCCAAAGAACTGAAATACCAAGGTAATTAAATTTATAAGTAAATTGCTAAAGTTACTAAATGTACGAATTAAAATACTCGAGGTTCATTTTTTAGTTGACAGGATAGTTTTCGTAATTTAGGAACGAGAGAAATGTTTCATTATCGGAACGAGCAATGGCGGACATATTAAATTCATCAGCTTTGTGACGGGTTTGCCAGGATCGTTTCAGGATCTCAGACGGTGCCAGTACGTTCCTCTTTGCATGCGTATTTCATGGGAATTAATTTTCCGGCTCCTAAGAGAAATGCACGTGCATTAAGAGCAACGTGCTTCGCGATCCTCTGCTAAACACGCGCCATTCCATTTGGAGGATATTACCATCCTCTCATTGAAAATTCCCTAGATTTTGACAGGTTCTAATTACGATGCTCAAAAGTACTAATTCTAATTGTTCAGAGGCAGCTAGAAACCAGCTAGTTTTTTCAAGTAACTTTTCAGTCATTTTATTTTGCTCATTAAAAATTTCTAGCTTTTTAATTTTCGTTTTTAGATTGTTGCTCTTTTAGATTAGCTTACCAATTATAAATCTTAAAGTATGGTTAGTATTGTTTCTCCAAAATCTTGGGATACAAAGGAACCTCTAACCTCAAAAAAATTAATTCTTTCTTTGTATATTATCAATGATATTATAGTAACTAGATGTTACTAGACAATATTACAGTAATCGCGCAGAGGTTAATAGATGGTTTCTGCCGTTCAGGATTCTTGGACCTAATGCATTTAATTCCGAAATTAAATTCTTGTTGACGACTATCAAACATATTACAATGATTAGGTAATAATAACTTTGCAAAGGGGTTGAGCAAACAGAGGTTAACAATAGTAAAGGTTAATAATAGCGTCTGAGTTAACAAACAGGTTAAGCGATAAACCCTCTGTTTGAAATTTCTCGACCCAGCGTCAAAAATTTGTTTCCTTTTCATCCATTTTCAATTATAGCAAGTCCAACAAATATTCACAATTTAACCACACCAGTTTTAACCTAACTTTCATATACATCAACTTTTCTGGTTCGAGATAATGATAAAACAGCAACAAATAAGAAACGATATAGTTAATTTTTCTAATTAATGTGCAGACAAATATTCAAATATTCCAATGATCCAATAATAACGAAAAACTTGACCTATATATACATATATATGTATATTCACATTTATAATGTAGTTTTTACATTCCTGACGTATCATTTACGTATCAATTCAGATAAAAAAGACAGTATTTCTAAAACGATTGTATTTTTTCTGTTGGCAGATGGTGGTGGTGGTTGAGCACCCGTGGGAGGAGGGCGGCAGCGGGGCCCAGGGCGATGTGGCTAGCAAGTGGGAAAGCTCGAGGAGGTGATAACGACTTCTGACCTTCCGTGAGAGCGCGTACCGCGGCATAGACGCCGTCGTCGATCGTCAAGCTCACTATTCGGAAGAAAAACGGGAAGAAAGAAACGGAAGAAGAAGAAGTGGAGAAAACCGACTACGAAAACTATCGCGAAAGAGAAATCGTGAGACGAAGACGAAAAAGGCGAAAGGGTGCAGATAGAGAGAAAAAGAGAGAGAGAGAAAGAGAGAGAGAGAGAAAGACAAAGAAACTCAGAGATAGAGAAAGAGCTCTAAAGGGGAGGAAAAGGAAACATTAAGAGGAAAGAGAAAGAGAGAGAGAGAGAGAGAGAATAAATAAAATTAGAGAGAGAGAGAGAGTGAGACAGAAGGGAAGGAAAAGAAGATAAATCCCTTTTTCGTGGCCAGGTTGAGTACACACACAATACATTCTCCTTTTGCAGCGTGATATCGCTCCTATACATTTAAAAAAGAAAGAACAAAAAAAAAAAATAACTTCTACCTTGAGAACATACCTCGTGCGTACAAGTACCTTCAAACTTAACCTCTTTTTCGCAGCGTAATAGTGCCTAGGCCCCTCCGAAGAACGCGACTACAAATAATAATATTAATAATAATAAAATAATAATAATAATAATAGTGATAATAATAATATTAATAATAATATTATTAATAATATTAATAATTAATAGCAACGTTATAAATATATATATATATGTATATATATATATGTATATGTACATATATAAATCTATACAGAAAGATCTAATGAGAGACGAGGGAAAAAAATTTTAACGTTTTAATCGTCGCCATCTGTTTCGTTCAACTTGCAAGTCACAAACAATACATAAGTATACATAAACAAACATAAACAAACGCAAACCCAGTGACGCTATCTGTATATGTATACGGACGTGAACGTCTGCGAGAGAGAGAGAGAGAGAGAGAGAAGATCGGTCTGTTGAAATAAAGATCGAGACTGATCGAAGATTGGACAGAATCTAAAGAGGAAGGATCGTGGTGGTGCGTTGATAGATCTTATCAGGAATTCACGTTGATAACGGTACCTCTCCCCTTTCAAGCCTCCCCCCGCCCCTCCCTTTCACCCTCTAATCGATTAATACGAACCAGGACAGCGAAGTACCTGCAGACACAGATATATTTATAAGAATAATTTATATGATATATGAATCTATATATTATATAAATAGAAATGAATATATGATACATACATACATACATAAACAGACAAGAGACACCGATAGTAATAAAATAATAAAGAAAGAGGAGCCTGGCGAAAGGCGACAAGTAACAGCTAAAGGCAAAGAGAATAATAATAATAGTAATAGTAATAACGATATTAATAAGAATAATCATTGTTACGACTAATAGACGATAGTTGGTAAGAGAGAGAGAGGAAGGAAAGAGGAAGAGAGAAGAGGATCGTACAACAGAGTGTGAATGCTTAAATAATTCTAGAACGCGCTACGATTTAGAGTACTTTTACTTTTTTGCGGGTCAATCTACTCGGCGACTGCGGAGCCTGTTCTACATATACGATCAAGGTGAGTTTGATGTTCTTTTCTGCTAGGTCTAAGGCTCGTCTATAGTCAGCCGCAGAAGTTTAGGAAACACTCTCACAGTATTTAATTACGCGAAGCGAGACAATCAGATCCCTAACTCGACCATATCGAACGCTCGCGAAACTCACTAGGCAACAAAGAGCACATCCTTGGCAAACAACCGAAACGAATCCGCTTCCTCGTTTTCATGAGAAAAAAGACACGAGTTCACGATTGATCGGCACGTGTTGCGAAAATCGTTCTCACGCAACACTAGAAATTGGTTTGAACGTTTTAAACCAGGATTCAATAGAGAGACGTTTCAATGGACAAAGCATAGTATGTTTCTGCTTTCCTACACTCGTTTCTTAAATGTTGCATTCGCGTCAGACGGATGTGTCGGACTTGATCTCATCCCTGACGCATCAGATAACGCATCGGCGGCGCTGCTTTCGCGAAAATACAGGCCCTCGAGAGGCGGGTTTCGTTAGCGAACGTTCGATATCCATGGTCCGGAAAGCGGCGGAACTTTTACCGGGGAGTTGCTATCTGGCAGCGAGAATCTTCGTTCTCGCGCGATAATTAGCGGCCACTAGTGAACGAAAAGCCGGCGATCCGCGCCAAAGGGGAGTCGCACGCTCGCGAGTGAAAGGCCCGATACCTTCTCGCAGTTTCTTTATCTATTGGCTCGGATCTCCCTTGGTCTTCCTTTGCTTCGTTCGCCGCAAATTATCCTATGGCATATTCTTTCTTCCTTTCTTTGTTTCTTTTCTCGTCTTTTTTTTTCTTGCGATCGTTACTCGACATTCGTGGTCGAATCTACCCAGGCCAGCCACTTTCACTCGCACGAGTTCGCCAAGCAACTATTATTCGACAGGCCCCCTGTATGAAATTCACGTACGAGATCCTGCTGGCCTCGTTCTCGCGCTCTGACCCGCTGGCCGATGATTGACGTCGATTTGAATCAGCTCGAAGGTTTCTCAAGTTAATCTAGATTTTGCGTTCTTGGAAAGGCCGAAGCATGGAAATATTGTCAACAGCTAGCTCGAATGTCTTGAGACAGTTTTGAATATTTTCAATATTCAGTGTTTGTTATAAACGATAAGTAAATGTTAGTAATTAAAAATTTCTTAAATATCAAATTACGCGTGACACATGTTTCACGATACGTAAAACTGTACTTTCATGTCAGTTTCAAAGTATGACGAATATAATATCCCAACCTAACAGTTTCAAGCAGAGGTGTACACACGCAGGAAGAATAGAAATCTTGAAACTTCTCAGAAAGCCAATTAACCAGTCAAAGATTATACAAAGATTGTACAAAAAATTTTTCATAGCGATTTAAGTACTAGTGCACTGAGCATGCACAGGCGCATCACACCCGCTGCGGTAGGTGATCCGATGGTTTTTCATGGTGAAGCTAACTAACGGGTATCTTGGCGAATCGTTTGGCTGACTGGTAGCAGTAGAGTCATTGTCCGGGGTTTACGTGACGAATTTCCCGTGCCTGCTCGTCTTCGCGAGTATCGTTCACGGCCACGCTATTCGCATTTTAACAGCTTTCTAAGAAGCCCTCTCGACAGCCTAGTCCGTGCTCCCTACTGCCTTCGTAGCTTCGCTATGCGGTCGGTTTAAACTTCTGCAAACTTCTTCTCTCCGCTTCCCTCCCACGCACACGTGACTATTTTCAACGATGCCGAGGAGCACAGCGGAATTTGATTTATTGTGCTTAGTTAACAGTCGTTCGCTATTTCGCCATTGGCAGGTTTGAGGCTAGTTTCCTTACTCGCAGTCATGGTTGGGTCGTATATCACGCAGAAGTAGTTGGTCTTTGAATTTTAGGGTACTTTGTTTTAATTTATACTTTGTGTTTTGTCATTCGCTAACTAAACACGCGTTTAGTTATTTTTGGTTATTGGTATGGTTTAAGGTTAGTTTGGATATTTTTACAGTCATGGTTAGGTCATAGCGTTATACGTTGAAACGACTATTGAGGTTCGATTAATTTTTAAAATTTTAGAGTATTTTGTTTCAAGTTGCATTTTGTTATTTTGTCGTTTCTTTATTGTTTTACATATTTGGCATTTTGTTATTCAGGTTCATTTTGCTATAGTGTTGGGTGATACGGTTTGAGGTTAGTTTCGTTCACGATCGAAGATCGCGACAAGAATCGATGGCAGAGAAACAATAGAGAAGGAAAAAAAAGTGTTTGGTTTACAGTTATCGGGGGTTCGTTGAAATTCTCGACACCGTTCGCTCACACGTGCTTCGATTACCTCTTCTACGTTCCACGAAGCCCGTTCGTGATTTCGCGCCAACTCCTCGGTCAATTGTACGCTACACTGTCGAGACAGACATTATATTTCATTATATTTCAATGAGACGTCAAATTCATTATAATAATAATAATAATAATTTTTTCCTGTGCGCGTGTAAATATATCAGAGTAAATTATTAGTTTGTTGTATTAAAACTACAATTTGCTCGATCAAATAGCCTCTTGTTAATTTTTATCAAACGAACTGAAGAAACGGCAACTTTTTCTGCTACATGTCGTAATTCTTCCTTTTTAATTTTCTACAATACACGCGAACTTGAGATTAACCCTTGCCTTATGATGTTTAGTCACGTGGCATAGATTGTGGTATTGATTTAGTAAGAACAGGCTGTGTTCGCAACAATTACTCCAAGTACAGATTGTAACTTCTTGATACTCGAGACTTGCCCAAATTACTCCAAAAAATGATTCGATATTACAATTTCAAGGTTGAACTTTAAATTTGAATCTTCCGATTCAACCACAAAATCTATAAATTTTAAATGTAATTAATCTAATTTCCCATTATTCTCGTCGGTTCGACAAAATAGCAGCGTCGAAGCAGTGGAATTTCGCAATTCGTAAAACCACTTGGCAAACCTCAATCGGTTAAACGCACTTTGCACCTTCCAGCTTGAACCTAGTCCAGAATCAAGATCTCAAACGCAAAGGAGAGACATCCGAATGACCCTGATTGACCCGTACAAGATTCCACGCACTCCGTCCTCGTGGTAGCGAGACATAGCCGAGGACGGTGTACACGCGGTATGGGTATGGAGGCACGCGAGCAATCGATAGTACGGTTCACAGGCACGCCCGTCAGGTTCCACGCGGCAAGCCAGCAGGAGTCGAAATCCGGCGCGTCGAGACGCAAAGTGTATACACACTCGCAGGAGCGTGCCAGCATGGCCGGTTGCGACACTTGTTTTGTGACCTGGATATCTCCGCTCTATACCCACTACCTCGTATACCCAGTTGCCTCCCCGGACAATCCCTTTCCTCTCTTCGACGCCCCGCTGCTACCCCTGCCCTTTCTGCAGTGTACGTGTGTCTGAAAGAGAGAGAGAGAGAGAGAGATCCGTCGATGCCATTCGAATATCTGGTTCACCGTGCCTCCCGACCGCATGCCAGTCGTCCCACCCTTCATTGCCAACCCCCTCTTCTCCTCACGAATTCTTGCAGAGAACCCCGTGACCTCGGCCTCTCGATCTTTCTGCTCGTGCGAGGACAAAGTGCATTTCTCGTGCGTCAAAGGGTTGGACACGTTGTTCGGGGTGAGTGTGGATTAGATTTGAGGTGAGACTGAATTATTGCACTCTATAGGAAGTGACTTGGTTTGGGTTCTGGTTAGGTTTAATTACGAGAATTTTTCAGAACGTGGATAATTCGATTGTTGAAAGTGTTTTGATTAAATATGATCTAGGTTTTTCGAAGTTTTAGGTAAAATTAAATTCATTTTTGGCTGAATAGGGTTTAGATTATTTTAGTCTAGAGATTTTTTTTTTGAGAATTTATTCGTGGTCGGGCACACGAAAGGCTCACGACAGGAGACGCAGGAGAGTAACCGGGCCGTAAAAGGATCGTGAATCGGTCTCTCCATCTGAAATCGCCGGCAAGTCCATGTTTGGTCTTGGTTATCTCGTTTTAACAACGGAAACCTTTGAATTGCTTCATCCTGCTACGCTTCTTCCCTTTCTTCATATTTGCATAACTCGCTTGTGGAACAATGATTCATCAGCCGGCGTCGTGATTTTCCATGTGATGTTTTATCTTCGTGTCCAAACATCCGTCTTTAATATTTTATTTAGAGAGCATTGAATGTTTAACTGTTTTTTTTTTTTTCAAAATTATCCTGGATCTAACCACCAATAGTCACAACGATCCATCGATGTAGACCCCCCCATAGAAAGTACACGTCATCGAGCATCGTAGCAACGATTCTGGAGCAGATTGTCGCGAGAAAATTGAAAGGTGCGTGTACACGTGCGTCGCGGCGCGAGAGCACGAAGAACACCGGATATGGACTAGACTAGAGCCAGACAGGCCGGAATGGAAATCAATACAGTCTCAACACTCGTCGGCTTCTCCCAGCCACCCCCTCGTTTTCCAACGTACCTCATTCTCTAGTTATCTCTCTTTTTCTGACACCTTGTCCCCCTTTCTTTCTTTCTTTCTTCCTTTCTCTCTCTCTCTCTTTTTTTTATCATCCCTGGCTCTGGCTCGTCGTCTTTCTTTCTTTCTGGTAGCATCATTGGCTGCCAGAGCAGTTTCCAGGTCTAACGCGGATTACACGCCGCTCTCGCACAATGGATCCTAAGATCTCAACAGAGATCTCTGATCACTTCTTTCTTTTGGATCTTTTCTGTCTCCCTCTCCCTCTATCCTTGAATGTCTGATTGTCTGGGATCTTCAGTTTTAACTTTTCGAAAAGTATTTTTGTCGAAAGTAATCGGCAAGGCTAAAATATTTTTCTTAGTAGAAGATTGAAAGTTACGGATCTTTTGTATTTCCGTTCCAAAAATTTTTGTTATTCCTCTCTGTTTTTACTTGGACTATTTTCGCAATTTTCATTTCGCGATAGGTTGCAATTTTTGTCGAGAGACTTTAACTTTAGCATAGTTTGACTTCTAAATTTACGCCTTAGGAGTTAAAACTTGAAAAAGCCCGAGTGTGAAACCCAAGTTTAAATTCAAATTTTAAATAATTACATTCAAAACTCACCGTGAAACAATGCTGTGCGCGCATCTCCTCAAGGAAAGAGGTGTCGTTGGAACGTGCGCCAAGTTCAAAAAATCGCCGCGTGGCGGCGCGGTTGAGTTGCAAAGGAGCCCAGAGAATTTACTAAACGTCACCGAAGACGAATTACAGGTTTCCATGCACGCCTTCGTAATTGACGGCCTCTTAATTGCGATCCAGAATCGCGTCCTTAATTGCGTCCCGGTGAAAGCAACATAGTATAACCTCCATCTTGCCGTCCTTCTCTCTCTCTCCCCCCCTCTCTTTCCTCTTTTTTCCTCCCTCTGTTTCTGTCTTCTCTTCTTTTTCCTTCTTTCTCTCGAGCCTCGCTCGTGAATTCTGGTTTCGTGGTCCCGGGACCGGTTCCTTTTCACGAGGCTCGCCTCGCTTATTGCTGAGTAAGTTCTCGTAATTAAAGATGACCGTTGCCAACTGAGCAAGGAGCCAGTCCGCACGAGACCGGACTGGTTATTTCACCAGCGATATCGATATTTGTTAAACGGAGTTTATCAACCGGGGGACTGGCCACTCAATTATTACGCATTGATGTTCGTGTGCGGTTTCATTTGGCCAATGTTTAACTGGCTGCATGTGATTCTTCGTAGATTGGGTCAAATGGCCACGCTGGCTGTTTACTGCCCGTTGTTTCTGAACGTGCCCGCATCGCTGATCCTTTTTTTTTTTTTTTGGTTCGCGTCTCGTGTACATACGGGATGTTTGACCGTATTTTTTACTTATGACTGAATCTTTTTCTTTTGGATCAACGTAATCACGTAAAATGAAAACAGCAGATCCCGAAATTCAACCGAGCTGAGGCAAAGATCCCGAGGAATTCCAGCTGACCGAAAATAGGGGAATAGCCGAAGCGAGTAGATACAGACACGTGAGTCAGACGAGAGAAATCGTGGCAGAAGCGAAGGGGGGAGGCCTCGCTATTATTTTCCAGCGGAGAAGGATGGCGCTGTCGCTCGGGTGGCAGGGGTAGAGCGCATTTTGAATAATAGAGACCGCGGTCTATTTATGCTCCGAAATCAATAGCCCCGCGTCTATATCGCCCGCTAGAACACACCGGCACGCCGTTCAGTGTCGTTCCTTCGTTGTTCGCATGCATTCACTCCACTTATAAACGCGTCTCATTGTGCTCGCCGGGAGCTGCTTCTATCGTTCATCGTGAAACCGGCAACTAGCTATCCCGCTTTTCCCTCCCTTTTTTTTTTCTCATTTTTCCTCTCTGCCCGTTTCACGAGAACTGCAGACGATACCCGTGCAGCTTCTTTGAACGTCTTTTTCGAACGTTTCGGAATTCGCATTGCGAGGCACTTGTTTGGGAGGAATTTGTATTTCCAGGTTAGATGCAGATTGTATTAAATTACTGAGAAAAGTTCCCCAAAATGAGATTGATCGATCTGCTCTTCAAGGGCCGAGACGCTTGAGGCACTTCTGGCTTTCGGAGAAAATCAACGAGCCAAACGAAAAACACGGATGTTCGAAGGAGGATCGAGGCTCACCTCCGAGAAAACATCTCGGAGCTCGCGTGTACGATCGGAGTTCGCAGTGTGGGCTCGAGATTAATTTAACTCCGTTTTACCTTGGCTTTTACACGACCCTTGCCACTCCCATCTTTCGCCGACTGGCGTGTATCGTGCCTCGTTCCTCTCCGCTTTATTGCAACGTTACAGCGATCCCTGAAACACAATCGCCTCTCTCCTCCCTCTCGAAGGAACGTCGAATATCCGCGGCTGCCCCGTCGCGAGCTTCGTTTCCTAATCGTTAATTCCGAACCGAAGTGGCGTAGGGTTTCAGTCGAACACGCGATTCCTCAGTCTTGTTCGCGATCCTGCGCCCCTCGGCGGCGAACGAACTCTCGCCTGTTGGGGTTCTCGTATGGGAGGGAATAACAAAATGCCCGCAGAGATCCCCGGAGACCTCTTTTTCTCTCTCTCTCTCGTTTGCAGGGTCTGTCATTCGCAACGCGTGGCAATGAAACCAACTGTGGAATCCGAGGAAACCATTTTGTGATTTTGTTCGTTCATTTGATTTGATGATTTGTGAAATTTGTAAAAAATTATTTAAATCAAATGCTTGCTATTCGAAAAATTCCGAAAGCGGGCGCTGAGATTAATTGTTCCTGTAATCCGTGAAAATTGAAAATTCGTGTAATTTGTTGTCGGGCAGAAAATCGTTGGGAATTACGCGTAAAGAGATTCGATGAAAACGGAATTTCAGAATCGGTTGGTCAGGTTCGCACGCCCTAATGGGTCAGCAGGAACACGGAGAACGTGTTCGAGGAAACGATGGAAACACGGGGGGAAGGGGGGCATAATTGCCGGCGTGTTCGTAATTCTTCGGGCTCTAATCGGTAATATCGGTACAGCCCAAGCTACTTAACGTGATTCAAGTAACAGAGACCGTTTTATCTGCGTTTGACAATCTGAAAGTAAATTTTCGACCCGAAGTAAATATCTTTGGCTCTTAATATTCGCAAAGTATTGCGAGTTTAACATTTCAAAATTGAAAACTTGTAGATCTTCAAAGTCCCTCAAAGTTTCCGCATGCTTTTGCAATCGAAATTTCGTAAAATACGTAACAGACGAACGATTATTACGTTCTCACCGAGCCATCGAACAAAAATATTTTCTCACGGCGCTCGATCCGACTGATTTCTCTCCGATTTCGCGATTCGCGAACTTTCCGCGTCCTTTCCAGCCCCGGATGGACTAAAAACCGCCGTGTAATTCAATCACCGAAGGAATCGAATTAGCGATCCTTTCGCGATCCGTGTTCGGCGCCATCGGCGCGGAGTAATTGCCATTAGAGATGGCGGGCCGCGTTGGTCGCAGGACGCCTCTCATGGAATATTATGCTAATACCGCGTCTGTACGCGGTAACGCGCGCGATACTACCCGCGTCGCAATTATCCTATTGAGCACCGTGAAGCTGTTACGGTGCACTGTACACCATAATAGCCATCGCCGGTTACTCCCTAGCCAACGAGTCCGCCGCAGACTCCGTGCCGAACAGGTTTCCCCCGATCTTTCAATCGGTTTCGGCGGTCGATACTCTTCCCTTTCTCCCCGCCGCTCTTTAAATCGCCACTTTGATCGTGCCAGTTCCACGTTCCGCCGATATCTCCTCCTTGCATTTTATATTACAGTTCTTCAGTCCAGCCCCGGTGGAAATTGTTTTGGTCGAAACGGTGATCATAGTTGTGCGATGGGCTCAATTTGTGCTTCTTTCTTTCGTCGTTTCGTTGGACGGGTTAAGTGGTTTTCGTTGTTTTGGGTTTTCGTGGCAATTACGATGATGGGGTGGAGTTTGATTAGTACGACGGTTTGTAGCGATTTTTGAGTCTGGAAACAGATGGGGACGGTTCTATTGGAGAATTGTGCGATTTTGTCCGCTAGAAAAATAAGGATTCAATCATTGAAAATTCTTTCTTTTTTTCTCTTTGTTAATTAAAATCACTACGGTATTATTATGGACTAATGATCTTGCCTTGGTACGAAATGTCGAGATTTTGTGTTTGAAACATCCTCCTGAAATTTAAAAGTGGTGTCTTAGACTTATGTATTACAGTGAATTTAAACAACGTAAAACGATTTAAAACAATGTAAAATTATGCAAACTGTGAAAAACTGAGGGAAAGTCCGCAAAACTACGAGAAACTAAAAAACAAACTGTACACAACTACGCCAAATCACGTAAAAATTTGAGACAAAAATTAAGTCCTCTTAGCTTGAATCAATTTTTTCCTCGTTGAATATCAGGGTTAAACGATAAATATTCATTTAGTACTCAGAGTTCAATAAAATGGATAAGAAAGAAAAATCGTACAGCAAGTTCGTACAAAGACGAAATTTAATCCTCCAAGACAGTGATAAATCTAGTCACGAAAAAGATTTCTCGGTGATTTTGAGGACGTTTGGATTTTGGCAATTTTCGAGAAAAAAAGTGTCTTTTATTTTTTTATTTTCTTATTTCGAACTTTCCTACGTAAAGTGTTGAAACAGAAGAAAATGAACCAACGTCTGTCATAGTATAGTATTGTTGTACAATTTTTATTCGACAATTTTTCATCGAGTGTGCGACTACTTTCGTCGACCGCAATAGGAAAGTGATCATTGAGAAAATGAAATAAAATGGCAAAATGAATAAACTGCTTCAGAAAATGGTATTAATTGCAAGTAATGAATCAGCAACAATTAATTGTGAGTAATTAATGGATCGTCTATAAATTAACAGCAGAGGGTAGAGTAATACTCAATAATGAATTATTAATAATTTATATATAGATAATTATATATAATTTATATATTATATAATAGCATAAATTATTAATAAAAGTTGGAGCATTCATCAATGATGAATTATTGTCAAAAGTACCGTCAATATTGAGATAAATTGCATTTCGTTAATTCTCGTTGAAATTATTTCGTTTCCACGATTCACTTTGTCTGGCCAGCAACGTCACGATTCACTCGCTTCGTTTACGAGAATAACGAACCATCCTTTTCATACTTTCCATTAACTCCTCTGTTATTTGAACTAAAATTTTCCTTAATGCCGTTTAGTAATTATACTTGAAATCTTTTTACTACGAAATTTTATTCTGAAATTCATAGAATTTTATATAATTTAATTATTTAATTTAATTCGCAGTGTTTGGGTTTTTTCTTGTTACTTTTTCTGAAATAACTTTAAAAGTAACTTAAAAAATAACTTAAAATAACTTTATACTCTATTTCGGACGAAAATGAAATTTGATCAAATTTACCTACGAACGCGTACGAATTTAGACGGAAAAATTTCATCGCATCGGTTTAATTTAGCCGCGTCGTTCATTTCGTGAAAAATAAAAATTCCAGATTTAATAAAATTCACTCCAGTTTAGCTGGTTGAGATAGCTTTCGTTCAGTTTTTCGTTTGTTATGTCTTTAAATAATTTCTGGTAGAAATCGCGTTTCAAAGACGTTGCTTCGATATTTCGTTCCAAAGAGCGATATCGATGTCACTCTACTTTGTCGCTAAATAGCTGATGTCGATGTTACTCGGTTTACTGGCGATATCGACGCAAGTGGTCGCTCTGTGACCGTGTTAACACGTTTGATAATGCTTGTAATTTATTTTGCGGTACAATTATTGCATCAACGTTACTCAGCATGGGCGCGATACGATCGGTCAGGGTTATCGATTACTCGAAGGTCTGCGCGCGGATTTCGTACCACCAAGTTACCGCCACGTTGCAGCATTATGAATTTCACGGATCTTTGATCATCCCGCAATCGTCGTTCCTCTCAACGAAACATTCGCGCTAATATTTATACAGCAGCATCGACAAAATGGATTAACTCTCTAAAAATTGCACCGGGAGTTTTTGCGATTTCATTTAGCAACAGAGAAACTGAAATTGTTGTGAGAGATGAAAAAAAAAAACGAGGAACAAAGAAATAATCATTTAGTTGCAATATGAAATAAAAACATGATTTTTTACGTTTCGCAAAATTTTATCGCTCGGTTCCACGGGTCATGATTTTTTCCCGAACCGTTCGTTTTTTCCTCGTATTGGTGTAACCCGCTGGCATAGAGCGTGCTACACAATGTACTACATAGGGAAAAACCGGTTGTTCTTTCTCTTTCGTCTCGCGAAAGCGCGAGTGGATCGAGGCAGCGAGACCGTGTTATCGATCGGACCCAGTAACAAGCCCACCTTCGAGAGCGTTTTTCAACCACTTCCGCTCCAGCGACGTCGGGGAAGCTTCCTCAAGGGGTGTAGGGGGGCAGGGGATGAAACTCTCGTCCCGAAAATCTCCTATCGGTTAATTGCGAGGGTTCTCTGCAATTGTAATTTCTCCGCGTGCTGTGAACAAAAACGGCGAAATCGTGTCGTTTCATCGTCGATAACGGACGATTCTGTTCTTTCTTTCCCCTCTTTTTTTTTTCATTTTTACACTTAATTAAATAGTAATATATAGTCAGATAATTGTAATGCAGGATGTTGGATTTTATTTTTAATTTAATCAAATCTTTAATTGTCAATTAAGAAACTAGTGGGAAATTTTTCTTCAAGTGGGGCGATTTGAGCGCTAAATATTAATCCAGAAACATAACGATTCGAGCGGAAATTATTGTTTTCAATCAATGAGTCCCAAAAAAAAAATTTCTTTTATTCACCGCGTAGGTTTACGTAATTCTAAAAGGAAAAGGAGAAAAAACTTTCGTGCATTTATCGAGAAGAAATCAAGTACACGATGAAGAATTTATGAGGTAGAAAGTGGGTCTCCGGTTTCAGTGATCCACGTGTTTGTTTCGCGAAGAATTGCGATCGAGAGGAAAAAGGTGCCTCGCGTGCCAACGCGATCGATACTCGCCCTCCAAGTTCGTGACCACGTTCTCCAGAATGTTCGTCGTAATCCTGCTCCTCAAAGGTCACGGTGCATTTCGAATCTCGCGTTTCACTTCCACTATTCTTTCTGTCTCCTTGCACCTTTCCCTTCTCCCCCCACCTCTGTCCCTCTTTGTCCCAGCGAATCTCGACGAATCGGAAATTATTCGGTCTGATTATTCGTTAAAAAAAAAAGTTTACTTCACAGAAAATATCGATTCGTAAGAAGTTTGAAGAAGTTTGTTAAAGTTTCTATATTTCAACAAATTTTCTTTTCTTTACAAAAGAATTTATTTCCAATTACCTTACTCTTGAACAGAGCTTAAAAACTGCACGACTTGTACCCCAGTACGATTCGTCTCACTGAAAGGCCCAAAAGCAACTGTTCTAAAATTAGGAAATGAAGACGACTTTTTTGCCATAAAATTTCATTGATATGCAAACATTTGAATCGATACAAAATAAATTACAGGCGCGACAACGCCACTTCTACTCGAGGTCTACACCACGCCTCCTCACAAATCACGTGACCCAAATCAACCAATCGCTAATTTTCATTGCATTAGCGTTGCACCTGAAGAGGCTAAAATCACTTTCAGTGATAAAAAGACACGTCTTCCTCCCTTTTCTCCAAACAAAATTCCTTTCCTCGAACAATTATATTTTATTATTCCTTCGTGTAATCGTACACTCGGTAGAAATTTCCTCGCTTGAGTGTTCCGAATAAATAGATCGAGCGTAGGAAAAAAGAGACAGTTGGCGACATGTGACAAGAGGAGATCACGCGAAAGATCCTAACCACGTTCTAATTGACGGAGACGACAGCGGCGATGCGCGTCGATAAGCGTCGAGCGTATGTATGTCCGAGGACGTCGAATGCGGGCCAAGGCAGCCGTTCGCGATTCGTCAGGCGTAAATCTCAAATACACTCGTTCCTTGCACGGACACTTACCCGGTAATTACATGGTTCCTTACCTCTGGTTACGTCAGCCACGACAGTCCAACTGACATTCGCGGCCCTGTTATTCGCTTTGACAATTTTCACTTCACCTGCAACTATTTCTCCTCCCTCCTGTCGTACGATTTCACTCGGTTCACAATCCTTTGTTTGGTATTCTTCAAAAACTCACTTTATTTTTTCCAACTATCAAGTGTACCCACAGGCAACGTTGTTTTTTGACACTGCACAAAATTTTATTTTATTTATTTTAAGAGTTAATCTGTAATATAATTTAGCAATATATTCAACTTTGATAGGCTATATAATAATGGGTTATGGAATAAGTTAAATTATCATGTCACTAGATGGTTTATTAAATTTGTAAAAAACGAATCCAATATCCCCGTAATATTACATTTAGTTTTGTGAAAAAAATTTAATCTTTTGTCAGATTCCGTCGATGTCGAAATTTATTTAAACGTCGAATCGAGTTGGGGAGAACTTCGGTTTCGACCAAAGCCTGGGATTTCGATATTTTTCCCAGGTAACCAGAAAACATGCAAATTTCATAAAACGCTAATCTTCCGACATCGATTCTACCAGCGAGAACGAGTTCAACGAGGGATTTGCAGCAGCCACTCGAGAATCCCTCGTTAATCTCGAAACGAATAGCGGAATTCGATTCGAGCTACTATTACACGCGATTCGTTTTCGCGTCGACTTCATTTTCTATTTAATCAACGCAAGCTCGGCAATGTAGCATCGAAAAATATTCCTAATTCTTTGTCTGGCCGTCGATTTAGTAATTTGGATTTGTTTAATTTTTCGAAATGTTTGATTTCAGTCTTAATTTTACTTTTGAAATAATCTGTTTCGCTCTCTGTCCCTGCTTCCAGGGTGATCGATGAAAATATTATTCACACAGTCGATAAAAAATTTTTAAACACTGCGGGTTGCTCGCCGAGAGGAAAATTTGTTGGAGGGGAATAAAATAGAAATGAAAGTGAAAGCGTCGCGCCGTGGAAACGAGCCACTCTAAATAACAGACAGCGGTGTGTATATGCGAGAGAAAGAGAAAAAAGAGAGAGAGAGAGAGGCTAAAGATCAATCTCGAGACAGTTCGTTGATTTACAAAGGGAATCCTCGATTTATCGATCGACGCAATTGCAGACAGGCCAAACGTGCAAAGTGAAAATTCGAAAATTCGTGGTGGACAAATTGTTTATTAATTCTTAACTAATATCACTTTCATTGTCGACGTAACCAAAAAATTGGAGATAATCGTAGCAGCTTAGTTATTTCAGGTGATGAAAATCAAATGGAATTAATATTAGTTCGTATCAGGATAAATTCCATCTTGGTAATTATCATTTTATTTGTCATTTAACCTGACCTAATCTAATCTGAAAACAAAGTTAACAATCTAATCTAACGTGGACAGAAGAAGAGCAGTCGCACAGTTTCTCCACGCGGTATAGAACGCCCGATCGAACACCTGATATCGTTTTCACGTGGGTTACGTCAGCGAGTAGTTGGCAGTGGTCGATCCCGAAGAGGGCGAAGACACTGTCCAATGCACTCGCCGCGCGTGTATTTCGGCGTTCAGGGTCCGGCGTGACCTGGACGTCGACTTTCAAAGCTACCCTTATAAATAGACATGGCCAGAGTTGGCAAAGATAGTGCAAGGCCGTGCTCGCCGGGAATAATAGCCAGGAGAAATGCACTCGCTCGATACTTTGCATCGAGCGCGTGTGGTTTACCTTCGGTTCGATCGCTGTTAAGGCCTTTGGTCTCCATTTAATAATAATAGTCCGATTCGACTAACTCCATCAGAGTTGCGTCCAGCATTCTTTTCTTTTTTTTTTTTTTAAATAGTTTCTTCAGTTCTTTCTTTCAATTTTTTAAACTCTTTTCCACGATTCAATGCTAAACTACTACTTGATGATCTGAATTATTCGTGTACTCTATGACCGAACGTTGCACGATGAAAAAATATATATGTATATGTATACACGGATCAATTTATGGTTGGGAAAGCTCCATCTATGAGTTACATGGACTGGAAAATAATTCGCTTCTTGAAAGGGCTTGAAACAAATCAAGTTCAATTTCCCTCTTAAGCGCGTGAATTTGGCTTCTCGAACGGGATAAATATCGCGACAAACGAGTATAGGAAATTTAAGGTTGACTGCCGGTCATCGAGTCGCCTTGAGAAGTTCATAAAACACAGGCCACGAGATTCATCACCGACTGGTAGCTCAAAATACAACCATCTCCAGAAACGAACTGACTAATTCCGCTTGACAAACAATGCATAATTCAGATGCGTCAGAGACAACGCCACGTGGTGGCGGGACAACGAGGCTCGGCCAAATTTCTCCTCGGCGAGTTCTTCCCTACTGCCGAGCGAGACCAAATATTTTCGTTGTATTTCACGTGAGTCGTGAGACACACGACGAGAAGCCGTCGTGACAAAGGTGGTTTTGGCAACAGTAGATTACACAATTGTTGGTGGGTGGAGGTAAACAAATACGTGCGCGACTCGTAACACGTATAGAAATTTCGTAACCTGCGGGGAATTTGATTTTGAAAATAAAATAGAACTCTGGATTAAGGATTGATGAAATTGTAGATTATCCGAGGATAGGTGAAGCATTCGGGACGTAGACTTTTCCAGCGTAGATTAATCACATCATAGGGCATTCAACCGCGGAATAATTAAAATTATAGATAGAATTTCAACCGAGAGCCGTTCAAATATAGAATATTCACGGGCGAACCTCTTTAAATTAATCGAATTATCAAATGCGCGGATATTTTGGGGAATTTAAGAAACTAATTGGGATAAAGGGCATCGAGTCGGATTTTGGAAATAACCATTGGAGAGTGAAGTAATTAATTCGAACAAAACTACAGAGTAATCTGTAAATTGTAGTCACGGTTAAACAATCGAATTATGCTACGGAGAGAAAAGAATTTTTCTTCGCATGTTACCTGTAAGAGAACGTTATAATTATTTATATAAAAAATCCCACTATTCTCGAATATCAGCCTAACCCAAATATCCTCATCTGACCCCACGATAATGTAACTACATCGATACAACCACTTGTTGCAGCCAGTCATCGAACCAAAATCCAAATCACAGACTATCGCACGTAAATTAATTAATTTGCAAAAATGCAAACCGCGATGACGCGTTCAAGGTTTTACATTCTTCGTTTTCACGTTCGTACTGGCGACTTGACTTGGGAAAGTCAAGGATGTACTGTTGCTCCCACAGATTCTCTGAAGACGCCGAATATATCGCGGTCGCAGGGGGAAAAGACGGGGACCGCAAAAAGTCAGACGAGCAAGGGCCTATTACTTGTTGTTCCACGACGTGTCTGAATGTCCGCATTATGCTCGGTGCCGAGTCAAGGCAGACACTCTCTGTATCTCATCGGGATATCGTGGCAGCCTCTCCCCCCTCCCCCCCTCCCCTGTCGCCCGCCTTCCTCTCGTTCCAGCATGTCTGAAACTGTCCAAGGGGACAATGGCGAGGTTATATCCGAGCAGACGAGAATGCATTGTTGGACGACATCGGTGAGAACCAAGGAGAAAAGCTACGTCACAGACGACCTGGAGGAGGGGCGGGGGCGTCGAGGACGGCAGCCGCCGGGACGCACTGATAACGCAACCGTGCCAGAAATCAGAGCACCGCTGCCGTTTTTCAATCGCGATTGCGCGCCGCGTTCCACTCCATTGAATTCTCATGGTTACTTTTATATTGTGCTCGGTTTGTACGCGCATCTGTACGGGGGACTGAGAGGAGATGATTCTCGAGAGTCGTTTTTGAAAATTTTAACGCGATGAGAAATAATTTAGAATTACAAAGAACATTTAACAACTCGTGTCTTTCTTTTATGTTACAGGTGAGCCAAATCCTATTTTACGTACTACGCCACTTCGTGGTTTATCTTGGCAGTGAGTAAATTGTATTTTTTATTCTCGTAATTTGAAGAGTTCCTCCTCTTTCCGTGAGGAAGGACTTTTTGAACAGCAACGAACGAAATGAACAATCATGGTCAGGACGTTTTTTTAGCAAGTTCTCACTTGCATTTTCTGCTACGAAACCAACAAGAATGCAGTTCTTTTCACGTGTTAAGCCCCTGTCACACTTGACACTCTGCATTCTAGAAATTCGACGATCGTCTCTTTCTCGAAGAAACTTCGAAACGAAACCAACAGGAATTTCAACGAGAGGACAATTCTTTTCGCGCGTCAAGCCCTTTTCACACTTTTATTTATTCCGCAGCCATCAACGAATTGTCATTTACATCTTTCGCCACAGCGCCCGAAAGCCATTTTAACACGAGAATCGCCCTTTCCGTGCATTAAGCCCCATTCACGCTTGAACTCCCCGTCCCAAACAATCGTTCCAGCGCTACGGGCCGTGTCGTCGCGCTGCGAAGAGGGCGCTGCTGACGCTATTCGGCCAGAATACAGGTTCGGGATTCCCAGAACCACGCTGGCTATCCGAGAAGCAGCGTGACGCCTCGTCCTGCTCGTTTTTCACGAACGAACGCCCACGTGCTTTTATCAGGATCTACATTCACAGTTGAGATCAGCGATCCTGGCTGGGTTCAAGGCCGATTACGAAGGCTTCTCTCTCTCGCTCTCTCTCTCTTTTCCCTTACTTTCGCCATGGAGGCCAGATTTTGCTACGCCGGCGCGTTTCTCGCTGATTTTTCTTATCTGTCTCGGCTGATTCTCGTTTCTCTCACGGCCGACGACATTCCTACGGGATCAAAACCGTGGCGCGCCTCTGTTTGCCTCGGCGAGAGAGCCGAAAGGACCCAGATCCTTTTTGCCTCTCAGTCGGCCCGCTCCCTTCTCACCCGAGAAGACTTTATGCTGATCCTCGCTTTTTCGGCGCGCCTCCTTCAATCTTAATTGCCGCGATCCTTGTCGATTAACGACGTGATTTCGCGAGTGAGACTTCCGGAGGGACAACAAGAGTTTGGCGTCAGTATTTAGGATTCACGGAGTTTGGGGAATTTTATCTCTAACGGCAGTAGTTGAAAAAAATTCATAACTGCAGTTAAAATAATCCTAGGCTCAGAGTTAACAAACCAAAAAAATCAGTCGTAATTTTTATTTCCTAGGGAATTATAGGTTTTCCTAGGGAATTATATCTAGTAAAAAATCCACAGCTACCACCAAAGCGTCTAAAATCACCCTAGATCCTAGTTTTTCAATAAATTCGTGATTTCTTCGAATAGTCAACGGTCAAACAGAAAAAACAGAAGTTGGCGAATAATCTCGAGACGAACCTCGTTCGCGATTTCTCCGTGAGTCCAAGCAAAAATACCGGGGTGAGCAACGTGCTTCGAAAGTATACACAAACGGTCGGTTGTGTGTCCGGTCATGTGCGACCGTGTAAAAAAAAAGAGGAGAAAATGATCGAAAGATTGGTGGAACGAGTTTGAGAAGAGAAAGAAGCGATAAAGCGGAGGAGGCGGAGGATCGCTCCGCCGCGGGAGGTCCTGGTGAACGTATCCGTGGCTCTTGACCTCGGCTGCGCCACTTCGACACAATTTCGTTCGGATTAAACAGCCACGTTCGAGCCCTTGTTCAACGCTAATGAATCAATTTTCGTCGATCGACTCGCTCGCAAGTATCCTTCTACAACTTTGCCCGTCCGTTTGTCCCCTTTGTTCGAAGAATCTCCACTCGTTTAAAACGCTTTAACTTTTCGTTTAACTGTCCCGGGGAATTTCTTTTTTTCTTGCTTAAAACAATTATCCCTGATGATGGAACTGATAGTCCTCGGGGTAGTCCTCCTTTGTAGTCAAGAATTCATCCAGATATTCTTCGCCGTGTAGTGGAACTATCGTAATTGTTAACTCGTACAAGTATCGTAATTGGCTTGTCGATGAAGTGGACAATTATTCCTCAGTGCTGTTAATAACTCTCGGGGAATTTTTATCGTTAAACGTATTTTACGTGCAGCTCGCTGTTACTGAAAACTTTCTCAGAAAGAAAGAAATTGATATCGATTAATTTGTCCGCCGTCAGAGTTTACGACGAGATTAAGGTTTCCCCGGGGGGTTGCCCTCCATTTTTCACCAGATAATCTAGCCGTGGTCGAAACGGTGGCCGTGACAGGCTGGCCAATATTAAGAATGCAACTTTCCCATCTGTTCTTAAGGTTTTTACGGGTAACTATAAACTCCCGTCGACGACGCTGCCTGGCAGAGTTATTAGGCTCGTTAGAGCAAAGCCGCATTAAAGAAGCGAATTTGCGAGCGGTCGGTCGCAATTTATCGATTTCACGGGAAGCTTACGACGAAACGGGCCCTGGCTTCTGCCCGTTTGCGAGCCGGTCAAAAATAATCAATTCCGCCAGGAACAGTTACACAGTATCTCGCCTTTCATTTTTACGATGATCGATTCGTTAAACAGCCATTCACGGGGAATCTATTTCAGTCCCTGCGACGGGTATCGCGTGCTCGAGTCGTATTCGAGACGAAAGTTCCCCAGAACGCCTCGCGAAGGCACGACAATTACGTATCGAATAACCCCACGTTCCCGAGGCGCGTTCTCTCGAATAGTTGGGCAAAGTGGAGGAGGGACTGTTACGTGCGTTGCACGGTTTAATTATTAGAAAATCTTCTCACGGCGTAGAATTTACTGGAGTGGCTCACGCGAAAATCCGATTCGTTGCATATCGAATAAATTTGCGACGAAAGACGCGGTAACGGGATTAGACAAGCCGAGAAACTTAGCGAGATCCTTTTACCTTTTACAGGGAAGTGGCGAAATATTTTTACTAAAAGCTAGAGAAATCTTTATTTGTGCGTTTTAATTGTCCTGTAAATTACTGCTTTCCTAATTTTTAAAAATCAAAATTAAGGTAAATTTCAATGATCCAAGTTTACTCAACAGACAAATTTTTAGCCGTCGAAATAATTATCGGCATCAAGTTCGACTCGGCCAGCTTCGACATCTTGTTTCAAATATAGCCATCGAATTTTTTCCGCACATACTGCATATGGTTTCGAAGGCAGACCCGCGGCTTGTTTGAGCAGCTGCGCGTAGGATTGCACTTGTTCGTGTTGTTCTTTAAACAGCGTTACCAGTACGCCGATATGTTGACCTTAACGAGTAATTTCAGACACGTTTATCGACGTTCGCCTCACTCTTCCACGATAATTATACGCCTCGCCGTAATTTTACATATGAATTTATACACTATACCTACTCTTTTTATGATAATTTATGTAATCTTCGACGTCTCGATATTTATGTATTCAAAATTTTCCCTCTTTTCAATACTGCGAGTCAGTAAATATAATCGATTGGAAATATTATAATTTATGCGGCGAGAGTTGATACTTTACATTTCAATGCGTCTGTCTTGATTCTTAAGAATCCCTCGCGATACCTAAAATTAAATTCGTTTCTGAGAAATTAAGAAAAGTTGAGAAGGAGAGGAGACTGAAGGAGCCTCTCAGGTAAATTTAGCAGACTATTTTCCTTTCCTCTCTCGCGATGCATTTACAAAATGTTTCATGTCATTGATCGAAAAGAACGTCGAGGAAAAGCCACGCTGAATGTTTTTGGAACACGCGCTATTTTCGGTCGTGTAACCAATTCCGCGGGCGAACGGATCCGTTGCGTTCGCGCTTCGTAAATTAATTCTCATTATTTAACCGTGGAAAGTGGCTGGCAATCGGCGGATCGTGTTTTTCGCTTTTCGTTCGAACGAAACGAACCTTCGTACTGGCATTTCCAGAATTATGCTTCGTTTCGCGCGTAAGCCAGGTCATCTGGCTCGTAAATTGGCGGTAAATTTAAACTCGTCGCTCCGCTTTCCGCGGAGAAAAGTCAGATCCGCGCTGAAATTTTCAAAATTTTTATTTCAGCGTGGAAGTTGTTTCAATCGAATATTATAGGAAATAGCTGTTTCAATTATCGTCCGTAAGTTTGAGCAATTCTACGGGGAGTACAAACTTGGAAGGTAGTTGTTCGCGTTTCACGTCGGAAGCTGGATGATGCACGCGCTATTTCGAGGTGCGAGGACCTAATTGCAGTTCTCGACTCGCTGGCCAACCGCTCCGCGTTCCTTCGCCCGAGAAATTCGATACGGATTGGCGAACGAATCGATTCTCAAACTCGTTCCATCGAATCGATCGCGGCAATTTATTTCCCGAATTTACAGACGTCTTTCGAACCGGATGATCGCGGTTCAAGGCCTCTCCCTCAAGTTCAAGGGGCTCCTCGTTCGCGGCACGTCTCGTATCGATCGAAAGAAACCGCGAGATACGCGTTATTAATTCGACGCGATCAGAAAAATTCATTCTTCGTCGTTGAATTGCTCTTTTGGTATCTTTTTCGTTTGCAATTTCCATTGAGAAGTGGAAATTGACGAGCCGTAGATTTTTGTCGACGATGGTGGTCGAGGTTTAGGTTAGGTTTTTAGGTTAGGAAGATTAGTCGACTGTCGATTTTAAAGAATTTAGAAACATTCTAATGCATTAATGCAATGATCGATGAAAATTAATTTTAGAAAGAGTGGATGGGACGAAAAGAATTCTTGCGGGGTGTCAACGAGTGTCCTTGACCGTGATCTACGAGTGGACCAATGACGTCGCGTCACCAAGTTATTTTAATATCAAAGGCTCTATTATTAGCGCGTGACCCGATAGAGTCGCTCGTAGAAGAATGAAACTGCTCGCGGGTCAAGATAGCTTCAAAATCCTCGTTCAAATTTCCCGCGAAATTCACTGGCCTTCTCTCTCTCTCTCTCTCTCTCTCTCTCTCTCTCTCTCTCTTTCTTTCTTTCCGTTGCAGTTGAAACAGTCCGAGCAAACGAAATAAAGTCGCAACTTTCGAGAATTGAGATTGTCGAAATTAAAGTTCTCAAGAAATCCTAATCTCCGCGTTGCTCTGTGATTTTCCAAATTCACATCGAATGAAAAAACCAAGTAAATTCTTTCGGAACGTCCTCTGTAACCTTGCAGAATCGGCGGATCGTAAATTTTCCGGTCGGTACGTCCGATTCTGTCGTGCGTGTTACCAATAACAGAAAATGACAGTTAAATCTCGCGTGTTCGTTCTTATCTCGAACTGGTGGACGCAGCAATCCCGAGCAGATCCCGCCCCCCTCCTTTCTCTCTTTGGTCCCTCCCCGTCACGTCACGCGTTCGTGTGACTTGGCATTCAGCCTTGTTCTATGAACTAGGTCGACATGTGTGTGGTGCATTGACAGAGAGAGTGGCCGTTTATCTCCGTTCTTCCTTCCGTTTCCCGCCGTCTGCTCGCTTCCTCCTCGCGCTGGCAGCGCCTCTACCGGCGCTTTTTGCCCGGTCCACGATTCTTCCAACCGCTTTTTTCCCCCCTGCGTTCATGTGTTCTCCTTCTCCGACTGCAATTTCTTCCTGCCGTTTTTTCATTCCCTCTGTGAATCTGTGCCGAGTATTTTTAGAAAATTACACAGTCAGATTCTAGAGTAGTATATAGAGAGAGAGAGAGAGGATTAGTTCACTTTTGCTCTCGATTTGCCTCGAGTTTTCCGCGTAGCTTTTCATTTAAAAGAAATTATCTAGTCGCTGCTACGCGGATGCACGAAATTGAAACGTCGTATAAACGTCTGCGTAAACTTCTGTCTTATCGAGCATCTGCCCCTTCTCCCTTTTTATTTTACACGTTTCTTCTGTCTTTGTGCTGGATGCTGAGCCACGTGTTGTACTTTGGTTTTATCTCCCATTGACTTGATCTGGGGCTTTTTTTTACTGCTTCTTTTCCTCTTTCTCACTGACTCTGCTACCCTGGTAAGCCTTTGATCTTTCCTTTCTTTGCCAGCGTCTTTTGTTCGCTATCCGGTTTTTCTTTTCAACCAGGTTTTCATCTTAATGATGTGTTTCTTTCTTTTTCGGTTGATTTTCCTTCCTCTCGCTGTTACCACTAGGTTTGCTTTGTTCACGCAGAATTTCTGTTTCATTTCCTTCCCAAGTATATCCTGTGTCAAAGAGTATTTCAATATTCTATTTTCAGCTCGCGGCATTAAATAAATTCGAGAGAGAGATATAGAATTGGATAACTTTTCTTTTTAATCAATCAAATTTGCAGGAAGTAGCTACTTTGAAGGTATCCTGGAAGAATTTCCAGTTCTCTGTCTCAAGTTGAAAAACATTTTCCCGCCACCTTTATGGAAAAAAAAGATATCCCCAAATGTTTATTTTTCCAAAACTCGTGTCTTGCAAAAATTGCAAAAAAATTGTTCCCGTTAATTAAATCTGTTTCATTAGCCAAATTTATAATTTTAATTGAGAATCGCGTTACAATCCGCACATCTCGTACATTTCTCTCTGTTGCATATTTTCGGGAATTTTTCATTTCTCGTAATTCCCGGAGATTTTTTTTTTCTTTTTCGTTCGCACGTCGTCGCCACTCGCGTTTTCGTTGCGATGCGGACGCGTATCGTTCGATGGCGTGGTGGTCGGCGTCGTCTCTGCCCTAGTTGCAACGCGCATGCACCCCTCGTGCAGCCGCGGAATAACCGAGAAATCGATCCCTCGGCCCCTTCCTCTCGCCTCGAGTGAGCGGCCACGCTCCCATGGCCGGCCCTCGTCGATTTTCTACACGGGAAATTTGCTTCCAGTAATTTTCTCCCACGCGAAAATCCATGGAAATTATTCCTAACCTAACCACCTCGCTAATAATGGCTGCTCTTTATTGATCTAAACCCTCATATTACGCCGTAGAGTCTGTTATTTGAGAAATTTTTACGCCTGTATTATTTTTCTTCGGTTTGTCCTCTTATCGTCGATCTCTGCTCCTTTCAAGAATCTCCCTAGTATCGTCAATATTGAAATGACTCAAAAACTGAAATGGCATAATGAACAACCACCCTTGAAAGTGAAACTTGAATGTTACGCATCCGTGGTCGAACAATTTTTATTTTGAGTATCTTTTTATTGGAATCGGTTTACGAGGGGGAAAAAAAAGAAAGAAAGAGAGGAAACGATTGTGGAGGATGAGAATAGAGGATCCAGGAATTGCACGCAGTTTGCTGGGAACATTTGCCAGGTTCCATTCACGGAGCATCGATCGAGGCCCTCTTCCGTTGAAGAGAAACCGTGTTACAGGCTGACTTCGCTCGAGAGACTCGCCCAGAGACAAAGTAAAGATTCCGAGTCAGCAGAGCGTGTTGCGAGTCTTCTAACCGATGTACCGGAGGAACGTGGCTCAGCAGTTTCTGCTTAAACTCTTTCCCCTCCTCTCCTCGCCTCTTTCTGCGACTTACTCGCCACGAAATCACGATCTTTACTCATCTTACTTCGTTCTTTTTTTTTTATATTCTCGCAAGCACGACGGTGGTCTAGAAAAATTTCTGTGCAGTTGTTGTCCTGTATCTGCCATCTTCTTACTCTGTTCCGATATTTTAGTGCAATTGGTAAAATTAATGACAGATTTTTATTTGCGAGCAGCACAGATTTGTATAAAGTATGCGTTGATGATCACCAGCTTCAGAGCTATTTTTCATTCATCGTCCAATTTTTTTTTCTAAAAGTTTTATTGAAAAACTGTATGCACAATTTATTTAGCACTATGAGCGAAGTGTTCAGTCCAAATTTGGTCAAAATTTCTCTGCTCATTTCGCGGAAACAGACCCACCACATTTGAATTTTGATATCAAGAATCTAAATTGTGGGTTCCTTTAAAAATGCAATTTTCGTTTGTTCCATTACGACTCTGCGATCCAAATTGAGAGTTCGAGTGATTCTAAAGCTATAACCAAAATTTTAAATTTTTCTGACAATTGACAAACCAGTACCGACATTTATTTCATACGCCAAAGTCAGCTTTAACAAGTTTCTTCAACGTACGATTCTTTCGCTGCTGTAGAGCTAATTTCCATGAATAATATCATTAATTTACTAACAATTAGCGCAAGAAAAAGTTATAATTGCAATTCATCAACGTGATCTTTCCCTTGAATAATCAATTTTATGTTCCATATTTCCATAAGAATAACTTGAAGATCCATTGAACGATAATGAAGAGGATTCCGACGCTCGGGATAATTAATAATGATGAAAAATCAGTTAATCGACGTACGAGAGGAATTTTTTTCAGTAACTCGTACTCTCTCACGTTCGCTCGTTCTCGATTTAATTGAGGTGGAATAGCGATGGACTTGATCTCGAATGGAAAACAGGCCTCTCTCTAAAAACTTGTTTTCCATTCAATTGAGATTTTTCGCCGCATTCCCAGGCAGTTCACTGTTCCCGCCGACGTTTTCTCCGGTTAACGCGTTCCTTCGTTTTTTAATGATCATTCTAATTGGAGGAAACGAAATTTTTCTACGGCTCACTAAAGGTCACGAAACCTATAATTTCCGAAGAGATGAGCATCAATCTTCCAAATTTGAGCCAATTATCGATCTGTTAGTTACTGACAAATATTACCAATTCGTCTCTTGGATTTGGGATTCGAATCTATCAATCATCGATCGATCAGCCAGCAAACTTTTACAAACACATCAATCTATCGTGATAATAATTTGCCAGTTGTGAATAAACACAATTTCCAAAGTGTCACAAAGGATTTCGTAGTTGCAAAGGTATTCTTGCTGTGGACCGTGAACTTTGTGTTGATGGAGGCTGCCGCGACCTACTTGTGGGTCAGCAGACAGCGAACACGTTCAGCTCGGATTGTGCAAACATCGAGCCGCTCATTTGGATCAATGTCGATTCTTATCGATCGCTCGAGAGTGCATCGCTTGTATCAGGCTCAAATAGGAAAATAGTAGTCTGTCACGGATTAAACTGAGATTATTAACTATCTCCGCTCTAATTTGAAATTAACAAAGAGGATCGTCAAAAGGAAAATCTTTTAGAAACATGTAGAAAACTTCAAAGCAGTGATCCTGAACAACGCAAAGACACTTTTGTTTTTCAACAAAAAAATTGGTCTCTACGCCAGTTAATGTCGAGACTGATCCAAACTTCTCCAAACCAGGTTGCCGAAATCCCCATAGTGATTGTATATGTATGTTTGATCAAACGGAAACGAACCAACTCGACGAGGCTGGCATTTAATTAACTCGAGCGGAGCTCGAATCATGCAGCTCACGACCCGAAGATAAACAGAGGCCCCTTTTAAACGTCTAGCCGGCGTAACGATTACATAATGGCTGTCGTAACGTGAACGAAAAGGCCTGGTATCGCGTCTCGCCGCGATAATCACGACCCCGATGCCTTGAATCGGGGTCAACAATAGTCAGGATCATCGAGTTCTTTGCTGAATGCGGCGGGAAAAATTGACTCGTCTGGCTGCTGGGCATGATCGTTGATGAATCTTGCATCCAGGTCAGATCCACGGCCACTGTATTCCTTGCCTCCGACAAAATGGACTCGTCATACTCGCGTATGAAAATTTTGGCAGCTACATGGTACAGCAATACAGTACTAAGTTTGAAATGGTATGAGATCTCTACAAATCTATAGATAAAACTTTTTATGTTTGAATAATCTAGTAGCATTTTTTGTATTTGAGTAGCCTGTTTTTGTGATATAGTGCATCTGAGTAGCATAATAATCTGGTATAGTGCTACTCACTGGACGTACCCAATCAAACCCAAGTATCATAGATGTCTCAAATCTTTCAGTTTCCTGTAATCAACAAACTCACCCAAACTTCATAACCCCCTCAGGAATTCTGTATGCACTTTGAGGCCTCGCTAGGGACTCACTTCAAACTTCTCCTGCCAACTTCTTACGGATTTCGAATATCCTTGTTAAATTTTCTCAACTCTCAGACAACACTTGGCGCAATCCCCGAAGAATCTTCGTACCGGGAACTCGAGAACTTGAAAAAAGAAGGAAACAAATAATCTGAGGATTTTTTCAAAAATTCGACATCAGAAACGAGCGAGACGAGTCGAGGTTTGAATTAGCAACCCTTCTTCATAACCAGGCGGTGACTTTCGCCCCACCCAGCGTACGCGTCTGCCTAGGCTCTTCTCCCTCTCGCTGGCCCGTGTCTCACTCTCTCCTGGTAACTAGGCCATCAGATCGATCCTGCAACGGCACCAACACACCGCTGCAAGCACAGCCACCACCACGCCATCCATCGTCGTCTCAAGTTTCTCCGGCTTGGTCTGGGTTAGGTCTGGGTTAGATCCTCTTCGAGGCCACTCCAGACTTCGGATTCTGGCCGCAGAGGACCGAGAAAAGTGTCTGCCGCCTAGTGGAACGTGTTACTATGGTCACGTGCGTCTTGCACAATGCTAGGCGGTGCAACTCCGAACCGAGCCCTCAGCTTTTTAAGCTCCAGATGCGCTGGTATCGCCTCTCGTCGAGACGAGAAAAAAAAATCGACGCACTTGGGAGAATAGTTTGATTCGACGGAAGTTCCAAGAGAAGGTGTAGTTTATTCGAGTGACTGTATCCAAGTTTCACGATGTGATCATTGAAAATTCTTCTAACAAGAATAGTCCTGAATAATTCTCACTATGTTGGCACCATAGATACTGAAGATTAAAGTTGTTGAAGAGCTAGCTCTACCAATGATACCGGGTAGTCTACTAAAGATGCTCTTTCCTAAAAAATCTCTCAATCCCAAAAATTTCATACAATTCAGTCATCCGCCTGATGAAACGAAAGAAATCTCCACTTAAATTCCACTTCTCTCTCGTGATATTTAACGCGAGAATTTAAATTTTCGTTCGCGAATGTCTGCGAATATTTATGTGTTTTGCACGAAGAATACAAAGGATGCAATTATGGCGACGCTACGAGATACGCCACACTGCCGAGGGGCGCGGTGGTTGGACGAGAGACGAGTCTCGGTACAGAGAGAGTTGCAGGGTGGTGGTGGTGGTGTTGATCGGGAGGTTGTAGCCGGGATACGAACCCTGGAGCGAGGACAGGCATTGACCTAGATGTCCTCTCTCCGCTTTCTCCATCCTCGTTCGTTGACTGTATCCCTGCGGTCCTACGTACTCTTCCTTCTTACTCTTCGTTCAACTGCAGATCCTGGCCCTGGGTTGGCTCTCTTCCATCAATCTCTTTCTCCCTCTTTCCCTCTCTTTTTTCCTCTGTTTTTACCAAGTGAAAACACGCGCAAGCACTCGCTCGAGGATATTCCACGGCTAGACGGATGTTCCCAGTATTTTTCACGGTATGCTGGAGTTTCCCGATCGTCTTATCGATCTGCAGATGGTCCTGGTATAGTTCTTTCGAATTTCTTATTTTGCTGTCGATTTGTTTCAATTCCGTGGCGTGATTTTTGAGAAAATTAGGAAGATTGTAAAAGTTCTTTGCAGTGGACGAAATTCGTACATGAATTAAATAGCGGGGTTTATAAAAACCACAAAAATACAAAATTTCTCATTTATTCCATTTTTTCGATGTTCTTTAGAGAAAGTTGGGTACGTTTTTTTGAAAGTGAAAAGTACAAACCAAAGAGCAAATGATCGTTCTCGACCAACATCAAATCTTTCAAAGTCCAGTATTCAAAATTGAAAAAAAGTCGCGAAAGGAAAATACCGTGAAACGTGGAGCAAAGAAAGAGGGAGTAGAATTGAGAAGGAAACCAGTGAAAATGACGTTAGAGACGCAAACAGAGCATCTAGGTCAATGCCTGGCCTAGCTCTAGGATGCGAATCCCGGCTGCGACCTCCGAGCAATAAATCCCTCCGCCCTGCAACTCCCTCCAGACGAGCCGTGAACCTTGCACAAGCTACTAGAGGATGCAGGAGGCAGCATCGTCGTGCACCGTTACTCACCAAAGAGACAAACTTTCCTCCTACAACTCTTGCCACGTTCCAAATAAAAACTAAACTCCAAATAGGAGTTGAAATGGTTTTCAGAGTTTTTTTTATCACTGAAAGTGATTTTAGCGGAAGTAACTCAGAAAATCGGGCCTCTTCAGGTGCAACGCTGATGCAACGAAAATTAGCGATTGGTTGATTTGGGTCACGTGATTCGTGAGGGGGCGTGGCGTAGACCTCGAGTAGGAATGGCGTTGTCGCGCCTGTAATTTGTTTTGTATCGATTCGAATGTTTGCATATCAATAAAATTTTATGGCAAAAAAGTCGTCTTTATTTTCTAGTCGGAACAGTTGCTTCTGAGCCTTTCAGCAAGACAAATCGTACTGGGGTACAAGTCGTGCAGTTTTTCAATTTCAAATCTTCTGGTCCGGAAAGATCGAATTTTTTTCATTGTTAAATACATTTAACTTGAACTAAACTGCCATTAATATTAAAAAAGTATCTGGAACATTTTGAAAGTTGGTTACGTCACAGGGTGTTGAAACATTTCCAAAGTCGATTTCCTCGTCATTTTCTCCTCGAAAATCGAATACGTAGCTCCGATCATCCTCGTCGTCAGTTATGTCATCGATTTACTGTCCTTCGCAGGAAATTCACTCTCCGCGGAGCTGGGGGCTGGGGATTTCGCTCGATTAAACGGCGCTAATGCGAGAAAAACCGCGAGAGGCTACCTGTTGATGTGCTATTTCGCGTGGCGCGGCGTCGTGCCGGTTGCCGTCGTGCAGGCGCGTTCGATTCGCGATTCGACGCGCACGTCCAAGCCCCCTGACATGAATTCAATATCCGTAATAATATCCGGACGTGTTTCGATAACGGTGCCGATGTGTTTCTCCGCTGGCTTTCACGCTGGCAGAACGGAGGAATCGTCGCCGTAGAAAAACCCGGGGACCGGGCTCTTTTCAGCCGCAATTATTGGAAATTGAACACCGACCGGGCCGGTTTGCTTTCCAGCAGAAAAGAAAGTTCCACGACGAACGGACGAGGCTGAGGATATCACTTGGGAAGAGTTAGAAAATGTCACTGCGCGCAGAGGAGGAACGTCGCGCGTCAAGGTTCCCCGGATGGAAGTTTGATATTTTCAGAGGGAGATTGGATTTTCGTAGTTGATTGATGGAACTTTGATGTTGGGGTTGGAAATCGATGGAGTTTGCGATGAAACTTTTCCATCAAGCGGCGAGAAACGATCGTCTAGATTCGTCTGGATTACAACAGGGAAGCTTTAAACGAAATTTTCGCTTGATCTTCCGCAGAATGTTGAGAATCACCGAGTATTGGTTGTAACCCAAATAGAATCCAAGATACTCGGACTACCTTGAACAGCGGAACCTTCGAAATCCAGTCTGTTTCAGGCCAAATCTCAACTGAGACTTTCATCAGTCGCTGAGAAATACTTGGTTTTAAATACTCCCCCCAGGACTAAACTCCTCTGAATTCCTCAAATCTTCAGTTACATCTAAAACTATCTCTGACTTACCCAAGACTATCACAGATCCCAGAGTGAAGAAATATTTCCAAAAACCAAAATAAGAAGCTACAGATCTACAGAGAGAGAGAGGGATAATATTTTCAAAAAATAAATAACAGAGATACAGACCTAGATAGACAGACACAGAGAGAGAAAGAGTGTCGCGAAAGGAAGTGAGGAATTGGCGGGCGGCTTCAGTGGGGTGGGTCAGGGTTAGTGTCGAAGGTTAGGCTGTCCCCCTACCCAGAATCCCCATGAGTTAGGCGCCACAGACAGGGGTAAGGAGGCACGGACTGTGACCGGATCGATATTCCACTAGCTGTACGATTGCTCGTATGGTTTTCATCCCCTCCCAAACGCAGTTTTCAAACTCTCTAGCCTTGTGTTACCGATCCTGCGTCCCGCGGGACCTGCTTCCCCGAGGGAAGTTTCATCGAATTTGCATACGAACATTTGCCGCAACATTCTCAGAGTCTGGAAACCGGATTCAAGAATTTTTTTTCACTCGGTTCGCCAACAGTTGCCGATACTCTCTTTCCATTCTCTCGTCTCTTGTAATTTTGTTCTCTTTTTCTTGGTCTGCCGCGAAGGGAACTTTGGCTTTTGCGTTTCTAATTTTATCCCTGCGCCGCGTTGTCGGTGGACAAGGATGATAACTTATTTGCACTTTTTCTTCAAATTTCAAACACTTTCGATTAATTTTCAACGAAGGAAGAAGAGAGGCGATGCATTCGGTGGACAATGTTTCCTCGTTAGCTGTCGAGGATCTTGCTGATTCAGCTGATTTAGCGATCGAGCCGTGTCCAAATATTGGGATCAGTTCGGCTGTCGTCGCCGATGCGGCATGTTCGACTTAAATAATCGATCAGTCGTGCCGCGACGACGTGCAGAGCAGGCTTGGTTGTTCTGCTGGTGACACACGGCCTAGCAGGCTGCTATTGTCAGAAGTCGGCCGTGCGTGTTCCAGATGACAAGGGTGATTAATAAATCGCTGTTTTCGGGCACACGGTCTCGAACCGACACGAGCCACTGCTCGATAGATCAGCCCTAGCATACAGGAACACTATGACCACATAAATCCTCGGCAATCCCAAAACCACTTTGCAATTCCCTTGGGAACAGTGCGAACAAGAAGCTGAACAATTAGGAAAACGAGAAGAAGAAATTCCGGAAACGTTTGTAACCGTAGAAATAATTTTAAATGAAAAACAGCTCTCCCTCTTCCCTCCATTTCAGAAACAAGTCTGCGAGAACATCCAGACTCGCAAATAAGAAACGTTCGACGCAAAAGTAAGAACTTAACTTGGCTCGAATATAATTTCTATAATACCAAACGGCAGATAGGTACTAGAAATCCATAATTTATCCAACTGTTCCAATAAAATATCCGCGAAAGAAGATATTCTGAATCTAATCTAACGAAACTCGCAAAAATATTTCTAGAGCCTCTGACGCATGGACGAGAGAATATTTTCTTGTTACTCGTACTTTAAAACTTCCTTTCGTCCGTCACTTGTGTTTCAAAAAGTGCGATCACCCCTTTCGATCACGTGAGAAGAACGCACACCTCTCTTTCTCTCTCTCCGTCAGACGTTTTAATGGAACGAGAAAAGAGGAAACAGCAGAGTAAACAAAAGAGCCACGAGCCTGAAAGAAGTTAGAGGGGAGTCTAAAGGACGAGCCTGATCACAATCGGAATTCCCAGTTGTCTTTTTGGGGCCAGCGGAGCCAGAGAGCTGCGTAGAAAGTCGCGCGGACCCAGCCGCTCTGCCTTGTCCCGCCATTGGTCACCGTTTCAAGGCCTATGGGCCGCCATGGTGGGGCTCGTTTCGGCAACTGCCACGCACCATGCCATTCGTCTCGCCGAATCCGTCGTTCCACATCGATTCGCCAACGTTTCTGCCCGCTGCTTTGCGTGCATCCGGGGATTCCCGCCGGGTTTTAGTTTCGTTACAGACCACCGCGATCCAGATGGCGCGGCAGTAGTTGTTTTTCGCGGTCCGTATAATTCATTTCACAGAAGTTACCGTGTTTTTTTTTTTTTTTTTAATTACAGTAAAGCTGTAAAGTAAAATTCCAAGTCAAAGTGTTTCTGTCAAGAGTTTCGTTCCTGTTGAATTTTCGCAAAGTGCTACGAACGTTCGAAAAATGATCTGTTTTAAAATTATTCCAATGTATTTCGGTGTCACTGTTCCAGCGAAATGTGCGACGAATGTTTGGAGGGATTAAAGAATATTGCTTAGGTGAGAGGTGATAATGTTTTTGTTTAAGTATTTTGATTTTGCAAGCAAAGATTTCTCAAAGTTTTGCCTGTTTCTACGGATGAATTGTAAAAGGCGATTTTTCCACGTGACCGGCATCGACTTTCACTCGTTGCCGCTTGATAAAAACGCGTCCCACTAGCGGCACCGAGCGTCCTATCAATTTGCAATTGCATTGTTCCAAGCTACGTGTCTCCGGGACGCAACTTCTGCGTTGTCGTAATCCTCTTCTTTCTCAATTGCTCAATTTCCACGTGACTTCGCGCCACGTTGAACAACCGTCTGCCCTGTCAGATGCATCCCGACCCTCTTATTCTCTCACTTGAGACATTTAAACCACTTGCTGTCGTATATCGTTGTCCTTGCATTTCAGAAAGTTTCTTGACGCGTGATTTGAAAAAATTGGCCCGCCCTTTCTTTTATCGTTGGACGGAGGAATTTGGTGGAAAAATAAGTCTTTTTCTTTTAGTTGCTCCTGATGAAATTACATTTTCTATTTCAGTATTTACGTAGTATCTTTCGCTTTTTTTAAATTGCTAGTAAGGGTTTTCATTATTATGAATTTTTATTAAATCGGAAATTTCTATTTAGAATTATTGCTTTATTAAAATTATTTTTAAAAAATAACGCAAAAAGCTACTTAATAAAAAAATAAGAAAGAAGAAAACTGGATTCTCTAATCGAACAGAATCGTGGTCGACACGACTGTCGCGAGCTCAGCAGAGGTTTATTGGCCCTGGTGGTCGCGTTTCAGGCGACTGAAAGTTTAGATCAGAGGACCAAGAATATCCAGCTCCCGTTTCATCGTTGCTCGTCTGATCGTTCAAGCGTATCATTATCCGCGATTTCTCCACGCAGAAGGAAATTGCGTGGCGTCGATTGAGAGTTGTTCTGCAGTTCCTTCTAGATGTAATCGCGTGTCGTGTGCTCTTTTTTTCCCTATATGGTATAACATGCACAGTTCTTTTCCAGAACGTATAATTTTCAGCCAATTTTAGTTTCTCGTTTCTTCTTTCCCCCTCATTTTTAGGAATCGAGGAATTTAGGAATTTAGGAATTTTTTTCTAGAAATTAATATTTTTAGGAACAGATGGATGATTCGAAAATGGAAATTTTGCAATGCGCCAAAGTAATGTAGATTGTTTCAGAATTTATCATTTGCTATTATTCGCTATTATTCAGAAACGTGAGAGGTAATTTAACGTAAAAATAATATGAAAAGTATCAAAAATATAATAAACACAAATAACGAAAAGGGTCGATATTTCTACGTAATTGCAAGAAAATTCCACCGTTGGAGAAATTATCGCGTCT
Source organism: Melipona bicolor (assembly GCA_030673865.1). NCBI lineage: Eukaryota > Metazoa > Arthropoda > Insecta > Hymenoptera > Apidae > Melipona > Melipona bicolor. The sequence goes on from JAHYIQ010000020.1 coordinate 2,019,805, forward strand.
AAACTTGGAAATTCCTGTAGAAACCCGATGAAAAATTAATGTCCATTTATCGATAAATTTAACGCCTCGGGAGGCGTAAAAATACACGTATAACGTCCTTCCATAGGTGTGATAAGGTATCGAGATCCGTTCTCAATAAACAAAGTGCTGGTTGATTGATATTGTTTAAAATCAATTTGATCTTTAATCATTCTGAGACGAAGATCGGTGTTTGGAGACAATTTAAAGATAAAGTTTGATTGCAATTACAATTTTTAATGTCCCAACTGATCGACTCGTCCTCCTCTGTTTCAGATACCTCAAAACACCACCGCGCGGCGATTCGACTCTCGGCTAGCATGCACCAGGGCCTGCGGTTCGAGGCGCACTTCAAGATGCGATAGAGGAAGTCCCTCGACTTGACAGTCTCGAGAATCAATCACAGTGCATCCCAATTTGAGCCTGATCTCTGCCCAGAGCATAATCACGCGCATAATAGTAATCAAACCCAGAGACTCGGACTCAACGCTCGCTCACAACGCCTACCAACTTGAGTAGGACTACAAAACTTGGGTCTGTCTCTTTCAATCCCCGCGCGGATCCGATATCCACGGCAGCCAGTGCTCAACAACCGCTGCCGAACGAGCCTGGGAGCCTCAGACGACGTGAAACCACTGCCTTCCAAGCCGCCAGGCGTTCATCGTGAACGACCCACCTTTAACGACTCGTCGAAACCTGGTCAAACATCGTCAAACAACCTCGACAAATCACCTGGCACTTTGGTGAGAACCGGCGGAGGATCGGTGTCCTCAGGAGGGTGTCCAGGCGCGAACCAAGCAAATCTCTCTCGAAGGATTTTAAGGGCACAAGTAGTGAACAGAGGTGAGCAGAGGACCCGTCACGGTGGCCAGCTTAGTGAGCGGCAACGTAGCGGTGCGTTACGATGAGGCGTCGGGGGTGGTTGGCACGGGGGGTGTCGTGTTGGCAGCCACTTCCAGGTTAGCCACTGCCGACCCAGCCGCGTCCAGCATGGACACCAGCGACTCCAGCATGGACACGACTACCGGAAGCGCGAGCACCGTGGTGGCAGGCGTCGGGACGATCGCCTCTGTGGTGGCTGGCGCTGCGTCCCTCACGCTGGTCAAGGCTGAGACGCCGGAACACCTCGCCGGAACGTCGACAACGTCGTCGTCGTCGGTCGCTGGCCCGGTGACTGGGGCCAGCAGCCTGTTCACCGGGATCGCGGCCGCCAATAAAACCGCCAGACCCGACGATTGGCTGGCCGCGAACAGTCCTGGTTCACCGTCTGCCACGCTGCAGGGCCAACACGTGGTATACACGAATCCCCAGCAACAGTTGGCCGAGTCGCAGCAACAGCAACCGCCTCTCGCTCATTCCAGCCCCCTGGCGCATCAGCAGCAACCGCCGAGCAGCAACAATGGCTACGCCAGCCCTATGAGCACCAGCAGCTACGATCCTTACAGTCCCAACAGTAAGATAGGTAAGCGGACAGCTGTTATTGCGCTTCTCGTTCTTACGATTCCTCGTCACTTTTCAAGAGGAAACTACCAAAATTGGGCTAAAATTGCTGCCCATAATCTGCGTCTAATCCGACGATGAAACTATTCCAAATTTGGCCAACTCGTTGCAGCTAGTTTCGCGTAGTATCGTGTCATTTTGCTACTGTAAAAAAGAAAAAAACTCGCTTTAAGAAATATACGTATAAAATGCGCACGTATAAATCCTCCGACTCGAGGAGGCTCGCGATGAGGAATTCAGTGCACGCGTTCGCGTTTCTTTCCGTCGATGGCGCGCACGCTCTGCGAAAGAGAAAAAGAGAGTGAAACGTCGACGAGCTACCGGATGTGACGTCACCGGGCCACGTTCTCCTCTCACGCAGGCTTCTGTCTCCTCCCCTTCCCTCTCCCTCCCACTCTTTCTCTCTCTCTCTCTCTCTCTCTATTCCCACTGTCGTAGTCGTTGTGTCTCTCGTGTCCACTTCCGTCAATCCAAGTGATTGCTTGCACTACTGCCATACTTCACCGTACTCTCGCGTGCTGGCTTCCATGCACGCGAAGCTTCCAGGCGATCGCGATACAGAATACGATGGGCGCCGGTGATAAGCTCGCTCTCAATTGCCTCTTCGGGGTGAACGTTTGTTGTCGGGGGGGTCTTGGAAATTTTCTCAGTCACGTTGAATCAAGCTCTGATGAAGATTAGGTTCGGGCAGAGGTTTCGGTCGATGCGACGAACAAACGTAGTTCATTGCGTAGAGGTCGTTTTTAGTTTCTGTTGGATTTGGACGATCACGTTTAGAAATATATCTCGAGGTAGAAAACGGGAAAAGACTCTTCGCTACCTGTTAAGAGTAGTCGAATCCTTTTTTAAAGTCTTTCCAAGTTTGCTAGACAAAAATTCAGTGGTTTCTGCATTCTTAATGAGAGTAGCTGAAGCTCTCGTTTTACGAACGAAACTCTTCGTCAGACGTACAAAAGGATTATTATTTAACGTTAACGAAGGTTTTCAATATTTGCCAAACTAGCCAACCGAGCTTCAGTCTTTTAGGATCTAATTCCCTTTGTTCTCCTCGAGAATGGGCAGAATTTTTTATCAACATCGACAACAATTAGAATACCGTCCAATTATTATTTCTCCTTTTCTAAATTAAAACACTGAAAAATATTAAAAAAAAAAAAAAAAAAATGACACAGCTGGTCAACTAGCTAACAACGTGTTGTGTCTCGAGGCGATTTAAAAATAGGGTTGAATGTTATATTTCCGTGCCCATCGACATGTGCTAATTGGCTGCTTTTACCTTGCGCAGGGTGCAACTTTTTCTCCCTTGTCCCTCTCGCTAGGGTTACGTGTTCCGTGGCTCGCGCAACTCGTTTTATTAGGCTAAATTATCGATTGCCGACCGTTAATAACTTTCCTCCGCCCGATGAGTCGCGAGAAACGCTTGAATTTTTCTGCGGCCAGATGTCCGCCGCACTGATTCATCGTTTTCCTTTCGTTCTTTGTCAATTAGCGGCACGCCAGCTCATTTCATTGATAAATTATGCCTCCGATAATTCTGCCTCTATCGGCACAACTCGACTTTCCACTTAGAATTTCCGTTTCTTTCTTTCTTTTCACTCCTCTTCGTTTTTTAGTAAATCTAATGAAATTAATTTTTCTTTTCCTTTTTCGAGAGATTTGATTTGATCGTTGACGGAGTCCCTGAAAATAGAAAAGTTGTTGAAAGCACGAATCGAATCTTAAAAAACCAAACGAAGATTTTTCAAAAAGTATTTAAAATGAAAATAGCGAAAATAACGAGATATTTAAGATGTTACTCTTGATCTTGGATTGGAGGGTTGGCCGAGAGAGAAGCTCATCTGGGGATTTTTATTTTTCACTAGGACGCGCTGACGCGTGTTAATAGAAGGGAACAACGTAAGTCCCATTTAGTCGCGTTTATGTGGGCTGTGACATTGATTATAAAACAAAGTCCACCATCGGAATGGTTCTAAGCGATTTTTGGCATGATATGGGTGTTTTGTTGGACGGGTGTTGCCGATTGGACCCGCATCGCTGTGACAAACGGGGAGAGATAAGCGACGCTCGCAGATATTTGAAGCGAATCTCCATAACGTATTCCTTTCGATCAGGTACGTTTATCTCTCTTCAGACGCTCTTTCTGAAAATCGTGGGAAACGAACACGGCCGATCTAGGGAATTTCGAAACTCGGAAAAATTTCGAGAAGTGTCGAAATTTTCCTAAACGTTTCTTTCGCGACTCGTGCGTAGAATTTAGAAAGTTTCCCGAATATTAAATTCGGGAAATTTTTTTTAAAAAAGGCAAAACTTGACTAAAAAGAAGTTCCTAGAAAATGTGGAGTCTCCTGAGGCATAGTCACCTGCGCGTATTCATCCAGCTTTTCCCTTTTTTTTTTCCACGGCCTCGGTTCGCGTCTGAGAACCAACGTCGGATTTTCCAACGGCTAATAGCGGGTGGTGTTGTGTGAATTGCAGCAGGATGCAGATACGGCCTTGACTGGCGATGCACGAACGTGTGCGTGCGCAGTGTACACGGTTTGCGTGAGCGACGCGCGTAGAGGGCTCCACTAGTGATGGGATCAAGTTCAATATGAACTCGTAGATCCACTATCCTGGATTCGCTTTATAAATCTCGAACAATAGATTGACAAATATCTTGACAACTTTATCTTTTAGTAGAATTTTGCCAAAAAAAAAAAAGAAAAGAAAGAAAAATCATTTTACGTACTGAATATTACAGAACCTCTTGTAATTTTGCATTTTTAAATTTCTCAGAATTTCGTGTTACATGTTACAAAAAGCACTACGCTTCGGATACTTTTTCTATTTTTCTTTTGCATTTCGTGCAAATTTGAATTTCGAAATATGTAAAAGTTCGACTTGCTGCTTGCAAAATGACATAACCTATAACCTATAACCTTAAATCTTTCTTTCCCAACTGATCGACAGACTTCGTAACGTCCTTGCCCGCGGGACAGTTCCCAAAACAAGCGTCGGAACGGATGTCTCCTAAAAAAAGAGCGAAAGGCGGCCAGGCAGGCATCAATTTCCCAGCCGATCCCCGACTCTGACGTCTCGAAGAACGCACGAGCTCTAAATAACGCGCAGTATACACGGTTACTCTATCTGGTGGTATTAATCTCGCCTGCAACGTGCGCACATGTGCATGCAGGCTCGCCAACACGATCGCGCTGCTAGTTTGGTACGCGTGTGAGTGAAACCTAGTGATGGGCTCAAGCACCTCGCAAGTAGATTTGAACGTTGAAACAAATTTATCGCTGATTGTCACAGTCAGTTTGAGCTTTCGATTTCCGTTCCAAGTTGAGGAAGTGGAATCGACTGATTTAGGTTAAATTTTTACTTGAATAGTAGTCGAACCTAGGGAAATTCCTCGTGATTTTTCTTGTTACGTAAACATTTTTCTTAACTTGAACGTTTCGTGCGATTGAGAAACTCGCTATTGGATTGGATATCATTTTATGATTTTCAAATTTGGAGATTCCCCCTTCGAAGGAATAACAGGCGTGTCTGGGTCATCACCCAATAATCCCAAAGTTGGCGAGCATTTGCCATTGGTTTTCAACCGACAGCCTTCACGCGTCGATACCTGAGAGGCACGATCACCGATCGTCGCGTGATATCGATTCATGTAGCAGATTAGTACGACAGTTACGTAAAAGCACTCGCGGCAGTACAGCCTGTGCTTCTGTCTCTATTCATATACAGAGTGTTAAAAAAAAAAGAGCCAACAGTATTTGCAAGAGGTCAAAATTAAAAAAAGAAAAAAATCATTTTTTCGATCTACTCGATCCACGCAAAAAATATGCATCCTCGCGTAAAAAATTCTTTGTGAAAAGACACTATGGCCCCACAAATGTGATTCCCTTTGAACTACTCGTCTCCTTGAATTATTCATCTCTCTCCTTTGACATATCTTTTCCTCCGCAGTGATAACGAAGTTATAACCTCGAGTTATTACATAGACCAATTTGTATATACATCATATGCAAATGAACGCACGTCCTATGAATATTCAATATTAATTTATTCATGAACGAAAAAAATGACTACTTACTTTTCCATCTAGACGCGTATCACGATATTTCTCAATATCGAGTGATATTTTTCTCTAACCACCGAGTGGGCCACGAAAATTGGATAAAAGAGAAGTCAGATGCGAGTATCGTTGTACTTTTCACGCTAATCGCAATTTTCGCGTGTCGTCCATATTTTTTTAAACACGCTGTAGGTGTGCCTACGTGAGCGTAAAACGGCGCTGATGGGACGAGGTTAATGACAATATGTCGAGCTGCCACGGTTCCTCCCACGCATCGACTGCACTGGCCCATATAATTATTATTCCGACTCGTGCAGCAGACACGCACGCACACACACGCCCGGCCAACCATTTAATTTTCCATCGTTGAACGAGTCGCCGTTTTTGCGCGGAAAGGTCTGCTCCCGGTATCCGGTTATTTCGCGCTGTTTATCTCCTCGCGTCTTTCTTTTCGCAAACGTTCCCTCCCCTCCCGCCCCTTGCTTAGGCCGGCTCTGCGACTTTTTGCCCACTCCAGCGAGTGGACCACTGATGCGTTCTTCATTTTTCGTCAAATCTTCCCCGTGGCAGATGGACTTTTAAGTTGGAAATAATTCTCTCTGGAAATAATAACAACACGCGCGCTCGCACACACACTTTTCGGGTTGCGTTTTATTCTGAAATTTGGAAAACTTTTTGCTCCGCTCGGGATTATATAAATGTAATTTTGATTGAGATTCCGCGAAAGTCGCGTGATCGTGGATTGGACGAGCCAGAGGAGGATCATCTTCGTAAATATCGTACGTTCGTTTTATCGAAGAACGTTGGAACGTGGCGTTTCGATGCCAACGAACGTTGTACTGTTCGAGGAGATTCTATTTTTATTCGGGAAAAGGAGGAAAAGAGGAGGGAGGGAAACGTGATTGGCTGTTGAGCGAAAATTGCGGCTGCTGTCTTGAGAGCGGTTCCACAGTGTCCTTCGGCGGCGCTTCCGGTGACCTTCCGTCGGCACTTCCGGTCCGTATCCGCCTCCGGTTCAGAGAACCGGAAGTCACGCTGGAGGTGGCCGCTTCGCGAAAGCTTCGGCGCTGCGTTGCAGCCGGGGATCGCGCGAATGAAAGTACATCCCCCGGACCTCCGGTCTCGCGCTTGTAATATTCGACGTCTATTCGTGGACAGATGCTCGCGCGAATTTATTTCACTCGCCCTTGGGAAGCGATTCAGTCGATTCAACGCGAAATATTTAAAAGGAACAACGAGCGACGAGCGATTGAATTTTTATTGCGAATCAGTGAAAGAGGAGTCTCTGGGGGAGAAAAAATCAATCAATTTTCTGGACCGGGTCCAAGTCATTCGCGACAATGTTTCGCGACGAAAGGCCCCAACAAAGACCAAATATTCAATTAAAATCGCTTTCCCGAACTTTCCAAAAATATCCAATATGTTTCAAAGTGGAACATTTTTAACCATCGTGCACGCTCGTTCCTAATAAAGGAAAAAAAAGAGCGACAGAATCGATACGCCGCAACACTTTCCAACAAAGACCGAATATCCTGCAATTATAACTCCAAAGGTTGAGTATTAAACTCCAAATTCAAATATTGAACTTTTCACCATCGTGTCTAGCCAAGTTCAAAATTTTTGCTTTTCAAATTGGCAAAAAAAAAAAAAATACTTTGACAAGTTGGAAAAAATTCTTGAAGGGGGGGGGGGTCTGTATGGTAGAGCCGGGAGCGGTAGTAGCAGAGATTAAGTGATAACGCGGTGTCGGTAGCGCAATTTCAATGCTCGATAAGAGCATGTAGGAGAACACGCGTGTGTCGCGTCGACATGTTCGCACACTGGCAAGCAGACATCGTCGATACGCAACGTGACCGAGGAGAGAGCATCGGGATGTTCTATATTTACCAGCAGTTCACTTATCACCCGCTTATCAGCGAGACAACCGGAGGAGGCGACTCGTCTCGTTGCGCTCTGGCAAACATTGCCTCGCTTTCTCTCCTCCGCTCGTTTCTCCACCGTGTATTTTTTATCTTCTCTCTCTCTCTCTCTCTCTCTCTCTTCGTTCTTTTACGTAATCTCAAATCTGTGTTGCACACTGTGCCCTCTCGGGCACCGTTTCTTTTTCTCCTTCTCACCTCTCCCTTTTCCTCGAAGACGGTGTCGTCGCGTTTGCACAGCTTTTGACGATCAGTTGATGCAAACGCGGAGAATCTCAGAGATTTCGAGCAGAAGTGTTCTTTGGAATATCCCTCTACGTTTTGTACAAGGATATTTTCATTTTATGGAGTAGTTTGAATTTTAACTTTTCTTTCTTTTTTTTTTTGTTTTTTTTTTTGTAAAAATGTTTGTTGGACAATTGAAGAAGTTGTTTAAAACAGAGGTAGTTTTAGTGGAAAACTTTAAATGTGATTTATATACATATTTATTGGATACAGAATGTTGTCACTAATTTTCATTAATTAATTTCATTAATTTGGTGAACTGGCAAGATTATATATTTCTACTTCTTTAAAGTCCATTCTCACCAGTCAACGGATTACATATTATACAAAAAAATATTGGATAGAACCGAGTTAGGATTGAATCGGTCATGGTCTGTTAAAATAACCCAAAAGAGGGGGGAAAGAGAAAATCTGACGGATCACACTGACAACGTAATCTTATCCGTCTGTCCGTCCTTATCTAATGCTTTTTCTGAAAGAAAAACCAAGATCTAAAAAACTGAAAAAAAAGAAGAAAAAAAAAAGGAAAAAGAAGCGAAGTAGTTATCGTTGAGAAAAACGTCGAACAAGCTTGTACGTACGTACGTGTGGCGTTGATGCAGGTCGTCGGTGCGTAATCAGTCAGTCGCTCCGCTTATCAGAAACACTATCGGCGTATCATCTGTGCGGGCCATGCCTGACCCACATCGGTTCGCGACCAATCGAAACCGAACGAACGCTGCTTCGAATTTTCGCGATGATTCACGTAGGACGCGTGCTTCTCGTGGAATTCTTTCTTATCTGCTTTGACCGATAAACGAATTGGCTTGTTAGCTGGAAATTTTGTTCACTTTTCCTCTCGATTGTAACGCAATCAGCAGGTTATGCAACAGCTCGTTTCAATTCATCACTCTTGCAAAGTTCCCTTCCTCGCTGTTAAATTTTATAAATTTTCCACTTCGATAAAGACGCAAGTTTTATTTTAGGAGCAAACTGCCAATTTTCCAAAGGAGGTTTAGGTTAGGTTTAGGTTAGGTTTAGGTTAGGTTAGGTTTAGGTTAGGTTTAGGTTTGCAAACTTGGCCGTATTTCGGGAGCCCTCGAATGCCTGGTTTCGTTAAATTCGTATTTTCGTTAAATTCGCGAATCGCGATTGTTACTTGATCGATGGCTGGAGAAATTAAACGAGCTTCCCTCCGCCCATCATCGGCAAGCCTCGCCGAAGAGGGATCGGCCCGTTTGCGCGGAAACACGCGAGATCCGCTGCTTCCGGAAACAGGCACTTTGGATTTCACGATTGATCGTGCCCCTGTGGGGCGAAACAAAATTTTATCAAATTTCCATCGAAGTTAACACTCTGGCGAGTAAATTGCGATTTTATGCAATCTTGTGTGCAATACTTTATTTGGGTGAACGAAATTGACGCGATAACACGACCGTATTGTAATTATTCCATTTCAGATATTTTCAATTACCGAAAAATACACGTAACGAGCAGAAACATCGCGGCAATCTAGTAATTATCGTTATTAGAAAATGTTTGGAAACAATTTCGACTAGGAGGAAAACAGGTGTTCATCGATAGAGAACAGAAGTCGATGACCAACGCGAGGTTGGCGAATTTAGGTCGCACGATATCGGGCTGGTTCCGAGGTGCGGGCACCAGGACGTATTTCACCTTAGCTTATCGCGATCCACGTTATCACGGTCAGATAAGGGCACCTCGTGCTCGCAACTCGGCCGCCAGGTAACCGATTACGCCGTCGTGCAACTTGCAATTTTCGCCGGCCTGCAATTTCGAATTTAGCGAGTCGTTTCAGCCGAAACGAAACTCTTGCTCGCCATCTCTGAAATCAATTTCCCGACGATGTAAAAAGAGCACGAGAAATCTGAAAAGGGAGAAAAGGGAGTTTTCGTTGGCTGATTGGAAAAAATTGTCGATTTATTGAATAAAGGTTTTTCCATTTTCAAAACCGATTCTCGGATACGCGAAAATGGGGAAAATGGGGAGGAGGAATTTAAAAAAAACATTTTGGAAGTTGATTGGAAAAAGTTGTCGATTTGTCGAATAAAAGTTTTTCCATTTTCCAGACTAATTTCTGGGCGAGAGGGAAATTTTGTTTAAAATTTGATTTCGCTCCAACAGAGATGTTTTAATATGTGCGAAATTTTCCTGCTGTTTATATTGGCGACGACCGTTACGAGCGAATTCGAACTTCGATCGAAGGTTATCATATTTTTGTTTCTCTCCTAGCGTGCCAGTCTTTTTTTTATTTTGTTTCTTTTACTTCTCGAAAGTATCTCTAACATACGTCTTAAATATCTTTGTGCCCATCCAGAATTTTATATCAACTTAAAAATTTAATTATTTTATAAGTTATATTTGTTATATTTTAATTTACAATATTTTATACTCTTTGTCTAATTCTTAGAGATCGACATTTTAAAACACGTATACTCGTGTATTATGTGTTCTACAATTTGAAAATCCCTGTTTATGTTTCTCTTATTTTATTACATGTTGTTACATTTTTTCATATTCCTCCCATTTTCTTTAGAAATATTCTACGCTCCCTACACGTTGCCTAACTGTTTGCAAATTATTAAAACAAAAGAGGTCTTTGAACGTCTTGAAAACGATTTTGTAAGGTGGCGCTCAAAAAACCTCTCGCGCCATCTGTCAGACTAGGGAATTACTCGTACTGCGCAATTTGACCGGCAGATGGCGGCACAGTTTCGCTTGGCGCCCGTTGAAAAATCGAAACTGGCGCGGCGTAATTTCGCGAAAAAGTGCGAAAAGATGGTGAACAATTAACGACAGCCTGTTGCGGATGTTCATTAGTCTTCTGTCAACGATATTCTACGACGAGACAAGGTAGGAAACACGCTTGATCGACGTTTGAATGCAATATTTAACAAAGATCATTGACCTCTTGACGTACATGCCGTTCACGCGAAATTTTCTAACCTATGCATTGCCACCGCGTGCCATTTCACAACATTTGTACATTTCAATATCAATTAAACATTCACGCGTTGAACAACGAGTGACGTCAAACGATCGAAAATACGCCTCACATTTCGTTTTCAGTAACGTTAATTGTTATTTCCTCGCAAGTTTGTAACGCAAAGATTGCAAAATTTGAATTTTTGTGTTCGAGAATTTTAATGGCGCGCGCGGTTGCGGAGGAAATTTAGACGCTCGTAGTAGTAAATGGAACGTGTTTCTTTTTTTTCTTGCTCCTAGGAGAGTACGATTCGATTTCAATTTCTAATGTTAAAAAGATGTTGGAACGTTAGATGGTTAGAAACGGGATGAGGCGTCCTCGGTTCACGAGGACACGAGAATGCTAGGAAGGAATGGCGTTTACTTGGCGCACTCGCTCGACCAGTTTTTACTGTCCGCGTTAGTCCCCCTTCGCAGATTCAGCAGCAGTTCAACTATATCGTGGTCGAGATGTAGAAATTCAACTTTTAAACTGGCAAAGTTGGCTTCTATTTGTAGAATGAACGCATCATTATGTTATACATTCCTTTCCCTTGGATAATTATTTAAAAAATTCTGTTTTTTGGGAGAAATTATTTATTCCATTTTGATAAAGTGTAGAAAGCCTTGGAGTACTTGTGTGTGCAACTTTATATTTTTTTTTGCTTGTATTTCCTGATAGGAGACGCTTGATTGACGTAAGATATTGGTAGTGATTTGTATACTTAATTACATTGTGATTTATTATGTAATTTATATTTTTCTGGATACAGTTGAGCAAGTATAATTTAAATGAGAATCTGCTTTATCTGGTACATTTTAGATATTTTGTATACATTTTTCTATACTGTGTGTTTTCTGTGTATTTTTATGTTTCTAAATTTGTCTGCAATGCAGAATCACGTATATTGAATAGATTGCAGTATTACAATGAAACAAAAATTTTGAGATTCTTAATGGTAGATATAGTTTTCTTGTGTGTGTGTGTTTGGTATTTGATGCTTTAGGTAGATTATATTAATAAGATTGCAAGATATTAGTAATGGAATCAGTATTAGTAATACACTTTTAAGCAGTATAAAATACTAATACTTGTAGGTAGAATTCTCACAAATAATTCTCAACAGTCAACTTTATTCAAGATTCTATTGCTCAGCTCAATGTCAAATATTATACGCTGTTATTTAATATTTTAATATTCAGGTAATATGTTGTACTATTGTATATTATAAAAATGTAGGTTACTAGAGTTACACAATAGTGTCTGAATCTCTGTGATATAGCATCATATGTATAATATAAAAACTTGCCCATTGTTGTAATTATTGTAGCAGATGACCATTCATCAAATTGTGACATATAACCTGAAGCATAAGAATGCATGATAAACGCTTTGATGGAAAAAATTTGCTATTATGAGAACAAGATGCAAAACTTGATGAAAGAGTATTTAATCAGAAAATGCAAATAATTTTTGTATTCATTCTAGTATTAAATGCCCTACTTAATTAAAGTCACAGAATATTAACTTCATATTTGATATTATATCCATATCATTCCATGTAAATGTTTGATTACTTTCATTACTTGGTATAATTTTAATAATAGATTTTATATCTTATAGTCAGATAATTGATTGTGTTAATTTTAATAAAAAGTAATTAATCGTTAGTTCATTATTTTGAGTGAAATAATAAAATGTCTAAATTTCAGATATTAAATCTATTATGGGTAGATTTTATTTTAACCTGGAGTATTTTTTTTTTTACAAATTTAACACTAAATTCAAAGTTTTATTTAGTCGTTTTAGTTTTTGTAGTATTGGGCATTATTAACAAAAGTAGTGAATAAACTAAAATTAATTTTATGAAGAATATCTCAAGAAAATCAAAAGCAAGCTGCGTCATTGGTCAGAGGAAAGTAACAGAACATAAAGTTATGAAACAGTTTCACTTTTTCATAATGGAAATCGACGAAAGGAAATGGCAGCATGTAGCAAGAACCGATCGACGCATTGTCTGAGAGCCCATAAAAGGCATACTTTTCCTCTCGACCGGTGTAAAACTTGGAAAGTATGTTAACACTAAGCTTTACACGCCGGAGAATATTTTCCATCGAGGAAATACGGTCTACCATAACACATCTACAACAGTATAATTTACAATCAACTTTTATTTGAAGATCTGAAAACGGAGATTTTATTTGAAGAGGAATGATTAAAACAATGAAAACTGAATAATTTTTTCAATGAGTGACTATCCGTACATTGAATTTATTAATTTAAAAATTCCGAGAAATGATTAATAAAACTTGAGACTTAACTTTTAGCAATATCAAAGTGATTTTAAAATGATTATCTAAAAATGTGAAAACACTTCAGTTTTCCAATTGAATAATAAAGTTAAAAACTTAAAGGTAAAGCAAACACAGTTGGATAAAGCGGTAAAGAACCATTGCACAAACTAGAGAAAAAAAAGGAAAGAAGATAAAGGTGAAAAAGACCACAAAGTAAGGAAGAAAAGATCATTATTTTTTTAACGTCGCTATTATGTGTCACTGAGAGTTCCAGCGTAAATTAACGGAACAAAGGTAAATTTTCATATTTATCGTACGGAGAATAATAAAACAAGGAAGTATGGCTAAGGAATTTATTGATGACAAATAAGTGAGCACGCTAATAAAGGAATTCGATTCTGCTGCAATCACGATGATTAACAAACGTCCTGGACAGGTAGATTGCATAATATCGTATCATAATATGTATGAAAGTAACGTTCAGCTGATCATAAATATGTATTGAAACAAAAATGAGTTTATAAACTAATACATGCATATTTTGATGTGATCTTACATATTGTTTTACATAGTGTCATATTAAGTAACAAAACATCATTAAACGTTAATTTACTTTAGTTCAGAATCTAAAGCAGAGCCTCGAGAGGGAAGAAAATGAAATTCAAATCTCCAAAGAGCAAGCGCACAGTGAAACAAAGATGGTCTAATGAATATAATCAAGGGAAGAAACTTGTCCGGAATTCTCTATGATTTAACAAAGATCAGCATCACCTTAATTTATGACAAGATACAATTTATTTGTGACAAGAAACAATTTATTTGTGACAAGAAACACACAGTCACGCAATGAATATGAATTCGTAACGTTTGTTATTGGTCTGGTAAAGTTGCTAGAGAAATCTTGCCAGAAACGAGGGGCCCGCAGTTTCGACAATGAGTTACAAGCGGTGTTGCGAAATTAGATACTGCTGGCTCTAACGTGGAGATCGTTACGAAAGCGACCTGGAGGAGGAAATTCGAAAAGCGGGCTTACGAAATCGGCGAAATCGAGTCACGTGGCTCGATCCTGGGCCGATTATCTACACATCGCAGAGATCGCGGTGTACTCCCCTTTGCGATTGTCCGCGACGATGGGAGCTACTCGACGATCATCGTGGTCCTTGAGCACTTCCGCCTTTTTTTTCCTCTCTACGTGCTGACGATCGACTCGTCGTATGACATTCACCATCGCGAATTCGCTCGTCTGCAAAATTCGCCCGACTACTCCGCAGCTTTTTCTTCCCTCCCACTGGACAGCGATGGAGAAGTTCTGCTGAACTTGACAAACGCGAAGAGACGCGAGGCACGACCGTGTTCTTTTGGATGGGATTTGGTTCTATCTTGTGAAATTAAAGAGATCAAGTCGAGAGATTAAAGCTTGAAAGATCGAGGCTTTAGATTTAGAAATTTTCGAGAGATTAAAGTTGTTTTTAATTTCCCAAAACCCACAGTGGATAAAAAACTGCACGACTTATACCCCAGTAAAAACATTTGAATTGATACAAAACAAATTACAGGCGCGATCGCTCAGTACTAGACAAAGCCACTCCTACTCGAGGTCTAACCACGCCTCCTCACGAATCACGTGACCCAAATCAACCAATCGCTAATTTTCGTTGCATTAGCGTTGCACCGGAAGAGGCCCGATTTTCTGGGTTTCCCCCGCTAAAATTACTTTCAGTGGATAAAAATTGAAAGTGGTTTCACAGTAAAGAAAGTTAATAAAAATCCAACCTTCCTAAAGAAGAATTTCAAGTGTGGAACAACTCAATGTGAGTCGTTCTATGTAAAATATCGCCAAATCTAGGATCATTTACAACAGCAAACCAACTCTTTTCGGACAAATATATTACCATCACACCATTGTATTCGGTTTTCAAGTAACAAGATTTATATTTCCTTGCCATTGTATTTCTTCTTTTTTTTCCTTCTCGAGTTGTCCTCGCGGATAACAAGGAAAGAAGATTCTAGCGAGGAACGTATAATTAGACATAATTACATAAGCTGGAGCAGAGGTACACTCAGACGAAGAAGTATTGAGGAAGTATCTTCCTCTCTGCTTAGGTGCTTTTAACGAAAAGCCAAAGAGACGTCTTGGAACTAGCTGGGCAGCAGTTTGTGCAAAGACGTCGTGAAAGGAAAATGCTTTAAAGCTAGTCTCTTCGAGATCCATTCTTACGAAACAGTTTGCTGTCGCGTACGAACACGTTGGCGTGACAGAAGACAAACAACAGAAGAAGAGGAACTTGGTCGTGGTGCAAGAGCAGCTAATTGCGTTTTTCTTCGGTTACATGATGAGCACCAGTTCCCTCGGAGTTTAAAATTACGTGCAAGCAATAGTGGGAAGAGCATTGTCACTTGTAGTTTTTACGATAATTCCTGCTACGTGTGACGGATTAGCTTTGTTGCAAAGGTTGTTAAGCCGAAGATTTTTATACAATTTTACTGCACTTTAGCAGCTGAATTCTCAATATGTTTTTCAATGTTAGCACACTAATATGATTACAAGATTCATAATAAATTCATCTATATTATAATTTCCATCAACATTAACAAGTTGAGGTTGTTAATTATTTGGGTGATTCGTTATTATACAGCAGAACTCCATTTATGTGAACTTGTCGGGCAACAAACAGTTCGTTAAATTATAATTTGCGCAACTGAACTTTACTGATCTCCCTTCTCCCGCCGTCCACATCTACATATACAGTAAAAGTTCATACGAATGAATTTGGTCGGCAGGAGTTCGTTTAATTGGGCGTTAACTGAAATTTCGTCGAAATAAACATAGTTCGTGTAAATGCATCAATTATTAGGCGGAACAACTGTATTGGAATTTAAAGTATGCACACGGTGCATCGATTCAATTACTTAGACAATGAAGTTGACGCAATCGTTGCACGAATTTCTATTTTTAATTCTACAATTACAAAAGTTCGCCAAACGTCTAACGCGACTGCAATAGTGGCGGAATCATCAGCGTCTCTCTGAAATTTCTTCGTTTTATTTTTAACACTTCTACACGTCTCGAGACCGCTAATATTTACGTTTGTTTAAAATAAACTTTGTAACAATCGCGAACAGTGAAAAGTTACGATACAACAAGTTGCAGTGTTCGCGTATGATTAACAAAGCTAACCCAACAGATGACTCTACGAAATTCGAGTCTATTTCTCTCTCTCTCTCCTTATTTATTTGATCAGAGTCTGACAGCTCTTGTTGTTTCTCTTTATTTCATCGTCTCCTCGTCTCTTACCGCGGGGAGTAGATATCCTTGAGGTGGAACATTGTCCCCGGCAATTTCTTGTTCTTTACGTTGATACTCGAACACGTTTCCTGACATTGACCGTTGGCCAACAGGATTCGCCGAACGATTCGCAAACTCTACAATAGAAGTGTCGTTCTGACGTTTATGTAACGGCCGGTGAGTCAGTACGAGGCGATATACGAGCCTCTGCTGCTGGCGGGTTATTCAAGAGCTGTTGACGATTATTTTTTTCGAGTCAGAGAAGAACGTAACAGCGTGATCGATTATTTCTTTTATACGTTTCTATGGTCTTCTGAATCTACCAATGGAACGTAGCAGCGATGTAAGTTGTGCGATGCAAATTGTAATAAAAGCTGCACGACTTGTACCCCAGTACGATCGTACGATCTTCCTCACTGAAAGCAACTGTTTTAACTAAGAAATGAAGACGACCTTTTTGCTATAAAAATTGATCGATATGCAAACATTTGAATCGATACAAAACAAATTACAGGCGCGACAATGCCACTCCTACTCGAGGTCTACGCCACGCCTCCTCACGAATCACGTGACCCAAATCAACCAATCGCTAATTTTCGTTGCATTAGCGTTGCACCTGAAGAGGCCCGATTTTCTGGGTTACCCCCGCTAAAATCACTTTCAGCGATAAAATAAATTTAGTTGTTAAGGCTTTAATTGTGAAATTGCGCGCGTGCATGATGCGTGCAAAATGTAAATTGTTCCGTCGTGATGAAACGAGTGTATCGAAATAGCAGGTACTTGATTGTTAGTAAATAAGAAGTTTGGAAGAGATGGTGGATGTTTGCGCAAACTTGTTTCCGTAGATGCGATCGAGGAGAAACAAAAATTGTGCGAAGATTTGTGATTTCGTAAATTTTGATAACTGTCGTGTCTCGAGCTTTCCTTGTCTTGGTGCCTTCGAGATGAAAAATTCACAAACTCACCAAGATTTCGCGACGACTAAGAATTTAAAATTCCAGCCTCCAGAGTCTCGATGGAATCTAAAATCTCCGTAACTTTCGAAGCTCCAAGAGACCAAGTTTCGCGAAAGTGTGAGAAGACCCTTGCCAGTGGAAGAAACTATAGCGAGACGCGGAAACCCAAGAAAGGCGTCTTATCTTCCCGCTCGTTCACGATCGTACGGCTCGTCGAGGAGTTTTATATCGGCCGTGGAAACACGTTTTAGGTTGGGATTGCCCTGATACCGGCGATTCGATCTCGTTTTTCTCGATAGGCTGGCGTAACGGCGGTCGTCCGGCGAGAAATCGCGGGTTTTCACACGACCAACCGTCGGGGCGCGTTGCTTGCTTCGCTCTACGAAGAAAATCCTGACGGCCGATTCTCGCCGCGGTACGGTATCGCGGGGGGCTACGACATTTATCGTGCGAATCTTTGGAATGCGCTGAATTCAAGTCTCGTTCGCTCGCGGCCGTTTTCTCACGCGCCTCCGCGCACAATGGCAAAATGGTGCTCGGCTACGTTTGTTTCTACACCAGTGTCTGGATAAATGTAATCGAGGTCTCCTCGCGAGTCCCTCTCCGTCTAGAAATCTCCAGACGGTTCTGCATCTGTGAGAAAGCTACAACTGTGTTTTGTCGAATTTTCATAAATATCGAGACACCTTCTCATTGGGTGGCAAACTAGATCGAATTATCCAGAATTATAGAATGACTTTGTACATCGATCTAACGATATTAATGTCGCTGTACTCTACAACCTAAAACTGGTTTACCATTTTATGAAGAAAACAAAAACAAAGACAAGGATCGATAAAGCGGCTAAATAAAGTCCGTTTAAAATAAAATTTTTAAAGTCCGCGCTACGACGAGCAACGACGTCTAGAGTCTAAAAATACGCCAGCCTGGAATGAAAAGAAGCACGGAGGCTAGAAAAATCTAGTTTAAAAATAAGTCTTCGAGTCCTACTGCCTTACGTCTCTCTGCAAGGATGATGAAAGCTGGACAAATTTTGAAAACTCCAAACGATAAAAATAACAACAGTCGGTGGCAAGCCAGAAAAAGTGATGATCATATTGGTCGTCATTGGCGAGGCATGGCGTCAGAGAAACGGCAGTTTCTCCGGCGCAACGGTTGCAACGCGTGTTGCTGGTGTGTAGGTGCCTCGTGTACGCTGCGCCAAAGCGAGGAATGTAGGTGAGCCTGTGAGTTGCAGGAGAGCGCGTTACGCGAACTACGTAACACAGGCGGCGAGTGTGGGAAAGTGAGGAAGCTGGCCTCGAACTCAGACCTCAACCTTCTCTTCTAGCTGCAACCTCGTTCCTCCTTTTTCCGCCGGTCTAACTGGCCTGCTGGGAGGCGTTTCTCTCCTTTCCAGTTACCGTGCAGAATTGTCTACCCTATCGTAGTTACGTGGCACGTACATCGTGTACTGGTTCGCCACACACGTTCACTTCTATAGAGTGCAACAGCAGTTTTCTCCGGAGTCGACGACACTCGAGTTTTCTCTAACCTCGTTGTTGGATTTCTTGGAACCGAGATTCCACATTCCGCGCTGCGCCCGCGAACGGAACCACGAATAGGGATCTTCATTTCGGATGTACTTTTGGGAACAGAGTTGGAAAAGAAATTGCAATTGTAAATATTTATGCTGAAGATATCACATATGTTATTGTTAGGTAATAAAAATTGTACGACGCCACTGTCAATAGGAGAAGGGTTCTATTATTTTCGCCAGTAAAACGAGTAAAAATTTTATTGGAAGTCACTTGCTATAAAGCGGGGAGAGCGGAGGGCACCTTTTGTTTCCGCGGAAAGCGATAAATTGCCGTGCCCTCGGCTGGAAAAAACTAGCCAATGTATCACGCGCGAAGTTCGTTTTCCGGACACGAACACGTGGAAAACGAACTTCGCGCGACCATCGAGCGTTGTCGGGTCAGGGTCGTGAATCTCGATTTCCCGTGTGTGCAGTCGCTGGCCAAAATTGGGTTACCGGCGTACACCCCAACCCACTCCATAAACCGTCATGCAGGATTATAAAATCCGCGAAATGGCGTAATAAACGCGCGAGCCGATATCTGTTAATGGAACACGACCGTGCGCCGGAACTTTTCACGAAAATTGGATTTTCGCGAGTTTAAAACGATACGCGACGATATTTGAAAATTACAAATAACACTGACCTGGCAAAATTCCATCTTTGTAAATAAATTCTTTTAACAAGTAGCAGCAAATAGGACTATGGATTTCTAGTAAATTCTGGTAACAACCGAGCCAAATATCTAGGGATCTCTAGAAAATTCTTAAATTCTTGAATTCTCTGGGTATTTAACGACAGTGATAATTAAACTGTGAAAATTTTCTCAACGAGGTGATGAGAAGGTTGTTGACCCAGCTCTCGAAATCACCATGGAACGTTGTTTCTTTGGTATGTCTGGGCGTCGCGTCGCCACTTTCCCGGGAAACTGGGATATCTAGGTCGTAGCCAGATATCGACATATTTCCCTGTCCCGCGCCTTTCAGCTTCCCACCACGCCTGCGGTTATCCTCGACCCTCCTATCCTGGTCCACTACTCCCTTGAGCATTCGATTCGTACGTATCCTTCGCTCGTCTCTGTCGAAGGCCACGAAATTTATCGACGAAGGATCTCCTTTCGATAACGAAAATGGCCTGACGCGAAATTTCGAATTTTTACCGGAAGAATTTTTTTTTTCTTTCATCGATCGGCTTTATCGGTCTATTGTAACGTGTAACTGGATCTAAAAGTGTATCACCTCCAAAGTGTCGAGTTTCCTGGTGATTTCTTGGGAAAAGATTGACGAAATGATCCAGATATGTGGATTGTTGTATTGTTTCCTGCAAAATTTTTTATTTATTGCTAAAAGTTGTAAAATTATTCTGCAAATTTTCAATTGCTTTGATCGTTTCGTTTAAATCTTGAAAAAATGATTAATTTCTTATTTCATACTTCGCACGGTCAAGGTTCTTTTTTTTAATCTCGTAAGGTATTGCTAAAATTACAGAGGAAGCACATAGAAGTTCATTGTTTCGTTCTGGTCACTTCGCATTTCGCTGGCATTTCAATAACTGCTTTCGTCAGAGATGCTCCCCTCTGACGTAGTTCGTGTCTCTCTTTCTTTTTTTTTTTTTCTGTTCGACGTTTACACACGAATGTTGCAAAATGTACAACCTTTATAGAAGACGTGTGTCTGGGATCACCGACACGCGTCACGAGTGGCCTTTACACGTGACCGGTTAGGACAGTGGCTCGATTGACATCGTCCCTTGCATTTTCATGCCGCGATTAATTGCTCATGGCCACCTCTCTTTGTTTTCAACCCTTAACTCGATACTTCTCGCCGTTGTTGCGCAACTTATTATCGTTTAATTACTGTCGTCATTCAGCGTTGCTCTACTTTGGAACCGTGATTCTCTAGGAATTCCTAGTTATCAACGGAAATGATACAATTTTAAAAAATGTTAAAATTTCTTTTAATCCTCCTCGTCAGAGTTTGATATCACTATTGCCGTTGTTTAACTAGAATTCTCTAGGGATACCTAGATTTTTAACTTGTAACTAGAATTCCCTAGGGATACCTAGGTTTTCAACTTGGGTGAACAAATAATGACTTTGACCTCCAAAGTCTATCCTTTTTTTAGCCATGAACTGAACGTTGTTTCTTGAATCAAAAGATCTTAGCTAGAATATCTTGGTTATCTGTACGATAACCAAAAACATATCTCGTCAAGTAGCAAAGTTAAACATTCAAGGCTCCGAGTGTCCTTATATTCCGTCTTAGTGTCAGAATTATCCCGGTTGACCATCGATAAAACGGCGAAGATATCCGAATGCTGGATGTTGGAAGGGGCGTAGTTAGAAAGTTCCAGGGTTCAGGAAGTTTGGCTCGAAGCGTTGAGGTTAGGTCGGGCTGCAAGTAGCCCGACAGACACGTCGTCCTTTCGCTATCATCACGGCCGGAGTATTAACGTGTTGCTTTCGTCACCGGTGCCCCATTTTCCTCCAGTGGAAACTGCCTCGCTGTTGTAAAGTATGCAACCTTGACCCGATCTGGCGCGCGCGATCTGCACGCGTCACGGCTGGCCTTTACGCGTGACGTGTTAGGTCAGTGATGCTTCTAACGCCCCAGCTTCTCTTCCCCCTTTCTCCTTTTAACTTCATTCTCTCTCTCTCTCTCTCTCTCTATCTCTTTGCTCCGTTTTTGCCCATCTCTCCGGCGAGAAACCATTAATCCGTTCGCAGTCTCTTTGAGATTGAACTGTGACCTTGGAGATTGAGGTAGTGAAAAACCTAACCTAAACTTTTTTTTATTCTTTTTCAATTTTTCATTGGAATTTGAACGTTTCAATAAAAGAAATATACGAATCGATTTAATTGATAGAGAATATTGAAAAAGAAGTCAAATTTATTGGAGGAATCGGATTGATATTTAACTGGCTCTTTCTTTGAGCTCGAAGCAATACTTGTAGGGCCAATGACCATGACCTAGCCCGACTTGATCACTTACGACAGCTGTTCTAGCTGTCTTGTCTTCTCAGCGCAGGTCAGTGCCTCTTTTCTTCTGTCTTTGTCTCTTCGCTTAAAGCGCCTTTGCGAGGAAAATTCGCCAACAGTATTTAAACGTAGAAAAGAAGACAAAAGGTAAAAAAAATTGTATCAGAGGGGAAAAAATTTAAACTGAATTAAAATTAACAGCAAGGAGAATTTTCACGAAAATTCGCGTTCTCTTCTTTTTCCCTTTTCATCTGTCAAATTTCCCTTGATAATTCCATAAAATTTCAACAATGACGAGAACGAAGCATCTCCGTGGAAATTATCCGTGCAATCTTCCTCGAGCCAGTCATACTAATAAAACGATCCTCATAAGGAAACAATTAGCGAGAAACATCGAAATTGTCATCGAGTGGTTTCGTTAGAAAACAGATTGTGGTTTTTCCTCTCGAAGAAAGAAGAAAGAAGGAAAGTAAACAGAATGAAGGAAAGAAGATACTCTCTTCAGGAAGCGACTGCCGTAACTATTACTTCTTTATTACCGTGCTCGTGTAACCACTTGCGATTGATATCGTTAGTTCGTTCGAGTTTGTGAGAACTTTATGGTGGCGCTGATTGTTGTCATGGCTGCGCTTTATATATAGACTACTTCAAAAATATGGAACGAATGTAATTTACTTTTTTATAAAGTAGGAAAATAGTTTTTTCTTTTTCAAAATTTGAAACTCACAAAAAGGATTTTTTTTTTTTAAATTTATGCATATGTGAGTCTCTGAAGATCTTAAATTTCGAAGTTTGACTGCAACAGTCTGTACGAGAAGTGTGTGTTTGGTTGCGCGATAATTATTTATCGTTCGTGATACAACAATCGCGAAGAAACGGCCACGTTAAAAATAAAACGCGGTTGAAGCACGATAAAAAATTGGGATGAAAAAGTTTCATCGGTCGAACATTGAAGATGGTCAACCAAAGTGTCCACGCGATATGGCCTTGAATATTTTCACGTCGATTATCACTGGAAATTGGGAGAATTGCTTCTGACGATTCAAGATTCTGGTTCTAATTGGAAGATCTTCTCGCCACAAAATTTGAGGTTATCTCGAAGCACGCACTATATAGGAAATGTACAAAATTTGAAGTGATCATAAAATGAATAAATAACTGGCAGTTGTTCGAAATCTCGTGAGAACGAAGAACGAAATTAAATTAAATTAAATGAATTCTTGATTTATGGTAAGAGGATTAAATGATTAACTGAAAGAGAGAGAGAGAGAGAGAATTCAACAAAAAAGAATTCACTCGATCGAGAAGAAACGAGTGAGATGACCAGGTATTTTTGGAGGCCTATGTAATGTAAAAATTGCACAGGCTGAATTCATCATCCGGTGCGCCTGTGGTATCCGTCATCTTGAGCGCCCACATTCGACCTTCGAGGCAATGCAACGGTGCAGAATTTATTCCGTCGACCATTGGCGTCGACGCGAAGGCGGTTTTTGTAATTACTGCCGCTTAATGAACGGGCTCCGCGCAATTAGTGAAGCGAAACCCGAAATTGCTGCACCTGTATATATATATATATAACTCTTGCCCGAAAGCATTCACCATTTTGAATAACAATTTGAGCAGCTTAAAGGGATCGTTTAATTGTTATTTTACGTGCAGAGCGTTCTAATCTAATTCCAGTTTCGCGTCGAATATAATTTTATTAACAGTGTAACGTGACAGTCACGGCGACTGTAAGAAACTGGAATTAAAATTAAAGAACAGTTAAGATGTTCTGATGAAATAAACGAAGAATAGAAAAAAACTAGTGGCGTAAAAAAATTGTAGGTTATTAGAATGAAGGCAAAAAAAATAAATGGATGGAATTTTTTAGTACTTTTCCTCTGATTTCGCGTCTAAAAATATTATGTTATACGTAATGATAAACATTGATAATGATAAGTGATAATAAAATGATACGAAACGCAAGGAAATATCACAAGCACTACTCTCTGTATTATTCATTTATTATTGATTATCATTTGATCGATCTTTGTCGTGATGTTCGTTTATTTGTTACTATCGTTTCTACTGTCTGCAAATTTTATCATTTTCTACGTTTGTTCCTGCATTCTTCCTCCTCGCCGTCCCATTAGCATTTTCTTCATAATCGCTCGGTAACTTCTCGCACACCCCGTATTAACTAGCTTAACGAGCAACGTCATCGCCGTCGATCGACGATCAGGGTCGTGCATTAGCATGCTCGGGTGTGCCTTCCGCGCCCACTCCCGGCCTTGAGGCGCGCTCTCTGTGAGAAACGGAGGGATGAGGAGGTAGCGACGAGATGTCAAGGAAGGAATGCTAAACGCGGAATGCAGGTCGTGGCAGCGTGAATCCTCGCTCCACGGAGGGACACGTGCCCCCCTCGCGCCGCTATCTCGTTCGCTGGTTCGATCGCGAAAACCCCCGGGGAAACGTCGAATCTCATCGTTCATCCAGCTTCCACCATCTATCTACGTCCGTGACGATTCGAATCGGGCAGATTAATATCCACTCATGATAGTTTCATGAGATCTCTGTTACGTAGCATTTGGAATTCCGCTGGAAGGAGGTGCGCCATTTTATGGAGTAGCTAGTTACCTACGTAACAATCGAAAATTCAGACGTTTCGAAATTGAAACGACTGAAATTTGTAGGTTTTCGTTCGGTTACTCGGGAAAATTTTTTGGGAAAGGCGCATGAATATGTAAAAATACGCAAGATATTCAGAGTGGTATATTCTTTTTTTTTTTTTTTAATATGTAGCAAATGAAACGGACAGTTGCTTCGTGGGAAAATAAATTTCAATACATCGTAGGAAGATCTTAATCTTTTTAGTGCTAATCCTTCACTGCAATGCATCGATATATATCGTTGTGGATAAATCAGTATATTCGTCAGATGCATCGTAGAATAATTATTTATTGATCTGTTTCGCCCACTGATAAGTACGAGCTTGTTAAAACAAATTTAAAGTATAAATTTAAATAAATTTAATAAAGATCAAAATAAATTGTAATACGAATTTCAATAAAATAAAATAAAATAAAAAAAAAAAAAAACTGCACGACTTGTACTTCAGTACGAAAGGCCCAGAAGCAACTGTTCCGACTAGGAAATGAAGACGACATTTTTGCCATAAAATTTTATTGATATGCAAACATTTGAATCGATACAAAACAAATGACAGGCGCGACAACGCCACTCCTATTTACGAATCACGTGACCCAAATCAACCAATCGCTAATTTTCGTTGCATTAGCGTTGCACCTAAGGCCCGATTTTCTGGCTTACCCCCGCTAAAATCACCTTCAGTGATAAAAACATGCTGTCTGACAATTAATTCTCAAGATACATAAAGTACCTCCGAGTACTTTCTTCTGCAGCAATTCAAATTCATCGTCACGAATAACAATTACAGTAATTGCACGTTCTTCTATTTGTATTTCTTTTAGGATCTACGCCGCGCATAAAGTGTCCTGTTTGCACAGTAGGCGATGTGTGTCAACAGGTGCGCGGGTGTAAAGGGTTGAAAGTAAACGCGGCGAAGTAGGTAAATTCACGGGAAGATCGTTTCCTAAGGCTTTCCTGGTATTTATGAAGGAAACTGGTCGATGTTAAACCGGCTTTCCATCGATATATCTCTACCGGTCGTACCGTTACCTCGCTGCATCTTCCCTTTCTTCGATTCCACCGTGGCTTTTTTTCCCTCTCTAGGGCCTAGTGTCTTCATCGATTCAGTCAGGTGGAGATTTTTATCGGTTACCACGGTGATACACGTTCAAACTATGCGGGTGGAATAATAAATCGAAGGCAGAATGATACAATTTGTCTTTTATTTCTCATTTCTCGGTGAATAGAGGGACGTTATTACGGTTCGGTTTAGGGGAAGGTTCCGTTTCAGTTCTATTTTTAGAGGGACTTTGGAGGGGCGTGTATGTCATTCTTCATTTGTGGATATTGGAAACTGTGTTACCGGACAGATGCAGGTAGAGAGAGTTTTTCCATAACAAAAATATATCTCCCTAAAGTCGTAAATTTAGAAAAATATATTTCAGTTTATGATACTTAGCCGCTAGTTCTACGAGCATATAATTTTCCAAAGACCGCCGAATAAAACTGTTTGCTGAGAACTTTTGTCAAAAACTACCCTAAATGTCCCGAATGTATATTTTTGTAAATAAAATCTCACGAATTTTCGAGTTTGTTACAGTTACTCGATATTTTAGAGTTTGAGTTTCGCAGCTATTGTCGCAGCACCGGGAGGGAAAGTTGGAAGATACGGGAATCTGGAACGTACGGTGCAGTGGAAAATTTGCAGCGAAGAAAGAACTCTTTGTCGGGGAACAGTGTAGACTTTGTGTAGGTCTCCGCGGCGCGATTTAGCTTTTTTCGTAGAACCGCTTGCACTTTCGATCCCGAGGAAGGGTGCGAGTTAATCTAATCTCTGCCGGAATGTCGCGGTTGTCCATCTTCCCTCAGGTATACAATCGTTATCTGTAACTTTACGGGCACGAATTCTGTACAGAAATCTACCAGTTTAAAAAGAAATTGTCTTTTTCGACCTAAAGATATCGTTAAGAATTCTCATTTAATTTTACATTACCGGCTGTATGTCTGGACAGGAGAATGGTAATTATAAATAATGATAAAATTATATTTGTAGCAAGTGTCGAGTATTAAGTGACTCATTCCATTAGGATTAAATGATGAACTTTTGTTGTTTAACTCTAACGTAAAAAAAAAAAATCGTTATAAATTATCGACAATTTTTTATTGGTACATTTATGTATCACTGTCGAAACACGTAACAATTAGAACAAATTATGAATTTGGTCATCAGAAGATTTTTAAATTTTTAAATTTATCATTTAATTATTTATATATACGATTGAATTAATATGTGTTATTTATTTAATAAAAGTAATTTACTTATTTGATTTTATAATTTTAAGAAATTTATTATTCGTCATTCTGAAATGATAGATATAATAATTCTAAATTCAGTGCAATGCAATTATTCTCATTCTATAAAATACGTCCAAGATTTAAATTTTCATAGTCAAATCCTTCCTCTCACCAAAAAAATGCTTCCATCCCTAGAAAAATTCTCATCCGAAACGAGATTATTTTAAATTTAAGCTCTCGACTGAGGGGAGCTCTGTTTCTCGGTCACAAGAGAGAGAGAGAGAGAGAGAGAGAGAGAGAGAGAGAGAGAGAGAGAGAGAGAGAGAGAGAGAGAGAGAGAGAGAGAGAGAGAGAGATTCTTTTCTGACCAAAGCGAGCAGACGTAGAAAGGGGGATGACTGACAAAGCAGAAATCCGCGTGAGACGGTTCGCGAGCGTGAGAGAAATTACCAATTAACCTTCCGTGACGGCCAATTAAAGCTCCTTCTGTTTCTTGTGTACACTGTATACCCGCGAGAGGGAAAAGAGGCGCGGTTCGTTTGCCTGTTGGAAATTCATGAACGAGGATGATTCGTTGCTGCGAGTAATTGGCGAGTTCCCGCTCGGAAAAATGTGCAAACCGCGGCAAATGCTGATTCTCAATGAAAAGATCGTGGAGAAGGGAAGAGCGAGGCGCGATGAATTCTGTTTATGGAACGGTGATCTTTGAAATTCCATACTCTTTCGACCAGAAATTCCAATCTTTCGTTGTCGAAGTAAAACTCATCGTTGAAGTTTCGTTAGCTTCGGCAGATAATCTAAATTTGATTGGGTTTTAGAGTACAGTTACGAAACAGAGCTAGACAACTTTTGAATTTCGTCGTAATCTGTGACCGCGCTTGTCTTTATTATCACTGAAAGTGATTTTAGCGAGGGTAATTCAGAAAATCGGGTGCAACGCTAATGCAACGAAAATTAGCGATTGGTTGATTTGGGTCACATGATTCGCGAGGGGGCGTGGGATAGATTCGCTCGTAGGAGTGGCGTTGTCTGGTACTGAGCGACCGCGCCTGTAATTTGTTTAGTATCGATTTAAATGTTTGCGTATCAATAACATCAGAACAGTTGCTTCTGGGCCTTTCAGTGAGACGAATCGTACAAGTCGTGCAGTTTTTTTCTTTCCTACAACTTCCTAAATTTCAGTTTAAACAAATTGAATTATTTGGTAACTAAACAATTTCAAACAACGACCAGAGATTTTTTGATGAATTAAATTTCCTCTTCAAATAAATTATTTCAGTTGTTATCTACCACCTATTAATTATCGCTCTAACGAGTAATAACTTCAATATATAGCAGGTTCGTGAAGTAAATTATTCAAACAAACGACTGTTTAAAATAATAATACAGACAATTACGCGATAACTTTGTCGCTTTTTAATTTCAATTGCCAATCTGTAGCAATTATTTAAAACTGAACGGAGGAACGCGCGGTATAATGTTATCGTCTACGTCGAAGCACGCCAATTAACAAAACACAGAGAAAGAAAGAGAGAGAGAGAGAGAGAGAGAGAAAAGAAAGAGCAGCCTATTCAGAAGATCGAACGGACGATCGCGGCGGCTCCTCTCGGTGTGAATTGCACGTGTGAATTGAGCCGGACAATTCACGCCGTGCGGCAAACGAAAAACTTCTCACGGACTCGGCCCGGCTCGCGAAAAATGCAAATAACCGCCGCGGCGTTGCGTCCTTTGTGAAACAGTCTCTCTCTCCCTCTTTCTCTCTGACGGCGTCCGACGGTGCTCGTCTCGGAAATTACCATAACAAAATGTTCTGATTGCCTGCAACGACTCGGAGAACGCCGAGATAACGACAACGACGACGACGACGACGACGACGAGCCGCTCTCTTTACGTGGCTTCACGTGGTCGACAAAACGTGTCTTCTCTCTGCTCCGCGCGAGCATTTCGCGCGGAAGGAAAGCCAGCTGCACGCGAACAGGTACACCAGATTCGACGAATCGAATCGCCGACAGCCCAGGGGAAAAAGAAATAATCGATCAGCCAACCTGGCTGCTTTTTTGCACGAGTCCGCTCGAGATCTTTGTGCTCGCTGTGTTTCGTTTGGCAACAGTCTCCACTTTTTTTTTCTCTCTCTCTTGGGGTGGAATTTTTTTGAAGGGCCGAGTTGAATTTGTTTTTTCGAAACGGACGTTTCCACGATGAAATCGATAACTTTGTTTTTGCAAAGGTCGAATATTCGCTTCAAACCCCGTTTGACGTTTGGGAAATGGGTTTTTGAGAATTGTATTTTTTTTTTTTTTAGATAGAAGTCGAATTTTCAGCTCGCAAGATTTTTCTTGATATTTAGAATTACGCTTTGTTGTTAGAATTTGTCTCATCTTTATTTTCAGAGGATTGTTCTGGAAATTCATTTCAACATCTTGTTTCTCGAATGTTTTGACGTTTGGAATTAAATGGGAATATTGACGGTAATAAAACTGTTCGTTTCCACGCGTTTTTTATCCAGAGCAAAGTGCGACGAACGATGGATGGATTTTTATTAGAGAATAATTACTTCGCTCCTGCGTTCTAAATTTAAACTTTCATTTTACACTTTCGCTCGTTGTTTGACGTTTTTAATAAAGCCCCGCGTCACTTTCAAATTAGTTGGTACGTCGATATTTGCGTACATGTTATTGCACGTAAATTTTCGAAATATACAGCTCGTGGAAAAATGAGAGATTTGACGTATTTGCACGTGGTGCCGTCCGTTGTGTACAGAGATTTCCACGGGCAGAATTGGCCGGTAGATCGAGATCAAAGAGCTCAAAGCCTGTGTAACCGTGGCAATTAGGTGGTCAAGGGGTTGAGAGAGGAACAACAGGTGGCTGAACGCGTCACCCTCGACGTAGCCCTGGAAATAAATTCCAGAAAATTCATACTGTCCCTCTCACGATGGTTCAATTAGTAATCGCGTTCTCAAACTTCACCAAGAAAATCTCCAAATTTAACATTGAAACTAAATTTTTAATTCAGAAAATTTTCCTTGGTGCTCGAGAGAGTTTGTTCTTGGAAGTATTTTGACACGATCCTTCCTTTTTTTTCTTTTGTTGAATTTTGGTTGAATTGAAGAATATTTTCAAAATTTTTATTTCAGATGATGGGATGTACTTTTAATAATTTGAAAACAATGTGATTCCTCAATTTGAGATTTAACAATTTTTTAGTAATCATTATATTCGAACGTTTAATCATTATAAATATTTAACAGTTACAAAATTCCTTTCACGGAAGATGTCAAAAAATGTTACGTACTTGTGAGTTGCTCCAACAGTTAATTACTAATTTAAGTATTAATTCAATTAATAACTTTATTTTCTTCTGTTTCAGGTGAGTACCATTCTCCTTTCCAAATGGAAATTATCAGTTCCACCAGTTTAATATCACGAGCTCGGTGAGTTCTACCAGTGAATACATATTTTTCTCTGTTCGTGGATAAAAAAATTCTGGTCCTAAAATTTTTCTCGTTTCTTGCAATTCGTTAAAAGAATAAACATACGAATTAAATGGGGGGGGGGGGGAGAGGAGATGCGAGTGTGCGTTTAACGCAGGAAACAATGGAAAAAAACAAAACAAAAAAAAAACGAAGCACATTAGAGCAAGGGTGACGATAAAGCGCGAGGGGAATAGAGAAAGAGAGGCTCTGATGCGTGGCGGAGACCTCGCGATGCTCAACGAAGCTTCAAGCGACTCCGTAATCATGTCCGGTTTCCTCTGCGTTGCTGGTTAACATCAGAGACACCGACAACTCGCGATTAGAAGCGCCGATTGTAGGAAATAATAATGGTAACAGCGAGACAGGACTATTTTACGCGCTAATTCGAAAGAAAAGGAATCATTTAGACAAAAAATACAGGATGCGTTTTTTGAAACTTTTACCGAGAGAAATGGGAGAAGATTCGTTTGTCAAAACTTTAAATTGAAAGGAAAGCTATGGGACGTTGGAGTTTGTAACGAGACTTTTAACTTTAATTTTATGCTAATTTTTCTTCGCTTTTCCGCGAGGTATCTGTGAAAATGAGAAATTCTCGGAATTCTTTAAAACAGATCTATTATTTCTAAAGTACAAGTTACAAAAAGATAGTTCAATTGAGAAACAAAAAACTGCACGACTCGTACCCCAGTACGAACCGTCTCACTGAAAAGCCCAGAAGCAACTGTTCTGACGACATTTTTGCCATAAAATTTTATTGATACGCAAACATTTGAATCGATAGAAAACAAATTACAGGCGCGATCGCTCAGTATTAGACAATGCCACTCTTACTCGAGGTCTAGCCCACGCCCCCTCGCGAATCACGTGACGCAAATCAACCAATCGCTAATTTTCGTTGCATCAGCGTTGCACCTGAAGAGGCCCGATTTTCTGGGTTACCCCCGCTAAAATCACTTTCAGTGATAAAAGAAAAGATACACACGCACTGGGAGGAGAATTTTCGCAAGAAGAGAATATATTCCATCTCGAAATTATCGACGTTTGAAGTCTGCCGCGCGCTGACGTTTAAAGTTCGTCGCGCATTCCGCCAACTAATAATAAACTTTTCGAAAAGAAAATTCTATCCCACGAAGTCTCCTTATTTTTGCATGAAAAATCATGCCAATGAAAACGCAGCCAGTTAACAATCTGTCAGTTGGCATCGCGCGTGTCTAAAGGACAAATAGAAATACATCCGAAAGGAAATTTTGCACCTGGACAAGGCGTGCGCGCGCGAAATTCAGGATTCGTGAGTCGTGCGACCATAGAAAAGAAACAGAGAGAGAGTGAGAGAGAGAGCACGGGACAAAGAAGTGGAAGTGGCGGTAGAACGGCACGCAAGAAGAGGAACGGTCGGTTTCGCGGCAAAGCGATTGTTCAAGGCCGTTCGGTGCATGTGCAACCGATCGACTCACGTTTTCTTTTGTCACCGTTTATACCCCTCTTCTTTCGCAGTGCCGCTGCCGGTCGCTCTTCCACGGAATTACTCACTCGACCGGTATTTTTACCAGTCATCGCGACTCGTGGCTCGACGTGGTTCTCGCGTGTTTTGCGATTCGGATCGCCTCTCCCTCCGAGAGAGAAGCGGAAACAGATTACGCTCGCGCACGCGAAGATACTCGCTTGTACGTGCACGCGTGACACAC
Organism: Melipona bicolor; assembly: GCA_030673865.1. Taxonomy (NCBI): domain Eukaryota; kingdom Metazoa; phylum Arthropoda; class Insecta; order Hymenoptera; family Apidae; genus Melipona; species Melipona bicolor. Next base: position 2,051,706 of record JAHYIQ010000020.1, read on the forward strand.
GTAATCAGTTTCGTCGTTACGTTTCTTCTCCATGGGATGATCCGTTCCGTTCGTGAGTTTTGCTTCTGGTAAAATTACGCGAAAGTTTCGGGGCATTTTCAATCCCAAAGCAGTGATAAAAAGACAAAAAAATTTGCCATTGTGTGTTTAATAACACAATTCGATATGTGCAGCTAAACTGTAAAATATTATAAAATAATAACAATTATAATAATATTATAAAAATAAGAAATGATACGAAGAAACGAGAAATTTTAAAATATACATAAAAGTAATGTACACAGTTTGATTCTTCGAGTTCAAAGAGCATTTGAAGAAACTTGCCCGCTGAAAGGAATTTGTCTTCTTCTTTTTATCGATTTATCGAAAAGCGGAGCTTCGAGCGAGATAAAAATTTCTTCGAACGATCGGCGAACAAAAGATTGTAGAAACGAGACTGTCAGCTTGGAAACCTCAACACGCTGCGAGAAGCACGCTGCTGCGTAATTGCGAGGATGTGGTGTGTCCCAGCGGTCAGGGACTCCGGAACAGATGTCGTTCTTCTTGGATTTCCTTTTCCCGGAACGCCGCGCTTTGCTCGAGAGAGAGAGAGAGAGATTGTCTCGTGTTCGTTGGCCTTTCGCCTCTCTATCTGTCGCTTATACAGGCTCGAAATAGAAAACACTCGAGCTCAACTTGAACTTGAGCCTTTCAAGTTCAAGAGTTCATCGAGTTCTGAAATTCTCCAAACAAACAAATTCGATAATCCTCTAATCTAAAAATTCCAAAGCTGCTCGAACCTCAAAGTTAAAATTGGCATTCTACCATGGTAGAAATAATCGAGAAACCATGGTAATATCAGCCTCATCTGCCCTAGCTTCCGATAATCGCCACGAAACGCGCCATTCTCACCGAGGCGACACTTTCAAACTTCTTTTCCAAAATGAAGAGAAGAAGAAAGAAGAGAGTGTCGCTGGGAGGGGGACAAAAGCGTGGCTACGTTCCTCCAGGCTCTGCGAGCCACCTGAAGACGGGCCAAGGTCGATACGGGGTTACAACGCGAGATGGAACGCGAGGGGGGGGGGGGGGGGAGAGGAAGCGGTACGGCAGCTGTCCCGTTTTCAGAATCGCAATGGGGCGCGTGCGCGGTAGCTCGCTTGGGGGTCATCCCAAGTGGCGATTCGTCGAAGGTTCACAGGTAGAGACGGGGTCGGTCAGAGAGGAACCCAGACCTAACCTCGATTCGAAGGCCCGTGGCGAGGCACACCTGACCCGGATCAACCTAGAAACCGAGCTGGGGACGGTCTGCCCACCGGTTCAGGTTCAAGTTCAAGGCTCTGACACTGGAGCACGGTACGCTGGATAGCTGGCTTGTTTTCCCCCGGCGATGTGCATCCTGCTCGAGGCTCGACGTTCAATCGAAAGTTGCAACTGTTCACCGGCTCCACCAGAGACTCGATGGCCCAGGACTCACTTTGGGCTTCTTTTTCTTTTTTTTTTTTCTCTTGTGCGAATTTATAGTTATACTCTTGGAAATGGACCTGATAGGAGAATCTGAATGGAGTTGTCCGTCTCTTTTTTTTTTTTATTACAATTGAGTCGGTCCTATTAATTTTATATATTCTTATATTCTTTTTGTTTTCTTTTTCTTTTATTATAGAATTATCGTATAGAATCTAGCATTGCGATATCTATATTGTTACAATCTTTTACTCTGTATGTATTCTTGAACCTATTCGATGTTACGTATCCTCGATTATGTTCAATTTCGTCAGTTCTCGAATGCAATCGGCGTTTCCACGATCTCATCGATTACGTTCAATTTGAACGTCAAATATATCCAGTTCGATCGATTCTCGTTTTCATCCAGCCTTTCGTATCGTATAAATATATCCAACGTTACACGCGCTTGGTTATATTCAATCTCGTCAATCCTCAAATGTATTCAACATCACGCGTCATTATGCATTTACATCAAATAACGACAATTCACTCTCGACGTGATCAATAATCCAGCGTCTAATCCCCAACGAGCACAAAATGAAAGTCAATCGAGTAGATTGAACACTAGTCAGGTAACTTGGAAGGCTTCGTTTGACAAAAAATTCCACGTGCATAATATGCGTGTCTCTACGTCCCTCGACACGGGAATATTCCATCGTTAGCAGTGCGGTGTAACTCGTGCAATTCAACCGATTGTAAATTCAGTGTTTTCTGTAGTAACGTGCAATAATTTTAAACGCACACGCTGCATTATTAATTTTCATACTGCGCTTTGAATATTTACTCTGTTTCCGTATTTGTATATTTCTCATTTGTGAGCAAAATTTGTCCGCGCGTTTGTACCCTTTATTCAGCTCGCACGAATTCTGTAATTATCGTAAACAACAGGATGAACCAAAAGTTTCTTCCCGCCTATTTTGTTTTTTTTTTAAATAAAACATAGAATTAATAATATAAAAATTAATAATATTGAGTTAAATTGAATAGTTCAAACGTGATTTTTTTCACTGTAATTTAAAAAATTACAATGAAATTATTTACAAGGGATATTTACTTTGGTAGGGAGTTAATTTTGGCCCACCCTGTACGTGCTTTTCGCATCCCCTGGAAAAAGAGAAAAAAATGAGAAGTATCGTGGCGTCGATTCGTCACGTAGAACCCGATAGCTTTTTATCGCTGGGTGCGGAGGCAGAGCGTGGACGATGACATAATCGAAGCTGGATCGAAAGCCCCGACGCAAAAAGAGACAACAGTCTGCGACGGCGGAGCGGAGCGATGCATCAGCCGAGCAGAACGAGAGACCTTGGCGATCGCGATCGTTAGTCACCGATAATGCCGCTAACGAGACCTCCGGGTGTCTGTACATTCATACGTACATGTGTCGTGGCGAGGAAAAAGAAGAAAAAAAAAGAACGTCTCCGTTGCTCTTGACACCCGGTCACCTCTCCTCAATTATTGCACAATTACTGCTTTATCCTGTGTCGTTCCGTCGCATTTTTTTTCGCACTCTGTCCCCGCTAATTACGCTCGAACGAACGATTCAGTCGCGTTTGCATCCGCGGATCCACGATCGGTGATGTGCATCTGTCAGGCAGAAGTTTAAACCGCGAGTATCCTGGCTCGTCCCTTGCCTCGAAATATTTAAACACACTTTCACCCTTCATCTGTTGTTCGTCCGTCGCAACCCTACGAGCGACGGGCACGTGCGCGCCAGACGGAGGAGAATCTTCCACGATTTTCAAGCTTGTTCGTAAAACTTGAAAAATTTATCGACGAACTTATCCCCTTTCACAAATTCGAGACTTGAAATTTTGAGAAATCCGCGGAGCAAAATTTTCTTATTTCGTCGAGTTAAGTTTCAATTCTGTCGTTAAAAATTTCCCAAATTTAGCAAGAGATTCTTACCTCTCTAAAGTTAAAAATTCCAAAATTTGGAACAGTTACATACAAAGTTTCAAAATTTGGAGAACTTTTCTTTCGTCGAAGAAAAAGAATTCTTCGAGATTCTTCAGGGACTCGTGAAATTAAAAGAGGGAGAGAGAAGAATTGAAAAGTTCGTGGATCGAAATGTGCCGACGCTGTTGCATAAGGTGAATTAATATTCTCAAGACGAAACGAGGAAGTCCGAGGCGTCCGGCCCAGAAACAAGACCAGAGGTCGGTGATACGTGCAAACGGCTGGTCAAAGATCTTTGCTCGTGCCGAGCGATGAGGAAACGGGCAAGCCGCAACGCCTGTGTCCGACCTCGTTGGATCGTTTAGCATCGTTCACGAGCGAGGTTTAATCACGGTGACCTCGTGCCACTGTTTACGAGCCGCCGCGAGTCGTCACACTGCCGATTTGACGTCATCGATTTTATCTTTGCCATCGGAACACGTCGCTCTGTCAACTCGATCTCTTTTTCATTTTTTTAATTTCTTTTTTTTTTTTTTATTAATCTCGTGCATCGGTCGGTTTGTCGACTTTTGATTTAGATCGAACGTATGCGAAACGTCGGTACACTCTCGATTGAGAGATTAAAGTTCCGGAGGATTGAAATTTCCGGAGACGAGAACAGACGGTGAAACGACTCGAGATGGTGAAATTGGAAGGTTGCAACTTTGAAAAAAATTGACGTTTCGAGAAATTGGAGTTTGGAGAGATCAAAATTTTGATCGGGGGCTGCCGAAAATTTGGAAGTTCCGCGAGATTGAATGTTCCCCGAGGATTGAAATTTCGGGGAGATTAAAATTTCGCTTTTGAAAATCGAACTTCCCCCGGATTAGAGCCGAGAGGCTGCCATTTCGAAAAATTGAAATGTCCATGGAGATTGAAATTTCCAGAAATTGAAATCCCCGGAAACTGAGGCTTGAAGGGGAGTTGGAATTTCGCAAAATTGAAATGTCGTTGAGCGATGGAAATCGGGAAACTACTGTTTCGGGGGGGGGGGGGATTCAAATTTCGAGAGAGATTGAAATTCCAGTTTCAAACAAAATTATTCTGTTTTTTCTATCTCCAGCTGTCCGGTAGATCATGAGTGATCCATTCGTCCGAGCTTTTAACCCCTTGTACTCAATTTTTGAAGGGATATCGCTCTTTCTCTTTTTATTAATAATATAATTTGATAACAATTATAATGAACGTATTTATTCGGTGTTGTGATGCAATGTATAACACATATCCCAGAGTGAAATCTATAATAATAACCTAACCTAAACTTAACCTAACCTAGCTTAAGAAGAAGACCTAACCTAAACCCCAGTTAAGAAGAACAAAAAGTTTCAGAAGAAGAAATTTCTGAGTCAATTGACACTCAACAATTCACATAATTTGGAATAATTCACACAATCTGGACTTAAACTTGTTGCTTTTTAGGAAAGTTCAAAAAATGGCGGAGGATATCATTTTCCCAGAGATTGAAACTCTTGTATATTATACTTACTCTAGCAAAGCTGCAATGCAGGTTAACGATTGCTTTAAATTTAAACAATATCACATGTTGGAAAGACATAATTAACAAAAATTTTGCGTTAAATGTCATTTGAATGATTATTATAATAAATAAATATATATATATAGTAATAAATATATATATAGTAAACAAATTGCTGACAGATGATAGAAAAATAATTTGTCAAAGGGTTGATATTTTCTGTAGCTTGTATTATTACAGACGACGAGAAACGTTAGATTGCATGATGCACGCCTAATTTGTGTCTCGCATATGCTGTGACGTGTTGCATTAGACTCGATTGAAGTCTTCGGTCAGACACTGCTGATAACTTTTCTCGATCAGCCATGTGTTTCGTTTCTAGTTCTTTGAATTTACTGATCCAAGCTTTTCGCACTAGCAGCTTTCATTTATTATGCTTCTCTGAAAGCTGCGTTAATGCCACTGGCCTCACTGGTTTAAATTCGCTTCAGTTCCAACTCGTCGTAAGAAAAGCGTTCGCGTTTTCTCGGTTAGACGAACTTGAGATTGATTTTGATCCGTGATTCACTTTGATATACAATCTGTCATTTTGCAATAAAACTGTCTAAACATCGATCTGCTCGATTAGCTTCAATTACGGTCGACTTAGAATTCACCTGCTGGATAACTCTCAATTTTTCAAAGATTAAAATTGTTCGAGATAAAAAATTTGAGAAATTGGCAAGCTCTCGGAACAAGTTATTCAAAGACTTTCAAAATTTTTTAAAGTTGGTCGAGTCTTTGAGGAATTTGAAATTTCCAGAGATTGAAAAATTGAAAAAAGAAAAGAAAAATGGAACTTTTCAGATAATCGAGGAGTTCATTTCGAGATTAAAATTTCGGTAGTACCATAGAGAAGGATATTACAATTTAAAATCTGAGAACGATAAGACCACCGGCATTCTGAATTTTTTGCGTGTACTTTTGATTCGTACCATTTCTTCCTTTTTTTACAGATTACAAACACGTATATAGATTAGATAACAGACATACAGATTTTTCCTTTTCTTTTCGCCGCAGATATGGATTTAGTAGAAATTTAATGTAGATAACTCCGTTGTGTACATAGATAATCCATTTTTCGTTGTTCGTGATTTTCAAAGGATAGATTTCTCTATCTTTGCCTCGACATTCTTCGTCACAGACATGGATTTCATTAAATACAACTTCTGAATTCGATTCCGACTTTGAAGAGGAAAGAAGAAGAGAATCTACAAATCAAATGTATCAGTATAAATGTGTAAAAGTGTAAAACCAAAAATGTCGGTAAAATTGTAATAATATAATTTTGTTATATTTAGCGCGTATAATAATAATAATAATATTATATTATCGACACTGTAACGATCGTGACGGTGACGTTACCATAACAGTGACGTCATTGGCATTGATAATCGATGGCGTTGATGTGACGTCATGGCGATGTCGATTTTCAATCGAAAACTGTGCTTTGGTTTATTTAGTTTATTTAGACTGATTGACTTACATATATATACGCTATTCCTATTTTCTTACTTTCCACGGGTTCGTAGTTATCGATCGGTTCCTTCGCGTTACACGTAAATTAGAAAATAACCGGTCGCGATTATTGTAGTATTAATGTAGCAGTATTCTAAGTAAAAAAATATAACAAATACAACTATGAATGAACAGAAAATAAACAAAACAATGAAAGTGGAAGAAACCAAATAAAAATTGACGGATTGAAATCTCGACCTTGGATTCGTGCCTCTCTGTTGTTATGGAGTGCTATATCGCAAACGTTAAACGCGTTCGACTTCTCTGAATGAATTCCTAGCATCTTGCATGATTCTTTTTTACGGCTACTGCCCATTAGTCACGCATCGCGTACTACCTATAATAGGCATTCGCTTCTCGGCTTCTTCCGTTGCTGCGAGGTACAAGTACCCCGTATACAACTCGCGTTTCGCGCCGATTTTTACATTGCGATGTAGTGGCTGCGTTCGCTGTGATAAATCGCGTTCTAATAACGCTGTCAGTCTCGTGCGTGTCTTCATTTTTGTTTTAATAAATAGAACAAAATAGCATTGGGTAATTATTACGTCTGCGTGTTTGTGAAGTAGCTGAGGTTATGTAAAATATAAAATATATCGTTGCACCGATCGTTGTTCCGATTTTTCTATTTAGATACATATTTAATTCACACAGTCGAAAATATAGTACTCTTTACTGTAACAATTATATAATAAAGTAAAGAATTACATTTAATAAATACTACATCTTAACGATACAGTCAGAATTCTATGTATTTAAATCAGACAATCGGCTGATCAAAAAAGAGAAAAGGATCTGTGAAATTTAAAAAAGTCGTAAATGTTCGTTTTACCAAGAAAAAGAAATGTCCATGGACGATAGAGACAGACAGTGGAATCGCCTTTGTCGGAATGTCGGTTTTTCCAACGCGAAAGGAATATTTTTCTGCCGTTGAACCCTGCGCCATCAGGCTCCGACATTCCCTTCTTAAATCGCTATTTTTAAAGGGAGAAAATCTCCAACATAATAGCCCCGCACAGCTGACCCAGGATATTTTCAGGGAACGGTTTAGGTTGATTTAGAAATTCAGCTAGTCTTTGAGACTCGTCGGCTTGCGCCGAGGGCTGCCCTTATTTCTCTCTGGCCGTGACCCACCCCCAACAGCCCTGACGGGATGAAGCGACACCCACACGCGCGCAACCTTCGGATCCTTCGTCCATCCTGTGGAAACTGTGCCAGTGGCTCGCAATGTTCTTTTTCCTACACCGATACTCGTAACAATGTATTTATCAAATCTTTTGGGGGAGGGAATTTTCAAATTTAACGCACGATACAATAATAATTTTACATGTATTCTTCTTGAATTTTTAACAATTTCATCGATGCTTTCATTTTTGGAATTTTAACCCATTTAACTTGCGCTGACAACTGATTGCGGACCATAACGAGTGACCAAACCGTATACAATAATTCGTCGCTTTCTTTTTGAACTCGTCGATATGATATCATTTATTAGGATAGAAATTATTGAAAAGTAATAAATTTATTATTTGTTTTGCCTGGGTTATACTTAAAACTGAGAAAATATTGCAATTTTGGGACAAAAAATTCTCGACATGCGTGGCACGTCATTCCAACGCAAAAGGTTAAATACTAGAAATTTAAAGTATTTCTTAAATTATTTCAAATTTAGACAAATTATAGATATGCGTTTTCTTCAATTATTTGAGCATGTAGTATGATTAACTTGCAGATATTTATGAGATTTTGTTTCTGTAAATTCATTTTCTTCTTTTCAAACCTAAACTGATATATATTGTGTAACAAAAATTCCCTGCCAGAAGAAAGAGGGAGAGGGAAAAATCAAAGGGAGGATCATTTTCTCGTTGTAGTACGGCGTTCGTGAATTTGTGAATTAATGAAAAGCCGACCGGCGGCGGCTGGTGGTAAGCTCCATTGAAAAACGGGTCACGGGCCACAGGTTGTGCATCACTGATCCGCGACATTCACCGTGTTTCCCGGCGAGATCCTACCTATATACCTGGTGTTGTGAACTGGCCCTGGCTGATGTCTAGCGCGCGTTTGTTTGTGTGTAGTTCCAGGCGTGTAGGTGTACGAGCGCATGCGTCAGTGTGTATTTATTCAGGGTGTAACAGGTGGATGACGTCACGGGCCAGGGTGGCAGAGCATCCCTTTCCACCAAACTGGTAAAAGGGTGCCTCCCTCCGTCGACCTCTCGTTCCACGACTTGGGACTTGGTTCCTATTTATACAGTTCGCAGGGACAGGGACAGCCTGCAGTTCAGCATACACGCATTCTTACATTTTATCCGTGGCATTTTTATGTCCGTGACATTTAATATTCTTGACGTTGTTGTGTGCCAGTTAGACCTTGGGAGAAGGGAGAGAATTTTTGAGTGAATTTTTGAATTCTGGAGTAAGAGAGATATTCAGTTCTTAATTAATAGGTGTTACTCAATTTCAGAATTTTTAATTTAGTTCTAGATAAATAATTTGCGCGATATAATAATTAGTAACTTTTGGTAATAATCTAAATTTAGATATTAATTTTATTTCGTGTTTTACATTGCATTTACGTGCGATAAAAATTAACAATAGATAGAAATCAAATTAAAAGTTGTAAAAACGACTGACTCTCACAGTCTCTCTGATGATCCACGCTGGATAGTTAATTAAACGTTAAACGCGACGTGTTTAAATTCGTGTTTTCGTTTGTTTTCGGTAGCCATCGATCGAAAACACGACGCTGTGTTTCATCGAGGTAAATCAGAGAATCCTTCCTGGAAATCGATTCTTTGCTTAACCCTGGAAGATGAGCTGGCTTCCTCAAAAATAATCAATTTCACAGGGTGCCGACGTCTACTTTGAGCTCATTAAAAGCAAACCGCGAAGCTTCATCTCGATGATGAGATTGTTTCCAAATTTTCAACCCGAGAGAAACACGAGGAAACTGCCAATGCGTGCCGATATATTTAAACTTCCGGTATATTTCTAATAAAAAAAAAAAAAAATTTCGCAAGTCCAAGAGAAATGTAAAAAAATCATCATCATCCGGGATCGTAATTTCCTGTTGGCTCTTGGCAGAAATTCCGTCAAGATCGAGTCCGAGTATTTAAAACTGTTCAAAGACATTGAAAATTATTAATTTTATTCTCAAAAAATGACAAATTTCGCAAATGATTTCAAATATCTACGTCCCATTGAAAATTCTCTGCCAAGAATATTATATATCATTGAAAGAAGAATCGCGGAACGAGTTCGAGTTGATCACCATTCCCGTTTTCAATTCAATTTGCAATTAGTCCGATCGATTAGCCGTAGAAAAACGGGCGATTCGCCTCGTCTCAATGGCGCATCCAATCGGATTCCAAGAACAACGCATCAAGTTCGATTACGCTGAAACGAGCGTAGCAAAAATTGTGGCCAATTAAGAGAAGAGAATCCTCCTGTCTCGTTGTCGATTTTCGATGGCTCCGAGCCGATTTTCCGACTCGACGAGCTTTGCCCGTGCCTCTCGCACTGCCTCTGCTCGATTATTCTGTTTTTCCGGATTATCGTGCGGCAGGAGGAGAATAATCGAGCCACTTGAACGAAGTTCGATCACACGGCCAAGTTCGCGATAAAAATGAAAATAACAAAACGCGGGGGGATCAAAAGTCAAGTCAGTGAATAAGAATCGTTGGAAGATAACTCGGTGGAAAACGAGAAGCATTCGGAGCTTGAATTTTTCTCAAGATCCCGGGAGATTCTCTTACTTTTCGAAATTATTCCAGCGTCGACGAATGAAAAAATTATTTTGTAAGAGTAAAAAAATTATCGTCGTATCATTTTAGATTATACCGTTGTTTCAGACGTGACGACATTTCTTGGCTCCTTGCGTCCAGAAGCATTGTTTTAAGAAACAGAAAAACTATTTTAATTAATTATTTCAATCCTTAGATTTTAGTTTCGAAGATCAGCGCCAAGAAACATTATCTTCGCCAGATCTGTCCTTTCTTAATTAAAATCCACTCGAAAACAACTCGAGGTCGAGCAGATTGAAATTCTAACTGCAGAGGGATCTATTTTCTTGGATCGCAAAGGTCAGGATTTGTATCAAAGGGATTTCGTAGGCGTTCGGTTTTCAGAAAATCTTCCGTACGTTCTGCTCAACGAAACACATTGTCTCACGAGTGTTTGCTCGCGAAGAACGTTTCGGTCTTTTTTTTCGAAAGAAGCGAGCAATAAATATTCGAGAAAATTCCGAATTGATTACGTCTCCGTGGAACGGAGATTACTGTTCCCGCGAGAGACATTAAAAACTCGTTATATCATTAGATTTCGATACGTTGTTGGGAAAATTACAGCACTATCTGTCGTAGATGTATTTCTCAACTTTGAGAAAAATCAAAGGCAGCTCGTAAATCATGAATAATCTCAAAATCTCAAAATTGTCTCACAGATATTCTGATTTAAAAGGAGCGAAAGAGTCGAAATTTGTTTAATTCGATATTCAGCGTAAATTTGTGACAACCACGATTCTTTGTTGAGAGAACGTTTGGGGGGTTGAAAATGTAGATGTAGGCCATGTTCTGTATGGATAACTGTTAAAACGAAGAGAGAATTGAACTTGAAACTTTAATTGATAACAAAGTTCTAGAGAGGAATGTTCAAAAAAACATGGAATAAAATTCGTCGATCTGAATCTTCGCCTTTGCAGAACGCGTATTTCAATAAACCTAACAGCCTCCATTTTTCCAAGAACAGTAGCCCCCTCCCCCTCCCTTCGCCGAGTAAAAAGGTCTGGTCCCTGTCACGCTTGAATTCGTCTTCCCGAGCCTGGAAATCACACGCGTTACATAGTATATATCGCGACTATTCTCCCCAGGAAAAGTAAAACGCCGAGAGCGCACAATGTGAACCGGGAGAGGGATACACGTCGCGTGAGGGAGGGAAAATGGAAATACATAGTAGGTGGAAAACATCGGGGCCGCGCGTAGCGCAGCGTTCAGAATGCGTTTGCGCAGCGCAGGTACGGGGCACCCTACGGTGCAGGGTACCCGCGACAGTGAAAGTAGCGAGAAGTCGAGCGCTGATTGGCTGACGTTCGGCCGAGGTACGTCGGAGCCTGGCAGGCACCCTCGTGCCTGCACGGTCAGCTCGTACGCCTTCAGTCACTGGCGGATCGTAGACGCGACAACATCGTTCGGTGTCGCGGACGCGCGTGCGTAACACGCAGCCTGCTGTCCGCACGTATTTCTCAGGCTTAATCACTTCGACGCGGGACACACACGATCAAACAAAGAGAGAGAGAGAGAGAGAGAGAAGAACAACAACACGTTTTTAAAGAAGAGAAATACGTCTCGGTGCACCGTGCGTACGTGTGGTTAGTGTGTGCTTTGGTCGGTTCGAGTTGCAGAGAGCCGCGGACTGGCAAATTGAAATTCATGTGCACGCGTGTGTATGTTTGTTGCGTGTGTTGCTCCGGAGTGTGACGTAACGCTGCACCGTAGTGTTTTGTTTGTGCGTGGCCGCGGCTCTCGTACGTTTGTCCGGCGATGCACACGTGCGCAGAGAGGACGATGATTGCGCGGCACGGAGCAGCCGTGTGAAGACCCGCAAAGACGTCGCCAGTCCTCTTCATCTGCTCCGAAACGACCGATACGAGGCCTTATCCTCCGAAGAGAAAACGAGAAAGTAGAAAGAGAAAAGGACACGGCGAGAAACTCGGTCGCCGCCGATAAGAGCGAGCAGGACAATCGACCACGAAGAAAACGAGAAGAAAGAGAAAGAAAGAGCAAAAGAGAGAGAGAGAGAGGGAGAGAGAGAGAAGAGTCGGCCGCGGCATATCAGCGTGACGGAAAAGTGGAGCGAACAAGAAAGAGACTCGCTCGAACGAACGTGTACACGTTCCTCTGGTGACCTCGATACAACGCGACTGTGTACACTCATCTGGCTGTGTATCGGTGTCTCGTTGTCGATCGTTCGCGCGCAGCCTCAGACAAACGAGAAATTTCGCCAGTGAAAATCATGCATTTCTACCACGGCTACTCGGCTGGTTGACGTTCACCAAAGTAAACTTGGTTCGGTGTGTCTGGCGAGGCACACACACACAGACACACACAGACACACAGACACACATAACAGGGAGAGAGATAGCTGGCTGGCTGACTCTGTGCGTCCTCTCTTTCTCTCTCTCCCTCCCTCCCTCCAGCAGCCCCTACGTCCAACTCCCCCACTCGCGCGCCTGCTGCGTTCCCTTTTGCGCGATCGTGACCCCGTTTCTTCGATGACCGACACTCCGCGGCTGCTTGGCCGCCATTAGAGGAGCCGAGAGCAGGGGAGAGAGAAAGAGAAACGAGAGCAACCGAGGCGAAACGAAGACGATCGTGGTAGGTCTCCTCCCGTCTACTCTCGCACACACAAGCACAGGCGGGCAGGCGGGCAGGCGGACATACACGCAGGCTCGCTCGGTACAGACGCATTCTATATACGTTCAGTGGCACTGCCGCGAAGAGAGGAAGAGGGGCACGAGGAAAAGCAACGCGGCCAAGCGAGACGGACGATGCGTGAGAGCTCTCGGGGACCATGGACTCTTGACAGTGAATCGATTCGCTCGCGCTGCCCTGACCTCGTATTCCTCGCTGCCGCAATTTCGGTCGACGAACGAATTATCGAGGTCAACGACTAGCGTGCCTTAGCCTCGGTACCTCTTGTAAACAGCGTGTCCATCGCGAGACACGCGCGCGAAGGAAAAACTACGCTGTTTCCTTCGTTCGTGAAGAGACACGAATTATTAGGGGCCGTTGGGGGGCCCATTACATATTAGGAGTGTGTCGGTGTTGGTGGAGAAACGTGAAAGGTGGCCGGGATTATTTCTTCAGCGGAAGTGACGAGGAAAATTGAGACGGTGGAGCCGAAGGAACAGCAAACGGTGGTGGTACAGAAGGTGGAGCAGGCTGGCGAGATGCTGCAGGCTGTACCGCGTGTGCCTGTCGCCGGCGTCAAGCGACGGTGGGGCAACAGGCACACCGGAAGTCTGCAGGAGTCGAGCCCGGAAGTGTCGAGCAGCAGCGTGCTGTCGCCGTCGCCAAGTTTCCAACCCTCCACGCCGGAGAGCGCAGCTGTGAAGAACGAGGAGCTTCAGCTGTGGGATCTGGATCTTCATCGGGGGCTACAGGCCAACGGTGATCATTATCGGACCACCATCACCGCCACCACGACCACCACGGTGCTGCCAACAACGGTCACCGATCCTGCCTCGCCGTTCACCACCCCCGTCGAAGGTTTGTGCCCGACACGTACTTTTCTTATCTGTCGCGTTACGTAAGCGCACACCGAGTACCAGTTGCACACCGTTTACACCGCGTGCCAGGACCGCTCCAGGTGGCGCCAGAGAAGAGTTTCTTCTTCAAGAGGGAGAGTCGCGCGTGGCTTCTGGCTCGAGATTTAATTCGTTTCTCAAGTGCAGGGTTTTTGCAAACTTGGTAATTTTTAATGAAACCTCACATATTTACGAGCATTATCGTTGGAACAATTTGAAAAGTCAAAGAGCGTTTTTCCAAACTCTTAACCAACTTTTAATTGACCAAAAGGAGATTAAATGATAGCGATGGGAAGCTACTTTGTTTGTCGAGCCCCCGAAAAAATTCATTTGCCCGTCTTTTAGTTGACAAACTACTAATTAGTTGAAATTATTCCTGCGTGCAAAACTCGAGAAAGAGGAGGGGGAGGAAAAAGTTGGGAAATCTCTGTCAAAAGCTTTGATTTGACTTTCTTCAAACTTTTCTCTCCGTCTTGCAAATGATTATATATTATAATTAACTATTCCCACATTGTTTCAATTTTAAAAAAATTTTTTTTTAAATGTAAAATTCAGAAAATTATCTTTATGTTCACACGGTATATTGAATTTGCACGTGTCACAGTGTTGAAAAAACAGAATTTGGTAACACTTAAACAAATTTTCAGTTTCTGGTTCATTTTGGTTCGCTAATGAACCCAGCTGGTTTTTATGTACAGAGATATTTCACAAAAGAGACTTGCATAAATATTTTACAGAGAAAATTATTAAAAAAAAAAAAAAATTTCTGGGTTGGTACCTTCCAAGATGTTAGGCATTAATGTCGATCCCCCTAATGGAGTAAAACATGTGATCGAATTTAAAAATTAAAATACATTTCACACGTGTGTGCTTAAGGGGGGATAAAAAATTCCTCGAGAGAGCTGAAAAGATTTTCGATCCTTCGAAAGTGGAGAGAAGCAAATAAACGTCCTTTGAAGGTGATCGACCTACGCGTGGCAAATCCATTTCGTTAGAAAGCGAGTGTTTCTTCTTTCTTCTTCGAAATACCAGGCGCGTACCTATTTTTTTCTCCTCTGTGAAATCGGGTCGAGGCCGACGGAGCCGGACCAACAGTGAGAATCGACGACCTCATAGGACACCGTAATGGTGTTCGTCATCGATTGCGCCACGTTGCACCATACCTGGTGCCCATTGCGCAATTTCACTATTTTTCACGTGCTTGTTTTATGTCAGTTTCTCCCTTACCCCTGATTTTTATTTATCGTTTGCCATTGCTCACCGCGTTTTCAATCTACTCGGTGGCTTTATCGTTTTTTCCTGTTTCGACGCGTTATCAACGCGTTCCGCGACTTGTTGCAACCGGTGACCTCGATGCCAATCTCCTGGGACTTTCTGCAGTCGGCTTCTCTTTCGACGATTCGGTTCTCTCGGTTGGAATTTTTTCCTATTTTTTTTTTATTAATTTTCCGTGGAATTTTCTGGAACTAATTCAGTTTCACCAATTGACTCGAATTTTTTAACGTTGCATTTAGGATATAGAAAGCAGTAGTATATTAAGAGTCTTTGATGAAAAAAAACATTTTTTAACAATATAGTATACGACCGAACGTTAATCACTGCTTAGTGACAAAAACCAGCGAAATAAAATAAAGAGTCGAGCGAATTTTGTAACTGGAGGAGAATCTTATTAACAATGCACACATGCAACGTTTCTCGATAATTGAGGTGTACTCCTCGGATAATGGCCTATCCTTGAACGAGGGAACGTGCCACGGTGAAGGTTCCTCTTGTTCGCTCCGTGCACGCATGAAATCAGATCCGCACGAAACATGCAATTACGGCGTAGCGAGTTATTCCCGGGTTGTTTAATTGCCGACCCCCGTGACCTCGTTATTTAATTACCGCGGATCATTGCATTTGAGGCATGACGTGCACAGTGACGTCTGCGTTACTCGAACCTTTATCTTTATTGCGTGATCTCCGCCGTAAAGCTTTTTACCGCGGACCAGACATCTTTTCATCCAAACAATTCCAATTGCGTTTTGCCTTGCTGTTATTAAATTTGGAACGTTAATTATATTCTTACAACGCTATCTTACGAGAAATATTGTAGAAATTCACTATGCATACACGTGTTAATTTAATTCTCAACAGTGTGTTTTTTACAAATTTGTCAGTTTGCGAATTTCAGTGTATAATCTTTTCCAACAAGCACAACATATGTTATATTATATTCTTCGAGTAACAACATGAACAAATTCTGTTGAAAGAAATTTCTCCAAAAAAGACACAAAAGTTGCAGTTTTATTTAAAAAAAAGAAATTTCTTCGAAAATTAGGTCTCCCTATCCCTCTTAACTCCCCCCTCCCCCCTCCCCCCGATGTTTCCCGTCGTTCACACGGCCGCGTTATTTTCATCCTTGCACTCTCTCCACGAGTTTATTGCATCGTGTGACGTCTGTCCAACACAGGTACGTGCATTACATCGGCTTTAAATAACACGATGCGTCACGTACGTGTCGGTGCGATGTACGCGGTGAACCATTGTGTTTTCGTTTGCAGTCGCGGTACCGATGACCCGGAAACTAGGTCACGGTCCCCCGGCCTTTTTTCCCCTCCCCGCCAATGATTCACTGCTTTATAGACAGGTTGCTCTCCTCTTATCTCCGTCGTATATATTTTCTTCTCCTCGTTTTATGTCACGCACACGCTTCTCCGCGGGACGCTTTTATCAAACGCTCAATGCGTGCGCCCCGTTCACGTTACAGGCGCCGTTCTATCTTTGGAGATTCTAGGGAATTTTTACCTACGATCGATCACAGTTCGTGGTCGTTCGAGGTAATTGATGGCGTAAATTGGTCGTTGGCGGGTTTTTCGTAGATCTGTCCTCTTTTATTTCTTCTTTAACGGAGAATTTCAATTGGAGGAAATGTCTTCGATTCTGGAAATAGAAGGTGGTCTTCCCATTGAGATTCTAATGGAAATTTCTGGATTTGAATCCTGGATTACAGATTTACCCAGTAGTCTGACTTTATTTTATTAATTATTAAAAAGGAAAATTATCCCTATGGAAAAAATCGTGGATTACAAACCACTCTGGCAATATTTATGTATATCAACCTACGCAGCCGACCAGCGCACAGAAGTGTCCAGAGATCGCCCTCTGCCCCCTGGTTTAATCGACGATAATCGAGAACGAGCGTTCCTCCCCAGCGTAAACGTTCCTCGAATGCAATTGAAGTGCACGTGGCGATGGCGACGGTGGTGGCGGCGGTTCGTTCTTCCCGAAATGGGTCATCGGATTCCAAGGGAAACGATCGGTTAAATACCGATCGCCACGCGGCACCGGAGCCCCTCGGACGTGCTAGATACAACGCGAGCGTTCGTAAATATTCGTCTGCGATCAACACACTTTTACACGTGTGCGCGTAGTTTCGGCGATCGGGCACCGTTAGACGCGTATCCGCGTAGAAACTGACCGGCCGAAAAGAAACTACTCGAAAAACTCGTTCCCGACCGCCTCGTAAAATCTCACACCGTTCGTAAACTCTCGCAACAAGAAACTCGATGGAGGTGTAGCCGGAGAGAATCTCGTTTCTCTTTCCTACTTCTTGAATGACTTTGTCACTTTTTCAGAAGGGGGGGGGGGGGAGGAGTGGTCAATGGAAATTGAAAATTTGGAGTTTGAAAAAAATTAAAGATCGAAATTTAAATTTCGAGAATTGAGAGTTAACATACAGATTTTGAAAGTTGGAGATTTCGAGTGGTTTAGATTCGCGTAATACTTTGCGAGTGATTACGAAAGTTACGGAGGATTATTAGGCAGACGGCACGTGAAAGGACGAGGCCAGCCGCCGTTTCGAATTTTTCGCACGTATCCACCACGCGGATCTCTGCGGAGGCCTTATTAATTTCTAAAGCTTTGCTCGGCCAATTCGCACGTCTGCCACACTCGAGGGGAATGAACCGTGACAATGTTGTATATCGTCGAAACATTTCCTTCCGTCTTCTCGTCAGATTTCAATCGCCCTTCGTTCGTTAATTTCTGCAAAAAGAAGAAAGAACATTTAATGCCGGCAAAAATAATTTTATACGACCAATCAATGTGTTCGTTTTATTGCAACTCTCCAGTTTCTTGTCTTTTGAATTTTAATCGAAGTTTTATTGTCCTGTGAGCAAATAAATTTTCTTAATTAAGTTCCTTGTTCCTTCGAGTTCGTTAAATTCGTAAATTGATTGATTTTTTTAATTTTTAATACATCTCGCAGATAAATTTCCTGCGGTTCAAGTTTCGTGTACTCTTGGATTTAATTACAGTTATCATTATAGTGTCTTAAATTAAATTTTCGTGCCTTTCGGTTTTATTAAATCGCTACGGGTCTCTCGTATTTTTAATTAGATCTCGCGTTCGAATTAAAGCCGAATTTAAATCGTCACGTTCCAAGTTCTTCTTATTGTCGCGGATCGGGATGATAAATATCATTTTATGGTCGTTATCGCGCCAATATATGTATACGAAACGAAGTAAATTAATTTAAAATCATTACTAACTCAATTTTCAATCGAGGGTGAATTGTCCGATTTAGCAATGAAAATTAAATTATCAATATTTTTCCTTCGTTGTCACGTGAATTTCGATGTGGAAGAAAATCCAAGTATTCCTAGGAATTTTTAATACTTCACTTTTTCCACGTAACTTCCGATCTGAAAGTCAGTAAAAAGTACGCGCTTTTAAGTTCTTCCTCGAAATTTCGTTTCTTCGTGGGATCATTTTTCTCTTCCTTCTTTTTTCCTTCCCACATGATTTACGTAACAATAGCATGTTCGAAGGAAATAAACGTCTCTCAATGATACTGTTCGAATGAAAACGCGTAATAACCGGTATCAGTGGTATCAGCGAAGATTTCAATGATGTTAATTACACGCAAATTGCACCCCGCGAGGATGCATAATTACACGGGCTCGTAATGCGACGTCGCGTTCCCCGCTAAATTCGTTTCACTTCTTCCACTGTAATTACTAGACGCTGGAAAGGAAATATTTAGATTTAATTTGCATCTTTCGCGTCGTTTCTGGCCGTCGTTTATGTCGCAAATTGTTGGAAAGTGAATTTTTAAACGAGACGATTTCATAGTTGGAATACTTTCATACACGGCGTTGTACACGCACAAACATTGTTTTCCTTTTTCATTAATGTTTTAATCGCGCGCGTCTCAACTCGGCAACCTTGTGCTCGATATTTTCCACTCGATGAATCGGTCTCGTTCATCTAGGGATTTCTAGTTCTTTCCTTTAATTTTTTCACCGATGTACACCTGCGTACATTCGCGCTAAAATCGTTATTAATATCCTTGGAAACAACCATTGAAACAATTCTCTCACATATTCTTTATTTCACGAGAATCGACGTAATCTCTAACCTTCACGAAAGATCGTTTTCACGTCAGAAATATTTGTCCATCGAGTCACCAGCCCGATTTTGTTCCACGTGTATCCTCCTTTCGACGTTCCAACGCGATGTTATTTAAAAGGCTAGGGGGATGAGAAAGGGCCAAACTGATCGAGAGTGGGGGTAAGGAGGGAAAGAGAAAGAGGCAGGAAGAGGTCAGTAGGTCACTCTCACTCGAGAAAGAGAGAAGGAGACTCGATCGGCGTGGAAGGAACGTCTAAGCGGACGATAATCCGACGGTGTATCAGGTTGTTTCTTCAAACGGGCTGAGCCAGTTTGTTCTAAATCGAGGCCTGTCACCTGATAAGCGTCCACGTGTAGCAGCTCTCGCTCGCAGGTCGAGCATGGCGTAACAGGTTAATCTCCGATTTGAATTTCTATGACCTTTCATCGTCCAAAGATGAGTCCAACTCCGATAACTCAATGTGATTCTGACTCGATTCGTTTCCGGGTTTCGCGAACGGAATTAAGCGAATCGAATCGATACACTGGGCTGTGTTTAAAGGGTTGAACTGCAAGACGGAAGAGACTCTGTCTAGCGAATTTGATCACTGAAAGTGATTTTAGCGGGGGTCTTCAGTTGCAACGCTGATGCAACGAAAATTAGCGATTGGTTGATTTGGGTCACGTGATTCGCGAGGGGGCGTGGGGTAGACCTCGAGTAGGAGTGGCGTTGTCGCACCTGTAATTTGTTTTGTATCGATTCAAATGTTTGCATATCGATAAAATTTTATGGCAAAAAGGTCGTCTTCATTTCTTAGTCATAACAGTTGCTTCTGGGCCTTTCAGTGAGACGAATCGTACTGGGATACAAGTAGTGCAGTTTTTTGACTTTAGATCATCTTCTTTTAGGAATCTCAACTTTGTCACTGGCTCGGAAGGTAAAACACAATCTAAATACGCATGAAAGCTTCAAAGTACACAACTTTAGAACGCACAGTGGGATATTTGTTCACTCTCTATTTGAATAAAATATTTGCTGAAACAACAAGCTCCGTACTTTTGGCAGTTCTAGCGTTTAAGCCGAATCGCAGAGAAACGTTGAAATCTTCGTCGCGCGTGAAACCAGATTCACAGAGTCCACTAGCTTGGGCAGCTTTAAACTCGTCGTCTCCCACGAAGGAAACGTTTCCTCGATAGCCCGAGCCGAGCTGAATTCGTGGCAACTTTTCCCCGATGCGGGAAAACTACTTAGGATTAAGCGTCGACCAACAAAACGACCGGCCAGACAGGAGAAGTGGGTCGTCAGTGATCGTCGAGTGGTGGAGTGTATCGTGCGAGGAGCGTGTGTAGTGGCTCTGTGTGTCGGTGAGTCGTGCGTGGAATGGTAACGAGCCACGTACACGGGAAACGATATCAGAAACCCGCGAGACAGTGGCTCTCAACCTTGAACAATCTCGTTTTACAAGCGTCTCGGGGCCTTTACGAGCATCGTTGAGTATCCGAGGGAACAACTTTGGGTTTGGGATGATGGTTGCACGTTTTCTCGTTTGTTTCGGGGGAAACAACTGGCGTTGTAGCCTCTGTCGGGTTGTCTGGAACTTTGAACATTCCCAGAAGCGTCGTTCAGAGCAATCGTGTGCTGTTCTTTAAACGAATCAGTTATTGGTTGGTGCAGGTTTTATTTTCTCCCTCGAGAGAAACATCATTGAATAAGTCTGGACAGAGTAGATCGAGAAATTGTTTGACGTTGAAATTTTTGTTCGAGTCTTACAATTCGTTCAAATTAAATTCGTTGGTGCCGCATCTTGGATAAAGTTTTGGCCGAATAGACGTAGGGACTTAAAATTGATGGCGTCTAGGTGACTGTAAGGAGGATTGCGATAGTTAAAGGATAAATTGATCCGTTGAAGGAAGGGGGATTCGATTGATCCGACGCTTCAAGTGGAACGATGGGCGAGTTGAGGTTAAGAGGAGAAAAAGTGACGTTAAAAGCTACTTGCAACAAAATGACGGTGAAAATAAGTCGGAATTGGCTGGCCATCAAGCGGCTAGTAATTAGAGTGGCTAGGGTTAAAATACACCAGGTCTATATTCAGAACGTTCTCGTTGCATCTCTTAAATACCATTCTGCGCCAATTGGATTTGCATATTGTTTCCTTTAGCAGACATCGTTGAACACAGTACAACACGTGCGTCTTTTGAACGTCTATTTGCAATTAAAATTTCCAACGTTTATTCCAACATTAACTGAAACAATTTTCCGCTCTCTAACGGAATTTTTTTAATAATTGTCATTTCCTAAATGCGATAATTGACACAACCGCCGTTTGATTACCTCTTGCAAGCTTGTTTCAGAGTTTACACTGGATCAAGAGTAAAATCCCTAGATTCTTGGTTATTGCTACTTTGTCTTTTTTTTTTATCTACTATTATTAAACAAATAAATTTCTTGACAAATTTAAAATTAAAAGTCCACTCAAACGAAAATACTCTTTTAATTATTCCACTGATATATAAACGATCTTTGTGCCTAATCTGTCGAGTGACATTGCATCCTATGCTAGCAGCTGTCTAGACATCGCGATTACAAACACTTCACGTTAGTCATTGGTACGAGAATATCGACGGATGATAAAGGATTTTTTTATTGTTCCGTCGTGATGATTACGCGGTGGAAAAAAATTTCAGTTTCACCTGGAGAGAATGAGTCAGTCGGTATTGGCGCCGTACCAACTTAACAGATCCAGTTACCAATAGACGTTTCGCAAGCGCGACAGGCCTGAGTGATTAATCGTACGATCCTTGTCACATTTATTACTTTCACGGTTAACGACGTAGTACCACGCACGTTTCGTGCAGTTTGTTCAACTCGAGAATCGATAAATACCACCACTCTGCTTCGTTCGACACATTTGGCCACATTTTGTCACCAGAACGAGCGGTGGCAGATCAAATCCAGATTTTAGGTTATGTGCAACTGTACACCAAGTATGGTAACACAGTACAGTAACCTAATCCGAGACCTGTTCTCGGTATGTTACTACGCATAAGATCAGAATGCAGGGAAAAGAAACTTGCGAAAACATTTGTAATCGAGTGTGAAAAGAGTCTGGAAAGAAAAGTCTGTGAATTAGGCATCGGTGCCTATTTCACGATCAGTGAATACGCAAGGAAATAAAATTTCGATTCGGGTCTATCGAAAACGAGTCTGGAGAAAAATCTCGTAGGAGGTTCGAGGTTGGGAAACTCTGGGCGCGATGGACGGTATGCGCGTTTTCTCTGTGCTGGCACGAAGGTGGTATTCCCTCCGGTAAAAGTACCGTATCCGGTACGTCCGCGTGGCGACTTTCGCGTAACAGAGCGCCCCCACGATATCCACAACCTGTAAATTGGAATAGGTGTAAACGGCCTAGCTGACAGTCTCGAACCAATAATTTTTCGGCGGAGTCTATTGTAAACGGACTAACCTAACTCCATGCGGCTAACTTCGCCATCTTGTCCTTGACCAACGTGATAACAAAAATCAAGACGCGTGACTGACGTGGAAGCTTTCCAACCGTCGAGCTCTTTTTTTTTTTTTTCTATTGAAACTGATGACTCGTGACGATCGTGCCGGTTCCGTTGAGAATTTTTACTTTTTGGCGCGCCGAGGAGAGATTTTTAGGTTAGGTTTCAACCCATTGTCGCTTAATTTAAAGAGTAAGAACCGGGCACCAAACTAAAATACTGTTTAAATTTCAACAAATTATCATTCTCAAAGTAAAAACTGATATTTCCGATCTGTTCAGAAAATTGAAAATTTGAAACTTCTAATCGGTAATTATCGTACAAAACGATTCGCAAACTGAATGAAAATTTTATCGCTGGATAATCATTCTGTTATGTCATTCAGTCTTCCTCGAGTTTCTTGCCAGAGCCGGTGAAGACCCGTGGCTACTCCGGTTCAAGGATAAATCTTATCCGGTACTGTGACGGCCAATGTCACGCTCAGCTGGATCGGTGGTTGCAATGGAAACGTTGGGAATCATCTTGTTCCATTAACTTCCATCGCAGTCGATGAATACTGCTGAGAAAACGATCCTTTTTGTCAACGTCGGTTGTTTTCTGGATCCGTTGACTCTCCCGGTGAGAGTCGAATGGATATTTTTATCGTGGTTTCTTGCAGCGGCTTCGAAATTGGTTCGATTCATTTCGACGTTAAATTGCGCGCTGTTGCCTGTCCCAAACATGATGAATCGGAACAAAACAAATTGGAGACGATTCGGGATGAAAAACTAGAGAGGAAATGTGGAATAACATTTTTCTGCGGCGTGTCTCCTTTTGGAGGAAATCGATTTTCTCGATAACCGCGTCTCGATGTACG
This sequence comes from Melipona bicolor, assembly GCA_030673865.1. Taxonomy (NCBI): domain Eukaryota; kingdom Metazoa; phylum Arthropoda; class Insecta; order Hymenoptera; family Apidae; genus Melipona; species Melipona bicolor. The sequence goes on from JAHYIQ010000020.1 coordinate 2,075,192, forward strand.
AGAAAAAGTCATTTCTCACTTTTGAGTTTGTTTCTCACGTCGCGTAAAAATGTTACATAAACTTTTAATTCAATTCGAAAAATTTAATTTTGAGCGCGTAAAGTCGGTCGCTAAGCGAGCGTGTCGAGAGATTTAGCTCGAATCATCGTGAATTCTGCGTGGAAAACAGATGAAATTTCGACAGAATTTGGAGAGACGAGGCGGATTAAAGTCCCGCGACCGAAGTTTCAACATACGGTGAGCGGCCCACCGGGAATATGAAATGAGTTTTCGAGGTCTTCGAAGTCGTCCACGGTTGCGTAGGATCGTTCCAACGAAAATAAATTCGTCGTCGGTGATTCATGGATTTCCTGTGCGCGTTTTCGATCCTCCGCTGTTGTCTCTCTGGTCTTCCACCTCCGATTTTTTTTTTTTTTTTTTCTTTCCACACGGAACAAAGAATGGCTTCTAACCCAAATACTTGGACCTTCTAAATTTATTTTCGACAAAGTCAAAATCAACGAAACGAACGTTCGGCCTCTCCATATTTGACGACCAATGTATTCTTAATACAGTTTCTACAATTTCTAAAAATTACAAACTCTCAAACTTTCGCTTCAATCTTTCTTTGTCCCTTTTAATTAATCAATGCTAACGTTATGAATGGGCTGTACGAGAATTGATTTCGACGAGTAGAATATTTTCTTTTATTTTTCCGTGCAACTGCGCCTGTGTTTATCTTATGATTGCAAGGATGGCCGTCGCGTGTTGGCCTCATCTTTTCCTTTTGTTCCCAGATCTTATCAGATCGTATACCGTGACCGGATATGACATCCATTAGTTACGTACGCGCGTGTGTATGTGTGTGTGTGTGTGTGTGTCGTGCAGAATGGAAACAGAGATGGGTGCCGCCATTTAAAGGGACATGAGGGTAGGGCAAGGTCGCGTGCACTCTTGTTTCTGCTGATTTTGCAACGTGTCAGGTTAGGAGTGGCTCATACCGTCCTTCCTAACGCTCTCGAGATAATTTCTTTCTGTCTTTCAATACCTATAATGTAATAATACAAACTATGGCACATGATATGAATACTCTTCTCGTATCAATGAAATGCAAACAAAAATGAGAGAAACAATTAAAATTGAAAAAGAGGATTATTGTTAAAGAGGAAGAAGAAATGAACGTTCACTCCCTCCAAGGAAAAAGTGAACGTTTACAAAGTGAGTGAAATTCGGCTGTGTAATATTTCAAGGAAATATAATAATTCTTACTAGAGTAAGAATATAATAATTCTTATTCTAAAGTAAATTTCATAATTCTCCCAATATTATTAGCCATAAAAGTCCCTAGGATGTTGAAATCGTGTTCCCCCCGAGCGCGCGCGCGCGCGCGCGATGAATTTTAACGTGGAAAAGACACGCAGTCCCCGTGAAATGTGACGAGAATGAAAGAGAAGTCTACGTTCGCGTGTTACGGTCGGTTTCACGGAGACCTGAATGATAGTCAGCGGCGTTAGAGCGATGTGCCGCTAGTCGTCCATCTTGTCCCAGCCTCGTAGCCACTTCGCCCCCCCTGATCCTTCTTGTACACCGCACTCCTCTACGCAAAACTCTTCGCTACATACCGACTTGACAAACTGACAAAAAATTTCACTTTACGAAACAGTTATTCTAATTAACTTGCTCGTTCCAACGACGACTCTCTTACCAGATTAGACAATGTCTAATCGATGAAAATTAACGATGATCGATCACCAGACCAAGAGTTAATGGTTGTAAAATTACGATAAAATTACGAGGTCTTGGTAATTCTGTAATTGCTAGTTTGGCTCGGTTGGCGGGGGATGGAACTTTGAGACGTTTCAAGACGCTGGTTAGATAATGTAATTTTAAATCAAATAGAAGAACTGTGAGCCCCAAGCGTCGTGGAAAAAAGTTAATTTCTTTCTTCGACGAGGATCAATAATTCATGAGGGGTCCAACGAACAGAGGAATATTCTAACACGATTATCGTCATCTAAGAGCTGTGTGTACTACTGTTTCTGAAACATGGAAGCAAGAAAATATTACTTCAGTCCAACTTAAATTTTGTTCCACGTGGACTTGTGCGAATAAAAAATTGCACCAATTCGTCCAGAACCTAGGGGACCAAAATCAAGCACTACACGATGTAGCTTGCCTCTCACGAAAATAAAATCCAAAGTGAACACGTCTCCAAAAGCTAATGAACACCAACAACTGCTCAAACAAAAGAAAGACTCTGCTTAAAAAAACTTTCTCCGGAAAACCATACGGGGCCCAGACCCAAGCAAACACCAAGCAAGTAAATTGACGATGGAAACCCGATCTTGCTGTGTTTCTGCAGAATCTAGGGGACCCAGCGAGCTAGCTAGCAAGTGTACTAGGCGCTTCGATGTTAGCCGCTATACGACGTGGCCTGCCTCCTATACTCTACGCAGCAAGGTTTCCGTGCTGGTTAGTAGCTCTCTCACGGCGGAGCAGTGAGCGGCCTTGACTCTGGCTGGATGCCTGGCTGTGTAGCCGCGCAGGTACCTCTTTTACACGCGCGCACGTTCCTTTGCACGCGTCCTTCTCGATCCTGCTGGCTCTCTTGCCTTTAACAGACGGCGAGTCTCTCCCTCTCTCTTCCTCTCGTCCACTCAGCCAGCAAGCCTCCTCCTCTCTCGCTCTCCTTCCCTCTTCCTTCCCTCTCTTCCTTGTCAACTCCTCCTCCTCCTTCTTGTTTCCCTCTCGTCTCTCCTTTCGCCTGTCTCTGCCGATCCGCGCTGTCGCTCTTGCCAACAGAGGAAAGCTAAAACGGGCCAGTGAGCACTGCTCCTTGCGGCCGTGCTTCGCTTCCTCCGCTTGCCAGCCACGAGGAAACGAGAACGACCCAAAGCGTCCTGGGACTCTTGGCTCCTTCTCGATTCTGATCAGACCAAAACACGCCGTTTTTTCTTTTCCGTTTCTCATTTCCACCGGATCTCTGCGAGTCCGTATAGGGCTCTAGGCGGACTAAGCGACAGAGTTGGGATTAGTGGCGATTTGGTCTTTTGGATTTCTAGGGTTTATCACAGGGTTGATTTGTTTACGTAGATCTGGCTTTACGAGAACCTCTAGACAGATGTTGAAACTTGGTGGTTTTTGGTCTTTTAGATTTTTAGACCTGCTTAGACCAAATCATGAAAATTCCATTTGGTACTCTCTTTGAAGATTTTTTGATCAATTAAGATCTTTCTCCTATTAAGGTTTTTAAGACCGATTAATAATGTTTTCAGTTGCTTGCCTGTTTTGTAATTGCCAAGCGAACTTTCTGCCAGCCAGGATCCTCAAAGCTGATGTAACACGTAGGAGGTATATTTGCGTTCTAACGTGAACATGAAGGTGAAACCTATTTCATTGTAGATTGTGTAATTTCTAGTACATCATATGCTTCGTATGAAAGTGATTTAATCATTTCCAATGCTTCAAATCTTTTAACTTTCCAGATACTTGAAAGTTATTTTTGAAAAATAATCTAATTCTAATTTGAATCCTACTGATGAAAGAAACACTGAAATATTTAATAATAGTAATAAATAAAAATTACAATTCATATCATAATATCATCTAATAATAATTTAATTTTACCTAAATTAAATTATTGCTAATAGAGAAATAATAAATGTTGGAGTTTTTAAAATTTTCATAATTTTGTAATACGTAAATAAATGCTAGTACAACCCGTTTCATACAACAGAAACAACAAACCCGATATTACATCGACTGTAATCCTGGTTATTGCTCCAAAATTCTAGGGGAATTTTATACAGAAAACGCGAGATCCAATCTTCGTCTGGTAAACGGGAAGAATGTCGAAAAGCAATTTCGTGTTACAAGTTTGAAATAAACTTCTCGAGTTCACTGTGCCACCGCCGTGCGTGATCAAGTCGTCATGGCATGTTTGAGATCTAGGGTCCTCGAGAACTCCGTTTAGGAATTTCAGCGAGGAATCTAGAACGTTTGGCATTGCCAAATAAACGAAACGTTTGACTCTCATCACATTTTGCTCGCCATTCAAATTCTAAACAAGCTTCCAGCTACTTTGCATTCGATATCTTCAGGTTCGTCGAAATTCCAAGGTTAAAAAATTGTCGAATTGCCTGGAGAATTTTAAATAGGAGACCATTCCTCGCGTCTATGTAGAAAACGATAAAAAAAAAAGTCATTGCCGCGTGATTTTAATCTGTTTAGTCGCACTGAGGGATGATTATTCCCAGACTTTTGCTCAGTCTGTGAATCTCCATCTTGCACTCTATAAATACACAGGCTTGGCTGGAAAGAAGTCAATGTCAAGGTCAGCAGCAAGAAAGCTGCCTTGCTACGAAGATTCTCGCTGAGAGCTTTTCGTTGAATGAATTTCTTTTCATTACTTGGTGATCGATGTTTTTATGTAATCCTAACCTAAAAACAGCGCGAATGAAACGATGGGTTTCTTTCACTTTGAAGAGACAGTTTTTCCTCCTGTACAAATTGCTGTGAAATTTTTATTAGATGTTGGTGAATTGCAGGTGATATTTGGAAGTATGTATTAATCGGAAATTTTAATTTCGAAAAACTCCCTAAAATCTAGAGAAACGAAACTTGCAGACCGGTGGTAAAACTTACTAGAAAAATACTTACTCAGAAACTTATCCCAGTGTCTAGAAAAGTTGAAAGTTCGAGTTCCTTAAATTCCTTCATTCCTCGCCAAATATCTTCTCCACTAATTTTCTGCTCTCGATTAATCGTATGTCAAACATCGGATTAAATCCCTAGAATCGGGGGAAACTCTTATTTACGCGCTAAAACTTGAGGCAAGTTTTGATTAATGAAAACTGAACAAACGTCGAAGCATAAAAGTGTTTTGACAACATTATGAAGGGAGAAACTATCAGGGAATACCAGCAACAGCGTTAAGCAGCGAAGAAACCTGTTTGAGGCACTGAAACGAGAATTCTGCTCGCTCTACATAGAATCGCTATGTGCTACTTGCTAATGTGCGCGCAAAACCAGACGTTCAGGTATCAAGTTTTGTGCCAGTGTCAGGTCATACCAGTAATTTATTAGCCTTCGGTTTCACCCGTGCGCCAAGATCTCTCGATCTCTCGTACTCTCCTCTCACATAAGTTTTGCCAATTTATTACCGACAAGTCATCTCTCAGACGTTGCGCAAACTACAGGAGACGGATCTCAACCTGACGATAAAGTAGACTTTTAAAAGACGACCATTGTTATATTTGATTAATGATCAGTCGGTCAGTCGTGTTTTCTGAAATGTTACGAACGGCGCAGCGGTACGTCTCTAGCTTGGAACAAATGAAGACAAAGTTCGTCGATTTGCGGTGAATGTTTGAAAAGTGAAATTGCGGTGAAAGCAGATTTTTGATGGATTCTAATATATTTGGAAAGTGTAACTGATACGATCTAGTAACTTTTTTCGTTCGAAAGATACGAATCTTGGATACGCACCTCTTTCACGTGACAAAAGAACGTATCGTTTCAGAGAAAATTCTCTGGAAATAATTCCTCCAAAGGCAGAGGTACGGGAATTCGCGAGAAAAGGAGGAAAGTTTGGAGGAAAGAAAAAAGATGAAAGGAAGAGGAGAAACGAGAATGTATCGGAGGTGAAAAGATTGCGAGCTGAGCGAAGAGGAGGACGATGAAGAAGGGGTAATAACCGAGTGACCACCTAGCCCGGTCAGTGTCTCAGTGTTCCAGGCGGATGTTTTCACGGTGATCAGTACTTCCGGGTGATCCGAGGAATCCGTCGTCGAGCCTCTCTTCGCGGAATCGCCTGGAAGGAGAGAGAACACGTTCGCTTTTCTCGCAGCAGGAGAAAATCGACGCGATCGTTTCCTTTCTCGGGTCTCCCGATCGATGGAAAATCCAAGAAATCAATTCAAATCCTAATTTTAAATCCTTAATTGTCAAACGATGAGATACTTTAAAGATATATTTGCTTGAAACATCACACTATTTTATATAGTATATAGTTAAGAAAATTTACGTAAATAAACTACGATAATCAAGCGATAAAAACTGCTTTCGCGAAATATTTTTCTCAGTTCAGTAGCAGGCAAAATGCTTCAAGCTCAATGAAATTCCAATATTTCAAGCGGAATTGAATTACTTTTACTGAAATTATCCAGATCAAAAATAGGAAGCTAATCTGTTCAATCTTCCATCTGTCCGAAAGTCGCTCAAATGTTTGCTTAACTGAGAATAAACGAAAAGGGAACGTTAATTTTTAAACGAGAGGAAGCTTTCATTTTTAAATGAAAAATGAAAGATAATATTTTAATGTGTAATTATCCATCTGCTGGACGTTGCACCGTGATTCTGTGGATGATACATTTATATTTCGTTGAGTGTAAAAATATAATTCAAATGGAAGGGACTGCGCGAGCCCCGTGTTCCCGTTGAGAACAGAAGCCACGCGGCGCTCGATTCCGCCTCGCTGGAGGATGGCGCACGCGTGTAAAACTGCGCCGCGTACTTTCACCGACCGTGACTTCTACCGCGCGGCGTTCCATTCGACGAGTTTCACGGATAAAGGGGGTAATAGAGGCGATGTCGCCACGTAGGTTACTGGAGCCCGCTTGCTCGCGGCCGCGGCGTAACGCGCCGAGTAATCACCGGAAATCTCGCGGGCAACTCGTCGACGACGACTCGAATCGCTTCGCTGCAAACGTCTTCATCAACTTGGCCAGAACCTTGGTCATTTCCCTCGGATTTCTTTCTACAGATCTTGGCCCAAAGGTTCTTGGAATTTTTCGAAAGTCGGAAATGTTTTTGGGATAGAATGACAGGGGGGGGGGGAGATAATGTTTCTTAGAGGGATGAAATGTTCTAATCACTTCTAATCTTCTTGGATTCTACGGATCTAGGTAGACAGATTTGGGTTTGCTTTTCTGAATGATGTTCTTTTTAGGTAAAATAGTATTTGATAAGTATATGCTTTTTTCTTTTCACTAACTTTGGTGAGGAAATCAGAAATGAGAAGATTCCCAGGAATCAGAAACAATATCCAAGTTCATCGAAACTTGGAGACTCGCCTATTTTTAGAACGCAAAGGAGATCGGGTTACTGACGGAATTTAGGGCATCATATCACCCCCGGTATCCAAATATTTTTGAGCCAATATGTAACACATGTTCAAATAAAACCTCAAACCACTCTATGCAACTTGCATAGAAATAGGACCAGAATTTCGAATCTCCAATGATTAGAACTTTCACAATTGGGGCTCGGGACCTCGAAAGAATTGTCAGAATAATTCTCAATGAAAGCAGAATCCTCGCAATAAATTTTACTAAAACTGAAAAGAATCTCACCGAGAAATCAAAATTTTCGTTAATTAGTCAGAAAGATTCGTTTGTAATACGTTTTTTTTTTCTTTAAATTTGCGTGTGCAGGTAGGGACGAGCTGTCGCAGCCTGGCTCTTTGAACGGCTATGGAAGCGGCGGAGGCGGAGGTGGAGGAGGCGGAGGAGGCGGCGGGGGTGGTGGCAGCGACGGCTGTGACGCCAGGAAGAAAAAAGGGCCGACCCCGAGGCAGCAGGAGGAGCTGTGCCTGGTGTGCGGTGACCGTGCCTCCGGGTACCACTACAACGCGTTGACCTGCGAGGGTTGCAAGGGCTTCTTCCGGCGCAGCATCACGAAGAACGCGGTGTACCAGTGTAAATACGGGAACAATTGCGAGATTGACATGTACATGCGGCGCAAGTGCCAGGAATGTAGGCTGAAGAAGTGTCTGACAGTGGGCATGAGGCCTGAGTGCGTCGTGCCTGAGTACCAGTGTGCTGTCAAGCGCAAGGAGAAGAAAGCGCAGAAGGTAGGCTGTTGACAGTTTGTCGTCAAACGATATTAAAAGTCGTCATCGTAGATGAAACGGCGTAAAGGAGATATTTCTACTCGTGCTGACGTAGTATATTTTGTTTCTTTTCTTTCTTTTCGAAGAAATTCTACGATCTTTGACACGCATATTTAGTTTGTTAGATCGAAGAAGGGTTCGCTCGCCATTTTTATTTCATTTTTTTTTTTAATGAAAACGCGACTCTCTGTTTCAGGAGAAGGACAAACCGAACAGTACAACGATGAACGGTTCCCCAGGCAGTGGGATACGCAGCGACCAGATGGGCGTGAAGATCGAGCCAGCGGAAGCAGAATCGTTGTCCACGTCTGGTAGTAGCGGCATTCTAACGCCGGTCAGCCCCTATGGCTACGTGAAGCCGATCAGCCCGGAGCAGGAGGAGCTGATACACAGGCTCGTGTATTTCCAGAACGAGTACGAGCAACCCAGTGAGGAGGATCTCAAGAGGATCACTGTGAGTACAGTTCACGTTCGAATCACATTCACTCGTTTCGGTTTCCCTTTTCGCGCGAAAAGTTCTCGAAAACCTAGAGAAAACTGCGAAAAGGTGACGGCGATTGTTTTTCTATTCTGTGGCAGCATCAGCCCTCAGAGGGAGAAGATATCAGTGACTACAAGTTCAGGCACATCACCGAGATCACAATCCTGACGGTGCAGTTGATCGTCGAGTTCTCGAAGAGGTTACCCGGCTTCGACGAGCTGATGCGCGAGGATCAGATCGCCCTGCTGAAAGCCTGCTCCAGCGAGGTGATGATGCTTCGAATGGCGAGGAAATACGACGTACAAACGGATAGCATAATATTCGCCAACAATCAGCCTTACACCAGGGACAGCTACAACGTGGCAGGCATGGGCGAAACGATCGAGGATTTACTACACTTCTGCCGGCAAATGTACGCCATGAAAGTGAACAACGCCGAGTACGCGTTGCTGACGGCCATCGTCATATTCTCAGGTAAGTACAGCAATGATATCGTCTCTAGCTGTTCGAACCTTGGAACAGGATCAATCTCCTCAATCACGTCGGTATCAAACATCATCGAAACTTCACAAATTGCAACTCACGAAAGATCCTAGTCGGGGTTCCTACATACATTACTCTGGATTCATTAGGGACATCTTCAAGGCTCTAACACTCATGCGATAAACACGACTAACCTAACCCTCACCAGCCTCATTGGTCGATCTCACAAATACCACGGGGCCAGCCTACAAAGAAAAGAATCGCCCTGTTTTCTTACAGAGAGGCCGAACCTGCTTGAAGGCTGGAAGGTCGAGAAGATCCAAGAGATCTATCTGGAGGCGTTGAAGGCGTACGTGGACAACAGGCGCAGGCCAAAGTCTGGCACGATCTTCGCGAAGCTTCTGTCGGTGTTGACCGAGCTGCGAACCCTCGGCAACCAGAACAGCGAGATGTGCTTCAGTCTGAAGTTCAAGAACAAAAAGCTGCCACTATTCCTCGCCGAGATCTGGGACGTGACACCCTAGTTCCCCCGTGGCCGATCACCGTCGGCTAACAGTGTTGTTTTTTCATCGCGATTCCGCGCGGCGTCCGGCACGACGACGTGGCTGACAGAGCGCAGCGTCATCGACAGACGTGGACCGTGGACGTGGAGAACCTCCTGTACTAGTGCACCACCATGCCACTGCCTGAGTAGTAGATCACCGATGTCTTTGAGCAGCATCGGCTTGTTCAGAATTCGCTTCTCACCTTCTCTACGCTCTGCACCGGCCTCGTGAGCTGGCCGCATAAGAGTCTAGTTTTTCGGCAGTGCTAGTTTGGAGCTAGACGCGGAGGATGGTGCGTAAATAGAAAAGAAAGAAACAAACAAAAAAATAAACAAAAAAAAAAAAAGAGCAAAGAAAAGAGTCAGGAAGAAGGCAGTGGCGAGGCACCCAGGCTGTGATACGTAGAGACAGTACAGAGACTGTAATAAGGAGCTACAGTTATGTTATTACTATATCCTCTACCTGGCTACCCCCGGAATCGATATGTAAATGTATAATGTGTAATTGTAATAAGGCAAAGAGGCGGGCGCGTTGTAAGAGCAACCAAGCGAGTACGAATGTGCGACCGGAGAACCTAGCTATGGAGACCAGAGTGTGTGAAAGAGCGTGTGTCTGTTGATCGTATGCGTGTACAGTTTTCGGCTGAAATGTGACTGATCACTACGAGATAATCACGACGATGATTAATGATTTAATCGCACTCTGTGTAGCTTTGCGCTAGCAGATAGGGATAGAGAGCGAGCGTGTGAGAAAGAGAGTGAGAGAAAACGAGAGAGAGAGAGAAAGATGAGATAGGCCATGGCCAGCTGTTGAGCAGCGATCTGGCCTAGCCAATATACGAATCGAGTGCGAAGTAACAAAGAAACAAAAAGAAAAAAAATGATGACGATGAAGAAGAAGATGATGATGATGATAATGATGATAATGAAAAATAATAACAAACGATATGATTATACATAATGATACCATAGAGTCTATATCACAACACATAGCATAATAATATATTGCTAGCATGTACATTGTTTATACGAGAAAAGAAAAGTTTTGGAGAGAAAGAAAGAGAGGGAGAGAGAGAGAGAGAAAGATAGAGAGAAAGAGAGAGTGAATGAGTGACAAAGAGTTGAAGAGTTGATCGTTGATGATGGTGGAAATGGTTTTTTCCGCGACGAATAGGTATATATTCAGAAGACGAGGCTTGGCATTTGCGCGCGTCCGGGTTTTCTTTTTTCGCAAACTGGCAATGAAAAGGGAGAGAGAGTGAGAGAGAGAGAGAGAGAGAAAGGAATAAAGAAAGGAGAGAAAAAAAGAAATGCATAGTAGCAACGTAGAACGTTAAGTAAAGTAAAAGTAAGCAAGGCTAGTTGGTAGTAGGTCGTAGTAAGTCAGTGAAGCTAGGCTAGGTGACCGAGTTCAAGTGCAAAGCCTTGTGCCTTCAGCAGCGGACATCGGCTCACCGAGAAAAAAAAACGAAACCATGAAATTTAACCGTCCGTTTTAATTTTTTAATAATAAAAAAAAAAGATGAAAAAATCAACAAAATCAAGCAAAATATTAAGTAAATCTTGTGCAAACGTGGGAGAGAAAGATTTAGAACGAGAGAGCGAAAGAGAGAGAGAGAGAGAGAGAGAGAAAACCATGAGTGAAAGAGTGGGAGTGTGTGAGAAACGGGAACTGCTAAATTGCGTTAAGACGGTGAGAAAGGATCGAGAGCGAAAAAGATCAGGATGTAAGAATGACCGAGTGAATGGATAGAAGAACACCGAACTGGAGCGAGAAAGCAGATTTCGCGAGAAGCTGACAGAGATTGGAATTTAAAAGAAAAGGGAGAAGATCTTTCCGAAAGAGAAACACGAAACAGAGTCGCGCCAGATCAGCTGCAGACGGATTTTGGTGTTGGAGGGGTGACGATACGCTTCGACTTGTTGGGTCTCCAAGATTAACCAGACCCTGGGGCATACATACAATGCTAGCATTAAAAATACACATATTCGATCGCTGAGAGCAAGAAGGCTGTTGGACGAAGCTGACTCTGAGAGTATCTCTCTATCAGCGGACTTTCCAGTTGGGTCATATACGAACAGAGAGTGACGGACACACGTACACACCGCGACACATGCGCGCGCGCGCGCGCACGCACTTAGTTTCACTGAAGAATCGGCAAATTCGGGGAAGACACGGGCGCATACACACATCGGGGACACCAAACGTGAGCCACACACTGTACACTAAGATTCTCAATGTTGTAACACTGTAACTCTATGCTATTAACGTGATCGTACGCCAGTTGTAATTCTGTAGTAAGTTAAACGAAGCAAAACCAAAAAAAGAAAAAATATGAAAAAAAAAATGATAAATAATGTGCGTGCAGAATTTCGTTAAGTCTAGAGGGGAAAAGAAAGAGAAGAAGAAGAAGAAAAAGAAGAAGAAGGGAGAACCAGGCGATTTATTTTGGCGACAAAGACCTGGACGAAGGAACGACGTGCAAAACGATGAGACTGGATAACACGTAGAACGATGGACGAGAGGAAGACTTACTAGTACTTCGCCTAGAGCAGAATAGAGACATCCTATAGACACCGTGTTTTACTATTGTACAGTTATACAGCTGAATGATTCGCGAAATAATTCAAGCGGCACGTTACTATATATCGAAGTAACATCGTTTTATCTCCGAATCTGGTCGTTCCAGGGCCAAGAGAAGGATTTCATGTTCGATACTCGAGACGAGTCACGTGACCCGATATGATCACCACCAGTCGTCACGTCCATTAGGTTACGACATTCCTCGATCGCCTCGGATCGACTTGGTTCGGACAGGGACAATCGAGACGTCCCGTCGTGTCTACGATGAAAGATCTACACAAACTAACGCCGCAAGGCAGACACTGCCACATCGCAGAACATCGTAGAAAGAACCTTTGACGACTATTTGCGAGACAGAACTGTTGGGAAGTTGAGAAAAAGACACCCAGACCATCACTACCATCGCCCACCAATGTGATTGTTGCTCGAAGTAATTCACATTGTTCTCCAGACGTCAGCGAGATGATAACACCTCTAGAAACTCGATCAGTGTTTCGGATCATTGCTGGAAGCCAATATATATATATATATATATATATATATATATATATATATATATATATGCTTGAATCTGAAGATGACCAATTGGAGTGACCAAATTTGAAAACAAAAGGATTGTAGTCTGTCGGTAGAATCTTTTGAAAGGATGGCTCCAGCAATGAGCAGAGACTGAGGAGACTCAGATAGAGACACCAGACATATTTGCACACACTTGTTGTATCACGAAAACACACCAAGTGGTTTTTTTGGACATCGCCGTTTTTGCTAGAGAGAGAGAGAGAGAGAGAGAGAGAGAGAGAGAAAGAGAGAGAGAGAGATTGGAACGGAAGGATTTTCTTGAAGCACGACGACATTGCCTATTGTGTATACACCTGTAAAAGTAGCTGACAGTCGTCGATCCGTGGTTGACAAAAGCGTTGGTTTGGTCACGGGTCGACGACGAATTAACACGTTCGTTCGAAACTCTAAAGTCTTTACAGAGTTTTAACATTTAAGTACTGCGCCCGGGTAGCTTGTAAAAATCTACTTCCTTTCGACTGTCGGTGGACATTCCGCAGAGGCGTTTCACTCACAATTAAATTGCCACTGCTGAAGAGTTGTTAAGGTCGTTCTCTCACATGCGAGTGATATAGATTAATGTTTAGTTCGAGATTGGAATCAGTTTTGGTTAGAATGATCAAGATCTGAACAAGATACGCTACTTGTATTTATTTAATACAATCTGTCTTTAACCTGTTGACTGAAATCTTGTATTTCGATCAATTATGTATTTCATCAATTTTAGAAAAATATTTGCAGATTCGTAGGAAATTTAAGAAATTTTTTTCTCTTGTCTTCTGAAGAGACAAAATGATCAAGGGGGGACTTTTTGGACAATGGGTCACAACGGGTGGATGAAATTCTAGTTGTCATTTTTTAATATTAGTTACGTTCTTCGTTTGTTCTTGTTATATTTACAAAATAAAGAAAAATTGTATAACAGTAGTTTCACTGTTTGGCACTTGTATCGGTCACAGACAGGCAGGACCCATTTTTCACGAAGCTTCTTAATTATCTTTCAAATACGATTTTTAAATTACACATCAATTCTAAAAGAAAGAAACACGATTAACCGGTTAATAGAACAGATTTATATACGAGTGTAGACTCTTTTTCCAGGGAACTTGATTGTTTTCACCAGAGAAAGCAAAAAAAGTACCCTTAGTGATCAGTTAAAAATTCTGGATACTTGATCGTGCCTAACCGAAAATGGTAATCGTCCTTTGGATGATACAATGCCAAAGCGAAAATTGTGCAATACAAAAAAAAAAAAATCTGTCGTGTTCGGTTTGCTAAACGAGAGAACGACACTGATGAAGAAGATCTCTGTAACGTGGAGCGCAGGAAAAATCGTCACGGACCGTCGACGGCAGGTCGTCATCGACACACTCTTTCGTTTTCTAGAACCGACCTTGAATCCGCGCGAAGAATCTTCGCCGCGATTCCCGATGCGGCGACACCGTCGCGCAAAGTTCGCGCGGCGGCCGCAAGATGGTGGCGTTGAGGTACGACGACTTGTGGTAGCCTCGAATGACGTTTTCCTCTTACGTTAGACGAGTTTGACGTCTACGAGATCGGTCCGGGAATCAAGGTGAACCGCATCCTTCGTCGAATCAAAAACCGGTCACACGTTACTCCGTATGCGAGTGCGAACTGACTGAGAGAGTAAGAGAAAGAGATGATAAGAAAGAGAGAAAAGAGGAGCAAACGAGAGACGGGATGCAAGAGAGTGTGAGTGAAGGGGCGACGAGCGAACGAGAGAGAGAGAGAGAACGTACACATATACCACACAGAGGCACGCACACATACAGATGGACTCACCACATACACACGCGCGGACAGAACATCTTTTGAAACGAAAGAAAAACTACATGCAATTCTACGATCACTGCCAAGGGCGTTAACTGTCGACGTCGATTTCTCATTGTCTAGATGTGTCGTAGTCGTCGTTTTTCTCGCACGCTGCTGCAAACTGCATTCAAACCAAGTGACGATATCAGAGCGAAGGAAAGAGCAGAAACTGTGAACGTTAGAGACAAGGGACATAGAGGCACACATTGCTGCTACCACGCGCGTTATATGGCAACATCAGAGATAGATCAGAAGCAGCTAACGAAAGAATGAGCGATAAAAGAGAGAGGGGAGGGGGGGGGGTACAGAAAAAATGCAAAAAACATATATGTATATATTACATTACATACATCTATATATTGTATAGCGGCGTTCGCTCGAGTTTTCTGACGATCATCGAGACGAACGATTTGTTCATGATACTGCCAAGCGTAGACTCGAGTTTCTGTGTTTTTTAAGGGACAAACTATAATACTCCTTTTAAATGTGTCGAATCACACACACTCTACGCGCCAAGCATGTGTGCGTGCGCACACACACACGGCACACAGGACACGTAACACGTACATATGAATACACACGCTACACACTAGAAAGATCACACACGCTGATTATGTATCATATGTGTGCGCATATTGTGCTGCAATCTCTCTTGTCTGTCTGTTTGTCCAACCGAGTACCCTGGTCTGTCCCCGAGTTTCCCGTAGGTGTCCCCTTTGCCTGTATGTCTACGCATACGTAGATGTTCGTGGAATATTTCTGATTCTGGGTTGCAATCACGGTGATTGACGAGCAGAGGAGAAAAGCATTGTTTGGTTGTTCACTAGGAAATGGTCGACCTTTTAAATTAAAAAAAACCATTGGTTGGAAGTCGAAAATCTAGCAATTTTCGAAATTCGGGATATTCAAAAGAATCCCTGAATTTAAAAGTCCGCGGAATTTGCACAGAATCTAGAAATCCAGGAATTGCAAAATCTATGAAACGTATCAGATTTAATCGTATGAAAATTTGAAAATCATGAAATATCTGAAATCTAGAAATTAGTCAAATCTGAATATGATAATTATCCAAAAAGAAAGAAAAGGAAAAATTGGTGAAGAATAAGCAGCATCTTTTTAAACTTCATCCAAACAGAAAGTGAACACTAGTAGCAAGAAAGTATATTATGTAAAAAACACTGCAAACACCGCGTGAATTTGGATTTGGTCAGTCACCGTGAAAATGTAATCCGATACTTGTGTACGTGTTGAAGCAAGATGAAAGAAGATTCTGTACGGTCCATGTTCGTAATTAGTTGATAGACGGTTGAGGTACGGTAATTTCTTATTGGAAGCAACGTTCAGCCCTGTGAGAGAGAGAGGAAGAGAAAAAGACAAAAAAGCGAGTGAGTGAAAAGGTGAGAAAGAGAATGAAAGAGTACCACAGTGAGTGATGGTTTTTTTTGTTACTAATCGCGAAATGAAGAGAGAGAGAGAAAGAGTCGTTTTAATTTATTGGAAACTGTAGAAGAAACGATGAAGAATGAAGAAACGGAGGAAACTTATAAATTGAAGATTATTATAAATAAAGTTCAATGGATTATACTTTGTTACGGTAGTCCGGATGCATTATTCTTCTGGGTTTTATAAACGCCGATAGAAACGATATTCTCCGTCATCTTTTCTTTTTTTCTTCTGTTCTCGCCCGCGCGAATAATATACCGATTTATATAATATGTACATAATTGTTATTTGTAAAACGAGAGGATGAGAGAGGAAGAGAGAAAATGTAAGAAGCCCTGAGAATTTTAATCGAGAATTCATTGCCTTCGTTTTTTCTCCCTTTTTTCTGGATTTTTGACTAACCTCGTTCGGGCCAATTTCACGAAAAAAAAAAAAATTAAGGAATAGAATAGAAATTCGTCTCGCAAAAAAACTTCAGAATCAATTCGAAAATTGTGATTTAGAAAATTTCTTTCGTGAAATTGGTCTCGTTGTTTCTATACTAACAAGTCGAAATTCAGAATACATCGTACTATACGGAAAACTTTCGTACCTTTTTGTAACGTGCGAGATTTGCTCAATTTAGAAAGGAATTAGTGAAAAGAATTTGTTTGAATTTTTAAGACAAAATTTATTCGATATTATTCGTAGAAAAATTCGTTTTATAGGTTCATTATGAAATAATGAAACGGCAATAACTTAGTACACTAGCTTCGTATGGTAGTAAAAATTCAAAATTATTTAATTATATTATTTAATCACGCGTAAAAAGGAACGACTTAACTATCTTAACGAGCGATACCATAGCTTCAATTATAGACGACTAACGAAATTTTCGGGGCTGCCATCCACTAACACCAAAACGTACAAAAGTATTCATCACGTTCACGCTAATTTATTGTAGGGGAAAAAAAAAAGAAGAAGAAGAAAGAAACAATGGAGATAGCGAGACACGCTGCATAGAACTAACATTGCTACAGTGATGGTAAAAGGTGTTGAGAATGGTTGAGGAAGCGATACGATATAGCGAAAAAAGAAAAAGAAAAAAACTATTGTATAGTATTGATGATCGTACAAATTGTCGCGGGAATTTTTCAATGAAAACGAGTACTGTCGCTGTTTGTCATTGTAGGACCTGCCCTCGTCGGATGTGCACCCAGTCGACTTACTACTACTACTACTACTATTACTATTACTATTTATTACTACTATTATTCGCTCCTGTTACCGCTGTTATTATTACTATTAACACCTAACACTAACATTTGTACTTGCATCACAGAGAATGCACGCGGATACACACGTACACAAAAGGACGAACGCGTACAGCACACACACACACACACATACACACGTACGATCGATCGAGAAAAAAGGGGTATAGTTGCTGGATCGTATCGATTTGAAATGTACCTCCGCGAGGACGAAGGAAATAACACGATCGATGAAATCGAATATGAAACGAAGTATGGTTGATAAAATTTATAGTTGCTCTCTAATCGACAATAGTTAGCTCTCGGAGTTGTTTCGTGTTTGTAATAATTAGACCGCAGCTGGCCATTTCTGATTGGAGCGACGTATTTAGAATAAGTATCAACTGTGGTTTTCTTGGCTCTAAATCGGCCGTGAAGTATAGTTGGGCGCATATACGTCGATTTTTTTAAAAAATCCGGAATAAGTAATTTGGGGAAATGTGTAACTATTAACACACATATAGTCACACTCACGATCAGCTTTAAATTTGGCGCGATATACAATTTGATTGAATGGGAACTTTTTCGATCCGGAATACGTAATTTGAGAAAATACAATATAATTACAGTTAACGATTAACCATAGTTACTTTGCTCTAAATTGGGCGTGAAATATAGTCGCGGCATATAATTCGATTAAACGGAAATTTTTCTATCTGAGATATGTAAGTAAAGTGAGGTTAAGAAAACACATAACTATGGTTGACTATTAACCATAGTTACTCGGCTCTAAAATTGGGTGTCAAGTATACTTGAGCTACTAAAACGTAGACAGAGTTATAGTCGTTTTTTCTCCGTAGTTCGAACGTTTTCATCAACTATGCTAATCGTTATTGCTCGCGCATATGTGATATTTTTAGCGTTGAGGGTGACGTTTGCGATCGGTTGACGTTTTCGTTTCATGGTCGACGATTAACTATAGTTAAGAACTATACTAACGACTATATAGCAAACATCATCAGCCTTGAAGACGTATAAAGTATCTCGCCGTGGCGGACCGACACGGTTTATTGCGAATTTTCGAAGCAAGTGTATGCTGCCACTATCAACTATATTAATAAATTTTACGACAACTATACTAGCTTTTACAAAATGGAGCACGCGTGTTTTTTCTTAGCTTAGTAAATTCGTCTCTCGAATCGAGATTTTATTACTAGTCGTAAGAGGGGAAGAAAAAAAAAATAAATAAAACGAAAGATAACATTTTAATCCTCACAACTGTACAACTATATCGAGTCGAACTCGGTCGATCGTGCTGATGTTCAAAACTGCGTGCGCTTGTTCGATAAAAAGAAAACATACATACACACACAAACACACACACACACAAAGAGAGAAAATCTCAAGCGCGTCTTGTATCTTCTATTAGCAACTATATAGCGATAATTAATATATATTAATATTAATCGTAATGTAAACAAAATTACTGTTAAATCGAGGATTCAGTAAGTGATGATGAAAAATTGAGCGTCGAGAGCAAGGTTGGTAGAACCTTTTAGCTGTTCGATATTTTTTTGGTCCTTTTCTTCATTTTTTTTTTTTGTTTTTCTTTTTTAGTCTTATTTTTAATTTCTTTTTTAAATAGGTGTAAGCGCGTGCATCGAAAAGGAAATGCGAAAATTCTTTCTCGAGATGGAAAAAAAAATGAGAGCCTGACGGCTGTGTCGGCCAGATTGGATTGCGAAACTTTAACGAATTGGTGCTTTGGAATGTATTAGACTGAAATTATTGTTGTACGTTTTAGTAGAAAACGATAAGCAAAAAAGAAAAAAAAAAGAACATTGTGAAAACAAATCGCGTACTAACGAAGAAATCGTGAAAAAATAAACTTGAAGGGGGAGTTCTTTTGCTCCGCATTCGATTTAATAATTAGCGAAATATTATTTCTATTTGAAGCGTTTTATATATATACAATATATTATATATTCGCTAGGTTGCACACACACACACACACATACACACATATACACACACACACACTCACATATTTACATGATAATTTGCGTAACAGTGGTGGGAATCAAACCGCCCTTTGTGATCGGAAAGTTGTTTCCAAGAAAGTTAATTTTAGAGGTTATCGGGTGCCATTTTCAAAATGGCCGACAACCTCGTATATCGATAAAACGTGCGTGGTGAAGTTAATGATCGAATTTGCAGAGACACTCTGCGCGCAACATTTGTGATTTTAGTAGGTTAGATTTGTTGAATTCGATTGTATTTCGAAATTCTTTTTAGTCGTGTTGAAAGGTGTTGTTCCTCATTTCGGCGAAACGTCCGAACGATTTTCGCGGGAACGTTTGAATTTATGCTTAGGATCGACGGCTTCCGAATCTCATTTTCGTGCTTTTGGCTGTAGGAATTTTTTATAACGGGACACTCGACTCGTAGGAAAGGTTGTGTACATAAAAAGATGAATGTTTCGGTATACCGGGTGTCCTTGAAAATTACTCGAGACTGGGACCGTCGATTCGTAAACAAAATTTTGTCGCATCGTTGCAATTTTTTCCGTGTTACTCGTGGAACGTGATAGCGATTATTAAGAAATTATTAATTAAAAATTATTGAATACCCACGGTTCGCTCGTGGGGTTTTAGTAGGTGAATTTCTTCGATTAGTCCAATTTTTATCCAGTTGCAAATTTGTTCGTTTGCGTGTAATGGGAAAGAGAGCGAGAAGGGTAGAGAATATGATCTTCGAGGTGGATTATGGTCGCGTTGCGATTCCCAACACTAACCTCATAATCACGTGTGTATACAACATAGACGCGCGTACGCGCGAAATTTAAAAAATGGCAAGCGATACTTTGTATGTACAATTAGTGGTTGCGTTCGAACGGAACTGAGCGTGGATGAGCGTGTGCATGCGTGTGTGCGTGTACAGAGAGTGACTGAGGTTGAATAATAGGGAGGAAAGGTACTCGGCGTGCACTCCGCCCAGAACGTGCGAGAGAAAACAGAAAAATAATGTGCGAGATGACACATGGTGGGGAGATTTCGTCGCGCAGGTGCAGGGAGATTTTTTGCGAATTGGCAATGCGGCGGTGCGGTTCGACTTAATGCGCCCGTGTGCGTTTAATAGAAGTTACATGACGTAGATATTCGACAGACACGCGTGAACAACGTCCCAGTCGATTTGATCTTGAGAAGAATGTTGAAATTTGAAAAAAATTGGAAATTGGACTTTGAAGTACATGGTACATTTATAACAAATTCCCTACGAGTGTTACAGGTGACTGGTGGAATTACAGAATCGTATGTTTTTATTATCCGTGGAAAAAATTCGAAACTATGAATTTTTGTAACTATTTCCAAAATTTGGTAAATTTCCAAAACTGCGAAGTTTCGATAGAAAAAGTTCAAAATTGAAAAAAAAAGGAACAAAATGGCAAGTCACAAAATTTCCAACGTTTGCAAACAATTCCCTAATTTCACCTCGTCGCTTCTAAAAATCCCCGAATTGGTAATTCAAGCTTCCCCATAAAAGTAACTAGATCGACTGTAGCGGCAGGAACCTCTTTAAATACCCGAAGAAATATAACTCCCAATCACTCCTGAAATGCACGCGCCAAAAAAAAAAGAAGTAAAATGTGAGATAACAAAATATTTCTAAGAGAAAATACTAAAAAATAAAACTTTTTCGAAAGAAGAGTAATTCTCCACAGAAAAATTCGGGTATTTTTAATAAAGCTGGATCCCTCTATGTTCACGCTTGTCTAGTAATTTACGCGTTCTCCGCAATGGACATGGTGGAGCCATATGTACATCAATAATATTATATTCTAATGATTACTAATTATATAATGTACAATAATTTTAACGATTGCTAAGTGATGATGAATTAACGATGATGATAATGATGTCGATGAAGTCTTTAAGCATATAATACAGTGTTGCACGATGAAAATGATGAAGAAGGACATATGGAGGAATAGTAAATGGAGAGAATGAAAGGGAGAGAAAGAGAAGAGTGTGTGTGAGTTTGAAAGGTGACGAGGAAAGAACGTATTCTGAGCGTGTAATTACAAAAATCGAGCGACAGAGGATGAAAACGAAACCGGATGGGAGAAGCTATGAAATAATGTATCTGTCTTTTAAAAAAATCGATGTGTATTTTTTGCGAAGAAACGAGGCGAGAAAATATATTGAAGAAAGGACCGAAAGAACCGTTGTTGCCAGTCTGTGTTCCACGGGGCTAACTCCTTTTTCGAGTTAGTTGGTATCCTTAACTAGATGATATCAATTCCTTTTCTGTTTTCTTTTAATAATTCGAAAAAATTTTACTAATTTTTATTAAAGTCCAAAAATTTTTATTTTAGTAGAATTTTTATTTTTTGTTTTTTTTTTTTTAAAGATTGGAAATATCGTGCAATTTTAATTTTATCATTGGAATTCTTTGAAGCATATTTATGATAGGATCATTGAGTTACCAAAAAGTTGTCTATTCGCTTGTTGATTTTAGAAAATGGAGATTGGTTGACTGTTTTATTAATTAGGCATGAAATAAATGCCACGAAGTCAACTCGGAAAGAAAACTTCCATTTTTCAAGCAATAGTTGATATCGAAAGTGCCCCAATAAGCAATGATTCGAGAAAGAATGGCTGAGAACCACTGGCAACGCGCGGTTGCCACGTTGCGCCGCGCGAACAACGCTGTAATCGAACGAGCGCAAGAATTTTGCCGATTTCTAATCACTGTTGCAAAAATGAACAAGTAACAAATAACAAGAAATATTAAAATATCGAATATCACAAGAGTAAAAAAGAAAATCTTTCGAGTTTTAAGCTCGACTTTCAAAAAATTTGAATAAAGAAAAATAAAAAAAGAAAGGTTTCCAAATGGAAATGAGAAAATAATTTTGAAGTCGTTTGAAATAATTACGAAACAGTGGTTTTCTGTTACAATATAATCGTCAGAATTCTTGCACTTGCCGAAAATTTCGAATAGGAAGATTCCAGAATTTTATGAAGAAAGCTTGAAGGATTTCGGAAGATCTCCGTTTTATTCTGAACTCGAAACGTCCCGAAATGAACGACGATCCGAAAGTAGCGGATGTTTTCAGCTATGTGCATATATACGTAAACTGAGTCGATGTTTTTGGGACGTTGTCGAATTCCATACGATAGGAATTAAAAACGTGCAATCGCGTCACGTTATATATACGTGTAAGGAAAAACTTTTCTTGCGATGTTCGACAAAGAACATTCGCAAGTACGATCTTCGTGTGGTACAAAGTTCGAGTACACCGATTTTTCGACGAAGTAAAAATCATTTTTCAAGGCTTGTCTTTTCTTTTTCTTTTTTTTTTTTTTTATAATACCTTCGGTTCGATTATATGCAATACTGTGAGACCATAGCAATTTCGAGAGAGTCTATCATCTTTCCTACAAACATTTGTTTCATCCAAGAATAATTTCATAAACGGAAGTCAAGGTTTGACGAAAAGTAAATTAGTTGTCGTGAAAAATTCTCACGTTTCATACGAAAAACAATTGCTACCTTTCGCCAAAGGAACACTCTCAATTTTGTAAAAGATCGTCCTGGCAGAACGAACGTGGCCCAAATCGAGTACAATAGAGAACAGAGGGCGTTGCATAGTTTCCACATTGTATTCTAACTTAAAAAAATGGAACACGGTACCAACAACAAAGTCTATCGAATCGTTGAAATATATTTATTTTTCCTGAAATAAAGAAAAGTAAAGAAAATCCAACAAAAAAGCGTTCAAAGTTTATTTTAATAACAAAGTAAGAGAGCTAGAGGGAGAGAAAGAGAGAGAGAGAGAAAGAGAAAGAGAAAAGAAGAGGAAGCTATTTATTTTTCTTACACAGTATTGCAAGCCTTTTCATTGAGGAAAAGAAACGGTAATGGGGGGAGAGAGAGAGAGAGAGAGCATTGCAAATGGCGGACGATGAGATTGGCTGTGGCGCCAGTTGTGTTGCGACAATTTCGTAAATCGATGATTTCTCTGACGATTAGCGACTCGAAACGGCGAAATGACGATAGAAATGCGTTTATTATATTAAGAGTAAGCAGACGCAAGAGTAAGGAGAAGAAAAATTACGTAGAATGCATGGTGTGCGAGTGAGAGGGAGAGAGACAGAGAAAGTCACAGAAGCCATAGAGTTCAAAAGAGAGTGCATTGTGTACATATAAAAGAAGCAGGGAGACGAAGAAACGCGAGACGAGCCGTTAAATACAGAGGGTAACCGAATGACACCTTTGTAAATTAGCTTTGTACATTGTATCCCTATACCTCCCTTGTTTTTTTTCTTTTTTTTTTTTGTTGTTTCATTGTTGCTGGACGAGCCGTGGAGAAGGTCTGTCCACGTTGAAATTATTATACAGGCTAATGCAAAAGTCTTTTACATACGAGAGATAGTGCACTGTGTGGAGACTTTTGGATCACCTGGTATATTTTGTGTTTAACTCTCAATCGTTCCTCGTTTCTTTAACTTAACTTTCAAGTAGCAAAATAAACGATTATAAATTAAAAAATTCTTTTACTGAGAAATAAAAAAATTTATAAAGATTGGATATATCAAAATTAACACATAAAAATCTTTTTCCAGAAATGGAAAGGACAAGATTTCTGTAAATTGACACGAGGGACGAGTAAGTGTTAACAGTTTCCATTTGAACGGAAAAGAAACTCACAGGCAGAGAGCAAAAATTCTTTTCAATAAAGGAAAAAAAAAAAATAGTCCATCTATTTTGAAACAGTTGGAAAAATTAATTCTCCTTTGAAAGTTAGATTCTATCGGGACGTCATGTTTGTCGGCCATCTTGGTTTACCATATTATTCCTACATCCGTAGCGTTTAAGATTACATTAAACGTGGAGAGAAAAAGAGAAGAAAATATGGAAAAGAGATGAAGAGATAAAATTGCTGGCAATTTCATGGATTTTATCAACTATAAATATATTTTATATTACCTGTACATTTCCGCGAAATGACAGATCGAAATATAAACACGAAACAGGACGACAGATTTACTTTTTGGTACTTATTTCGCGAGATATTAACAAAGAATAAAAATAAAGAAAAATTAAAAAAATGTTGTTCATCGTTGACAGTTTCCATCTTGTGGCTCTGTTATGTATATAAATATACATATTGCATATATACATACGTACGTACATACCTATATATAAACATATATATTTTTCTGGGAGAGAAAGGGAGAGAGAGAGAGAGAGAGAGAGAGAGAGAAAGATAGAAACAAAAGAAATGAAGAAGAAGAAGAATAACTGCAAAGACGTATCCGACCTCGTGGACGCAATAAAACAAATTTTCACTATAAATCCATTATGCATGGGCATCAGGGTGTAGATTAATAGGAGAGAGAGAGAGTGAGTGAGTGAGCGAGAGAGAGAGAGAGAGAGAGAGAGAGAGAGAGAGAGAGAAAGTAAGAGTGAATGAAAACGGGAGAGAAAGTTGTAAAGAGATGACTATTTTTTTGAGAGAAACAGAATTATAATAAAGGAAAACGACGTGAAGCAAAATTGGGAATCTTCATTTTCTTATTCTCATTTGATAAATCACTCTGCCTGTGGGTTGAAATGAAATTTGAAAGGAACACGAAGATTTTCTTCGTAATATGGTACGGATTAATTGATGAATTAATATTCATTAATTATTTTTGCATTAATTGTTCATAGATTCGTAATTGCATGTGGACTGTGAACATATGTTAGTAAAGGCGCAAAACTCCTGAATGTTGATTTCGTATTTAATGAGTATTAAAAAAGGGTGCAAATTTTCGTCAACGTGCGAGATAAATCATAGCGCTTAGATCGAATTTTCTTTCAATGGAAAAATGCGTTTTATTTCAGAATAGGGCGAAACGAAAGAAATTGTTCTTTTCTTCAATTAATAACATAGGAAGGAAAACATGTACAGAACTTCTCCAGGCGTTATAAGAAAAAAAAAAAAAAAGAAGAAAAAGAAAAAGAAGAAAATTAAAGAGATTCATCCGCTGCATGTACATAGACCGGAAGACCGCTGGTAGCCATATTGTTATTCGCGATTAATTAGATGACTTGGTCGAGTCGATCGATGTTCTTTCTCTTCTTTACTTTCTCTCACTGGACACACACACGATGAGCATTCAAACGAAAAAAAAGTTCTCTCGCATTTTGTATATTAATTTATTTTTCTTCCTAATAGTATTAATTTGAAATTTATTATATATACATATATACATATTCGAATAAAATTCGAAGATTAAAAAAAAATATATATATATATAATATATATATATATATATTTATATAGATATAATTTATTTCCTCCGTGTAAAATATAGATTTGTATTTGAATTGTTATTACTTCATTAATTTCATTCGATAGCGATTTATTATTATAAATATCGATTTATATATATCGTTACTTTTTAGCGAAGCAATCGCTTATAAGTTGTTAAGCATAATTTTTTCCTTTTCCCCCTTTCGTTCCCGTGTACAGATGATCTAAATCTGAATTTTGCGAATTCTTGTAAATTTTAATGAGCTGATAGATAAATGGTAGAGAAGCGACATCTACCGTGAGCGTCGCGAGTCTGACCGGAAGTGAGAGAAAGAGAAAGAGGGAGAGCCCTCTGTCTGTTGTATATTATTTTTATTTCCACCTTTTTTACACGAAAAAAAAAAACAAAAGCGAGATCGGTATTGACCGTGCTATGTATGGATATGTTCCAATATAGAATAAATCTTTCAACAAATACTCGATTCTTATTAAATTCCTCCCATTTGGTGAATCTTATTGTTAGTGATGTCAAAGGACACGTGAAGGAATTTTTAATAGATCAATTAATTCCTCTGTTTGTTTAAAACTAACTTTTTGAAGAATTTTGCAGTTTTCAAGTATTATATTTGGCCTGGAGTATATACGTACATTAGTATGACAGATTTGAGAAGTGATCGAAGAAGATTGAGAAACTTTTCGTCAATAAAGATGGACGATTTTAGAAAAGGTTTTTGGTTGTCTTTTAAATATTGAGTGGTGAGTCAATTGTTTAAATATCTTTATATATACATATAAATTATTAATAATTATTTTTCTATACTCTATATTTCTGTTCCAGAAATTATGTGGCATTTTGCACAAAGCCCTAACAAAAGCAATATCGAATTTTACAATCCTTCCAACACGAAAATTTCAATGGATTATTTAAATCAAATTAATTATCAATTTAGGATTAGTTATTTCAGAATACAGCCGTAAAATTATAAAAAGTTAAGTTTCAGAAAAATATACATTTGTATTTATAAAAAAATGATCTCGATAAATCAGCAATAAATTAAAAATCCCAACTGAAGCCAGATCTTTTGAAAATTCTATTAGAAAGTGTAATAAAACTCAATAAGAAATTTCAAAGCTAGTTTTAAAGATTCAGACAAAAATTGATTTCCAAGAGGTACCTCTTCTTCTTCATTTTAATTTCAACTTTCAACTTTCAATGTTACAACTTTTATTTTTAGTTTCCAGTTATTAGAACTTAGAAAAGGAGAGTAGGACGGGGGAAGAATAAAACTCGCGATTTTTCCCCTTGTTCTGGATTTTTCTCTCTTTCGTTCGATCGAAAAGTTTATTTTAGCCTCGTCCACGACGAGATGAATCATACATAAAGGGGATTACATGCACGATTAAAACGATATCCTCTATATACACATGTAGCATTTCCACGTGTTGATAGAAATTTTAGTGACACACAGTGGTCAGATTTTTCTCGTTACCCTCCGTGATTTCTGTTTTAACTAGCACGCTCTTCTTCCATGCACACACTGCGAAGTGAAAACCTCTCTGGTTTGCTACGCGACTCGCATCACAGTTGAACCACGACGAAATAAAACTCTATAGTCTTTTGTGGTCCCATCGTGGTTACCCAGTCGATACACGATTATACGATAGTCTGCTCAGAGCACTAGACACCACAGTTTCCAATTATTACATAAGTTCCGTTTGAATATTCCTCGTCTTTCAACCATTTCATCATTACCTGTAACATTTGTCACGAAGTGAGGACTTTTGTGTCTACAATTTGTCATTTCGTCTTAAAAATTAGAATTTCAGATTAGAACGTTCAGTTTTATAAATGTCGAAAGTTACTAAATTTTCTTTTCTTTTCTGTCAAGAGTCCAATGAACTCACCAAACGTTGCACTTTTGAGTTGGATTCATCGGTGAGCCTGGGGGACAGTTGTAGGCCCTGGCAAAGTCTTCGCTGTTGGACAGGGGGCCCAAAACTCTTATAGGACCCGGTGAATGTACGCTGCTTCGTATTTTCGTCAACGCATCCTCCGGTCTCATCGATCCGCACCATATTTGCGCGTAGTTCAAAAAGAACAGCTGATCGTGAGTGAGATTCACCCCAGGAAGCAATGGTTCCTCACCGTGTATCGATACCCACTTTTTGTATGCCTGAATCATGGTAAAAAACAGAAAGAAATACAGGTTTCGTTTAAAGCATCTTTTAATTTATTAAACAGATGTACTATACTAATTCATTTAGAGGAAATATTAATCACTTTTATATAACATTTAGTGTAATATTACATTTTACACTAAAAGTAGCTATTGTGTTTCTAACAAGAGAGTTGTACGAATCTTTTTTGATATCTTAAACATTTCAGTTTTTGATTGAATCTAGCAGCAACTGCTGCTTTTATTATTTTATTCTCTAGAGTAGCAGAGATTTTATTTTCTACTTCAAGGATGATTCGTATAATCCCTGTCTCGAATAGTTACATAACAGTTCCAACTTTTAGCAAGCATGTTACCC
The DNA here is from genome assembly GCA_030673865.1 of Melipona bicolor. Taxonomy (NCBI): domain Eukaryota; kingdom Metazoa; phylum Arthropoda; class Insecta; order Hymenoptera; family Apidae; genus Melipona; species Melipona bicolor. Next base: position 2,103,060 of record JAHYIQ010000020.1, read on the forward strand.
TGAATGACTGTTTCAGCCCTCCATTATCAGCAATGTTCTCCCCCTGAGTCATCCTCCCATTGATATACAGATCAACTTCCTGCAGCTTGTATCTGGAATACTGCTCCACAATGCATTGAGCCCTTTCCCTGAAAGCCTTCACAGTGGCGTTGTTCCACCACTGCATCATGTTACCATCTTTGTCGAACTGACGTCCCTTGTCGTCGAAACCGTGGGTAATCTCATGACCGATTACTACACCTATTCCACCGTAGTTCAATGACTTTGGAAAATGCTGCGAGTAGAAAAGTGGCTGAAGGATCCCAGCTGGAAAGACTGGTGAAGTGAAAAATATCGTGATTAAGATAATAAATTTCCTATTGAATCAACAATATATTTCCTGATAACTAGTAACTTTTGTATCATACAGTTGTAATACATTTGACGCTACATTAGAATTTGCCAAATTTATTTAAAATTACATTTAATAAATTAGATGCTTGGGTATTTAATTTAATTTTCTGATTTCACAGCTAGAACTCTGAATTGAAAGAAACAACAATCCGAATTACCAATGTCGTTTTTATTGGGATTGTAGAAGGCATTCACCACGGCTGGCTCCGTGGACCATTTATCTTTATCAACCGGCTTCCGCAATTTCTCGAGATTATGATAAGCGTCGTACTTCAGCACAGCTAGCACGTTCTCGAGGAAATGATTCTCCGTGATGTTCAACTACGAATGCAAAAGTTAAGAAACAGATTACAAGCATTACAAGAGACTATGAAAATACAATCGTATAATTACAAATGATCAGTGTTACGTTACATAAGTGAAAGCAAAATGTATCACTTTATATGTCGTCGAGTAAAATAATGAAGCGATACCATCACGTATTCCATTGAAAGTTCTTCAGGATCCTTTAAAAATTCCGGATACCCGATTCTTTCGTTCATGGAGTCAGCTTTGCTTTTCGCCACGGCTCTAGTTTCGTTGTCCATCCAATGATTTTCATCTAACAACTCGTTGAACGCCTCTCGTATCGTGCGGATCATTTCCAGCGCTGTCTCCTGAAAATCAAATCGCCCAAAGTTATCGGATGAGCAATAAATTATCAGAACGAGAACAATTAAATTTAAACTCTGTTAAAATTACTCAGTGAAAAGCTGGAAGAATTCTCACTCAAATTTCCACAAATTCTCTGATTTTATTTCTATTATCTTTTCAATTATTTTTCAAAGAATGTTAACAAATGTCCCATTTTTGAGTATGAATTTTTCTAAAATTTACCTTGCTCTCGTGGTTGAAATTGTCACGAATGAAAAGTGCACCAACAGCCATGCCAAGCTTTTTATTCGTCCACTCGACGCATTGCGACCATCTGTCCCTTTCGCTTAATATGCCTAACAGAATTTTCCTGAATTCCACCCTTTTCTGCTGGTATTCGTCAATCATGTGAGGCATTATCGACATCACCAATCTCCACAGTATGTAATTGTGCAGCGTTCTGTTGAGAAATTAAATATTAAAATTTTATAGACGGAATATGAATCTTTTTGTCACAAATGAAACAAAAAGAAAGAAATGAAAATTTTTAAGTAAACGTTACCTGCGGTCCGTTCTCTGCACGATACGACCCATTTCCATAAAGTACGGCATAGCGTACGCCACGATCGGCTCCTCTTCCGTAATCGGCGAGCTGATGAATTCTTGAAGGTACTCGCGCCACTTCAGCTGCGGGATCTCATGCTGCAGCTCGCGCAGCGTCAACTTCCGGTAAATGGCCGACGTGTCGTGCCTGTCGGCCTCCGGTATCGACGCCTGAAATTTTTATTCAGAACAATCGTGTAAAAAATTTTCTACGAAATCTCCCACAAAAACAACCGATTTTTAAAATGTATGAAAATATTCTACACACAAATCGTTATAATTTCAAATAAGATTTGTGTGTAGAAATTACGTTCCCGTCTAAATAAAAATTAATCTAGATATTAGTTTTCAGCCGATTCTTTTAGAGCGAAGAAAACCCGAGATACACGTTAATATTGTTCCAGTGGCAATATTGCAAATACATGTACGTACGTTTGCCAATTGTTTCTCCAAGTTGATCACACGATTGAATTCTTCGGCAGCGGTTTGCGGATTGGCACCCATCAAGACAGCAACGTTCGTCATATAGCGATGGTACGCGTTCAGTTGAGCCTCGCTGCTCTTCTTCAAGTAATAGTCCCTACTTGGCAACGCCACTTGCATCTGATCCAACTGAGAGAGAATTCATTGTCATTTATATCGTCCGTAATTTTTCATTCGCTTGAAAATTGGACGAACAAACGTTAAAGTTTACTTTTACAATTCATTAAGCGTAGAAAATTGGAAATCCACCCGAAGAAGAATTGGACACGTAACTTCATCATAATCAGACTACGGATTTCTACGCATTTTTATGTTTCTCGGATGTCTGAATCTTTTGTCAGTTAGTTCTCTTCTATGAAAATTTAATTTATTTACTTATTACTCTACTTTGGATATTCTATATCTTTCGCGTTGTCAGATCAGAAATGCACAAAAATACGCAGTCTGTATTCATTCGCAGTTATTGATATTGTGTTATTTAATTAATGTCCAATTAAATTAATTAACAGATAATTTTATCAAGTGAAATTATGAATTCCACAATCACTTTCAGAGTACCAGGGAGTGTACGTTTTCTAAAATTGTATCGCAACGCTCTATCCTAGAATGTAAATCCAATTGTTATACTGTGTGCAGTCGTCGACCAAGGGGCCTTACTTTGCCGGCGCACCTGCAGGATATTCACAGAGGAGTTCTTGTCATCTGGACCGACCCACTGTTCCAGCAACACACCCTCGTTGTAGTCACCGCGTAATCGACCCAACAAAACCTCGATCGAGTACGGCGGTGGCTTCCAGGATCGACCAATCACCGCTGGCCAGCCTCCAAGGAACTTGAGCGTCCTCTTCAGTGGAGCATCCCCGATCTCCCTTATACGAGCTGCAAAAACCAGCCGCTAGAAACGACTCTTTCCAATGTTATAATAATAATTTTCTTTATTACTTTCAAATTATTTTAAAATTTCTCTCTCTCTCTTTTTTTATTTCGAAATTTAGTAAAAGAGTGCAAGGAACAGAGAATCTTAGCAATTTTATTTCTTTGAGAGGTTTCCTTTTTTTCAAAGAGAACAATTTTTGTAAAAAGAAAGGACAGAAAACTTGAGAATTTTGTAAAGATTAGAATTAAAATGAGGGGTTTTTCGACAACGGCGCGATCGAGAAGAATTTATCGTTGTACCCACGGATGTCCATGCACGATTTGTAGAACATCTTCGCCTTCAGAGTGGCGTTGTTGTCCTCGTAGTTGGGTGGCTCCTCCAGGATACGTTTCAAGATCACTTGCAGCTGATTGGCCAGTACCTCGAAGGTACTGATCGAGCTTCGATCCTCCGGGATCACGTGACAACGGTTCCACGTGCCGCACGCGTATTGGAAGAAATTCGCGCACGGCGCTACCGTTCGATCCATCGCTGACAACAAACTCGCGGCTGAAACGAGTCCCAATGGAAGCTCAGAAATTAAAACGGAAAAAGAGAAGAAAATTCTGCGATTGGTCGCACTGAAAGTTGATAAGAAATCGATCAGAAAACAGTTGACTATAAGCGTGACTACAAGCAACTATGACAACTACAACTGTTGAGAGTAAGTGAGCAAGTGATGAAACGATGGAAAACTGTTTCAACGTGGTTATAAGTGACTGTGAAGTTGACACGTGCACGCACAAAGTGACTGTAAGTAGGCATAATGCGATCGAGGCTGGTTATAACGTGACTATAACGTTGTACAAGTACATATGATTATTACTTAATAAAAGATTGAGGTACGACATAATGTGATTTAAGAGGCGTTCCATGTTTAAATTTTATTTGGTTGTAGAAAATGTTATAAATTAATATTATTATTGTACTTTATAGTGTAAAATGCACTATATCATCGAATTATATTATATTGTCATATTTTAAAATATACTGTACAAGTATTTTTGGTCGTGCATCGTTATATTTAATTTAATAAAATAAATTATATCATTATATTGTCGATAGATTCTTCAATCATCACGATAATATACATCATCAATTTCATCATTTTTAGAATTTTTGGCGCGCGTTTACGTACGATCGTGTTAACAAACACGTTGATATCAAATTTCGAAGCTGATATCGAGGCTGCAGCGTCGACCTTAGACCCAAGAACATAAAATTGCGCTGTCACGGATAGGAAATTGAGTTTCAGGACCGGGGCGATCGGGGAAGGAAGCATCGAGGCTAACAAGATGGAAGTATTAGAGGAAAAAGAGAAAAGACGAGGCTGCCAGAGGGAATTGGAGAGCGAGGAGGATTCAACGTATGTATGCAGGTGAGTAACGAGCCTGATATAAAACTGCTCTGCGCAATCTCATTTTCTGTCAACAGGTTGGCGCTGCGACTCATCCACTTCACGCGCCATCTTTTTCACGTTTCAATCGGCAATCGAAATCGGATGTTACTCTTAGTAAAATAAAACATCTGTAATTACACGAAGAGAGACAATGTATATTTATCGAAGACTATTTACTGTATTTTTAAATATATTTTACCGTAACGTAAACAATGTGCTATTTTAACGAAAATTAATACACATCACTGGTGATTTTTCAATTTCAATCGGTATTTATATTACCAAATTCTCGATATTGTTCTACAAATAATTGCGGAAAATTAAAAAAGAAAGTAAGCTCGGAGAATAATACCTATTACAAGCAAAGTGAATAAATATAGATTTGAGAATAACATAACTATTTAAAAAAATGAATTTGAGAAACTGTTTCGTTATAATAATTATGTCCTTCTCCAAATAAATCAAAGCACTTTAGTGATATTTTTAACAAGTTGAGCTTTACAGCGACTGATTTCAACTTTCTTAGCCAATAGCTTAATTAGTTTCGCTCCTGTCTGTTTGACGGTCAAAGATAGTGCTCACGCGGCGTTCAAAGGTATAATCCGAATCGTTTAATCGGATCCGGTAATTTTACGGTGCGATTGGTATCTTCGTCGACCAATCAGGCGAGAAAGATTTAACGAGGCCAGCCTGTGATCTCAGGATTGATTGCACCTCTCCGATAAACTATCTCTAACGACTAATAACACCGCTCTGGGGTTATCTGATATCGCGCATCAGATTCTCATTAGCTCCGCTAAAATTACTAAAATAATTATTACTTCGAAACAAGCAACTGTCCCGAAAATTTTCATTTTGTCATCGCGTGCTCGTTTACGTCGACGAGCGAGTCGAGATGATTCCGATGATTCTTTTTTTTCACTACTTTTCGCGAAACATTAAAATTAAAAAAATTCACTCGCGAACAACCCAAGCCCGCGGATAATTAACACGCACGCGGAGGCCACACGTTGGAAATCCACGTTTTTCTTTCAAATTACATTCAACAAAAACGTAAGCTCAGGCTCTTTGAACACTCGCGCCTGGCGGAGAGGCCGTTGTTTTTTAAGCAATTTTGAATTCAGGTCGAGCATCATTTTCTTCCCTCCTTTATTTCCCTTTCACGGGGGAACCACTTCACCAGCGGCGCGGAGACACGGTAATTGCCAGATATTAAGAAAAAAAAAAGGGAAAGAGAGGAATTTAATTACACCTCTTGGCGGAACCACTGCTACCTCCTTGCCTCTCGAAATTTCAGCGATCGTTTGCTTTCGGAACTGTTCCTCTCCGTTCCTTGTCCTTCGAATTAATTCGTCCGGAAACGAAAGGAAACCTCTCGCATCTGTATTCGCCAGCGAGTTTTGCTTCTCCAAAAAAAAAAAAAAAATTTATTCGTCACGAAGGAAAAATTTCCTCACCAATTTATCGTCGCATTCCCCGCAATCCAATTTACTCGTAATTCTCGCACGGACCGCGTAATTCCCAGATTAATTTCCACCGGACAAATCGAGTCCAAATCCGGGCGAATCCCGAGCGTGACCGATTCTGGACCGATTCTTGACAAATAACGGAGCTTTCGCGGCTGCTGCCGTCTCTCTCCCGGATAAAAAGCAGTCGAACCGCGCGGCGCCGGATCGTCGGCAAGTCGAAACGGCGAAATTTCGCGACAAATGAAAATCGAACGCGGCAGGACTGGGCCTCGGTCAACAGGCAATTCCACCCGGGGGATGGTTAATCCGATTTGCAAGCAGTGCGCCGCGGCCGGCACGCGTTTGTCGCCAAACGCAATTCCGGCTGGCTATCTCAATCAGTCCTCCCTTCGATCTGATTCCGTTTGCCACTGGCGCGGATATTGCTCGCTGATATTTCATCCCTCTCCCCCCCTCCCCTACCCTCCTATCGGCGATCGAATTCACGAGTCTGTTCCATTGTTTTTATCCCCGCGAGGATCGTCATTATATCGCCAGGGATAGCCGGCGCTGGGCCACTCTTTGATTCGTGTTCAACGATCCCTGGAATATGCATTCGGCTTTTATTCGACTTTAAATTTTAAATTTGAAACCTCGTTTCACTCGCATCGATTGCAAATAATTCCGCCAGGATCGCCAATTCTTTCGTGTCATCTCGCGATTTCAACTCTTCCTCGATTCATATTTATGGTGATAAAGTTTTCGAGCTTGGCGTTCCAAAAGAAATGGTAAATCTCGTAGAATTTTCGTTCGCCGTTACCTGTTCTGATGCATTCCTCCGTCATGCAAACGTTCGGGCCTGAAAAAAGAAAAGGGAAACGTACAAAAGTCTCGTTTTCGCGAGAAGAATGATGATTTGCCTGACGCAGCTTCGTTTTATTGTTTGCGCAAACGTTTGTGCGAATAATTCGTCGAAGGTGGTTGGCAAAGACAGAGGTCGGTTCGAGAGAGGAGGCGGTAATTTTCTAGATCAAGGGCAACAATGGAAAGCAATTTTCCGCTTCGATAAACGTGACTTTATTGTTTCTGTTCGCTGCGTGCGACGCGAGAAACAAAGTACGCAGCGCAGTCTGCAGCCCTATTTTTATCGCTACGAAAGACGCTGCACACGTGGTCGTTTCACTTTGACACAAAGAAGCGACTCATTATCGAAAATGCAACGCCTCGTTCTATGCAACGAAGATGGTCTCCGGATATTCTCTATTATATCCTTCGACATCTCTGGTGCCCTGTGTCTGTCACGTTGTTGTAATTTCGATAAATTTACGAAAGAATTTCAATCCAATTTTTGCAAGATGCAGATCAAGCATTGTCATTTAGAAAAACTATATATCAACTAATATTATTAACTAATAATTAGTTGGAATTGTATTTCGCACTTTCGAAAGTTGAATCTCTTCTCCCTGAATTCATATTTATGCCTTTGATTTGATTAGCTATTAATTAAAAAAAAGAAAATTCTTTTTAAGCGAAACTTTTACGAAGAAATGCAAAGAAATAATTAAGTGATCCTAGATATTTGCGATGATTGGTAACAATTCGTGCGTTGAAGAGCGAAAGAAACAATACTTTTTCAAATCTTCTTTCAGTCAGATGATCGTGGATGTCAGAGAAGCGATTAATTCTCCGAGTGGCTATGAGATAACACCGGCCTTTTCCAACAGAACTTGATCGCCTCGACTCGATTCGATTCGGTTGATTGATGTTCGAGTTACCGAGCACTGAAAGTCGGCTGTTTCTTTTTCCTTTCATGGATGTAATTCGTTGTCGCAATAAAAAGGCATCAAAATGATATTTATCGGAAAATTCCTCGAGATGATACGTAAATCATGTTCTTTTACGATGTTTTACGTCCATCTTCTAAAAGAATTCCGATTTAGCTTTTCAATAAAATTTCATGTATCACAGAATCACTCGTGCACGAGTAAACAATATTTCAGTATGCACGAGGTATCTCGCGTTACTTTGTTGTGAGAAAACGAAAACTTTTATGATTAAGGTGCAGGATTAAATTCCTCGCGGAGAAAAAGAGAAAAAAGATGAGGTTTTCGAGTAATTTCGCGTTCTTCCTTCTAACCTTCTTTTAAAAGTGTCCTGTAAAGTTGTAATTAAACTCTCTCGAAAGAAATTCTCGCGGGAAGCGGGATTGCAGAGGAGATCCGCGCGAAAGCAGGACAAAGTTCTCAATAAAAGTTCCTAAGGTACTCTCCTATGTGTTTCACTCGATATATTCTGCCCAATGTGTTCTGTTCTACGTAGTCTTTGGAAGGATTATTAGTTCCTGAGGAAGTAACTTTGGCTTAAGATACATAGAATTTAAACAGGAATCGCAGTTGGAAAGCAAGTTTAATAGTTTCTAAAATTTCTTAAAATTTTCGCTACACGAGCACAACAAAATTGTAACGAATCAATCGCTTGTTTAGCTGACAATGAGATTTATTTAGAGACGTAATTCTGACAAATTAAAGAATATTTAAAAATTATGAAGCTTAAAGCGTTTGATTTTATATTACAGAATAGCGTGACATTAAATTCTACTTTCAGTTACTTAGCTTGATACGCAATTTTGTCTGAAACAGTCTATTATGTTTTAATAGTATACTATAGTGGCAAAGTGTCATATTTACTGCCTGTTACCATGCCAAGGAATAAAACACTATAAATTGGATACTATAACACTTAATCTTGTCTTTACTATCAAGTTTCAAATTTTGTCTACACTTATTTATTATATGTGGCCATACTACTATTTAATCTCAACACTAAAATGTGAAATATACCCTACCATTTTTATTCTATTAATATTAAAACATCTATCTAAATTACTTTTGAATCAAAAGAAAGTATTAATGACAAAGTATCTGTTCTGTGGTACATTTTGACTGTTGAATATAATTCTGTCTCTTAAAAATGTATCATACTTTCCAACCACCTGCCCCTCTCTTTCATCCTTTTGTCACTTGGGTGCAAAATTCCATATTCAATTTCTATGTTAAAACGAAGAAATATATATGTATATCCGGTTCTGTCCCGAATCCTGCAAACCCAAGCTCATTTCAATTGCAGATCAATCTATCAAGAGCAGTTTAGACCCAATATACCATAGTCAATATATCCCAACCACTACACTAGCGCACTCTATGCCGCTATCTCCGTCGCGTTCCATCAAGCCGTAACTCACTCTAATTCTATGCGCAATCTTCGGATCAACTCAATAGAGTACTCCGTATTGCCATTCTTCGACACCTAGACACCGCACACCAGCCTAAATGTTAACACAGTGAACAACGTATCAGATTGGAGCTAGCTGGAGCTGTCACTCGCTTAATTAATCAGTCCCATCGGAACTAATCGTGTCATTTAGGGCTTAATTCAACTTACGGGGCTCTTGCGCGTATTCGCGGCTCGTGTTCAACGCCAGCAGCAGCAGAATGAAAAGGCAACTGGCGAGAAGAGTGACGGCGAGAACACCGAGCAATTGCTGCCTGTTGGCCGCCCCCCTCCGCCTGATCGACATTGCGCGCGTTATTTTCTTCCGGCTGTTTCCTGGATGCTGGAGGACCGTCGTCGTCGTCGTGTTGCCACGGGGCCCATAAGTCACCTGGACACGTGGACAGACTTTTTTTTTTTTCCTTTTTTTCGGTGTGTTTGTTAGATTTTACGTCGCTCAAAATTGTGTATATATATATATATATTCTTCTTTGTGCGGTTGTGTTCTCTCTTTCTTTTTTTCAGACGTCGCACAAACATCAATTGGAGCAATTATACCGTGGAGACAAAGGTACAAAGTTAACATTTTTTAGGGAGAAATGGGGGAATTTGGCAGACATTTCGGTGTGTTTGTTAGATTCCACGAAATGGTATTTCTCTTTTTCCCTCCTTTGTGTGAAACTACATTTTTTCTCTTTCTTTTTAGGCGTTTATTTAATTAATTGGAGCAATTATGGCGCAGAGATGATATAAAGTTGAAGTTTTTCGGGGGAACTTGAAATTTAAATCTAAATTTAAGTACTGACAATTTTTTTAAAAAATTTTGGTAATTTCTTGAAAATATTTAAGCTTCTTCTTTTAAAAATCTCTAAGTTTTATTAAGAATTTAGGGATTTGGAAGCTTTGGAATAATGCTTCTAAGAATAATAATTTCTATTTTCCAAACGCGAATAATTCGTTTGATTGATTCGCGTAATGAGATTCCTTTGAACGTTGAAGGACCCTTGTAATAAGCTGCTATTGAAAATCGTGTCTTACGATTTTCTTCCATAAACGGATCACCATGCCGAAGAATCTCGTCAATTTCGCTTTAGAAAACATCTTCTCCACTTCATTATCAATTATTATTCGCTCATAATTCTCTATTATCTCTATAGCTACATATTAAACAAAAATTACGCGAACCAATAGCTTAGCAAAGATTATTGATAAAATGAAATTTTCGAATTTTCCAAATCAAGGACTCTGAATGATGCACATCTGGAATTAGGGAAAGTCAGGGGCCAACCTGTGGATTGCTAATTGATATTCTTTCAAGATAAAAGTAGTCTAGAAATCTCAATTTTACTACTTTCAAATTATTTTCTATTCAAGAGTAATTAGACAATTCCATTAATAATTTACCATGTTTCTATTAAATATTATATACATGCATTATTAATATTACTGTTGATAAATTAATATTACTATTAACAATATTGAAATTAAATTGATTTCTTAAACGGATCAATTCACACAGTGACGAATCTATTCACCAAATTCACAAAAGAAGAACAACATCAATCCAACAAATTGGCAGTCTAAATCTCCAGAACGTATCAACAAATCACCAGTCTAAACCCACGAAAAGACCGAGCGGATAAATCGCCAACCTTCGCCTTCAGTCAATCAGAGGGAAAAATAAAAATCTCCGTACCTGAAGGGGACTGGCGGCAGGTATCTCTTGACCGGAACCCGGCGATACCTCATTTTGCTCGACGATCACGTTCGCCTTCAGGTATCCGTTGTTGCTTTCAGCCTTCATCCTCCCTCTGCACCCTCGGCACTACCGAATCCCTGGATCAACTGCAGCAGCTGGACACTGGACCGAATTTCAAGCGGCTAACTGTGTCAACGACCGGTGTAACGTTGGCATCGCGGCTGCTGTCGATCCGCCGCGGCCAATCGACCATCGATCGTTCCTCCGCGACCCTTTCAAACCCTTTCAAACCCTTTCAAACCCTTTTTTCCCTTTTTTTGCTTCCTCGGTCCCTTTATACTTGAGACACTCCAACAAACCAACTGATTTGTCACTTTGTCAAAAAGACTTTGCTACACTTTTAAATATTACTTTTTACTTTTTCTTTTCTTTTGTCTTCTCTCTTCGATGAAGTGACGACGACGACGACGATGATGATGATGAAGAAAAAGAAGAAGAAGAAGATTTTAAATGATGATGATTCTTTTTATTTGATTTTCTGGTTTTCTTTTTTTTTATTGGTTTTGAGAGGCGAAGATGTTGGTAGTTAATTGACAGTCCATCGTTAAAGTGTTGAAGTGCAGCGGAGGATGAGGTGTAGTTTGGTTGAGGTCAGGCAGCTTTTCTGTTCCGAAAGGATCTGTGACCGCCGTGCTACTGACGAGTACCACCGACACCTAGCACTCTCGCACCACCTCCGTTGTATCTGCCCCCTCCACTCGATTCCACTCCTGTTCACCCTCAACCCTCGATTTTGTTTACAACGAGAGTCAAGCGGCTGAGGTGGGGATCCTCGGCAGACCATCGCCTCTTCTACGAAATTCGCACAGGTAATTGTCATCTTCTTGCTCGATTTTCAGCGGTTTTATTGGGCGATTAATTATTGGGTTAGATTCAGAGATGATAAAGCGATTTATTATTCTATTTTCTTTTTTTCTTTCGAGAAGTTCGGAGTTGCGAAGACTTCTATTTTGTGACAAGTTCACAGAATTTTTGGAATTTACAAAGTTCCCGACGTTGTATAACAAAATAACGAAGCAATGAATAAAGAATTTTAATCCAAAAATTATTATATTAATGATAATAATAATAATTTATACACACTAAATAATCAAAGTGTAAATCAACAGATTTTTAACAAAATAACGAAATAATGAATAAAGAATTTTAATCCAAAAATTATTACAATAATGATAATAATAATAATGTATACACATTAAATAATCAAAGTGTAAATCAAAATAACAAAGCAATGAATAAAGAATTTTAATCCAAAAATTATTACATTAATGATAATAATAGTAATTTATACACACTAAATAATCAAAGTGTAAATCAACAAATTTTTAACAAAATAACGAAATAATAAATAAAGAATTTTAATAATAATGATAAAAATAATAATTTATACACACTAAATAATCTAACAATAGTAATAAATCTAATTTAACCAAATGATAAATCTAATTGTCAGATCTTGTTGCTAATAAAATAGTGATCATTTCTCATTCAATGTTCAAATAATCGTCGATCAATGTTTCTCAAGTATCTGCAGCTGTTTTACCTGGGGTGACACGGTTCGTTGATCAGAGTGATGCGTACATCGACATCGTCGTTCGCTTGCTCCACAAATTCACCCTCCTCGACGTTCCACCCGCCTTCCCTCGCCATTGTCCGGGACATTTTCGCGTTGCCAATTTTCCTTGGTCCCTTGTAAAAAAAACGATGCTCACTCTCTGCCACCACAGCCTGCAAACGAGAAACAAATTTATTAATAAAAAGTAGACATTTCTAATTTCTATTTAAATTTTACTTTTATTTTAGATAATCACAGTTATTTTTTTTTTTTTGTGATGGTAGTTGTTGGTACAAAGGAAAATTTTGATCGAGTTTGCCGAGGTAGGGTATCAGGAAGAGTGATTAACGTATGAATAATTAATTTGAAGTTTGTTGTAAAATGGAGATTGCTGTCTGTGCAGTTTCAGCGTCGATCGATGTCTCCGTTTTTCTATTAATAAATCTAGTTTATATCAATTTATGTGATACGAAGTATGGTTATTTTAGCACGGCGCAAGACTCTATCAAATCTCGCAGATTTAGTGCTTTCTTTCTCTCCTTTATTTTCTCATCGTTCTTGTTCGTTTCTACAGTTATCAAAAAAATATCTTTTGAAATTTTCAGAGTGAAAAGTTTCATAATTTTTAATTGCTTCACTATATGTATCGATGCGCTATATGTAAATAAATACTAAAAATACTATTAACAATTTCGTTTGAAATTTTTGGTACTTGAAAGTTTTTCCAATAATTTTTACACTTTTAGACAATAATTGTGCATTTAAATTTTCAAGATTTAATATATCAATAATTTTTACACGCAGTAATTATTTATTCAACGTTCTTAAACAATAATTTTCTTTGGATAAAAATTTTTCAAATTTGAACAACGTTTAGAAACTATATAAATATATCTATTAGATTTCCCGTCGATGATTTTTGCACATAATTTGTTTATAGTGTTTCTCCCAGAGTGTATCAAAGCTCGATTGATAAATTTTAGAGTACCGCGATAAATCTTTCGCGGGATAAATATTTGTCGAAAATTTTCGGCGTTCACCCAAAGTTATTCTGCGGGAAACGGCGTTCAAAGCCACTTGCTTGCTCGAGATGCATGCAACAAGCGGTTGATCAGACTTACTGCGTTATTGATGAGTATTTGCAGTGCACTTTGCGCCCATAAAATCGCGGTGGGATTGTGCAATCGAGCTGAGAAATTTTGCCAACAAATCTCTAACTAATTGTCTCGTTAAATTTTCCGAATAATTTCAGCAAGTTCGCAAAATAATTTTTCTCGTTAATAAGAAACTAGGTAGAACTTTGAGAAATTTCAAGATCTTTTTTTCTACAATTCTGTACAATTCCCATGGAGATTACTATAATTTTTAGAAGAAATAATTATTTTTGTAAAATTCGCAAGAAGAAACTGTCGAAGCTTGGAATGAAATATTGAATCGAATTTCACATTAATAATTAATTAATATTGAATTACAGGGAAATTGTATTTTTTCGACTCATTAATGAATCGAAATTGTCAGTCAATTATCATCAGTATAATATTATGTGATATACATAATATGGTGTTGTTATGTTATTAGACATTACGTTATATAATTATTACCAATTATCATCAAGAAATTTAAATAAAAGTCTCAAACTTATCACTACTAACAGTGCCAAAGAGAATTGCTATCTTACGACAATTTAATCTCTCAACTATGCTCCGCGTGTATACACGAACCTAAGTATGTACATCAAGCAGTTACCTCGGAAACGTCCTGAAATTCCTCCACTGCAAAATTCATGCGGCAGAGCGGAAGGGTGGCGCGCCGAGTGCCACCCTCTCGAGCATCTTCAATTGTTTACACGGTATTACGGATGCAGCGAGCCGCGTGGCGAATTCAATGCGTTGTCCAAACATCCACTTTCACTTTAACATCCATTGAAAAACACCAGAACAAACGATTTAATTTACAGCGCGTGAAAACCAACTACCAAATATCATCACTGTTGCATCGCGGTGAAGTAAAATTATCTTTATTTACTTTATTCACTCTCGAGTTTATTTCATTTTGGTGATTTTATTTTAATTAACACGAACTTTGTTGTTGCTAGTTTATAATTTTAATATACATCAGTTTTTAAGGCAGCATTTAATATGATTTGTTTGGTACCATTTTACGTTCGATTAGAATTAGTATTTCATTGCAGTATTTTACACTGTGGTATTTTAATATATATATTTTTTTTTTAATATAACATTCTGATAGAATATTTTTCAATATGTTGTATTGTTTCAGTACATATTTCATCATTTTTTGTGAAACAATTCTAGATGAAGTTTAAAGTTTCCTTTTTTATCGACGGTGAAGTCGTTTCGACATTTTTGTCCCTTTCTTTCTTTTTCGAAGCAAATTGCATTTTTTCGAGGATATTTTACCGCGTGGAAAACAGGGAAAAAACACAAACACGGACGACGGTCAATGCTGGACTGGCGATGGAATTTCGGCGCGACTGCGCGAATCGACGGCGCACCTTTTCTATTTTTCTTCTTTTATTACGGACGTGTCACACGTTTTTCGAGCGTTTCCAAAAAACAAATATGTTCCCTCGAGATCTCGAAATAGCGTGAGAATTTTTTTCGACGACTTTGGAGACGCTTGGAATTTTTATTTGTAGTCGGGGACGTATTTGTAGACTTGCGGTAGGGTCTTAATGAAATCGTTTAGAGGGAAAGTGCTAATTGGGGCGTGGAAGCTTTATGATGTCTGGCGTTGATTATGACACTGGAAGCGTGAATTTGACGTATTCTTTTTCTAGTTTTGGCAAATACTTTTGAAATCAACGCTGGATGATTGGGAAATGTTGATTATTTAATCTTGGAAAACTTAAAAACATTGAATTGAGAAAAAAATTGAAAATTAAGATCTCGAAATTAAAACTTGCGGATAAATGACAGATTTTAAAGATCGAGAATTGGAGATTGAAGTGCAGACAGAAATTAGAAATTGAAAACCAAGTGAGTTGCAAGTGTCAAAATTTCTCATTACTTTACCCTTTAAAAAATCATGCAGCTGAGGATTAAAAACAGCGAACTGAGAATTATTAATAATTCCATTTGTAAGAAAAGGCTTAGAAATAATGAAATAACAAAAAAGATTGAATGTTTTATCATCGAAAATTGCAATTTGTAACGTCGAAATTAATTAAAATCAAGAGCTGTGACAAGAATAATTAATTTGTGTTTCGCTCGTTTGGATGAAGGGGTTGGGAATTGCAATCGAGATAAAATAAGAACTGTATTTATAGGCGGGTTTAAGAAAAATTTGAAGAGTGGTTGAAAGAATCTTCTTGAGATTCCCTTACCAGCGAGGCTGTTTTCTATTTCCCTCTTCATTTATATGGTCATTCTCTGTTGCTGTTGCTGCTGCGGCTGTGACTGCGTTTTACGAAGCTGTTGCTGCTACAAGTCGATATCAAGCATGCGCCGTCATTGTGAATTCACGTCATTATCGTAATCTTGAGGAGCCATGTACGCGAGCCAATAATTTTCAAAGAATTTATAATTCAATAGCCGTGCGTTTTAAATCCATTAAAAGTATTCTCATCGAATTTTATCGTGAAAAAGCAAAATGTTTATTTCGATTGATATTCTGCTTTCGATACACGATATAGATTCATTAAAATTGAATATATTTTAAATATATGGAATATATATCCTTCAATTTAATATCCATCATATTTACAATGTTCTGTTAATTTCAATTTCGACAAAATTATTTTCTAAAAATTATCCTTTAAATTCTCACTCAAATGTCGATGTTAATATGAAAATTCAAAAAAAATTTTTTCATTTATAATTCAATATCAATAAAATTGCAATAAAATAAGTTACTTTGCCATCAGCTGTACTACATCTTTCACGTATTATCCCGTTATCGTACAAAAGTACGTTAAAAATGAGCCGAATAATATGCATACATACATAATGCAACTGCTTAACAATGCCATCAAGTGTTATGACAAGGTTTCAAGGCATTACAATAAGTTAAGATCGGAATAAGGTTAGGTCAACATGCAGAAGACGCGGGCATAATAACGAGGTGCGAGATTTCATCTCACGTTCGACGTCGAGACGTTTGTTAAACGGTAGAACGAATTTGCAACAAAGTTTTTGAATTATTGAACAGGAGTGACGCAACTACGTCGGGACGCGCTACGAATTCATTATAGTGTATACGCAAAAGGCGGACGACTCGTCGACTCGATGGTTAAAATGCGGGTTAAAGAGCAACTCATTTGTAATAACACGACCAATGTGGGTGGCACAATAACGACAATTAAACGTTGCTAATTATCGTTGTTGCCATTCAGGGGGCCCATACACCGGATCTTCGGATCAAAGGTGCGGTTTATGTTAGATGCTACCCCCACCCTTGACCCTTCCTGCTTACGTCCCTCCGATAATATCGTTTCGAACAAATATTTATCGTCGCGTGAGTTTTTGTATCTTTATGTTTCACACGTTGCATTATTATAGATTTTTGCGTGTAATATTGCATAATTTTATGCGTACAGTAACTGAAAAAAAGAATGAAATTTTATGTCACAATACAAATTAAGATAAAGAAGCTTCATATTTCTACTCCTACCATCTAGTTATATTTATTTCATAAAATTGATATTGGTCGGAATACTTTTACACATTTTATTATTGATAATTTCGTTATCTCTATCGATGTTTCCATTTTCTAGCAATTCTTGATAAAATAGCTTAATATTAAAGTCCAATAAGAAAACAGTCATCCGATCGCACTTGATGTTAAAATACCAATAATCATTGATTGCTGTTAAATTATTGAAATTAACCGAGGTAAGCTTCAAAGTGAATAATAATCTAATTGTACATTTATGCATTGTAACAACATAATTTGCATTCATTATTTGCTGATGATAACCTAATTACAAGCCACATACAAAATTTATACTATATCTTAATACTTTCCATATCAAAATTTTCACTTTCCAATAAAATTAAAATTTAATCCAAACACGTTTTCTTTAAAATCTCGTGCTTTTTTTTTATTACAGAAAAGTGACTTGTTCCCATTTTCTTCTAACCGAGAGACACTTTTAAAATAACACTACACTCCTCATAAACGAAAAAAAAAATTTTTAAACCCTACGATCACGAGTTCAAACATTCGCGCGCCCTTTGTTGTCCCTAGCACGGCACGCTGTCCCATCTAGTAACTTTTCTCCATCTCCAAAATAACCCATAAATCGCATGCCAAAAAATTTTCACGCTATCGTTCACTTTTCTATTACATCCGCAAACGAAAATCACGCGCGGAACTTCTCGCGATTCCTCAAATTGAAATGTCAAACATTTTAGTAGATCCACTTCTGCAACGTGCAACGTGGCGCCATCTTGTCGACGAGCGCTCAGTCGCGCGCTTGTTCGCTCCATGACAGTAGGTGGACTTGTGTTTTATCGGGTGGTTAGGTTGCTCGTTCCCCCGCGTTCGAACGCGAATTCCAGTACGAAAGAGCCATGAAATAAGAGGATCGTACGATGTACATGACGCGCAGCGTGAGCTGAGATACGTTTGCACGTCCTACCGTTTGAAAATCGCCTCGGTCCGAGCTGCGAGAGCCCCGCGCGCGCACGTTTTTAAGGTTAAAACCGTGCGGAATCGGTCGGGCGCGTAACAATGCGTCGCGTGAGAAATTCGTACGGTGAAAGTTTGCTGGACTTGTACGTGCAATCGAAATTCCGACGAGGCGAGCGTTGTCGCGGGCTCCTCGCCGCTTTCTGACCGCCTTCCTCCTCGTGCGTGCGTGCGTCTCGTTTCGTGTGCGTTTTCGTTCGCGGTGCAAACACACCACAACAGCCCTGGGTCGTGCGAGAGACGAAGAGAGAAGAGAGAAGAGGACAGTGAAAGAGGAAGGGAAATGCCGAGGCTGCTCGAGCGGCGATGATTTCGCTCGAATTTCGCTGCCGTCCAATTTCAGATAGGATTTTCTCGCGTTGCTCGTGCAACGAGTGACGGTAAACAGAAACCGCGTCCCCGACGAACATGCGCGCTCACGGAATGGAAACGTAACTGCTCTCCAAACTGTTTCCCACCGTCGAAAGGTAATCGATGATCTTACCTTCCTCAGGATCCCTCCGCTCTTCTCGCTTCTTTTTCGTTCCTCTCTTTTTGTTTTCATTTTCTTTTTCGGAAGGGGAGGGATGGAGGGGTGGAAGGGGATTTAACATGTGCTGCGTTGTGTCTAACTGACGCGCACGGTGGTCCTCCTCTCCGTTCGAATTGGTCGTGGATCGCTTCTCTCTCGTTTTTCGTTTCGAAATTAAACGCACGAAATTTTACGAAAATGCCCTTTCTGAAACTGTTCTCGCAAAAAACGATAACGAGTTTGTTGGCAACAATATTCTCCGAATACCAGCTGACTATTCCGAAATCTATAATCTATCAATTAGTTAATGAGTAATCGTGCGAGAGGTCTCTGGCGTTCTTATTTTGTTGGCCTTTCGTCCAACCTTGAATTATTATTAAAAACAGTCAGCCAGATAGAGAATACCAAGCACGCATCATTGAAATTCTTTCCTATCGTACATCAAGTACGACCGTTAAAGCAACTGATTCATGTGTGTGTGTTGCGATCCACACTATATGTATCTATGTCGGACGTTTTTTTTGCACGCATAAAGCAACGCATGGCATGGCATGTGCCGGCAATTCTTCTCTTTTAGCAGTTAAACATTATCTCATTTCCTGTTTGAGGGGGGACAGAAATGAATGATAAATACTGTATTTGTATTATTCTATACGCCTACGTATAATCCTGCGATACTAATTGTCTTATGTATACGCACTACGAGAAAATAGAAACAAAACCAATTTAACAGCGCCG
Organism: Melipona bicolor; assembly: GCA_030673865.1. Taxonomy (NCBI): domain Eukaryota; kingdom Metazoa; phylum Arthropoda; class Insecta; order Hymenoptera; family Apidae; genus Melipona; species Melipona bicolor. The sequence continues at coordinate 2,122,420 of JAHYIQ010000020.1, forward strand.
AGTATGTACACAATTCTTTTCTTGCCCCTGTAACGTTGTAATTTCTGAATAAATAAATTGTCTCCCTGCACCATGTGTTTTTTCCTTCCTTCCCATCGTCCACTCTTACAATTCAATTTCACTTACTTTTTATTGTTAACCTCGACAAACGCAATAATGGTGCTCATCTTTCAGGATATTAGAATAATTGAACATGGCAGAGGATGAGGGCACGGAATGGCTGCAAGAATTGCTGCACGACGTGCAACTCTCACAGTTCTTCACCAGGATAAGGGATGACCTACAAGTCACCAGGTTGCATCACTTTGATTATGTACAGCCTGAGGATCTTGAAAAGATAGGATTGGGAAAGCCAGGTATCAGAAGATTGTTGGACGCGGTGAAGAAAAAGAGGAATACTCAGTGGAAGAAAAGCTTGATGACAAAGATCAGGCCTGGTGGTAGTACGAAAAGCAATAAGAGATCCTCTCAGCCTGTTGAAGGTTCCTCGGTGCTAACGTGTCTCATTCAGGATAAGGATGTGTCACTGTCTGTCAAATTGGGTGATGGTAGTTTCGGTGTGGTGAGACGCGGAAAGTGGACATCTCCCTCTGGTAGAGTATTGCCAGTTGCCGTGAAAGTTTTAAAAGCCGATGCTCTGACACAGCCGAGTGTTATTGAGGATTTCGTGGCTGAGGTCCAGGCAATGCACACGTTGGATCATCACAATCTCATTAGGTATGCGTTTTAAGAAAAAAAGACTACGGATATTTAGGCAAACTTAAAGAGATTTCACGTAAAATTTTCTGTAATCGCAGTCTGTCGGTGAGTTAAATTATGATTTAATTTGACAATCGTAATTGAACGAATCGTTTTCTTGCAGGTTGTACGGGGTGGTATTGTCGCAACCGATGATGATGGTGACGGAACTGGCCCCTCTCGGAGCGCTGCTCGACTATCTGCGAAAACAGTGCGGCCAAATTTCAGTATTAACCTTGTGCAACTACGCCCTGCAAGTGGCAACTGGTATGGCGTACTTGGAAGCGAAACGTTTCCTGCATCGTGATCTAGCGTGCAGGAACGTTCTCCTAAGTTCAGTGGACAAGGTGAAAATCGGTGATTTCGGCCTAATGCGTGCGCTGCCGCAGCAGGAGGACTGTTACGTGATGACAGAACACAAAAAAGTGCCGTTCCCCTGGTGTGCTCCGGAATCTCTGAAAGCGCGTCAATTTAGTCACGCGTCCGACGTGTGGATGTTCGGTGTAACGTTGTGGGAAATGTTGACGTTCGGTGAAGAGCCGTGGGTGGGTTTGAAAGGATCAGAAATTCTTCGAAAGATAGACAAGGATGGGGAACGATTGCACGAACCCGAGGCAACCCCGCCAGATATGTACCAATTGATGCTTCGTTGCTGGGCTCGAGAACCTTCGGAGAGGCCGACTTTCGCCTCTCTGAGGTCGTCTCTGACAGGAATGGTCCCAGCCGTGATGAAAGCCGTCAGCCACTTTACGATGGCTGGGAAAATGACCATAGAACAGGGCGATCAGATAGTTATTTTAGACGGCCGGCCAGAGAACTATTGGTGGAAGGGTCAGAACCAACGAACCTTCCAGATCGGACTCTTTCCTCGCTGCTTCGTGGATCCTATGAGGCGAAAACAGGCAGAAGACATCAGCAAACCACTAGAGAACTCCTTCATCCATACTGGCCATGGTGCACCTTTCGGTAAAAGTTGGGGCAGTCCCATTTACATCGACGACGTGTACCTTCGAAATCCAATGGAACCACCCGACGTCGTGGGAGTTACTGTTCCACCCGACAATCTCGTTAAAGACAAATACTGCGGCACACCGAGATCGCGAAAACAATTCAATTACACAAAACTGCAGAACGACGTCGGGGCTAGCCCCGTGAAGACGACGAACACCGCTGTCCCAGGTGGCAGCCAGGAAGGCAGTTTGATAGATCTATCTCCGGAGGAGATGGTGAATACAAGCGAGGCACAATCAGACACTGCCTGTCGACGAGTGGTCAACATCCTCGACGAACCTATCGACGACCTGGAGCGGCAACAGACAAACTGGCAGGACGAGGATCCTCGAACCTACGCCAATTTCCCTGGCAACGTCGATCCGGCTTACTCAGACCCGTTCGATACTTCCTCTGTGTTTATGAAGCTGCCCCATTCGAGATACTACAGCCAAGTTCCCTCCGATGTGAGCAGTCGGTATTTCAAGACGCAGACGTACGGAAATGTGCAGAACCAGGACGCTGGTGGTAGCAGCCAGGACAGTACAAATTATTTCACAGCCGAGTCCGCCACGGACGTGAAACATTATTCCATAAATCTGAGCAAGGAGAGTAGGAACGATAGTATTAACCTGAATGTGAACGTGGACACGGAAGAGAACAACGCGTACAGCCAGAACCATTACAGTGAAATTGACAAACCTAGTCCACCTATGACGAATTGGTCTAATTGGCCGGAAGATTTACAGAACGACGCGCAGACGTACATGAATGTCTCTAGTCGGAATTTGCAGAGCTCTGACGCGCCTCCACCTCCACCCGTGGCTCCGAACGAGAGTCCACCGAAGCCAAAGTCGAACCACGACTTGGCCCAAAGTCTGAGCGAACTGACGATCAATTCTCGCAACGTCTCCCCCAAGAAATTAGATTCCGCTTTCTTGGCCGAGTTGGAGAAGCATTTGGGTGAGAAGGAGGCGAGCAAGAACATGATCAGCAGTCAACAAAACCCGGATTTGTCCGATCCTTACTCGTCCGTGAGCAAACTACAGGACAGCACGATTCCAGCGTTGAGGCCTCCACCTCAGACTATCAAGCGAAAGTCACCCCAGATGGACTACAGAAACACCAGTCTACCCAGCAAGGTGCAAAATTCCTGGCCGTCGAAGAGTACCAACATTCAACAGCCTCCTAGAGCACAGCTCGAGCAACGCTTGGAAACAAGCACGGAACAGATGGTGGGTCAAATCTGGCAGCAGTCTCAAGCCCAGCAGCACAACGCTTACGCTACTGCGCAGAGTAATATGAACCTATTGCAAATAGCTCCTAGCAACGTGTCCAAGCCAACGTTCAATCACGCACAGAACTCGCTACCGACGTCTAACCAAACCAGCCACTTTCAGAATCCGTCGTTGCCAACTGGTAGCCACGGAATAACCCAGATTCAGAACGATCTTCACCAACCACACGCCAGTAACGTAGCCTCCAAGCCTCCGAACGTCATGTTCTCGGAACAGGTGTACGCCGAGTTGAAACAGACTGTACCGAATCTGGACCAACTGTCGCAAAACGAGTTCAACACGCTGTACAACAAAACGGTGCAGCAGAATATTTTGAGGAACTATTACGCGGCTAGTACGTCGAGCAATCCCGCCAGTGATTCGGCCAGCAATCTAAGTCATAGTCACTATCTGGAGGGAGCTGCAGCCAGCTCCCAGGCCCGTTCTTCGGGTCAGTCTGCGAGGAATACTACCGGTCAGGGTCATCCGTGCGACTTTAGCCCTCACCTGAAGCAGCCGCCGGTGTACAATCCTCCACCACCAGCCACGTGGAGTCCGATGAAGTCGGTTCAGAACGAGCTGGGACAGGGACAGAGCGCAATGAAGTCCAATTTAGCCAGTAATCTGGTCAACAGCCCCAATCTGTTGCAGCTCACGCACACTAACCAGCCTCAAGAGGGCGCCATGACGGCGCAAGCATCCTCCTCGACGAGATGTCTGCCTCCTCAGATGACCGAGACAGTCGTTAATACTCAATTAGTCCCCTCCACGTCGGCGTACCCCTCTGGCGTCAGCCCACCATTGACTGCTGCCTCTCAACAGCTGGTCATGTCCCTTAACGACGAATTTCGAGCAAACAAAGTGATGAAGGTGCAGAGAGAGGCGGCCGACGCGTCGCAACAGGAAATACTCGCAGCGTTACAGGCCACTGGCTGGGACACTAATCAAGCGGCTAAACAGATATTGAAAGACAGGCAGGCGAAGATCGAGTCCCTTGTCAGGTACGTTTGTTCGATTGATTAATCAGATTGGACGAGTGGTTTTGTAGATTTAGGAGAAATTGGAAATTGTGGAATTTGGTGCATTCAAGATTCGAGATTTCGAGGAATCGTTTTTGAATTTGATTTATGGAATTCAATTTGGGCTAAATTTATGATAAAATATGAAATAGTAAATTGGATTAAATTAGCAAAATTTCTCTCTTATCTTGATGTTCGAAGTTTTTAGAAATCAGCGTTGGTGAATTTGCAAAATTATTATTGTCCTTTCCTTTCTTCGTTTCCTATCTTATGATCTTCCCGTGAATGTATGTACGTTTGCTCTAGAGCAGAAAGCTGAAATATTATATTGCAGTTTGTGGTCGGTGATCCAGAGTCTTGCAAGTTGGAAATAAAGTCAGTCACTTTTTTTTAACCGAACTCTGATACAAGTATAGCCTCTCTTCCTTGAATTTCATCCGTAATCCATTTCGTGGGAAATAACGATACGACGGATTGATTCACTTCCACGAATTGATAATATTATATTTTAACTAATCCTCTCTCGTAAAAAAGAAAAAAAATGTGAAAAATTTTAATTTTAGCTCCTAGATGGATGAATTAACGAAAGTTCACTGAGTTATTATCAGTAAAAAAGAAATCTTTTTTTAATTGCGCAACGAGGCCGAACGGTCTGCAAAAAAAAAAAAAAGAAAAAAGAAAGAAATAACGCAATCGACTGTTGCAATTTCAGATTGGGCTTGGCAGACCGACAACAGTGCGAGGGTGCTCTGAAGCAGACTGAATACAACGTAGATTTAGCGGCTTCCCTCTTGTTAGACCAGGTCAAATGAAGAGAAGACATTATAAACGAACGCGCCGTTACTGAAGATATTGTAAAATAACTGTAGCGATATAGGTATATGTATTTATAAACGATAGCCATACAACGCGTGAAAAGTCGAGACTACGGGCTCCGAGCATAATTACTAGTTCAAGTGTCCTCTTCGGAAAAGATATTGTCTTAGAACCCATGCACTACGTCTTATAACACTTTGAAGCTATTCTGAAATCTTGACGTTTTCTTTTTACAAGCGAAATTCGTAGATTGCAAATTGAATTATTTATTATCTTCATTGTTTCCTTTCCTTGTGAATTATCTACCAGTTGATATTGCCATAATTAGACCGTGGATTTTCATGCATTTATTATGGGAAACATAAATTGGCATATGAAATACCCAGAATATAGAATTGATTACTGTTTACTGTATTAATGTCAGATAAATTTCTAGATAAAATAAAAAAATGTTGAATTTTTTAAATTATATTCTTTAAAAATACAAATGAGTATATGAATAGTATGTAATACAACGTGCAAAGAAGTCAAAAATTGTCAAAATGGTTTTACAATTACAAGACGTAGTGTAGTATCTAAAGCTGTTCGAGCTTCTGCTCTGAGGTTTGTCAAATAATTTCTGAAGAAGAAAAGGTATCATTACCATTTCTTTCTTACCTTTATCGTTTGTAACTTGCTAAAGAGGAGCACGCGGGCTGCATTCCAAAAATTCCTACAAATGAAAACGAAAGGGAAAATTCCGCGAGTCGTCGTAGCGAACCGTGTCTCAGAAATTTTGTAGAAAACGAAATATTACTGTTTGGCTAGCGTGTGAACTGTGAATTGTGTTTTACAAGGAGGGTAGGTGGGGGTGAAAGTGTTTTTTTTTTCGAGCATGTTCGTCTTACATACGTACTTCACATCGAGGAGAAAGTGTATATGTTTTGTGTTGTGTATCGGTTTGTTTTATTCTGTAAAAACAATATTGTTCGATACTGACCTCTTGAATGGGCAAATTATTCTTTTTTTCTCATTTCATAGAGAAAATGTAATTAATTTTTTTTTCGAAGTATTATTGTAATTGATATTCTTCGCGTTGAAATACTCAAGAGATTTTTGTTTCTAGGAAAAAATATTTATTGCTCGTTTTAAGGAAATTTAGCGAATCCGTGGCTATTTTGTTCATTTATGGCGTGCGATTTGTTTTCATGCCACGAAAGTATTCTTCCACATTTTTAATAGAGGAATCTTCTATTTTAATACCGTCAACATTTTGATTAATAGTAAGGAGATTTTTATTCTTATAGAAAGTCTTCCTAATATTGTAAACGAGACTGTGAATGTTTATGCATTTATGGGAAATTCAGAATTTTACAATGTTAAACATCGATAATATTTTAGATGCAATTTAATTGATGTATTTTAAAACGAATTTCCATTGATTAATAATTATTATCCAAGTTAAATTAAATTCAAAGTCTATCGAAATAAAATTATTTCTCTTCAATTTAGACGTATTAAAAAAAAAGAAAATGCATTGAAACTAAATATTTGCATAAACATTTATAGTTGCTCCATAAGTGAATAAAATGGCCATTAAAATCGAACGACCACTATATTAGATTATGTCAATTGGAATCTGAAGCTCTTCCCGCCAGTGAATGGCTGTCTGTAATTAGATTTACGTGACCGGAAGTGAAAAGGACTCATCGAGGACCTATGCGTGTTTCATATATAGCCCGATGAATTCCATGTAAAAATGGCAACTCTTGCATGGTTGGTCTTTCATGCATATTTATGACAGTATCACCGTGAAAGTACTCGTAAACGTCTATGTTTTTATAATTGAACTGCAGAGAGAAAGATCGTGGATTGAAAAGGATGAATTTTAACTGAAAAAGCACAGTAGAACTGTTGAAACATTTATGAGATTGTAATGGGGGTCCATTGTATGTTATTTTGATGTATTTAGAAATTCAGAAAGTTCCAATTAATTAACTCCATGAATTAATACAATACATTAAAATACATTGTGACAAATGATTTATTTCAGCTATTAAGGTAAATTAATAGCGAATTCTCCAAGGTATATAAAATTGATAAAATAGAATGAATTAGAACAATTGACTTCCATGAGAATATACATTAATAAATTTAATTCTTGTTACTCAGTTCAAGCTCTGAGGTTGAAACAATCAAGCCTATGTGAACTGCAGAATAAAAATTAAAACGAAGTGACTTATAAATTTAAGTACAACATTTAGTTGACACTCGACTAGTGTCATTAGATAATTAGATTTTTGTGCATTTATGGAACACTTGGAAGTGCAAAAATGTCGTGCAGTGTGCATAATATGCAAAAACGTACAAAATATTCAAATTAACAATGCCCCTATATATATAACAATTAATAATTTTCCATCGAAATTTTTACAGTTTTGTTAGAATATCCGCAATTGTCAATATTTTAATATTTGATATTTCGATAAATGAAGTTCTACTGTGTTGACAAGTAGTGTAAGAGCGTAAACAAGAGACGACTGTTGCTGTGAAGAGCTTCCGATACAACCGACCAAAAGCAGAAGCACTCGGATAATTTCCAAGAGGCACGACACCGTGTGAGAAAACATTCTGTCAATTCGAATTGCATCGCTGCCTCTCGAAGCCAGCTCACCCGTCACTTGGAGCAAAAACTGTCTCCGATCCGACATAGCTCTAGCCTTACACGTGCACACGGCTCTCATGTAAAAACAACGCAATCGTGACTGACGAAAGTGTTCGAGTCTGATAGATATACAGTGATTCACGAAAGTATTTGAACATTTATCGCAGAAAACTTTCATGTATGTACATACATATATATATATATAGAAACATTTATATATGGAACATATATATACGAACATTTTGGGATTTTTTCAAGACCATAACGAGACACGATTATCAAAGTCACTAATTTTTCTTCGAAACATATCGAATCAATAAATTAGAACCAACATTAGTTTAATACAATTAATGATAGTATTAAAATCGATCGAATTATTATATTTTTATATTTTTCATTCGTGAATATATTCGAGCAAATTTTATTTTGTTCTTTCAAACGAGCTGGTTTGAGGTCTGTTTATTTATTAGAAATTGCTTAATTCAATAATTTCCAACGCTTTTTTCAATTTTGTTTTTACCACGTTGAAATGTCTGGAGCAATACGTTCGCAATACGTTCAAAGATCTCTCTAAGCGTTCAAATACTTTCATGTGGAACTGAAAGTGTACATGTGTATAAAGTTAGTTTGATACTGCAGACAGGGGAGGGGGGGAGAGATGATTGCCAAGTAGCGAGAAATGTTGAATTTTTGTAACTGTGATATGCGTTACTAAAGGCTCTAGACAGTACCGTTTAGAGATAGAGAGAAAATAAGAGAAAAAGAGAGAGGGAGAAACAGAGAGAATTTCCTTTTTCTCTGTTGTCCTTATTTAGATATAGATTAGACTATTATCGTGTAATACGAGGAGTGTACATAGCCGTTTTTAGTGACTGAGTTAAGCTTATACGATTCTTCTATTTTTTTTTCTTCTTTTATTTTTCTGACCAAATGTGTGGTCGATTCGTTCGAAATACGTTTGAAGTATAATTGAAACGCGTGCTTGATCGTTTCGCCTAACTTTCACGATCGTTGTGTCGTTCTGTACAGAAAGGAGATACTACTTTAGTCTTGGATTCTCTCAAATTATTGAAAATTATTTTTTAAATTCTTTTTGAAATTTCTTTTCTTTTTCTTTTTTATATTGAAATTTGAGATCAGATTTAATTTTATAGTTCTAAGTTTAACGAAAGTGTAAAAGTATTTTTCCTCTTTTCAATGTTATGTTAAAAATTTTTTGTAGGATATTAAACGTCCCCTTATTCTTATTTGGAAAGTAAGACTGGGACGTAGAACAGAGCTCAATTCCTTGTTTTTATTAATGCAGGAGATACTATATTATCTACTGATTAGTTAACACTTGCGTGGCGCTAGTGTCGCATCACCAGATGCCATAGACATCTCGAATTGATACAAAACATAATATTATTAATTAGTTAATTGCAGATTTCTGTGCACGTCTGCGTATTTGAAAATACACAGGGTATACTATAAACTATTCGAGGTATAAAATTTCTGCCTAGTTTTCATTCTTTTAATGAAATTATAATGTCGTTCGTAAAAATACTAATTTATATAAGTTGCAGATAAGTTTTAGATTTTTAGAGATTGTTTTCAATCTTTGCATCGAAGTATATATATATTTTTTATATATTTATTATTTATTATAATTTAATTATTGATATATTGATACATGATTTCCATACTAATAAAGAAAGCACTGCGAAATTAGTGTATAAATTCGAGCAAGAAATGGACGCCAGAGTCAAAAAGTATTAAGAAAAAAGAAAATATTCTCAGGAGTTAGAATCCAAGATACAAAATTAAAAAAAAAAAAAAAAAAAAAAAAAAAGAATGTTCGCTAAAGTTCCTTTCTGCACATTCGATTATACAAATGAAAACAGGAAACACTGTGATTGTCGTTGACAACAGCTAGCCAATTCCGACACTTTATCTACAAAAGAAAGTCATTATTTTTTTAAGCCAAGCTGTTTTTCAACTAAACGGAAAATAAAAAAAAAAGAGAAAACCGTAGAAAAAGAGGACACTGACAGCGTTTCCTATTTTTATTTCGGTAAACTTCTCTTGCCTAATCGATTGGGCAATCTCAATGCAACTCGAAGTGCATAAGCAGAAGCGCGCGATTCAAACTGTAGTTAAGAAATTTATCATCGAAATTTTACGAAAGTGAGATGAACCCGTGTCTTAAAAAAAAAAAAAAAAAAAAAAAGAAAAGAGATCGAAAGAAGTAATAGGCTCTCTAATTTATTCCTTGAAAGTCAATATGTTTTAACCGATGTTTCCTAACCTGTACTCACTACACAGGGTGCTTGTGTGTCATGGCCGCCACGGTGAATCGAGAAAATGTTCGATACATCGCAAATAAAACGTAAATCACGAGATCCAGGATTTCTTTCATTCAACACTTTCATTTGACGAATGTTGTTTGGAAAATTTGGAAGAAATTCCGTGTCTTTCTTCGACGATGTTTCACTGCCAATTGGTTTGACAATGCTCTTGAAAGGTTCTAGAATATTTGTTCTTTTTTTCGACAAAGAAGAGCAACGAATTAACTAAGACCTAAATTACAAAATGTTATTAAAAAAAATAATGCAACAAAGAGCTTTATGCCAAATTTGGTATTCAATTGGGGCTCATTCAGTCCTAAATTCTATAAACTATACTTTTTCACTTTTGCCATGTTTAACCACATAATGAGACTTTCCAAACAACTCAACACCAATTACTGTACTAATTATCCAGATTTATTATCTTCTCCAGAATAAAAAAAAGTACAGAAAAAATATTTCTCAGTTGGAAGGTAAATGCTTTATTAAAGGAATCTTCGACTCGTGGATTTTTCTACGATACGTAGAAAACAGGAAGACGAGAGTCGATCGAGAATGAGACAGAAGGGGAGCGATTCTCCTCGATAATTCGAAGGCGTGTTCGGTTGAACGCGTCGAGGAAAGAGCGCAGGATGATTCCGGCTTTCTAGCAGTTTTAGTTTTCGATAGACCGGATCGCGAAACCTCGTGAATATTCACAAGCTCGAACGGAGAGCAAAACTATTTTGTTTTAAAGTGCTCTTAAACGCGAACACGTACCGATTACTTCTGCATTTTAATTTTTTTTTTTTTTTTTTTAAGGATATATGCCAGCTGGTTTCCAACCAGCACCCACTTGCTGTTCGTTTGTGATCCTAGCGTTCTATAGTGTTTCCTTTTTCTTTTTTTTTTTTTAATTTACAGCTGTCTTGTGATTGATTGAACCTTCGATTGTATTAAATGTACCGATTAATTATATTTTGTATACTGATTTCATCGTCACTTTCTTTATTTCCCCCGACTAAGTTTTCTCTTATTAACGCCTGTTAGAGGTCTCGTCGTCTTCGTTTGCAAAAAGAAAAAAAGAAAATTCTGAATGTTTTTGAAGTTCATTCAAGATTTTATGTATTCATATTCATATTATGTTTGTATTTTATATACACATCAGAAAATTGAATTTTTTTCCTAAATGACTATTGAATGTTAATGCTGATTCAAACTTCTGATATCTAGAATTTCGAGCTATTACAAGAGTTAGTTAAATTGAAAATGGTATTTGTGCTCTTTTAATAATAATTATTTATAATGAAACACATATTAAATAGTTATTTATCTTAGAAGTAATTAAATCATATCGTTCTATATTTAATGGATACTGAAGAGAAATTCTATAAGAGAACAACTTTCAAAAGTTTAATTCTTTCAAAATTCTATCTGATTATCTCTAGAAAGGTTTGCAATATTGTTCACAATTGGTTCGCCAATTTTACGCGGATTTCAAAGAAATCTAAATGAACAAAAATGTGCAAACCGTCTAAAATAGTTATCGCAACACTTCCATTGTTCTAATTACTTTCACAAAAATGTACATTCGGACAAAAATCCGCGGTCCATTTGCAACATCCATTAAATCCCACTAAGTCGTGAGAACGAAGTTTTCAATCAAATCTGTGTCAAACCTAAATTAGTCAGGCACAAAGACAAGTAAAATATCCTATAAGTAATATTATGAAATTCGCTGGTTCGATTCCAATTCCATCGTCGTGTAATTACATAATTCTTCTTGTCAATCACGTCTTGGCTGAAACACGTTTCCGCGCCAAGTTTTTCACAGGAACGCGCGCCGGGTAGCGCAATTTAATTGACCCGTCCGAGGAATTGGCAGACAGGTCTCTGTTCACCTGTGCTTCGTACAATTAAACGAATCGAGTTGACGATCGTTACTGCGAAAAGGCCGATGAAAGTCCATTGCGCAATCGTGCGGCACGCATGGGAAGTTTGGCTCGTTGTTCAAAGAAGTAACGAGCCACCGAAGGAATCTCGTTATTTCTTTCTTTGGTCTCGGCACTTTTCTTTCGTCCTTTTTCTTCTGATCTTTCGAGCTGAAACTGCTCCCTTTTCTCGCGAATTTTGCACGACAATGATTTATTTGTTCGTTTGATTCTTTTTACATCGCGCAATGATTGCCGAAACTGTAATTTAATTTCGACGGTACGAGCAAAATATTTTTACGAAAGCAACTAAAAGATTTCGAATAGTGTAATTTAGACATACAAGATTATACTTTAAATGTTATTTATCCCACAAAGTTAGTCCAAAAACACACTTTACTCATCTTGCAACAAAAAGAAGAAAAAGAAGATTTAAAAATGAAATGAAAAATTTATCTCGGTAAATTGAGCCAAACCTTAGAGCAGAAAACAACACATTGGTTTGTCAGAGAAAGATTTTGTAAAATTTCGAAATTACCAAATTTCGAATTCACCTTGCTGGGAAAAGATTCTCACAAGATGCGAAACTGATACTGATAGTTCGAAAAATTTCGTAGACGAAAAACGCAGTCGTACGCGTGTAGTTGCAGGTGCAGCAAGACGATGCACCAGATTCGAAAGAAGGTGGGGTAGGCGCAGGCGTGAAAGTCTTTGGTTTCACTTGTCTTCGAAGAGATCCACCTGGCAGGTAGTAGGAGAGGAAAACAGTGAACCTCGCGGTTTCGAGGCTGATCGAAGAGATCCAGAAGCGAAATCGTGCCCGTGCAGCGCACAATGCGCCTCCTCGATCGACCGGAAACGGACAAACTCGCTCTCGTTACAAACGCGCCGCGAACGAAGAAGAGTCGAAGCTTCAGCGCATCGCTGAGTGTGAATTTTTGACAGTGTTTCTTTCTTTTTTTTTTTTTTTTTTTTGATAGCGTGACAGAGAGATTTTATTTTATTTTCATTTGAAAAGTGTGTTGTTTATTTTTAGTTTAGTTCAGTTGGATTTGGTGAATAATTATTATTGGCCAGAGTCGATTAATGAGAAATTCTTAGTATCGGTTCGTAATATCGTTTTTTTTCTTTTTAGATTAGCCCTGAGTTTTAGAATTATTGGTAATTGATGGAAATGATAAGATTTTTAAGAAGTAAAAATTATTCTTTGGTCTCGAGAAGATTAAATTTTCTAGTTGATACTCGACTTCAATTTTTCTGTTATTAATCATTTGAATTTGAATTGATGAAAAGAGAATGGTCATGTAGTCTGATATTTGAAATATTTCTACAGAAAGTGAACAAATTGTTCCAATAGAAAATTTTGTTCATTTGATTCTTCGTTAAATTCCAGATATTCTTCAATGTCACGTATCTAGTATTGTAGAAGGTTAATATAAAAATCTACCAATAAACAAGAAAATCATAAAAAAAGAAAAATATAAATTCAAGAAAATCTATTTCCAATAAAAAGATTATCAAAATAAAGAAACTTCTTCAAAAATTACCCCTTAAAAAATTCCATTTAATAACAAAGACAAGAATCCAGAGAGATTCAATGAAGTGAGGGATAATTTTCAAAATTAGCCCCCGTAAGAAAATTCTAGAAGAAGAAAATTTTTAGGAGAAAAAAAGAAAAGTAAATAAAAAGCAGAATTGTAAAACAAGGTGTCTAAAATAAAAATCCAAGGAGGCTCTTCTTCAAGGAGAAATTGGCCCCGAGGAAAATCACAATCTCGACGAAAAACAAAAAGCAGAAAAAGTCAGAATTAGAAATACAAGATATTGAAAGCAAAAATCCAAGGAATTTCTCGGAAATCGGCTCCGAAGAAAATTCCATCTGGCAACGATACTGAAAGGTCGGAGTTATTAAAAAAAATAGCCGGAGGCAAAAGTCGAAAACGACTCAATTTTCTCGAAGTTAGCCCGAGGGAGGTTCTCGTTGGCAGAAGAATAGAAAGCAGAGAAAGTCAGAAGAGATGAGAATGCCGGTGGAGTCGTCGATATACTGGGACTCGGTCGGTTCCCAGCGTTCCACTTCCGTTGGTAGCTCCGGGGACGCGTGCAGCTCCGGAAGTGCCAGCAGACACTACGTGGATCCGTGGGATCTAGAGAACTATGCGTACCTGCGACGGCACAGCGTTGTCGGCCTGGCGCAACAGGCGCCGAGACATCATCGACGATCCGCCTACAAATTGTACCAAGAGGCACGCGCTCACTCCGAATATTGGTGAGTGGCGACGAACGTACTAACGACGTTTTAATGAACTGATCGATGAAATTTATTATAGGTGACTCCTCTGTTGTGACGAGAACCTAGATTTTGTTTAGTTGTAGTTGTTACGCAACGTTTGTTGCTCCAAACTTGAAACGGAGAATTCTAGATCTCTAAATGTGTTCTTAGAAAAAAAGTAAAGTTACTAGAAGCTTGACTTCTTTTTCCAACGAAATAAAATTCTCTCCTCAGTGTTAATTTCTTCTTTCGAGGAACTAAAAGTTCATGTCAATTTTGTCATTATTTTTTTTTTTTGAGAATTAAAAGTCAATATTGGAAGAAATTCTTCCTCTCTTCTAACAGAGACGATTCTCTGAAATTCGAAGATGGATTGGTCGAAATTACTCAATTTACGGTTCCGTTTCGTATCCGCTAGAAATTGCTACGTGGTTGGAAAGAACCCGAGTGCATGTGTTAATTAAGTAGAAAGACTGGAATCTGGTTAATCGAGCAGTAACACTGCTGGTAGTTTGAGCCTAATAAGCAGCCAACACCTGAAATTAAATTGAAATGAAATATACGTCGAAGAAATCTTTTCAGTAGATCAAGGTGATCAAGTTTTGGTACATATTTATTCCAATCTTGAAAGTAAAATAATGGTATGCACCTTTCAATATTCAGAATTGATTTGAATTAAGAATTTAAAAAATTTCTTGTTATCGAAAGAAAGATTCCGAACGAAATAAAAACTCTTGTTCAAATTAAACAATTTCTTTCGACAATTTAAATTTAAAATTTTAGTTGTCAAATTAAAACTTGTTTATTAGCATGTAAAAAGTAATTTATAAATTTATTTGTACTTTAATTATTTGCAATTGGAATAAAAACTGCGCCAAATTTTGGGGAATTTAAGATGAAACAAAATCTATTTCGACTTCGTAAGAATCCTACCCAGCAAATTTCTCGAATTTCCACTGAAAATTCGAGCGTGGAGACGTTCGCAAATAAATCATAGTGCCTGAATTTCCACTACGAAACTCCCGACAATCGATCCCTCCGCGGTGTGTTGCATAAAACCAGCGTGTGTACAGCACATTGTTTTTACAGGCGTGATATTTTTCCGCTTTATCGTTCACAGTCTGTTTAACCCGGTATATTTTTTCATAGGCTGCAATCTAGTCGAGAAAGATCGTTATCACTCTGGGTAGGTGCGAAGTAGGGCGCTGTGTTCTTGAGTCTTGCTCTCTTGCGTGCCTGATACTTATTAAACTTTGCACACCTTCGTTCCGATGCATCAAGGAAAACGCGTGTTGCGCATACACGTAATTTTCGAAACACGCTTTTGCTTCTTTCCTTTTTTTTCGTTTTTACAGCCAAGGTCCGTATTATATAATATTTTCGATATTGCACGGAGATATAATACGAATAATAATGAAGCAGAAATTCAAATATCGAAAAGCTGCGATAATTAAAGCGATTAGCTAACTCGAAAGGAAGTGTTAAGTTATTTTGTTTGTAGAAAATTGGGGGAATTGGGGTTTCTTCTATATTGATGCAGTGATTTCTAGTGATTTTTTTTTTTCTTAATTAAATTCATAAATTGGAGAACTGTGTGAAGTTATTTGTTGGTAATTTCACGATTGGAATTCGTGAGGAATTATCAATGCAAGATTTCGAATAAATTTTTGAATTACGATTTGCATAAAATATCACTTAATTACGAGATAAAATAAGGTTTCATTGCTCAAACGAAGAATTGTCACAAATTTTTTAAATTAAAATTGCACTATCCCGTTTTCGATATTCATATACTTATCATCGCACAGTGAAATATTTAATTTATAATATATTCTTCATCTCGAAGAATATTCCCTGACGATTCCAATTACAAAACAAATGTTTGCTCGAAACTTTCTAACAAGTAAGTCGGTAAATTAATCACACCAACAAAATGAAAAAAAAAAACCAAAGAGTAAATCTCAGAAATTTCTCCCAATCTTATTTCTAAAGAGGAAAACAGCAAAGACACGTAAAGGATTATGATTGCGCAATCAGATGCTCCAACGACCACGGTATTGCAATTACAACGGAATTTAATTGCCGGAAAGAGACACTTCCTTCAATCGTAATAGGCGTCCGTCGGTGATCGGACGTGGTGCATTGAACCACCGTCAAGTGTAACGCTGTTTAAATCGATCACTCGTATCGGGTCTGGTGAAAGGCGAAATCCCCCGAAGTGGTTTCGCGTCGTCGCTGGCTAATTTAGCGAAAAAACGCCTCGAGCCACGTTTCTAATAAGCGTCGTTGCCGGCAAGAACTGCGAACTTGCCTTTAAAAGGCGATTTCACAGTTTGTTCTGTTGGATTAGGGCTCAACTGTCCGGTAACTGTCCTGCAATTTAGACAGAGACGGTAATCGCGCAGAGGGTTTTACTTTTTGCTTCGCGAAATTGTTTCAATCGCTACGCTAAGATGGATTTATATATATGTTGTGATTTCATGGTATAATATACTGCATACGGTATAGTACGTATAATAGCTTTACACTATACTATATTAAATTAGTAGTATATTTTTTAATACAGTATAATATATTGAATTAGTAGTATATTTTTTAATATAAAATAGTATATTAAATTAGTAGTATATTTCATATCATAGTATAAAGCTATTATAGTAACTAAGTATAGTTCTAACACATATAGTAATTTTACAATATAATATAGCTTAGTATACGTATTGGAATATTGTGGTACAGTATTTTATAGTAATTACATAGTAATTTTATAATACAGTAGTACAGTACAAGTATAATGTCATAGTAGGAAGTTATCTCTCAAAATATTTCAGAATTTTTCTCTTCATGCTCCTCCCTGTTAAAATACAAAAGATTGTATTTCTGACTGTCAGAAATCGTTTAAAAAGAATTGTTGTTTTTAAGGAGGGAGTTTGGAGAAGTAATTAGGGAACTCGTTGCAGGTACTCGTCGTCAGTGAGAGAGCCCGGCTACGTCGCGCCTGCCTTCGTGGAAGAATTGTATTGTGGACCAGCTAGACTGGCGAACAATAGTTGCTGTTATCATCAGCCAATCTACGAGGACGAGGTACCGGATTACGTCGCCCCGTTTCCGGTCTACGCGCCTCTCTCCGGTAAGATTCATTGCTATTCCCCTGACGGTCCTCGTCGCCCGCCGAATCGAGGCCTCTACATTGAATTAGACACGCAAACAACAGAAATTGTTCTCAGAAGGAAAATTGGAATTCGCTTTTCTTAAATACAAGTCTTTGGTGACAGTTTCATAAATTAACAGTAAATGGTTTACTAATACTTCACTACTAATATTTAATAATTTTAATATTCATTGAAAATGTGTAGTAGTTTTTCTACTATTAATTGAAAGTGTGTAGTAGTTTTTTATAGTATATCATACTAATTGCTAGCATACTAGTTTTGTTAAATATAATTCTTTGGTAAATAAGTTTCTTTGATAACAGTTTGATAAACCAACAATAAGAGGTTTACTAATGCTTCACTACTACTAATATTTAATAATTTTAATAATTCACTATTAATTGAAAGTATGTAGTAGTTTTATAGTATATCATACTAATTGCTAGCATACTAGTTTGTTAAATATAATTCTTTGCTAAATAAGTTTCTGTAATAAACCAATAATAAGTGGTTTACTACTACTGCTATTTAACAATTATAATAACTCTGTAGCAGTCTTATAATAATTGCAAATGTAGTGCTACATTATACCAGCACATTAATATACTAGTTGCACTGTTATACAACGGTATTTCAATTCAATATTTTAATTTAAACTATATAATACAATTTACAAAGTTAATTACATAGTGAGAGTTCTTTGACCTCATACATGTGTTTGTCAATCAATTTAACTTCAAGATTATCGTTAATTGAATTTCAATTAATTTCCCCAATCGCTTTGTCCTAAATAACTTGTACAGCCAATTTGGTTTCAGAACCACATGAATAATTTATAAACTGTTCGTTCTTGCGCCACTATGTTCGCAATTCTAATTTTCCTCCTTCTACTTCTATCAGAGAAATATAACTCTATAGAGAGATATTTCTTGGACAAGCTTGAAAATTAGGTCAGGTGAAATCCGCAGGAAATGATGGTGATACAAATCATTATACGTTCAACCGATTCTAAAGCAAGTAAAAAAAGAATTGAAAGAGTTTTAATGAATAGATAAACTACATTTGAACGAACTGTTTCCTGCTCAGAGACATCATCAGATAGTTTTATCAAAGAAAAGAAACGCTATTCCCGGAAAATACTACAACAAATACTGAATACCGATATAACTGTGGTTGGTGAAAGCGAGTGAAAATCAGTGTCCACGGTTTTCTGATTACGAATATCGGGCCAGCGTAACTATAGAACCGCTCGTGGACCTAGAACTTGCACTTTCAAGGTCCAGATCAAAGTAGAGCGTGCCTTGTGCAAGACTCCCTCCACGTGTGATTCTAATTTAGTTGATATTGAATATTCTCAGAAATGAATGCACTAAATCTCCTGATGTAAATCACAAAGAAATCTGGATGATGAGAATTGATATACGTTGCCAAAAGTGACTCAACTGTCTGATTTGAAGTTTATCTTTCAGACTCATCAATTTTTTAATTAGATAGTCGCATAGTCAGGTTTTTGATCTACGATGGATTTGTATTAGATAGATAATTAGCAGAGAATTGTTTAATGCAGAAACAGTTATCAAAGTGAATTATCTTTCAGAGAAATGAACTAGTTACTTAATGAACTAGATCTCTGTGCATCTTAAAATGTATGTTAAAATTGATTGTTCAGTCCTTACTACGTGCAATGTTATACAGATGATACAATAATTGTTTATTTATCAAATTATATGTTTTTTTTTGGAATACGATCGAGGAAATAGTAGAAAATGGCTTCAAGTATTGAATATTACAAAGAGTACTGTATTTCATGATATTTCATATATTTTTACGTTTTACACTTTTAGATTTCCTACAAATATATAAAAGTTCGCAGACCATTTGTTAGAGAGCACTCAAAGAGACTAACGTGTTGCAATATATTAAATAAATGTACCAAAAATATGAAGATTGAAGATGAATTTGTGTTTCTGATCTGTCACATATCCATTCAGTATCAAACTTTCAAATTTTTGGCAACTTTAAGTACTCAAAGCGTTCAACGTGGATTATCCCGAAGTGAATCATTTGGCAAACAATTTTTCAATGATTGAATTTTGGCAATTTTCGAAAAAAATTGCAACATAACATTGCACGATGTGAAATCATCTCTTTAAAAGAAACGGACTCAGTTACTGTTAAAGCAGAGATTCTATACTCGAAAGGGAAATCGATTGAAAACAGATTGTAGTATCATTTTCTTCTAGGAAGTTGTAACAGTTCAAGCTGTCGTCCTTCTTTCGAAGCTGTTAGAAACGCGGAATACGCGATAAAAGTAGTGTGGAAGATCGCGTGCTTGAAAACCACAGGTCGCGGTCGAGTTACTCTTTCTCTTGGCCCGTTAATTGATATTCCTACATGCGGTGAGCAACCAGTTACGATTCGAAGGGGGATTATGGTTATGCAACTGGCGCGTTGCATCGATGTTGCACGTGCCGATGCGTTTGGCTAAGGAACGCACTTCCGTTTCGGGTCCGGTTCAAGAATCCTATTAATGGTCACGTTGCGGTGAACTGGACTATGCCGTTTCTTCCTTTTTAACCGATACATGTCCACTTTTGGTTTCTCTTCTTTCTTTCTTTTTTTTTTATTCAAACATGCATCGAAATCTAATTAAAAGATAAATGGTGATAAAGCGCTTTATGTAGCAATTGTTTCATACTATTATATTAATATTATTACAGCGGATTTTTCATTTTCAAATAGACTAGCAGTCTGATAATTATTATCATACATTTTAACCTAATTCTTGTCGTAACAAATTTTCTCAACATTCTAGATTTCCTTGAAATAGTATATTAAATAAAGATGAGTAAATGAAATAAAACATTAATAATATAAAGAAATTTAAATTTAATATTAATGATTGCAAGGGATTTTTTTTAAGGAAGGTGAATAAACCTAACCTAAACTCTATATATTGTATGAATAAACCTAACCTAAACTCTATATATTGTAATTTTCTCTTGATGTAAAATGATTCGATTACGAGCGACTGCAGTTGAGTGAAATAATTCGAGTGGTTATGCCTGGTTGGGTGTGTCTTGAAAGCGACTTGGCAGAAAATGGAATTGATTATAAGTGACCGTACGGTAAAATGGAATCCTAAGCTCTCCAATCGAAAGTTCTTTTATCGCGTGAAATCACATCGAGATTTTCCCTTCGTTCCTAGAGAATACGAATAAAAATACCGCGATAAGGAAACAATTTCCAATTAAAATTTCGTTCATATAATAAAAAAGAAGAAACTTACGCCTGCTATGCGCTCATACTTGTTTCAATTTTCATTTCGAGAGTTACGACAGCGATAAAAATAATTGAAACGAATCGATTGTACAGGGAACGATCGCATAGAGTAACATTCGGTGGCAAAAACGTTCGTCGCGGTTCGTCATGCATCGTAATAACTCGACCACGATTTCTATCGTGTCCTAGAAAGCTTGGTCTATCGCCTTAATAATGGCGACACGCGGCGCTAGTGTCGCGAGTACGCGTCCTCACACGCAACTATCATTTTTTTTTTTTTTTAGCGACTTTCGAACACTTCTCTGCTTTTACTCGTGAACAAACAGATTGCGTACGATATGAAAGTGGAAAAACCAAAGTATTCACTTATAGTTGCATCACACGTCACAGTAATCAAACCAGATTTGGATGATAGCAAACTTTTGTGTCAAACTATATAGAGATATTTCATTTATTGCATTACGTGTCAATATTCCTCAATGTTTCTCGTTTTGCATTACAATTCCATGTTCTTCAGCTGAATTATTCTCTATAGAGAATAATTAAGTTAATTTGAGTCACAATTTTGATCGCTTCTCTTTGTTCTCTGAACAATTCCTCGAGTCAACGTCGAGGAAATTCTCGAAATTACCGAGTTTGCTGAGAAAATAAGAGGAGAGGATCAGAGATCGTAGAAAGAGGTTGTTCTTACTTTGGTGAGTGCGTCAGAAAGTGGCTGAACGAAATTGCACGTGTCATCGCGAGCGATTTCCACGTCCTCGTTCCGAATCCGGCGACCCCGCGAGCCTTCGTACGAGAAAAGACAGTCGAAGGCGTCGGTGGGCGTCGAAACAAACCTGATTAAAATCAAGTCTACCAATAATAGAACGTCTGTCTCTTGGAATTTATTTCTTTCATTTATTAATGCGATACTTTTGTTTCTATTTGCGAACTAAGAGAGAGAGTGTGGATTATTGGAACAGTTAATGGGATATTACAGATGTGAGACACGGTGAATTCATGGAAGACCACAGGCGATGCAGGCACAGATGCAAGTCTGCCACAGCCATAAGAGAGTTTAATAGGTATTATACTTTTTTAAATTACTAAACTGCAGATTTTTATGCATTCACGGAGAAATTTGAGAATGTACAATTATTAATATTATTATCAATATTAAATATTAATAGATTTTATATAATATACAATATTTAATAGATTTTCAATAAATTTTCATCCAAGTTCCATTTTATAAATTTCATTTGCAAATACGCTAAACTGATTTATTTCTTAGGTCAATGAGCGTCGATCACAGCCTCCCACCAGATTCCATAGAATTGGGTAAGAAATTTCAATAGTCACAATTCTCCGTGATTTAGAGACTTTTGTTAATTACGTACGTATTAATTTCGTGCCTTTAAAAAAAAAAGGGAAAGTTTTATCTGTGGATAAAATTTTCTCTCAAATGTAAAATCAATTTCGTAAGATTGCAAACTTTTTTCGTAAAGTAGAGAAATATTCGAGGTCTCAAGCGATAGATTAATCTGTTTGATGTAGCGAATGGAGCGTCAAGTTACACGTATAATTTTCTAGTCACCAGTTTAACATTTCTCGACAATTTTCCAACATTGAAAATTCAGTTTTATAATTAATATCGCAAACTTTGTCATTTTATCTTCACAGATATGCCAGACTATCGTTCTCGGCACGAATACCCATCGATGGAACAAGAAAAATACATGGTACAAATTATTCCGCCTCCACATTTGGACCTAAATACATACGGGCATCTAAAAATCGACTACACCAACAGTTGGAATTCTCTTAATCGAAAGATCAGTAAATAATTTCATTCTGAAAGGAATCAAATTAATTTATTTCCACTTCTTATGCATATATTTTGCATATATTCTGATACTTACTAAATATCGTCAATTATTTATGTAATATATATATATAGAAACTTAAAATCGAACCAAAAATTATTTCTAGTTTGACTCGAGCAACGAAAATCGAAAGTTAATTTTTTTTATGATAAAGGTTAATATGCATTTTACATTGACCGTAGTATAGTCTCGTACGAGATGCTCTATGTATTGATAATAAATTGCAATTGTAACCGATATTTTAAGAAATATCTATCAGAGTATCCCTGTCTTCGTAAAATAATTTTCTTTTTTTTATGCCACCGCTTTTATCCACAGTTTCCTCTTCGTTCTCCAATGCCGTGCCATTTACTCTTTCTACCTTCAATTCTGGCCATCTATAGTTTGCATCGTCGAAGATTTAAAGTCAATCGAGAATTTAATATTAAAAGTGTAATGCTTTGAGAAAATTTAAGAAATTAGAAAAATTCTTGGATTTAAGAGCATTAATTACAAGATGCAAGATTTCTTGGAAAATGTTACATAAATTTAGAAAACTAGAAATTGAAACTTTTTTCCAATCGATTGCATATAACGAAGGAGATGGAAAAAATTTCTGAATTCAATTCGGTAAGAAAATAAAACTCGAAAATTCCAAGTTCATTTATTTTAAAAAGGAAATACGGAAAATTCAAGAAAACTTTGTATCACAAAAATTCAATGAAAAAGCCAAAGTGATAAAGATGATCGTTAATAGTAAAAGTCAAAAAATTTTGACGAGTGGATTGAAATTTAAAATTTGATAAAATAATATGACAAATACAGCTGAGAAGATTCTAAAATTACGAAAATGACGGAAAATTCGGAGTAATACCTAAAAAACGAGACTTTCCTCTTATTGTTCCCCAAATTTTTCGCACGTGCCCCTCTCTTCGTTTCGCACTGGTTAAAACAGAAATTTCCTTCCTCTATAAAGCCGAAAATTTCGTGGATTATTCTAGGCAATAGGAATTATATAATTACGGAAGTGGATGCCAGTTTTGCGTTCTGCAGCAACACTTTGTATCTCTGCAGTTCGTCAGAGTGTTGTTTCTTCAGCAACGCAACATCCTCCATGTGTTTCTCCTCTTGCATCAGTAATTGCGCTTTCAAAACCTCCATTTCATCTTGCAATTTGCACGCTGTTGTTGATGGATGATATAACAGTGACAATTGAACATCAGATAATTAGTAAATATTATTGTACAAGAGTGATTGACAAGTGGCGGAGTTAGCGAGCGTTCAATTAACAACCGGTGATTGATTATTGTCGTGAGTATAGTATTGTTGTGAGTGTCCAATTGAAGTGCAAACGATAACTGGTAGGAAATAATTCTGTATATCGTTACAGATTATGGATATTTTTGATAATGAGGACAATAAATTGTCTAAAATAAATAAAACGAATAGATTAGTGTCTGCTTTGCCAAGTAAATTTTCTGATAAAATAAAATAAAATAAAATAGTAATTCTCTATTTGCTAAATACTAAATTGAAATGAATTCTTTCAAATACTTTACTAACCCGGGACCAAATAAAATAAAATAGATGGATTATTTTGCAAAATAAAGTTTTTCAAAACAACCTTCTTTAAATAAATAAATAAATAAATTCTTCACTTTCTACTTTTCCCAATAATTAAAACGAAACAAGTCGTTATTTTATTCTTTACTTTGATCAGCGTCTCCACCACGATCCACATTGACCAGACGCAAATGATCGCACTGTTCTTTCAGTTCTTCGTTCACTTTACGAAGTTCGTTCGTTTCAGTCTGCAATTTCTCAACGGTGGACTTGTATCTTTTCTCCAAAAGCAGATAAGTGGCGGAGAGTTTCTCCAAATTCTCTCTCATTTTCCCGACCTGTTCCTTTTCCATTGACGCAGCTTCCTCCCGTATCTCGCAATAAGCTTTCAACGCAACGTACGCCTGTCAGTATTTTAAAAATTAGTAAAATATTTATGGAGAGAATTGAAACACAGAATGAGAAATGACGGCACATTTCGAATTCTCGCGAATTCCTCGAGAATTCCTCGCAGCTCCGAACTGATGCACTCCTCCTCCACCATTTTGGAACATTTCGAAGCTCGAAACTTGGGTGTCAAAATAATTGATTTAATAGAAAAGTGAAAATGAAAGAGATAATATATCAAAGTGTTATTTCTTTTGGTATTTTTAAGGTTACTTGCAAGTATTTTGTTTTACGTTCGAAAGTGATTACATTGAATCAAATTAGGAAATTATGGAAGATATTTGAACTTAGAATGGACACGAACCACGAGGTTCGATCGATAACATTAACATTGTGTGAAAATCTGTTCTAACCACTAAAAATTGTTCTAATCTAATCTTACCTTTGATTTCTCGCTACTTTTCGTTTAATATCTTTGGAAATAGCTATTGTTTTAATCTAAATTGTAAAGCGTCACAAAAGAGATTAATAAAAATTTCTTTCTTCAAATAGGAAAGTAAAATGATAATCTCAAAAAATTGTAGAGCAAAAACAAAATTAAGCAATTTCGATACAACTATCGATACAACTCGTGATCTGATAGTGGACAAAGGAATTCTTAAAGCATTGAATATATTTTTTTTTATAAAAAAAATTTCCTAATCTCTCAAGATAATGCAGCATATAGCAAAAAATCAGAAATTTTCTAACAAATTTCCCACTTGTATCCCAATATTTCTAACGTGTATCAAGAAAACTTTATTGTATCCCAGCATACGGAAGTATTCCGAGTTAAAATTCTTCGTCAATTTCCCACGGAAATTATTAATCAACTTAATCGAGTTGTCAATCAAAAATTCTTTCTATTGGCAAAGCACCGTGTTAAAAAACCAGATGATAACGATCGTGGCTCGTTTTTCCACGAAGTTGTCCACGATCGTGGCTACGTTTCGTTTTTTTTCCCCTCTCTCTGTCTCTCTCACTCTCTTTCTCTCTTTCTCGTTTGACTGGCGTATCGTGGCCACAAAATGACAGGAATTCCCTCGGGGCTGAAAATGCGCGATGCAATCTAAATCCACGATCACCGTCAGCCACGAGAACGACGCCGATGAATCGATGGAAGAGTCTGTTTTCGAGCAGATATGCGACACAATATTCGTTCTGATACCCGAAGGTCTGCGCTCGCTCGAAGTTCCTTGGAGAAAGAAAGATAAAAATATTATTATTTTTTTAATTACATAAAAGATTGTGATTTTATTTACCATTTGGTTGGAAGTTGAGCTTGTCAACTCCGCAAGCTTCGCATTTTTTATTTAATTTTGTTTTCTGCTAGTGTCTGCTGTATTAACAGTGATAAATGAAGAATTTGGAAATTACAGATTAGGTTATAGATCGCAGTACGATATTAAATAATTTATATTGATTCGAAAGAAAATTTTCGAAAATTACGAATCGTCTATTCCATATCTGAACGAATTTACTCAAATAAACGGAGTTCTGTCAATTTCTCCATGACTGGAAAGTTTGAACGTTCCAACGTTCGATTATTCGTTGCATTACTGACTCTGCACCGATGACTGATAGATGCGTATTTATGATGGGGTTCTATGACAGTGCCGCGGCTGAAGCAGCTGTTTCTAAGTTGGAGCCAGCTAGGCACCGAAGACAGAATACAATTGGACGCGAAAGTGGCCAACTGGTGCTGTCCTAACAGGCGGCAGCTATACAAACCACTGCAAGAGGCGTTAATTCGCTGGGAGACTCTACAAGACACTCAAGGTTATATATTAAAAATGTAAAATTCACTTCTCAAAGTTAGAATGCTTCTTAATTAGAATACCTCTTCAAGTTGGAAGGAATTTGTTTCATCTTCCACATGTACGTACACATACACAATTTATTAACAAGTCTGCAGCAATTCTATTACTCCACATTTTATTTTTAAAAAACGTTACAAAAATCCTCAATCTGTTCATTGTGTGCTTCCAATCATCTTTCGGGGAGCAAAAAATATATTAACGCGCGCAAAAAATTTCGTCAGACGCTGGAACGCGATCGTCCGGGTCCAAAAAAAAAAAAGAGAAAAATGAGTAGAAAAAGAAAGACTCGATCGCCACCGACAGACGATGAATTATCGACTCGAGCCACGATCCATTAACGCACGATTATTCATGAATTCGAACAGGGGCTCCCGGTTGCGAGCCAGGTATGGTCTCGTTTTCCTGCGACCCACAACTGGAGGAGGAGCTGGTCAGCGTTATTTACAGCCTGGAGCTTTTGTTCGCGAAAAATCGGCGCGGCCGCGAGATCGATATGGACTACAGGATCGGCAGATGCGCGGAATTAAGGAGAGAGATGTCGTTGGGTTTGAATTACGGGGAGGGGAACCTGCGTTCAATTCTGAGCCCGAAGGAGAGGACGCCTGACTCTGTGCACAGTTGCAGCTACATCGCCGATTTCAGACGATCCGACGAGGAATTGAGCGGCTACCTGACTAACTAACGATCATCGAACAAAACTCTCGATTTGTCCCCCTCTGACGTCGAGTCTCGAGATTGCGAATTTTTTCGAAAATTCTACAAACGCGCGCGCGGATCAGATTCACTGACGAACGAGTGGATTTCCTTGGTTGGGGAGAGTGGATGAAATATATGATAGAGCGAGGTAGTGTATAAGTATCAAGAAATACAGAAATGAGTAATTTTGGAAAATGTAGGTTTTTTGGGGGGACGGGGAATTAAGCCGACGATGAAATTTCATAAATGAGACATTGATCGGTATTTGAATTATTGAATTATCAATAAGGAATACTCGATATTATAACAAATATAAATATAAACACTTGGCAATACCAAAGAATTCTATGATTACAAAAGTGTAACGTTTGAATTATTAGACTATCATATATTAGACATTATTAACATTAGAAACGTATCAAAATATCAAAACTATTTATTGAAATGTCTAAGAATTCTTTGTCTAGGGACTTTGCCTCCCACGAACAGTGTGCAAAGTCAAAAATTAAAAATGAAAACTTTTAAAAAGAGATTTGGAAAATCAACAAATACAAAGGAATATTTTGTATTTCACAACGTGTGAAAATTAATTAACCGAACCAAAATTAATCCAATGACAATTGAAATTGAATTGAAATTGAAAAGAGAAAGAGCCGAAAGAACCGGGACAACAGCACCAATTAATGACATAAAATATTTTATTAATCATCGTTATACGGTCAAGGTGTACGAGTATACATTCAAATTAATACGATTCAATGAATTTTATAACGAAACCATTCAAACGATATGATAACGAAAGTTACGTCCGAATCATAAAATCGTGTCTTACTCCAATTCACACCATAAATATATACCACCTTGTCCATCATCATCATCATCATCATCATCATCATCGTCGCTCATCTTATATCCAATTTTTTTTTCTCTTCATTATTATTATTATTTCTTTTTTTGTCATTTTCTTCTTTTTTTCTCTAATAATAGTCATTACACAGCAATAATAAGTTTTAGGACGAACACTGCTCCTTACGAGAGAAAGGTAGACGTCATACAATACGTGATGCACATGATTTGAACCGCGAGAGCAAGGAACACCCCATCGCTATCTCTCATTCCCGTTTATCCGTCCAACTATAATTTGCTGCTTGGCTATCAAACGTGAACGTGTCGTTCCAAAACATTCGTCAAACATCGGCATTGTTTGTTTATTCATTATTTATAGAAACGGTCATTTTAAAATCGAGTTGCATCCTCAAGTGGGGTCCTCAAAATCGATCTGTTCGTTAAAACGCAAAAAAAAAAAAAAAAATTCGTTCAAACGAAAGTTATCCGAGAGAGAACTTGGGTTATTCCAGATCATGTGGGGTCGTTAAGTACTATCAGTGCTAGCTAGATGACGCCTACAACATTGCAGGAAAAATCTCGAGGGGTTCAATTCAGGAATAATCGAAGTTCTTTCTTCTTTTCTCTCTCTCTCTCTCTCTCTCTCTCTCTTTCTTTCTCTGTTTTTTTCTCTTTTATTTTTAATAGAAAAATCCACGAATCTAGGACCACAGAGAAGAAAACAGATTTCTGCTTGAAACACGATTAAACTATTCTCCTTGCGGAGGAGGGTCGTTCGAGGTCGAATTCAGTTTGAATCACAGCTGTCTGTCAACTATTCGTCCAATAGTTTGATTGGACGAGTTTTTCTATTGCTACTAGTTTATTCTTTTTTTTTTATTTTTATCTTGGACGATATCCAGCTTCCAGAGGCCTTGGCGAAGCAGCTCTCGAAGAAACGTTCCAGACAGTAGCTGTCCTATAGCATTCTGTGATTTCTCTGAAACGTCAGAAGGCCTTTGAATTTGATGAGTCTTTTTTTCTTTAACGGAGATCGCTGTTGAACATGGTGCCGCCATTTGTTTTTTCTTCACAGAAGAAATTATCTGAGTACGTCGCAAAATCTGGCAGACTCGAATGGATGCTTGGTTACGGGAGTCTGAATTTTACAAAAAGGTCCAATTCGTGGTGTAGCGGCCTATGATTCTTCAACGAGTTCCAAACACTGACTAGCACAAGCCGCAAGTGGTTGTGCGCTTAGCGTCGATGTTAAGCAGAGTGCGGAAGCCGCTAGGAGGATGGGTGGACCATCCTAGCGAGAGTAGTTACAAGCGTCTGGGGTAAGGGGTGTCGCTGCCATCAGGCCCCACTGATGAGTTTGGGCAGCGACGGAAACGCCGCAATCCCTTCGCCTTTCTCTATTACCCAAATCTTCGTTCCTTTCATTAATTTATTCATCAACATCAGGTGGCGACACCGATTCTTCTCTCTCCTCGAGCTGTGCTTCGCCATCGTGGCCGTAAGAACACTTGTACTTGAACTCTGGCTCGTTTCCCGAGAATTATACAGCGCGTCTGTCTCGTTTCAACGTGGCCTGCGTCTCCTGCGCTTCGTTTAACTGTGTGTTCTGAGCATCCTGAGGAAGTTCAAACTGTCGGGGAGAATTCTTTTTTTCAGGGCCTTCCTGCACTTTACTAAACAACTCGCAATTTGACCAAATTTATAAATTATTGGCATCAATAGGTTCTTTTACACGACACAAAGTAAATTTTTAAAAATCCTCCTGTCAAGACATGTCACAGTGACGGACCAATTTTTATTAATCAATAAAATCAACAATCAGGTCAAAATTGTTATTGTTAATAAAAGAAAAAAGAAAATTGAAAGATATCTTGTTTCCAAGATACGTTATAGTCACACGTCTAACGTTTGAACCCCGGCAGGAATTTCTCCAATTCACTTCATAATTTCGCAATGTTAACGCAGTGTTAAATAAATAAATCCTTCGTTTATCCAGCAAATAGTAATTTATTGGATAAACTAAATAAATCGTGCAAGAGGGCCCAAGTGATCAGTGCCCCAGGTACAAGTATCAGCGAATGAGGCTCGACCATTACCGCCATTACCGCATAGTCTGTCTACGAGGCCCTTGGGATTCGGGGCCCAGGGGCAAAACTTGCACTCGCTTCATCCTTCGATTCTTCCACGGAAAGCGAATACTTTGAAATATTGACGCGCTAGAACGCGCGTCAGCTATACAGAAACCGATTCTCCGGCATGGGGAAAAGTGCTTTTTTTTCATTTCTCGTTTGCGTTCAAGCCTTGCTTCTGTCCCTTTTGCTCATTCGATTTTTAAGTTAGGTATTCGTTTACGCGCGAGACAGGCCAAGAACTATCGGCAAGAGCCTCGATAGCTTTTGTTCGTCGAAACGATCGGAGAGAGGAACTAAGTCTTTTTTCCCTTTTCGTTCTCTATCTTCAAAACACGGCGTGTCGTCCTCATCTGCCCTCGAAATTGTTTCATCGACATTGATAATAACCGTGTCATTGACAGACGTATTGTTGCTACAGTTGCTTTTTAAAAGCGTTTTATTGCTTAGGGGCAGACGTGGACTGCGGATATTTCAGCAATTTTGTGGCTTTGGGAATATGAGTGGAGAAAGTTTGGTCAGTCAGAATATTTTTATTTATTATCAGTCTGGATATTTTATAGATTTTTGCACGCTACACGCAGTTTATACAAGTTGTTCGCTGTGTCTTTCTCGTAAATGATAACTTTTTGAAAAAATTTGCAACATGACAGCGTACATCAATTTTCCGTAAATTGTTCAAGAAACGAAACAACGGTTGTTGCTCAATTTTTTAAACGGAATGGTATTTTCTAACCCACTAGACGGTTTGACATTCTCCATGAAAAAAAAAAGTATTGTGTCGAAAAATTATTAGTTCAGTAGATATATTTTAACTTTAATTTTGTAAAATTTATACATGAAAGACAAAAACGCAAGAATACTGTCCCTGTCTTTCCTCGTCTTTCATACGACAGATTTCACAAAATATCCCCTAAACTAATAATTTTTCGATTTTTTCTTTGCAGGGAATGTCCAGCTACATCCAGTTAATAGATTGAGAAATATATCATGCTATTCCAAAAAATGGTTACTCTTGTTTCTTGAGCAACGTCG
Organism: Melipona bicolor; assembly: GCA_030673865.1. Classification (NCBI taxonomy): domain Eukaryota; kingdom Metazoa; phylum Arthropoda; class Insecta; order Hymenoptera; family Apidae; genus Melipona; species Melipona bicolor. Next base: position 2,153,206 of record JAHYIQ010000020.1, read on the forward strand.
CAAGTATAAAAAATTGCAGTGCGCCATCATGTTAACTATAAAAAAAAAAAAAAAAAAAAACATTTCAATGGTAAACTTACCATTTACAAGCTCCGCAATACATAGCAAACATCCTGTATATTTACACTGCATAATATATAAATCTCTGATTTTTTTACATGACTCAATAAAAGTATTTGTATACTTTGCTTTCGGATATTTCGAATATCTTTTTTATACTATGTGAGTACTATAGATATACTGCGCATTGAGCACTTCAAATATTATGCACATTTTGCACATTTTTGCACAAATTTCACATAAGTTCAGGAAAATCTGCAGTGACACTCGTGTTTTCAAGAAAGAAGGTAACGATACCTATCAAATGGACGTTCTACGACTATCAGCTTTCTCCGGAGCCATTTTGAAAATTACCACGTAATACATCATGCTTGTAATTTTTTCTATCTCATACTTAATTATCACATTCAGACTGCGGATTTTATGTAATTTGATACAATTTTATACTTAATTTTTAAATACTTAATTTATGGTTAACTCGACAATAATTTGATAGATACATCGTAGCTAACTTGACACTAATTTGATAATTAAGAATAGAATTAGAAATTAGTGAAAGGAAATTAATCAATTACACTAATTTGATAAGTACCAATTATAATACTAGTTTGATACTTATCTGATAGATACTTTATAATTAATACTCGATAATTAATTTCAAAAATTCAAATAGAATTAAAAATTGGTAGAAAATGAATCAGTTACGTTCGAATAGAATAAAGCCTAAACCTAAATTTATATCACATTAGAGAATTACTTTGACAGCCAATTAACTTACAAATTTAAAAAAACAAATTAACATAAATCCACAGTCCAGTCACGCTAAACGATTCGCAAATGATAAAATCCGGTAGGAATAAACTTATCGTAACGTGAAACGCAAAGGACATGGTGGTCCCGAAGTGTTTCTGGCCTTTCGACTGTCGCGCCATCTGAGCGTGGATCGGTCCATGAAAGCAAAATGACGACTCGGGTGCCATCTTCGAGTAGGGGAGGGAAAGGGAAAATGATCGTTTAGGTTACGGGCTGTTACGCTAAAAGTTACGCTCCCACAGGCAGCACAAACGTATATACAACTTAAATTAAATTTAAAAAAAAAGGAGAACTAACGAGTTAAACATTGACATTGAAACACATTAGCTAAAAAACACAGTAGAGGCTAAAAATTATACACACGATCCAATCGACGTTTATCATACACACGCCAAAGTATAGATACAAAACTCTCACCGCGGACCAAATATACTTCTTCTCAGCAAAAGATATCCAAGTTTGTACGAACTCTTCTTCTTCTTCTTCTTCTTCTTTTTCTTCTTCTATGAAAAAAATTGTTCCAATGTTCTTTTGTCTTTTTCTGTTTTTTTTTTTTTGTACGCGAAGAAGCGGCTCAACTAATACAAAATCTACACGTGATCTTTTCGTGTCGTTTGTTTCTCCATGCGATTCTTCTTTATTTTTTATTATTTCTTCTTTGTATCCGGTTGGCTTCTATACGTTGACGAATTTATCTGCGATCTGCGTGTTTCACGGGCGCAATATATAGGGGCTTTAGAAATGAATCTTTTCTGCTTCGGCTTGTCTATTTTCTATTTATTTCTTCCTTTTGTCTTGCTGGCTTCCATCTTTCTGTTATGATTTTCTTTTCTTGTAATGAAGTGTGGCTTTTCCTGTATACGCCTATTTTAGGAAGAAGGTATTTGAGTACACCTTGGCCTGAGATCGAATGACTAGCATTTTCGATTATTATTGGCGCCACTGTTCTGGATGCGTAAGCGGTCCTGGCGGCGTGGCCGTTTGCCCTTTACACTAAAGACCTCCCTCAACTTGTTGCTCCTTTCGAGTCTACCTCTCTTCAGACTTTGGGTGGAGCGTTTTTCCAAAACCTGCGCAGAATTTCAGTCATATTCAGACGAAGACCCATCGAAAAAGAAACGCGGTATTAATCAAAAACCTTCCTCCCAAATGTACCAAGCATGCTTCGGAATTTTTCCCAGATTTTCCTTTATTTCAGATTTCCACGAATCTAATCTCTTGAGAAATATTCGTGAAAATTCATAACTACTCTAAAATATAGGGCAACGACTCAACAACATGAGGATAAAATTCAACGTTGACGTACCCGATATGGATCACTGTGTACAACCTATGCCTCCTAGTGATAGTTCACCACCCCGAGTAACTCAAGTAGACGTAAGCTAAGCACAAACAAAAAAGAAAAAAAGGGAGGATACGACCAATCACATACATAACCTTTTGAGCCGATCGTAACTGAATCCTTTGCTCAGTTCTGCGCGAACGATCGGTAGCAGGTCTGCCATCGTGGATAGACGGTCTACGAACATCCTCTTGTTCTGTAGCTTGTCTTCTCCTTGGGTTTAGGTTAGGTTCCGGGAAAATTGGCGTCGACATGTTCGCGTCGGGCAACACGTCTCGCAGAACCATCTCGTTTTCCTCGACGTTACGTTCGTCAGGCGCGTCCGGCGTAGGCGGTGGGGTTTCGGGGGCGACCGGAGACGCTGTGGCTCGGTAAACAGACATACTGGGATGCTCTATTAGCAGGTCCTCTAACGGTGACGTCTCTACGTTCACGGGTCCCGCCCGTGTGAAACACGGCGGAGGGGTTAGGTACCACGACTCCTCCAGCGCGCCCTCACCTTTAAATTTTAAAATACACGTCTATAAAATTGTCACTCTGTACGAGCTGTGTAATTGATTAACCTCTCAAGGTATTAATCGACACCTTCGTAATATTACATATTTTAGATTTGCGCGTACAATTTCTTATTGCTTTATAGACTTTTTTTTTTTTGAAAAATGGCGTTTTGTATAAATTGTACAATACATTTTATTACGTGGTAATAAAGTGAAAAGGTGTTTTTCTTTGATACAGTTTGCAGAAACCTTGAGGGATCAAAAAATATGACATGTCATTGTATTATATTGTATAAGATTTATATTTGTAATTATTAGAATGTATGTTTGTGTTCAAACATAAATGAAAAATTCAAATATAATTCTTCAATTATTTCAATATAAATCTTATAGTAATAATAAGCGTTCGCTTCTTGACAATATTTTGTACTAATCAACTTATCTCGAAGTATATTTATGAATTTAGATTTTTAAAATACCTACAAAATATACGAATATTGGAGTTCTATAATGTAATAATTTTTCAAATGTTGTTTGATTTTAATACGAACATCATCAAAAAGCGACACTTATTATACAACGATATTTTTATCAATCGTTTCGATGATCTAAATTCTCGTTTAGATTACTCAGGCTATTTGAATTTAATTTCTTTTTTGGATACCTAAATTGGAGTCGTGAGAGGAAGTGGTGGAACTTGCTGATAAGTCTGTAATAATGAGAGAAATTGCAAATGTTAAAAGCACAAAAAAAAACAAACAAAAACTACACAATCTCGCCGATCTCTGAAACTCTCCTGCATGCATGAAAACAAATATTGCGCCAGCATACTACAGCTGCAGACACGATCTTTCGTCTCAAATACTTTTACAAACAAAATATATAATTTTAGCTTCTAAAAGATTCAAAAGATAGAATTAACAGAAAAAAAAAAAAAGAATATTTGCAAACCAAAAGCGTTATTGATATATATTTTTGTCTCGAGTGAGAAGTACAATTATGCATCCAAAGTGATTCAATAAGACAAAAATCATACAAAAGTGAAATAAATGTAAGATAAAGCTCAAAATTAAAACCCAACCACCGTACAAAGCAACCAAACCTGAAAACCAACCACTCTGCGAAGAAACCAATCAAGAAAAAAAGAAAAAAAAAAGCGCTTGGTTCTCTCCTACAGGTGTAATCGCGTCGTGTACATCGTTGCACCGGCGTCCCACAGACGCATCTCATTTTACACGGAAAAGGGGAACACAAAGGCCTCCCGCGGCTTGTGTGAGAAGCAGTTGGGACTGCAAGATGGTGGTGTCTATGTATTTGGCTTGGGTGTGTACATCACGAGGAAATTCCTTAGGCTTTCGAATTTCTCGAGAGCCCGTGGTTTTGCTCCTTTTCAAAAGCAACGTTCATCTCGCTGGCTGAAACGTACCAGCACGGTCAATGAGGATCCAGTCATCGCCCTCAACCTCCACCTGCCTGAGCCTCGCCATTACCGGGCAGGCCTCCGGGATTTGGTTATTGGACCCTTCCCGTGAACCTTGCCTGCCGGTGTTATTACCACCGAGTAGGTAGTTCGCCAAGCTGTTTAGCATCCTGATCTTCTTCTTCTTGTTCTTTAACCTGTAATATCAACAAATAATGTTTTCTCTCTTTTCTTTCCAGAAAAAAAAATGCGGAACGACGAATCGCAACCATGGTGGTGATGGTTCATAGTTTGGAGAATTTTAAATGGATGATAAAGACTGTTTCTGAGGAAGGAAAATCATGTGGATGATTCTATGTTTTTAATACTTATATTTCACCAAGTATGTACAAAGATTGCTGGTGTAGGATGCGAGTCTGGGAGATGTGTACTGTGTATCGCTCCTTGTGTTTGACTGACTGACTGACTGTTGTTATAAGAGAGAATGATGCTACGTGACTGAGGCTACAAAATACTGTTGCTATGTCACTTTTTGGTGCCAGCCAAGGCATCCCTTTGTCTAGGCTTGGCTTTGTTTCTACCCTTACCGAGCCTTTTCACATCCTGTGTTCTTGTCTCTAAGGCAAGAGAAAGTGCCTTTAGATGGGAGAATGCCAGGACATTTGGAAATTCTCGGCAGGGTCGGTTTTTCCTAAGAATTGAACCTGACTGACCGCCTCGGAAGGTTTTGTTCTGCTCCAGAACATCATGTGACACGATGATGGTTATTAGCAGACTGCGAACTTTCGCATTTCTACGAGATTTCTATATTTGGTACGCGAAAGATTATTTCTCTATCATATCCTTGCACAAAAACCTGCGGCCTAGTTACTAGATAATAGACATGGAAGATTTTAGGATATTTGGTTGATACAATTCTCAGTCAGAGGGGAACCAATTCCTTTCAGAACTAGCGCGACCTGGCGATGGCTTGGAAAATTAAATTCGGCAACGTTCAATTTGACTTTAGTCTAGTCGAATTCTACAATATCAAATACTTCAGGCAATTTCGAGCTGTACGATTAAAAGCACCGAGGAAATCCTCCCACCCACTCCACGCGCTACGAACGAGTACTATATCTATACTTCCGTGTTACGTTTCCACATCGTCACGCTCGTCCCACGCGTCTTCAAACTTTCCATAAAACCTCGTGGAAACCTCGATTCCACGGGGCTCGGTCGGTAAATCGTCAGTTTTTATCGGACAATAAAGCCCGACGCGTAGCGCGGAGTGCGCAGCGGAGAACGGTATCGGGCCCATGGTCACCATGTTATAATTATCGCGGCGCGTACACGGCCAGTAGCGGTCGAGGATCATCGCGAGCGTTGAATTATGCGAAAAGAAAGGCCGGCCATCAGGCGACAGGGAGACACGGCGCGGTCGAATCCCCACCGATAGTCGTCGAATCCTGTCGTAACCAGGCGACGTACGTTTCTCTTTCTCTTCTTCTCTCTCTCGCTGCTAATACCTTTAGGATCGTCACGAGCGTGCGTATCCGCGAAGCCTTGCTGTAATTGCCTTTATGACGGTTGCGCAATGGAAAAACGCGAGCCGCGTGTGAGAACGCTTCGCTTCTCCGCAAATGGGACGCCGATGCCTGCGTCTCGTTAGTTATCGAGTCGCTCGCTCGCGTCACGCTGTTGTACGCGGTTTACTCGTTTCACCGGTCCTCCCCCTCCCTCTTCTATCTCGCTCTATTCACGCAAATTGTCGTCCCCTGTTCGCTTTTCCACGTCAGCAGAGAGAAAAAAAAAAAAAAAGAAAAGAGAGAGAGAGGAACGAAAACGTTCTCCGCGATCGAAGGTGAATTTTATCGGTTCTCGTAGACGAAAGAGCAAAGTGCAAGAGCGCCACTTTTTGTTTTAGTCTACAGCTATTATTAGAATGGTCCGAATGGCAATTTTTTTTTGTTTTTTTATAAAATATATAAATTACTCATCATTGTATGAATTTTTAGTTTCTCATGCAGATATTATAGAATTGCAACGACGCGCTTTTAGAAATTTTCAATGAATTTTTCTCCTGTTCCATAGTAATGACACTAGAAAACTACTGCTACGTACGAATGACTGTTTGTTTCCACAAATAGTGATGATAAGCGTTAATGAAATTCCCAACTTCTTTGAGCAACATTACGCAAAATATCGTTGCACGTGACAAGTGTACATTTCCATAAATATTGACGACACGTAAAAACTTCTTTGAAAAACGTCGTCTTAGTATAACAATAGTATTACTACGTGCAATTGAATACTTTAATCTCACTCTCGTTTTAAGAAACAAAAAAAATTTCCAACGTTCGAACATGTTTGAACGTAAAAATTAATTAATCAGGCAAGAACCGAGGAGAACATTTTTCAAATTTCGTTCAGACTTTGTCAGAGTACAAGTATTAGTTGGTCAAGAACGACTAGGATTAATTACACTCCTAAAAACGTGCATAGATATCCACAATTTACTCGTTACTCTTCATCCCCAACACGTCAAACCACTTTTGTTCACCTGGACAAACACCTTCAAACACTTTCTCTTCTCCCCAAACACGAATCGTCCTACTGCGCAGACCGATTCGATACTTGTTCACTCATGTGACACTGACAATCACCGATTCGACGTTCCAAAAGTCCACTGATATCACGTACACGTACAAACGTTAGATAAGCCTGCTCTAACAAACCAGGCACAACCAAAACAAACAAGTTCAATCACCCTCTGGCAGAGAAACTTGTCGAAACGACGGATTCCTCGAAAATAGACACCAAACAAATAAGATAAAAAAAGAAGGATACAAATTTAGAAAGAAACTTACGGAAGGAAGTAATTAAAATATTACGCAGCGTCTAGGTTGCTCGTTTGGACAATGATAACGCGCGAGATTCGATAACATTCCGCAGAAACGTTCACGTTCACTCGCTACGTACGCTCGAATGATTCATGGACCAGTGAAAACGCGATCGCTCGTGCGTGCGTGCTTGGTCATTATCACGAGTAAACATCTGTTTTGCTAATTTCATCGCTGACCAGACAACGGATTGTGATGCAACGCTCTGCGATCAGTGATAGCCAGACCCGCCGAATATTTACGCAAGCTCGCGCTTTTCTACATAGGCGTGTCGTTGAAAACGCGCAACTCGGAATATTATCAACTGAATTTTGTCACTTGGTAATACATCATACAAATTTTTCTGACTAATAAAATAACATACGTAAGCAGTTGACACAACATATCACACTATACAATCGTGTCATCTTTTTAAATTCGTAATAAATCGCGAGGTGATTATAACATTTTCAGATACCTATTAAATAAAAATTCCAAAGAGAGACAAGAATGTACGTTGGGTTAAATAAACCCAATTCCGACCCAAGACCCGAGCCATCCTCAATTCCCGGAGCGAACCCCGAACCGAAACGCAACACCTTTCGCCAATTAAAACCTTAGCCCTGATTACCAAGGCGGTCGAACATGAAACCGCACGATCTCGAATTACAGGCAAGTAACAAAATCAACGTAGAACATCCTCCCCGCGGCCGTTCGATCCTCTCCGAAACGGAGTGGAACTGCATTCTTCCCGATTCGGTTCGAATCGGGCGAATTTTCATCCACGAAACGCGATACACAGACGGACCGTTGGACGCGCAGCAGGTAGAAAATCGTATCGATTTCGAGTGTGATTCATGTGTGCGAGTCGCGAGAGCTCGTGCCAGGGAAATGCAAATTGCATAGAGACCGAGCCACGGACTTTTTTCACGCTGGTGTAAATATGAACTCGTCCATCGACTCTGTCCTCGCGTCTGCATCATCGGTTATGCCGCGTTCTGATGCAACCTGTACCGGGTGTTTCAGGAAATTCGACCTTCGTGCCGAGGTCTCGCGGATGAAACGGACGTCGAGTTTTCTTGAGAAATATCGCTCGAGGATTGCAACAGTTTAAATTATACAACACTGTTCGACGCTAGTACAAATTTATATCTATTTGCTAAAATTTGGCAAATTTATATTTACCAGCAAGTCGTATAAATAAAAATTTATTACGAATAATAGAGAAAGAGAACTTTTTTGAATTATTAAGCGATAAACTTGAACTAGAAACTGCTAATTCCAAGTGATGTACGTATAGTTTTGCTTCGTACGGTTCAAACGGTCACAATCGCTCCAACGAAAACAATGGACATAATCGAATCAATGAATTAACGCGACACGTCTAGAAGCACATATTTCATTGCAAGTAACGCCTCGTTCAGGGAACCGGGCAATTAATCTACGGAAAGTAATGGCCACGTTCTTTTTTTTACGTAGTTTCTTTCTTTTTGCACGTCAGCCCACCGCTAATTACATTTTTCCAATTACTCTTCGCTCTTTGCAAACCCCGTTGTTTTCTTTTCCAACCCTTTTTCTCCAAGCGAAACACACGTTATCTTGTTTCGCGCGCATAACAAACGAGCCGCAGGCCCTGCTGCTCGCGTTCTCCTCGTGAATCATAATCGGGCTAATCGCGCTGGTTACCGTAGTGCCTTATCGTTGCGTCAGAAAAGTCGCTGATTTCATCGCTGCAATTGTAACTTCGCCGATATTGCGACGAAACGCGCCGCTCCGAGAGACCGGAATACGTCATATCTACGGAATATAGGGAATTATTATCGTACCCGGAGAATCCTCTGTCGCTGCGCTATCTACCGTTCCACGGGATTAATCGTATGATACTGGATTTAATCCCCCAGATGTGATTTCGACGAGGTGATGAATCGATTTATGCGTATGATTCCGGGCTGTTCTCGCAGGGCGTGATTGTCGAAATTCTTTCCGCTTTCGTTTCGATGAAACGTTTGGTTCTCGTTCTCTTTCTATAATTTAAAAACGCACGATAATTCGTAATTCAACGATAACATTATAGTTGCTGATAAATGTCACAATTTAATTTGTAATTTCTAAGTATCAATGACACTAATTTTTTTTTTGTTTCTAATTTCAATTTTTTTTCTTTTTCGTAAAAATTACCGTGATCTTACTGAAAAGACACGAGTTTAGATGTTATTGTTTTATCAAGAAAATCATATACATATACATCGAATTATTGAAGCCTGTGTGATTTAAAAAAGAAAGTTCGTCACACGTTGGAAAATTTCACAAAATCGCGGAGACTTGGGAAATGAAAGCTGAACGAAGGAAAGTTCTTAGAATTTCGCAATTATGCAGATTGAGTGAAAAGAAATAGCAAAAAAAAAAAAAAATGCAAACGATATGTCACATTCGTGACAACGTGTTGGTGCGTTTTTGACGAGCCTAAATGGTTTAACTTTGTATTTGACGCATTTTAGCATATTCGAGTGAATTTTTTTTTTCTCGCAGTCCTAAAGACGCCCGGAGTTGACGCGAACACCGACAGTTTAACAATAAGAAACAAACACTGCTTGGAATTTTAATTAACGCGTCAACGAGAAGACGAACAAGACCTAACCCAACTGACATCAGTGCGTCCCTTCTCAAGACAGAACAACGGACCCTTTTTCTCGGCCAACTTTTCCTCGCGGTTCATCGACAAAGACCCCCCGGCCCCTCCTTCTTAAATCTAATCTCGTTGTCGACAAAAGACCTCTTTCTTAAAGAAACGCGGGCTGAATCCCGCGGCGACCAGTAGCCACGACGACATAATCTCAAAGCGTCCACCAGCAGAATCCTCTTTTTTCAGCGGGAAAGCGAACCAAGCGAAACGAAGCTGGCCCCGGTGAAATGAATTCTCGAATCGATTATTGCTCCGCGGAGAGAATCGCTTTACAATCGCGGCGCAGAGGCAGGGACTTCTCGAGCAGGGGGCACGATAGCTCAGACGCGGAAGCGAGTACACGGTGGCCATGCAACGTCAATCTGTCCAACGTGTTGCCCGTGTTTTTGCTAATAATTCAACAGAGCTCGAATCAATCCGGCCCATCGATTTGTATTTATACCAGTACAACGACAAGATAAAATAATTTCCCCGCTGGATGCCGAGGAAATTTTGAATTTGAACGAATTGGGAGAATTTTCAGACTGGTCAATTGGTCAGATTGTCAATTTTTTCAATTAAATTACACGAAATGAATTTAATTTAATTTTTCTTTTTTTTTTTTTTTTTTTTTTAAATATCAGTGGAATAGACGTACGTCAAAATGCAATGTTTTAGCAATTCCCAAGAAATTGATTTCCCTCTAAATTCACTGAATATACATCTTCAAACTTCGAATTAATTCTCCATAGAGATACGAGCGACGAAGGACGCGGAAAGTGGCGATAGTAAAAGACTATTTTAACTAAAGCGTTTTCGTAACCGATTGTAAACTGTTATTGGACGGCAGTAAAAACGCGGTTCACGAGTTATCGTGGAATAGCTACAGCGCAAAATACAGTGTGACTCACGGTCAAGTTAAGTGATTCAAGAAGCGGCGGCCGCTCGATTTTCGAGACAATCGAAAGCCTCGCGTTTCCGATCGGTTTAGCTAATTCTAAACTTTGCACTTTGCAATTTAATTTTAATTTTCGAACTTTAAGCGACAAACTTGGAATGAAAGTGAGAAAGTATTTTCTTTTTTCTTTCTTGGAGAAAAATTTGTAGATTTCTGGAAATTGAGATTCTGTATTAGAAATTTATGACGGAATCAAATTTCCTGAAGAAACTTGAGACAACACAGTGTCGGAAATAAAATTCGTAATAAAGTTTTATAGTTTTATAGTTATGTAAGCTAGATTTTTATTAAGCCCCTCGAATTGATAATTGTATTGAGATAAAGCATTTTCATAGTTCTATGAAAAAGATTATGAATCTTAATCTAACCAATCTAAGAGGAAGACAAAACGTGTTATGTTTTACTGAAGCAAAAGTTTTTAATGGGAAGCGCGAGAAAATAATATTAATAACAAGATTTCAACAGAATACCGCCAACCATTCAGTTACGAGTGAACGAGACGATTCATTTCCTGTAGCATGCTACAATTTCCATTTAAAGATCGCAAGAAGAAACTTATTTGAATTTTATGACACCGTGACAACGATCTCTAAATGCGACGTTTTAAAAATTAAAATGTACGTATTTTTAGAAGTCAATGTACACTGGTTTGAAATATATTGTAGCAAAAATTTTTTAAACAATAATAATGATCCCTAATTGCGCAATAATACCAATTAAGAATTAAATATATATATATATATACTCATACAAAAGTCAAAGACACACTATTTTAAATAGTGCGCACAAATAATTCCAATCTCGAGTTGAGAACATTTTACATACAAAAATATTAGTGTAAAAGAAATCTGAAGCGAAATGACCGAGTTTGTCCTCTATACGTAGCTTTCTCAAAACGATTCTAACGGTGAAATAAAAACCAAGGTCAGCAGAGTAACGAACGCCTAAAAACAAACCAACAACATGTGACCCATGTGGCTTGGGTTCGAGCTAACAGACGTTTCGTATTACCGCCTAAATTCTTGGACAGAGAGTGTAGCAGCCTACTAATCATCAATTCAGTTCTAACGGTGCCCAGAGACAATCGTCATAATTTACGATTCTGGCTCGTAGTTGAATCTCCTCTGTTTTCTCTCTTTCACTCTCCCGGGGCAAGCGTCGAGAGAGCGTCCCCGCAGCGGAAGACCGTTGTGTCGCGACCTCTTACATCGAATCCATCTCGCTTTCCAGGAAAACCCTCAATGAACTCGGCCGTTCATTGGCTAGACGCGAGAAACAACGCTCTAATAGGCTGAGAAAATAGTCCGAGCGCGTGGAATTTGCGATCACGCAGTTTGGTAATTGTGACTTGGCTTTTCGACGAGCAGGTGCGTTATTTTGAATTTTATGTTAGTTTGAAAGTCAGACGTGTTGATACTGCAACGATCGGTGACGTTACTCGTTTGATTAAATTAAAAAAATATATACTTGGGAAATATATACTTTTCAGATTAAAATTTTTCGGGTTGTATTAACAGGCTTATACTACGGCTTAGCTATTTATCAGGCTTCTAAAGCATGTAGGAACCCCCTCTTATTGAGTCTCACATTTCTAAATTGACGATACTTTGAAACTAACGATTAGACTGCGGATTTTTATACAATTTCGTACAAAGAAACGTATGAAGAAATTTTGAGAACCAGGAATTTGTCGCGTTTGTTCAAAAAAAAAAAAAAATTATAAGCAACGCTTATTTTGGATATACGGGAATTTACTTGAACGATACTCGGTTCTACATCGCTACTTTTCGTAGTCTTAATCGCGACGATCGTAAAGCATTTCCGTTTCCATCGCGAAAAATTATGTAACACGATAGTTTACATAACACGCGGAGCAAATACGCGTTGGCATCTGGCGACGAATTTGTCGATTAAACGGGGTCAATGTGTTCTGACGGGCAAAGGAAAAGCTGGAACGCTATAACGAAGAAAAGTTCGGAACTGAGGGGAGACGTCCAACGACGAAATTTCCCGACAACGTTTGCGAGCTTTCTAATAATACTATGCCCGAGACGATCGATCGAAGGCCGAAATAGAAGGGGCGAGAATCTCTTTTCGAGAGGAAAACACGTTTGTTTAGGAGTATTTGAATTGGCCAGCGATGGCCGATCGTTCGACATTGTTGTGGTTGCGAGATTTTCAGAAAAACCTTCGCCGTGAACTTCACTGTGGCACGATCGAAATAGACCACGGTGAAGTTTAATTGTCGTTTCAACAATATCAAGAACTCTATTACGTAAAGTACACGATTTATACGAGGCTTCTAATTTTGGAACTCGTTTGGTAATACGCGTATACAATTTATTAGATGATGTTTCCTTGAGATTAGTTTTTAGAATACGTTAGAAAGGTTCAGCTGGCAAAATAAATACGGACCGGAAGCCTGAGATTCTGTACGAGTTGCTCGTTTCAACCTGTACTTTGCGTACAAAATTCCACAACATTGGTCAGAGACAAATACAAAATATGAATTGAAATTGAGAAATCTAACCTGACGCTAAACTGTGATTATCAATGATTATCTTGATCAACCTAATTCATAATGGTCTCACACTAGGTCACGAATGTCAATGAGACGTGGAACAAAAAAAGAAAAGAACGAAATTCGGCACGTGTCAACGCACAATTTCTCATCAAACCTCATCAAACCTCATCAAACCGCGGTGAAGAAGCTTCACGGCGACTTCACCTTGAGCAGTCGATCCTAGGCTCGATCGATGCTCTAAAAATTCGACAGCGAAACATCGATCCAGCGTTCCCATTAAGCGTTACGATATTCTTACCGAGGCAGTCGTAGCGTCGCCAATATACGACAATCGTCGAACAAAGACTGCCTGGCCGACCAACAGAGACGGAGAGACAGCTCGAACGCGCGATAGAACCTATCCGCCTAACTCGCTCCATCCAACAACTCCATCCCTACCACAGACGCTTCCTAGTCGTGCGAGTAAACAAACTCGTTTGACGAATCGAAATCCCGCGCGCGTCATCGAGGCCAGGGATGAAGAAACTGTTTGAGAACGGTATCTCCGTGTCGGAGAACGACGCGATTCGCGTCTGTATCGGTATATCGAGAATAGACGCGTTTGGCTTGTTCGCGGAGCGTTGCGCCATCCGACGTTTAAGAACGGCGTAGAAGAACCGCTCGAAGAACTGAGAAAAGCTAAGGGAGAACGAGTGGAAGAGGCACACGGTGACAACCACTGGCCCCCGGTTGCCCTTGCACTTCCAACAACAATCGTGCGTCGATCAAGCGCGGTCGGTTACCAAGTGTGTTACTTGCCTACTGCATTGTTTCGATCGAATGTTCCTTCCGGCTGCTACTATACGTACGTATAGTGATATATCCGCCTCTCGCTCGGCCCCGTTCGCCGCATCCTTCCTCCTTCTTTTTCGTGCTCTATCACCGCGACGCGCACAAAACCACGGCTCTACATCTTCGCACTTCGATCCTGACCGCGTTACAAGGCCGCTCTCTGTCTTCTTCTAATCACTTTCACGGAACGCGCGCCCCTACGCCGCGCTCGGTCGGTATCATTGCTCCCTGTATTCGCCGCGCACCGACGTGCCTTGACACCGACTGAAGGATCACGTACACGCGAGCGCCGAAAAAACCGTGATATTTCCGTGTATGCACACACTTGCGGAGGCATATAGGATGCACGTACAAAGGAACACGTACGTAGACGTGTCTACGGAGGACACGCGTTCGATCTATCTCTCTGTGACAACGACCTTGATCTCGAATTCACGCTCTATCGTTCTCTCTCTCTCTCTCTCTCTCTCTCTCTCTGTCTGTCTGTCTATCTTTCTCGCGTCGACATTCTCTCTCTGATCCCCGACAGATAGGGACAAGGAACAAGTGGGCGCCTACGAACGGAGTTTTCCTTCGATGCAGTAACAATTAGGTGGTTCGAGCAAGGAAACTCACACGGGTGCACGGGACGACGCATCGCGGGATGTCCCACACACTCACGCACACGCATTCGTGCTTGTGGCCGCACGCATACACGTACCAGCCAGAGAATCGGTCCCTTCTCCCACGAAACGGAACGGAACGGAACATCCCTCTTCGTTTCGTTTCACACTCACCTCTGTCTCTCTTACTATCTACCTATTTCTCTCCTACTCGAGTCTCGTTACTCTCTTCCTCCCCTGGTCGCACTCACTCGCGGTATATACAACACACAACGTTAGCGAACGAGGAACCGGACGAATTAAACCGAACAGGGCCCGTGTCTCGAACAGGGGGTATTTCGTAACACGGCCCTTTTCTTTATCTCGACTTACAAGTGACTGAGAATCGTTGTCGCGATGTGTGTTTAGTATCGGCGCTCCGTGCGATGCCGTAGGGTTTCGTTGACCCCCCACGACACACGACACACTGGCCAGTCGAAGACGAAGAAGAAGAAGAAGAAGAAGAAGAGGAAGAAGAAGCGACACCCGTCTCTCTTGTATATGTTTGGAGAAAGAAAGAGCGCAAGGAAGAGAAAGAAGTGTATGAAGAGAAAAGGATCCACTCGCCTGAACAGTGTTGCGTCCGAGGAGCCGTGGTAGCAACTGCCCGCAGTAATAGTCGTCAGCTGATTTCGACTGGCTGGCTGGCTGGGCAGTCAAGCCGTTGCTGAGGGGCGAGAGCCGAGGTACAACATCACGGTGGGGGTGGCCGAGTGGTGGGGAGGGCTTTTAAAGCGATATCAGGGCCGTATCATCGTACTACACCTCCACCTCTCGCATCGATCCTCTCCTCTCTTTCCTTCTCTCTGTCTCGCGAATCTTATCCGAATCTGGAAAATCCCGACGATCCGACGTTTTCGAAGATCATTCCGACTTTATCTGGCAATCATTCGGCTACATAAATTTGCCAGTTCGTTCTAGCGATTTAATAATCCAGCCACGCTTCATTTTGTGGACAAATCTATCTACCAGGGACGTTCGTTCGATACGCGATGCCACTTTTTTTTTTTTTCTTTGGAAGGGACACGGAGATCGGAAATCGCGTGGGGTGTAAGAAGCACGAAATCGAAAGAACCGCAAATACAGGAAGTGGAAAATCAATGAACGGCTCCGTGACTTCGTTGCTGGCAGTGCGAGCCACTCGTATAAAATATGTAAGCGCGGTGATAATGTAATGCTTAACTCGTCGTTATTTATACAACGCGAGATATAGAACCTGGAATCACCTTCAATGAGGAAACCCGGGTTCTATGATGTCCATCCTGAAATTTAATCGTGCAATTGTTAAGAAAATTCAATGAACAGAGGAATCGCAGGGAGGACAAACGCAAAACGTGTATTTCGGGTGATTTTTATTTTTACGCTGACCTTCATCTTGACCGTTGAGAATTCACACCCGGACACGTGCAAGGCAACTTTGGCAACATTCAATGACGCAACGGAGATCTTTCGTAATTTAACGTAAGACGGCACGTATTTTTATAAACGAAGAGGTATCTTCCAAGAACCGAAGCGAAGAACTCGACGAGGGGCCTGACGGCTCATTGATTCGGCGGTGAAAACAAATCGGTGGTGGGAGAACGCTCAGCTGGGCGAACAGCTGCTGGTTGCTGTTGGGACACTTGGAAAACTTCCTTTTTACCTGCTCTGCCTTCTAGGTATTTCCCTTCATTCCGTGAAAAATTGTAGCCGTATCTTATTTTTGAAACTAAAAATCTACCTGGGTTCGACCGTTTTGCTAGGAAAAATTGACAAACAACGGTCCTTTTCCGTTACTTAGAAACAAAATAATAGCTCGTAGCGACATCGCGTCGCCTGCAATGGCAAGATGGCATCATATGTAGCAGTGTTTCTCAAAATGAAGTGACAAAAAAAATCGATAGCCGAAACGTCAAATCCTCCTGGCTACTCGTATCTTTCACTCTTGTTTTTCCTTTCTTTCGATTCGAACGATAAGCCTGTCAGAAATTTCGTTGGTTGCTATTATTAGGTTAGGTTTTTGCATCTCGTTTAGGTGTTTTACATTGTAAATGTTCAACGTAGCTGTCAAATACACATGCAAACTTCTACCCTTTGTCATTTTAAATCACAAAAATTCTATGAGAAGCACAGGTCTATAGTCTGGAGATAGTGTAGGTCCTTCCTACGTACCTAGATTATATCTAGTCAATAAAATCTTCGCGTACCACTGTAGATATCCAACGGAAAAGAATGCTGTAATAATTTCTTTAAAAATCGAATGGTTTCGTGTAACGTTTGCTTGTTGAATCAAGAGAGCTATTCGTAAATCAAACGTAATCTTATCATTGTTTACGAATGAGAGGAAGAGGTTATGGAGACATGCGCGCGCTGCTATTACGCGCTGCTAGGTATGTACGCGGACGTGCGTATGACGGAATTGACGAAAAATTAAAACGAGAGTGGCGTCTGAGGATGGAATAAAAATGGATTTTATGGAGTGAATGAAACGAGATTGGAATACCACTGTTGAACAGTGGCATACTGGCGGTGGACGGGACGCCTGCGCGAGTCAGCCCTGTCAATACTGTTTGGGGGATTCCTCCGTTTCCCTGTTGGATTGATACGAGTCAATGCACGGCAGTAACCAACCGTACATGAGAAACTTTTTGTTTTCTACGACCTAGTATCGCATATACTCCACTTTTGGCATTGATTTCTGGAAACCCTCGTGCACTCGAAAAATAAGTCACCCCTTTGACTTATCTCATCTTCTGTTTTTTTTTTTTTTTTTTTTGTCCAAATTTTACTTTGTTGCCGGTTTTTCGAAGAAATTTTTATCATCAACTTAGTTTTTGATGGGCTATATTGTTAATTTTTAACCAGAGTGGTGGGAAAACAATCAGCTAAGTAAGTTCGAAATACATTGAACGAGTCTCACATACTTTCCAATTATTCAACGTGAAATTTTGGAAGTGCGTGAACAAATCTATGGCTCAACCTTTTCAAATAGATTTCTCATTACTAACTCTTAATACCTTCATCTGATATATTACTGATGTATCAGACAAATCCGAAATCTATCAATTGCACGATTTATTTGTTTTTGTCTTAATTACCAGTTGATTTTTAACAAGAGTAATTAGAGACAAAAAAATTTCATTTGGAAAAGATGCATTTGAAACACGCGGAAAAAAATTAATGGATTTTTAATGTTCCGTTACGAGATATATGTATATGCAGGAAGATAATTGAACGGTAGGGAAGCACGAAAATAAAGTTACGATAAAAATGCAAAGGGGAAACTTATTCGGATATTTTGTTTTTTTTAATGGAAAAGTTGCTAATGCAATATCGAGTTGTAAATAGCGTTTGGTCGAATGAAAAAATGCCAATAATTTGAGAATATTATTTTCGAAGTGCGAGAAGATTTCAAGAATTTGGCAGTGCAAATAATTTGTACGGCGAAAAATAGAGAAATATATTACGGGTCATAAGTTGGTGATGATTCACAAAGGTGAATGTAAATATAATTATGACAGTCTAATCTCGTTACAATATTAATATTTCAAAATGTTTCGTATACATATTATATTGCGTATAAACAGAATATTTGTCAACAATAAATGCGAGCATAAGAACTGAATTGCCCTTTGGCATATTCTTTGTATCATGAGCACTGACGTCTGCATTTTGGCATCTATCATCATGCATAAATTATAATTTAGCATTTGCTACGAATTTACATCATGATGAAATAGTTTTACTATGTTGGGAACAAGAATAGAAACACGAACGAAATTTTATCAGAGAAAATTTATCTATGTGATAAATTAATCATTGATTTGAAAGCTTGATAAGCTTTTTAAGAGTCTTGGAAAGTTTCTTTCAAGCTACAAAAAATTCTGACGTCATGTTAACATTACTAATCTCTCTTCCCTTTTTTTATTTTTTTAAAATTACTATCACTGTCTCAGTCGTAAGCAACATTTATTGCAATAAATTTGATAATAGTCTCTATCCTTTCGTCCAAAGTTTATTCGTGTATTACATAGGACAGGTTCCATGAAACCGGTTACGATTGTAATTAATTTTTTCAATCATTTCACAATTTCCATTGTCATAAACTATCGACTCGGTTTAGCAATAACAAGAAATGTAAAAAATTAACTTGTAAAACGTATACAGTATATCTTTAATCATAATTACAAATAAGTACAAAAATGGTATTTAAAAAATGAATCTGATTTTCTTAAAGGTAAGTATTAGTGCGTGTTCTGTAACATTTCTAACTTTTCCATAAAATTCTTCACTTTTTCTTTATCAACTTTATTTTCCCAAGTTCCACCAACTTTAAAATGTGATCCAACAATTATCGCGTCAGATGTTAAATAGTCTTTTATATTGTCTTTTGTAATACCAGAGCCAATAAGAACAGGTATTTCAGTGGTCTGTTTAATCTCTACACAGTGTGAATTTTTTTTTTTTCGTTACAATTTTTCTATAGTAATTACGATATGTAAAATAAGAAAAATACCTGTAAATTCTGAGACACTAGCTGGATCACCGGTGGCAGCCCCTGTCAGTATTATTCCATCGGCTAAAAAAAATTTTGCTGCTTTTACTGCCTCTGATAAACTAACATCAGAAGTGATTGCATGTGAACTGTAGAAACAAAATGTCATGATTCTTACATTAGAGACTGTGAAAAAGTCAAGCAAGAAACAAGCACCCCTTTTCAAGTATATTAATAGATCACCTATGCTTCTTTTTAATATCAGCAAAAATAAGAATATCATCTGCGTCAATCTGTTTTCTGTATCTCAACAAAGTGCCAGCACATGCATCCGTAAAGCCCTCATCTGCAATATGAGAGAAAACAAATCCTTCTGCTCTGATAAATTGAAAATTTGCTGCCTTTGCCACAGCTATTGCTTCTTTGTTACATCCAGCTAAAATCTATTTCATTCTGCTTTATTTCACAGATTTCTTCTCTGTATCATTTTATGTAATAAGTTCTTTGATTTGTACCTGTATACCACAAGGTATATTTTCAGGTAATATTTTTCTGATTTCTGTGCAAATCCTGGTCATCATTGTTGTAATTTCAGGTGTTAAATCTTTGGGCCTTACATATGGAATGTCATGCATATTTTCCACTAAGACACCATCCTTAAATGTAAATTATAAACCACATTTATAAACCACAAGATTAACAGCAGATGTCTTGCGTAATTAAACTCACTATATTACATTCACTATAAATTACTGCTTCTTTTATTGCATTGCTTATAATTTGTTTGGTATTTCCATTGTATGAAGGTGTTCCTAAAAAGTGTTACTTCAGTAATTAATAATAGTCATGACTTGATGATGTTCAAAAATAATTATCAAATGAAACGCAGGTCATTTATTGTTAAAGAGATATTTTTCAAAAACATATTTTTGCTAGATATTATTAATCTATTGTCACTGTGAAAAACAATGTTATTTACAACTGATACTTTCTCCTTGTACCAAGAATGATAAAACCATTAATAAATAATCTTTATTCAGTAGTGACTTTTTAGTTTTACCAATTCCCAACAATTATAGCAATATTTTGGATGCTTTATGTACAAAAAGAACTCATTGTGTTTTTTATCAACTTCAATTTTATATATTTTTATGTATGACGAAAATTTTATACCAGGCAATGAACCAACGTGTATCATTCCAATTACAGAGCATCTTCTCTTCCTAAAAAGTTTGTAAAATCGTGACATTTTCGCAAAAGAGACAGTACTATTCTAAATTCACTCTGAATGATCTCAATTTAATTGCAAATTTACAATCGAACTGTAACTGTACATTGAATCCGAGTAACTGTACTTCGCACTTTAACAACGAAATTTTGATTGAATAATCAGCTGTTTCGTATCGAGAGCATTGTTCCTGTCTTTCTTGCGTATTTAAGGACAGAAAGAAACAGAAAGAAGGCTTGTAACAGCTGATTTATATAAATATCGTGCGATTTAATGTTTTGTATTTTTCTTTATACTTGCATCATATATTTTCTTGGAAAAATACTTTGATTATTTGAGGAAGTTCAGAGATAACTATATATTTATGAAGTTCAGAAGAAATTAATATTAGACTCATTTTTAATGGTTTGAATTTAGGTTATTCCTCGTAATCGATGTTTGAATTCCATGCAAATTATAATTAGTTTTAAGGAATAGATATTTGATCGCTTTTCAATCATAATCATCAGAAGATATATTTAATTTCAAGAACATTATATCTTAAAGATAGAAATAAAAAGAACTGTAGTATCGACCGTGCAAAGAATCAATGCAGAGATGAAATCAATTGTTTTTTATGCATTCTACAATTTAAAATTTAGAAACCATATCATAGATTAGATATAAAATAGAATTTTATGGAATATCACACGCTTTTATTACATCTTTTGTATAAAAGGGTTTACTGTTTTTCATAATTATATTTAATAAAATGCAGTCAAAAGAAACAACAGTATTTGCGGAACATAAGAAAAGGATAAAACATATAGCATAGACTAGGATATCGATATGGTAAAAAACCATCAAGTGTCACATCTTTCCTATACCTGGTCTATGGCCTTTACCATAGATCTTGTCATAGACGAGGTATATGAATAGACATTGCATCTTACGGACTATCGTGGCCCGTGATCTGAAATACCGACATACTAAAAAAAATCACTGATTTTTTAGCGCACTCTACGTATAAACAACGGTGAGTTAGAGAACTAAAATAATTCTCATCACTAGTAGTGCTGTGGCACAGACGAAGTACATGAATAGACATCGCATACAATGTATTTTTTCGGCCCACGACCTTTGGGGGCTCGAGACTTCCTTACACTTTTTCGTGTCACATTCTGCCGTACCGATTCAGGCAAGTTTTGCACTGCAGCACTAGATCACTGACGATCTCGTCTGTGTCTGTGATGATCTTGTTTATGCGTATCCTCAGCCGATAACATTGAAATTCGATACAGATTTTCGCTTGATATGATGAATTGAGTATTAGTATATATGAATTAACGCTATTTCATATACCATAAACTACTATTACTTGAAATTACTATTGCGAAATTTTCAGAAAATCTATGAAAGTAATTTTGAGTAATATTTGAATAATAATTACGAATGATATTAATTATAATAATTATAATTACATATATACTTTTTATATTAGATTTTTGCATTATGAAAAATATAATTTTCATTTTTTTCTCCAAAAATGAAACTTGAAAATACATCTCTTGTGTTTTCAAGCAACGTAAATATAGAACAATACATTTTTCTGCGAAATGCAAAATCAAAGAATATATTTCTTGTAGTTTCAACAATATTCCGATAGTCCATTCAAATTAACCATCTCAACAATTTAAATAAATTTACCAATAAAATAAAACATTCTATTTCATTCTTATATATCTTTTGCAAGATTAAAAAATACGTTTCTCACATTTTCAAACTTCTAATCTCACCAATATTCCCATAGTTTAGATAAATTTACTCGTCATAAAATAAAACAAATTATTTTATTCCTTCGTAAATTCCGCCGTTCACCCAAATGACCTTAACACTTCTATTCTTCTAAATGAAACTCTCAATATTCAGATTCGTTCCACTCGTCGAACGACGGTTACCGTCCTTTAAAAGTCGCCGATTGCCTCGTTCCAATTTTTCCTCTTCAATTTCCTTCAATTTTCGTCCTTGCCCTTTCACCTCTCTCAACGTGACACTCCCTTTCCCAGTTTTATCCACCTGTTAAACGAAACTGTTTCAGAAGGGTTGTGTACCCTCCCTCGGATATTCATTTTGACATGCGTTCCGCGTTCCCTATGTGTTCCCAAGCGGCACGCGCGCATTTCTTCCGTCAGTCTGGCTCGGTCCCTCAGGCGAGAGTGTTTCGCCAATCGCGCGTTTATAATTCGCTCGATTAAACATCGTTGTAACAATCGAAATCAATATTTGCAAATATTTTCAATTGAAGATAAACGTAGAAAGTTGAAGTTGGAGAAGTGAATGTGAAATTGAAGGCTCGGTTAATCGTTAGTCTATCACATCGAAATTGCTAAAATCAGGAATTCGATTGTTGTCGATTATTTGTGGAGAATCGACTGTGTTTATCGTTTATCGATTTTACCAATTTCTGGTAATGGAACAATTGTCCTCGAGGAGTATTAGAGAGTGGAAACTCGATTATTATCGATTCCAAATTTGTGATTAATGTATCGGTTATACCGAACAATTAAATTAAATTTTTCTTTATAATTAAAAAAAAAAAAAAAAAAGTTAAAAATTTTCAACTCCAAGATTTTCAGTCCGACTTAAATTTCAAGGTCCGGTAATTCAACCAAAGTAAAATAAAAATTCAACGTTCCGAATCCTACTCTGTCAAAATAAACTCGGAGGGCTTGAAACGACTGAATCAAAAATCTAACCGACCCAATCTCTCGTAACGGTGCTCGAAAAACTTTTTCAACGCGATAACAAATAAAAATATCTTCGTTTGAAAAAAAAAAAAAAAAAAAAAAAAAGGGAAAGCAAAAATAGTGGAATAGCGGCGAGATTTGCAGAGTTACATTCGGATCCCCGTAGTGTTGTTTGCAGTTTGAGTGTCGATCAACAAGTAGCCTGGTGTATATAGGAGGCGATATCGCGGTGCACAGTTTGGGATTCGAGTACTGTAAAGTGGTCCAGGTTAGTGCATGGTTCTCCACGCAGCGAGAAGTGACAGGAACGTAATTAATCCTGGAGCTTCTGCTGGTCTTCTTCTGGCCGTATGAGTGACGTGTCGACGAGGCCGTGGTCGAGTAACTGCGACTGACAATCGACCAGGATATACCGATAATCGATTGTGTGTTTACATGACCCTATTGACTTTCATTATCGTGTTCTCCAACTGATAATAATTGGTTCACGCGTTTGGACGTTAATAATAAGGAGAATTTCGAGACCTCTCTCCTGGATCCCAAGATGCTTAGAGTCTGTTGAAATGGTCCCAGAGCTAACACTGATGAAGAAGAAGCTACAGGCACTTTTGGAATTAATCGAAGTGTGATTCTTTGGACAAATTAATTTGGAAGAATCAATTTAGAGAAACAACGAAGAGTTACAATCCGTGGAAGGTGGTTTCAGACTTAGGACCATGACAGAGAGCAAGCACAAACTCTTTCAAACACACTCAAATTAGTTGGAGTGTGACTTTTGGGAAACATGCCTCGAAACCCAAGATCAACGGCATAAAGAAGGTAGCAATTCCTTTGAGACTAATTGGATCGATTTTTGGAAATGAGACTCAAATTTCCAATTAACCCACGAGACAGGGAATTACTCCGAGAATAGATGAGTCCAGAGTGCGTTACGACGGAACCTTATGTTTGAGGAAATTGTGTGGGCGTTTTAAATTTGGCAAAGCACCGACAACCTGGAAATCGAGTGGGCGGTTTGGATTATCGAACTGTGCAGATGGTTCCACTCAGTCGAAGTAGCGGCCTTAACATTGGCATTGGGTCACGCTGCTTCTGATTAAGAGGACATTGACGAATTTGCAGCAAACCACAGATTTCATAACCGCGAGCGCCGAGCTTTCTTAGCGCTAATTTGATATACGACGATTGAATTTAACGAATCACATTAATCTCTGTGCTTACTGATCTGAAATTTCACGAAAGGAGAATATTAAACGAATGGTTATTAATTGCCTAATCAGTCGAGGGATCGGGATAATTGGTTCCAAGGAGCTTTGTTAATTTAAATAATCAATCCGCTTTGTTAATTCAGATCTCGTGAAATTGGCTTTGATAGACGTTTCTAATCACAAATTCGGATTCTCATTTGATATTCAAGTCCAAACTTAAACACGTATAATATCAAACTCATCAATATTTACAAATTAGCAAATTGTCAAATTTAATCTAAAACCTGGCACGAGATTTTTGCCTAAAGACACAAAATCCCAACAAACTGAAAATTAAATCAGCGACGCGTCTCGAACCATCACGGGACAGATCGAAGTCTAATTAAAAATTACTCGAGATTTCTAGATTTCCAAAGAAAGAATTTGCGTACCTAGTGCGTCTGAAATCCATCCGAAATTATACACAAACACTATCGGAATCAAATCACCAATGTTCGCACAAGTCACGCCGACATTCCTTCGAATTAATCACGGGATCGTAACTTTGTCCAAGGTATCGGTTCCAAGTCAAACAGTTAAACAGTAGAATCCGACGAAGTATCGAGCAGGAAGGGTCTATCGATCACAGCCCACCTGTGGATCTCGAAATTCAAGGTTCCAACGATCAACGAGGGTACAATCGAGACGTTCGTGACTTGGAATCGCGTCGCCTCTTCGCTAGGGGAAGAGATCCTATTAGGATCGAGAGCTTTGCCAATCCTCGTGAAAGAAAGAATGCAGCAAGCGAGAAGATTGCGATTGCCCGGAGGGGCGTACGGCCTGAATGGCGGGAAAACGTGGGAACGTCGGTGAGACTCGCCAGATTTTCCGGGACTGTTTCATAGGAATTGAGATGTAATCAGGTGGATTCGCGAGTGGAAGAAGAAGAGACACCATAGCCCCAGGGTATAAGAAATCCTGGCGTTGTGGAAGCTGTGAATAAGGGTCTAACACACTGGCAGTGACGTCGATGCACATCTGCGCGCGAATATTCGCGTGGGCATGGGACTTTATTGCCGGCAGCACCGCATACCCGATGCAGCACGTAAGTATCGTTGCACGATCGTTTTCATTCTTCGAGGGCTGTTGATCTTGGATCTGGACGTTTGAGAGAGACGCCTTTATCTGGTTGTCGAGAAGATGAGAGAATGTTTGTCTAGTCTATATTTGCCGTCTGACAGTTTCACGTACTGTGATTGTTCTTTGTTGACATAACTAATCTTCGATGATTGAGACTTTGGATATGAGTTTCGAGTAGAATAGGTTGTTCAGCAGTTTAGAATAGCGTTAGCGATTTAAATTGATAATTAAAATTTTCGCAAAACATATTTTGGTGCAACGAGGCATTCATGTAATATTTTGCGACTGCTTTATAGCTGAATACCGCCATACTTTGAGTTGCATAAATAAATTTGTCCCGATTAAGCTTTTTAAATACGTTAAAATAGCTACTGGAGGTGAAGTGCTTTTCAATTATAAAGCGATCGTAGCTACAAACTCAGAAGCCAAGGAGTTTCTAGTTACGATATCCAACAGAGTTTCAAAATGCTTTAATGGCTAAAGGTCGCAGCTTTGCTATTTGCCACTCGCAAGTTTTTTCCTTTTTTTCATTTTTTATCTAATTACGCAAGAGTACGTTGCAAAGAAATCTTCAGAAATGTGCGTTACTTAAAATAAATTGTTTCGATACAAAATCAATCAATCTCAAGTGCATCACTAAAAGTCGTGTATTTCTATATTCTATGGAAGCTACTTATCTGAATGTAAAGCAAGATCAATCGAACGTCTACGTTGAGTCGAAAAGAAAAGCGCAGTCGTGGATTTTTTTTCATTTTCTAAATAATCATTCTAATGAAAGTGAGCAATTACTAAATTGGTTCCAATACAAACTAGAAGTGTGTAGTCTCAGTTCAACGGCGATACTAGCGCCACTCGTGTATTAACTACTGATGCACTTTGGTAATAACACATGAATTCATACATCTCATTTGTGGTAATAATCACTTTTTATCGATAAAGTTCAAGATTTTCGACTTTTTCAGAACCGAATGTTGTTTGGGTTATTTTCTTGCGTTAATCAATAACAAAATAAAATTACACAGTAACATAATGAATAAATAATTAGCTTCCCCAAAAATAACTGTATAATCTGGCAAACTTCTAATTTTGCAACATTTAATTGCCAATTCATATTGACAGTTTATCCGTACGATTCTTACTATTTATTGTTTATTTTTATCTGTTACGATTACTCCAACTTTCATCAACTATGAAGTCATCTTTTTAATAGATCATAATCATTCAGTAATCTAAGGATAATCATCATCATGACTGTCTTCATCTTTTACCAACTCTTTGTTCGTTTCTAATTTCAAAATTCCTCATCTATTCCTGCATTAGTTTGTGAAACCTGTAATTTCCTAATTCTGCTAAAAGGCACCTCCGAGCTGAATATAGTTAAAATATCAGCGAGAAACTTCGTTTCCACCATTTCCCAGCATCGATTCTTCCAAGTAGCTTTATTATTAATAAAAAATAGAAGAAAAAGGAGAGGCTGTCGCGGGAGAAGAGGTACGCGCGACTTTTTATCGAATAGCCCAGCAAAATAACAGCATTGACCGATCGATCGCGTTCGTTTTTTCTTATTCGACGCTAGCCAACTGGAACTGTTGCTCACTTATGCATTTTTCACGCTTGTCATGGTGCTTCGCACTGCGAGAAAAAAAAAAAGAAGAAAAAAGAAGTTTTCTTCCAGCTCGTTCCAACAATCTGTTACACGTGCTCCAATGGAACAGAGAACGAATCTGGACGCGGTTTTCTTTTGTTTCGTTACTGGACTTCTCGCGTTTGCTCAAATGGCAAAGGGTCGCAACGATCGTGGTCATAATGTTGCTGAACGTATAACAATAAGTTATCTACTAGCGATACGAAGCTCAATACGAGTTGCTCAGAATCCACACTGATCTACTTGGAGTAAATTAAATTCAACAAAAGAAAAGAACGTTAGAAACATTACTCTTTAAAGATTTACATTATTCACATAATCTTCTTTCTGCTAATTGTAAGATACTTGTGAAAAATTACTTGCACTTTTTTTGAACAGTGATTATGTCATTTTGAAACGAAACTGAAAAATTCATAAAATCAGTTTGGCTTCGTTTCATGGGTTTCGAATATTTATGCAAAATCATATTTTTATAAATAGAATTAAAAAAGTATTAAATATAATAAGCAGTATACTTTAGTATTTTGTATTTTACATCATTTTTATTTTCTAAATTACGTACTGAATTTTTCCGATTTGAGACAAACGTGGCCTTTGTCCCAAGACTTTTATGCAGGGGGGTACTTAAATCCATCACTGGCTCTTAGCCAGCTGAAATACGTCAGGCAAAGAAACCAGTGTGACTTTCGTACTTCGTTCTGATCAATTAATTACTCGGATGAATGTTGTACTTCCATTCGTGAAATTCCACACTTTCGGCCGTGGATCCTAATTAGACGATCGTGAAAGTTCCTCGAGCTTTTGGGAATTTCGGTTCCAAGAAGAGGACGCTTAATTAGATCTTTCGACCGTTAGAGGGTCGAATGGATCCGTGAATGGTGTAATACGAATCTAACGAGATTGTACAATTCCGAGAATAACGAGGACTTTCGAATATATCCTGTGGTTCAATTTAATTTTCCGAAGTAATTGGAGATTCTTTTTCTCGAGAGAACGAAGATCTGTACGAAAGTACCTGAATATTTATAGAATTTCATTTCATTCATCGAGAATTATAATTACATATGAAAATCTATTTCCGCTGTTTCGTTTCATTATATTTCCATCTCTGCACTTTGCATAAATGTATAAAACGCCAGTAGATTTATTAGCAAAGAAAGAAAATATAAATTCTGTCAAATATTTTTTGTAAACTGTGTAACACACGAACAAACTTGATTATTTTTTTTACTTTTTTCTTTTTGCATGTCGGACAAATGTGACTTCCATGTGCTTTCAAAGCTTTCAACCAATTAAAAGTCATTGTTAAAGTGGTTTTATCCAGTTACCGATTCATTTTATTTCGTGCTCCATCGAGGCAAGTAAGCAGATTTCATTATCCACTAATTCTGCTTCTATCCGGTTATGCGATTAAATTGCGAAGTATCAAGAGATCATACTAGTTACACGAAAAATTTCTATAGTATTCATTTTATTTCCATTTTCTAATTTAATTGCCCTACTCCTGCCGAAAGATCAGCTTTGAATAGAGATTCTGCCTGCGTTACCGCAATATAATTACTCGTTCCAGAAATATACACTCGTCAAACTGAATCCCCTAAGTTCGATAATAACCCGATTGTTCTCGCGTATTTCTAACAAGCAGCACCATTCGATTCAACCTGATTTTCACACATAATACCTTACACTATCAGACAATAACCGATTCAATTCGGAGAATCAGTGGTCAAATTGAGATTGCATAATTCAAGGAATGTTTTGTCTACTAATGTCTTTGTCTAGAAAGTGATTTTCGTAATCCAGGATCCAAAGTACTGATTTTCAACAGGAATTAGATTTTTCTGTTCGTAATTGTACGGATACTCTATTTATTTCAATTGCTATCTTACTTTTTTTGACTACTAAATTATTCACCAATTATTAGTAATTTGTTGCAAATATTTATCGATGAATTTATTGCTTAAATCAGCATCGTATTTGCTATTTAAACAAATTTAATTTTTCATTCAAATTAGTGTCTCACTTCTTTTCAAATTTCAAGCGTAAACGCTGAGTCAACGGCCGGGTAACTAGCGCCACCATAGTGCTTAACTCCAAACGGTCGTTTCACACGATCTTAAGATCCATCGTCAAGGATCTGATTTTAATTCTCTCCCATAATAAACCAAGTGAACGGAGTTAAACATCCTTGTTCTTCCAACCCTCGTCTCTGTGAAATTTATGTCAGCCATACAAACTTGCACCGTACTTTAAGAGTTGCCCATAATTTTGGATAAACTCTGGCCAACGAAGATTATTACTCGTTAAGGTTAACGATCGTTACTTATGGTTTCGTGCACGTGCACGATACAAAATAATTTCGTTTAAGGAAAATTACAATTCTGCAAACAATTTCCTCGATAAAAATTTCCTCCTCCTTAAAATTTTTAGTCGATATTTAACTGAGAAAATATTCCGAAAGCTACGATTTTTTTCTTTTTTATTTTGAATTCATTTTTCTATTCTTCTTTTCGTCTAAAAAGCGAATAGTAAATCGGTGGTTTGAGTGGCGAAGAACTGTCTGATAAATCTCTTTTTCAATTGTAATTAATTCCCTTCCCGGCCGAATGGAAATAAACAAAATTACACCGGCTCAGATCTGATATACCAGAAGATGAAATATTTTACAACTAAAGCGTATTCGCCGACGGCGAGCCGGAGTGAAACCTTGATTAAGGGACTCGTTATTTGCACACAAAACGTACAATTCACGTGGGGATTATTAAGTAAGTTCACGGCAGAGAAATATGAAGAAAAACGAAGCTGAATTACCTGCTTAAATGACCTACTCATTCAACGATTTAACTATATTAAAATCATACTTCTCGGGAAATTTTTCTCCAGCTGTTGAAACGATGCCTAAATACAATTTCGTTTGTTTCAATTCAGGAGAGACATAAGGTTTTTTGTCTATTTCTTGACAGATAGTCGACGAAGAAAGTAGTTTATAATAATATTGTTAAAATTATTAATTATTATTACTTAGCGAATAACAAAATTCTTTTGCAATATTAAACTTAGTAAAGTGTAATTTATTTCGAGAAGAGTTTATAGGAAAAGTGACAAAAGAGAGTAATAATCCATTTTAACAAAAATCGCTTTTTTAATATCGAAATACTGTCTTGGAGGCGTTCGTTTGAAAAATGATCAAAAATTTAAAATATTAGCAGACATCACGGAAATTGCTTTAAAAATGCTGAAACGAAAGAGAAACTTTAGTCAATCAATTTATCGTATTTAAACACGAGAATTATAATTAAATGTTTTTATTCAAGCTCGCTCCCGCTAAAAAAAAAGAAAAAGAAAAAGAACTGGAGATTGTTAAAAAGTTTCGAGCGTGTTCAAATTTTATCCATGTAATCGTCACATTCCACAACAGTTCCAATAACATTTTTTTATACTAATTTCTCCATTCTGTTATTCAGAAAATTAGGACTCTCTTGCAAGATGCGAGAGTTCTTCGACTGGTCCTTTTCTTTTTTCTTTTAAATTCTAGAGAAAGTTTCACATGTTTTCAATTAAGAGACCGAGGAATCGCGGAAGAATTCAATTTTCGTCGACCGACTCGACAACCCGGTCGGAATTGTTAAATGTCCTCTAAATTATTTGACACGTGCCTCAACTTTCCGCCCTGGCCGAAATGCCAAAGTTTGAACAGCGCGGCTACATCAAAAGTTACGTGTTGCGCTGAAAATTTTGCGCCTGAATTATCTACAGTAGAAAAGTGGAACAGAGAAACGAGAAAAACAGTTGCCCTCTTAAAATTAAATTAGCTCCAAATGTCGCGACGTAAACTGGAATTTTTTTGGCGAGTTCTCCTCAATTCTAGAAAATGAAATCGCAAAAGAGCGAATATAATTTAATGATTGCTAAATAAAACATTTTTGATTTAATAATTGTCGCGTCAATATTGCGTTTAACGAAAATTTAAAAAATATATGGCAAGCCTGTCGACGTGATTTGACAAAAATTTTGAAAAAGCCCTCCGACGAAATTTGAAACTCTCTTTCGTTCGAAGAGCAGTCATCGTTCACTTGCTTCAATATTGTTTATTACAAATTAAATCGTATTCGCGATTGTTGCCATTTTCAACAGGCGTTGATTTTTCTTTGCTACGCTTGCTTCACTTTCGAGATGTTTCTTTTCTCCCCCAATAATCTTCCCAACGGATAACTGTTTCAGAAATTTTTCAAACAATTCTTCCCTCTGAAATTGAATTTTCAATTCTTTTTTCGATCCTCCAACGAATATTCCCAAGACAATGCTTCGCTATTAAGAGGATTACTTTAAAGTTCTAAAGAATTGTAAAATAATTTCTTCCTGTAAATTCCTTTCTCGCAATTTCCTCGTCCCTCGAGTTCAATTTCGCCCAAACGACGAATAAGTAAGAATAAACGATAAATCTCTAATTTCGATATTTAATTTGCATCGATATTGTCAGAAACACGAATTTGCGTAAAAATTCGCGATCTAATTACCAAGTTGTTCCAGTCTGCTCGTCGTTTCCACTTGGTGGCTCGGGAACGAAAATTCTGTCGACGTATACCACCGTGGTTGGTCATCTTGGTTAATTCACGAACGAGAAACCCATCGGTAGGCCATTGCGTTCCGTTAAGGTTGCGAGAAAGGCAGAGGTTGGAGAGACAACACTTGGGCACGGTCCTCGTAATTAGATTCTCGACTAATGAATAACGTCAGATGAAAATAATTGCTGCCAGCCACCGATAGACACTACCTAGCTCTATTATGCGTGCTAGGCATTATGTGTTCCCGTGGCAACTTCCACTGGATGCTATCTCAACTGGTCATCTTAACTAGCAATTAACCGAAGTAATTTTGTTCGCTCGATGATCAGTATAATAATAATAATAATTTGGAGTTTATTACCTACTGTTATAATTTTATTTACTTTTGTAATACGTTGTTTGAACAAGAATTTTCAATATCATTTTCAATTTCAGCGAAGTGACTTATGAATAATTTAATATTGTTTTAAATTACGGCTACATATATATATATATATATATTAATATATATATAATATATATATATCAGTATATCATATGTATATATTACTGATCAGTGTATCAGTGTATCATATTATATATATATATAATATATGTATCAGTATATCAGTATATCAGTGTATCATATTATATATATTGCTGATATTAATATTACAGTACAATATGAACGACACATTACAATTTTAATTTTTAATTTTTTCTTCACACTCTAATTTCTGTTCTAGCATTTTCACTTTTCACTTTCGATTTTACGACCGACTGTACTGTGACAAACTCGTTTCACAGTGACTTCGCACATTGTGTGCAACGCGGGTGAATCGTAGCGAGAAATGGTATCGATTCACAGGAAGCGGTAGACGAGACGAATCCTTTCCCATTTCTTTGATATCTCTGCGTCATCGCGTAGACACGAGAGGAGTTTACGGAAACTTCTCTTTTTGCTCTTATCGATCATAAAATGGACTGCCTTTTTTTTGGCTTTTTTCTTCAGAAAAAGAAATCACATCTTTTTTTACGATCGTTAGAAATCGATTTTCTTTTTACGAGAACTATAGGAACGTAATGATCGAAGAATAAATATCACAGAGTGAGAAAAATTAAATACAAATGAAGAAAATTTTTTGTAACAGGTAATGAAATCGCAGATTTGCGTAATCCCTGGATTTAATTCTAAAGTTTTGTAACGAAAATTCGGAATTTTACAACATTCCATAGAGAGAGATTATTCTCACATATTTATTAACATCGATATTAATTTATTCATTTTATTTATTCATATTTTATACATCTCACGCATTAATTTATTTCCAATTTATATTAATTGCCCTAACACTGTTTTAGAAGAATTTCCATTTTCCCCATATTAATCTCAAATTCCAGGTTTCTCCTTTCTTCCAGTATAAATTCCACTCGTTTCACCTAGGGACCCCTAGGAATTCCACTATTTTCTATCAAACCCCGAAAATTCGAATATCCCAACGTTTTATCATAAAATCCTCGAAAATTCCACTACCAACCAATAAGTATCTCATTTTCCGAATACTTACAATACTACTCCGTACTACAGAGCACTAGTACCGGGCATTCCAGATTGTCATTGGCGAATTTTCTGCAAAGAGGAATTCCATCGTCGACATTTGGACAGCAGAAAGGTCAAGGGCGGGAGTCAAATTCGAAATCGATTCAATTAGCCGACATTACGCTCAATGATCGAGAAGTAAAGGGAACTGGGAATTCTCTGCAAGCTGTAATCCTTTGAACTTTGGCGTTTCTAGAGCTCTTTCAGCCCGACATCACGTCACAGCGCACGTTTCTTACATTTTTTCTCTGTCCTTTTGTTCATATCATTAGAGTAACAAGCCATCTCATCTCGTAATAAACGAAACATTCATTTAGCAAAAAACTGCAGACTTGTACCCGAATACGATTCGTCTCACTGAAAGGCCCAGAAGCAACTGTTCCGACTAGGAAATGAAGACGACTTTTTTGCCATAAGATTTTATTGATACGCAAACATTTGAATCGATACGAAACAAATTACAGGCGCGATCGCTCAGTACCAGACAACGCCACTCCTACTCGAGGTCTACGCCACGCCCCCTCACGAATCACGTGACCCAAATCAACCAATCGCTAATTTTCGTTGCATTAGCGTTGCACCTGAAGAGGCCTCGCTAAAATCACTTTCAGTGATAAAATGTACCGAACATTTACAAAAAATTTTCTTCATCGATACATATACATTAATATATACGTGTGTTGTAGTTTCTCATTTTGAAATTCGATGTATTTTCAAATTTCTGAATATTCCATTCAGAAGGTGAAGAACACTTGATTAATTAAATACACGAGTTAAGATTAAAGCACAATCCTTTTTTAAAACGAACATGCACTCGTATATGTATATTTATATTACATTAGTAATCAAGTCAAGTTTCGTGATAGTAAGTTAGTAAAATTTCAAACAATGGAAAAAAATTTTTAAAAATTTAGTAAAACAAATTTACAAAGTTAAAAATTTTCGCACGACGAAATATATGAGATATGTCTGTAAAAGCTTTTCCCCCAAGTATCCGCTTACTTCTGCGAGTATATTCGGACAGAATACTTATGGAGCAACTCGATATTTGCGGTGGGAAATTTCACCTTGATCCTGAATTAAAGGAACTTAAAATGGAGTAACACGTGGACCATTACGATACACGTCGACTGAATCATTGGTTTCCTTGGAATTTTCGACAGAAGACGGAGTTTTACGCTATTTTCTTAGCAATGGATTTTTTTTTTTTAATTAATTTCATTCGACCCGCGTTTAAAAACGAGTTAATTAAAAAGCGGACGTTATTCTGCGTTAAACAGACACGATGAAATTAATTAACGCGTCACTCGGTTAATCAACGAACAACTGTGTGAATTTGTTGCATCTTTGACTGCCCTCGCTTCTGCGACAGTTGAGAATTAATTTTGCGTGAATCGTTTGAAATTTTCCCTCCGAAATTTTTGCAGAATGTCACGCGACGTTGAAAGATCCAAGAAGACAACGTTAAAGCGCGAAGAGATGCGAGAAGAATACGAAGAAGTCATGATGCTCGTAAATTACAAAAGGAGTAATAAAATAAAGTACAGAATAAGAGTGGAAAATTGGATTCTTTGAAAAGCGAGGAGAAATTTATTTCAGTATGACATTACATTATGTGAAATAATAATACCTTGGAAAAATTTCTCTAAATGTAGTTTCATATCTACTACTGTAACATTAAGTTATAATTACAATACAAAGAACGAAATACCAAATTCCTCGAGGATCAAAAGAAAAAAAAAAAAAAAAAGAGTAATTTCTTGCCTAGTATATAATTAACGTTAATTAATTTTTAATTAAAACGATTCCGTGTTTCACAAGATTAAAATACGAAGGGTCAGGCTTAACGCGGTATCTCAAAGAAATCCAACAAGGTAGGAATATTAAACGAGTGGAAGACGAGCAAATAAAAAGAAGATAAATTCTGTTCCCCGCTTTCCCGAGGGTGGATTTTATTTTTTATTAAAAAAAAGAGAGAAACATACGTACGCAATGAATAGTCGAAATCAATGAACGTCGAAATTGTTATAATTTTATAAAAAGAAGTTTAACATCTCAGCTTGACGTTCAAAATGACGTCAAACTTTTTCGTCGTAAAGAGGAAACCTCAATCTTTAAATCTATTGTAGATTCAGCAATAAAGAAATTCTAATACCGTGACAATTTATGGCATTTTCAAGAAGAAAAGTATCTTCGCTTACCCACTCACTTGGAATAAAATAAACGATACACTCCGAAAGTAGAGTAGACTTTTGAATTTTAAAATGAGCCGAGGCTTGTTGTTTCAGGCAATTTCCTTTTTACAGAATTGTAAAGTTTCGATACTCGGTATTCGAATGTTAATGGAAATCGCTGTATATATAGAAGGGATAAAATAAAATACGCGGGAAATGAAAGAAGCGTGAAACTGAAACGGAAATTGTTTACTCGGCAAACGGTAAAGGGATGAAAACAAGTTCTCGAGGTGTCAGGACGATCTTCCCCGAGGATTCTCTCTCTCTCGTTTTAATTACAGAAAATTCATATAAATAAAACGCACGCGGCGAAAAGAAGAAAGAGAGAACAACGCGTACTGCCCGCGCCGGGAGGTACTTTCAAGAGTGGAAAACATTTAACAGAATCGTGATCAAAGTGGCGCACGAGGCAAGTAGAAAACTCCTTCAATCGAAATTCATTCCACCGAGTCGCGAGAACGCTGGATCGACCTTGCACGTAAATTAAGTTTGATAGCGTGCTGTGTGTTATTATTAAACGATTATATTCTCCTTACTGTTCGCGAGTCTTATTGTTCGTGATTTGCTTGGGATCTATATTCAGTGTGAAGGAGATGGAGCCACCAGAGTGACTTTACACAATCAATTTCTAATTCTTCGTGCAAGTTCTGAAGACGCACGTTTAAATGATTTTTTTCTCTCAAATGACAATTTATGGACGTTTGTACGAACATTTTATTGCATTAAAAATTGTACAAAAGAATGTTTAACTTGGCAATTTTTTTTTGTTTAAATTAAAAATACGAATACTCTAACAACACCAATATTATATTTGTTCGCGAGAGTTTTGGTTTGCCGGAACCCGGGCCCTCGACCGGGGTTGTGGCGTAGAGCCAACTCCCAGAGCACATTCGTGGTGTGAGGACAACTCTCCCGAACGCGTGCGAGACGTCTTTGCCTCTCCAAGAAAAGGTGAACCGAGGTTACCTCTGTGCGTTCCTCGACCTAGGATTCCAGAATCGGTTCAAGTTCCCAGCAATTAGGTTTAGGTGCCCACCCATATCTCAGCGTGCGATTAAAACATACAGTCCACACATCAACTAAAACCTCGCCACGCTACTCACGCGCGCTAACAATATTCCGTACGAAAGGATGTACTATATTCGATATTTTAATGTTGCACCAATGCTACACACAGCTGTGTAAATAATTAAAGATTCATTGAATTTTGCTAAATAGTCATTCTTTGCAATAATGAAATGATAATGATAATGAGAACCTCGCACTTAGTGAAATACACAATACGAATGTGTTTCCAAAGAGATCTAATTACTCGATTAAATCCAATTTATTTGATCAATGCAAAATGTCTCTGCTCAATCCCCTAATAGCAAACGTACTGTCAACTGCAAATATCAATAATATTACGGCCATGCATACGCAATTCACTGGGTATTTAACTATAATTAATACCATCAGTAGTACGACACTGGTAGCAAAGATTGATGTGCCTGACCATAGCAAACCTATTCTACTGCGACAGCCTATTCGTTCGTTGATAAAATACTACACATATATATTCCCCTTACCCGTTTAGTCAACGCAACCTTTCCCCCTGGTACACCTCACCAGATTAAAAACTATGCTGAGTCTCGCTTTTATGTTTTCCATGGGAAACTGCTACGACCAGAGTTTCTGCCCCTTCCTGCATTCCTCTCTCTTTATCTTACTCCACTCTTTTTGTCCTTTATCGAATTTTTACCGAGTAGAAGTACTAGTGGAAGTACTTTTAACGAGTACACAATTCGTAACGAAATACCAGGTTCCTCGGATCTAGGTAAATTGATTGCACCGCTTCTACCTCGTTCCTTTGATATTGTATATTCCTTTGGTATTATAAACAGGTTGCCAAGGAAATATCGATAGAAATGAAAGAAAACAGAAACGGAAGAAAAAACGGGAGAGAGGAGGGTTTTTCAAAGTAAATTATTCCAGTGGACTTGACGTATGCTAGTGCGATAAAGTATTATTGCTTCAATTCCTGAAAAATGAATTCCCTTTGTGTGTCTATTCACATTCTATCTTCGAACTTCGTACAATTTGGCTGTTTGATTGTACCTGAAGTTCCTTTTCCCCCTTGTGGCGCCAGTTTTACTCGAAATTCGATGTTTTCGGGCTGCGAGAAAATGAAATTGGCCTGTCTGAATTTCGACACCTCGATAATTCCGGAAAACGAATTATAGAAATGAATTTTTCTAAATTCTTTGGAATTTGCTAAATTTTGACAGTCTAAGATAAAATTTGAAATATCGTAATAAAGAATTAAAAATTTAAGGATTGGAAGCGAAGAAAGTGAAAATTTTCCTAGCATTTCGAAAAATTAACTCGCATAATTCCATTTTTTAAATTATTTATTTCAATTATTTTAATTATTTTTGTTTTTTTCTTTCAATTTCTTCAATATAAGGTGTTGAAATTTCACTGTAATTTTATCTTGAATGTTATCAAAGTGTTGACTATTTGTTACACCGTTTTCTTTTTACTCGAATTTTCCTTTCTTCTGTCGGCGTAGGAAGGGTAAGAATGTTGGAAGGACGAGTGGACTTTGGAGTCGTGAGAAAGAGAGAGAGAGACTGCCTAGACTCATCATCAGTGGGACTGATGGCAGCGACCTCCTTTACTCCAACGCTTGTTGTTGCAACTATTCCGTTAGAGACTGGCCCGATACCACCCCCCTCATCCTAGCGGGGTTCCGCACACTGCTTGCTTAAACGTCGGAGATCGGTAGGACCTCGACGCTAGGCGTGCAGCCACTTGCGGCTTGTGCTAGTCAGTGTTCGAAGCTCGTAGTTGAGGAATTCTAGGCCGCTACACTTCTTTTTGAAATTAATGGATCCATTATAATGAACATTCTGATCGCTACTTTCGATAGACTGTGCCGTTAGTTCCTCGAGAGTCCAATAACGATCAAATGTTTCCCCATATTCAAACTTTATATTGCCCCCTTGTCACCATCGTATCTAACCACTGTTCCAAATATTGTATGCAATTTAAAAATAGAACTTCGCTATAAACCAATAAACTAATAAAGAAATTTTCAAAAATTGAACTTGAGAATACTGAACTTCAAATTTTTCAAAAAACCAAAAATCAATATTGTCGAGTTGAAGTTCTTGAAAAACTTTATCCGGAAGCTTTAATTTAAATTCAAAATCAAATTTCCTGTTTTGTAATTTTATATTAATCAAGGTTATCACCGATTAAATTTTCGGTATTTCCACGTAAACACCTTGCATTATGTTTATGATCAATATAAATTCTGTGGGGAACGTAACGAGGTCTCTGTTTTCGCCTACACGTTTCCCAAAGCATACTTTTACTCACGTACTCTATAAAGATGATGTCTTTACATTGAAATTTTATCGAGACAATTCTCTCTAAAGTTTTTAAATATTTAAGAAATTTTAATCTCGCTGTTTATTCTTATAATAATCACTGTGTCGTTCTAAAATGACTATGGAATGTAATTGGAGACTCGATATTAAAGTTATTACCTAATATAGTAATCGATAGCAGGTGTTGCTACTTTGGAAGAATCTTCTGCATGTTGAAACTAATCCATCATCGATATCGATATTTCATCGAGTCATCCTCCTTGTTATTTTAAAATAAAATTTAACAGGGGAAGATTGGAAACTTGTATCAAATAAAACATATTTTTTATAGAACGTAAAAGTTACTATTGTAATATAAATCAGTTATACACGACAATAATGTAGAAATATTAATAGCATATATTTTTTGTATGACTTTATGTTGGCTTTATAAGATGATGTTGAAGATCATTTTTATGGCAAATGGTTGAATTCATCTTAATTCAACTAGATAATATAAAAAAATATGTAGTATTCCATTTTTAAAAAAATTTCACACACCATCATGTTGCTAAAAAACAGTGCTACTTTTTCCTCTTCACACTCTGTATAATTAATTAAAAGGAATCTTTTTCAAGGATTCATAGAGTAAAGTTTTATATTTCTTAAAATGCTTTACTTCATTTTAGAAATTGAAATTCATTATTCTATACTATAAATTATACTGAGATTTTCTGTCAGATAATACAATTTCCAATAGACAAATACCCTAATATACTACAATTCTTTATGCAAATTTAAAATTCAGTTTATGTACATATTAATAAGTTCTTACACAATTCAAGAGCTCAAAGTATACTTCTTCATCAAAGTAAGATGCTCTATCAGAAATAATATACATTTAGAAACTGCAGTTATTAAAATAAAAAATGATATAATTATATACTGTATTTTCTATTTATGTTTTATTTTATCTATACTTTTCTATTGAAAGAGTATCTCAAGTTTAATTAATTATACATTTATAAATAGTAATAACGATAATATTATACATACATGCAATTATTCTTATGTAATTACAACTTCTTTGTATAATTATGATCTTCTGTCCATAAAATATTCATTAGAAGTTGTAGTTACCAGTTTGCTAAAATGGTACTTAAAAAAATTTGCAATCAACTGACACAAAATAATATATCATTCAGAATAAAAAGTTTCAAGTTGTTCATGATGAAAATAATCTATGAACATTCTAGATCTTTATTAAAATTTATTCTGACAAATTCTCGCAGTTAATTTTCAATTATTTGCCACTTTCAAATTATGAATCTTTTATAAAATCAATCTAACATTAAAAATATTGAACATTAAAAGAATGTACTTATCAATAAATTGAAAATAAAGAAAGTTTTCAATAGATAGTCAAAATTTCAAATCTTTTATGATTATCAGCATTAAACAAATCTACAAGTTAATTAATTATACTGATCTTTTAATTATTTGTTACTTTTAGAAAATCTACATAGACAACACTGTAAAATAACCAAAGTATTACACTTAAAAGAATGTATTTCTCGACACAGATTCTTATGCAAATTTACATATTTAAATATAAGATAAGTAGAATTGAAACAGAAATTCATTTTACCAAATTACATTGTATTTATAAATGCTTTGCACACTGTGTCTTTCCCACGAGCACATAAAAATTAGCAATCTATTTATCAATTAAATTTTTTATTTGCATCACTCACCGCCCTGCATCACTGGGAAACTACTCAGCGTTAAATTCTTGCTCTTTGGACAACATGCAAACGTATAACCTCTTCGCAACCATGTCAATCACGTGTCACTATAAAATTAAAGTAAAAACGAAATCTATAAAAAAATTACGCGTCGGTATATATATATTATAGAAAAACTTACGATAAATGCGAAGCAATGACAATAGTCCTTCTTTTCCCTCCTTTTTTTGATTCGACGCCATTATAGAGACACGCACGTTCTCCACGTAGCCACCGTTCTCCATCTCCAACCACAAACAAACGATTTTATTGTCGCTAATTCACGAGCACATTTTTTCAACATTTCTGCTCGTATAATCTTCTCGATATTTACGAAACTTTTTCTACAATTTTTTCCACTTCGAAACGAAGACGTACGTTACTTGATGACGTATGCTTACCCACAATGCTGTTGATTTTGCGATCGCCCAATAGAGATCAATAATTATCTATAGCTTGCGGCAGTTGCAATATGGCGCGGATACAAAGTGCATACGCGTATCGAACGGGGGAAGTATTTACCGTCGATCGAAGGAAATAATCAGGTATGAACTTTTTCGTTAAATCTTCCTTTATTGACATTTTCTATCGATTTTTGCTACTGCAATAGGGCTAATATGTTATATTGTGCCCAGTTTGAGGATATTTGTATCGCAGTTGAAAATCACTAGATTCGTATCAATATTTGAATATGGAAGCGCGACTGAATTGAAATATTGCGGTTTTCACTACTTCTCTGTCGTATTTTGGCATAAATGAAAAACTATTTTGTGGAGAACGAATTCGAATTTTGCTGTATGTATTTGAATTGGTGCTAACATATAACATATCATAACATATGTAATTTTATTGAAACAGTGGAATATTACGTACATTTTCTGTTGTCTCTCGCTACGAGAGAGAAAATATTTCGTTCAAAGTGACAGTCAGTAGATTCAAATCTGTATTCAAATAGTGAGAAGAATGTGCCTCTGTTGAACTATTTCGTCATTGATTTTGAAATTTCTTGTAGGAAATTATTTTATCAAGATTACAAAAAATGTTACTAGATTTAAACTTATATTGTCTAGTCACTAACGTATTATCGAAATATTCCTGTATAATATTCCATGTGTTATATGTTATATTGTATAAAAACGAAAATATTTTGTCACGAACAATTGTTATTAGACTGGAGAATTATAAACAGGAAAAAGTATTTTATTAAAATTGAGAAAGTCACTAGAGTCTAGTTATTATTTATAGATAACAAAATGTATAATTCATTTAAAATATTCCATGATTTTCACGCGTTCTTTTCTGTTATATCCTTTAAACAGAATAAAAAATATTTAAATTTATTAATATAGAATAATAACGCGTTTTAATCACTGGTGTTGAAAATTATTTATGAAACCTAATTTCATTCATAATCTGAAATATTCAGCCTTTGTTCATTATAAACCTTTGCTCATAAAAATTTGTTAGAGAAAATCCAGAGCAGCGAATGGAAGCAGAAATTAATAGCTTTGTGTATAATATACACGTGTGTATATTTCATAGTACCTAGTCATGCTTTAATTTCAATTTCCCGTTGCTTGAAGACAGATTTAATTAGCATTTATCAGTAATGAAACACGTGGTTTGTCATTATGGAACAATCAGATATCACGATTCTGCCTAGAATCCCTTTGTAGTAGCATCTCACATTGAGCTAGCAACATTTATTCGCAAATTATTTCAACTCCATTAATTTTGCGAATGTTTTTATTTGACATATACACACGTCGATACCAACG
The DNA here is from genome assembly GCA_030673865.1 of Melipona bicolor. NCBI lineage: Eukaryota > Metazoa > Arthropoda > Insecta > Hymenoptera > Apidae > Melipona > Melipona bicolor. Next base: position 2,195,508 of record JAHYIQ010000020.1, read on the forward strand.
ATTAATAAATACGAATATCAGTTGGTATCCGTCAGAAAAAGAGATAAAAAAAATTCAATTTGTAAAATTAACCAGCACGAATATTGGTATTTACAAATATTAACACGCGACAGAAAAAGAAATAAAAATAGTCAAGCATTGCTTCAATGTTATCTTGCCACAGTTATTAACTGTTAAATAATCGTCCAAGCTGGAAAATTTGATGTAAGCTAAAAAAAATGTTTCGCAAAGGGTTGCTTCGATTTTCCACGAAAATTGAATACGCTCTCTTGTTCGGTTGTAATTTATACGGAGCGTTTCAGGTGACGAGCACATCTTCATCCATAAACCACGAAATATAAGCGAACCTCTCGATTCTTTCCTTCTGATATTTTCTTTCTACGATCAATCTCCTGTTTCGAATCAGAAAACGCTTTCTTTGATCTATTCTAACTTCCTCTTCCTATTTTACGCTAAAAGCTTTTTGTCAGAAAATTCTCTCTGATCTTTAAAGTAATTCTATTTCGTTTTCACTGCTCTTTTAAAATTTTTCTAATTTAAGAGAACGACATTTTGTTGTCGCAATTAGAAAGAATTACCATTGAAAACGTTTCGTTTCTAATAATGTCTCGGCACCTCGATATCGACGAGCTTTTAACTTTTTAATCTCGTTGCAAATACGAATCAGGTTTAAATTTTAAAACAGCTTATTCAATCAGTTGTCCGACTATTAAAATTCGCTTCACGTTTTGAAACACTCCACGGACAAATGTTTCGAAAGACAGATTTTCAGCTTTAATTGAAAAACGGTGTTTCAATTTTCGTCTATTTGCGATCAGATTTTATTTGTAATACGTCGTTCTTTCTGCCCTGGCTGACGCGTTACGGCGATGCCAAATAACTTTTCCATCTCGGTAAATAAATTTTCTCAAGTTATTAAAAATATCCGATCATCCGGCAGTTTCGATTTCCCAGCTCGAAGGAGAAACTTTTTGGTAAACAAATTTCTCTGTCTAAACTCGGCGCGTCGAATAACATGTTGCAGAATTAAAAAAGACAAAAGGCTTGTAAAAAGTAAAATGTCAAACGGTTAATCGAGAGAGTCATCGGTTTAGAAGTTCGACAAAAGCTTTCACTGAAAAGAATTCATAGGTCGCTAATTCTATCTTGCTCGAGCTTTTACAGCTCGATCCCCGCGATTTCCGTCACTTTGAACTGCGTGAATTACGATTACGTTGTTTGTATTCGCTTTTTTTGATAACTTTGCCTGGCAATCTGAGCCAATTTCGTTTCTATCAACCACTGTCGACGACTTTGACATCGAATCCTTTCATTTCAATAAATAAATAAATTCAATAAATTCAACAAATGGTAAAGCGAACTTGTGGAATTCTGCGAGAATTTTGTAACATCAAATTGTTTTTTCGTTGCTACTTGGAAGCACCTTTCACGTCTCAAGTTGATGATTTTTGAAAAATCCTGATAAGTGAGCCCCGGGGGCATTCTCGAACTAGTTAGTCGCAAACTTACTAACAAATTCTCAAAATCGATTTCTCGATGTCGCCGGAGAAAGTTTCAACCCCAATTAAAAACAAAATTCATTTTCTTGGAGATACGTCGTCTGACTTTGCTCTCTCCTCGAGCAAACGAGTACGTAGCCTACCGTGAAATAAAAGTTGCTCCTGGCTTATCCTTCTTACAACGATCTTCGCCCTGTTGTCTAACAACTCGTTTCTCTTTTCTGTGGGCACAGTGATGTCGTTTAGGCTTCCTTACATTCCAAGTCTGTTCAGTCTGAATCGACCAGTTTCGTTCGTAAGTGTTAGGACAATAATAGGAATCAGAGGATATTTTGAAACTTCCGGTGAAACTGGAATCCAATGGTTTTTAAACCTTTTAATAATCTTGCCAGTCTCAACTCTTTTTTTTAAATTAAAATCTTCTTCGTTGAAGCAAGTCAATATTTAATTTATTAAATGAACGACCTGACGTTTTCAGTTTTTTGTACCGCTTCTGTTGAAGAAGCGAAAAAGATATGAATTGATTCCCTCTTCTCTGAATTCCGTAAGAAAATTATGAACGTCAGTTTACGATTATTAACTCATCAGGTACCTTTTGCAATATAATTTTCTTCCATATAAATTCTTCAATCTTCCTCAATTATCCGATCACGATGTATACTCATTTTGAAAAAAATGTGATTTGATATTTCTATGGTATGAAATTTGTGGCTCGTATAAACGCAGATTTCTGCTCGAACCGCCGGGGTATATTTGTCGGATAAACCAAGGCGTCGTCGTTAACCTATCGGAAGAAGTTTATTCGATCCAGCGTGATGGAATTTTTGGATGGGAGTTTGGTGTTACGCCGACAAGAGCGGGCTTTTCTAGTGAGATGGTTTGCAACTTCGGTTTGAGTTATGGCGCGCGAGTTTCTCAGGATTTTGCATGAGAAACGAATTTTTCCCCACGGAGCATCGTTTCCGGGGAACTTCGCCTCGGAAATTCTCCCTTTCCTCGAGAGAAATAATTGTTTTCATAAATTTTTATTCCAAAATCGTTGTTTCTTCTCGATTTAATTTTCGATCGTTTTATCTAGTTTTCCAATTCTGTTCACGAATCATGGAAACCCTTGATATATTTAATAAACGAAATAAAATTCTGTACTCTCGATCATTTTCAAAGGACATGAATTTTCAGAAATATCCACAGTCGTTAGTTTTAGAAACTTATATCACGAACATTATATAACGATCGTTGTCTTGCTATCTCAACGACGTAAGGTTACCGACAAGATCGGAAAAAGATTTTTCAGAAATTTAATTTGCTGTTTCTTCGTGTCTTTTTTTTGTTACGTAGTCCCCAGGAAGCTCATCCTGGAGAGCTGGCGACAAAGAGTCTCGAGCGCGGAACGAATTACCCGAAAACGCGAGGGAAGTCTTCAGGCTCGCGTCTCGTTAATTTCTTCCTTCCCCTTGCGCTCTGCTCTCTTGATTAAACTCGTAATTTTTAGCCAACAACCTGGCAGTCTTCTTGATCGATTCAAAGGACATTCACGAGCCTAAATCTTCTTCTCAGCGTGTTCCCTCGAATAAGAAAGACGCTCTGACTCTTTCTTTGCAGTGTCCATTATTTGACATAACATTCTCTTGTTTGAAGAAGAAAAATTACAAGCTCGAATAGAATCCAAAATCTTTTTAATATTCTTTGCTGCTTCTCGTGATCATTATTTGCGATGATACTCTTTCATTTGATCGTCACGTCGTCAAAGTAAAGTAGACACAGAGAAATTGGATTGAAGAAAAACCAGGAAAATGTTGTTCCCCCAACACTGAAAAAGGTACTTTGTTGTTAACACTTTGCAAAGAATTCTTTGTCTGTGTTCTTGTCGTTTGAAAGAAACGACAGTCGGAGTTTCGGCTGAGTTGGGAAACGTCTGGCCCAGAAACGTGGATCCCTTTCACGCTGTTTCTCGAAATTAAAGAAGACTCGAGAATTTCCTAGCGTTGTAAAGGACGTTTCGTTTATCCTTAATCCTGAGAACGGAAACGTTATATATAAAGTAAAGTCAGTCGAAACTATCCAATTATACACCTCTGACGAATAAATGTTCTCATTGCTCGTTTGCAAACCTGAACCTTGAACGCCGTTCGAATAACGAACTGAACGAATAGCACAAATAAATACACAACGCCGTCTGCAAATAAATCAGATAAACTTTAAACACAAATATTACACGGGTAAGTTATTCGCGACGTGTACAAACAATTGAAATCAGTCAAAGCAAATAAATGAAATAAATCAAATTTGGTTAACTCTGCCGAGCACGTTTCCAAGAGAATCCCTTTATAGACAGACCACCTCGCAGACTTAGCTCACGGATTTAGCAATCCTCGTTTGCCCGGGGCCACTTTCTTCCTCCCAAGTCGCTTTGAATTGTTCCACGCGGGCACAAGTTTACGTTCCAAGGCAATTAGACGAATAAATATTTGATAAAACGCGTCTTTTAGCAAAAAGCACGCCTGGATTCGAGGAAAGCGCCGCTTGCTCGTGGCGCGTTCTCACGATCGATATGCAATTAATGCTCGGTGTTCGCGGTGCAGCGAAGCCGACTGTTAATCAGGGATAGATATTTGTCGTCACGTCGAGACCGATACGACGAGAATGATATATTTATTCGAATTAGAAGATCAGCGCGTCAAAGGCCTGGGATAATTCTTGTTCCGAACACTCGGTAACAGGAATATTTTATAATAACACTAGTATATACTTTTATATACTATCTTTGATATCTCCAACATTCGGTAATTTTCTTGTTTTTGTCACTGAAAGTGATTTTAGTGGGAGTAACTCAGAAAATCAGGTATCTTTAGGTGCAACGCTAATGCAACGAAAATTAGCGGTTGGTTGATTTGGGTCACGTGATTCGCGAGGGGGCGTGGGGTAGACCTCGAGTAGGCGTGGCGTTGTTTTCTATCGATTCAAATGTTTGCCTGTCAATAAAATTTTATGGCAAAAAGTCGTCGAACAGTTGCTTCTGGACCTTTTTTTTTATACTCGTAGAAAATAAGATTTTCAAATTACACGCGTCTTTTCCCGATTCTTTGCTGTTTCATTTTCCCAATTGTTCGAACTTGAGATTTTCTCACAAAGATAAGTGTGCCAGAGAAATGGAGTTGATAGCAAGGAATCCCTCCACTTTGTCGAACGAATATGAAAAAGTTACAAAAGTTGATTCATTCTCTCTCCAAGACATCGTCTTTAATCCTTGAGAGGAGCGAGAAAAAAATATCGATGCTATCTTTGATTCGGAAATGGACGAACGCGGGCGCACACGGTGTGACATTTTCGATTTTCGAGTGGCAATTTGGTAGAACTGAAAACTGGTTATATTCTGATCAAAGATATGAGATTGGATGAGATCGTCGCTCATCTGCGCGAAACCTCGCACGTACGCTTTTCGATCACGTTATTAACGTTCTACGCGTGTCTCACAGGACGACGTAATCTTCCACTGACTAAATTAATCTTGCAGTTTTCGGCGAGTCTTGCCGAACAAAGTCATCACGGAGTGCTCGTTTCCACGTACAAAATTGCGATTCTATTTCCTAAGAACCCGCTGGGTTTTATTATTATTTAAATTTCCCTTTGTTTATCGGTCGGATGCAAATTCACATTTTTATAATTTAAAGGAGGGAACTCGGGCAGACGAGTGTTTTACTTACGTTAGTACAGTAAATATTGCATTTACGCATTCGGGTTTCAGGCGAATGTACGAAAATTATCGACCTACAAATATCCACACCGATAAATTGCAAATTCGCATAATTTAAAATTGACCTATTAAAAACTATTTATTATCATTTCTTGAAATGGAATATTCAACGATAAATAACGATATAAAAATAGACTTTGTATCTGAGATTATTTCTCAATAATGGTAAAAAAAGAAATCCGCAAGCGTGATCTTAAATTACGATCTTGCGCAAAAGTGATTTTTTTCAGCTACGTATTTTCGTTGGAAGATTTACTGGCTTTGATTATCCGTCCAACTTCTCGATTTTGTTGCATCGTTCGCAGGTAATGAGAAACTGTTGTATGTCTAATATAATGCATACCTAATTTATGTAAAACATCTCGTGCACTTTGACGCGTATCAAACTTGTCCAATATTAACACGGTCTCATGCTAATCTCCTTCTCATCAACTTATTATATCAACATTATTATATATTCAGCCAATTAAAAAGAAAAAAATTTCGAAAGCTTCGAATTGCAAACATTACTTCACGAGCTGCCGCGTTGCACAGTTGCGTTCCACGTTGAATTTTTAGCAAAAGTTTTTCGTTGCGTTTTTAATACGAGGAGCGAGTAGGTGTCCAGCAAAGTACCTTTTAACATTGGGAACTGTAATGCTCTTTCTGCGCTGAAATTACTTTTGAAACGTAATGATATCGTGTTCCTCTTTTGTATCTTATTACTCGTTACTTCTCGAAAACTAAGCAATTTTCATACAAAATCTACCTTTGTATTCTTACACGCGATTGTTATTTGTTATTATTCAATATTAAAATTACTGCCGAAGCGTCACAAAACGCCAATTAAATTCCAAATTTCATTCCAACTGGAAATATTCGCCTTACGAGAATTTAAAGGAAATTCTGGACAACTGTTCGAATCTAAAATACACATTGAACGAACTTTCACAGCGAGTAGATTTCAACGATCGTATTTGCTCTAAGCGGACGAAATAAATGATTAATTTCCCGGGGCTTCTTAACGAAAATGGGGCTTCAGCCCCGTTGGCGTGGAAGTTGGCGTTGTCCGAGGCACGATTTCACGTCTGAATTATTCCGCACCTTAGTGTCGGGAAATTAGTTTACCCCGGCTAAATCATTCAGCATCCAGCTCCCCTCCTTCCCCCTGGGGGCAAATTGGATTAGCCTCGGCTGTTAGCAGCAACGATTTTTGCAAGTCAAACGACTGAATTATTCAACCGAATGGAGTCGCGCAGCTTCTCGAAAGCGGAAACTCCGGCGCGGCGGGACGATTCAAACAGCAATTCGCCTTTACTCGAGAGCCGTTTCGTCGCCGATCGTGATTGAAAAGCACAGACGGTTGAGAAGTCGATAGTTTGTCAATAATTAGTCAACGGTCGATAATTTTGATGGGGGAAATCGGAACAATTTGAAATAATTACTTAAAAGCGATCACACGAGTACACGGAGAGATCTCTTTTGGCACGATTGGATCTTTAACGTTGGAAATTTCTGAAAAAATTATTTTAAAAACGATCACACAAGTACACAAAGAGATCTCTTTTGGCACGATTGTATCTGTAGCGGCCTAGGATTTCTCAACTACGAGTTTCGAATACTGACTAACACAAGCCGCAAGTGGCTGCGCGCCTAGCGTCGAGGTCCTACCGATCTCCGACGTTAAGCAAGCAGTGTGCGGAACACCGCTAGGAGGGGTGACCGACCATCCAGTTTAGCGGGGGTAGTTATAAAACAAGCGTCTGGGGTAAGGAGTTGTTGTTGCTACCATCAGCAGCCCCACTGGATGGTGAGTCTTTTAGGCAGTGACTCCGAGACGAAACGCAACCTTCGCTCTCTCTTTCACAATATCTCAAATCCTTCCCATGCATCCTTCTCATCTTTCACATCTTTCATTCCCGACAGATCTTCAACGTTGGAAATTTCTGAAAAAATTACTTAAAAACGAGATCACACGAGTACACGGAGAAGGTCTCTTTTCGCACGATTGGATCTTCAACGTTGGAAATTTCTGAAATAATTACTTAAAAACGATCACACAAGTACACGAAGAGAGATCTCTCTTGGCACGATTGGATCTTTAACGTTGGAAATTCCCCAACGTTGATGACGCGTCAAACGAGATCCGATAATATGGATTCCTATCGCGGGGGAATTTTCCCTTAGGCTTCGACAAAGGTGTCGGATTGCAAAGTGTCGGATTGCAAATTCCTCGATAATGGACTTTCGACGTTTATTCAATCGTAGAATCACGTTTCCAGCTGCCGGCGTACAGCCCGGCCAAATATCATCGTAGCTGCAGCTAACGCGCGAGACGAGTGCGTCGAAAGAGATTGCATCGATCGGCTGCTGAATAAATGTTTCGTTGTCGAATCAATATGTACGTTTTCCGTGCTGGGAAGTTTTCGCGCGTGCACTCGCGGAAGAATTTGAACGCGTTAATGTATTTTTCCGCACGTTCGATGTTCTTTGAACACCCCCCCCCCTCCCCCCTCCCCACGGGCAAAACGTTTCATTAGACCGGCTGTTTCGATCCATTTCTCCTCGGCGGAATTTTAATATCTAGTATTTATCGGTCTGTAGGAGGGGACGAGGAACGGTAAGAAAGAAGGAAATTTACGTAAACTCACAAATCATGAATTATATTAATAACGATGAATTATATTATCTCGTATGATGTTGTAATTTTAGAAAATTAATCGAGAATATATTGGACTGATATTGAAATATCGCAAAGCAGGTATTTATGCGACTCTCTACGATATTTACAATATCTATTCAGATTTCATTTCTTCGCCGTTTCACGTCGGATTTCTTGCGTTGAAGTGCAAACTTGCACGAAAATCTCTAGTTCGCCACTTGAAATATTGATATTGCACTCTGCGCTCGCTTCGAATTCTTTGGAGAAGGTGTATTATACACACGGTTTCTGTACAAACGGAAAAAAACTTAATGAAACTTCCGACGCGCCTTCCGACTTTTTCAATTTTTATTCGCTTGCCGCGCGTCCCGTCCGCCCCATCTATCCAATCTATCTATTATTCAAGAACGTTCCTCAACTTTTCCAATTCTCCCACTGTTACACTCGCTTTCTCCTTTTCCGCGAATTTCTCCGTCTCCCCTTGTCGCTTAATTTCGTTTCCCTCAGCGAGAGTCGTGGCGCCGCGTCGCTGGAAATTTTGTTTATTAATGCCCCCCAATTCTTCTCCCTTTTCTCCAAGTTGCCCCGATATTTCAATTTCCTCCTCCGAGCCGCCTCTATTTGTCTGGATTCTCTCCGGAATCGTTCGCGCTACTGCCAACTTTGCGTTTCGCTCGTACCTCTCTCTCTTTCTCTGACGTTCGTTCGATTTATTACGCGGTAATAACGGTTTTAATCGACGACAGATCTGAAGTTTCATTCGTCAAATCTCCCCGTTCTGGCAGTATTTGCGCGCGGAATTAGAGCGGAGAAATTTTTCAAGTTTCTTTCCAACTCGCAGCTGGTCCCTGGATACAATTAACACACTCGCGGTAACGAAGGATTAGTTTTTGCTGGAACGGCGACACGAGATCCGCAAAGTTTGGTTTTAAAAATGCTGGCGCGCTTTGTGCGCTCGAACCCGCTCTAATTGGAACGCAGATAAACTTTTTTCAACGGTCGCGCGCGAAAACAGATGTTTCTAGAGAACACTTTTTTCACCGACTTTTGACCGAGCGGTGATATTTCTTTCGGAAAGAAGAGAAATGTTTTCGACAATTTTGTATCGGAGCACCGAAAGTTGCGCGAATTCAGTGAAAATCCGCTTTTGAAGCGGAGAAACAGCTCGAACGGATTACACGTGCGATTAACATAAGTTGCGTGGGATTTTAACGGAGAAATGCCATGAATTTCCATCGAATGCGATTAATTCCACGAGAAAATATTGAAAGTCCCTAGAAAAAAAAGAAAACGAATTATAGATATAGAGGCGAGAAAATATTATCGCGATCGGTTTTCCAATAATTGCGAAAATATTTTTATACAAAATATTTTTATATTTTAGAATATCGGTTCCCTTCGAAGCCCAAAATCATAACTTTTTCCGCGATTTTAAATTTTCAAGATCCTCGAGATACCAGCCATTCTCGAAAAAGAATAAGTGATAACTATATCACAAAAAAAAAGAGAAAAAAAAGCGGTGAAAGTTCTTTTTTCATTAAAAGTTAGACAATAAAAGATTCAAAGTTTCACGACAGTTTTATAATTGAGTTTGTCACGTGCCGAACTAATCCACGCTTCGTATTTTATCACTTTATTTTCATTAATGATAGACTGTGTCGATAAAAAAAAAAAACAGTAAAAAAAAAGAAAGGAAATTATTTTAAATTCAAGTTTGAAATTTTTGAAATTTCAAATGGCACGTGCGTGTAGTTGCGTAATCGAGTCAAGTAAATTTTGGAATTATCGGATTCCTGGGTAGAACGAGAGCCGTGAGGTACGCAAGAATGGGATTGCAAAATCGGGCGGGGAGGGGGGTAGGCGCGGTGGCTTCGGTTTTGAATTCAACAGGCAGCAAGCAACGTTCCCGGCCAACGTTGCTCGCTGTGTGTTCCCAACGTTTTCGCATTTTTCTGTCCACCCACGCGGAGACGTATTGATTCAGCGAGTTCAGTCAACAGGTAGCCTACGCTTTCACCGCACCGCGTCGCACTGTGCTCCACACAGACAACCGATCTCTTCATCTCCGATATTTCCTGTGGCGTCACGACGTCCTCGCCGCTCTATCTCTCCCGCCGCGCAACTCTAGAAACTCGATTTCCACCAGACTTTCTGTTTCTCGTTCTCTAAATGCACGGACCAGGGGGGAAAAAATCGCGTTTTTTACCGCTCGTCGATGGCGATTTTCTTTCTCATCAGTCTCGTCGATTTCCTGCGAACTTTTTTTCTGGATTACCTCTGGACTCGAACTGAAGTTCGAAGGGGACTTGGCGAGGTAATTTGGAGAGGTGGTTCACGAGATTTGCTGAGTGCTGGACGCCCTTTTGCTAATCCTCTTTTTAATAATCTGCGAGTTTTTAAGAATTTTTAGCAATACTTTGCTGCACGTTTTTTTTAAAGATTCCAGTCGCGGAGTTTGTTCAGTTTATGGAAGTAACGTCTGTTGCATCAACTTTGTTTGCAACTTTTGCGAATTCCCTGGACTTTTGTAATCTCCTCCCCGGAATATCAATTTCTCGCAAACACGAAAATCTTAAAAATTCACGGGAAAATGTCAAAGATTAAGGTAAATATCTTGAAAAACTTGTATTACTATTTTCCATCAGTGAAAAAAGTGCAATTAAATCCAAAAAAAGAAACTGCACGACTTGTACCCCAGTACGATTCGTCTCACTGAAAGGCCCAAAAGCAACTGTTCTGACGACTTTTTTGCCATAAAATTTTATCGACAGGCAAACATTTGAATCGATAGAAAACAACGCCACGCCTACTCGAGGTCTACCCCACGCCCCCTCGCGAATCACGTGACCCAAATCAACCAATCGCTAATTTTCGTTGCATCAGCGTTGCACCTGAAGAGGCTCGATTTTCTGGGTTACCCCGCTAAAATCACTTTCAGCGATAAAAATGCACCAGTAATACAATCCCAATATATGTACAATTATAATACAATTAATGAGTCGTGCGAGATACAATTGAATTTCATGCGATTAAAATTACAAATTGAAATGATAATTCGAGTTGCATGTTGCTCGTTAAAAATTCACCGCGGCGGTCGTTTAATTATTTGCGAGTGGCACAAAATTGCGAAGTTGCGAATGTCGCCGGCCGAATCCAGTTGTCGAGCTGTGGACAACGACGGAACTGGCCGAGAAATCTTGACTGGCCTTGCACTTTCCTCAGTCCCTTACACGTGCTTACCATCTTCTGCTTTTGACCTTCTACTTTTCCTTTCTTCCTTCTTCTTTTTTTTCTTCTTTTTATTTTTACACGAATGACTCTCTCAAAAGGATCACCTGCCCCGTGATGGAACGATCGAATGCCCCCAAGGGTCGCGAGGGGACGATCTTCCGATATCCGCACGGTGCCAATCTTATTCCCTTCGAGTCGAGTTTTTTCTCCTCCCGAGATATCTCGCTAGATTCCTCCCACGAATTTCCTTCTCCGTTGCTTCTTTTTTTATTTCACGAATGATGACGCGGCCCGACTGTGTCCCAGGCAGTTACAGGCAGATTTCGAGATGTTTACGAGACTCGGGAGTTTTTAATAATTTGCGGGATCGCTCCTTTGAGCGTGATTGCTGTTCACGATGTTGGAATTTTCATCAGAAGATGCTACGATATTTTTCTCTCGTTTTTTCTTCGAGCGAAGGGAGCCGTGAGGAAGATCGATTTTATCCGTGTTTGACGTTATGTTATAACACGGTGAGTTCTCGGGTGGTTCTTTTTGAAATTTCATTTGAGTTGGGACAAAAAATGTTTTAAATTAAACATTGAGATATTTGATTTCATTGAAATTCGCTCTTTGAGAGCTCTTAATATTTATTTTATCGTGATTGCGTTATGGTACATTGAATTTGTAAGAATCGCGTTTTGAAATTATGGGAGAATCGTTTGACTTAAAAACGTTTTAACTATTGTTTTAACAAGCAAAGAAGACGTGCTAATTGATTTAATAGTTAAATTGGTGGATTGTCAGGAAATTTTAAGAGACTGAATCGTTGAATAATCTATGGAATACATTAATCAAGTTTTATTAGATAAAATGGCCAAATGTCCCAGCGGCGATTATAATTAAATGTTGTGCCACGTTTGATAATTCTGTTGGCACGTTAGTTGATCTGGATCATTAACTAAGTTTGGCGGAGTATTTATTTGCTTTCAACCCCCGAATATTAAAACGTAATCGCCCGTAATTTCAACGGTAAATCGCATTTCTATAATATTGTATTAAGCTCCTAGATTTCGTTTCGCTCGTACATTGATTAATAAATGAAAGATTTCACCAATTCCAAAATAAAAAATAACCGGTTCGCTAGATAAAATAACAAACTTTCGTTTGTTATTTTACATTATTTATTTATTTATGTATTTGAACGTTAAATCGCATCTCCATTGTTTGATATTCCAAGCGTAGCTCAGTCTAATTTTCACTTTTTATCTCGTGTATTATATTTTTATTTAAGTATCACAACTGTAATTTACAATTTACATAAATTATAGACGAATCGTCGTTCGTTGGATTTGTATTTTATCTGTAATTTATAACACAGCCAAAATGTTAAAATCACTCTCGAAACATTAAATCAGATCTTCAAAACAACCTTCTGTTCGCTAATCAACGTGAGATTTAATCCATTGTTCGTAACTCACACTTTTTAATTAATTTCATTTTTCATTTCGTTCGTCTCGCCTTGTTCAACGAGTGAAAAATAAGAGATTACCGAGGAACGTGAATTACGAGTGTTTCGTTAAGTTTCATTTTGATTAATGAACGAGAGATTATTTTAAACCTTTCCGTCGCAAAGTCGCAGATTTAAAATTAATAAAAATGTTTGTTTTGATCTGCCTCCGCACTAAACGTTTCCACGCGATAAGGCCCGCAAACACAAGTTTCATTTCCAAATATAATTAATCTCACCTCTTGAGAATATTAACGTCGCAAATAAAATGACCATATTTATTCGAGAGAGCACGCTAACGTCAATATCAAGATATTAATGTCACAAATAAAATATCGTAAATACCTATTTACTTTCGTAATGCATTCCCTTGGAAATGCTAACTTTCGAGCCGAGGTGTGTACATTGCTTAAAATTATGCGAAATCATTGTCCATCCACAAATATCTTAAAATACCTAATATCGAAGCGTTGACACAGACTCTTTGCCAGGAAAGATTTAATAGTAATTAATTCCCGTGCAATGAATTCTCTGACACCTGTTCCATCAAGGCGTAATTAAGAAGGAAAATCATCTTGTCGCTTTTTATAGACTGTGGGGATAGAGGTGCGGGTGACCAACGAGGTGCCGACCAGCACTACGGAGGAGAACGCGATAAAAGATACAGCACCGCCTTGGACGACGATGTCCGTACTGAACAGTCGAACCACACCGCCAACCCCTACGAATCACCAGCCCCAGTACTTATCCCCGCACGTGTTTCAAGGCCGAAATTCCCTCTGCTGCACGAATGGTAAGATTTACTTTTCCTGGCGTATAAATTTATTTATGGTACGTTACCGACACGTGTTGGGTGTATTAGAAAAGTCCTTACTTGCTATTAAATAAATTAGCCCCCTTCCTTTCTTTTTTTCCCTTCTTGTAGGTAGACTATTTTTTTTCGCGAAAATATAGTGCCAAGTATAGTGCAAAGTAAGTGGAAAACCATGCAGAAGAATCGAGAGTTTGTCTTTATATTTTGAGGATATTTCAGAATTTTTTAGAATCTCCAGAACTTAGATTAGAAATTTGCCATTTTAGGTGCAACTGTCTAGACATCTAGTTTTGGAAATATTGCATGCACTATACGCAACGTTGTATCTGTATAAATTATTGCAAAGAGCATTTTTATCGAAATTGCGTGGTTTTCAATTTCCATCTACTATCTGATCTGCTCCACGCGTAGAAAACTAAAGGTCGGATTAAACAACGTGCCAACGTAAAACTGTGTCAACTTGAATTCTATACGTACGTAGTACATATACACATACATGACGTACACAGCGAACGTGTTAAGCTCAACGTTCATTCTGTACAACGCATGATACCTTCAGGTTGTGGAATTCACTCAAAGAAGAGAAATGAAATTTCACGTAAAATTACCTTTTTCTCATTTGTAGAGAGCAAAGTCAAAAAACTACGGATCAATATTGAGTAATTCTATTAGATATTTTTAATTGCGTCCTTCAACACAGTTATTCATCTCACGTTCATTTTTCCTTGTTTATCTCAAATTAATTCGATTAACTAATCGAAGGAAATGGAATTATACCCATCGACGTTGACCATTCGAATTCACTGCCTATTAGTTCAAATTATCGTGTAACTTTCGGATAAACCAAGAGCCGTTGTTTCAATTACCAGATTGGAAAATCCGAGTCAGCGCAGTAATAGTATACGCGATGAAAACGAAAAAGAAAGACAAAAAGTATCGATCAAATCATTACGATTTAACGAGATTAAATTTCACCCTTTACGAGTCGTATCGATAATAATTGTTCTCGATAAATGGGCCATCGTTAATTTAATCTTTCCAATTACTCGAGATTATACAGCTTTCTTGCGAGTGTGATCTCTGAACTCAACTGAATTTCATTTTATTCAAGCTTCAAAGATTCTGTTTCTCGTACTCTTATGAAACAAAATTGTAATTAAACGCAAGGAATAATACCAATGAATGTTTTCGTTTCAGATTACACTCTACGTCGAAGACGTCCCATGACACTTCGAATTGGTCCACGTTTGAGCTTGCCAAATAAGAGCACCTCGGCTCCAACTACCACCACCGATGGGGAATGGCCAGCATTAGGGTAAGTGATCATCACTGTCAAGTTTATCCTTTCGTGGAATCAACATTGCTACCAAACAGTGATCCACTTCAATTTGGATCGTCGAGTGAAGGCATTATACTCCTTTTCTTCCCTTTGGAGGGATATTTTCTTTCTTTCGACAAGTGATGGATGACGATTGATTGCTCTTATCGTATAGCGCCGACAGTTGTATTATTTGTAATGCAGAAACACGAAAAAGATTCCTTAAAATGAAAAAAATAGCTGATATATTAAACTAGATTTTTTTATTTTGAAATTGACACGAAACATTGGGAAGAAAAAAATTGTTTAACGTATCGCAGATATTTGTATCTGTTTTATCATAGCTTGACGAGGTCTGTGTCTGTGCCTTCTCCGAAGATAACTCGGTTTTGTATTGTGAAGGTTTCTGCAATATCGATGTCTTTTATCCTCGTTCGAAAATGTCGGTTTAGAACATTTCTACCGACGATTAGTTCTCGACAGAAACGAGTTACCGGTTTTATCGACGGTCGTACGGAAGCAATCTGTATTTTCCGCAGTTGGTGAGGTGTAAAAAATTACACTAGATGGAAAAAAATCACCAGGTCTGTATATCTTAAACACTTTGATACGATTCTAAAATATGAAACCTGGTCCTGAAAATTTCACGTTTATTGTAAGAAATGACTCTCAAATAACGTTAAATTTCGTTAAATTTCGGGATGAAAGAATAGGAATTTTTTTTAAGTGGCAACTGTTTATTAATAAAAGACACTGAGCTATATTGCTTCCAACTAAAGAGTCCAAATTAAATGTTTCCTAAATTTCCAAATATCACGATCATTCTATTTTCCAAAATTAAATACATTTTATTGTGACGAAACTATTTCTGGTCTAAAATTCTACGCGCTGATTCTATTTCTATTCTGTTTAAAAAATTCTAAGCTTTCGAATATTATTTTTCCAACAAGAACGTGCCCAACCACCACTTCTTCCCGACGTGTTTCCTTACGTAGTAGCACGAGGTCGTGGCGACGCGTGGCGCCGCGACGCAGCCACCCCTCGTGGTTCCTCCGTTTCGCAGGTTTTGTTGTGACCGCGACGGCTTTGTCGACAGTCGCGCGTGATTGCGGCCGAGCAGTGCGGTCTTAGGACTCGCTCCCATTTCAAACAATCGCGTGTGCCGCGGCTTGCTCCGTTCTTTCGCCCCGATACCCTCGCAATAATTATTCCCAACCCCTTTCACGATCCACCCGAACCCGATTATTGTTGTTCGAAAACTCCTCGTTCACTTTCTCCCTGAAAAAGTTCCCTCAAACCACTTCAAACTACTCGAATCCCTCAAGAAGGTACTCTGATCTCCGCGTGGTAGTCTAGAATCTTCCAGTCTTCTGCTCAGATAGGCACGTGCCCGTCGAAAGTAACGCGAAAACGCGATTACGTGAGTTTTATGCACTCGGTGAAGCCAGTTTTGGTCACGATGACAAGCCGGTATAAAGTGACATCAGACGTCAGTGTGGTTTTATCGAACAGTTTGCTGGTGTTTGGACGTGAATGATGGTTGTGACGTGTTTGTGGCCGGGGCTATGAGTGACAGGGATTCTCGCAAAGACGTCTAGCGTCAATGGACAGGCTTCCACGTGGCGACACAATTGGCGAGCAACAGATACAGATAACTGATGCCGACAGAGCTTTCTCGGGAACTCGGCAAGAGTGTAATGTAAATGGAATTCTCTTGGAAGTTTTGTGAAAAGCTATGAGCCATTTTTCGATGGTCCTTGTGATGATCTGAACATCCAGAATGAGGTTTTATCGAGGTGACAGACTTTTTTGAAAATAGCAGACATTAGATATAACAATTTTTCAAAGATTGAGATGGTTTTAACGACGGTGTAGTGTGAATAGTGAGGTTTCTTGCAGATATTTTTTGAAAGTTGCAGACATTGAATATCACTTGGATCCGAACTTTTTGCAAATTCGAGACGTGTCTAGCGAAGATTTGACGTCGACAGTAAGTGACAGATCTTTTTTGAAGCAAAGGGCGTCGAACCTAAATTGGTTGGATCCAGTTTGAGGTTTTCGATAGCCCCAACGGTAGTTTAGTGAAGCTTCTTGACCTGACAGACCATTTTTAAAACTGAGAACGTAGGATACAAATTGATTACACTTGAGACAATCAAAGGTTTTTTGCAAGAAGATAAACTTCTCCAAAATCAAGAACATTTAAATAGGTTAGAACTGAATAAAGACGAATTGAGACGAGCCTAAAGACCAACCTGAAATCTAAGAAGGCAAATGCGGATATTTCCAACTGATCGATCACTGGTTCTACCGAATAGTGTACGTGAACGTGCGAGGAGGAAACTATGAACCCAGTGCCCTTGTCGATTTGAATCGATCAAGATACGTCGAGGAGAGGATCAGTAGGTAAAGGATTCTCTTGTGAAGTCGAAAATTTCGGTGTCCTCGTTGCAACATCTCGAAAGGATCAGCTCTTTCAGCCCGCTCTTTAGTCTTTGACCGAATCGAGACTTTAGTTGACTGATCCTTAATCCTCTTGGAGGCAACCTGTTGGCGGCCAGGGGATGCGCAACATCGATGGAATTAAAGTTTCAGAGGGTTCTTGTTCGCGAACAAGATGTTTCTTCGTTTCTTGCACAATACCGATGTAACTTCAATCGCTATTTATTTCTATTTTTCGTCTCGTTTCGATCTTTCTGACACACTCAAATGAAATAAAATCTCAACTCGAAGAACCAGGCACGAATGTTACAAACATCGCGTTGCGCCGGCATTAACGCAGTCAACTGTACACGTTGGATCCATTCGCGAGGCTAACTTGTTGCGACGAGGACACCGAAATGCTCAGCTGGCCAAGTTGATATCGGGCCCTGGGCGTATTTTTTTTATTTTTTCTTTTCACGGATTTGCCGATGCCTCGAAGACCTGCAGTAGACGCGAAGGAACTCAGCTGAGCGTTTGCAAGCCACGTTATGAAATCTGCATTTGTCAGGCTTTCGCCGGCCAAGTTATTGGCCACGGCCGTCAAACAAAGGGTAAAATACCACCGTGCGGTCACATTTAGACGTTGCTCTATTCCCCAGTGATCCCTTTGTCCACCGTTTCCGGTAGAAATTGGAAATCCACCGGGTATTAATTTCTAGCCGATGGAGAGATTTAATCGCGAGGTTTCTTCTCACGTCTGGCGCGTAATTTCACCGATCGATCAACTCTGTGCTTTGTCATCTCATTTTTCGAACAGAACTTTGAACTCTTCTTCGAAAGTTATGTAAAATATCATTTCTGTTATAAAATTGCAAAGTGTCGTTTAATATTTATTTCCAATGGCAGATTAGTTTCCAAGTAATAATATTCTCCTTATACCCGACGTGTAAATTAGCTTTCATTAATTCTGCGTCTCGACGAGCAAAGTTGAATTTTTATTTTCGAACGAGAAGTATAATTACGCAAACTTGTACGAAAGTAATTCTTCTTATCAAAGCAAAGTTTCAAGCGACAAAGTTTCCACGAGAGACTGCGCGTGTTGGTTATGCTAATAATCGAGTGTTGCAACAGCGTTGAAATTTCTTTTTACATTGCGAGATTACAAAGTGCAGCGGCGCTCGTGACAATTTTCTTCGTCACGTGCTACTCTCTGGCCGCGAATACGCGAGAGAGTCGTCGTACATTAAAATTGTCCTTGACGTCGCGTCCGTTTGATCAAATATCTCGTCGCGATCGACGTTCGGAAATTCGCTGGATTGATCAGCATGACGACCTTGCAACTTCTCTTGCAACGAGTTTCCAATTTCACAGTGCGAGGAAGAAGCGACTCGTCGCGCGTGATGATTATAACCTGTGTTTGTGTGTTGCCAAGCTTTTTCGCTCTTACGAGAGGAGGAGTTTTATAGTTGAGCCGGCTAGAAGCATCTTGGCTGTCGCAGATTCGCCCCGTGGGTCTTATTTATTACGTTTAATATCGCTGGGTATGGCTCCTCGTTTCATGGTGTGATTTAAAGCTGAAGACATCCTTAGCGTCAACAATTTTCAGTAGATCGACAGGGAAGCCGTTTCACTGGTTTGGAAGTGGTTTTCCGTGAAATTTCACTGACATTCGATGGGAGTGTAAAATTTTATTGAAAGGGCTGGTTGTTTCTTCTCACTTAAATCGATAATTTTTAACAGTTCGAGAATACAGTATTAATCTGAAGATTTCGCGCATATTTACATAGTAACATCCAATTTTGTAATAATATACAATTATCTCTAATTCATTCTGCTTGAAAGCCTAGGCTAGAAAAATGACTAAATTGGAAGTAAAGACGTTATCAAAAAACTGCACGATTTGTTTTCCATAAAATTTTATTGATATGCAAACATGAATCGATAAAAAACAAATTACAGGCGCGATCGCTTAGTATCAGACAACGCCATTCCTATTCGAGGTCTATGCCACGCCCCCTCGCGAATCACGTGACCCAAATCAACCAGTCGCTAATTTTCGTTGCATTAGCGTTGCACCTGAAGAGACCCTCTAAAATCACTTTCAGTGATAAAAAATCTTCGTCGATTTTCAGAAAAAGAAAAATTATTCCAATTAAATCTAAGCTGGAAATTTAAAAACTCGATAAAATTCGAAAAACTCGAGGCCACTCTAAGCGAATGAATGAATTATCGAGTGAGGTTAAACGAACGAATTAAGAGTGGAAGTTGCTCTCTGTCAAAATTAAAATTCGGCAACTGTTCTGAATTCCAACGCCGTCGTGCATTTGTTAAAGTTCACGAGCGCTCGTCCGCACCGTGCGATCTCGGTTTAAACACACGGTTTACACACGAAGTTCAGCCAAACAAACTTTCCCTCTCGGGATAACCTAACCGGCGGCAGCGTTCGACACTCACGCGCGGAACAATGGGATTAAAAAACAAAATTTACCGATACTCTAAATATAGGCAGCGAGAACATTGAATCGTCAAAGACATCTTCGTTTAACTGACGCGATCATCGTGTCACCGTGAACTGTGGACCCTGCGAATCATCCTAAAAATACGTCGGACCTTCCGCCAACCAACAAGCTCTCCCTTTGAGCGACAAACGAGCCACGTGGACTAGCCGATTGCCAGTCGACAAGCTGACTATCGATCGCCTTTCTCTCTCTCTCTCTCTCTCTCTCTCTCTCTCTGTCTTTCTGTTCTACCGTGGAAGTAGGCTTTTGATCAAAAGGGTTAATCAAAAACTGGGTCGCGGTAAGGTTAAAGATCGACCAATTAAACGATCAAAGCGCGGAAATTAACGTTTCGTGGCTGTCCAACTGCGAGCAACCGTCACGCGGACTCGCGAAACTGGTTCATTATAATACACGAAGACTGTGATTTTACATACAGGGTGCTTTATACACACGAGCTTCTCGCAGAGAAATGAGGGAATTTTTTGACTCGAGGCTTCGTCGATTTGTGAAATCTGTTTGCACTTGGCTGATTCTAAACGCGTGAAAAGGATAATTAAACATGCGAAAGTAAATGAAAAATGTAAAATAGAATTGATCGAACGATTCTATTCTATACGTGCTTAGAAATATTGCAAAATAAATGAGTGAGATATAAAATTGAAAAAGTATAATATGGAAATAGTGAAACGTGTCTTTTAAAAATTGTTTTCAGTTCTATCTAGTCAAAGTCAGTCTTAAAATGACACTGCAATTTCAATAATTGTTAATATTGATTTCAATATTAATTGTAGTTTTAACAATTAACACATGTAAGAATTATTCCACGAGTTGATAAAGTTTTCTGCAGAATCAAGATCACAAAATTGCACTGTACTGTGTTCAACTAAGGAGTGGATTTCTGTATAACTTGGTCCAACGGTGACGACTCAATTATCAAACCGAGAAGGGTTGAAGGGTTGAAGTTGTTGAAACTTGGGCGATTCGGTCAGTCCATAAATCCTCGAATACTCTGTTCAAAATATTTCAATGGAACAAAGATTCCACTCATTTTAACGTTAATTTTGTTCTCCAACAGAATACACGTAGCCATGATAATTGCGGAGAACAAATTTACTAAAATTCAATGTATCTATAGTTCTGTAATTAAATTGACAATTGTATAATACATTATATCATAATTTACAATTGAATTGCTTAATTTAATATAAACTTAATTTATTATTAAATTTACTATATTAAATTAATTACACAATTTATATAGTTAATTTATAATGCATTACATGACTTTGTTTGTCATTTGTTTCCTTCTGTTCAACTTGTGATTTAACTTTCAAATCAAAAAAAAAAAAAAGAAAAAGTAAGTATCTTTGTTCGTATCTATAAAGTTGTTAGTTCGCTTTTAACATAGTCGGTTCGTCTCACGATCGATCCTTTCGCCCGTTACGATTGGGAAAACGGAGTTCTCGAAGATGCGAACATCTTCGGTGAATCGCTTTATCGATCCGTTTGTACTGGACTGACGACTGATACGTTGGACATGCAGCATCCTTTTGAGGGTTTATTGAAGTCCCGCGGCGAGCACGTGAAAGGAAGATGGATTTTACGTCGGGATTCCATGAAATTTTCTACAATGCATTTTTTTTCTCTTCCTTTTTTCTGCTTTTCTTCTCTTTTTTTACTGCGAAGCATTTGACGGTGTGAAAGGGAGAGAAGGTTTATTAGGTCGCGTTCGAGGAATTTTGGTCGGTTTATCCATGGTGGTGGAGCCATCTCTAATCTGTAAATGTGGCAAAAGTGGGAAGACGGAAGCGTGGTACGGAAACACACCGTGATAGGAAATTTGGAAATATCGAAAAATTGCACGACTTGTACCCCAGTGCGATTCGTCTCACTGAAAGGCCCAGAAGCAACTGTTCTGACGACTTTTTTACCATAAAATTTTATTGATATGCAAACATCATTTGAATCGACACAAAACAAATTACAGGCGCGATCGCTCAGTACCAGACAATGCCACGCCTACTCGAGGTCTACCCCACGCCCCCTCAAGAATCATGTGACCCAAATCAACCAATCGCTAATTTTCGTTGCATTAGCGTTGCACTTGAAGAGGTCCGATTTCCTGGGTTACCCCCGGTAAAATCAGTGATAATATGAAAATGTTGAAGTACTGAAAGAAAATTACAGACTTGCAGAAATATAGAGGTGTAAAAATATACGAATATTAAAAAAAGTAGAAACATCGGAGTAGTAACGTGATTTTTGGCGACTGACCAATAAAGTGAAATTTGTAAATTTCTAAGTAACGTTTCATATTTCCACGAAAAAAAGCGCGAGACGTTTGGCAGATTTCTAGGTAAAAATTTCAAAGATCTACGAACTTTCCTTCGTAGATTTATCTCCAGGAAAAATACAAGATAACGTAGTTAATAAAATGAAATTGATAGATTTCTAGCTAATATTTTACAAAATTAAACAATCTTCTCTCCAAACAATTTGTTTCCACGAAAAATACAGGGCAAGATATTTTATATTGACAAGATAATTGACAAAACGAAATAAGTTAGTAAATTTCTAGATTTGAAAATATACTCTTAGAATTCGCATTCTTGATTTGTACTCTAAACGATCGACGTCTTTCGACGTAATTTCGTCTTCTCGCGTTGGCATCACGTATCGCCATGAAACAGCCGAAACCATTCCGCCACCGTGGTTTAAAGCGACCAAAATTCACAATTACCTTTTAGAACCTAATAAACCTCCCAGTACGTTTCTACCTGACACACGAAGCATCTCGGCAGGAACAAAAGGAAGATAAACCGTAGCTGGAGCTCTTAACCCAGAAACCGTGGAGTTTTTTTTTTTCTTTTTTATTTTGAATAAAACATGCCAGCGCTTTTAACGAAAATATCGTCGTAACGATTTATTTCGTTATTTCGGCCGTTTGGTTTCCAAATATTCATTCCAACTTCGCCGGCAGAGAACATTTTGGCAGAGTTTCCCCTTGTAAACTCATTCAACGTCGTACGAAAAAATTGAAAATTTCTTCTCTCGACGCGTTGAGTTATAGTTAAACTCCGGATGAACCTTCTTCCGTGTTCCGTGTGTGCTTATTATTATCAGAATGCAAAAACGAACGAGCGATTCCATCCGAAACTTTATTCATCAAACTTACTTTTCAACGTCGCGATACGGATCCGGACTTCAATTCGCAAGAGAATCTCGAGAGCTCACGTGTTTTCCATCTTGAGTCGAGAAAATTTCTTAATTTTATTTTAAACAACAACGTTCGCTCCTTTCGTGCAACGCACGGTTCGCCATTTTCTTATTAAATAAAGTACTTTGAGAAAAATAAATTCCTCGTTAAATAAAATCAAGGATTTACGCGTTTCTGTATTTTTGCGAGTATAATTAATAAATAATAAAATTATAAAAGTCATAATATAAGAAATATTATTACATTATAATATTAAATAATATTATAACTGGAAGTTATGTTGTAATGAATATTCTAGAAATTTTAACATATATGTTCTTTTTACATAAAATTTGAAAAGAAGCTTTTTAAAGAAAAGGAAAATTCAGAAGAAAATTCGTACAAGGCGGAGACATCTGAAATGTCTCTAAATTTTATACACTTCGATGTATCTAATATATCGTACGTATTTGTCCCATCGATACTTGCGACTCTAAATTTAGCAAGAGTACGAGTGAAATCGTAATTAAATGATGATTGAATTTCCGTGAATTCGCGCCAGTTTGGAACAAAAGCGTTCTCGCGAAAAGGGACAAATCTCCTTAACTCTTCACAATTTCGAAGAATTATTATATTAATAATTCCGAAACTTCAGCGAAATACCTTTTACTTGACAGTGCTACTTCGTATCTGTTCGCGACAAACGGAATTACAATTTACAATTTACAATTTACTACTACTTTATGACCGTAAATTGCGTTTTTTTTTCTTTTTTTTTTTAATAGATCTCGTTAATGAAATTCCTTAATTAGTTTGAGCGAGAGCAACAGGGGGATATATATTTCATTAGTACAGTGATATTTACACGCTGTGTGTATTAACAAACAGGAGCGGATATTGAATTCTGCGAATTAAAAATGGGCTATTTCAGTTGAAACGAGTAGAAATTTTCACGCTCTGTAGGAATTGAAAATTTCTCAGTGATTTTCTCGAACACTGTACAATACAATACATTTCTCGAATACAATACAGTACAATATAGCGTGTCAATTGAATATACAGCAATGTCTGACTTTTAAGGGGATGTTCTACTGTGAACAGCGTGACATTTTTAAATGCTAGTCTCAAACTCAATATTTTACATCTCATTGACATTTACAAATTTCTTTAAAGAGGAACGAAACGTGTCTGACATTTGAGGAAATATTCCACTGCAGACAGTGCGTCATTTTTCTCAGATACAATAAAAAAATAATAATAAATAAAGTTAAAAATAAGATAATAAAAAAGAGTTACACAACTTTTTAAACTCGTACAAACGTATTCTACAAATATATCTATCCATTTTTTATTACATATTTACAAGTCTTTTTGGAAGAAAATAAAAATGTCTGATATTTGAGCGAGTATTCTACTTTTGTACGTTTGGGTATTCCTTATTATTTTTGTAAAAGAATTATACAACTTTTTCCTTCGATAATTTGCACGAATGTTTATAAATTTTTTAAAGATAAAAAAGTGTCTGACGTATTATCTTTCTCCATTTCTGAGAATTTTTAATACCACAGTCCTGTGTACTATCGCGAGATGATAATTCTCCGTGGAATAAAATTCCAAATTTCCAATATCTTTCGAACGTGATTGAAATACATCATCGAAGATTCTTTGACTATCGTAAAAGAAAAACCAGAGCTTCCTTCTCTGCTTCTCTGAATCACAAAGAGATTGTCAATAATTTTACAATAATCTTTTTAAAATTTGAAACACGACGATTTTAAAATTGTCAATTGAGGCATCAATGGAATACGAAAGTACAGTTCAGCTTTGTGAAACTATCCCAATAGTCGAGGACTGAAAGTAACTGGAGAGAGAAATCGCGGAAGCAGGTACAATTTCCACTACTGCGCGAGATTCGGTGGTAATGATCGGTTTCGAGGAAATCGAACGGCACGTATCGCCGTTACCAGCTACAAATTTAACGTAACGTCGCATTAAACTGAATACACGGCTTCCCGATTACTCGTCATTTTCTCCGCGGAGTGCACGTAATCGACGTGCGCTAACCGGAAACGTCCTTGGTCGAATTCACCGGCCGAGCTAATTCCGCGAATTTTCAAACCTCGAGAACTGGCGGCCAGGACTGCGAGAACCGTGGACGAACGGCCAGTTGGCACGCGATTCACCTCTGGCTTGATAGCTCGAAGCAAATCCGTGAACCTCGAGGCCGTAGTTGCACTGTTGCAACGTCGTTGGGATCGTTCGATGATCGTCGAAGGGTACGCGCCATGGGTGTATCAAACGTTTGAGGTTTCCTCAAATTTTATAAAATCGTAATTTCTACGATTGTGGGTGAATGAAATTATTGAAATTATTAATAACTGACGAAGGGTTTCACTGTGGTTAAATTGTGAAAATTGTGGAAATTGCAAAAGTAAATTTTATTTGAGTCAAAAATAATTATTGTGTTAGATTTTCCTAAAATTAGAATTAAATTTGGATAAATTCGAGAAAATTAAATTTTATTCGGTTAATCAGTTTTCAACCCGCAAGAAATTTTATTTGAATTGAAGATGGAGAATCAAACTGAATATTTATATGTATACTATGTCATTTTGTTATTATACGTATATTATTATTTGTTATTATACGTGCATGTATAGATTAACGTTGTGAAATTCAGGAGAAATTACAGCACTGTTTATTTAATTTATTTTATTTATCAGATCACTGAGCTGAAAAATGAATATTCGTGCGAGCTAATTGTAGTAATCTTAAATTTATTGATAATAAAGACACGTGGGCATTCGTAACGAAATTTAACATGTACCCCGTTGTCTATAATTCATCGAATATTCAACCCAGTTGACTAGAAGTTAGCCTACGCTTCAACTACGAATTATTCACGCGTATTCAGTCTATAATCACGAACTCGAGCTAAGATACGAATTTAGCTTCGTCTCATGAATGCGAGATTAAGATCTAGTCATCACTCTAAAGTCAATACTTTCTCAAAAGTCTTGTTAAAAGGATGCATAGAATAACTTGAAACGTTTACATTTAATAGTAAATGACATTTAATTATAAAACATTTGATATTTCATATCTGTGCGTTATGAAACGCAGGAAACGAAAAAACGCACGCTCCTTTAAAAAGTTTTTTTCAATAAAAATAAATTCGTTCTCGTCGATTTCTTTTTTTCCCTCGAGTGCAGGAACGTTGGCAAATGGCAAAGTAAAATGAAACGTTGTCGGGGATAATTATCGTTCGAATCAGAGTTCTCTTAATTGCATCCACTTTTCAGCACGACCGACCTCCGAAACATTTATCAAACCCGAATTATTCCCTTCACGTAACCAGCAATCAGTGTTCTCTAGCGCACCACGCTCGCGCTCGAACAAACACATTTACCGTGCCCGTGTCCTGAGGAAACGTACGTCTCTCGATCATTAACGCGTTTGATTAAAACCTGACATCATCGCAGACAACTGACGATACCCAATATCACTCGATCATTACGGATATCGTGTCAATTTGTATCATCCACATGTATATTACGAATATTCCATTTACATCCTCGGACATTTCTCCCGTCACATCTGTTTGCACACACGTTTCAAATTAGTTTGGCAATACAAGTTATCGAGTCGAATCAGTCAGTCACGAAGAATACGATCGACGTTAATTTAATTAAATCGCATTAAATCGAAGTAATATAATATAATGTAACGTAACGTATAAAAATAATATAACAACAATGTAACAAAGTTGTTGCAATAATCAATAATCTCAGTGTTCTCTCATTCCAAAAAGCAAAACTGTGTCAAACTTTCAACACCAGCGATTTAACACTTTTTCGCCGACTAAACGGTGTCTTTGCAAACACGATCCAAAGCAGAAACGCGTTCGTGCGGGTGCGTTCTAACAGCGACTTAATGGTTCTGGATGGTGATGTTTATGTTTCAAACAATGTTAACAGCTAGTTTTATCATTTGATTACTTAGACTCATTGCTTAGACACTGATGCTATGAATAAATCAAATGTTGGAAACCTAATACGAATATTACGTAAAACCCAAAACCTTAAAGTCGCTGTTAGGACGCACGCACTGTTAAACGATTAAGAAACATTTTTGCCATTTTTCGAGAGAACTATTCGGTTCCTTGGAAAAGTTTTAACAAAACTTTGTGATGAGTGGAATACAATGCAAAGGAAAAACTGCACTGAAAAGTCCAGAAGCAACTGAAGCCACTCCTACTGAAAGGTTACCCCACGCCCCCCACGAATCACGTGACCCAAATCGACCAATCGCTAATTTTCGTTGCATCAGAGGCCCGATTTTCAGTGATAAAAAAAAGAATTTTAACCTTGAAATTCAAGGTCAAGATCAATTTTTGGCATTTTGTTTCTTCACACGTATGTATATTTTCATCAAATGGAAGGAAATAGAATTCGTCTACGATAGCCACGGGCAAACTTTTCTTTCCACCCTGTACGTACTCGCGTCTGAACGATCCGCTTCAGTATTATGTATCTCCGTCTCCGTCTTGCTCCGTCTCGCCCCGAGTGGTATCGATCCTTCCTCCCCGCGAAACCGTTCGATTCCCGCACGCTTTTATTGCACCGTTTTCGTCGGCCTGCATTTAATCGTCGGTGAACTCGCCGATGCGATATATACAGGACGGATTAAGAACTTTGCTCGGGGGATCCGTTACGGGGGCAAACGAGATTAGTTCCGTCCGCGATATCGCGACGATGCAATTTCCAGAGCGTGGCCGCGGACAGACAGGGACGGGCGTGTGCGGCTTAGTGCACGCGCTGATTCTTCCTCGCGTTCTTTCCCGAATCGTTTAGGATTGCGCCTCTTTACGGAACAGGGACGACGCATTGACGGAAAACGCTTCTCCTTCTCTTGCTCCGGAGAGATCGCGTGTACGCCAATGAGTGCTCGATGGCCGATTATTTTCGGGTGAATTCTTTCGTATCTTCGCGAATGGAAATACAAGATTGTGGAAATTTGTATTTTTACGGAGAAAGACAAGTCCAAATTTACTTGCTTCTTCTAAAAAAAAAAAAAAAAAAAGAAAGAAAAAGAAGAAGCTCCGAATTCGAATAAGTATCGAGCTACCGTCCAGAAGTCATCTTTATTTTTAGTATTTGTATTTTACTTTCAACTGCATAAATACAATACATCTCCGATCCGAAGTCTTGAAACTCAATTTTCACTTAATCTAACTTGATTCAAGCCCGACGAACAATTTTATACCCGATCTAATTTAAGTTGGTTTCGATTCACTTTGCAGTGAAATTTTTCAATCGGACGTTTCTTTCACAGTACAGTTCTTAGTAGAGTAGAGCACCGTCGGAAGAAAGGGTCGTTTAATTTTTCCAATTTCGGAACAAAGTTTTTTTGATCATTCGTTCCGAAACTCTTTCGACAGGAGCGTAGGTACGTTCGTTCTCGTGATTCGAGCCATTCGCGACTCTGCCTGGAAAGAAATTGGGGAAAAAACCCGCGAAATTTATATTCGAAAAAACTGCAAATGCGAAACGACACCCGTCAGAATTATCCGGGTGACGGAACGTCGATTTTTTCCACGTCAAAACTGTCGCGGCGTTGTAAATCGAGCCACTGTTAAAACTTTTGCACGTATCGTCTGGCCTTCGAAAAAACGTTTTCGTCTGTTTCACCGAGTGAATCGATGTCATCTGTTCTTCTTTTTTTTTCCTTTTTGAGGGAAAATAGAAAAAAAAACACGTAGTTGATGGTATACGTTTGATTTCCCAAGGGATTGAGGTTTTTCGGGGCATGGACCTTCCAGAGTGAAGGGAAGAGAAAAATATATATTTCTTTCTCTTATCTCTATTTCGACAAAATTCACTGTGAAATGCCAGGGACGTGGCTCGAATTCGTGTCGAAATCGAATTTTTCGCGTGTCAAAATTTTTGTATCGCGTTACTCACGAACTTATTCGGAGTTTCCAGGAATTTTGGGATTTTGTTAACACTGCAGCGAGACTCGACGATCGTGTTACTGACGTTTGATACGAATTCAAAATAAAATGAACAACAAGCATTTCGAAAGTGGAGACTTCGAGCTTCACAATGGACTTCATTTTTTGTCGTTTCTTTTTACAAAATTACAAAAACAGTTGAAGTATTTAGTTTTCGAATATTAATGGGAAACAATTAGATGATAATCTAGTGCGCGAAGGAATTTAGGAATAAAAATATATAGAATATTAATAGACGCAGGGTGTGAAGATATATACGTGTTATTATTCTTCCTAGAGCTGTGGAAGAATTATAGAGCACTAGAGTTACAGTAACACGGCCATGAAATTGTAAGTATCGCTGCGTTGCAGTTTGAGATTTTAAACCACCGTATAGAGCTATTTCTAGAACCGTAATAGCACGGGATCATCGTGTTCCATTATTTTCCTTTATAGCTAGGGATACTATTGCTAAACGCAATTTTATTGCAAAGCCCTTTTTATTGGAGCCCTCAAATATTCCACGAAAGTCGTTACAATATTTTAATAACCATATTGGGAATTTTTATGCATTTATGGAAAATCTGAAGACGCAAACACACACATACACATACAAGGCACGTAACATTCAAGGAATAGTAATTCTTACGCAAGAATAGATTCAGAAAATATTCTTGATTGAAGTGTCAACTCAAAATGTTCAAGGAAGCATATTTCCTAAAATATTAACATTTCTCAAGGTAAGGAACAAAAGAATTTTCCAAATGGTAATATTAACCAAATAATATTCGTTATTACGTAATAATATAAATATATATAACATACCAAAAAAACTGCACGACTTGTACCTCAGTACGATTCGTCTCACTGAAAGGCCCAGAAGCAATTGTTCTAACTAGGAAATGTGGACTTTTTTGCCATAAAATTTTATTGATATGCAAACATTTGAATTTGGACACTCCTACACGAGGTCTATCCCACGCCCCCTCACGAATCACGTGACCCAAATCAACCAATCGCTAATTTTCGTTGCATTAGCGTTGCCCAATTTTCTGTGTTATCCCCGTTAAAATCACTTTCAGTGATAATATCGATCAAAATATTCAAAGAATAATACTCTTTATAATATTCAATATTTATAGTATTTGCTGCAACGTCAAATAATATGACGGGCGAAAAAATTTCTCCAAAGGCCAAATTTCCACCAATAACACCAAATATCCAAACATCATCCTCCCATCCTGAACCCTCCTTACGTTCTCTAAAAATACCCAATCCTCTGCCAAGTGTCCAATTGATCCAATTCTTCCCCAACATCTTCATCCCTTTTGGTCTTCTCACGACGTTCTTCACACAATATGATTCCCAGTTAGACAGCCCTTATCAGACCGTGCGAAAGCGTTTGAACGAGCTGGAAACTACCACAGAAAAAAAAAAAACAGAAGAGAAACTGTATCCTCTTTTTTCTCCGTCGATCGTTTTTTATACGTTCCATCTTTGTGTATATACGAAGTATAGCACATCCTCCTCTGCAAACAACACATGTGTACGAAGCTTAAAAGCATCCCTGGCAACGACGAGTGGAGCTTCAAGTGCGTAGGTAGTGTTTCGCGAATGTTGCATGAGCTGGGTTGATCGCCAAGTCGTTGAATTTATTAGATTGTTTTATGTATGAAATTTTGAAAGCGTGGGATGTTATACAAAATTTAATAGTCAAAATGTAAATGTGGAATTTTCAGGTGATTCTCCTGAATTTAGAGATTTTTAAATGTGTTTATGGAACTTTTTTTATTTTTCGTAGTTGTTGTTGGATTTATTAGATTGTTAAATATGAAATGGCTAATTTTTCAAGCGCGGAATATCATTTAGAATTCGGGTGATTAAAAATACATGTAGAATTTTTAGTTGATCTTCCTAAATTTTAAAGGTGATTCTAGAGAACTTTTCTTACTTTTCGTGGATATTTTAGGTCAGCAGTCGTTGAATTTCTTAGATTGTTATAAAATGAAATGGTTAATTTTTTAAGTACGGAATATTATTCAGAATTTTTAGTTAGCTCTCCTGAGTTTTAGGATGTTTCAAAGAACTTTCCTCATCTTTGAAAAAGTTGAGAATTTCTAATGCAAATTGAAGAAATCGCGATACTTTCAGCTACCTACGTTTTTAAAATTCGTTCTGCATCACAAATTGCAAATTATCATATCGCCTCGTAAAGATTTCAATCTAGAAAACTTCTGAACTCCTTAGATCCATAAAAAAAATCCACTGGCGTGAATCTGAGGAATTGCGGAGAATTCTTAGGATTGTGGAACATTCGGTTCACGTTACACACCATAACGAACACTATCTATCACTCATTTTCTACACACACACACACACCATATTTCTTATATATATGTACATATATATATTTCCTCGTTCCGGTTGGCATCTTCAAAGTGATTATTGGCCTCAGCCAAAGGCGACCAGCGTGGAAACCTGTTATCCAGTAAAGTAACGAGGATCGCTATGTCAGCTGCTATATTTCACATTTCCACGTCTCTCTCCTAATCCCTCTCTCTCTCTCTCTCTCTCTCTATCTGTCTATCTCTCTGTTGATGATAATCTATTGGAAGGAAATGGCCTGCTGGCAGAACCGGCCTATTTCGCTAACTACGTCAGACGATATTATATCTAGAGATGGGATCGAGTATCTCACAAGTAGTTTGGAATCTTTTCCAACGATAACTACGGCAAACTCTCTCGTAACTTACAACGCCGTGGATGCGCCGTGTAACAAACCGCGAGCGTGCGTTGTCGGACGAATTTCTGGAAACAAAATCCGAGATGTCTAGGCAGGTGATACGCGGCAGGTGTTGAAATGTTCGTGAAAGTGTCAGATCGATCTTCTTTTTGCGCGTCATGCGCAAATTTCGACTGTTTTGAAACCGAAACGTACTAAATTTCACGATACGATCGAGTCAAGTGCGTGTGATTGTGTTTTCTGAAAACAGAGACGACGTCTTTTGCTTTGTTTGAAGGTGTTTGACGATTTGACAACCATTCTTAAACGGCGTGCAAAACACAAATTCGTGGAATTTGATGAAACGAGTAACCTATTTTTTTAGTTGTCAAATTTTCAAATGTAAATTCGAATATGATATCACATCACGCTCTAATGCGAATAACGTAAAATTTCGTCGTTTCGAGGGGGATTCGCAGAGTCGGGAGGTAAAACGAGACCTCTCGAACGTTTCAGGTCTAATTTCGTTGGAAGAGGTATCAGCCACGAGTTTCCACGAATTTTGAAATTTCGTTAGAACCGTGTACAACTGGCTGCTCTCGAATTATCGTGTTTCACGGCGCGGATTAGCCGTTGACTCGAGTAGCCGGATCAAGTTTGTGCAAACGTCGCGTCGTTGATTTACAAGCAGCGTGGCGCGCGGGATTTGCTGCATAATTCACTCGCTCGGGTACAACGTCGTTTCGTTATTCCTCGTCGTTGTTCCGCCGGGAGTTCCGCTAAAAACAAACCCAACAACATTCGGCCACCGCGTGGTTATCCAATCAAAAGTTGCAGACTGTCGAGTCGAACCGAAACGCGCGAAATTGCCCGTTATTCGCTCCGTGCGGTCAATTAGGAAAGTCCGCCAACATTCTCAGTGGTTCTGAGGTAGCATTGGAATATTTATAAATTGCTTTGTTTCACATTATCTTATTATCGATGAATTTTGTTACAATTCACATCGAGGAATATTCTTTGCTGGTTAGTCTTGAAATTATTTCTGCCAATGAGTTAATCCTGAAATTATGCAATTAGTCAATGATTAATTAATCAATCTTGAAATTGTTTCGTTAATTGTTAAATTTCTAAACTAACAAGTAATTATTACACTTGTTTATAGTTTCGTATAATTCTTACAATTATTGGTGCAGACTGTTTTCACATCTATAATGAGTATAAAAATAATCAAAGAATTTTCTGTCGAAGACCTTTGCAAAACGTTCAAAAAGAAAAGAAAAGGAAAAAAATACTGCACGACTTGGAAATGAAGACGACTTTTTTGCCATAAAATTTTATTGATATGCAAACATTTGAATCGATAGAAAACAAATTAGAGGCGCGATCGCTCAGTGCCAGACAACGCCACTCCTACTCGAGGTCTAGCCACGCCCCCTCACGGAACATGTGACCCAAATCAACCAATCGCTAATTTTCGTTGCATTAGCGTTGCATCTGAAGCCCGATTTTCTGGGTTATCCCTGCTAAAATCACTTTCAGTGATTAAAAGAAAAAAAAGAAAATTACATCCCACGAGATTGATTCGTTTCGAGAAAGAACAGAGCAAAGTTTCGTAGATACAAATTGCGGAATAGCAAAGAAAAAGCGGGGTTGAAGGTTGCAAGGAACACTCGTAAACTTGGACGAGGGTCTTCGTAAGCGAAACGATGGCCGAGTTAGTTTCCCCGAGGAAATTCGACTGTTCCCTTCTTCCGGATGTTGCGCTAACTTTCCGATCGTTAACGACACGTAGTCTCCTGTTAAATATTTCTCGTACGTTCTCGTACTGATTGCTGAGAAAAACCTGGCTGGACGATTCACTCGTTTTTCGAGACACGGTCATTCGGAACAGAATCAGAGTTGGTCGGTAATTGATTATTCTGCGATTATTTTTGCAATTGAAAGCAATGCTGAATGCAATTATAATTATTAATAAATTAATCACTCCTAGCATAAATAAATGATTATTGAACTGCGGATTTCTGCGTGCATAAATGCGCACCAAATTCACCTAATATGAACAGATGATTAAAGTATACAAAGTGGACTGTTTATTATAATATTTAGTAGACGAAATAAATTTCTGTTTTATAATTTACGTTCGTAAAAATGTACGCAATCTAAAACGATGAACAGAAAAATCTCGATAGTCAAGAAATTGATAAAATCGTGTAATTTTTATTCCTTCAATCCAATACCTTTATTTTTGTTATTTGTAACCAACATTCTATCTTATTATCTACCTATATTGTTGATTTTTATTTCGTTCTTGCTCCTTTTCCAATTTTTCTCGTTCAAATTGACTCGGACAGCGATTAATGATTAGGAACTCGCAACAATTCTTGAGCTCTAGAGGGCCATTAAATATAGAGAACGATCGAAGAACGATTGAACCGCGTCCAAGGAGCCAGGCCAGACTTTTATTGGATTCGATCGACTAAAATAGGTTGGAAGATTGCTGTTCTTGGCCGCGGTGCCGTCGACTTTCGACACCTGCCGAAGATCGATAACCCTACAATGTTTACCGCTTCGTCTTGACCGCGCCTACGAGGTTCGACGAACCTTTTGAACCCCGTTTTTCACCCTTTCTTCCTCGTTTCTCTTCGCCTTGAGTCATCTGTGAGAGGGAGAGCGAAGCTGTTTTACCTGCAGATTTATTGATGCGAACAACTCGGAGAGGGAATAGGAAATTGCGACATCGGAAGATAAAGAACTCTTTCCCTTTTTTTATTACTATTAGGAACAATCTCGAGGAAAATCTTGAAGAAAGTTTGAAGAAAACTAGGAAATTTCGAGGAAAAGTACGACATTCTTCTAGGAAGCTGCGAAATTTTGAAGTCTGAGGCGGCAAAGTTCAGAGTTTTGAGATTGAGGAAAGCGGGAACTTTGGTGGAGCGGAAATTTCGAACATCGGAATTGACAAATCGCACTTGAATCTCTGGAATTATTCGATAAATATTCAGACAGTAACGGAGACGAGGAAACTTTCGCGACGGCTCACGTAATTACTTTTAGTTACTGCTAATAACTTTTAATTTAGTTTGAATAGTAAGTTTAACTGCTCTCTTTTCTGACGAAACTTTCGTCGGTTCTTCGGAAAGGTCCTTGCATGGAAAAGTCAGCTTTGATATTTTCGTCAGAAATCTTAGCAGAATCTGACCGAAAGAATCCATGAAATGGCAGTGTTTCAATTTTACAATTACACCGATCGCTACAATTTATTCGATTCCAAAGTCATTATCTCCGGGACGTTCAAAAATTCGCTTCCGCGTGACACGATATTTCAACAATGATCAAGATGGAATTAAATAGCGAATGAGCCGGATATAATCCTCTCTTTACGCGGTAAAATTCTCTCTCGAACTTCGAACGCGGTGCCCACTCGTTCGTTCCAAATTCTCGGAATTTGGATCGCTGCGCGATCGTAATTTTAATTCTGGCAATTTGATTATTCCACTAGGCAAACGCAAATTTCAACGACACAGATTTCACGGTAGTCTCTAAATTTAGCAATTTCGGAAAGCAGTCGGGAAAGTTCCTCGGCGAGGCCTTTCCTCCGGAAAGTTGGCCTCTCATTTTTCTTTGTTGACTGTACGTGTTTACATGCTCCTCGAGCAAAGGCGGATGCTGCGCGAGTTTCTCTTCGTTTGGATAGAAAAATCAGCGACCTGCTCCGTTTCTGTCTACGTTTCAGACGTTCCACATTTATGCGTGTTCACGATATTACCACGGTGAACCTGGTTTTTAAATTCACAGTCTCGCGCGAATTCTTGATTGGCAGTACTTAATTAATAATCGCAATGTTTCAACGAGAACCTGTGAATTTTCAACGATTGTGTTGTCATAATTTACAAGCTGATACAGCTTGATCTCACCTTGAAGCCGTGAATTGTAAAAATTCAACTGAAAATTTTCGCGTGACAACGTTGACAAATTTTTCTCACAAATGGGAAAGAAGAAATTCATTGTTAAAGTTTTTCTTAAAATTCACTGTACAATTCTTTTTCGCCATTTTATCGACCTTGAAACATTAAGGATGTTTCTTAAATTTTCGTCACTTTCAATGAAACAATGAAAGAAAAATCGAGTTCTAAAGAGTAAAGACTTCAGTCTTCGAAATGAATCGAGTCACGAGAAAACTTTTTAACGTTTTACACATGTTTTTATTTAATTTTTAAAATTTCCGAGAGAAACAAACTCACGACTGTCAAAGTAGAAATTTACGTGCTTCACAAATTCTAAATTATCGATAATTTTTCGTCGCTTTTGGTACTCTGTGTCGTTTCCAGCAGGACCCTCGCGGAATATTTTGACAAATAAAACGGAATTACTCCGAGACGTTCACGCGAGAACGTTGGAAGCTGAACGAACGATTGCGCGAATTATCGAAATTATTATTCCCGCGGTCGGAAAGCCACGATCTCATTAGAAGTCCATTTCATTTGGGCGGTTCCCATTATTTTCTCGGGAAATTTGATTTAACCTCGCTTCATCGACTGGCCGCGAATGCCGCCGCGGGCAGCAGAATTATTTTCCCGTAATAAACACTCATAGTTGTACGATTTTGCTTCTTTTGCGTGTGTTTGTGATACGATAACAACGAAGTCTGGTATAATTTTCTGGTATAAAATCAGATAATTTTATTTCAGCAACTGCGCGTTTGTTGCGTTTCATCGTCGAACTCTCGATTAAATTCCCTTTGATTTCCGCATAAAATACGCGGAGAAAACATACAAACCTAAAAGAGGAGAGTTGTCAATAAATTTGTCATTATATAATAAAAATCAACCCGCGAGAGATAGTTTCTTTTCAGCAGCGAAAATTCATCTCGACTCTGACAGATTTCGTTCATCGAAGGGAAGAAAGTTCTTCGGCGGTGACGAGAAACAGTGTCATCGATTGCGCTCGGTATTCGGGTTAACGGAATTCAGAGACGACATTCAACGCACCTACACGCATACACACACACACACACACACACACACATACAGAGATCGAATATTCATCGCGAGGAAAGTCCGCTGATGACGATTCCGCGGAAGACGGACTTTCTCAAAGTCGCGAACTTGCCGATGGGAGGGTCGCGGGACCCAGTCGAGCGGAAAAATTAGATACGCGCTCGTTGTTCCGTTTCGACGCAGTTTCCAAGTCGCGGGTTCCTTTCGCGCCGAATAAATCGCGGCTTCGCGTTAATTGGACATGAAAGGAAACCCTCGGATAGTTTCTCGAGGCAGATTGTTTTCCAAGAACTTCTCGAACAGCTCGAGGGTAGTCGAAGCTGGGTTTCAAACACAGATAAAGCGATCCTTGAATTTATAATTTATTATATTATATGTACATGTGATTTTTGTTTGATTTACAATTTTATTTTTTCTGAATTTCGATATAATTTATGTTTCGTGTAACATTCATTTATTCGGTAGATTGTACATTTATGAAGAATTTAAAGTACCAAGAAATAACATATTTATAATATAATTTTGAGTTTAGAATTAATTTAACGTAATTATTATATATTTATTTAACATAATTATATATTTTAATTTAACATAATTTTTAATTAATATTAAATTTTTATATAAATATATATATATATATATTTTTTTTTTAATTTTATATAAATATATATATATATTTTAATTTAACATAATTTTTTTCACTATAATTGTATAATTTATAATATAATTTACGTTTTATGTAACATTTATTTATCCGGTAGATCGTAGAGTTTTATACAGTAGTAGTCTATACATTTACGAAGAATTTGAACAACGAAAAGAAGTGCACATTGGAAAATATTTAAGATAGCCCACCGATTATAAATTTCCGCCTAGGTTCTATTATTATACATTAAATTAGATTGAGTTAGATAACAACAATTGGAGATACAAGTGCACACGTACACGAGATGTTACGAGAGATTAGCGTCGAATTTATGTAACATGTTTAGGACATCTGACATCAAAATAATTGTATTAGAAGCTCTCTGGAGAAGCTCGATTCGGATTAAATCTCAAATCCTGTTAATTTTTTCCCTTCCCGTTGCAAAGAATTCTTGATCAATCGAGGCGTGAGATGACAGTCTGGCAAAGTGAAGTAAAGTAAAGTAAAGTAAAGTGCAAATCTTTTATCATTTGAAACGGTATATATACATATATCGACGAATTCGATAACTATCGAAGACCCTTAATGGAATTACACGAGTAATAGGACGGGGAACGTGTCTCTGGCAGTGAAGTTAATGGAGCCACGCAACTGCACCATGGTCGCCATGGTGGCTTGAACATCGAGGCCGCTGGTAGTGATTAAATCGGACGTTTTCGTGCAAAGTGATTCGCATTACGTTCGTACACTGTTGCACAAACCGTTGCAAAACCTTCTACATATTTTGTACGTTGCTCTCTTATTTTATGATGTATACTATACCATAATATAGCATAGTATATATTATAGTAGAATATAGTGTATAGTATATGTTATAGTACAGTATAGTGTACAGTATATAATATAGTAGAGTATAATGTATAGCATATATTATAGTACAATATAACGTATAGTATATATTATAGTAGAGTGTAGCGTACAGTGTATATTATAGTATAGTATACTATAGCATATCATACTATAATATGTACTACATTATAGTATAGTACAGTAAGTAAGTACACTATACTATATTATATATTATAGTATACTACATACTATATTATAGTTTATACTATAGTATACTATACTGTATTATATACTATGCCACATACTACATATAATATATATTAATACATTATACATATACAACAACCAAGCTGTTATTAAAAAAAAAAAAGAAATTATACTTAATTATAACATAACCTGCAATTATAACGTTCTAGCTCAGACTGTTCTCGCTTTGGAATTTATCCAAACTTTCGAGCGGCATTTTCATCGTTGATAAAATCGTCCGTTTATTTATAAAGCGCACGCGAACGAACGCGCGTGATACATCGATAATCCTCCGAACCGTAAATTCGTTCGAAATTTCGCGCACCCGGCATTTCCCCCGGCATAAACTCGAAAACAAACAAACCAACCTAACCGACCAATCCCCCTGTCAAAATTACCCGTACTGAAAAACGCCGTTTCATTTTCTCCAAACCAGCCAGATTAACCCGGCGCCAAATCAAGGAACCACTTCGTTCCCATTGTTCATGCAAGACCAGACTCGCGACCGAAAATAGCGTTTCGCGACAGAAGCCGCAGAAACTCTGAATAATCGTCGGATTTAGTAGAAAGAAGGTACGGAATAAAGAGATGAGAGAAGGGTTGGGGGAGAGGGAGAGACAGAGAGAGAGCTGAGCCTCGATAATTCCCGCGGCAATCACTTTGCATATTCGAGTTTCTAAATATCAGTCGACCTTCTTTCCCGCCAGTGCGCGAGGTTAAACGAGGTCGCGGGCTTGTTTCACCCCCCCACAGCCCCCCGCGTCAGCGTTCTTCGTTCGTCAGCCACCCTCCTTTTCTCTCGAGCCCTTTTGCCGCTGGCGACCACGCACGGGCTCGTCCACCTCCGTTCCACCGGCTGCCACGTGTTAATTAACAATTTCGAATCGACTTCTGCGTCAAGTGTTGGCCAATCGATCGACGAAGTTTCGAGGTTCGAGGGGATTGGCTGAATTGCTCTGACGTTGGCAATATTACGATCTTGAGAGATCTCTGGCGTTTTGCGAGTGGATTGGGGTTTTTTGGAATATTCGACACTCAATCTTTGAAGCATGTTGCAACATTCGTATTATAGCATCGCGCGAATAATAATACCGAAGTCATTGCACTTTCGTCAATTCCATTTCAAAGATTAATTTTCAATGAAAAGAAAGTAATTGATTTTTTCTTCCTCTCTCGCGATAGTCTACACAATGATCTGTGTTCACTTTTTTGAACAAAGACGAACAAAAGACAGCGACGCTCAGCTCAGCGTTTCAATAAAAGGGGGAAGGAACGATTCGTTTCCCCTTGAGAAATTCTCGAATTCAGCGGAACGGCGAATAAAACATGACCGGTGAGGGTTCGAAGATGGACGCGCTGGGACAAAAATTCAGCCAGTTCAAGAAACCGGGCGACACGTGCGTATAACGGACGTTCGTGGAAGAAATTTACAATGCAAACGTACATTTGCATACCTCGCCGACGCGCCGGAACACCCGAGATCCCGTCGAATTTCGAGCATCGATCCTCGTTATCACGATATTTACTTTCCGAGTCACAGAGCCTCGATACTCGTTTCTCAGCGTTTTCTTCACATCCAGGGGGAGAAGCAACTTGCCAAGCTTTCGTGGAGGATAGATCGGCGTAATTTCCTGTTTCTTACGCTATTAGACATTGTTTCTGAATGTTTGTTTTATCGTCGCATCGGTGACTATCAAAGTTTGTTGCTTCAAACACACTGCCTATTTTAATTGACAAACTCTCGTCCATTCTTCCTCCCACGCCAGGGATCAAGGGACCGTCCCACGCCAAGGATCAAAAGACCCTCCCACGCTGGATCTAATATCCATCAGAGCGAAACAAATTTACAACAAATTCTGCTGTTCGAAAAGTTCCAAAATTCTACAATCGCGAATTGACAGAAGTCTGAAGCAACGAAGATCGTTCTCCTATTCTCAGTTGAGATCGTTCTCTTCGAATGGCAAATAGCCGACTCTCCCCGATCCTCGCTAATAAAATCGTCCGCCTCTGTTTGCCCCTGTTTCCAATTACCACGCTCTCGTCGTCCGCTGGTTTGACGCACTCTCTCTCTCTCTGCTCGTGAATAATCTCGGCTTCATCAGGCACGCGTTTCGCACGGATCCGCGCGGTGAATTGTGTAAATTGTCCCCTTGTAGCGTCGGAGCTGAAGCCTCGAAGGTCTACGTAAATTCCCGGAGCGTTTCCCGCCGCTGGCCTCGTTTCACTTTTACCGCACCCACGCTCGAGGAATATCGCCGTGGCGATCGTGGCTCCTTCCACGCTCCAGATGCGCCGTTTCAATTCTCCAAGCGCGATTTCACGTGTCACTAGTTCCGTAGTGCCGCTCTCCGGGGGATTTGGCCACTCTCTCTGACCTTTGAACTTGTCCGCGCGTGGCATTCGCGGGTCTGACGTCTCGTCGCGACCCCACGAGTTTCGCTCTTCGGTTGACAACTTTGTTTGTTGCAATTGGATTCGGTATTGTTTCGAACGGAAGTGCGTTTGTCCAATCAGGCAGCAGCGTGACGTTTCAAATTTTGAGCATTCGTAGCCTCTGCTCATACGTGGTCGGATGCAAATAGAGCGTCAGGGTTGTGTCCTTAGACGGATGGAACTTTGACTGATTATTTTTGAGAGACGCGGGAACAGCGAGCGCGATCGAGTCCCGCTGGTTCTTTTAAATAATTGGAAAAATTCTCGCGGCGAAGAGCGCGTCATTAGTCGCCGTTTCGTTGCCCTCTCGCTCGAATAAATCCGCGCCGCGTCGCTTAATCAGGGCGAACGTGGAAAAAGTTGAGGACGTCGATCGAACTTGCCGACGAATTAACCGAAAGAATGGGCGCTCGTTGAGCGCCTGGGAGTTGAAAGTGCCTCGAACGAGTCGACACTGCAAATGGGTTAGGTTGGTTTACACGAGGCGTGTGTTTTGAATAACATTTTAGGCTCCACGAATATTAGATTTCAGATGCAGGAGAATTGCGAATAGTAGCGTTCGATAATGTTTGGAGGCTTTGAGGTTGAAAGCAGGAAATTGTAAAATTCTGGCGAAAACCACGAAACTTGGAAATTTTCAAGGTCAAAGTACAAAATTGTGAAAGTTCAAAGTAGAAACTGCAAGGTTCGAAAATTGCCAACTGTGAAGATCTGTTCTTTCGAACAAGGGAAGATTCGAAATTCAAAGTCTGCAAGATCGGAGCAGGAAGACCCAGACACTTTGACACCCGGAATATTCACCCAATATTCGCTCTAAATTCACGTGTTCTCTCGCCAGAGTTTCAAATACACGGACTCGACAATGTGGCAACTCCAAATCTCGCAGCTAGATGCAAATGAGTCTCGAGGTCTGATCCATTTGATGGCTCATATTTGGCGGATCCTGTTTTCAGTTGAAGGGAACGAGGTCGATAAAGTAGGTAATGATGTATGATAGAAGGAGTAGGAGAGAGTGAGAGAAAGTGAGAAAAGAAAGGCGATTGCGTTTCGTCACTGCCTAAGACTCATCATCAGTGGGGCTGATGGCAGCGACTCCTTAACCCCAGACGCTTGTTGTTGTAACTAAACCTACTAGAGGCTGGTCTGATCACCTATCCTAGCGGGGTTCCACACACTCTGCTGCTTAACGTCGAAGATCGGTAGGACATCGACGCTAGGCGCGCAGCCACTTGCGGCTTGTGCTAGTCGAGTGTTCGAAACCAGTATTTGAGGAATACATCGTCCGCTACACAGTCTTTTCGGTATAATAAGTCAATAGCTTCGCGAAGAAGTAGGAAGCATCGTGCACGTTGAAATTAACGAGTAACGTGGAAGTTCAAGTCTCTTGAGAGTTGCCTGTTCACGACGATGTCAAGTTGGAAACGAGTTTCGGTCGCGAATGCACCAACTCTGTAAGACTTCTTTACGGATCTGGAGTATATATTTGCTTAACTTGCTTTTTACCTTCCACGGCATTTTAAGCTGTCATAGAGGAACGAAGGACCTGGCGCGACATTCCGGGCGAAACAGTTCCGCACGTTTTTAATATGCAGTATAACCTCTCTTCTTTAAAGCTCCGAGTCAGTTCTAAAATGCTTGTTTAACGAGAACACAGCGGCAAGAGACCTGCAGTTTCATTAATTACACGACGAATCCATTAGTTCCCTCTTCTTAGTAGAGATCAGCGGATATATCTCAAAGAAAGTATTAATTATTAATTAATTTTAGATGAGAATGTTTGTCGAACCTAATGTGGCGCGATGTTTACTGTTTAATATCTTCGAATGGTATTTGATTCAAGTGTTAATTGAAATAGCACTTGCTTGTGGAAATATTTCAATTTTCGGTGTATTCTGTCTCTTACCAATTAAAATTTTTTTTTTTAATTTAATAATATATTGAATAAAATGAATAAAATGAAATTATTATCTAATTACATTTATTATTATTATTATTATTATTATTACAATTATTATTATTATTTTATTATTATTACTACAATTATTATTATTTAATTATATTATTACTTACATGTATTATTTATTGTACTTTTTGTATTTCTAATATTTATTTTATCATTTGTACATATTTATCACTACTAACCTCAATATGTTAAAAATGAATATTTTTTAATTGACGTTTCACGC
Organism: Melipona bicolor; assembly: GCA_030673865.1. Lineage (NCBI taxonomy): Eukaryota > Metazoa > Arthropoda > Insecta > Hymenoptera > Apidae > Melipona > Melipona bicolor. Next base: position 2,238,446 of record JAHYIQ010000020.1, read on the forward strand.
GATATGTTCCTTATTATTTTTTACGTTCACGAAGAATATTACGGTGAAATTGGCTCGTGTCAGCGCAGCGCACGACACGACAGCTTTATCTTCATGGTTCATGAATTTTAGCCAACGCTATCAATAGACGCACGATAGATGTAAGATCACGCATCATCAGCCGTGGAGAATGTTAGGTTTGTGTGTACAACCGGCGAGAGATGGATCAGAGGATGCATTATGGAAATTAACGAGGAAATTCATTTTAATAATTAAACACACACTGTGTTTTCCACCCGCGTCTAATTATATTTGTTCTCATTTAATTCCCCGCTTGTTGTTCGTTCAATCTGTTTGCAGTCCAACACACTACCAGCATGCCGTCTCTTTATTTCTCGTTTTATGCGGTATTAATTTCAAGCGCTGAACGAATTTTTCGATCTCGTTTCTTCTTCTCGTTTTAATGGGAAAACAGAAGATGGTTGTGATAAGGTTTCGTCGTCAGGAAAGTTGTCAAAAGTAAGCAAAGCATCCCACGGTTGCTCACTCCGTATAATTACGTTGCGAAATTCAAAAAGTTGGTTATTCGACGCATTCGCGTTAGCCGCAATTCTCTCTCTCATCCTTCTCGTTCTTCCGCCTTCGAGTAATTACATCTCGCAGCTTGTTTCCATCATGAATGCGACTGAAGTATTCCCTAACCAGCTCAGTTCTTGGATTCTACTTTCTCAGCTGTTCAGTTCTTTCCTAGTTCTTCATAACGTTAAATTTTCCTTTTGACTAAGAAGACTTGCCTCTATCTGCTGCTATAAATTTAATTAATTTAATTTATTAATTTCTCGAGAAAGACAATAGGGAGAACTTCTCGTTCTACGTCAGAGCAGTAGCACGAACAAGGCGCGGGAAAAATCTTCCATGTCGTAAACCTTTGGTTTTTACGAGCGCGAAGAATGGAGGGCCACTGTCTGACGTGTAGGAGGATCCTTCAAGTTTCAATTTTAGTGACAAATCATTACTTGGAGGATAAATTTCGAGGAAAGTCGGATTTAAAAAAAGAGTCCAGAAACTTGGAAAATTTTCTCTACTTTCTTTTTTGTGGAATATTTCAGATTCTTCTCTGGATGATTAATTATAATCTCTTTTTTCAATGACACTAGGAGAATTTAATCGATTTGTATCTTTCAAAAATTTTGTAAACTTTTTGGCAATATTCGTTTGATACTTACGAAGAAGAAGTATTTAGTTAGAAGATTATATTATTTAAATAATTCGTTTTAACGTGCTCCCTTTGCAATTTTTCTTCTCGTATTTTAAAATTTTTGTACCACAAGGGATACTACTGTGAAAAATAACCGAGAAAACTTCGTTCTCGCTTTCGAAACAGTTTTAAAGACAAATTCCCTAGACGGTTTTCATCGTTGCGTAAGAAGAAGTAATTTTAATTGGAAGGTTGGATTATAATGCATGGTAATCAGACGTGGGATTTAGTCTACCATGGGAATCTTTGCGACATTTTTAGCATCGTTAGCCCTTGAAAATTAATTGTCGTCGGATCTTATTTACTTCAGTCTCTGAAATTGAATACATTTTTGTAATTTTTTGATTGTCAGATGTTGATTTAGGAGGTTAAACACGATTAGAGAGAATCTAGGGACTTTTTGTTCTATCAATTATTAATTTATTACTTGTTAAACTTGTTGACAGAGAGTACTCAAATACTAATTTTTACTTGGTATTTGAATAACAGAACATTGAAATAAAATTGCAACTATTATCAACGAGAAGAATTCAAGGACTTTCTGTCAATTACGTCAGTGTAAATAGATCTCTGATTACATGGTTGAAACGACTGATTTGTCCAGTTGTTGTCGATCAAAGAGAAAACAAAGATGAAAGGGCGTGGATTGCCCCGAGTTTGATGAGCCAAGCTGGATAGCAGAATCATCTCGTAAAAAATTGGTTGAATCGACACAAACATCCTGAACAGACAGATAAACGAATGGATCAAAATGAATGGACTAGAACGGAACAAACATTTCAGCAGCCATTCAATACGATCCTGTGTACACGTACAGTGGTGTTTTGTTGGGTTAAAACAATGTCCAAAATTTTCTCCTTCTCTTCCTCTCTCTCTCTTATTCTCTCTACCACGACTTTGCAGTTTTTCCTTTGTTTGCTTATTTTCGGTTCACCAAAATCCTGGCAAATCCAATTAGTCATTTCCTGATCAAGCAATTTTCACTGGATCGGTGTTAGCTCTTCCTTTGTCATTGCTAGAAACTTGACGTTTTCGTGGTTGCTAGAGAATTTCGAGGGCATAGGATGGACCAGTTTTTCTCATTTCTCCAAAAAGTTTTAAACTTTCAAAATATTCAGATATTTGTGGGTATAAAAATTTAGGGATCTTTAATTTAATTTATATATTCTGCAAAGTGGTTATTCAACTCTCTAATAAAATTTCCATAAATTTGTAAAGTTTTCCATCTGAATGATCAATTGGTCATTTTGACTTTTTGAGACATCCATAACCGAGTGCAATTTATCTCAGCGGCGCGTCTAGTGATAAAAAAAAAGACACTAAAACTACGATTGCCATCTCCTTGACAAACGATGCACCATAAAAGAAAACGATACGAAGGCCACTTTATTGAATCAATCGCGAGTGAACGAGCAGACAACCAACAACGTATCAAAACATCGAGTCAAAGATGGTCGTCGTTAAATTGCACTCAATCAAGCGTTCTTCGCTGCGTAGTTTGCAGTTCGCCATCACGGCGTTACTATTTTAGATGTCGCTTTCTCTTTTTTCAATTGTTTGTAGTAAAAAAAAAAAAACTCTATAATTGAACTTTTAAACTTTTACTAGTTTCTCTACGTGTATTTAATTTATAGCAACTAAAGCTAAAACAAAAACTAGACGAACTTAAACTAATTCTTTACAAATTAATCTTACCAACTAATTTGCAGTAAAATTGAAAGTAATTAGAAACTGTGATTAGCTGTAATTAAGTTAGTCTAACCTTACCTAATTTCCCAACGCGTCGATAAAACAGCGAACTTTATTTGCCGACTTGAACGCGACAGTTTCAGTGTTGCCAATTCGAACTGGTAAATAAAGTACCATTAAAACGTTAAACGAAGCGGTTAACAAAGTTCGCGGACCAGAGAGCGGAGATGAAATTTTAAACAAATTACAGGTTGTTTAAGAGGTCAGGTGACCAGCACTCGAAATCGTGAAATTTGATTTCCGTTTGCCGGTGAAACCGTACTGTTCTCTCGATTACAAATTTCCGCGGATGCAATTACGTTCCGATGTTGTTTCTCGTTCTCTTGACGCGTTCCCGTTTCGACGCACTCCGTATTAGTTACATGTAATTCTTTTTTCTTTTTTTAGAGACGGTATTATTTCTCGTAAATAAGAAAGAACACTGTGCTTTTAGTTTTATGGTCTTGGGAATTTTTACAATTTCGCTGCAGTTTAGTAGATATTTAGTAGAAACAGCATGCTATGGTTTAGGGAATTTTTTCTGTTGACATTTAGTAAATTACTAGTTACTTTAGTTTCAGAATGATGCATCGTTTATCGAATTCTTGCAGTCTAGAGAATGATTTCAACTTGAAATATTTTGACACGATAAAGTCCCTAAATCCCCAAAATTTTTCTAGACTTTCTTTCCGTTTTCAATCGAGTAGAATCGTTTCTCCACCACAAAGTGGAACGAAAATTCTCTTTTAACGTATCAATTTCTGATTGATCGCGTGACATTGACGTACGATGTAGTCGCATTAGTGTGATCGTGTTTGTCATGGGGAATTTTATAGAGAATCGAATCAAGTGTCGCGTTGAACCAACGATGCTGGTTTCATTGGCACATAAAACACAATGGCTTTCAAGCAGCGAACGGATTCCCATTAAATTTATTACAGCTCCCGAATCTTTATCCCTTTACGAGCCATATTGTGCTTGCCTGAAATTATTAAAATAAATCTCTCAGATATTCGTTCGTCATTCGTCAACGACGAAATTTCAAAATATCATAGCTCAGCAAGATTTTTTCCTCCGTTTAATTTATACGCGCTAAGCTCAGTATCGAGTAGACATTGATTACATATTAATGGGCGTAATGAATAATAATTTAGTTCAAAGTATATGCATTAATTTATCATCATTCGATGCAAAATTCCTGGAATTACGGAGATGATTCAATAAATCAGACAAAGCGCAACGAATTTAATTAATAATCAATCGAGTGATGCGATATTGTAAACATTCTTTCACGATGAAATTCAATGTCATCGAGACCCTTGTTACAAATATGAAACCTGCAACTGTGTCACAAATAACGAACAAATTTAACGTTGAATCAAATTTCCAAGGAAACTGGAATAAACCGTAGTGCATCCATTCGTCAATAAATTCCCTAGATTTTAATTCTAAAATCTATTCGCACTTTCAACTTTAAATAATAAATTCAAAGCACCGTGTTCGACGACGTTTCGCCCAGAGTAGCAAAATCTTTCCGAAGGCAAACAGAATTCGTTGTTGATGGAAGGAATTCGATCGAGAGTTTGCAGGCCCACCCTGCGAGCCGCTCGTAAATCCTCGTGGAACCAGGTTACGCGTGACCGCGTTGGCCGCGATAGCGCTTGAAATTCGCGAGACGTCGGCCGACGCGACGAAGGAAAGTAGAAAGAAGGGAAGGAAGAAAAAAAGAAAAAAAAAAGAAGAGAGACGAGGTTCTTCGTCGGCTTCGCCTCTCTGCAGTGCGTCCTGCGTCACCACTGCGGCCACGTGCGCTGCGTGCCTCCTCTATTTTTCATATTCTCGAGGCAACGTAGTCTCGAAGGCTGGGCCAAGAGATTCTTTCCTTGGGAAAATCGAAACACCCGTTTTACCTCGATGCTTGAATATCACCGAGTTGCATTTTAAATGCGAGCTGTAACAGCGAGGGACATGAATTCTCTCAAGTGGCGTCGTTGGATGTTAAAAATAATCGTCGAATAATTCCAGTTATTCGGTTTTTGCGTAGTATTTTATACTATGTTTGTTACATCGAATTACTTTAATCTCTATAACAACATGCACGTGGAAACCAAGTTTTGGCAATTTTGCATAAACTGTTTAAATTTCATATTTCGACAGAGCTGCTTTGGTAGCATGGAAGGTCCTTGTTTTGAAACTATCTTCGTGAAAATATGAGTATCTGCGCACAAGTATTTCCGATCTAGTTGTAAAAATGCGTCAGCACTTTCTTAGAAGGTTCGCCAAATTATGGCAAACGCACGTATCCCCATGAACTGCCCTCGAAGTGCAAAACTCTAATATTGCTAATATTGCTTCCTCTAACGCGTAAAATTCTCTGTATCTGTAACGAGATCTGCATGCAACAGAAATTCAGCCTAACCTGGAGTCAACATAACTTCTTTCGGAAATCTGTCCTAATCGATCCAACTTGGACAATCTCTCTCTCTCTCTCTTTGTTTGCTGCACCCAAATTGGACGGAGACTTAATCGAACATCATCCACACAGCGAAATTGGGTGTCTGGAACCCTTGGAAATTCGATTCCGATTGCCTCGGCAAGGAATTCAACCACTTGTTGAAACGTTACGTTCCCGGGTTCAACCGCGAAGAAATTGATCCGAGTTCGAGGTCGCCCCTCTTTCTCGTACGTGCCCTTCGACAACTTTGTTTGGACAAAGACGACGTAGAAGCCCTGGCGAGACACGCTCCAGGGATCGAACGGGCATTTGCATAAAAGCCCTCTATCCACTCAACGCGGTCTTTAAGCTCGATCAAACTTTCTCGGCGACCGTTCGTGCGAGACGGAGGTCTCGCGGCTCTCTCAATTCTCTCCGATTTTTCTTCATTTCGTGAAAGCGATTTCTCAGACTCTGGTGCAAACCGAAATTAAGTGGACGGATCGACTGGAATTAGGCTTCGTGTTCGTCGACAACAGGGCAAAACAAACAGCAATTTCGAAGGTACACGCGCAATGATTTTCGTCTCGATCGTTCATACTCGAAGATCGAGCGATCGCGAGTTTTCAAAGTTTTGGAAATAAGAATGTGACAAATGCAGATTTCAAGGCGCGCCGAGTTCGTCCGCCGTTGCAACAGGTCCAGAGGCTCGAAACTTTCGAAAAGGCTCGCGACTTGACAAAGTTGTACGATTTCAGATGGAACAGCCGGAAGTGGAGGACGAAAGTGACCCAGCAGCCGCCGAAATTTGATCAAAAAAATCGTACAAGTGACGTGTCTTTGAATTTGAAGAAAAAATAGTTTCCTAGAATATTTTTCTCGATAAGAAATCTTGAATAATCTTTGACAAGTGATAATCAGTACGTGTGTCTCGTAAATATATATATTGAAGTGTTTTCGAAAATTATATAAATTATACGTCGTATTTTAAAAATTCTCGGCACCTAAACCTAAATAATTGCATTTCAAAAGCCACTTTGCTCTTTACAATTTTTCACAAATATATATATATGTATATATGTATTCGAGTTTCCTCTGGAGGACCAACGCACTTTTCTCTTTTTTACTTCTTGCGGTTTTGAGACTTCCTTTTTTTACTGGAGAGAGAATTAACGTAACGTAAGGAAGCACTTGGATTTGAAATAATCGCGCGGCGACTTTCAGATTCGTAAAATGTCCCACTCTCGGCCGTAGAATTTGCGAGGCGAGTCGGCTTATCTTAATTTGCAAAAGCTCGGGGCCAAAATAGAGACAAATGGTAAAAATAAGCAGGACTTTTTAAACTGTCGCCGCGAAATTGGAAGGAACTGCGAGTGTATAACGATAACTGAGAACTAAGAGGTGTGAAACAGGCTTAATAGTCAAGATACGACTCTCTTAACTTACAAAGTCGTGAGTGTCTCGCGAGAGAGAAAGCGTGAAAAACCTTTCCTCACGAAAAAAAACTCTCCCTTCCGAAATGAAAATTTCTGCCATAGTCACGAGAAGCGAAGGAAAAGTGAAAAATTGAAGAAAGAAGCGAGAGGAAAACTTCTCACGCTGGTCGAAGAAAAACAGGAAAAAAGAATGTGAAAATGACGGCAACGGTGAAAGGAAAAGTCGAGAAAATTCAAAGTGGCCAAGTGACTTTGATAAGAAGATCGAGGACTGATTACAATTCCTAAAATGAAAGGAAATTCTTGTCGCAAGGTAGAACAAATAATTCGCGCAGAGACGATGATACGAGCAAGTTGAATCAATTGAACGAAACTCTGAGTTAATTTAACAAAAGTTAAATTTCCCAACTTTGGTTTTATCGGGGTCGAAAAGAGAAATAGCGGGAAAAGCCACAGTCTGTCAGGATATTCAAAAGGTTCCCAATGGCGCGGAGCGGAAATTCGCAAAGAGACCGCGCTCCTTGAGAAGAACTTTCTGCGAAGTGAATCTGAAACTCGTTTCCTCCGGGTGTGTGCGTTTCTGACTCTCTCTCTCTCTCTCTCTCTCTCTGTTCTTTCGGCTCGGTGAAAAACTTTTCGAGAAAGAGGGGCAAAGAGCAACGAGTAGAGTAGTACGAGAGGGGAGGCAAAAGAGTGGGGGTAAGATGATGAAGTGCGACGATAAAAAGAGAGAAATGTTTTCGAGACGAGCGTGTAGCGAGAGCGGACCTCATCCGGGGATTCCGGGGACCGGAAGCGGGCCTGGAGGCGGCGGTAGTCATCTCTGGGGAAAGAGGAACCAGGGACGTACCTCGGCGCCTATCGTGGGCCACGCTAGGGCCCCCGCCATCATCCTCAGAACCAGGAGAAGCTGGCCAGTTGCACCTACGCACTGCAGAAGGTAGGAGCTCTTTTAGGCAAACTGTCCAACAGCGATTCTCTTTCACTCATTTCGATTTATTCTGTAAAAAAGAAAACGGGCTGTTTAGATATGCACGATTACATAGTTTCTATATATAGTATATTACGTATATTTGGATTTTAGTTTTACAATTTCTATATACGCATAGAATGCGACGTAGAACGTGAATGTAAATTTACCACGCGTGTCCACGGTGTTTCGACTTGATTTTCGAAAGATCGTGTCATCTTTGTTCGCAACAACGCCTTTGTTGTGCAACGCCAGCTATTAAAACGAATATTCGACATTACGTCCGATCCGCGTTCTAAAAGTTTTCATAACCTTAATGGCGTTTGAACCATTGGCGTCGACACAGCGTTTCGCTCTTCTCTTTAATGGATTTATGTTTTCCCATTCTGCCTCTCAATACCGCGGCTGTGAAAAGAAAAATCCCGTGGACTCGTTCCTCTCGTTATTCAGTTTCTGCCGTTTCGCGAAACTGTCAGAGATTATAAACGAGGATTAAATGAAAAATATTGAACGCGGGGGTTGAAAATCGGCGGAGATTATAAATTAAACGAAATTGGAGGAGATTGTAAATTAAAATTAAAATTAACGTTGAAAATTGGAGGAGATTATAAATTGAAATTAAAATTAACGTTGAAATGGAATTCAGTCGGTTTTCGAATGAATTTCTCGCCTTACCCGTACGTTCATAAACTTCGTCTCTCGCGCACTCGAGAAAAAAAAAAGAGACCTCGCTTTGATACATTAACCGTATTAGCGTCTCGTAGGATGAAAAGAAACGACGACGCGGGAAAGTCTCCTCGAAGGAGTAGAAATAACGTCGAGGATGTCGTTATTCTACACGGCTGCGCGCGAATTATCCTCGCCCGCGCCAACCGTGATAATTGCACCCTGTTTATTAACGAAGACGAGACTGGTCGTAGAACGGAGCAACAGAATACTTTCTTAATTGACTCTTTCTCTCGTCGCCACTTTATTCTGATATAGCGAACAACGAAAATTACACTTTTCACGCGAGACTCTGTCAATTATTTTTAGGAAGAAATTCGCTCGCTTTTGGAAAATCTTGCCAACGCAAGGGACAGTTCGAAGGTGTGTGTTTCACTAAGGATCAAACAAGAAAATGAAATTTAGCGTTTAAAAAATGATCGAACCGTGAAATTGTCATTTTCAAATGCAAATTGACGCTTTCGTTTCTAAATGTGTGCAAGTTTGTGTTTCTGAAATAACATCCTTTTAATTGATATCATTTATTTCATTATTATTGGTATTCCTCTTTTATTTTATTTACTTTTGTTCGGTAGAAATAAATTTCTGCATAAATTCGCATCGAGCATAAATATTCATTAAATATTTGATATATTTACATATATTATTTGAAGCAATTTTATCAATTTATATTCTGACATAGTTTCTCAAATTTCTCCAAGTGTCAAATATCACGAGATTTAAAAAGATATCCTCGTTCGAAGTAACCGTAACGAGGCACAGAAGAAGAAGAAGAAGAAGAAAAAGTCGCGCAACCCTCGTTTCCAATGTTCCATTTCACCTAACTATCGATTTATCTCCCTCGAGTTTATAGTTAGTGACACACGTTCACTGAGTATTACTGAGCTTTGAACGTTCGAACCTTGAGCCAGCCGATCGATAAATTGGTAGATGTTGCCCTTCAAGAGAACTTATAGAATGGAATTCTACTCTTTCCTTCTTTCACGCTCGCCCCCCGCAAAGTCTGTAACGAAGTCGCATCAGTCGATTAAGCATTGCAATTTATTCTACCGGGATACAAAATTTGTTTCTCTCACTCGTACAACGTTCTGTTTCATTTAGAAGAAACTCGTGTATCGTTACATTTTATCACTGAAAGTGACTTTAGAAGAGGTAACCCAGAAAATCGGGCCTCTTCAGGTGCAACGCTGATGCAACGAAAATTAGCGATTGGTTGATTTGGGTCACGTGATTCGTGAGGGGGCGTGGGGTAGACTTCGAGTAGGAGTGGCGTTGTCTGGTACTGAGCGATCTGTAATTTGTTTTCTATCGATTCAAATGTTTGCATATCGATAAAATTTTATGGCAAAAAAGTCGTCTTCATTTCCTAGTCAGTTGCTTCTGAGCTTTTTAGTGAGACGAATCGTACTGGGGTACAAGTCGTGCAGTTTTTTAATACATCGTTATTCGACCGAGGATTTTTTGCAGACAATGTGAGAAAATATACAAAGCAAGGTATTGTGACCTTGTTCTATAAATCTAGAATTTTTATTTTTAAATTATTACTCGATTAATACAATAATTATGTGCATTTAAGACTTTAATATTTGGAATCATGTAATTCTAAAAGTTTAATCCTCGAGTTCAAAAATTTGTTATATTCGCGTTTGGGGATATTTTAATATTCCTTTATTGAGATGTATAAAAATAATTTAACTACATTTCAGATGTAGAAATGCTATAATTATTTTAATTTAGATTTAATACAAACTTTATTAAATTTTATTCCATTTTTTTATGTTTCGCTACTCGTTCGATTTCCTCTACTAATTAGTTATATCTTATGAATAATCCCATCTGGCTAGGATCCCATGGGTAATGGAAATCGTGCTGCCTTCCATACGACCCTCCGACATCCAGTTTCCGCCCTTTCGGCAGGGTGTTAGCGAAACTCGAGTGACTAGTCATGGGGAAGTTATTAAGTATTTAAACGGGATCTGTTCGATTTCTACGCAACTGTACGTCCTTTCTTAGATAGGTGTCTTACGTCGGACATTTGCTCGACCCGTTTCACTGATGTGATTTTCATTCCAACAGAGATTGTTAAAGTTCGATTGAAAAACTTGTCGATAAAAAAAATTGATTCTCTCAAGAACGAGATTGAAAATGACAGCGTGGTTCCGTAAGAAGCACAAGGTGATTAATAAAGCAGTTTCGACAGTCACTCGCTGTCACTGTCTCTATAAAATTTCATGGATCGATCAAGTTCTACAATACAACTACCTCTTCATAAAAATTAAGTTCCAACTATTTGATCGTGTAATTTATCATCAACTTGGTTGCATTTTTGACGATTTGCAATTTCGATGAAAATTTTTATGATTTGAGATTTAATTTTGAAAATTCAAAAGATAGCGAATTATTAGCAGTATATTTTTGATAGACAGTTTTGTGTATTTCAGTTTCTCAAAAACGCGTAGATTTCACATTTGCTACGCTGCGTCACAGAAATGCTGAGTTTAATAATTACATAAGCTCTAGTATCACTACTAAAATGTATGTGATTTACAAACATATGACATGTATAGTTGTAAATAAATATAACATGTATAGTTGTAAATAAATAAGCAACTATCGAGAACATATTGAAAATATTATCAATTACTAAAAATGATTGCCAAAATTACCAAAACTATTGCATCGTGTTGATTGAATTTTAAAACACACAGACGCAGCTGGTAATTCTCTCCAACAATTTGCAACAGCTCCGAAATAAAATTTCACTTTTCATCCGACTGCAGCCTCCTGCTGCTATTTGGAAAAATTCGTTTCGCTTGACTCCGTTGGAGGTAGAGCGAGCCGAATGATTTGTCTATATGAAAAATACTCGTGATTTGCGCAACGGTGCGTTATTTTGCACTGGCTCGCTGAATCGTTTCTCGTTTGTCCGGGGTAAAATTAGAGAAAAGCCTGAGAAAAGACACATGTTCCTCTCTCTCTCTCTTATTCGCAAGGTGCGTTTCTTTTGAGACGAGGGTAATGGATTTTTTAACGCCGGGGCATTTTGCAACATGTTTACGTCTGTAGCGAGTCGGCTATTTTCTTTTTTATGAAGTTTCCACGAAACTCGGCGGGAAGGAAAATTATTTTCGAAACAATGGTTTTCAAACGTTTCGTCAAACATTTTCCAGAGTGGTTCACGTGGTTATCGATAGCAATTTAGCGTTTGGAATTTTTCTGATATCGTGATATTTCGTTTCTTAAATAAATTTGACTGAATAAATAAACTTGTTATAAGTAATAAATATTACAGGCTTTATATTAAATATATTTTTAAAACGGTAAAATTTGTCTAGAAACGTAGTTTCATTCGCTCAATTTTAACGTCGAATATTATAAATTTCAAATCTCATGATCACTTTTTCTCCCGAAATACATTCGAACGCGTTTATTTCAAGGGGCCAGCAAATGAAAAAAAAAAGCATTTAAAAACCGCGCTGTCCAAAAGGAAGGGTCTGTTATTCGCTTATTTGATCGACGACTGTGATAATATTTGATTGTTCAATTATTTTTTTGATAAATTAAATTTGTTCGAAAAACACGGGTGAAAGTAATATTTGAGTTTTTCTCGCAACGGTGTTGCAATCAAATTTTTGAAACTGACTGGTAACATTGACAGTGTTTATTCATCTGGAAAGCTTTCGTTCCAAAATTCCTTTCGTTTGAAACAAACTAAGACCGCGGAATAATTTAAACGTTCGCGAAACATTTAATTTTCATTTTTTTCTTCTTTTCTAAAAAGAAAGATTATATTTAAAAAAAAGTAAAATCAAATCATTTAATTAATCATTTAGTCAGATTAGTCAAATAAAAAAGTATCGTCGAATAAAATTACATTTTATTGCATAATGTGAGATACGACGTCATCTAATTCTTACAATCCAATTTTGAAGTTGAATTCACTCTGATGTTTTTCCATACAATGACGTTTCCATACAATTGTTTATTGTTTATTATTGTCGTCGTAATAGCAACAAAGGCTCCTTTGTCACAAAAGTGCCATTCAATCTCGGCTTTAATAATGAGATGATTAGAAAAACGAAATCGGCTTCGAGCCGATAATGCTGCTTTATCCAGTTTCTTCGTTTCAGTAGATAAGGTTACTGCTTAGTCAGACAGACTTTTCTTTGCCAGGAGTGACATTACCTGGGATTATCTCATCGCGCGATCCTTTTTGCGATCAATTGCGCTTCAGATTCAGCTGATCTCATAGAAATCGTTGGATTTTCAATCGAGCCGTTATTTGAGAAAATTTATACCACCGAGTATTACTCGAATACACTATTTAAAAAGAGGGTGTGAAATTTTACATTTTATGACCTCGTTGTGCAGAATTTAAATATACATTCTTCGAGATATTTCCTGGGTTGAATTATACTTCAGCACATTTTTTTCCCCCTTTTATGATTTAACGTTATGGGAAGAAAGAACGAGTAGTAAATTTCCCTGGAAGCTTTTAGGCTGAAAACTTAACTGCATTCAGACATAAAGTCTCTTCTTCTTTCAAAATATGGAATCATAAAGAGGTTAGGCATCTGAAGTTCAATTAAAATGCAGACGGTAAGAAGATACTCTTTCCTCAAAACTGAAGAACAAAAATATTATCCACTTTAATGTTTTATTTAATCGATTATCATAGTTTGAGATTTAATAATAGTAATTTTAGGAAGTCATTGAAAATTCAATGATATTAAATAAATACCCTAAAAAATTATTCAATAATAGTGAAATATTTCACAGTGGCAAAAAGTAAGAAACATCTGAATAATAATTTGAAAAGGAATCTGATAGACTCCTTTGAAAATTATCTCCAACCTCTTTAAAGAAAAACGTCACCCGCACTCTTTATCGAATCAGTCGAAATTCCAATTCTCACTCTCTCACGGAAAACTATAATTTTTCCCTGAGATTTTAACAATCTCCTCCCGAGATACGTGCGAGAGTTCAAACGTCTGAGAGTGCACAATTTAACTGGACACCTCGTTGCAAGAAATTTCGCAATAGAACGACGCTGAGTGGTCTATTGCGATTCCACGCGTGGCTCGAGTTCCTGAAATAATTATAGTGCCGAGGCATTCGAGTGAAATCGCGTGTCACGGGGAGGGGGTTGGGGTTGGCGCCCTATTCCCATGGAAATACACCGCTTCAGCTGGATCCTCGACGATGTTTTATTCCGCGATACTTTAAACGGACGTGCAGGATCCAGGTCGTCGTGTCCATCGATCTTCATCGAGCTGATAATTATCTCCCTTTCCGGCATTTCCGCGATACCTCCCTCGAGAATCTTCTATCCATGGAATTTTTTTCTTTTACCCTCTCTCACTCGTGTTTTTTAAAGAAATCTTTCATCGTTTCCTTTCATCTTTGTATTCTCGAAGGAATTATTGGATCTTTTTATCACTGAAAATGATTTTAGCGGAGGCAACTCAGAAAATCGGGCCTCTTCAGGTGCAACGCTAATGCAACGAAAATTAGCGATTGGTTGATTTGGGTCACGTGAGGGGGCGTGGCTAGACCTCGAGTAGGAGTGGCGTTGTCTGGTACTGAGCGATCGCGCCTGTAATTTGTTTTGTATCGATTCAAATGTTTGCATATTAATAAAATTTTATGGCAAAAAAGTCGTCTTCATTTCGGTAAGACGAATCGCACTGGGGTACAGGTCGTGCAGTTTTTTCTCCTTTTCGTATTTTTTCCTGATATTTCTTTTTTCTCGCCTTCAATTTTTTTGTCCGGAGGGAAAATATTTCACTCTCCTCGCGCTTTCAATTTTATTCGCGCTTTTCGTTTTTGAAGAATGTTTTCGCGCCTGAGGGAAAGTGAATTATTAAAAATTTTAATATTTATTATTGGAAGATTAATCGTGTTCCGCGTTCTGGGAATCGTGGACGTTAATCTTCGCGTGGTGAATAATTTTATCGTCGGCGTGTCGATCTCTCTTGCAGCAGAGATTACGGATGGTAATCTTTATTCGGCGAAATAATATTTTATTCATGACGAGAGATTATTTTTTCACTAAAAAGCTTGTGTCCTAATATAAAAATTGCACATTGCGAATCTTTAATTATATCTTTAATTATTGATTATAAAACTTTATACTTAACGACTATTTTCTAAAATCTGTTTTTTCTTTTTTTCTTTTGGGAGGTAGAATATTAAAGTTGCGATGTATATCTGGGATATAGAATTTTTGTTTTCAATTGTTCCTTTGTTTAGCAAGTGAATCAACTGTTACTTCGACTTTATTGCCACTGAAACAATGTTACAGCAAAAATCCAATGAAAATTTTTACACAATGTAGGTATTTATAATGCAAAAGGGATTTAGAAAATTCGCAGAAAATGCGGTAGGTGCCGTGAAATATTCGGCCGTTCGTTTGCCTAGAGAAATGATTCTCAAAGGGACGAAAAAAGCCAGGGTCTTTGTTCCTTTTTGTCGATCGAGTTCACCGAATAATGGTGGCGTCTCGTGACAAAACGGCAACATTGGACGTTCAATTCAATTCCTGGAAGAATTCGCGCGATAAAATTACTCGATCACTCTTCCCAGAATGGGAAGCTCCCGATAAAAAGTTATGCGAGAACGTCTTGTTTAACATTTCCCTCGGAATATCATCACAGATTATAACTTTCATTCTGATGCACAATTAAAAATTGAGTATAATCTAAATATAGCAAAGTATATTAAAACATGGACTATTTTAAATAACTAACACGAGAAACAATAGTGTAAATAAACTAAATAAAGCATTTGTTGCGATGTAATAGAATCAAGGAAAGCAAATACAATAAACCAAAATAAAAATAGAATAAACAAGGTGTTACAGATGGAAGTAAATAAAATAAAAAATAAAATGGAGAGATGAACGTGACGAGCCGAAATAAAAATAGAACAAACGAAGAGTAACATTGTAAATGAAATGGAATGTCTGTTTGATCAAAAAATTCGCTCGAAATTTCTCAATGCTGCACGCACGTATAAAAATCATGTAATAAAATTCACGAGACTAAGCTTCGATCTTCCAATTAAACAAACGTCGTACGACTAACGACCAAAGAAAATTGAGTTCCCACTTGAAGAATGATTTATCTCGATTCTTGAATACGCTGTTGAAACGTTTCCGCTCGACGAAGAGTCCCCAATTATCCGAGAGAGAGGGAGAGAGTTGCGACTACAGTTGCCCTCGAATTTTCATCAATATTAATCGAATCGATACAAGTTTCCCCTCAGAGTGGTTGCCTTTTGTACCCTTAATTGGCGAATTCTCGGTCAAAACTTGCCACATAAACGCGCGATCTAACATCGGCCCGTGCCAACCGCTGATGATATTGTGCCACGAACAACAGGTGATATCGATTCACCACTCGATTTCCACGTTTAACGGGCTGGATGTGGTCCGACGTTTACGACAGCCAGACTGCGGATTTTTATTCATTTATGCGAAGGCTTCGTCAAGGCGATATAGCCTCGTGACATTTTTTTTCGGATGGATGATGTTTGAAACGGACTGATTGTAACTCGAAGAAGAGAATTACACAACAATCTCGTTCGCCTCGCTTGGAAAAGCCTCATCTGAAACAAACGTTTTCAGCGTGAAAGGTAATTCGATTGAATTTGAAAGTCAATTAACGTTCAACAACGTTAATTGACTTGTTCTTGGAGCTGATTGTACAGTCTCAATTTAAAATGTTTTCAAAGCGAGTTTCTCGAAAGCTATCTTCATTTGGGAAATCTTGTCTGTATATAGTATTATTTGAAAAATGTATATAGTATTATTATATATATTATATATTATATATATTAAATGTATATAGTATATTATATATAGTATATAGTATTATTTGAAAAATTAAAAAGATTACATCACACAGTATATTTCGTTGAAAAAATATTCCTTTAAATTTGCTATTATTTTACTTGAAAATTAATTTAGACATCACCGTCTCAAATATCTCGATGCTCCTCGACAGTTTCGCGATTTATTTGATCCACGTTTTACATGATTCACTGCATATTCACGAAAGGACGGAACCAGTCTGTTAAATGATGCATTCACGTTTCGTTCTCGATTGCGATTTAATAAAATTCTCCTTTTTTATATATAATATATAAATTGAAAAGCCACAACTAACAGTCAATTTAATCTACGTCTAGTGGATCGAATAATTATTATTTGAAAAATATTTTAGATTTGCCAAACGACGTTAAACATTTTCAAATTGGTTGGAACTTCATCGATCAAAGAAATTTAATACACGAGGTGAAATCCGCGGTCGTGTTGCTTAATGTATGAACAGTGGAGAATATGTACCGAGTGAGCTTAAAATGCGAATGGGCAATTTGTTTGCCGCGGAGGATGAAGGGAATTTATGAAAGAAATTTTTTTTCACGAAGCTTTATTCATTCGTTTCGACGATAAACCTCGTCTTCTTTTCAATTTTGCACCTGCTAAGCCACTTTAATCTAAAAAGAGACTTTACTGCGGACTTCCTCGAGGAACGATGGATATAAGTTTGTAAAACTGAATTTATTAGCTGGCAAGTAGAATCACCGCGCAGGCATTACATGTTATGGTTTCGTTGGTTCTTTTCTTCTTTTTCTCTTTTTAACTGCAAAATTTTACCGAGTTGTGAAACTAAATTCGCGAAACGCAAGGTCGCGCGTAAAATTTTTAATTAAAAACGTTCGCAGATTAAAAATTTCAAACACCTGGCAAGTCACTTTAAATTTTAAATTCCGGATTTGAAACCTCCGAGAGTTTTCAATTTGTTTGGATTGTTTAAACTTAAATGGGAAATCAGCGACTTTTGAATGAAAGCTAAACCATGGAAGGGACAAAGACATTAATCTCTACAGAAATGCCAATTATAAACGTAAATCCGGGAAAAAGTGCGTAGAAATTTCAGATTGCAATATTAATTTTTCTGTAAATTATAATAAAAGCATAAAACACTCCAAACGACACGTCGATGTAATTTTTTCAAATATTTTCAAGTGGACAACAGAATCGTAATTTGTTTCACGCTCCAGGGGAAATTTAAGGAATATATTTCAAAACCGATGAAAGAGCCGTATTTTTTAAAGCCTCGTTCACAATTAAGCATAGAAAGCTTGAAAACCATTTGAATTTCGCCTTCAGTCAACTAGCAGCTTGACCTGAACGTCCTCCTCAATGGAAAACTCTATTGCTTCCTCATTTTTGACCAAGGACAAAGGATTTGGAGCAACGCAGGTGGCACTGGTGTCGTTAAAATGGCGAACCAAAGCTGCAAACACGACCATTCAAGGGGAAAAGATTGGTTTGTTAAAATTTTTGCTAAAATTTGTGCTTTAGCTACCATTCATTCAAAATTTCTAAACAAGGTTTCCCATTTTTCTATTTTTCTTCGTTTTTAATCAAAAAACGAAGGATTTGGAGCAACGTAGGTGGCGCCAGCGTCGTCAAAATGGCGACCGAAACCATCAAGCACGATCAATCGTGAACAGAAATTGCCTTTACGAAATAAATATAATTGACTTCCCAATCTCTAGCCTCCCTAGCTATTTTTCATTCAATTTTCGAACAATATTCCTCATTTCCCGAACACGATTCAAATTTGACAAATTCTGATGTACGAAAGACTTTGTAGGAATTAAATGATACATTGAATGTAATACTTGTTCGCGTGAAAATCACTTAATCGGGGAATTTATCCATTTCGAGAGGGTGTTAGGATCGCTGGGCTGCTCGTTTGAAGAAATCCCCTTTTGTTTGGAGTCGTGTCACGGTCCGCAAAAAACCGATACGCGGTAATTTCATTTGCCTTTCACCCTGCCAACTTCAGTTGGCAATCCTGTTTGCACGTCTTTAAATTGATTCGCGACCTACTTCGCCGCTATTTGGACAAGGGGAGAAGAACGTCTATCGTACCTTTCGAAATGAAACAACTTCCTCAGCGTGGTCAACGATCAACAGTGGCAAGCAATAAGCGACGATACAATCGAGAACGTGAGAACTTTCTGAGAAAGTGAATCCAATTTCAAATTTTTTTTTTTCAAAGTCAACGATTAATTCCAGGAACAGATCGAAATTGTGAAAATAACTTTTTTACCAATATTCTTAGTTTTATTATTTATATCACTTTTTAATTTTATCCACCGCAAGAAGATTGCGCTGCGATTTGAATTTAGTTCGTTTAGAATTTTAATTTCGCGAGAATTTGAGAATTCGTGACCTGAAATAGTTTGAATGAAATTTCGACTGAGCGTCTGAGTTATGAGAGAAATTGTTCCGATAAATCCTTCATTAGGCAGTTATGACTTTTTGAGATTCCTTCGTCAAAGATTTATAAACCTGACGGATTTATAAATTTATAAATTTCGTGTGACTTTGATCTGTGATTATTGATTTCTGATTACGAATGAGCAACGCAAATTCTGCGTCTAATTTCTTGTAGCAATGTGCGTAATAAGTTTTATCTCGCAGAAATTTTTTAAAAATCGCAAACCAATACTACGTAGGGATGACAAATGGATTAAATGTGCGCGACATGCTACATTTTTATACGAACGATGCTTGAAATACAAATAGCTCTGTCTAGGTAAATAATGTACGAGTAAATTGCAGATATTTATGATTATTAAATTATTATTAGATGATTATTAAATTATTATTAGATTACAGATTATTAAATTCAGTGTTAATAAATCATTTTCCTTCGTCGTTTAAATAATTCGTGTACCTTTCTTCCGCTTTGTACGTTTACGTGCATTTAAATTTCCCATAACTGCATAAACATTCGCAATATATTTACGGATGAAAAGATCAGCCTTTAAATAGTATTGCTTTTCTGTCGATGCACGTTGATTTACGTCAAATCACCGAAATTCGAGATATCAGACATTGCGATAAAAATAAAAAAAAAAAGCGATATAAACTCTCTAATTTAGAATGTGAAATCTGATATTCAGCAGGAAAATTCAATTGTATTGAAAATTGTAATACCAAATAATTCAACTCTGAATAAATTAAATCGTACCAGTTAATTTAATTTCGATCAAAAATTTTAAAACCGAGTTATTTAATAATTACTACGTTATTCTGCCAATCAATGATGATATAAAAATTAATACAACACTGAATATTGAAATTAGTAATTAGTGATATAACGAAATAAAAAATAATATAAAATTAATATAAAATTCTGAAATAATCGCGTGATTAGTAAACAATAGTTTTCTCATTGTCCCTCATTATCAACATCGTCCATGCGAATCGAGCGAATAATAGCGAATCGAAGCCGGAGGAACAAAACGACGCGAAAAGTAGGTTCGACTTCCTTCGTGACGGCGTATTGTTCGGCGTGTTTATGCGAAAAATTCGATACGTCACGGGATGTTGTTATTGAGTCGTCGATATTCAGAGCGACGCGTCTCAAAAAATTCACTTCACGGGGAACGATGAATTTTTTTCGCCGTTGCGCCGTTCGCCGGAAGTGGCAAAAACCTGTTATTCGTGGAAATCGCTCGCCATTGGCGGCGCGCGAAATATTCGCATTCCCCTCGAATAATTCCACGTTCCATTAGATTAAATTCCAACTAGTTTCCACTTAATTTTATTCAATC
Organism: Melipona bicolor; assembly: GCA_030673865.1. Classification (NCBI taxonomy): domain Eukaryota; kingdom Metazoa; phylum Arthropoda; class Insecta; order Hymenoptera; family Apidae; genus Melipona; species Melipona bicolor. The sequence continues at coordinate 2,258,617 of JAHYIQ010000020.1, forward strand.
GTGCACGTATTAAATTTAACGCGGACGTGAGATTGTTTCGAATTTTGTTACATTTTGATGGATGTGCGTCGAGCGAAGTTTCATTCGAATTTATTACACAGATGAGCATTTCTAGCAAATTCTGTTCACTTTTAGAAATTTTTAGCAAACTTTGTCAATTCATACGCTAAATTGACATCAAAATGCGCATCAAAATGTTGGTTTTAATTTCCCCCCAATTTTGCGAATTTTTGCTAAATTACGTTTAATTTATAACAACGCGTTTAATTTTCAAGTGGTACAAGTTTCCTTCATTACTTTTGCACGTGCAGTTTATACTTCAACCACTCTGAAATCACGTATCTTTAACAATTCAAGAGCTTTATAGTTCATTTTTTTTACAAGTCTCTCCCTTTGCTGGGTACACGTATTTCATTTTTTTTCAGTTTTTTCCATCGATCTTACCCGATTGCTTTCCCCATTCAATACTCCTGTTTCTATTTTTCCCTTTAGCTTTTAACTTTCAACTCGTCCCACGCTTCTCTTTTTTCATATACATTTTCATCTATATACAAATATGCGTGTGTGTGCTTTATTTAAACATTTTTGTTTTATCCACTTGAAAATAAAACGCATTTTCAAAGTGGCTTACTTCTATTTTTATTTTTTCACGGTGGCTTGTTTTTATTTATTCTCTATCTCGTATTTCTGTCCCACAAGAGCGTACAGGATGATTCAAAAATACACGTCGGTACTTTAGCAGGCGAGTCCATATGTTAATGTGAACCGCGTATTTTAATTTTTGAGTCGAGGGAAATGAGTTCGAGGTTCTATATTTGTTTATTTATTTCAAATAAACGAAAAAAGTCTCTCTTTTGCAAAGAGAGAAGATTGTATTTATAAATCATTCTCTACGCTGCATTTAAACATTTCCCTCTCATTTGAAAACAAAATATTCTCAAAGTGGGTTTAGGTTAGGTTAGTTTCAATATTTTTCTTTTTTCACTTTTTCGCAACGGATTACTTTCACGTTACTTTCATTTGTTTAATTTGCTCTGATTTTCCACAAGATATCCCACCTCGTTCCCCGCTATTTAATCAACGCGTTGCGTCCACCACTGTCTCTCTCTGATTGTCAACCTAACCTCACCTAACTAAACACCCACGTGGAGTACCAACTGAATTTCAACGTACGAGCTAACGATCGTTATTGTGAAACTCACTAGCGAGCGACCGTCTCGCGATGCGCGTACGACTCCGCTGTGTGATGATTCAATGAAAATCCTTTAATCAGAATTCCCACAGGTAATTTCGTTGCTCCTAATTTACTTTGCTCTTGATTTAGTTTTCTCTTAATATACGGTTTGTATTCTTACTCTGTACCCTGTGTTTATATTCTCTAGGAAAGTATTTTTACCTCAGTAATTTGACATTTTCTAAATTTAGCTGCCGTTTACAAATGTCTACAAACTATTAGTCATTTTCGTAGCTCCAATAATATAGCAATAATTGATATTCTCTATTCTCTGTTTAAACATTGTTATATTAGAAAGTTTCTACGTTTGATTCATTTTATTAATAATGAGTCCTGTCAGTTTAATTTAGTTTTCTAACTAAATTATGATACAATTTCTATGAAAATCGCCAAGTATTAATTATAGTATAAGTATTATAGTATATAGTATAACTAGTATAGTATAGTATAGTATAGTATAGTATAGTATAGTATAGTATAGTATAGTATAGTATAGTATATAGTATAATTAGTACAGTATAGTATAGTATATAGTATAGTATAGTATAGTATATAGTATAACTAGTAAGCATCATTAACGATAACTAGTATTACTTTCTGTTCGAATATTATTAGAAAGTTTCTACTCTACGTTCGACTCATTTTGTCAATAACTAAATCTATTGTTTATTGTGCCCTAACTAAATTATGACACAATTTTTACAAAAATTCGCCGGAAAGAAATTTTTGAATTTAATTTCGGCGATTTTCTCAATTTAGCCACCCCTTTGGTCATTTTCATCCTTTACGAGCAAGTAAAAGTAACGAATCGTCGCGAAAGCTCCGATAATACAATATCTCAGAATTTTTCAAGGATATTCATCATTAATCGCACTTTCATTTTCCTCCACTGGAACGCGTATTAATCATTTCCACTTGTCCAACGAACGAACTCGAAAACATCCGATATATAGTTTCTCGTTTGACTATATTCAGCCTAACTTACACCGTAAACCCCATTAAAATAATAGTTTTCTAATTAAATTCCTCCGCTGCGATGAAGTTACAAATCAAAAGACCGGGGGGGGGGGGGGGAATTCCAAAGTCGTCGACGAATCGATAGAATCACTGTTGAAACATTAATACCGCGACCTGGTCGCCTATTTCTCCCCTTTTGTCCCGGCGAAATTATTTCGAAAACTTCGTGAATTATTTCTGCAGCCAGGGAACAGGTCAGCCCTGTTCATTTCCCCCCCTCCTCCTCGTTTCGTATTTATCTTTCAATCCGAAACAGGTAGCGATTCGGTGAACTGCGATTAAATAGATAAATTGGTCTCGAACGATTAAACGCCTATTTGTGGCTAGAATTGACTAGTAAGTGGATTTATATTGCATCAATTGTGTACAGCTCGATTATATATTGGATCCATTAAATACACTAAATCAGGTTGACTGTGATATTTTTATTAAATTTTTCTCTCTTCTGTTCACTCAAAAATTAAGATATTCGGAAAATAGACAGAATTCGCATAGGAGAGGCTTTTTTAGGAAATAAGACACAACAGTTCATAAAGCAAGAATGTTCAAACACTCGCATGTTCTTCCTCAGGGGAAGACAAATGTTCAACTTACACGTCTGAGGAATAAATTGAAATTGAACTAATTACTGGAAAACGGTCTTGGATATTTCTTTTCGTAAGAATGGACCTTCATTATTACCGTGCCGGTTGATTGAAGCGAACACATTGCGTATTATAATTATCCTTTTGTCCTGTTAGGTGTTAATTATTTCTGGATCAATGGTTCTTTAGAGTCATTCATTCGAAAATAGAGTGCTCTGTTTTAGGAAGGAGAATTCCACCATGTTTTACGAATAGCCAATTTCACGAATTAATTGGTCAATAACACGACGAAGAATGACAATGAAAAGACAATTTATTTGGCAGAAAAAATCGCCACACGTACTGTCATACATAATGCATTACGTTTTTTATTCTTGCAAATTTATTCATACACATTTTCGTTGTACGCGCATATTCTCACGCGAAACAGAGACTCTGATAATTACAAAGTTCACCGCGACATATTCACGATTCGAAACGATATTCCTCAGCTTGCAAAAATTTCATAGTTCGGTTCGCAAGTTTCTAGAAAAATTTGATAAAAGTGTCGAGAGAAAATCGCTGGAAAGTTTGAAATCGGACGAACTCTCATTTAAAAGCGAAGAAATCTCACTTAAAATCGAGGAGAGACGGAAACTCCGTAATCGTCACAGAGTTTGGAATTTAAATTAAAAAAAACTGAACGGTTAAGAGTTTATTTGTTAGAAAGTATAAAAGTGATCCGAGGGATCGGGCTTGGGATTTTTACGGAGCGTAGCTCTCTCGCGCCGCACCGAGAGTTTCAAAATGAAAATAAACTCACCGTCGAGGAGATGTTGTTCGAAATTTTTACGCAACTCTCCGCCTCTCTAAAGTGGAGCGGTGAACGTTGGAGAGTGTTATCTCTCGATGTGGGTTACGCCCAGAAATTGTCTGGTCAAACGATCCGCACGATAGCGAAACACCGCTTCAGAAACGATGAATCTGGCCGGATATTTCATCATTGTTCTTACAAAGCCACAAAGCTGTTATTATATTCCACTTTAATTCAATTCAATTTAATTTAACGGCAGGGAATTATTTTTTATTGGAAGCTGATGAGATGCGATTAAAGCTGCTGTTTAATTTCGATTTTGGTTGTTGCAATTTATGGAAGGAAAAAAAGATTTAATGACTCTAATGAGTTGTCGCAATTGCAACTGTGGATGTTTATGTAAAATATGCAAATGTGTATAAAAAAATGTGCATTTTTTTAAACATTCGTGGCAATTTGCTGAAAATCAATATAGATGTAAATTTGCACAAGAAATGTCGTTATGAATTCTACATTGCGCCATTAGTATTTCATATTAATTAGTGTTAGTATTCTATAATGATACTAGTACTAACGTTTTCTATCAATTTATATTCTGTACGACTACTATTAGTATTAATATTCTCTAGCAATTGATGTTAATATTTTAACATTGATTAACGTTAGTATTCGAATACTATTATTAGTATTACTTTTAGTATTCTGTACTAATATTTCATACTAATTCAAATATTGATGAAACTATTAACAAGGAATACACAATTTTCTGATATTATGTACAACCTTTCAATAATTAAATATTGCAATATTGTATTCCAGCATCAGTGTTCTATACGAATTCTATTACTAGTATTTCATACTAACATTAGCACTTTATACTAATTTTATACTAGTGTTGGTATAAAATACTAGCTCAGATATTAATGAAACTATGAAGAACAAATACACTATTTTCTAACATTGTGTACAGTCTTGCAATAATTAAGTATTGTAATAATATTCTAGTATATTCTATTCTGCTACTGGTATTTTATATTAGCATTTCTTCTTAGATATGAACCTACTAAGAAGAAATACAAAACTTTCAGATATTATAAACAAACTTGCAACAATTTCGCCACGTATAGGAAATAATTCACCCCCAAGTATAATTGACTTTTGTCACCCGAGCCCTTCTTGCATGCAACAACGTTGCGTTATGGACGCACGGATCAGCCTGATCAATATCGAGCTACACTACTTACGGTTCCTACTACTCGCACAGCTCGTGGCTTCGTCGCGGATCGTTCGCACGTAGGCAGTAAAAATGTAGTCGTTATCGTTCGCGCGTACCGATTTCAACCACCTTGGCAACAGTTTCACCACGAAACAGGCGACGTGCGGGGGTGAACAGACGATAAAGTGGTTCCGTGCTTCTTCTTCGCCGAGGTAAAAAGCGCGCGTAATGACAAGTTGCAGCACTCGTCTGTCGTCATTATCGGATATGCAGCCTGGATTTTATTAGCCTCGGGGAAAGGTGCCTCTTTTGAGCAAGATATTTAATACGAGGGCTTCGTGTAAGGACGCACGAAATGATCCTCTATTCACTGAAATTCGAATTTCCCTGTTAATTAAATCGTCTCGCCACTGACGGTGCTCGCTGTGAATAGTGATTGACGTACGTAGACGGTTCCAGCGAGAATTTGCAAGATATCCCGATTTTTGGGAAGTCCATTCCGGCAATTTGATTAATTCTCGATCAACCAAGTCACACAGAACGCATGCGACAACGTAGAAAAAAAAAGAATTACACCGTGAAACGAATGAATATATTCATAACAGGATGGAAAGTGAACGTCGTGCGATATAATAACTTTAGCTCAGTGGGGAGGTTCATTTCGCAAACAGCGCGTGAAATTGCGACAACTGGGATTAACGCAACTATACTTATCCCTCCATTATCTTCACGGCCAGCCATATATCTGGGGTGTCGTTTCAACCCCAGCCAAGCTTCAGCGTGTTTAGTAAACCTTATGGCAATTTATAATAACTTGGGAAGGGGGGCTGTGATTCTTAGCAAATGAAAATTCGTTCATGTTCAATTAATGTTACGTTATTAAATAAATATAATATAAATTCCAAGTTGGTTTGTCGATCTGTTCGACAAAATCTTGCGGTACTCTAAATGCATAATCGAGTTTTGTAATACTGTTAGTGCGATTCTAGCGCTGAGTTCTGGCTCGCCTTAACGCGTATCTCGTTTGACTGATATGCTGTATCGATTTTACCACGTTAATTGCACCTGTCCGACCGGTGACGCATTAAACGAGACAGGAAAACTGCGCGCCATTTAAACTCAGGAATTAATTGGCATCGCGGTGTATCTGTCCGTTGCGGCTGAATTCATTTCGCCCCACGTGTCTATCCCTGCTTTCATTAAAACCGAGTATTCTTTTTTTTTCTTTGGCTCTTTATTTTTATTTTTATTTTATCACTGAAAGTAATTTTAGCGGGGGTGACCCAGAAAATCGAGGCTCTTCAGGTGCAACGCTGATGCAACGAAAATTAGCGATTGGTTGATTTAGGTCACGTGATTCGTGAGGGGGCGTACGGTAGATCTCGAGTAGGAGTGGCGTTCTCTGGTACTGAGCGATCTGTAATTTGTTTTCTATCGATTCAAATGTTTGCATATCGATAAAATTTTATGGCAAAAAAGTCGTCTTCATTTCCTAGTCGAAACAGTTGCTTCTGGGCCTTTCAGTGAGACGAATCGTACTGGGGTACAAGTCGTGCAGCTTTCTACCTCTCTGCACTCGAACCTTTTGATTTTATCGAAACTTGCTACACGAAACGTCGAATGTTCCGGATAATTTTCAAATTCAACGAGTGGAAGTAACGAGGTTTTTGAATCAGAGTGTTCTGTTAACGCTTGGATTGTCAAGGATTGAAATAAAATACGATTTTAAATTTATTAAATTCGTTCGCTCAATCTGCACTATTCTGAGAATTGATGATCTAGCGGCTACGTGATCTCAGTTTAAGATTTAGGTAGAATTCGAAATAAACGAATATTGATCAAATTGTTGGAGTCTTCGTTCGTAGTGGTCGATGTTTAAGTGAAACAGATTGGTTGGCAAATTGATCGAAGAGAATTGCAAATGCGAGGAAAATGGGAAATCACGGAGGACAAATGATCGTCGGTCAATGCTGGGGAAGCTTCTGCGAGAAGTTCTAATTTCAATGGGTTTAAGACAGAGGATGCTGAACAGAATCCTGTAGGACATCCTAGTGGTAGCTTCACTGACCTATAAATCTCCATGGAAGGTCCAATAGCTCCGATAGTTTCAATAACTTCAGTTCATTCGAGCTGCAACCAGGCTGTCAATACTCATTCGGCTGTAATGCATTTAGTAGGTATAACAATAAATCTTGCTTTCATTGTAAACTAAAATTTTGGTTAATATTGATCTATCAAAAAATAATTATTCAATAGTAATTAGCAATGATCTAAGTATACATTATCCGCTATTCAACGAAAAATTTTAACTAACAAAATTCAATTATTCATCGAACAATTAATTCTAAAGTTGCAACTTCAACCAATAAATAATTACTGTTTAAATCACGGTTAAGTTCTAATCTAACCAACGACTTCACTAGATTCAATCGATTACATGCTTAAGAAACCTAGCCTAATTGCTCTACTACAAAATGAAACCTTGATTGATGTTAATACGTATAAACTCTAAATAATTTGTGTCTACCAAAAAATTATTCAATAATAATTATAATAGTATCTAAAACAATCCAAGTATACATACACTCTTTACTATTCAACTCTTGCAACTCCGACTGATAAAACGGTACTATTGGATTCATGGTTGATTTCTAACCTAAAAATTAATTGGCTGAATCAAAAATTCCCTAGATCCATCGACCACGCGTACAAAAAATCTAATTTCAAATTAACTTTACTACAAAATGAGAGTACGTTAATTCCAAATATTCTGTGTCTACTAAAAAATAATTATTCAATAGTAATTAGTAACAATTTAATTTCCTACTGTTTGACCTACGATTCTGAGTCTGCAACTCCTACTGATAAAACGGCACTATTGGATTCGTGGTTGATTTCTAACCTAAAAATTAATTGGCTGAATCAAAAATTCCCTAGATCCATCGATCACACGTGCAAAAAATCTAACTTCAAATTAACTTTGCTACAAAATGAGAGTACGTTAATTCCAAATATTCTGTGTCTACCAAAAAATAATTATTCAATAGTAATTAGTAACAATTCAATTTCCTACTATTTGACCTACGATTCTGGGTCTGCAACTCCGACTGACACGAAACGCTATTAGATTCACGACGCATTGACTTCTAACCTAACCCGAGACACTGGCCATCATTCGTTGAAGGAAAAATCAGCGAGGTTGTCAAATTCCCTAGACTTCGTCGAGCGGACAGGTTCAAAGAACCCGCGGAAATTGGCCAACAGGGGAAGCACACTCGGCTCGAAACTGCACGCGCGCGATGCTTTCATCGCGGAAAGCTTTCGACCGAGCTTGTCGAATGTTGGCCGTCTGGTGTGTCTGCAATGCAGGCTTGTTATCGACCTGTTATACAGCAGTCATCAACCTGCCAGCAGGTGAGCGTGGTACACACAGGTGTATCGTAAACGCCCTGTTAAGAATTGATCGCACGGGGACGCCTCTCGTGTCGCACGAAATTCCCGCGATGGCCTTCCGTTGGGTTGGATTTCAACCCTTTTTTCCCTTTTCACTCCGCTCTTTCATACGGCTCGCTATTTTTACGGACGAGCACCTATCGATCCGAGATTCCAACAGATTTCCACTTGACGTTTAACCTCGATTTCAGTGATTTATGCGACGCTTGGCTAATTTCGACACTATTGCTACTAACGGGCTAGGGAATTTCTGACGAAAATGGTGGTCGAAGACTCTATTCCGTGTCGCTCTTACTAGGGAATTTTGCCGAGTGAAATTATTAGTGAAATCGGGCGAGCGAAATTGAAGTTTAATTCAGAATGAGAAGCGTCATTCTTGTTGTTAGTTTGTCATTGAATTTGCGATTTTTACGACATTCAAGTTTCGCTGGATTTTCCTAACAATTGCAACTGCGTTGCGCAATTTCCTCGTGTCTGGCGTGGAACATCTGGCGCGAAAATGTTGCAACTTGTTTTACAACGCCGCGTAATAAGCATTTAAGTTTCGCGTCAACGTTTATTAAAAAGCGCAAGAGTTTCTCTGTTTCGCGCTCCAATAATTTTTAGTTAATATTTCTCTCTCATTTGATTCATTCTTGTTCCCTGGGATTTTCACTCGGGTATCGACGACTGTTTGCGATTCTTTGATGTTTGCAAATGTTATTTTATTTTCTGCATTTTAAATTTCAAATATTCCGCATTTTACATTTTCAAGTTCGGAATGTTAAATTTTTCGCCACTTTCGCGTGAAATGTTTACCACGCGCTCTTTCACGAATAGTTTCACAGAGTTTCTCAGCAGCAGGTTTTGATATTTTACGTGTTGTCAGCTTGTCAACGTGGAATTTTTCCTATTTATATTTTCCTATTGTTTGAATTTTTTTTTTTTTACCAGGATTTTGCATTGAAATTCGAAACGCTAAACTTCGATTATCCGTTCTTTCTTTCAATTTATTTCAGCGAAAACCTCACGGACGCTTGGAATTTTTCAGTGGACAGATTTTCGTTTGTTCGAAGTGTTTTCGACTTCACAGCGTCGGAAAGTCCATTCTTTAAATTTCTATTGTCTCGTGAAAGTTTTATGCGCAATTTTACAAACGTTTGAAATCTTCTGACAGAGTGACAAATTTTTGATATTTCACAGTATCTCTTTGGAACGGAAATTTTTCGAAAAATCGAAATCTGTGTTCGTAGCAGTTATCTTTAACGTTCTTTTGTATCTTTAATTTTATATTATCGTTGCCGTGTTTGTAAATGTCATTTCTACTTTTATTCATTTTGCAGAAATTTTTTTTCACTCATTTCGCGTTTCATTTTATTCGTATTGCATTTCGCTTGAATTTTATTTCATTCGCGTTACTTAAATTCTGTTTTTAACTTTTCTAAAAAAATCAGTTACTTCCAAATTTCTATTGTCTCGCTAAAATTTGTAGAACGTCTCTCTGCAATTTCCGAGAGATTTCGCAAGGAGAACTTGTTCGGCCCTCCGCGAGCATTTTGCCAAAAGAAATTGACATCTGCTCCTTTGTCTTTATGCTTTCCTGCATTAAGTGTCGCAGCCTCTTATTTCGGAATCCCCAGTCTTATGAAAATACTTGACAGGGAGCAAATATTTCGCTTGAAGCCCTTAACGTAACGTCAGGGAATATTATACTTGAGCCTCGGTTTAATCTTCCTTCTGAAACGTTGTAAATTCTTTCAACAACTATAAGCGAAAAAATTGCACGTCAAAGTTCCTCCGTGACGCGAAATATAACGTATATAATTATAATATATGTTATATAAATATAAATATATATATGTTGTTCATATACTTTATTATACATGCATAACACATTTTAAAATTCGTTCGAGGAATACGGAAAAAATATGGTGAAATTAGTTTGATAAATGGGGCACGTTTCAGCGAAACGTCGTCGAGTAGAAAATTCCTGATAAAAAATTCGTTAACGAAAAACATCGCGAATAATTAAAATTTCTGCTGCAGAAATTAATCCAATATTTCAGCTAATGACGTTAAAAGTGCAATATCCACTGCGATATCCACGTACTGAAATATGCATTTCAACGAAGCAATCGTAAATTAATTGACCTTTAATCGAAAGCTTTTTATTACATGCACACATGTATCTTTCCCTTCTTTCTTTTTCCGTTTGTTTTTCGTGAATATAAATATCCTCGATATTAAGCAGATTGAAACGGTTTGTCGTCGTCTCTCTCGTATCCGTTGGAATTACATACAATGATCGATGAATTGCAAATTGTAACATTGACAATTTGATTTAATAACGAAATGCGGGTCACGTAACTTTCGATTCAATCAATGACCGTAATATCGCGATAATCCCTGACTGTAATCCCTGAATTATGTTGCTATTAAAATTTCTCACCGAGGGTTCTCCAAAATTATTTTCGCAATTTCGATGGATCTTTGGAGATTTAATATACGCACATGTATATTGCGATACTTTGAATTATTACTTGGTCGAAATTTTAATAATGTAATTTGAAATACTTTTAGTGTTCCAACAGTGTGAAAGTATAGTACGAATATATTTCTGAATTATGTTTATCGATATTTTGAAATATTCATAAAGTAACAACAAAATATTAACAACTCTCTCCTTTTTCCCTCTTTTCCTGAAAAAAATTCTCCCTGAAGCAAAAGAAATTAGAATCTACATTCTCATCTTATTCGTTGAAAAAATGTCGTTCCATGTATGAATACGAAATTGCAATTCGAAAAATAACGTTCACATGCGTCTAAAGGTTGCTGTGTATTTGTAATGGAAATTGCTAGTCCATTTAAATGACAGATTAATGTTTCCTAGAGTGTGATAGTTTAATCATCCCTGAACATGCCTCGTGCAGTTGGGTTGGTAAATGTAATGAAAGACGTAAAAGAAAAGCTGAAGTAGTTATGCAAATGATGCGTGATAAAAAATAAACAAACAGCAGATGTTCATATTTTATACAGAAATCTATCTGTACTACACTGTGTCATCGATAAATTGTAAAAATCTTCCGGAAAATGTCTAGAATTCTTCCTTATCAGCGAATCGATATTGCAGGCTCTGTACGAAGCAGTTATCTGTTGATGATACATCAGAAATCTGTTCTACCGTCGGTGATTTCACTTTTAACGACGATTTCGACATTATCTACCTTTGGTAAAGTAGATAACTCAGTAATCTTATTTCTTTTTTGTTACAGGTAAGTCGAATAATGTGAAAAGTTTGCTGCATCTGCTTGGAACTGTTCAAAGTTTCAACAAGGTGAGTTTGTATGCTTAAAGTTAGGCCGGATTAAGGAAGGCAAACTCTTGTTAATTAATTCATGTCATAAACTTATTCTTCGCATTAAGGGGGTGGATTAACTTTCTTACTAATTAACCAAACTCGCGTATGCAATACATGTTGCCGCTAATTACAAGATCACGAATGTTCCACTTTCAACTAATTTTCGAATAAGAACGATACTTTCTAGTCGAGCCTCTGAATTTTTTCACTGCACGACGCAGAAAATGGGACGATGTCGATCAAAGTGAACCGATCGATCGCATTTTCATAACGAGACGAAGCTCTCCCCCAACGAGGGAAATCCTTTGGGATAGATTTCACAGAGTCTCAAGCTTATCTATCGGTTAGAGTGATTCAGCTAGTTTGAGTGAAAGAGTTTCCTTCGGCGTATCAATTCCCTCCCCCTCTCCCTCGTCGTCTTTATACCAGCTGGAACTCTCGCCGAGCGAACGCGTTGCAAATAACCTCCCTCGTCTAATTCGTTGGCGCGAACGTCAACCATTTTGTTTGCCCATCGCCGTGGAACGTTCCGAAATGAACCGCCGCGAACGTTTTCACGCATTCCCGACACCCCAAGATACAAGCAAATTGCTGCCGCTCCGAGCATCCGAGCGGAAAGTTTAACAATTTCCGTAATTGCACGTGCGTCCCGTAGCTTTCTCTGTTAATTGGACGAAATTCATTCTGCTATTTTCGCGTACGGTTTTCCGGGAGAGAGTGGAAGGAAGTGGAGGATCTAACGCAAATAGAATCCTGTCTGAAATCCGTTGTCCCCGGATGCAGCAATTACGGCGAGCAGTTTGACTCACTGGTCCAAACTTGTTTGGCAACTTAAATCGACGAGACCTAGTCTCTCTGTCTCTAACGAGTTCGTTTGATTTATCCGTTTAGCGAATTGACCTGTTTATGTGAGCGTCGGGTTTCGAGTGGTTTCTAAATTCTGCCAAAGTCGGGAGTCGTGGAATGGAACACTCGTTTTTGTTACAAAATATTCTCCGACCAAACAGCCTTGATCGAATCGAGTCTGATCGTTTCAGCGTGGCTGTTAATTTCGGAAACGCGTATTGATTTATTTAATATTAAATAAATATGTATTTATTTTTAGAATAAAAAATGGGGCACGCCTCACGTTACGATTCGAAACACACTCGTGACTATAAGTTTTCAAATTCACGATCGAACCTACGTACGTAACAAACTTTGTTTTTGTCACTTTTCTAACAAAACCGCAGCTGAAGTTTGTCACACAGAAAGTTGCACGATGTCTGACAATAAATTTAATAAGTCTAATATCGCGGGCATATGGATGATGGAATTGCAGAATTGAAGTTTGTTCCAAATGCAATCTGCCAATCCGTTGAATTCGAGTCAGAATTGGTATCGAGCCGATATTATAACCGCGGGGGGATTAACCGAATCCCGTTATTTCTCTGTAAATACCTGGAAGTTGACTGGCGGCCTGTTATTTCGCGTGGCGCGCTATCGGCAGAATTTGTACCGGCGGTGGCGTTTCATTGGACATGGCCCTAAAATCGATAGCAGGCCGGCCGTGTCATCGAGTCCCAATCGTCTGTTTCGTTCGAAGCAGCCTGCAATTCGCCGTGCCCTGCGTCCCCTCACGGTCCAGTTTAACGAACTTTCTTAATTGCTCGCTTCTCGACGCACCAAGGGGTCCACGCGTTCGAGGCAGAGTAACGACATATTCACGGGAAATCTGTCATTATCTGCCTGTTCGAATCGTTGGAAACGCAGAGACGAATTTTGTGATAGTCGCGCGAAAACGTGCGGAATTCCAAGGATTGCTGAGAAAATTGGCGAAAATTTGCGCTGGCTCGCGATATTTGACGAATTTTACAGAGTTTTCTGAAACGTGAATTTGCCAAGTTCGAATTACGAGATTCCCTACTAAGTTTGCGAAATTCGACAAAAGTCTACGAAATTTTCATTTCGAAAATTCATTGAATCATTAATGAAACCATCAACAATATTTATAATTCCCAGACACACAATCTCTTTTCAATCAATTTTGTACCCTACTTGGTGAAAGAAATCGTGCAGCAAATTTTAAAGAGTATCGTTGCAAAGAAGAGGTTTCGCTCTTTAAATTGGTAGTCATTGGCAGCCACAAAAAAAATATATAAAAAAAACGAAAAGTAAAATTTTTATTCTTCGAAAAGGAAACGAGACCGGATCCACTGTTGCGCGATTTCTTGTTACGAAATTTCAATGCTTTAGACAATCGTCAGTTTTTTTGAAACACCAATTGGTAATTAGGAGCGTACGCCACTAGTGCGTTGAATCGCCACCGAAATCAAGGTCGAAATTCCACCTGAGAATATTTTCAGAAAACCAAGGAAAAACGGGACAATGATACGTACGACGTCGCGTTGGCGAAGTTGGTGAAGTCGTGGCCCAGGCAGAAGGACGGTTATTGATTGGCTGCCTGTTGCTTTTAACCCTGCCACTGCTGCGGTTACACAGCCTCGCCACCCCCATTTACCCCTCTTCTGACAACCTTCTATCGTTCTCTAATGGGTACCTTTGCTCCGTTGCACGACTATTTGGACACTTTCGATTTTTTTTTTTTCGATTTTTCGGTCCGGTCCTTCAATTCACTTCACCTCCCCCTCTCCCTCCGCCCTCCAGTAGATACAAACAGCCTGAAGTTTACCCTTGACTACTGGCTTCCGTTTGACTTTGGATCGTTCCTGGAAGTGAAATTCCTTTCACGGATTCGCCTTGATCGTTACTTGTGGCGGATGTTGATCTACCACAGTTCTTTCTTTTTTTTTTCATCAGATGGACTCTGGAGACTTTGAAGGGTTAGTTTGCGGAACGAGATCGATTTCTCTTTGGTGAAATATGGCGCAAGTGTTGAGATTCGAGATTGTTTGAATATTGTTTGGGGCAAATTGCCCGAGTTCTGGCTTTTAATGTTCCGTTTAATGCGTTAAGAGCGAAATGGCCAGAATTGGGAAAAGTCGATAAACTAGAAATTTACCATTATTCGGTTTGAATGGAACGATAAATGGAAGAATGAAGGTCAAATATTGGTTTTTGAAAGATAGAAATTACAGAAGCTTAAAAATATAAAATATAAAATAAAATAAAATAAAATAAAAAACTGCACAACTTGTAGCGATTCGTCTTACTGAAAGGCCCAGAAGCAACTGTTCTGACGACTTTTTTGCCATAAAATTTTATTGATACGCAAACATTTGAATCGATACAAAACAAATTACAGGCGCGATCGCTCAGCACCAGACAACACCACTCCTACTCGAGATCTATCCCACGCCCCCTCGCGAATCACGTGACCCAAATCAACCAATCGCTAATTTTCGTTGCATCAACGTTGCACCTGAAGAGGCCCGATTTTCTGGGTTACCCCCGCTAAAATCACTTCAGTGATAATAAATATACGATCGAGTTTGAACATCCTGGTCATACAATAGAGATTGTTCTACTTGTTGAAAAGACGTCGAATCTTCACCGACAGACTGACCGTTTCGACTCGGCAGAAATGATCTGATCGACGCGTGGGGAAAATAGGCCATTGTCGATCGGAATGACGTTTAGCCGCGTTCGTCCGCGGCGCAATAATTTTCGTGGCCTGCAGCCCCGGCCACGTGCACGCCCGTGGCACGCATCTCGCGAGATTTAATCAGCGTTCAACCCCGCGTAAATAACTTATCGCTGGCAACAATAATGAATTTTCGACAGTTTCGGCCTCGGTTCGACGCAACACACAGTGCACGCGGACTTCCACCTTCAAATGCCGGATTACCACCCCGTTTCATTATCATACATTTCGAATTCAACAGTTCGCCGTGTAATTACGTTCTCAGCGTACGAATATACCGTCAATAAGTCATCCCGTGATTATCGTCAGCTTGTAACTTATATCGTTGGACGTCAGGGGGATTGGCTTGAAGTTTCGCGCGAAACTGTACAGGGTGTTTCAAATTTAAATGCCGAAACTGAGAAAAAATGTCTTTTAGACGTTTGTTCGTTTGTTTATGTTATTATCTGTTTGATGAAGATATTGTTGAAAATGTTGGACTTTTGAACGTTATTTAAAAAGTATAACACTTCTTTCTATAAAAATTCCACGAGAATAGATATTTTCTCGCACAAAATGTATGAGTTTCGGAGAGAATTGTTTTAGAAACGACATCTTCTTTCTTTCTTCGAAGATCGAGACTTTCTTCAAAAAGGAGCAAATTTGTTTCTTGGTTTATCGATTCTTCCACGCGTTCCCAAAGTTTTGATATTTAAATTCAAGGAATGCTCTGCACGTGAGAAACTATGCTGAGAAATTGCACTTAATTACCTTCCCTATCAAAGAGAAAGTATCAAGACGAAAGGGAATATCGGCACCCCGTTTCAAGTCGAGATTTGTTCGTAATTCAAGACAGGGTCTGTCGCTGTTCAAAAGAGACGACAGTCGGTGAAAATAAGGGGGAGGGGGCGAACGTGATCTACGGACGCTCTCTAAATTTTCTCAGATTTTCTTCAATCTTTTCGAGATAGAAGGAACCTCTCTCGTGATTTGTCACGATTTCCTCGGGAATCGGGCGAGAAGAATTCTCTCGTTCTCTCAGGAAAACTACGAATCTCCTAAAGTGTGAATTGCCCCACGAAAATTGAAAACAAACTCTCGCGAAAATCAGTTTCACAGTTTCCCGAATTTTCAGAAATTCATGGGCTTCTTTCGCACTGGAAATTTTTAGTCTACGACTACAAAAGTTGAGTCGTTTTCAATTAAGTTCACGTCTAGAAACGGTGTCCCGACCAATCTGGAGAAAACCGGTGGATTTTGAACTCCGTGTGACACGGACAGAGACCTCGGAGTAATTTAATAGTTTGCACGAAGACAACTGGATGACAAAGGACATTATTCGGATGGGTAGGGTAGGTAGATGAAGGAGTGGTGGGAGGTCTGCTCCTCCGAGTTAATTTAACTTCGTTCTGGTATCTTGGCCCGTTCTTTCGCCCCGAGCTAATGGAACGAAAACGTTCCGGCAAATTTTAATGCCGTTATTTATCCCACTCTGTTTAACGTACTTTCGTAATTAAACCAATTCCTGCCGCGGGAATATTCTTATTCACATTTGGAAACTTCGATCTGTTATAGTTCGAGGCGCATTTTTGCTGTAGGTAAATTTTTTCGTAATTTGTGTTCGATTATTCCAATTGTTTGGTCATTGCGATATGATTATCGTAATGTAATTATTGCGATAATTATAACGAGTAACATTCAATATAAAATTGACTACAATATACCATAAGTATAATAATTATAATGAACAATATTTAATATAAAATTTTTATTGCTGTAGTCATATTGTCGATCTAACATTTTCTGTAACATAAGTAAATGTAATTATTATTACACTCACTATAATTAAATTCGTCAACAGAATCGTACAATACGATATAATTCATTTTCAATAGGCAATTCTACGAAATTCCACGGGAATTTGTAAAATTCCATCAAATGCGAGTCTGCGATGATAGGCGAAATTCTCAGAATTATCACGTCAACATAGCAGTCGACCGTGATAATTAGACTTTCGCCATAATTAGACCACTCCTACTCGAGAATGTACCCCACGCTCACGAATCACGTGACCCAAATCAACCAATCGCTAATTTTCGTTGCATTAGCGTTGCACCTGAAGAGGCCCGATTTTTTGAGTTACCCCCGCTAAATCACTTTCAGTGATAAAACGAATAAAATATTACAAGAAGCATTGTACTTTGAACAATTTACGTATCTTTTATACATTACACGCACTCTGTGCAATTTTGTGCGACTTAAATTTCCCATAAATGTCCAATAAATGCAAAGAACTCCATAATCTGGCAATAGTTATTCCGTCTATCGAAAGTTTTACCAACCAAAGAATATCTGCACAACGTGACTCATTTTCAGTAGATTAGGTTAACCGACTGAGTTCTCAGCTTTTGAAACTTGGCCACGTTCTCTGACAGAAAGACAAACGTTACTGGGATCATGTGTCAACGTAATAATGACGATTCAATGGAAATGGATCAGCACAATTAATTAATTACCGAGTCGTTGGCGAATCTGTTTACTATCCTCTGTAATCGATCGATGATCATTCAAAGGAGATCCTTCATTTTCTCTCTCTCTCTCTCTCTCCCTCTCTCTCTCTGCACCCAACTAATTTCACTAATCACAGAAGAGAATATTTCTCTCAGAGGCAAGTTTCGCAAATTTGCACAGCAGCTCGAGGGGACCGCGAGGGGAGGATTGAAGAGGATTCGTTTCGAAGATCGACAGATCGTTCGCCAACCAGAACTGACGCCAAACGGCAGAGAGCTTGCTCCTCGATCGTTTTTCAATTTCTATTGGTCGTTTTTTACACTGACGTGCACGCTCTTTGAACGCTGTTTGGCGAGTTTTCTTGCCCGGGAACTGCAAATCGATTTGGACACTTGATTCGCGAGAGAATCGGATGACAAACGAAATGGATAACAGAACGATATTATTTCTTCGGTGTTTTTGTTTGATGTAAATATCGTTCAATGAATTGCATTGCGTCATGTACGAAATAAAATTATAATATTGCGAAATTCATTCAAATTATATATAATTGTACATCATAATTTATAAAATTAATTGCAATATAATTTAATTATACTATACTTAATTAATTTATTAAGTATTAATATTTAATAAATTAATTAAGTATGGTATAATTAAATCATACTGTAATTAATTTGATAAATTAATTAATTAATTAATTCTAAATTAATAATTTATCAAGTATTATGATAACACATGAAATAAAACTGTAACATTACAAAATTATATAATAATAATTACATATAAATTATAAATTATAAAATTAATTATATTATTTCTTTTGACGTTTCTTTATTTAATTCTTATTAACATTATCATTAATCATCGTTCGTGCGTCGATAAAAAGTCGAAAAGCTGATTCAATTTCTGGCGCGAAACAGCGCGATAATAAATTCACTCTCAAGGCGATAATAAATTCACGAGTGGTTGAAAAGCATCGGAACGAATTGGCAGGATCGATACGTACGCGTTTTGAATTTGGTTCCCTCGTTAACGAGCGATAACTCGCGATATTAGCGCGGAACAGAGGACGAAAGGCAAACCGCGCAAGCGTTCCTTCCTATATCGACCCTTGACCGTCTCTTCGGCGTTTCTATTTCGTCGAATGCAGGCCCTGTTGTCTCGATTGCGCGGTTCACTGACAATTATGTACCAGCCGAGCACCAGCTGGGACCCCGAACGACGATTACGCGCACGACACGTTTCCAATTGGCACGATTATTGCGTAAAAAAAATTCCAATCCTCCCTTTTCTCACGCATTCTAATTTAACTAATTAATTAAAAAACGCTTCGAACTGTGTACGTACTAATGCAAATTCATATCCGGAGTACCTATGCTAATCTTCATATCGATCCGCGAATTAATATTCACGTTAATTTTTTAAACGTATTGAATATTCATAAAGGAACTTGAACAGCTTCTTTTGGGAATTAGTATCGTCAAGCAAATTACAGCCCATCTGCTGCGATAATCTTCTCACAGATATAAGCTGCTGACGAAACGAGACTTACTGATTCAGCTTCGCCTCTCAATAATTCACATCAATCTAGCACGTGAAATCTTTGTCTGTCACGTCTTGTTCCTCTGCACTTTTGAAATTATCCTGTGGTAAGTGTTATTAGTCGTCTACAGACTATAGTTTGCACTTGAAACAATTTCAACGAGCGGTAGATTGACTAGATAGTCATCGAAATACGAAATTTTTTGTTGCTCCGTATCTGGAATATTCGACCATAGGAAAAAATCGTTTTTAATACGAGAAAACCGACCAAGTCTCTCCTTAAAAATGCTTTTCGAATCACGTCGATACGACGTTCCGTTCTCGAGATATCGTCGTTTGAAGAGAACTGTAATTTTTAGGAGCGCGACTATTTCTGTCTGACTCGCACCCGCGCATTCCCTCATTCCACTATATAGTCGCGCATGCGCGAACAGCTTATAGTCACTGGTTTATAGTGTCGCTACGTGGTAACCGATATATGAACCATCGCTGCAAAGTGTCGTATCTCGGGAACGAATCGAGATATCGACGTGAAACAAAATGCGTTTTCACTGTCTTTCTTTTGAATCTATTTTTAGAGAAAATTTAGAGACTTTTCTGCATGTATTTTTACTTGAAAGTTTATGTTCGTTTATTCACATTTCGAAGATTTGATCTGTTTGCTTATAGTGCCTAATTGCTGTTATTCAAAGACACTCGATGAATAAAATGGTATGGACTGTTTATTACGAAAATATAAATGGATTACTTGGAATGCACAGTGAAACGTTCGGTATTATTATTGCAGTGATGAAATTTTCCAGATTGTTGTCTACTTTTTAAAAGCGGGAGAGAGTGAAAAGCCGATTTTTCCTGGTTTGTTCGTGTCGTTGCTGTTTTCCTTCTCTCGTAAAAGCACAATTTTCTTAGAAATTATCGCCACGAACTCGAACGTGGGTGAATTGTCTGGGGAAAATCGCTGCACAAATAGCGGAACAGTAATGATGTGTAACAGCTCGAGGGAGAGAAAGAAAGCAGCTCGGTCCATTATTGCTAGATCGTGGAAGTCACCGAGAGAAATCTCGCCGAGTTCCAAGGCGAAAAAGAACGAGAAAAACTCGCTATTACGAGTTGCAGTTAAAGATCTCGCGAAAGAACGAGGAACAATCACTTTGTCAAATAATTTCGAGGGGATTCTTTCGTCGGAGTCCAGCAAACTCTCTTTAATTTGCCCAACTCTCTCCTCATTGAAATCCAAACAAATTCGACACGAATTAGTTGAAAACGAACGAGTTGAAATTTAATTGCTCGAATTGAACATGTTGAAACTGAAGCAATCTCGATAACGGAGAATTAAACTCGATAAAATGAATGAAATGTTTTCGACAAAATAAATAAATAAGTAAATAAATAAAAAATACGCGATACAATTAAATCCATATCAACTCGAATTCTCTTCGGCGAATATGTTTTCATCGTCAGTCCTTTTAAATTCGCGCTCACTTCGACGTGGACGAAATACAATTTATCAAAGATAAATTTCTCCGATAAATGTATGCTTCTCGACTCTGTTCCGATTCGAATGAAAATTGAAACAAGGGGAGACCCACGCTCGACGTGAATCCCCGAAATCGCGCGAGGTTAACACGGAGGAGAGGCACGTTTTTATTTTCAACGTGAAACTCTCCTCCGAATGTGATGGCGAAATGTGATTTATTCGACCTCATATTTCACGTACGTGTCGCGTTCGTAACAACGACACGACGGCGTTTTCCCTACTGCCCCCTCCCCCCTCCCTCCCACCCCCCTCGTTGCGTAATGGCCGTCACGTTTCTTCCTTTATAGAAAATCAATCTGCCATTACGTCAATTTGTAATCGCCCGGTATAAAATAAATGTTTAACGTGCTGTTGTCGATAATTGCACGGCGTTTCTCGGCGCGCTCGGGCTCTCGTCCGCCTCTCTGTCGACGCCAGGCGATGTTGTTTTATCACACTCGAACGCACCGGCGACGACGTCTCGAATCGATTGCGCGTTATTGCGGCAATTTGCAAACATTATTGCGATATTCATCCATGTTTGAATATCACTCGCGCACGTGTCGCGGTCACCCCGCGAGATGACTCCCCCCTCCCGTTGCAAAATAATATCGACTGCTTGGGACCCCCCCCCCTCCACTCCCCTCGTTTAACCGTTTAATTTAATGTTTCGCTCGTTTCCGTTTCATCGGGAATCACGTTTGTTGCCGCGCGTTGAAACGAACGGTGATTTATCGAAGTGTTGGAAGTTTTGCGCGAGGATACTGCGGAACTTATAATGTGCAAAGAATTTTGGGAATGTGTATTTTCTGGAAGAAAATTTCTTTCACTTTAAATTGTTATTTCGAACGGACAGTTTTTAGTTCAGAAAACTCAGATAAAATTTTATAATGTTGTTTGGAATTGTTTGAAATTTTATGTATGTTGTTTTTCCTCTCTATTAATAGTTGGACATTTTTGTTTCTGGGTGTTTATTTGAAATTTCCGTTGTATTATTTTGAATTCCATTTGTTTGTCTTTCTTTTTTTTGAAGCGATTGAAAAAGTTTCAAATATTTGTTTAATATTTTACATTGTTATGCATTTCGAGTCGATTTCAATGGATGTATTTTTTTTTTTTTTTTTGTCAAATGCGTGGCGAGTTTCCATTTCCGAAAGTTTATATAGATTTCCGTTCCGTTATTTCAGATTATACGCGGATCAGAGTAGAATTAGCAGGTCAAATATGTAGTGAGCGCCAAGTGGTTTTACTGAACAGTGTTTGAAGAGCGGTTTGGTCGTTCTGTGCGCCTTATGGGAACGCTATTGCAGATCAAAACAGTTTAAATGGAGTTAAATGGGGCGTTTCACGTTTCCGTGAACGATAATGTTTGATTTTCAAAGTTCTTTCGTGCATTTCTTCGTTAATTCTTACACTAATCTTAAATGCTAAATAGTCACGAAACATAATTATTAACAGTACCGTGCACACGAAACCTAATATTGAAAATTCCATTTTTTGACAAAAAGAAAATTAACTTTCACTCTTTCGACTTTGAACTGATTGTTTCCAATATTAAATCAAATATTGTCTTACATAATTTATTACATAATTTTACTATATTGTACATTCTACTATATACTACTATGTACTACTATATACACACTACTGTATACTATATACTACTATACATCATATACTATGTACTATATACTATATACTATACTGTATAATACTATTTTACTATATAATACCATTTCCACTACTTTTACTACTTTTTATTATTTCGCGACTGCAGACTGTATTAAGTAGGGGAAACTTAATTGCGAGCCACACGCTTGAAAACGAATTCTTCTCGGAAAGTGCGCAACGAGCGTAACGAGCAACGAAACCTCATTTCGATGGACCGACGTAAATGCAATTACGCGAGTATATACTGTAACTTGCGGGGATAAATAACGTCTAAAATGCGCCCGGGGTTGCAAAGACAGTGCATTAATTAATGCGTCAGTCAAGCGTGTGCCCTTGGTAAGGAGCGAACTAACCGTCCGTCTCACTCTCTTTCGTTCGGTCCGCTCAGAGGGCGGAGGATTCAATTACAGCCTGAGAATTTCCAATAATCCGATAGTCGATGTTTACAGTCATTCATGACTGGCGTGGATGTTATTCGCGTAATCGCGAAAAGCGGCACACTAATTTCCTGTTGTTTGTTTAAACAAACATCCACGGTGTTGCGTGCAGGAAGGGACAAATTTTATTTGGAAAGTTTACACGTGCAATTGCAACACGTGATTCTCAAATGATAAACCATTGAGATTAAAAACGTGATCAGTCTTTTGAACTGTAATTTTTTAGTAATAAATTTTCAATAATAATTTGGACGTTCTGCGAACGTTGACGCTAAACGATAAAAATTTTATTTATGGACAGAGAGGAGTGTTTCTTTGATAAATACACGTGTATTCGTTCATTACACTTGATTCGACGAGCAAATTCCCCTCGGCAGGGTCCAGGTAACCTGCTGGACCTGCTATTTTTGCCTTTATTTACTCTTGATTATCGGTCTGACAGCCGAGTCACACACAGAACATCAGCTGATACTATTTCTGAACGGACAAAGCGTGGAGAATCAAAGGAGAAGGGCGAGCGTTGGCAATTGTTCCTCTATCGAGAATAAATTTCTATTTTTCTTAACTTTTCGTTTGAGTGAAAATTCTACGGATTTTTTCAATTTTAAATTTCTCCTCACCCCCGTTCTTTTTTTTTTTTTTAAATTTCAAACCTTTCAATTTCCCTCAAAATGCATAAATTTCGCAGTGTTAATCATCGCGTACATACACAGAACGAGTTTTGCGAAAGATATTACATCAAGGGAACAAAGAACGTGAAGGGTATTACATGGCAGGCTGACAATGACGCGAGGTATTACACAATACATGGAAAAAACAAGAGAAAGCATTACGCAATAAATGTAAAAAGAACGAAACGTGGTCGACTGTACGATGAAAGAGGTGTCTCCACGAGGAATACGTAATGAAGCGTGGCAGGCAACTTTTTAATTGCTATTTACCGAGCTTTCATCTACTCCCTTCGCTCCTCCACTTGTCTAGACTTCAAAGTGTGTCCCGGAGCAGGCCCTTCAGCGGAAACGATGATTTCTCGTCGAGCTTTTTTGTACCTGTTTAGCCTCGTCGATTCTTCAAACAATGATGCTCGTCGATCCGTACCAACAGAGAAGAAAACAGGATCGTTTTTATTTATCTAAGAAGGACTATTCATTGAACCCAATTGACCACTTTGTGCGTTAATAAATTCGAAAAAATGAAATTTCGAATTCTTCTGCTTCTGGATACTTGGCACAGTTGATGGAGATACTAGAATATTGTAGTATAGTATCTATTGTTTCTCATAGTCGCGTGACTATAGTGTCTTGTAATTTTCAATTTTTATAATTTCTGATGATGTGACTGTAATCTCATGTGGGTTTCAGCAATTGGTGATTAGTGACGTGACTATGGCATTATGTAAGTTTGAGTAATTGGTGACTAGTGACGTGACTATGACATCATGTAAGTTTCAACAATTAGTGACTAGTCACGTGACATCATATAAGTTTCAGTAATTAGTGACTATAACATCATATAAGTTTCAGTAATTAGTGACTGGTGACCTGACTATAACATTATATAAGTTTCAGTTATTGGTGACTAGTGACGTAACTATGACATCATGTAAATTTCAGTAATTAGTGACTGGTGGAGTTCAGTTATGATGTGACTATATAGTAATTACTAACTATTAACGTGACTGTTACGTAGCATCAGTGTGATTTCCAGTGGTCGTGAATCATTCGCAAAACCTTGAGAAAGTTACTAAATCCAACAATTTAAGCTATCAGTAACGCAATTCCGAAATAGATGTCACTCCAAAATATAACTTTTCCAAAATTCGTCGAAAATTATTTTCTAAATAACGCGAATTGCGAATTTCACTAATTTTCCAAAGTTTCTCCCATTCTGTACTTGTACCTACATGCCACGAACTTGCCTGGTGGAACGTGTTGAAACTTGGTCCAGAGACAAAGAGGCATCGTTTTTCCTTGTCAGCCAGCAACAAACACTCGCGAGCAACTCCCGCGCCGTTTGCTCGCGTGTCTCGTAATTCACGTCACGTGACGGTCATGTCGCCTTAAGTATAACTGACAGACCTAATGGCCAACCAGACGTCCATTACCCACTTGTGTGACGTACGAAATGATAGCACGGCTATCTGCCGCGAAGATTGACACAATTTACCGGGCACACGCGTGTATTTCCGTCTCGTCCGAGAGTAAAACTACGTATTGAAGGACGGTGTTGTTCTTTGTTGAACCGTGTCACACGATTGCAACGTCTTGGCAAAGTGATTTGTAGCTCGAGGAGCAGGCATGTGATTTTGTGGGTTAACAGTTTCGATGACGGTGACGCGTCTGTTGCGTCGCAACACCGATATACTGATATATCGCCCAATTAATCGAACGAGATAATTTTGGTCTTCGAACGAGTGAACTATGGTTAGGAAATATTTCGATGAATATTGTCAATTGTCATTAATAATCAATTGACAGGTAGAAAATTGGAACGACGAATAACTAAAATTTTAATAATACATTTTGTTAATTAATTTCTTTTTATCTAAAACTAACGTGTAATTGGAGAAACTTGCAATTTCGTTTCTTCTCTGTTTTCTATTCAATCAGGAAAATGAACACACAGTATGAACAACGAAATCTCTCTGTTAATTAGATCGAGGGAAACGGATTAATTAACTCACTATCGATTTTCGACTCTGGTAATTATTAAACGAAACCGCCTTCAAAGGAGAGTTGAATGGCGAATTTTGCTGGCAGTTTACCCCCGAAAATTTCGTACTGGAGCTCGAATTCCTTTTCCCAGTAATTTTACGTAACTTGCGTAGCACAGTTCGTTAGAAAGAAGTTAATTGATTGAATTGAAATTAAAAAGTGAAAATTTTATGCAACGATTTTAACAATTTTATTTCGTCAAATAATCTCCCTCGAAAATTCCAAGATTCGCCAATTGTTCGTTGGAGGAGGCAAATTTTCAAATAGTTCCAGTGGAAATTTGCTTCGCCGCGAACTCGAGCGATTGTTAAAGGATCTAACTTTTAACTACCATCGGAATTAACTTTCCAAACGAGAAGACAATTCGCTCGACCCCGATCACTTTGTAGCTCCAGTGGAAAAATTTCGTCAATTAAAAATTCCATGGGGAAGTTTGTTCCAGTCTGGGGAATCCTTAGCACGGTACTGCGAGACGACAGGGACTTGCGCAGTCGGGGGATTCCCAGCATCCCAGACAAAGGGTTCACGTGCAATTTTCATGGAAGCCTGCAGTCCAAATACAATGACGTCGTTGGAAAATTGACTAGCGTGTCGGGTCTCGTACAAACTCTCAAACTTCCATCGTTCCATCGACCGCCTCGAAAACGAAATAACCACGCTATGATGTTATCGCTCGCTACGAAAATCTGTCACTCGCCGTGATCAAACTTTCGTGGATTTCCCAAATAAAAAAAATTTCCTGTCCTCTTCTTTTTCTTCTTTTTATTCGAATTCCAAATAAAGTGAAAAACTCGTTTCCACGAGGTTTCGTTTCGAAATAAAACGAGCAAGGAATAATGTGTCGTTTCGTTGACTCTAAATGTATATTTATTTATGCGATTATAAACGTGCGACTTTGAAACGAGGAAACAATTTTATTTCCTCGCTGTCGAGCAGGACAGTTTTTATGGAGGAAATATCAGACGCTTGAATCCCCCTTCATCTCTCGTCAAACTTCAAATATTTAAAGAAGGATCCGCAGAGGAAGAACTTGCTCTGAAATAAAAATTCCCGTGCGTGTTACACTGCTTTTGTTTTAGTTTCTTTATCCGTGCTTTCTTCTCGCAACTTTCCGCCGCAGAATTTTTCAATCATCCGACGCGAAGTCATTCATCGCGGCGCGTGATACATCTTCCTCATCCGCCACCCTTTCGGTTGTTCAGGGATTACGATAGTCGGTGTCAGCTGCCAGCTTGTTTAACCAGGGCCATTCGTTTTCTTTTCTTGCCGCGCCCCGCGCGGTTTATCGCCCTCATTCGGATATTTCCGGCCCGCCAGTGCTCGCTTTTCAACCAATGTTTTCGACAATGCTCGTCGAATCGTTGCGACAAACTGCGTGCAACCCAATTCGATACTTGTTTCAATGACCAGCAACACAAAATTGCCAGAATATAAAAGTTCGATAAATTTGTCGTAAGCTTTTGGCCGAGTGGAAAAAAGTATTTGGAATAAATCTGCTACTTTTCTTGATAAGTGGAACGATCCGGTCTTATAAATATTCAAAAACACGTGGAGATTTGGAGTTTCAGTTCTTTGCTGAAATCGGTTCAAGGCGAAAGACGATAAAATGATAAAGATAAAATGAAATTGTGTAAAGTTCCAATTTCTCAAGTTATCAAACTTACTTCTCCTCCGTTACACTTCTCGCTTAAAATTGTTGAACTTACTAACCGAATTACGCGCAAAGTCCCTCGAAAAATTTCTGGGAAATTCCGCGATTTATTGCCGGGAAGAGAATCGCCAGAAAATTTGTCTCGCTTGAAACTCCAAAATTATCGACAACTGCGCTTTGCTGTAGATTTCCCAAAAATTGCATAGAAATCCTACCGCACCAATGCTTTTCGCTGAAAAAATCCTCCCGAGGACCAGAGAAAGAGGGAAATATGTTTGTTGCGCAGAGACAGGAAAACGGAGGTGGTGCACGGAAACTCGTTGACGTTGGCCGACGTCACGAACCTCGAGAGACTCCAGACACCGCTTCCAAATTAAACGCAGAAATCTGCGCGGCCGTGATTCTTTAAACAAACGGCGGGACGCATCGCCGCGCAAACTGTGCAACAGAGACGGGAACTCTCTGCGTACGCGCCGATGTTTATACACACACCGGTGTTCTGGAGTGTCCGTACAATTTGCCGGAACGTGGAATTTTCCTCGCGCAATCGGGGAAAGTAAATTTCGGAACAGAAAGTTGAAAAAGCGATTCTATTATTGATCCCGCGAGTACCGGGCAGGGTGAATTTTAAATCACGTTGCCGACGGACTCTCATTATAGGCCAGTAATTTCGCGATTAAATTTCCCTCGAACGCGTTCGGAGAGAGTTTTGAACGGTTGTGTGTATAGAGGCGTGGGCGGTGGGGTAGCGCCGGCTGACCTAATTTTTGCAAAACAGCCGGTGCAGAGGTACGCTCGCTAGGACGCTGAAAAGCGTCTCTCAAGACATTTCCACCGACACCATGTACACTTGAACTTCAAAATCATTCCCCAATGTTAATAACGTTCCAAAGAATTCGCAATTTGCAGTGTCCCCCAAATTTGATTGTCAAGTTTCCCAACGAAGCGATCAATAAATCAAGCGAAGCAGCCTAATTCGATAGGAGATCGTAAATTTCCCAATTAACCGTACAAGAAGCTCATCGAAGACCGTCGAGACCATTAACTCGACGAAATTCAACGAAATTCGAGTCCCCGGACGATCAATCTGGTCGCGAGTCCAGCGATCGAACACAGGATCGATCGGTCCCGTGGTCGTCAACGGAAGAAACAACAAGAAAAGAAAAAAGAAGATATCGATACGGCGGCGTCGCGGTGCCCCGCGGTACGTTTTTCCCGATGGTACGTTACTGTGCCACGGCGACGCCATACGGAGAATCGTTCCGTCAGTCGGGTCTCGGCCGCCGTCAACGTCAATACGACGGCGCACGAGCTCATCGTCTCGGCTCGGAAGCACCGAGAGCTTCCTCGCGGTACGTGAAACACTCTGCCGCCCTCGCTACTCGCCTCTCTCCACCCCTCACCACCCCGGTCCTCGCCCCTGTGCCTCGAATATCGCCGATCACCCAGGCAATTTGCCAGGCCGAATCGTCGGTGACGTGCGTGGCGTGGCACATCCCATCCTGTGTCACCCCTGACTGTGTCTGTGCATTCGCGTTCAGGCGTTCCGTTTCTCCAGATTCCTCCAGGTTTTAGCGTCTAGTTTGTCCAGGTGTGCAGGCGGACCGGTGACTCCGGCGGTTTACTAGCCGGTGCACCCCTTCTTCTGCGTGCAAAGTGGGGTGAAAGGACGCGACTGGCGGTTCGATAGGTTACTCAGGTTGCGAGTCCCGCAGCGGAGAATGCGGATACGGCCAGTCGTTGGTACTGGCGTAGAGGAGACCGACGAACGTATTTTTGTGGTTTGGGTCTGGTCTGGCTTTGGAACTGCGATTGTCGATGAGTTTGTACGGGTGTGTCGTTGTTTTCGTGTTTCCTCGTAGTGTCGATGTATATATGTATGTAGAGCGGGTGTCACGGTTGTTGGAAATGGGACTTTCGATTCGATCGAGTCGGTTAGAGTTTGCTCGAGGGTGTTTTCGTTTCGTGGAAACTTTGCGGGTGAGAGCCAAGCTTTTGGATCGAAGCGCGAACAAATGGTCTTTGTACACGTGGCGTCGGTTTCTCTACTAACGATTGAACATTCGTACAGAAAGTTTCTACGGGAAGCTCGCGAAACAATCACTAAAATTAACTCAGCTCTTTCTTGCAAACAACCAATCTTTCCAAACTCGAAAATGATTGTTCATTCCGACGAAACAAACTGCGACGAGAAATGACAAACTTTCGTCAAACACGCACAGACACGGAGGTCCAAACGCGAAGAAACATCCCATCAAACATCCTCAAACGCCTCCTCTCAATTTTCCTCAATCTTTCACGGCCGTAGTGGCGTGACCGTGGCGTGCGGAAAGTGCGTGTGGTGGGTCAGTGTTTCTCTTTGTGGCCAGATGCAGTGGGCAGGCTCGTGTTCTCTAGGACCGCGTGCCTTCGTGTCCTGGTGAAGCTGCCGGAAGCGAAGCCAGTAAGCCAGTTTTGCTCAAACAGCAAGAAAGAAAGAAAAGGAAAAAAAAAAGAATCGACCTGTCTCGATACGAACGAAGGGTTGCACGGCCGTGTGACCTGCTACCTGTTGTCTGTTGCCCATGGCCGCCAACTTTTCCACGCGAACGTGTCTGCTGCGTGACGCGACCCATCGTCAGCCGCTCCCTTCCTCTCCTCGTCGATCTCGTGCCGATCTTCGACGGTGATTTTCGGTCTGCGGTCGTCCGCAGATTTTGGAGAGATGTTGAGACGTTAGACTTGACTAGGTACTTGTTGATGACGGATCGTGTCGATTGTTGGATCGTTCCTGCGGGTTTACCAAAGTTGAGACTGGTTTGACGACCGTCTGGCTTTCCCGGGAAAGGGTTAATGGATTTAGAATTTACGGTATCGACGCTGTAAACGGTGGATAGATTGACAGTGACAGTGCGCAAAGTATCACTTGGAATTTTCAATGTAATTGTAGGGTTTGCATTGGTTTGCGGGAGTTTGTTCCTTTACCAATCACGTAACGCAGTGGAAAATTTCGCCTTGGGGCGCGTAATTACCGATTCGTTTCCTGCAGGGATTGAAAATCTGCAGCTGATGTTGGACGAATCTGCGAGGGAACTGCAAGTATATATCAATATTGATTTTAGAGAAGAAAATTCGGGAGCATATACTCATATGCCAATATTTGATACATCGAGCTAGGAATAATTTACAACTGAAAGTTGCAATGTCGCCGGTTAATTTAGCGAGTACGGGATTAATTGGAGGGAAAGTTTATTGTGCAGTTAATAGCGCGGATATGGGTTAGTTCCGGAAGGAGGATCGCTGCTAAAGCATCTGGGATAGATGTTATATTTATTGGAATGAATAGTAAACGGTTTGGTTAACGTTTCGTTGTTTCATCCTTGATCATTATTATTAACAGCGTTCTTTAGTAACTTTATTGTTAATTTACTCGTTCGCCGTGCTATCGGCGAAAGTTTCGTTATTAGTTTACTGAATTCACGTCAGTAGGTTGAAAAGTGGATTGACAGTTATGGAATTTGAGGTAGACGCTACAATGGGTATTTAGTATGTACCAGTGACTGTCGATAGTTTCCTATCGCGGTAGCGTTTCCATAACCATTCCATCAGGCCATTGTTTATCTTATCATTATTAACGATAGCAATCTACCGTCCGTTCTATTAACAATCCCGCGCGTAATTGAAACTCCACGGATAATTTGTACAATTTCGCACATTGGAAAGTCGTTTGAAAAGAGAAAAATATTGACACGAAGTAACTAGTTTCTCGACATACGTGATTCTTCCTCTTTTCTTTTTCATATCGTGGAACAATTTTCGTCTTTCCAGTCGTCCGTATCCCGCGCTGAAATACGACAATGAAACGTCAAACGTGGAAATAATAGGAAAGGAGAGAGAGAGAGAGAGAGAGAGAAGCTTCGTCTGGAAGCGAAGGTGCAGCGACTCGAAGTTGGCGCGCGAAATTGGTTCACTGACGCAAGTACGAAATAAAAGCGTGCCTAGTCAGCCAATTCCCGGGGGGGAGTTTGTCTGGGGCCGAAAAGTCGTGGGAACCGTACCTCGTTCGAAACTTTTATCGAATCCGTGTATCGCGCCGTCGAAATTTAATCGCTGGTCGATGAAAAGAAAGTGGTTGTCCTCGCATGCCGATTTATTACTCGCCCTCAGGGATGAAAAGGGACATTTTTACGGGAGATATCGGTATTTTTTTAATAAGAGAATTCCAACTTCGATCATTCCCCGCGGCTCGGCGGAATTCGAATTCTTGCGGCGAGACTTTTCTTTTTCTTTTCAATTGGAATTTTTTGAGACAGAGAGAGAGAGAGAGAGAGAGGCGTTCTCTTTGAGTCTGCGCCGTTTCACTTTCGTTCGAAATGTTTCGTTTAAATTTAGTTTCTCCCCCATGTTGCAACTCATCTAGCGTTTATCCCATTTTGTTTCGCGTTCCGCTTTATATTCCGCCCTTCGCTCTGTTCCCCGCCCCACGCTTCAATTTGTATACCATTCAACTGTGTTCTATCCCATTTCCTGCACTTCAATCTATTCTACATTTTATTCTAAGCCCCCCCCTGCTACGAATTTGCAGACTTCATTGTGCACTTCATTCTGTATTCCATTCTAAAACCTATTTCGCATTCTACACCTTCTACTTTACGCCAAGTGTCGTTCTACATTCCGTATTCCGCGGCGCATACTCTATTAGTTATGTTTTATATCGCGCCCATGTTTCATTACTTTGCAACCAACGTGCCTAAAGTTATTTAATCCCGTTTCTACGTGTTGTACGTTTCGTTCGATATATTTTATTCAATATCCCGCGTTTCCTATTCCGCTCCACATTTATCTTTGCGCATCCACGTCACAGTGTCGTTACACGCGCAATAAATACTATATTAATTTACTCAGTGGAATACAAACGCGCGAATAAATATTAAATCGTGGCGGTCCAAGGCAAATCTAATCTAACGCTCTGTCTCTCCCAATTAATATTGCTCGATGATCAAAGAATTCTCAACTGACCTGAAATTTTTTGAAACGTAAACGCAGTGAAAAAGTCGGTTGTTATTCGTAGTCGATGGTTTTCGATAGCTGTTGAAAAATCTCTTCTCTCTCTCTCTCTCTCACTGAGAGAGAACTGTCGATGAGCGAGTTAAACAATGCATCTCGACGCGTGCTGGCGCAAGACCATTCAAGTGTTCTTTCATGGGAACGCGGGGCAAAGGGAGCGGCACAAAGGCGATGCCTCGACAATGCTTCTTTCCACCACTAGGCAAAATCGCTCGGTGTTCCTTCGGTGTTTTCAGTCGGTGCTATTAAAAACAATCGCCCACGGAGATGTCGGATTTTGTCGAATCGCGTCATGCAGCAGGCAATGGAAGAAAAGAAAAACAGGAACAAAGATATCTGAAGAGAGGGAAAGAGAGAGAGAGAGAGAAACGAGTCGTTCCGATTTTTCCTTTCGCTAGGATACCTTTTTCATTTTATTCACGCTTGAAGGGAATTCGGATCTGTCCTTGAAATTCTATCTGGACACTGTCGAAACTACAATTCTGACAAGAATATGTGCCGAGAGGTATTTTTAGACGCAGAAGAGAAACAATAAATAAAAATCGTAATAAATATTAAGAGCTGTTTTCAAACACAGAAATAAATAATAATAAAAGTATCACATGCAACGAAAATTCATTCAGAATGAAGATTAAAAACGTTACTTGTAGAATTGCAAGGGGAAATGGTTGAAAATATCCCAGGCACACTGGAACACGATCTTACGCGAAGAACAAGTGGTACAGAGAGAACGTACAATGCAGCGCATTTACCGAATTTGTTCGAATCAAATTCGTTTCCGCTGCAACGTGAACTGATTTCGGGAAGAACAACGGGGCCCCGGTCGCTTTAAAATTAGCGCTTTAAACCACGGATACGTGCAAACAAGCGGAACAGGAAACACGCGCGGTGCACATACTGTCAGAGAGAAACAGATTCGCTAAATTCCACTTTCATCCCGGTTCGAATCGAACCGCGTTTCCGTTACAACGCGAACGATTTCGAAAGAGAGCGCGCGGACACATCGCTTTAAAATTAGCGCGGACCGTAGAGAAAGGCCATTAAGTGGAACGGGAGTGTACATGGCCGGGCATCCCCGCAAAACGAATTCGCCGAATTCCTCCCCCATTTTCTCTTTATTCCAACTGGATTTACGTCTCTCGCGCCGCGAGTATCGGTATCAAAGGATACCATTCGCTCTTTTTTCCTCCTTTCCCCCCACCCTCTCCGTTTCATGTAGCACGTTTTCACCCGCAGAGAAAATATATTCGTTTCGCTTCGAGAGAGAACAGTCGGGGGAATTCATCGTAGCTGCCGCGATAAATCGCATTTATGGTCGAACGAACGAAAGGTATGTCCACCTTTCGGGATGAAAAAAAGGGAAAGAAACCCCGGCTGCTTTTGCCAGCTTCCTCTCTTTATTCAACCTTTCTTTCCGTTTGCCATTGACGGCGGGATTCGCGAAATTTATCGACCTGGCGGAGTGATCAACTCGACTGAAAAGCTTCGAAAGAAAAGAAGAACATCGCGTGCATTCACGGTTAATCACCAAGTGATGATTTCCGCCAAACCCGCGAGAAGGGATGAGACGAGCGCTGGAAGATTCTTCGATCGAAAGTGCATTGAAAATGCGGAGTGAGGGTCTTTCGAGCGTTGTCTCGTTTCTTTGGATCTTGTATTGGACGTCGAGTTTGAAAATTTGTAGACTTTGGATCTATTTGTCCAAAAATGGATAACATTTATCTTTTCCGTGTTTTCCCTCTAGTTTCTCGCGAAGAGTCGGTCCACGTTGGTGAATTCCAAAAAATGAATGGTTCCAGGTCGGACAGAGTGAAGACACAAATTTAAAGATTAAATGCAGACTGTGTTTCTTATTTTTCAGATTTATTCTTGTACGAGTCTTCGTCAC
Source organism: Melipona bicolor (assembly GCA_030673865.1). Lineage (NCBI taxonomy): Eukaryota > Metazoa > Arthropoda > Insecta > Hymenoptera > Apidae > Melipona > Melipona bicolor. The sequence continues at coordinate 2,292,792 of JAHYIQ010000020.1, forward strand.
AGTTTTCGACAAATTTCGAAGTATCGTCCCCATTGTTATTGTTATTAAAATTCATTACGAACGCGGAATGAGAAATCGATGTAACGTGGTTTTTTTATCGATCATTTAGAACGATTTTCCGATGCAGAGACGAAAATTGCGCAAAAGTTTCTCGTTCTCGTTGGGAAACAAACAGAAGGTGGATGAGCCTGTTTCCTACTTGTAGAACTTTGTTATCGCTCGCAGCTTCTGTCATCAGTTGCAGAGGGGTTCGATGACTGTGCTCGTGGGTACTCATCGATTATCAGCTTGCAACCTCTGGCACATGTCAATTAGCTGCTGGATGGTTGACAGCGCGATACAAAATAAAATTATCCGCACCCTCGGGGAGGGTGTTTGATGAACTCCCCCTAGCTAGGTGTTCATCCTTGCACATTGTGTTGCAGTTCACATTGCGCTTTTTTAACGTCGAAAGGATTCGGAGATCATTTGTCACAACGCGACTTGTCGAATTAAAAACAACATTCAAGAGAAACTCTTTCCAAAGCGTCGAACTGAAACTTTTATTTTTCACTCCATCTGTTCCATATTTCATCTCGATATTGTCATTACACATCCATTTGCGAAACGTATTTCACGTTTCGCGTTGATAAGCATACCGAGCGATAAATTAAACGACTTATTCGTTTCGATGGCAATTTCGAAAATAAACGGCAGGAAATGACAAGCGGCACGTAATAAAGATATAATTCTTATTCGTACGAACAGAAAAATGTAATATTCTACCGAGTACAAAAGTCGTCATCCCATTCATCTTGCTTCATCCCCATTTCTCCCCCCGCTGCTCCGTTCAATCTTTTCATTCCCGCATTTATTTTTATGAACCCATTCGCAAGACGGGTTCGCGTCATGCTCGTTCGAACAACCGTAAAAGGATTGAACGCGTCGAGTCGTCGGACATGATGTTCGAGAGCAACGGGAGAGGGGGAAGGATGCTTTTTAATCGAGCAACAAATCTCCTCCTCCGAGAGGGAGATCTCTTTTTAAGCGACGAAGCGGACGAAGGAAAAAAGCGAGCATCCAACGGCGCGAGAAAGAAAGCGCGGGTCCGGTTTCCCGTTCAATTTATCAACGACACTTAACTCCGGCTCGACAAGAAAACATCGCTCGCACATCGTGCTCGCTTAATTGCGCGAGTGGCTCTCTTTCATCTCGCGAACCGTGAGCCGGCCAGTCTTAATTAAGCAATTCTGAATGGAAATCAACCGTCTCTTTTATGCTGCAATACGATGTAGCAGCGGGATCGTAAACAGACGATTCTGCGTGACTTTGTCGAGAACGTGTTCGTCAAGAAATTAAGGGGGGAGGTTTTTCGGGACGAGTGAAATTTCGCGAATTTTATTTTATTATTCTGTTGCAAGTGGGCCAAGGTGCCAATCGCTTTAACTGATTCACTTGGAAAAAGTGTCGAAAGGTTATAAAAAATACGCTTTTTTAAATATATTGTTTAAACAAATGCTTTTTTCGCGAAATGGAATCGTCGTTAGGAAGCTCCAATTTCATCGATTTACACGGAAATTCTATCTTCAATAGTTTCCGAGATATTTGACGAAATAAGTTCCAACATTTTGAGGGTAGTTTACACCCTTTCGACATGTTCGATTGTCGATAAAGAGAAAAAAACGTGTATCAAATATTTTTTTAAAAACTACATTCAAGCCGTACTTCATCAAAATCGACAACTGACATCGGTATGTTCCCTAGTCAGTACATCGCTGTGTCTGACCATATACGATCCAATTCTACTTACTCTGCTCCGTGTTTCAATTTGGCATCTCGAATCTAGAATTTTCTCAACTTTCTTAATTTTGTCAATCGCAAGTTATAATTAGATCCTCGTCAACCGTAGATTTCAATTAATATGTAGCAAAAAAAACTTTAAATTTTAATTTCAACAGTAATTTAATTTCGTCGTCGAGCCAAACGTGTCCGACAACGCACGTTTATTCCACTGATTTGGAATCCTCTTTTACTCTGCAATCTCAATTTTCATTTAGAATTTTTCCTACTAATTTCATTAACATTTTCATAGCAATTTTAACGATATCTCGGTTATTGGGCCGACCACGCTCCTTTTCCACTTATGCCTCTATCTATCAATTTAGAGTTTTCACAACTGTAAGTATCAATATTAGCCAAATCATTGCGCACTAAAAAGTGCACGAATGTCCGACAATGTACGTTCCATTTCTACTTGTCCCTTTGTACTCCAATTTCGCCTGGAATTCGCGCTTTTTCAACAACCCGAGTTATACAACGAGTGCTCCATTGCCCGCAAATTGCCGCGCACTAACAATTTCCCGACGAATTTTTCCAAGCTCGCCGCTGATGTCGTTGATATTTTTCGCTCGAGTTTGAACCTCGGTGGAAGAGGCGCGGAACGTTGGAATTCCATGGCGAATCAGCTCGTGCGATTAAACGATTAACGGGGGGAACGGCTCGCTCGCAATTAGCCGCGACTCGTAGACGGAATGAATATTTGCCGGTGACGCGGGACATCGAGATGAATGAGCCACCAGCGGAGCTACTGATGTGCGAATTAATTAGTCACGTGACTAACGCGCGCGAGGCCGAGCACTTGGGCACAGTTCGAAACACACTTCGAAACATCATCTGCCAATTAGCGCCATTAATTTTCGTACCTTGACACTGGACCAATCGGAGACCGCTGCGTTTTCATCCGACCTCTGGCGCGACCTTTGACCTGAACCGCACCACCAGGCAAACGAAGCTAATTTCACGTGATTTCACTCCCCTCCCTGAAATTTTACATCTGCACTCGCATTCTACGAGCATCGTTGAAAGTGATTTTCCAATCTAGTGTTTGATGTTGTTTGAAGTTGTTTTTTTTTTTTTAAGAGAGATTCTTTAGACGGGACAATTTCTTTTTCGACACCGTAATTTCAGTTTCTTCGGCAAACTCGAGGAGTTTTCTTTAAATTTGTAATTTATTATTCTCCCGTTAACCTTTTACTCGGCGGTTAAAAGTGGAAGTAACAGAAATTTATAGCTCCGTGGATTTTCCGTTTGTTGTTTCCGGAGGTGGAAATAAGATTCGGCGTGGAGCGTATCCGGGCTTTCTTCCCGAATCAGCTCGAGCTTACCTTATAAAAAGGGGTTCCCGTCTTCCCATGGCAATCCGATTAAAGGCTTCCGCGTATCGAATGAACGGGAAATTAGGTTACGTGTCGTTAGGTGACACCTTCTTCTGGACCGTTTTCTAACCAATAATCCACTATCCAGCCCAGTGGCTGACTAATTTCTGTTCAAACGGAAGCGCCACTCATCAATTCGTCGCTCCACTTTCTTGTAGAATTTACCGATCAAAGCTTTTCATACTTTTCGTGCAACAAGTACATAAAATTGTGATTTTAAAATAAATTTTAAAACAAATTTCGTTGCGAGCAGTTTAGAACGATCGCACTTGGATCGACGAGAACTTTTCATTTTTCTTCTCGCAGCGACACGGAGTGTTACTTTTTATCAGAGATAATGGCAGGAACATGATCCTCTGATTTTCAGAGAGAGAAATACATTTTCTCCCGAGATGCTATCTCTCGCTAATGGTCGAACTTTTTGTACGTGGCTGTGAGTAATTTTTTTACCTCGTGCATTTTGCCCGAGGTAATTGAAGCAGTTCTCAAACTTTGAAAGGTTCTGCTTTCTTCTTGCAAATTTTACCGAGATCCTCCGAGGAACTAATTTGTGACATCCCGTTGATGCGAGTAGTTTAGTCGCATTTTCGGTGGTAGATCTTTTCTTTTCCTCCAGATCGAGTCTTTAGATTATTTTATTCCTATTGTGCAAAAATATAATTTATATTTTTTAATATATATAAAATTATATTATATATTAAATGTATATAAAAATTATTTACAAAATATTATACACGTAGAATGAATTTACGACACGCACGTATAAACGTTGTTTGACAATTTTTTCATTCCGCTTTGATCTCAACAAAGAATCCTGATATACGATTAATTATTTATCGCGAATTTAATAAAATTTTGCATTGCATTTTGCTCCGAATTCGTCGAGCGACTGTTATGAAACCGTACGAGGGTATTCCGGAATAATTCCCGTAGATTCGTCGATGCTGCCTCTGCAGTGAAATTTCATCACTGATTTCAATGTACGCATAGAACTAAACGTGAATGGTTAACGAAGAAAACTGAATAAACGAGATACGTGTCGTGCGTTTCATTGAAACGTGACTTGAAACGAGACTTGGTTCAATGGAAAATATATATATATTCACAAAGTGCAAAGTCTGTCTCTCAAAAATTCCAGACTTTCCAAAACACTCATATTTGGAAAGTCGATAAATTAAAAAAAAAAAGCGTTTTTCTATCGTTTTAATGAATATTGATGTCATTCCCCGCCGATGGGAAAAATTCTTTAAAATTCGCGAAGAATGTTGTTTGATCTATTTTCGACTTTTTGTCAAACATTTTGGAAACGTTCAAATATACTCTGAATTTCGAAAAAGTTCCAAATTATTACATACTTCGCAACCATTTAAACATTTCAAATTCCAGTTTGGAAGTATCCTCTGAATTTAAAATTTGCTACACCGTTGTATTATACACCGCTGCAATATTTTTTCATTAGAACGTTGCATAATTTTTTTTCTAAACGAAAACTCGCGCGACGCGGTCACCAGGGGTTTCTATCGCGAGTTAAAAAACAGGAAAAAAATGGTGTAAACGCGTGACTCGCGACGGTATCGAAGCAATCAGCCGAGGTCGAGGCTGGAATTTTTAATTTTCTCGCAATCCGCGTCGGTTTTTATTAACCATTAGCCCGCAAATTGGCCGGGAAGCTCTTTTTAGATCGTGATTTGTTGCGGTTTCATCCTCTCCGCTCCCCCGTTCTACTTCGTAGAAGTTCCTCAATTTCGCCGGAGAGTTGAGGGGAAAAAAAAAAATATAGAAAAAAAGAAAAAAGAAAATTCGTCGAGAGAGTTGCCTGTGAAATTGGATCCACAAAGGGCAGAGGACCGTCAGTGGCGGGGAAATTTCGTCGAGGAACTCGAAATTTCGTTGGAAACCAAGGAATACCTTGCGGTACATGGAAACGGTGCTTTCAAGCGGAATGACGATGCAACAATACGATATTTCTGCGAGTTTTTTTTTTTTTGCCTGTTTTCAATTTTAATGCAACTGTAGTAATAATTTAATTTCGCTATTTATATCGTGATTTTCTCACTGGTTCAACTTCAGAGTATATACAAGGTGGGCCAGAAATCACTTTCTACTAAAATAAATTTGTAATTTTTTTTTGCTACTATATTTAAAAAATTTTTTTTTATTATTATAAAGAATTTTAAGACATAGTGAAAAAATCATGTTTGAACTTAAATTTAATTGAAAATTAGTAAAATTAGTTTCTTTCTTATATTTGGATGTTTTGTTAAAAAAAAATAGGTGGGCCTATATATATAATAATTTTAAGATATTAATATCATTCTAAAATTATAATTTAATACATACGTAATCGAATTGAATTTTTGGTCTTTCATCTTGCAATTCTGTTGACATCGATCAATTCCGAAGGCTGTATCTGCCAGAGTTCGATTACGTCGATCGCGCGTCGTCACTATACAAAACAGTCGTGTCAGTCTCGTTGGAAGATGGTTATATTTTTGAGAGGTGACATATTCGTTCGGGTGACTCTCGTCGGATTCTCATCTAATATTGGGATGCTCTTTCGAGCAGGAAATCGAACCGTTCCGCCCGCGGATCCAATATTAGCTGGCGAGAAATCGATATTCCAGAAACCATTTGCCAAGATTTCGAGTAGATTTTCTCTAAGAAATTCCCGAGGAAATTGAAAATCCCGCATTGCCGCCCCCTCCGTTGAAAACGTTGCTAGAGCAGGTTACGGAGCGTAGCGATAATTTTCAGAGCCGAACGAGGACGCGCGGAGAACGTGTAACACGATAAACCGTGTAATTAGTCAACGATCGATACATTAATTATGAACAAAGTAGACACCGACGCTATCGATCTCTTGCGTTTCGCGTGACGCAACAATTTGCAGAAACAGCTTGCCGCTGTTGGCGAAGCCTGCGACGCGAATTAAAATTGCAACGGGGTGGAAAAATTGGGAGATTAAGAGCAAAATGGCGTATAATCTGAAACTTTTAAACCGATTCCGCCATTGGTGAGTGAAATGAAATAATCCCTAAAGCCTCTAGAGCTTTGAAGCTCGTTTATCAACTACAACTCGTTCTCCCTCTCTGTCTCTCTTTTTCTCTTTGGTCCTTCATCACACGCGGCAGCTGACGATGAGACTCTTTTAGAGAGCAGATGCTTTCGCGTCGTTAGCGACGAGGGGAAGCGAGTCCTTCCACCATCGACAATCAGTTCCGTGTTCCTCCGCGCGAGAACGCAGCAGGGATCTCCAGTCCAGGTCATCATCCTCCGCCATCGATCGTCGCACTTTCTACGCACATTTTCTACCTTTCAACCCTGTGCCAAACTGACTTAGCTCTGAACAACCCTCTGGCCGGCGAGGGAGCCTCCGCTTTCACTTCGACGACCAGGAGCCAAATACTAGCCATCCAACCGAAAGAGCTACCAGAGGCAAGGAAGAAGCGCGTCGAAGCAGCAGAGTCGAACTAGTTGAGCCACGAGTTGGTCCGTAGCAAAGAGAAGCAACGATCAACGCGCTCGTCTGTTCGCGTGAAAAGGACGAGCCTGGGAATCGATACCACCCTGGCATGTGGCACCTAATCGTTTCAACCGGCTCGAGCTTCCGCGCCCCCTTGCCGATGAAAGAGGACAACTGCAGTTGTGAGTGGTGTTCGAGGTGCGTTCGGTGTTAGGGGAACAGGCAGGACTTTCGTTCGATCATCGTGGTGTTTGTGCCGGGTGAACGACGTGTGACAGTTGACGTTCCGAGTGAAAGTTCAAGCCCAGGGAAGAGCAGCTGAAGGACGAAAAAGTTTCTAGAAGCCTCAGAAGCTACACCGCCACGAGTCTAAGCCGGAATTGTTCAAATTTTGTACGCAAACTCGAGAGCAAAGGCCTACTACTCAAACCTTCGTCTGCTTCATCTTTCGTACGTCGACGTCTCTTCTCGCCTTTCCATCGTTTCATCGTCAGGAGATCCAGTGAATCGCTGATAATTGAGAGATTAGAAACCTGCCCAAGACGAGTTTGGACGATTGCTATTGCCTGGGAGGATCAAACGGGAAGCGTGCTTGAATCGTTTTGCGCCTTGCCAATCCTGCTCTGATCCCTAGAGCTACGAGAACTTTCCCAACTGTAGCAACTTCTACGTTGTTCGCTTCAGGGGCAGGGGGTGGAAATTTGAAAACTCTCCGACGCCGCTAGTTCGAAAGTACCGCGCGTAGCTGCGCTGGGATAGCCTAAGTCCTCGATTCTCAAGACAATCTGAAGTTTGGCGCTTGTATCGGGTGTTTCATAGATTCAGAATCTGGATTCCATCTGGATTCTCCGAGGCATCCGAGGTTTTGGTTTAATCTCAGGCTTCCATTGAAGATCCCCTGTCTAGTTTCTAGATCGACGATAATTTTGTACGTCTTAGGGGAACGAAGGAATTGATACCAGACCAGGGTTTGGACCGGCTCTAGTCTCCAACATTTAGACGCAGCCTATTCCAACAAGAGACGAAACTAGGAACCACATTTTTATGCTGACCGATTCTAAAAGAACAAGAGAGCAATATAGATAGATATAGAGGATTTCATCTCGAATCAAGTGACGAAAATCTTGGTGAACCGTGGAGTTCTCTAGAAGCCTAGAAATCCTCAAGAGGGCTAAAAAATCCTTGAATAACTCGAAGGGACTGGATTCGCCTGAAATCGAAAGCCACTCCTCTCTGATAGGTTCCAAAGGCAAATCCCCGGAGACCAGGAAGAGCCGACGTTGGACCAAGGACCTGATTCAAGCCAGGGGAGCGACAGGGCGATGTAGCCCAGCGGAGATCGAGGAGATCGAGGTCAGATATATCAACCGGGAGTAAGTGGAAAGGAGTCGCCCGAGAGCCTGGTACAGCCGGCCCTGGATGTTTTGACGCTGAGTGGCGCTAGGGTGCCGAGGTGGGGGGCGCGTGGTCTTGCTGCCTGCCGTGCGCCAGTGGCGGCGGGGGTGGGGGTGGTGCAGCTGTCTCGGGGGCCACCCCCGAGGCCAAGAAGGGCTCCACCGGCCACAAGTGCCAACAGCAACAGCAGCAGCACCAGCAGCAGAGCCAGCAGCTGCTGCCGCATCATCAGCAGAAGCAACAGGAGTGGGATCAGCAGCAGCAACAACAGCTGAGGAAGGTGTCGGTGGTGCAGGCGAACGAGCTGGCACCTCTGAGCAATCTCGACGAGGAGCTGGACGACCTTGAGGACGAGGAAAAGGGGGCCGAGCACAGGGCGGAGGAGGAGGACTTCGCCAAGGAGGGCGGCACTCAACACCGCTTGAGCCCCAGGCTGCACGACATCGAGGAGGAGGACGATGAAGACGGCCGAAACACCAAGGAAAGGTCAGTGAACTGGGCTTTGTTCGCCGTATTCGTTGGGGGAGGCTGTTTTTATTTCGCGTTTCATGTTTGGGAGCGTTTGTTCGACGACTGACATCTCGCGTTTCGTGTTTTGGGAGCGTTTGTTCGACGACTGAGGTCTCGCGTTTCGTGTTTGGGAGCATTTGTTCGACGACTGAGGTCTCGCGTTTCGTGTTTGGAAGCGTTTGTTCGACGACTGAGATCTCGTGCTCGGTGCGATTTCTTTGGTTTCGTGTCGCTTTGCATTGTTTTCTCATGTTGGAACTACCAAAGAATGGTTAAATTAAACTCTTCGGGATTTTGCTAGGAGATTTTAAAAGGTTTGAGTTTGAGTATGTTTGAGGAGGTTTGAAGATCTCGTTTATTATTTTTAGCTTCAATCGCAACGAAATTACATATTTAACGTTCATTCCGTCTCAATTTAATAGAGTTCTGCTGGAACTAATCAAATTTATTTGCCAGTGTCAGTGGCAGCGGCTGATGGGAGAAATCGGGCCAGCGACACGGATCGATCAATCGAAAGAATTAGCCGCGGGTGTAAATCCGCTATTAGAGTCATTATCGCGCGGCAATTTCGAGCGTTAATTAATCTCGCTACTTTCAGATATCGCAGCTACTACGAACGCATTAATCACAGACGTAGAATTATAAATTCTACCGCGTTGGCGGGTAAAATGACTTCGATTCGAAGCGAAATGTTAATCACGGCGGGATCCATTAAGGATCAGGCAGTAAAATATCGCGTTTGCACGAGTTTAACATTATTGCAGAATTAAGAACAAACTAAAAGTGAGTGAAAATTGTCTCAACACAACTGCACGCGCCCTAATCTATCTCTTTGCTCGTGAAAACTTTTGCCAGACGTCGATTAAGAAATTGTAAGGCGTCCCCTCTGAGCAAAAGCTTCGGGCATCTGTTGCTGCGATAACTGTTTTCAGGTGGACGAACTTTCCCTTTTGGGTCATACGTGTCTGAAAGCCCGTCTCCTTTTCAAGACTCCCTTTCAACCTTCCTCGTTTTACATCGATCCGACTACTAAGAATGGAAACTCTATCCTCTTTTCCTTATCTACTCCACTGCGAAGAATCACAAGCAAGAACTTGATCCCTCTTTATTGACTTGTTCTACTTGCAAAAACAAAAATTCTTTTTCATCGGATTATTTTGTCGACTTTTATTGAATCGGAACTGGATCGAGATTATTACTTTTCGAATCCTTGGAACAAAATTTTAGCCTCGGGATAATTATCGATTTATTGACGATCGTTATATACTGAAACGTCAGCACGAGGATAATCATTAGAACAATTAAGTTCCAGATGTGAACAGTTGTCGAGAAGCGAATCAAGTAGTTGGCAAATTGCACAAAAAATCGTGAATCGATCAATCTGTCAGCAAATGAAAGCTTCATTGAAAATCGTGGGAATCTTATTTTCTTCTAGAGTCGGAACCTAGCCCCCGTTTGTTACAAAAGCAAACGAACACGGGGGAAATTGGTTTCCTCGCAGTACTCTATCGCGTGTCACCGCGAATATCCATTATTGTCCAGGTGCGCGTCTTCAGTTTTACCACGTCTAGAACCACGGAACTGGCTCGGTTATATCCGGAAAATCGACGCACGTACAGCTTTAACGATCTGTCAGCTCCCACTGGTTCGATCGGGACGACACACGGCGACAGAGGCAATTCAATCTGTTACGGAATCGTGGCCCTATCGGCTCCACCGATCACGATATAGGCGTCTTTTATGTAATCGTCGTTCAACTGGTTCCCCCCAGGCGTTCGCCTGAAATCTCTCGTCGCGGCTAAAATCGAGATTTTCACGATTCCTCAACGCTTTTCAGCTCGTGGACGTGGGAGAACAATCGTGCAGAGAATTTTCCAAGTGGTATTGTGTAGATTTGTGAGGGTTTTAACGCTGTCTTTGATCTGAAAAGCAACATATTCCATACAACAATAACAACAACAATGGTAGTATTACATTAGTACACTTAATGTGTGTATACGTATACAATTACATTAGTAATACTAGTATGTTATATTAATATTATAATAGCTTTAATGAATCAAAATGATCGGCCACTTGGTTTAGATTGGGTTTTTTAGTGTCAGAAAGAGGAAAAATCTCGTCGGATTAGCATCAGAGTTGCTGGAACTCTGAGTCCAATGGCATTCGAACAGTCACGAACTGTGCGAAATATATAGCGCAGACCCGGGGAAGAAAAGTCGATAAGTGTTCCCCTGGGAAAGTAGATTTATTCGGGGATCCGGATCAAGCTGAAGTGTCCATAGTCTTGCTCCCATCCTACCTGCTCACTTTCACACCGTGTCGATAATCTGCCCTCGCCCGAGTCTCTCTATTGCTCCTCGTTCGCCGTTTCCAAAAACTTCTCGTTTATTCTTGTACCGGCGTTTAGGGAGCAACGAAAATGGCTAGGGCGAGGGAACTCGCTAGTTGGAAATGAACGAGAAAGAGAAACGTGTCGAGTTTAGGATAGATGGTAACTTGATTGGAGTTTTCTCCAGCAATTGGGAAACAGGTGATCGTCTGGAATTGAGTATATCTTCACGCTCGTTATTTTTCTCTGCATCGAGAAAGATTTGCTGTTTCAGGTTGTGTAATTCACGAGAGTATCGGGTTGGAAATATTTCTAGTATTATACATAATAGAGTAATAGTGTTACAATACTATTATTGGGATTATTTCTGCACACTAAAATAATATTAGTATTATAGTACCACAGTAATATAAATGTTGTTATCAGTATTAATAATGATACTAGTAGTATTAATATCACTGACAATAGTAATACTAGTAACATTAGTATCACTGGCAACGCTAGTAATATTAGTGCTATTGGTTATACTAGGAATACTAGTAACTTTGATATTTGAAGAGACAAATTTGGGATATCGAGATCACAAAGAGGAAATTCTTCCAAATTCCAAGCTCGTTGAAGAAGCGTGTCTTTGCAGAATAGTGAATTGCGTATACGATGAATTATTTAGCGCGGGGTTGAAGGATGAATTGGCGAGATTAGTCTGTCAGAGGGAGAAAAGGATTTCCGAATTTGAGGACGATTTATTGATAGAGGGGACGGGAATCTGTTTCTTCTCGTTCGCAAGTGGGGTATTTTTTTGCTTAAAAATTCGCTCTTCGTTGGCAAGGATCCTCCGTCATTCATCATTCACTCGCTTGTGTAATAGTTATTGAAATTTCTGAAAATTTTCTGTTCCAGCAATGAGCTGGCGAGCAAGTAAGAGAAGATAAATGAAAAATGTTGTGCGATAAATTAAAACATTTTTCAACGGGCGAGGATAATAATGAAAAGGTTGGAAATAATACCGCGAAACGAAGAATTTCACGAGGACGAAATCGCTTTTAATAGGACTGCCTCTTTCCCGTTGGTACAATTCCGAGAATTCTCACTCAGCCACGCTATATCTCCTTCAAGGGATTTAGAAATTACTCGTAGCCTATTCCAAGTATCTGAAACTCACCGTGAACTCAATTCCAAGCACTGGAAAAACCTCACCCTCGCAAAGTTCCACGTGCTTCTTTTCTTGTTTCTTTTTTAATTACAGCAGCGCATCCTTTGTAAAAAGGGTAACAATCAATATTTCCCCGTCAAAGAAACCTTTGTCTGACAGATATAATTTCTGACCGTTGAATTGGAATTATTCAATCCAAAGTTTCCAATATTTCTCAATTTCTTTTCTCAAGACAAAATATTATACGAGGTAAGTCAAAGTAACGCAAAGCAATTCCAACGCATCCTGACGTATAAATTTTTTACACTTATTCTCAGATTTGTCCAATACGGTGGAAAATTTCAAATATGGGAATAAAATTCAACGGTGAGCGAGGGAGGAAGCGCGAGAAGATGAAACTGGCAGGGTAGACTCGAGATTAAAGGAACTGTTCTCCTCCGATTCGAGGAGAGACAGACCGAGACCCGAGCTTGGCGCTTCAATCCGTTCTCCGGATATTGTAAATTCTGCCACGACGTTCTCTCTCTCTCTCTCTCTCTCTCTCTCTCTAACCTCAATCACTCGAAGTGTTTCCACGTGTGTTCCAACCGTCGAACAGATACACTGGACAGACTTTCAAGGTCAGTCTTCTCGAAAGCACAAGTACAGTAGTCCTCAGTTATGCGTCTGAAAATCGGTATCATATACTACACCAAGTATACTTTACTAATATATTCTCTATTAAAGTAGTATATACTAATATATGGTACACTACTATATTATACTATACTAGTACTAATATATACTATACTATGTACTAATATATATATGCTATACTATACTAGTATATACTAATATGTGGTACTGTATACCATACTAGTATATGCTAATATATGTACTATACTATACTAGTATACTAGTACACTAGTGTCCTCATAAGCGTCCACAGTCGGAACTGAAAATGAATGTCAGTGTATTCTGCGATTTGGTGGAGATAGGTGACGGACGTTTAACTGAAGAAAAATGCAGACATTTAACTGGGGACCATTGTATTTCACAGTGCCCCAAAACCATCGCAAGCAACTCGGAAGCGCCATCTGTTGAACTGTGAGCTCGCGATCACGACGCAGCTATTCCTCCTTTTGCTCCCTCGACGTCGACACGACGCGCACGTGGTCGTGTATGCGTGGGGGACCAAGAAGGAAACCATCTGCCAGATATTGCTTGCTCGCAGTCTTGATTACGACGTTCCTCCCTCAGTCCGCATCGAGCTGCCGCTAATGACGATCCCGGTATCGGTTTTCCGCTAATGATTATCGGCAGCCGATATCCAGTAGAACATATTGGATTACCGAGACGTCTTGGATACACAAGGCCCTCGGCAACTGCTTTACATTTCGGACGAGACCTCTACATTCTGTTTCTCTAGGTACATTTCCTCGCAGGTGCGAAGAACGAACCAAAGCGATCGGATTGGATCCAGAAAGCTAGGTTAGAAAGCTAGCTTTTTCGTTAGAGGTTTCTTCTCTTTGAGTCGATAGTTTTTTAATGAAATATTGACGGGATCATTGGGATCAGTGTTTTGGTGATACTGCGTATTTAACCTGGTTTTTATTTTCTTTGTGTTTGCTTGGAAATCGTGACGATTTTGTTTCCATGAGAACAATTTTCTTCGTCCGGTATTTTCTCCTGAAGCTACTCACTTCGTCAGTACTACTACTGCTATTAGTTTCAATGTCAGTTGGTTTAAACAGTCGGCGAAATGTAGGATCTCGTGAAAAATACAGGAGGTTACATCCAATCTTACGGAACGTCGTTCTTTCTACTCCTTTCTCTTCTGCCTGCAGAGGGAACGGATTCGAAAAATTTCAGAGCGGAATGAAAGTCGTCAGCTTGATCCTCTTTAGCCGAGAAGTAAACCGTGTTTCTCGCCTCTCTCTTTCTCTCTCCTTCGTCCGCGCGTTCAAACCCGCTGAGCTCACGAACGTGGAAACGCATTCTAAACAGCGACTCCCGTCTTCCGCGGAAGTTTTCACGCCATTTTGAAACAGAGAAAATTCTTGTAAACGCTCGAGAACGCGGTAGAAATATTATCTCGGTTTCTCTCGGAACAGCTGGAGATTAAAAATCTTTGAGAGAGAGAGAGAGAGTTCCAATAGAGTTCCAATTTTTTTATTAAATTTAAATTCTCACGCCACGATTTTCGATTCTAGAGTTTTGAATTTTTAATATTTGTTACAGTGCTTTGGGCAAAAAATTCCAAGAGAAACAACAGGTCTGAACTATCAATTTTTGGATTAAACTTGAATTTTCACATTGGACTTTGAATTTTGAATTTTTGGAAAAGTTTAAGAGAGACAACAAAATAAATTTGAACTCCAATTTTTAGATCACTGTTTAGAATTTTTACATTGGATTTTGGATTGAATTTGGAATTTCTAATATTTATTACAGTATTGGGTGATTAGTGTTACTAAATAATTATCTGATTACTATTGGATCTGGATCAGGCTAAATTTGACGTGAGAATACGTATAGATCTCCGCTGTATTTGACTTTGCTTCCGATTAGAAATTGGGTTAAACTCGATTCATCTTGCTCTGCAATTTATGGCCCGTCTTTGGTTTGACTTCACTTTATGTTTGAATAGAACTGAACCGTAACTCCGATCTGTATTAGAATCACATTAGAAGGAAATCTAACGTGATGTACATTATCTATCTGTAAAATGTACAGTGAAGATCAATATTAGTGAAAATGAAAAATTATCGATTATTTGAACTAATGTAACTTTGTAAAGAAAGGTCGTACAACGATCCACTTGATCTGATTCTGATTTGAGAGTCGTAAGTTTGTTTCTTTCAAAGATGATTTTACATCAGGTAATATGGGCAAGAGATTGGGGGTGCTTTTTCCCTCGAAAATTGTAAAAATTCAACCATGTGTAAAAACAGTAAAGAATTTCTTTGTAACTAAGTTTGCCATCATTTTGAAGATAATCTACCCTTTACAAAAACCCTTTGAAACTTATCGTACGATCTTTTGTCGCCATTTTATCGAACGTTGAATATTAGGGTTGAGGGACAAAAATTCAAAGAACCATCACGTCTTCCGTTATCTCACCCTAATGATCCAAGTTCAATAAAATGGCAAAGAAAAATCGTATAGAGAATTTTAAGGCTCGTTATAAAGAGAAAATATCAATCTTCAAGACCATGGTAGATTTCGTCGTGAAGTTTTACATACGTTTGAATTTCGACAATTTTCGAAAAAGAAGTATCCTCACTTTCCCACCCGATACACCATGTGAAATCATTAAAAAGAAAATGGAGGAAAAAATGAATTAATAAAGTAGAAGTTCGCGCTTTAAGATGAGATTAAGTGGATCGTTACATTATTCTTTATTATATTATGTTATATTATTACTGAAAGTAATTTTAGCAAGGGTAACCCAGAAAATTGGGCCCCTTCAGGTGCAACGCTGATGCAACGAAAATTAGCGATTGGTTGATTTGGGTCACGTGATTCGTGAGGGGGCGTGGCGTAGACCTCGAGTAGGAGTGGCGTTGTCTGGTACTGAGCGATCGCGCCTGTAATTTGTTTTGTATCGATTCAAATGTTTGCATATCGATAAAATTTTATAAGTCGTCTTCATTACAAGTCGTGCAGTTTTTTTATATTAAATTATATTACATCGTGCATCATATTTATCATAATATATTAGCTTAAGTTATCAACAATTTTTCAACGTCATCGACATCGAGCTATGTATCGAGAATTAGTAAAATATATTTCGAATATCTCGTTTTCCTAAGGAAAAAATTTCTCATTTCGTTTATATAATTCGTCTCGCGAGACTGTTCCAACAACCGCGAGACACGATATCGAGCCACGAAAGGGATGAAAGTGCCTCGTGGGTACGGTTTTTTTTTGTTTGCATATTAATAGTATCATCGCGACCGGGCTTGTATCACGCGAATTTTCGTCCTGTGTGTCGCGTCGATGCTGAATAAATTACTCTCGCGTTCGCATGGGTGAACGATCTATCGTTCCATCGATCGTTTCATCGATAAACAAGCGAGCCGTTCGACTAATGGCTCTCTCTAGGGAGTTTCGTTCCGTCTCCCTCCCTCCCTCTCCCACCTCCGCGCGAAGAAACGATGCGAGTGGCTCTATTGAATTTCCTCCGGGGCTCTGTGATATTTTGTTTGCGACTTTTAGGGAACTACAGGTTCGAGACGCCTTTTATACACTCGAACCCGATCGATATTCCAGCTGGTGTCGCGAATTTCAGATTCCTCGTAAAGAGTAAAAGATGGCCGACAGGCAGTGTTAAACACACACAGCGGATCATTCTTCGTTCTACTGTTCCACGAAACTTAGTTTAGAAACTTTAGAAGTCAAAGAACACACTGTTTTCTACGTTCTCTGCAGTCAATATTCTTCAACCTGTAATCTGCAATATAGAATGTTACGAAAGTTAACTATTTATTTAATAATTACACTTGCCAAGGAATTCTCATTTTCTCATTTGTAGAAACTACAAATTTGTCAGATATTTTTTTGTGGTTTTCCTGTAAAACGTGTAGCTCTGCTAAAAAAAAAATTTGATGCCAATGTTCTTTGGTCAATTTATAATGTAGGATACTTCGAAAATTAACTGTTTGTCAATAGATTCTTAGAGAACTATAAATGCACCGTTTTTGTTACTTTCAAACGCATGGCTTACAAAATGCATAGTTTTGCCAGGAAATTTTTCTTCGCAACTAGAATAATAGAATAACAGAATACTTTGAAAATTAACTACCTACTTTTGTAAAAGTTGGTTGTTGAAAGTTCTTCGTTTCTCGGAGAAACTACAACTCGTCAGAAAAACGCGCGATTTTCCTACAAAACCTTTTCGACTAACGATTTTCTCGATTGTACGACACGCTGTTTACCTAGTATCTCAACTTTTAACAAAATCCCCACTGTCTTGAACCGTGTCCCCTGTTTTTTCTCTTTCTCAACATAGTGATTTTCGCTTCTCACGTGGAAAATATCAAGAGGAGAGAATTTTCGATGATCGTTAAAAGGAAGGCGTTAAAAACCGCCTTGGACACTCTACTCTAGCGGTTCCGTGAAATTCGCGCGCGAGCTGCGGACGGAACACCAATTCTCGTTCAAAGGCGCGACGGCGTAACGAAGCAGATTTCCCAGTGGAAAAACCAGCAGCGAGTCTATTGTTGGACAGTGGCGCTCTGCTGTAATAAACTCGATTTCCGGGCTTCGTTGTTCCAGCCGACCCTTGGAAAAAAAAAGAAGAAAAGAAACAAAAGCAGCGAGCGTTTTGTCGGCGAATATTCAGCATGTACCGACGATTCAGAGACACTTTCACGCGTTTACGCCCGCTTCGCGACGAGAACGCACGCGGGCACGAACACACGCGCGTTTTCGCCATACTTTCCCAGTATGGCCTTTGACGCGCCATTGTCGCCGTTAAACAGGCCGTGAAATATTCGACGCGGCGGCCCGAGCGTCCGTTTGTTCCGTTTGTCGCCTCGGTTAAAAGCCTCCCGGCCTCTCGTCTCGTGTAATTGTCGCGGCCCGAGGCTGACTCCAGGCTAATTCCAGGGAATAGCCAGCCAATCGAGGCCTGCGAAATTCGCGAAATTTGTGAAATTCGCGAGAAGCAGGGCGATTTCGGCAAAGATGAAACTGACGAGTCATAAAACGACGCTCGGAAAGAGTGTAGATTCTCGCGAAATGGTACTTCTCCGTTCTGAAAGAAGTTTGCAAAGATCGGAACTTTCACGGATTCAGATTTGAAATTTTCGTGACTCGCGTTCGAGGAACATCGTCAGCTCTTACTGTAACGTGAGAAAAAGAAAAAAGAAAAACTGCACGATTTGTACTCCAATATAGAGGACGACTTTTTTGCCATAAAATTTTATTGATATGCAAACATTTGAATCGATAGAAAATAAATTTCAGGCGCGATCGCTCAGTGCCAGACAACGCCACTCCTACTCGAGGTCTACGCCACGCC
Organism: Melipona bicolor; assembly: GCA_030673865.1. Classification (NCBI taxonomy): domain Eukaryota; kingdom Metazoa; phylum Arthropoda; class Insecta; order Hymenoptera; family Apidae; genus Melipona; species Melipona bicolor. The sequence goes on from JAHYIQ010000020.1 coordinate 2,310,846, forward strand.
CCCTCGCGAATCACGTGATCCAAATCAACCAATCGCTAATTTTCGTTGCATCAGCGTTGCACCTGAAGAGGCCCGCTAAATTCACTTTTAGTGATAAAATTAAAAAATATATAAAACGTAGTGTAAACAAGTGTAAAGCCTCGACGATTCTCGAAGCGTCGTCGAGAGTTTTTCCTCGCGACTCTCGTTCGTAATTCCTGCGAAAACGAGGTCTCTCGTCATTTGATTCGGAAAATTTTCTGATGGAAAAATACGGAGAGCCTTGATTCCACCGTTAGCCGGGGGATCGAGATGATGAATTTTTGAGGGGGTTGGAGATCGCAGGATACCGCGAATCTGGGTCGAAACTCCAATTCGAGGGGGGGAAATCTTATTTTGTTGCTTTAAGTAGAATGGTCGGAAATGTCAGCCCCCGGGGGCGATTAGCGTCGTGACATTTTCCACCGCGTGCAACTGGGTATAGTCGGCCTCCGCGGCACAGCGGCCTCCTAAATTAAAGCATTAAGTAGCAGATTGATACAATCGCTGCTCGAGGTTGAATGTGGCATTCTGTCTTTTCTAATGGGATCTCGACCAACTCTATACCAACGTTGGCCTTGTGAAATTTCAGTCACTGAAATTTCGTCGTCGAAATCGTTTCATTTATTACCTGTCGTTCACTGTGATTAATTCCAAAGAAAACGAGTATTTTTTTTTCCTTTTGGTAAAAAATTATTGACTTTTTGTCGTCAAAAAATTGTCACTTTTTGGGGAAAATATCCGGCGTTTCTCTGTAGAGTCTTCCGGCAAAATTTTCAATGAAAAGTCGATTAATTTTAAACTGACGTTGATCACTGAAATATCTGCAACAATTGTACCCCACTGTAGAAACATTTCAGAGCATTGAAATATTACCTTCGTCATACTGAAATTCTTTCTTCTTCCTAGTAAATAATCAATGTTTCACATGGATTATGACACCAGTGGAATTCATTAACAAACAGTTCTGGTTTGTTCATTAATTAATCGATTAATAAATTAACTCGTTTAATATTGACGTCAAATATATCGGATAATTTAACATCTATGAGAATTAATGCACACCCTAAATATCCAAGAATTTAATCGTTAATTTAATTAATTAAATTCACGTTTGTACAATTCCAATACGCAATTAAAATACAGGGACTATAGTTACGCAACCGTGATACTAGACGTAAAAAAAAGTTTGTACAATTTCAACACACAATTAAAATACAGGGACTATAGTTACGCAACTGTGATACTAGACGTAAAAAAAAGTTTGTACAATTCCAACACACAATTAAAATATAGGGACTATAGTGATACTCTACACTAAAAAAAAGAAACTCGATTTCAAATTTGGTCTCTCGATGTCTCGCATATAATATTAAAAAGTATTATTAAACAAGTATCCAAGGTGGTGAGTAATTTTTCAAAGCAACAATAAAATTCATCCGAAAGTTGAAATTCATTGTTGAAAATTCATGCGCCTGGAATACTCTCGCAGGTTGTGCGTGCCTCATAGATGGCGGCGCAAATTATTCAGGAGACGCGACATCGAAAACGATCGACTCGAATCTCGAAAATAGTGTATGACTCTATCGATTTACATTTTCACGTTGCCAACTTTCTAGCACAAACTCGTTCGACGTAAATCTGTCATTCGCACGCGAATTCTTCGAGTGATGCGAGACGACAAAACATCTCAGGAATATGAAGATCGTTCTGGAACATCTCGCGATCGTTCGTCGATTCTCTTCTCCTTTTCTTCGCGTCGCGCTCCTCCGTGGCACCTCGGTGTCAATTTCATCACACTTTTCGATCGTTTCGAGGAAACTGAACGTAAATTTGCACTCGTCGATTAATTTCCCTCTCGCGCGCGAAAAATTCCATAAAAATTAAATTGCCGCGCGCGTACGTCCGTTCGGTCCTTTTATTTTCTCTCGATCGCACTCCGCGTAAGTGTAATTAATTTGCATTCTAAAATTTTAATTATCGCGCGATGGAGAAATCGGGTTAAGAGGTAAATTCGCAAACGAATTTCGCTTTCCGTGCACGCGCACGCGAGGGAGGGGGCAGAAAAAAGAGGGTCTGTGCGCGGCTCGGGGCAACTATTGACGCTGGAAACTCGTTTTTCGAAAAAATTGCGCTTGAAAGGGCGCAATCGAATATTTTCCACGTTTAATTCCAGCTTCTTCTCCCCGCCAGAGGAGACACGCAGTCGCGTTTACGTTCCCCTCCCCCCCTAAAAGTGAAAGAACGAATTTACACCGTCCAGCGTGGAAATGCACGAGAAATTAACTAACAAAAAAAAGTGAGAAACGTTAAATTCCCCTCCTCTTCTCCCGCGTGTTTCATCCCCGTGGTTCGTTCTCGTTGAGAATTATTTCCAATTACGTCCCCTTTTTTGGAATGTAAATTGCCAACGTTCAAAAGCTTATATTACATCGTGTTGTTTGTCGATTAATTGCTTTCCACGGGGAAAGCGAATCTTTCGCGCTAACCGTTCTCATTCTGGTATTTACAGTCCGGAATATTTCGTCGATGTATTTTCAAAAAACTCCCGTTCGCTCGTAAACGCTGCAAGTTCGTTAAATGGTTTTTCGCAGGATACTTAGACGCTGTTAACAAAATTCACCTGCTCTCACCTTTTCACCTAGGAAATATTTACCGATAAATTCTGAAACACTGAAACGAAAACCACTTATAAAAATTTCATTGACAGATACCACGAATCACTCGAACACTGAAGTTGCTCGATGCAAATTAAGTTTCTCTTTTTTAATTTTCTCAACCAAGAAGCGTCGCGTAAAAAAAAGAATTTTGCTCCCCACATGTGCTGTGCTCACTGCACGAATCCCAAATTTATACATCGAACATCTTTGTCCCATCGAAGTGGATATTTTTCCTTCCTTTTTTTCGCTCGTTACGTGTTCGCGCAGATAGTTTTTTAATCGTAACACCTTCTCACCGTGGCGCTTTTGTCGCTGCCGTATTGTTCTTCTGCCCCCCTTGCCCCCCTCATTTTTTTCGAAGAACGAATTTACGTCACGCTTGCCGCTCTTTGTTCGTACCACCGTCGCGCATTTCTTTCGCCCCCTCTGATGTTGTTTTTTCGAAAAAAAAAAAAAAAAAAAAAAGATGGCGCAGGCAGAAACGCGTAACGAACGTTTCCCCCCGCCACTGGCCACGCGGGAAAGCCCGCCTTTGAACCGACTCGGGGACCTCCTCTTTGAAGGATTGTTATTAAATTCCTGTCTCTCTGGCGGGGCTCTTGAAAAATCCGCCGCCATCGCTTGCAAATAATAATTTGCTCGCGTCGCTCGCTGTCTTCTGAGCGAATTCACGGTGGACGAGGTTTCTCGGGGATATTAATTTTTCATGGTGGAAGGAGTGTGCTACGCCCGGGAGATAATTATTATTATTATTATTTGAGAATTTACTTGTTTGAAGGAAACTGTATTTCGAAGGGAGACAAAATTCACTGTCCCATCGAAGTGGATATTTTCTGGACCGACTTAGAAATTAGAAACCCGTAAAGATCGACTGATCACACAGAAATCATATCCACTCGAGTTCAAAGTGAACAGAAACCTAACCTAATTATCAGAAGAACGAAAAGAGTCCAAAAAATTTGGGACTTGTTCTTTGAACGGAGGTGTACATGCTCGGAGAGCAAACCTAACCTAACCTAAAGCGCGCTGACGACTCCGTGGCTGAAAGACAAACAACGAAGGTTATTTATCGACACTTCCTGCTATATCCTCACCGCGCGAATCGTAGTTCCGCAAATACGTCCCATAGAACGTGAGCTCGATCGCCATTCCGTATAAATAATGTCGCTTATTATTAGCCGGGCTCGCGGCGATGCTTGCCTTCCGCGTTATATACGCGCCAGGCTCGGCTAATTCTGTAACGAATCGCGTATTATTAACTTAAGGTGGAGACGATCGGTTCATCGAAGCGGCGTGCACGGTCGTAAATACTTGCGTTGGAAACGCAATCACCGTTCAACTTGGGTGCACGTTGTGAACGGTGCTTAACGGTGGCCATTTGCCTATCGCCGAATTGCGACAAATCCCGGGGCTCTCGTCTGTCTGTCAACCGTTAGCCAGCATTAAGAAATTCTTTCGGGCTGAGTTATTGGCTGACAGTTTGACGACGCTTGAAAGAGAACTGCTGCTGCCAATTACTCGCTTTTGCGGTTGAGTTGGAGAGGACTCTGGGCTTGGAGGCGTTAGGTCTACTTTGGAATCCTATCTGTCTTCAATGGTTGATTGAGAGGTTTGTCTCCTTGGCATGTCTCAAGACTTTTTTTCCATTCGAAGATACCTAATATCTAAGTCTAACACAATATTCCTCTAATTAGATGTGAGGATTGTTGCGTACAAATTTGAGAAATTTACAAAAATGTATATACTGCATATAACAGAGGCGAATATATAAAATATTGAAGATTTCAAATGTTTCTGAACTTTAATGGACTATTGGAGGACTGTTCTGTGCACAAATTTAAGAAATTTACAAAAATTTATACAATAGATTTTACTCGCAATTTTAATATTTTCTGAATCACTAAGGCTGGCAAACAGTCAAATCCAGCTTGAATAGATTACCCTAATCTAACGTAACGTACATCATATTTGACCTATCCGATGCGAGATTAGAGGCTGAAGAGAATATATTACGCCTCAGAATTTTAATATTCTAGCCACTCCTCCTCGATAAATTCAATCTCTGAATCGAACGGTCTAACATCAGTTAGCATAATCTGAATTAATGTATCTCATATTCAGGCTCGTCAGTTTTAATACTCCCGGGAAATTTTTCCCGGTCAAGTTTAATTCTCTCGCAATCAGATTCAACCTGGTTAGCTTGATTTCATCTACCCTGTGTGAAATTGGAATAAATTTTAAACATCCCACGATTTTAACTATAAATGATTCCTCGAGAAATTCAATCTTCGAACGAAGGAGAATTATATTTGTCCCTAAGTACGCGTAAAAGAATCTGACAGACGCCTGAAGCACACGGCCGAAGTGAATCAAAGTTAGGCGACGCCGTAATTTCAGCATTCCATCCACGTCTCCCTTCGCTTGCCTGCGTCATGACTGAATAAATGACAGAGCCTCCCGTATGTGGGTCACATTCAACCACACAGCGATGTTAGGCTGCAGTTAGGATTTAATAAACAGGTTGATGTGGATGCACCAGTTGCTAGAGACTCTTATAATGTCTTGACTTGCTCAGGCTCTGAAAATCCAGCTCTCTGCATCTCAGAATTTGGCAACTGTCTCCTGATTTGAATGTATCTCTTCAAAGTGATATGGATGTTCCAGTTGCGCGACTGTTCGTGAATAGCTACATTAAAACACGAAGAGTAGACAGTGTATGGGATCTATTCAGTCATGCTTTAGGATGCCACTGATGTTGCTGGCCAATGGAGTGTTCTGACTTGCTAAACCCAGGCTTTGAAAAACCAGCACTCTGCATCTCAGAATTTGGCAACTGTGTTTTGATTCGTGTCGTCACAGAAATTAAAAAACGTGAGAGTAATATGGATATTTTAGTCGCCTCATAGCTAAATTAAAATTTGAAGAATGGACACTACATGAGACATGCTAGATCTAGGTTAGGATGTAACCTGACTTGCTATTCTGACTTGCTAAGCCTAGGCTTAGAAAACCAACCTTCTCAGAATTTATCAACTATTTATCTTCCACAGAGTGTTCTGATTTGTGTCATCACAGGAATTGAAAAGTTTGAATGTAGCTCGTGAGAGATGTAGATATTCTATTAATTATAAATATGATTAGGTTTAGGTTAGGCCTCATAATCGAAAATAGCCAGAAATAGTAGTTGTTTATCGTTTTGTTTGACCAAGACACCGAATTCTTTCAGTGCGAGGAAGCTTGTTGCTCTCTTTTTGCGAATTTTTCACCACTGTGGACTAACGCACCCAAGACAGCGTCCGAGTCAGCAGATTCTCATGTAGACTCTCGTGTCTTCGCTTTGATTCGGATCGCGTTGCAACCTGTTGATGTCTCTTACACCGTAAGCTTGCGGCGGAAGCTCCACCAGGGGAAATCGATCCGAAGGGGAACACCTGCTCTAAACTACGTTTGCCCGTGAACGGAGTGTGGTGTTGTAACATATTTTACAAGACATAATCAATCTGGCTTCCGCTGTGCGCGTAAAAATACGAATTAAGAATATCTAGAGTCACTAGAAATTTAGAAATTTGAAACGAAATTTTAGCTTTTGTAGCTTGTTTCTCTGTTTTAACTCTCGTGCATAACATATTTTATCTATAATAGTAACGAGTTAAGAAATTCTTTGACTGAAGAATATTTAAATGAGAATATCTGGAATGAGAATAAATTTGTATAAAAATATCTAGAGTCACTAGAAATTTAAAATGAAATTTTAGCTTTTACAGCTTCTTTCTCTGTTTTAACTTTCGTGTCCCTACAGATTGTATCTATTTCGAATAATAGTTAGATAATAACGAGTTTAAGAAATTCGAGTTTGTTACTCGACAGCGGCATCTAAAATTTATAAAACCTTCAGAAGCTTCTCAGTGTCGTGGACACTTGGCGCACGAGAAAGGAATGAGAGGAAAATTTTTCTACCTTAAGCTGAAATTTCTTTGCCATTTTCGTCCCGCTGAAGGTTAAATCCTGACGTCTGAGCGCGCTTGGCGATGAACGTTGGCTTGTCTCGCGTTCAGGTTTGATATTATCTTATTCGCCAAGCGACAACAACGTCGTCGCCGCACGAGGATGAAACGTGTCAGGTGCAACTGCACGATAATGGCGTCGAAAAGCGTCGCTCGACAAGCGATAGCTCAGCCTCTGAAGCTGTAACATCCGCCCCATGCGTTAGTTTCGCGCGGCTCTATTGACAAGAACAACCGCATTCGAGCGACAAGAGCATCAAGGAGATTGCTTCGGATGTTAACGATTCCAAGAGCTTGAGCTTGCGGCGCGAGGCAAGTCGAGTGAAGTGGCGCGAAGCGATCGCGGATACGGTGTCTGTATCGCGTCAGACAAAAGGTGATCCAGCGTGTTTTTAATTGCAGGCCCTTGGTTTTTAAATTGGAAACAGATTCAGTACTCACTCTCTCTTTCTCTTTCGGTGAAGTTGAAGTTTCAAAAGTTTGCAATTTTGCCTTGAGAACGGGGTGAGATGTTCGTCAAACTTTGGAAATTTGGAAAGTTTGCAACTACTTCGGAGTTTCTATTGACGAAGAATTGAATTTGAAAGGGACCTGAGGTTGCTTTTTGTGCAATTCTCGTTCGAAGAACAATGCGAAACGTCAGCTTCTTAAACTTTAGAAACCTGGAAAATTTCTTTTTGGATTTGGAGATTTCTCGAAAATTGATTGCTTCTGAAAAGAAAGGGGATTATGGTTTCGAAAGGCTGAAAGTTTTCATTCTTCCTGACGGTCGAGCACTCTGCACTTATCTCCATTTGCTATTCAATTAGAGTAGTCGAGCGGAAAAAAAAAAGGGAGAAACGCGATCAACGCGACGTGAAATTAATTTGTACACACGGCTGACGCGCTGCATCTTTTATTCCTACTGTTTCGCTGTTCGTCACTCGACTGAAAATTTCTCCTCTTTTTCCGCTATTAAATTCTTCATTCAAAGAAAGCGACTGATCAGTTTGAAAAATATTCTTCATTTTGAAAACCTTTCTATTAGAGAATGACGATCGTGAATAAAATAACTTTCCGCAAGATAGATAATCCGAAGACGACGGAAAAGGTTGATCGACTGTTTAGATAGACAGTTCATTCAGAAAAAGGTTTCCCTCAGACTTTCTCTTTTGGCCCACGGCCAGGAGTTTTCAGTCGCTCGTTAGCCCCGCGCCATGTCGAGAAGCTTGAAAGAGAGAGGGACCAGGAAATATTCATCCCTGTTGAGCGTCGGATCACGCGTACTTATTTACAATGTAGATACTAGGAGCGCTAGCACGTTGAATTCGATCCCGAACTCGAACAGAGCCACGTTATTGTTATGACAGATGACGCCACTCGGCTTTATAGCCGCACTTGTCCTTTAAACAACACGTGCTGTTATCTCGACGGCTCTATCATTTGTATACTTTGCAAAGAAACAGAAGGAACAACTAGACTCTTCGAACGATAGACACTGCTTCAAATTCAACAGAGAAATATTCATTTGTTATGGATAGCAATTTTAGACACTTTCAATCGCTGAAGCTAGATGGACGGCGAAATGTATTCGATTCAATATTTTTCTCGCGAGAAACGAGGAAACATGACGTCGTTCCATCTAGTGGTTCTTTAGGTAGACCTAACATGCCTAAATTGACAACAAAATGAGAATACTAATTACTCTAGGCGAATTTGAACGTTTCAACATGCTGTAGTTAGGTCAGATAGATGACGGCATTGCAATTCTCTTCGTTTTATCCTCGTAAAAAATTCAGAACAGTAAAACCTTGCTAACGCTCAGACACCTACCCTAACAAAGTCAGACTCGAGTTAATCCGAGACTTGTTTTCTGACAGTTTTGGAACGAATCGGACCGACAAATAGAAATTTATCAGTCGCTGATAATTCAGAAACGATCAGCCGCGCGTGAATTAATATTCCTCGCTGAGAGATGTTTGTTTGAAACGTTTGCATAACGTGCTTAACAGCGACGAGAACAGAGAATTTTCTGCGGCGTTCATGAATATTTCATGGCTGTACCGGGAACATCGATGCATTCTCTGGCACGATCCTTTAATCAACGAGGATCTCGATTGCATTAACACCCGGGCGATCCTCTCATCTTTACGCAAATACGTGACACAGGCTCGCCTGTGCGCGTGTGCCTTTCTAGGAATTTCATAGGACTCTCTGATGTCTTGAATTTTTCGATGAACAAGCAAACTGATTGACAATTGACGGTTCGTGTGTAGAAGATCTGGAGATTATTTGTGTTTTATATTTATTGTTAGTTTCGCGTTGAGTCCTTGATTCCTCTTGCTCGTTTGAGACAAAGTGCAGAGAAATTGTACAGTGACATTAACTGACAGTTAATCGTTAGTTTAATTTTTGTCGTAGTGATCGATAGTTTATCACTATGTCTTCATTTTGTAAATGAGCCTCTTCTTTCGTCGAATGAAAGTGAAAAGAAAATCCACGTTGAACGATGTTACGCTGAATAGACAGGAAATGGTACTTTTCAGAGATATTTGTGCGCAATCGGAAGAAAAGGAAATGTGACTTCTCGCGCTGATCAAAATTCATTCTAGAAAGCATAGGAAAATATCGATCGCCGCGTAGCCGGTTTCTCCGCTTAGGGTAGACTCGGGAAACGTTGCTGTGACGGTAGAATTATTCATACCTCGTTTACTCCGAATCCATAGTCAACTTGAAAATACAACCACGAACGAACTACGAAAGTATTTCTATTTCAGATCTCTGTTTTAAAAACAACTTAGGAAAAAGGCATTTTTAGGAATAACAAAACACTTTTACAAACAATGAATTCCCAATTTCGAACCAATTTCCAAAAGCTACGAAAACCCGAGCCTGTCTCCTCCAGTTCCAATTTCCCTGGAAAGTTCGTTCCACAAAAAGATTGCTTCCAAGGGAAGACGAGGCAGCGAATTCGTCGCGAATCGAGTCGCGTGACCTCGTGGTCGCCGAACGAAACGCCTCCCAGAGACGCGCGCGACAGCCAAATATCCCAACGTAAAATTGGACGCGCGTTGGCGTGCGATGATCCGCAGGCCGTACCAGAAGAAATCGCCGACCCCGAGCGGCGGTGGTGGCAGCAGAACGGGTTGGCGATCGCGCAGAAGCATCACCACGGCAGGTGCACCGGCTCACCAGCACCACGTGATCGCCAGTGCAGCTGCGACTGCACAGGCCAGGATGCAGGCCGAGCAGGGGAGCATCGGCGAGCTGCGGGGCTACCACAACCTCAGGTCGAGGAGGCACACATTGGCCAACGTTCGGTGAGTGATCGTTTGACTCGTTGACATTTACAGCGAACCATTTACTAACTGCCATTTGGGATGCCATTTCGGCTACCAAATGGAAATGATCAATTTCGGATTTTCCATGGAATTCTGATTATCGGTGATGTTGGTGCGATCTGATTGTGTCAGATCCAACGACGAAATCTCTGTCAAATCTCCGACGTCACTGATACTGTTTGGAACGATCACAGTTTGTATCAGAGATTTTTCGCAGAGATTTCGTAGATGTCACATATGAAGACTTGCCGTGAATTCTTGTCTATTTTTCGTGACGATAAAAGCGTCGAATGTCTGCTGGAGCTAGCGATAGTGACGATGACCAGTTTTAAGTAATTTTTCATAGATGTAGAAGTAAATTTTTGTCTATTCCGTGCAACAATGAAAATGTCAAATTTCCGATGTGATTTGATTATAACTAACGCTAGAATTAACAGACTGGTGACAATGACCAATTTTTCACTTTTTTTGTCTATTTTTGTCCATTCCTTGTAATAACAAAACTATCAAATCTCTAATACAATTAACGTTAAAACTATAATAGTACTAATAAGTTTGTAATTTTTATAATTTTTCACAGAGATTTCATAGACTTTAAGATATAGAAACAAATTCCTCGTAACAATGTCAAATTTCTGGTATGACTAATGTTGGATTCAACAGACTAGTGACAACGACAAAATCACAGGCTTCTCTTCAAGATAAATAAGTAAAAATTCATATCGTAAGAGTCTCTCTGATGCAAGCCCAACTGATGATCCCCTTAAGACTAGATTGTAACCAAAGTAACCGAAACGAAATAAAATTTAATATTTCATCGTTTGAACATCCATGTCTGACATTTAATTATTTTAGCACTGAGTATTAGCTTTGTCGTTCCCATGCAGATCAACGGTAGCTCGAGAGCTCTTGCCTCGTGGGTTCACTTGTTTAACTTGCGTCGATGTTGACACCGAAGGGAGTAAATCTCTCTTTTCGATTTCGGCTTTCGGGATTTCGTTTTGATTTAGATCCGTTAGTTTCGTTGCGCGTTTGACTTAAATAGACCTTGACGCGTGGAACAGCAATATCTGTCATTCCGGGTGCCGTCGAGTCTGTGATTTTTACAAATTTGTCGTCCTGCTGAAACTTTCGTTTACCATTTTCATTCGTCACTCTGCGTCGAAATCCTTTATCTCGAAATTCAAAAACCTCAAGCGTTACTTTAATACTTGACTGTCCAAACAAGAACTCTAGAAAAACTCTTTTGTAGCAATGATTCACAGTTCAAAAAGGACAGAATATGACTCCAACGCTTAACGCTACCAAACAAACGTATAGCGTTTATAATGAAAATAAAGCACTTTCGAAAAGTGCGTGCAACATTTCACCGATTTAGCGACGCATTTATCGCAGTAGATAATATTTCGTTGACCTCTCGCGATGCTTTACTTGTTGCTTGCCGGTATTGATTGTTTAGCGGAGCAGCCATTGGGATGCTGCCTCCAGCTAGACGGTGTCTGGCTTGTTTTACACCGCCCTTTTCTTTTACGATCACCGTGCTCGTCGCAAGGGAAACGTTCTCTCCTTCTATACTTTTTTAATTAATTTAAGTTTCTTTCCTCTTCGTTCGACGAAGCAACGCGCGTGCGGTTTCGTTTTTAGGATTCTCCTTGGAAGCAGAACGAAAGATGAGTCATGCGCAAAGTGAGTTTGACACGTCTATTTTCGAGCGGAAAATTAGTCGATCGAGAATGGAGAGACTCATTTGGAACCGATTCGTCTGATGACAAATTGTAATTGCCCCGTGCCAAATGATCCATCTGATCTACGAGGTAACGAAATTTCGTGAATCACCAAGGCGGCTAATAATTTCTCGTCTCCTTTTAATAATCTCAGGCCACCATTAATACGCAAATCAACGATACCACTTATGAATACGTCGAAACAAAAAGATTTTCCTAATCGGTAGCCGAGTTTTAAACACCGGTTAAAAAGTTCCAAAATTGTCAATTTGTCCCAGATTTCAGTTCACGAAATTCCCAACTTTTATTTCAAATTTCTGTCTCCGGTTATTTTTTTCGATTTAAAAGCAAAGCAAAAAAAAAAAAAAAAGAAAGGAAATCAATACCGCGGCAAATTCGCGGAAAATTTTACAAAAAAACAATCCGAAAGGAAAACATTTTACGGCGAAAGTAGAAAGGCAAATCGGATTGAAAATTTAATCTCCCCTCTTCTCTTTCCAAATCCGACCTGAATGGAACGAGTGCACGCAAGTGACGGAAATAAAAAATTTCGAGATGGACGATCGACGATTTATTACGTGAATACGGCCGCCGAACAAATTTACATTTTGCACGGTCGCATAGCGGCGTTTAACCACGATACACGCCGAATTTGGCGAGGATTTTCTTCTCCTTCTCCCCCCATTCCCCCTCCGTGCCGAACAGTTGGATAATCTGAAATTTAATTTCATGCTGACGGTTGATCCTATTATGCGTCGCTTCGATAAAAGGACCATCGTCCTCCCCCCAACCGGGGGACAATAATCAAGCGTTATTGATTCGCATTCGAGCGCCATTCAGCCAGCCACATTATTGGAAATTACATGCCATTTCCTTTGTCACATCCATCTTTGACTTTGTTCTGTTTCTCTTTCTGCTCCCTCTCATCCCTCCCGCCCTTCTCCCCGAAGGCTCTCGATAAGCGTCGAGAATGGATCGTATGGTCACTGTACATCAGAGGCCGACAAGTATTATTCGAAGCAACTCCATCGAAAGTCACCGAGCTGAAACGTTACAGAGAGACAGGCGTAGCTCGGTGAATTCATTCGCACACCGTGGGAAAATGAATTTGCTCGATCCCCTTCGCGGCTTTCGATTCCACCTGTTCGTTTCGATTTCGATTGTTCCGGGTAAATAGCTAGCAACGCGGTGTATTTTGGCATCGGCAAACGATAGATATTTATATCTCGGCCAGAAAGGAGATATAAATTCGTCGGAAGAGAGGACAGAGATCGTACGACGATACCAGATGAAACTTTCTATTCACCACCTCCGGCGGAAGTCTGTGATACGCGTATCGCACGAAGATGCGAAGTCACCGATAAACGTACCCCGTGAAAGTATAGACTCTCATTGTCAGTTGTCTACAAGATGCGAGATAAGCAGCAGCGAAAGTTTGGAACGTAGATCCTCGTAAGTTTACATGGAACTTGGTCTGCTTGGAGTTTGGTTCTTGGGCAAATTCTTCGTGCTAGAAATCGTGTCTTGAACTAGATGGCCTTCCATCGTCTCACAGTGCATTTCAAATTCAATGAGCAGAAATGCAAAATTTCCAGCTAACGATATACTACTCGTCTCGAGCACAGGTTTCAAATTTTTAGTTGGTATTTAGTCGAATTGTGCCAATAATAATGTTCAACAAACGTGTCTCACGTAAACCATCGTGATTCGCTTTCAAAAGACAAAGCACAGAGATCAGTCGGGATCACCGCAAGCACAGTGTACCTTCTTCGTTACCCCAGGCTTCACCTCTATAAACCCACTGCAAGCACAACCCACTGTGACACTCTGATCCTCATCACTGTCATCCATTCTCCTTGGCTTAGCCTTGGGAATCTTCGCCATGCAGCTCTGGTTCGCTGATTTCCTTCTCGTCTTCTCGTGACAGGGCAGAGCCTTCCTAGACTCAGTTTCACAGGTGCAGACCTCCTGATCTCTCGTCGACTTCTTGGTAGCTCTCTTCAATGGGTCCTGCGCTCGCAGAGTCTGCTGAAGTTTCTCCAATTTGCATTTTGGACAGACTGTCTCGTGCTGTGTCGCCTGATCGGTGCCAGGACTAATCCTCGTTCCAGTTATTGGAAGGTCCGACACGATTCTAAACATCGACGTTGGTGCCTGTCCCTCTACTTGCGCTCTAGATGTTTGCAGAGGAGTGGACATGGTCCTGCCACATTCGCAACAGTTGCATTTGCCCTCGTCTCGATCCAACTCTTCAGATTTCTTGCCGTAATAGATGGATCTCAGTTCCCTTTCTGGTTCCGGTTTCTTCTCGGCTCGCAGAGTTTGGAGCACCGCTACCAGAGGATGGTCGGGAGGAAGGGGGCCACGAGCACCAGGAGGAACACCGCGAAGAGGACCAGGAGAGACGCTGCGAAGAACAGTGGGGCTCCGAACGACAGGTGGACCGCGAGAATCGCCAATTTCTGTCGCGCTAATATGAACGGAACTAATGTGGCTCTTTTGTACGTGCGAGCTTTCGGTGACAGTCATAGCGGCGAACTGCTCCTTTAGAGGCCTCTCATAATTCAGCAGTCGTTTTACGGTCTCTGGATCAGGGTCTATAGCTCTTGTGATGGTCACCAGTTGCGGTTGTGCTTGTCTGGTGATTCTCGGCGTCGTCTGTGTCTCCACGTCTATGGCCGTTTGCGTCACCACTTGGACAGTTTCGATTCTTGTAATCTCCGTCTGGGTAATCTCTATTTTCTTCTTGGTAGGCTGTAAGACGATAATGCGAAAAATAGTTGAAGTTGTGAATTGTGAAAAAAGTATCTTTAAAGACACGAAATAATTTGTCACTAACAGGAGGAGGCACAGGTGGGCAAGTGCAAGGAACGATTTCTTCTTCCTCTTCAACAGGTAGCTCTTTCCAGATAAATATCTCTTCTTCTGATACTTTCATCTCTTCTGGCAATATTTCTACATCTATCTCTTCTTCGACAGCCACTGGAACTTCTTTCATTTCCTCGAGTTTCTTCTCTTCTAAAGGAACCCATTTCACTTCTTCTTCTTCTTCTTTCTTTGGCTCTTCTTCCACTTCTTCTTCGATTTTCACATCAATCTCTTTTTTCTCCATTACCGTGGCTGGGACATCTTCTTCTATCTTTGGTAATGGTTCTCTGACTTCTTCTTCAAGTTTTTCTTCCTCTTTTACCGGAGAGATCTCATCTTCGTCCACTTCGGGGATCGTTGGCATTTTCTCCGGCCTTTCTTCCAATATCGCGTCTTCTTCCAGTCGAGGACTCACGGCAGGCTCCAACGCTGTGATTGGCGGCTCAGGAGGGTGCTCCAATTCGAGTTTCAGTTCCAACGCCGCGTCGGGTTCGACTTCCTTCTCCTCTATCTTCGGCGGGAGAACTTCGGCTTCCGCAACTTCTAGCTTCGCTCGTATTTCACTTTCTATCTCGGGAAATTTTTCTTCGGGCCTTTTCACCGTCGCTTCCTCCCGAGATCTCGGCTTTGCCGCTATTTCTTTCACATCGGTCTGAAAGGAATCAATGGGCCAACTTTCGCTGAGAGATGAAGAAGTATTGGTTATCGAGCTTCTATTTTATCGAAGTTGGATTATGCTTTATGTAACATCCACGCCTTTCCTCTCACATTTATATACGAATTTTTCTCTTTCACAAAATATTATCTGACTGATCTAAAATTACAATTTCTTTACGTTCTCGTGAATTGGAAAATTAAAAATTTAAAGTTTCAGAATCTTGAAATCAATTTGAAATTGTAATATTGATTCAATGTCCAACTCTCAAATTTTTAAATTGCAATGAAGTTTACGTTAGATTTGAATGAAGAATTTATCGCACTCACTCCAATGTACGCTGCCATCTCAGTCGCCAACTGATCGGCTTCTTTCTTCACGTCCACGCAATCAGGGCACTCCTGCATTTAGAAATTAGGTATATTCGGAAATTCTTTATCTAAAAAATAAAGATTACACTACAAAGAGTACCGCGATTGTTGTTCGAATAGTGTCAACGTCACTCTGCCACGATAACATCTCTTTTCTTGGAACCAAGATGTTGTCCCTGTCAATTTTATCTTCTTCATATTTTGCAACTTCTGGTGCTTCTTCCATTTCAATTTCCTTAGGTTTAGATGGAGGGGCTCTTTCAGTAGGTTTGGTGTCTTCAACAGGACTAATTTCTCGGACAGGTCTAGGTTCAATTTCTTCAGTAGGTCTAATCTCTTTGACAGGGTCAGCTTTGATTTCTTCGATAGGTCTGACGTCTTCAACAGGCTTAGCCTTCATTTCTTCGGTGGCTTCAATTTTTTCAACAGGCTCAATTTTAGTTTCTTCAATAGGTCTGACAACTTCAATAGGCTTGGGTTTAATTTCTTCAGTGAGTTCAATCTCCTGGACAGGCTCAGCAGGCCTAGGTTTAATTCCTTCATTAGGTCTGATCTCTTCAGCAAGCTCAGCTTTACTTTCTTCGACAGGTCTGATGTCATGTAGTGGTCTGACTTCTTCAACAGGACTAGGTCTAGCTTCTTCAGCAGGTCTAATTTCTTTAACAGATTCAGCTTTGGTTTCTTCAATAGTTCTGATGTCTTCTTCTGGTCTAGTTTCTTCAACATGTCTAGTTACTTCAGTGACAGGCTCAGCTTTGATTTCTTCAATAGGTCTGATGTCTTCTGGAGGTCTAACTTCTTCAACAGGACTAGGTCTAGCTTCTTCAGCAGGTCTAATCTCTGCAACAGGTTCAGCTTTGGTTTCTTCAATAGCTCTGATGTCTTCTGGAGGTCTAACTTTTTCAACAGGACTAGGTCTAGTTGCTTCAGTGACAAGCTCAGCTTTGATTTCTTCAATAGGTTTGATGTCTTCTGGAGGTCTAACTTCTTCAATAGGACTAGGTCTAGCTTCTTCAGCAGGTCTAATCTCTGCAACAGGTTCAGCTTTGGTTTCTTCAATAGCTCTGATGTCTTCTGGAGGTCTAACTTCTTCAACAGGACTAGGTCTAGTTGCTTCAGTGACAAGCTCAGCTTTGATTTCTTCAATGGGCCTGATGTCTTCTGGAAGTTTAACTTCTTCAACAGGCCTAGGTTTGATCTCGTCAGTGGGTTCATAATGTTCCACAAGTTTGATATCTTCAGCGGGCTCAGCTTCCACAGGTCTAATTTCCTGTACAGGTTTAACAGTTTCCTCGATATATTCAATGTCCAACGCAGACTCGTACTTCTCAACTTCGATATCCTCTGCAGGTTCGCCTACTTCAGTAGGTTCCACGGGTGCGAATTTCTCGACAGCTTCAACTTCTTCCGCAGGTCGAGTTTCTTTGACAGGTTCAATCTCCTCCACTGTAACTTCCTCGGCAACGATTCTCTCTTCCTTGGCTGGCTGAACAGTTTTCACTTCTCTTGCAATCTGTGCCTTCAGCAGTTCCTCGTGCAATTCTACAGCCTCCGCCGTTTCTCGAATCGTCATCTCTTCCACGTCAAACTTCCAACCATACTTTTCCAACAATTCCTGCGGTGTGACGCGATTCTCGTTCAAAGCGATCGTCTCCTCCTCGGTGAGTCCAGTCTCCGACATCACCAGATCGTTGCAGACGAAGTCTGGGGCGCAGGTATAATCGTCCCCGTATTTGTCCAACTCGGAGAGAGAATCTATCCTGGCGAAATAGTCTCGAGCTTGCCTCAGTCTTTCGTCCTCGTAAATGAAATCGTCCGGGTGAATCACCACTTGAACGTCGTCCACTGGTATCAAGTCTCTCTTGAAAATCTCCATGGCCACGTGTTCCACGTCAGGTTTCACTTCCAATTCAGCATCTGTGACGTCGGGCCTCGTCTCCAAATCACGGTCCACCATATCCGGTCTGGCCTCTGCGTCAACATCCGCTAGCCTCGGAGCAGCCACGACAAATTTCTCCTCCAACTCCTCCTCAACCAGAGTAGCCAGCTCGTCGACGTCGGCCAGATCGTCGACTCTCCCCACCTCTTCGTCTTTCACAGGGGCTACAACCAGCACTTCTTTCTCAAGAACGTCGGCAAAGTCGTCCTCCTTGCCTATCACCGCCTCTATCTTGATCACGCTCACGTGTTTCTCCAGTTCGTCCTTGCAAATGCCCAGTTTTGCTCTTAAATCCTCTATCACGTCCTCCAGCTCGCAGATCCGATTGGCCATTCGTTGGTTCGCCGCCGTCTTCGTGTCCAGTTGCTCTTGCAGAGCGGTCACGGTGCTCGCCGCGTCGGTATCCAGCTTACACCAAAGCTCGTCCACCTGCTGGAGAGTCCTCATGTATGCTTCCTCGCGACTCTCCAGCTCGGCAATTTCTCTCCTCACGTGCACCTCGTTCTCCGCTAATTGCTGCAGCTTCTCCAAGCACTCGATGTCTGCCGACTTGATGGACGCGCAGCTCGGCACCTTTTCCAGCCATTTCTTTTTGCACTCTGCCACTCCGCACTCCCCTGAGTGTTGAATACATCGTATTTCGTTTCTTTATGAGAAATATTAGGGGTTAAACCTAACCCACAAGTAACCTTTTTTTCAAATTTAATAAACATTGCCAGTGGCAATAGTTTATAGTCTACTTAAATATACCGACATTTAGTGTGCTTATTGTTAAATTATATCGTAAATTAAAACTGTACTAATTCTCAAACGAAGTAAAATTTTGTATAGTGTCAAGAAACGACGTTATTTATCATCCCTAATATTTTTAGTTGTTTCTGCGTGTGGTCAGAAACGTTTTATCACACGTGCAAACTAACCCTCGCAGTCTCCGTCGTTCTCCACTTTGACGGCGGCCTCTCTGAGCTTCTGAACCTCGGCGGACAGCTGTCCGATCTTCAGTTCGGTGTCCTCTCGCAGCTTCTTGGCTTCCTCCAGCCTCCTGTTCCTGTCCTCCAACGCAGCTTCCTTCTCCGCCCAGAGATCCCTGGCATCTTCCATTCTCTTCAGCGCCTGCTTCCTTTCAGCCTCCGCTTCCCTCACTCTGCAGTCGAAGTGCCGGCTCGGCGTGCTCGGGCAGCACGCCTCCCCCGATGCTGGACCTTCGAACTGCCTCTCCAAGGCTCGCTCGAGTCCAGGAACGCAGCCACCCCGAGACATCCTCCACATGTTCCACACCATCACGGCCGGCATCGAACACTCCAAGACGTTCAGCCGCTGCTTCAGATCACCCTGCTGTTTCTCCAGCTCGACGTTCCTCAGCTCCCGTTTGCCGATCATCTCTCTGAACCGACGGTGACACTGTCGGTGCAGCTTCGTCGCTTTGCTCCTCTGAAGCTGGCCGAGGGAAGACTTTTCGTCCTCTCGAGATTTTCTCAACTGTTCCTGGCTCTTGGAAACCTTCTCCTCTATGGGTTCTTGCTGGCTCCTGTTGGCTCTAGTTGGCAGAGCTTCCGACGCATGGTTCGTCGATAGTTCTGCGTCCTCTGGCCTTGGCAAGAGAACCGATTGAGCCTCCGAAGCTGCGGATGGAGACTTTAGGGTAATCTCGGAGATGATCGGTAGGTCAGGGTCTTCCTCCTCGTTGTCCGCCACGATTTCTTCGCGGTTCTTTGACTTTTGGACTCGTTGCAAGTCGCCTGAAAATATCGACGAATTCCTACTATTTCGCGACCGACGTGGGTAAATTTTATTTTCAGAACGGTGTCAATGTTGAAATATTCAAAGTGTCGGTCGGGTTAAAATGTTGCTCCAACTTTTTATTTCTGTATCATCTTGCCTTCGTCGAGACGAATTATTAAAAATCAAGCTGATCGAATTGAAGAGTAGTTTTCATAAATTCTGGATCGAGTTGTCGTTATTGCAATGAATTAATTATTACAATAATTTGAATTTTTGAAATATAATGAATAATAAAATTCTTTTCTATCAGTGTATTTCCAAATTTATTTTCGACATATATACAATTTTCCTGTAAATTTATCGTTATTTTACTTTATATTTATTTGAAATTCCAGACTATTGATAATTTTTTCCCTACTTCTTCTACTTTCCCATCTCGAGGTAAACGCACAGTTGGGATCGCACATCATTTTTATTTTCAAATTTCGATGCATTCTTTTCCACGGTATTGTTGATCCTTCGAGATCGCTCGAGAGGCGTTAGAGATGCGAAGGCAACCCATCGCGGAAGAATGCGCGAGCATTCCAGCTGTGAACGAACGAAGCCATCGAGAACCACCTCTCCCAGGGTGGAAGGTGCACACAAAAGTAGGGAAAAGGGAGAATGCACACGTACGAGGATAAATGCTTATGGAAAATGCATGCTCGAGCTGTTCCGTTGAAAGTTGAGAGAGAGTCGAAGGAGCAAAGGGAGTTTATCCGGATAAGAGTTTCCGAGAGGGAGTTGAATTCAGAGTTTGGTCAAGTGTTAAATGGAATAGAACGGGAGATGTATATACTGAGTAATCGAGTCTCTGGTGTGTCATTGTGGTTCAACGCAGCTGTCGCTGCTTCGTTTTGTTCGCGACGCGTACGCGAACGGAACCGGTAACGCGTCGAAGTACGAACAATCCACCGCGACTGTGGATTAATTTCAATTTGTTTCATTCGGTGCGTTTCAAACTCCTGAAATCAATTTTTGAATCAAGCTGATTCGATCGACGCGATTCGATCGTTGATCAAGGGAAAATCAATCAAGGAATTATCTGAAACGTTATATTTTCATATAATCAAGGAATTACATTGAAATAAATTAAGGAATTAATTAAAAACTAGGAAAAACTGTCAATTTTTCAAGTGAGTTTCACCAAGTTTGAAGATGTTTGAGCAAACTTTTAGAATTTTTAAAGGGATTCTAACCTTGGACACTGGGGAGAATCTCGTTTACCTGACAGGCGAATCATTCTGAAGTGTCTTGAGAACATTATTAGCAGTTTGAGAGTGTTGTTTCAGCGAGAAAACGGGGCGCGTTTCAAGTTGTCGACCATCGTCTCTGACTCCAGTTGGGTTGAAGTCGCATGCTGATGACAAAAACATGGGCTTAATTTTGGACGGGGTCCAAACGCGGGGCTAAACGCCTGATATTTCAGGCAACCATCATCGCGATTGTGTCCCGAGTTCACTCGATCAATTTCTCTAATTTTCGTTTGAACGTAGCTACATGGATGACATCGAGAGCCGAGGTGGGCTCGTGTCGATCGATCGATCGACCGGCTTCGCCGTTCTTTTCGCCCGAATTTCGCGTTGAACGCCAAACCAATGTGCAACAAATATTTGACATCTGCAATTTCAAACCATGATCGACGTTTAAAAATTATATTCTGAATTTTCGGAAATTCTTAGAATGCTGTAATGATTTTTGTTTTTATTTTTTTTTTATTTTCGGATGAAATATTTTTGCGTCTCTTACGTACTGTGTTAAATTTGGACTTTTCTAATTTATTTATTATTTTTTACGATATAACAGACAAAATCCGATTTCAAATTTGATTTCACTGCAAAATGAAATGTTGTTAGAAGAATATTACAAAAGACAACCGAAGAATGAGAATTTTGTACTCCACTTTCTTGTTTTTTGGATAAAATCTCCAACGGAGGAGGAGCCGATCGTTCGAGGGGGGCAGCAGGGTGCTCCGAAATAAGAACAAAGGCGGTTTGGACGCAGGGTTAAAAATCAATTTTTTCCGGCTCGGTTTACCGCAGAGGAGCAACGTTAAAGGATAAACCGGCCTAAGCCCGGAAAAGCCCTATTTTATGTCGAACCAGCCTGGAAAGGGGGTTGACCTCGCTCACCCTCCACTTTCTCCGCTCGCCCTTCTTTCTGCACCTCTCGCAAAATCAATAGTATCGGTGTACCGAGTTTATCCCGCGCTTCGGGCCCGCCTATAGCCGGCAAGTTCCGGGAAATTTTATCAACGGTTGCAATGATTTTAGATCATTTATGGATGAGAGGACGAGCAACGACGTTGTTTCAGGGGTTGGCTCGGTGTGGAATTTTGCGACCATTCGCGAGAGTTGTTTATCCGGTGTCTATTCGTTTCTTCCTCAGTTCACTTGGTCGCAGTCTGCACCTTTTATATTTCGAATTTTTACTTTTATTCGGACTTGAACTGTTATTTTCAGCTCGAGCGCGTCAGATGGATTCCAAAATTCTTACATCTCTGAATTCAGCTTGCAACGATGTTGTAAAGAAATACAACGGCAAGTTTCAATATTCTATTTTACAAATTAAATTTCGTCCAAGATTTGAAAAAAAAAAGTGGTCAAACTTAACTTGTCTGACCAAAAAGGAAACGAAAAGAACCAAACGTCGAGGCGCAACGAAAAGGATCGTTCCGTATAAATTAGAAACAGAACGTTTCATTTGATTGGAATCGGACTTAATTGCGCGGGAAGTCTGGTGCCCCGTTAATTGCCCCTATTCAGCGCCCCGAAAGAGTAGCCAAGTTTTCAATTCGCGACTGAACAAGCCCGACTTGGCGACGAGGCCGGACACGCACCGACGAGTGACCGTGTTCCCTCGAACATTATTTCGTTATTTCGGGGCAGAAACGCGGCGCGAACAAGGTGTAGCAAAGCAACGATCAATTAAAAGGCGGACGCCAGAGGTAATCATTCGCTTTTTATCCTGCGAGAACCGCGTATATTGCTCGGAAACGACGTTTCGACCGCGAAACCTTCTTACGGTGAAAATTCTGCGTGATGCTCTCCAATAATACGCGCAACTCGTGATTTACTCAGTCGCGATACTCAGTTTCGAAGGTATCGATTCACGTCGCCGATAAGAAGGATTTTCGTTCGTTCCTCGAAATCCTTCTTCGCGGTTATTTCCCGCACGATCCAGATATACATTGTTTAATACTGGCGACCTTCTCTTTGACCTCTCATTAAATTTCCAGCATTCACCGAGTCGTCCAATTTATCGAAGTTTTCAGCCCCCCATTAGGCTGGCTTTTCGTCTTTACGTCTGCCCCTTTCCCCCAAAGTCGCAAAGCACGTTATTATTGCGTCGTAATTGAAGAGGACAATCATGGAAATCAGCCTAAAGTAATTCGTTCTCATCCGGGGGAGGGTGGAAATAGCGGCGTGATTATTAACTTTGTTGCATTTGCAATAATAATAGTTGGTTTATGAAAATTTTTGGAGCAGATTTTTAAAGATTGTTTAAAGAGCAAAGAAACTTTCAATTATAAATCTTCTGTAATGTAGATTTTTGAGGGGGTGGCATACATCAACGTACGTTCGGAAAACGAGGTTTCATTATGCATGTTGCATGCTGATCGTATGCAATGTTTCTCTTCAATTATCCATCTTTTCCTTAATGGGCGCGCGTACGAGTACGGGGAATATTAATATCATTCAAATTGGATGAAATTTATAGTAATTTATACATCTTGCGGGAATAATTGTTTCGCCATCCGAGGGGCACGGTAATTCGTGCAACGACGTAACCTGAATTATTTAACAAATGGTAATATAATCTTTGTATGACATTCAGTGGTACGAGTAAATCATTCAAAGAAAAGCAAAGAAAAATAATTTCCCAATTTCTCCGTGAAACGTTCTTTTACTCCTGACAGAACCTACTCGTACGCTTTAACACACTAGAACACTCCTAGAACGTCGATCGTTAATTCACTCGAATCGCGTCGTCCAATTAGCGATTTTCAGTAGTACGAGTCAATGATTCAGACACTGTCTGCGAAAATGAAGCAAATTTGGCGAGTTCAGGTACGCGTGTCTTCGGGTTAAACTCGACTGAATATTCATCGACTTAAAATTTGAAGGGCCGGAAGTAGTGCAGGTCAACCACTTGCGAAATAAACACTTCTCTCCGCTTAGTTCGAGTCAAGATGCATGAAAGAATCAAGCGAGCTGTCGGTGCTGGCGCTCCAATTATTCACTCGCGGCTTCGAGACATATTTCGTCCGAAACTGTCAGTAGCGCGAGTCGATAATTCGCCGGAGTACCTCTCCTCGATACACGGGAGTTCTTCGCTTAATTGACTCTCATCTCAGATAGTGTTCCGTCAGAGATGTTCGAGTTGAAAAGAAGAGAATCGAATCCGGGAAATGGACGGAGCGAAGATCCTTCTGGCGTGCTAATGAATTTTATTTAGCGTAAGAAGTCGACGGCTGGCCTCGTGTTCGTTCGTACGGGAAATAAATTAAATTCGAAGAAAATTATTTGGTTACGAGAAATTCGACGCTTTTGCTTGAAAGTTGAAATTTCGCGAATAATTGTAATTGAATTTTTCTACTTTCTCTCAGTTGTAATTCTCGACGTCCCGAAATGAAATTCAACGTTGGTGTCATCCTTTTGATTAAAAATCAAGGCCCCAGTCACTTGTTGAACTTCGATTTTCACGGGGAAACGGTTGCGACGCGCCATGCGAAATGAACTTGGAAACTGGATTAAGCGACCAATCATGCAGGGGAACTTCGTTTGCCCCTGGTGCATGCGAAAATTTACGAGAATCGTTCTCCAACTTGTGCGCCCGCGTACGACACTCCGATGGGAAGTTCTCAACTACCAGCTGTAATTTTGTTATCGTGGAATTAGACGCCTTCGCAAACTTCATTGACCGAACTGACTGTTCCATTCAAACGAGGTTTCGAATCTTATTTAAAATGGCAAAATTTGTTTAGCAAAATCTGAGATCTGAATCTACGAAAGGAAAAAAAATCAAAATTGTCCATTGTATATAAATGGTTTACAAAATTTTCGTTTTTATAAAGGAATGTATTATATTTATCCAATAAAAAGAATAATTATATTATTTTCATCAATAATATTATGTGGATTTCCTTTTTTAGTTGGATTTTATTCAAAAGATTTAATAATCAAAGTTTATTATTTAAAAAAATAAGAATTCTTTAAAAATAAGAATTATAAAAAATTTATTTAATAAAAATTTAATATATAATTTAATTTATTTTTATGAAGATAGGTAATATTTATGATAATATTAGTATTAGTGATAAGAAAAGTTATTTATAATTTTCAATATTAATTTATTAAAAATCTATAAATATTTTTTTATTAAAATATTTATCTTAGGTTATATTATAAATTTTATTTTTGAAATAAATTATTATTTTAAATTAAATTTATCAGTTAATAATTGTTTGTTCGGTACTCTTGACAAAGAATCAACATTTAAAAATGTGACAGCAATTTCAGATAAGTAACAATACTGCTCTCTAAAAAAAAAAAGAATAATTGTGATAATAATTTTCTAACGAAACAAAGCAACATTCACAAGTCACTCTCGAGCAAACATACATAGTTACATTTAAATTGATAATTGGAACAGCAAATTTCGAAAGAAATTCGAGAGTTTGACCACCGTCGTTGAAAAACAGTATCAGCGAGTAAATTTTTCTTCCGACGCGAACGAAAAGAGAATGGAATCTCGGTGCGGCTCCGCAGCGAGTCAAAGTGCTATTAGCTCGACTGTCGGGGTATCAAATATTAGAGGCGAGTGCGTGCACAGTGGGAATCGCGTGTGCAGGACTTTCACGAGAGAAGTTACGAGTATTAACCCGACGGCGGGAACAGAGAGATCCCCGCTGCTGTCTGTCTGTCTGTCTGTCTGTCTGTCTGCGTTCGATCCCATTTGCAGCGCGGCGTGCGTGTTCGTGCGCATTCGTGCGATCGTTTATGTTAATGGATCGACGGCGCGCGTCGTGTCCCGTTAGGGGATCAACCTCCAAGGGAACAACTGTTTCCAGCCGTTTTAATTCCGATGTTACGGCTTTGTTGCGGCTCGGTGAAGATTAACCCTCGCGCGGCAAGTAGCGTAGGCCAGTTGTAGAATTATGCTGTATGCTGATATTCTGGAGTAGTTGGATAATTGTTAAAGAGGATTAGTAAAATTTTGGATATTATTATCACTGAAAGTGATTTTAGCGGGAGTAATCCAGAAAATCGGGCCTCTTCAGGTGCAACGCTGATGCAACGAAAATTAGCGATTGGTTGATTTGGGTCACGTGACTCGTGAGGGGGCGTGGGGTAAACCTCGAGTAAGAGTGACATTATCTGGTGTTTGCATATGAATAAAATTTTGTGGCAAAAAATCTTCATTTCCTAGTCAGAACAGGTACTTCTGGGCCTTTCAGTGAGACAAATCGTACTGGGATACAAGTGGTGCAGTTTTTTTAAATATTGTGTTGTATTTTCGTATCGTTGGGTTGCGGATGGCTACGGATAATTATTTATTGTGGAATAATTTTGATTAATCAAATTTGGGACATTTTATATTTCAGTGATGGCTGTAAATATTTTGGTAGAAATAAGTTATTTATTCATTGAGATTGATTGCCTTTATTTATTTATTTATTTATTGAAAACTATGTTTTTCAAAAAATAATATTATTATTTATTTGTTTGAGATTATTTATAAATCAGAAATTCTTTAGTCTCATTTTATAATGTTACAAATGACGAGATAATATGAACTGAAAAATTATTATTATATCATTGTTATTATTATTATGTTACATCCAAGAAAATTTAATTAAATCGAATAGTTTGATAAATTTAGAAACAACAATAATAGATGCACGTTAGAATAAAAAAAGATTTGTTGAATTAAGACTCTTTAAATAGAATTATGTTATGGTCGGACAAGCGAATCGACTAGCATACTACATCTTCATTTGCTGCTGGCGCGTCAATCGATAGCAGCAGAGTACACAAGTCGTAAAATTTCTGTATCTTGTTACAACGGGGAAATGTTTGAGCGGGGAAAAGTAAAAGTGGGGCATACATGGTCAGACATCGGGCACGTTTTGCGCCTGATAACGACACGACTGTTACCGCGTGTATTATTTAAAAATATTTACAAAGAAATAAAAAGAGAGAAAGAAACGCTAATTTACTTGCAACTTAATCAAGCATTCCTATTATCCGACTGTTAATTAAGTACGCGCTCTAAACTGACAAACTAAACCCGTTCGTTGAATTAAACTCGCATTTCTCACTTCACTCGCCGGTGAGAGTTTCCAATTAAAACGCGGCAATTATCATTTCCTCCTCGCGAGAATTTCGGACTTGTCAACTTCAGAGCAGAGTATAATTGTTCAATCCAAAGATCGATTTTTCCATATTTCTATTTCCCCACAAACAAAGAAACTAAATTTTGACTGTTTGAGAAATTTTAATTTTTTCCAGTCCTCTCTCCCTAGTAAGACAGATTCCCCCATTTTTAATAACGGAGAATTCCTCCATGCTCCTACCAACAAAGAGAAGAAAGAGAAAAAGAAGACAAATAAAATAAACCAATTTCCAACCATTTCACCACTTGGATCGGATGAATATCCATCGGGAGGCCGGGCTTTCACCTCCGTGGAAATTTATTTTCACCCGCGGAGGGTGCACGGACGTCAATGACCTGCATCGCTGCAACGATGCATATTTCACGGTGTGTACGTCACTGGGCGTACTCGGGTGACGTCACTGGTAACCTACATACTTTAAGAGAAGAAACGATTCCGATGCCGTGGCCTCTATAGGCGCTGGTCGAACTTCCTTCCTTCCTCCGCGGCACCGAGTCGAAACGAGTTTTCGTTTCACCCACACGACACGCGCAAACGCGCACGTGCACGTGCACTCGATGCCCCGTGACGGAGCGCGTGAAACTTTTAGACTCAGTTTGACGTTTGACGATGTAAAAGAAAAAATGGCGAGACAGCCAAACGTGATTTCTATTTTCCGGCTCGTTTGTCCCGAGTCTGTTCCACTTGCCGCGAAGAAAGAAACACTCGCGGCGTGATTTACTGCCAGCGTATGTTTGTGTCAGTGGGTTAACCAATTTCGCAACGTAGAATGGAAAATTGGTAGACGAGAAACGTCGATTTTAAACTTGTACCACTTGCGACCGAGAAGAAATATCCGGAACGCGTTTTTGTCATTTTGTTCCAAGTACTTGGCGCAAGAACATTTTCTTTGTTCTCGATATATGTAAAATTACGATAAAATTGATAAACCCCAGGGGGGGAACTGCCCGAGGTTGCTGGCAGCTGCTTTAATTCAATTTCGTTCTACTCGCAATGAAAAAGTAAAGAGAGAAGCGGCCGGGGCACGCTCCGTTCTAATTTTCATTTCGCAAATGTTTAGCAAATACGCCTCTATTAAATTTGTTCGGTTAAAGTTGAGATGGCTGCCTTCTACTCCCCGGTGGAAAAATTAAGAGAGAAGTAGTTGGAAAATGGCTCATCCCGATTTCAATTTCCTGAATATTCCGCAAATACCACTTTTATTTAACGTTGGTCGGTTCAATTTGATTTCGTTCCACTTGGAATGGAAAAGAAGAAAAAAACGATCAAGGGACATGATAGGCAGAATGTGTTAATGCTAATGTTAGTTCTCTCGAGTAGTTCGAGGTCAGATTTTGGAATTTTGATGTGCGTTCTCCATCATAGTAATTTCATTTTCCGTCTACTCGGTTCGCTCCAACCTAGTTTCAGTTTTATTAACACTACCTTTCCACTTGAAATATATATATATATTTGACTTTAATTTTGATTTTTTCATCTTATGATAATAAATTGGCAATTCCTTCTCGCCGCAACTCCAGCTATATTAAAATCTTTATTATCCCCCATTCGAAGCTTAATTCTAATTTCGCTCCATTTTCAGCGAAAGACTGGAGAGCTAATTTTGATTCACCCCTAATCTCATTTGCCTTAATTTTTATAACTTTCATCTTCGCGTGTCTCTTTAGCGACAGTGTTTTTCACTAAAAAAAAAAATTCACGCG
Source organism: Melipona bicolor (assembly GCA_030673865.1). NCBI lineage: Eukaryota > Metazoa > Arthropoda > Insecta > Hymenoptera > Apidae > Melipona > Melipona bicolor. The sequence goes on from JAHYIQ010000020.1 coordinate 2,339,268, forward strand.
CCACGTTCTATTTTATACTCTATTTGCAGCCTGTTTTAAATTTAATTAGCACTTTACCGCGAACAAAATTACGTCATCGCGACATTTTATGTCTAACTTACGTCTCGCTGGACGGAAATTTACATCGTCGCACCGTGCACGTGCGTTTTGCAACGAAAAACGCGTGGATTAAATTTTCGTGTCTTGCGCGCGCGATTTACAATCCGAGATGGGAGATTTGTTGTACTTGAAAAATACGAAAACAGGAAAGTACACATTTGTACACAGTAGGCAGTATCGTTCGGTGGAGTCGCGATTTATACGCGTCGGGAGAATCCGACAGAGGGGGAATGCGGCCGCGTTTAATCAGCCTCGAATGGAAGGGGCCACGGTCTCTGCGTTTCACGTTTTCAAGCACGCATACGTGGCGCAACCCTTTCGCTCGTGACTCCCACGCTCCCCGCCAATGCAGATGCACAGCCGTGTGCGGCGACGTCGTCAGCCAGTCGGTCGAAACTCGATAAAACTCGAAAACGAAACATTGCCCGCTTTCTTTGAATTCTTTCCACTTTCCGAATTTCTCGACCTCGCAAGGCATCCACAGAGATGAAATTAAAGTAAATTTCAAGACTTTTTCGCACGTCCAACTTTCCAATAACAATTCTGCACGAGTTCGCAATTTTCCAATTTCCCAGTTTTTCGACTTTCAATTTTTCGCTCCTCGTGACTTTGGAATTTCATTAATAACATATTTCACGTTACACTGATTAATAGAATTTACTTTCAGTCTTCAATCGATATAACTGTGTTTGTAGTTTGTTACTTGCATCGCACTTTCGAGAGTGTGTGAAATTTTGGAAGAAGAATGGAAGCGAGTTCTACGGAGATGGATTGCAGAACAATCTGCCGGTAGATTAGACGAGGATAACGTGGTTATTGGCGTTTCAATTACTGAGAAAAAAATTCGACACGTAGTATGAGTCAACCGATGATCCGCCTTCTGATCGCGGCTACAGAGGTCCAAATCCAATTTTCTCGACGGAATGAAAGGAAAACAACGACAGATTGGTTGCCAACCTCGAGAGGATCTCTTGCTAGATCCTGGTTATTTAATAAAAATCTGAACTTCTTAATTTCTTTTTTCCCCGCCCTAAAGAACAAACGCTGAACGAGATTTGAAAGAAACTGTTTGAGAAACCTTTCTCCCGTATCGCGAAAAAATTGTCTCATTTTCCGGAGTTGAAGAAAAAAAATCACAAGTTTCCTTCAACGCCGGAGGAAAAATCTTAGACCAACAAGGCTTTGTAACAACATTTCTGAAGAGAAACGCAGAACGAAAAGTATCGAATTGAATCGTATTAAATTTTTCTTCAACGCGGAGGGAAATCTGAAGTCAACAGTTTTATTCAGTAATATTCTTCGAATAATTAAAAATGGATATAAAAAAACTGCACGACTTGTACCCCAATACGATTCGTCTCACTGAAAGGTCGAGAAACAACTGTTCCGACTAGGAAATGAAGACTTTTTTGCCATAAAATTTTATTCATATGCAAACATTTGAATCGATAGAAAACAAATTAGAGGCGCGATCGCTCAGACAACGCCACTCCTACTCGAGGTCTACCCCACGAATCACGTGACTCAAATCAACCAATCGCTAATTTTCGTTGCATTAGCGTTGCACCTAGAGGCCTGATTTTCTGGGTTACCCCTGCTAAAATCACTTTCAGTGATAAAATGGAATCGACGAATTTCAATCCCAGTTGATAAAGAAGAATCCAACGTCGACGAATCGTACGAATATTTCTTGGTTAACACACTGTCGATCATTATCCCTGCAGACCGTGCTTTTATCCTTTACGTTTTGTTTCACGAATTTTCCTTTCTCTCTTTCTCTCTTTCTTTTTCTGCTTCTTAAAAAAACGTGAAAAAATATAACGAGAGCAAAGTGCGTAATTCAACTCCTCTGTCTTCTCCGGGTAATGACGCTTTTTTCAACACTCTCTCGCTTCTTTATTCTGGAATAATTTCACAAATCAAAAGACACTACGAAGAAAGTGGTGAGGATTTTTAGAATTTTCGTGGAATTTTATTTTCACGCTTTCTAGATCACCACTGAATTTTTATAAGAAACGATTAAATTTCATAAATTGAAAGGAACTGCGGAAAAATTGCTCGTGATGAAACGATGGGAATCCTCGATTTTTACAGATATTGGAATTTTCAGAATTTTGTAAACTTTCGCTAAATTTTTTCAAAACCTCCCCACTGAAAGAAGCATAATGAGATTTCACAAATTTAAAGAAAAACTACGAAAAAATGATCAATATTAGTGAAAATTTTCAATCTCAAGAACTTTCATGGAATTTTATAAACTTTCACTGAATTTCGTCGAAAAATTTTGGCAAAATTTTCCAGATCTCTACAATTGCACGATTGCATTCTATAAATTTTCATCAAGTTTCTTGGATTTTCGTAGGTTTTCATCAACTTTCGCAGATCAATTTCAGCCAATTCGATGGAATTTGATCAAAGTGTCGTGCATCTTTCCGACCTTTCGAAAATAGGAATTCCTCACGATTTTACGTATTTTCGTCGCAAATTTCCGCAACCTTCGAAAGACAAAAGTAGCAAGAAAACCGAGCGAAACGAGTTCGACTTTAATTTTTCCAAAATGTCCAGACGATGGTTGACATTTATCGCTCGGGTCTTTCGTAAAACACACTGCCCGTTCGTTTAATTCGGCGTCCACGAAGGAAGGAGGAAGGGGGTGAAGGATGAAAATGTGGACATTTGCCTCGCGGTCCTGTAATCCCAAATGTAATTGGACACCGGCCAGCAATAAAACCACGTCGCCCTCGTTTACCTCGAGCAGCGAAGCAAAGGATAAGAAGAAAAAAAAGAAAGAAAGAATAAGGACGATCGTTGCAAGGAACGACCATCTTCAGTGGAAGATTCATCCAGTCTACATCCCAAGGATTAAGAATCATCTCCCTTGATCCTGTAATTTGATTGCCGCGTTTGCGAGCATCACGCTTTAACTAATTGGCGTCGTTGTACGAGGGTTCCCCAATTAATAAAATGGACCTCTTAATCATAATAATTGAATTAATCCGGCGAATTGTTGCATTTTCAATTGATCCGACTTTGAGGGGACTTTTGATACGCTTGAAGAGACTTTGATATATGCAGAGATTAGTTACAAGGAATATATATATAATAACGATTAATAGTGATTAAACAAACGACGAATAGGAGGAAGTAACGAGTACAAGTTGATCTAATCGACTCAGTCACCACTCTTTTTTGTACAACTCCTTTCTTTCTTCCTCAACAACTCTGTTTCACCACTCTATCGATCTCTATGTGATTATTTTTGACTCGATCGAAGCAGATTTGACGCTGTTCAGAAGAAATATGACGGACATTTAATTTACCAATTTATTATGAAATCGCGAATGATTTGTGGAGTAATAACACAAGTAATATAAGCGTATTATAAATGAAAATTCAAGTCTTCTGCTTCTCCTTTTGAATAAATTTAATTGGCTCTTGGCAGAAGAAGAAAACGAACAAAATGCACTTTGTACGAAAGGATACTTCCAAATGAAATACGACGTTTCAGGAACCTAAATAAAGGTGTGATGACAATTTCGAACGAGGTGATTGATTAACACGGTTGGTGCGTTTCTGCGAGAAAGAATTTCCTTGTATTTATTCGGGAAGAAAATGTCATTACGTGTAATACGGTTGAAAGCTCGCACGAGAGATCTTTGTACTTGAAAAGAAAAAAATTTACTGATAAATGACTGAAAATTCCATTAACTTTCCATTAACGTGTCCCTGTGAATGGATATACTTTTAATTCGATATAAAAGGGAGTGTTCAGACTGGATATAAATGACCGTGTTTATTGTCTAAACGAGTCTCAGTTAGAGAGACTCGATTATATCACCATCTATCAATTTGACACGTTGCTCGAGTTGCTCAAAGCTGCTGCATAAATTTCGAAGGAAGTGTTGAAGGTATGTGAACCAATTTCAACTCGGTTCGCGAAGACTCTGATTCCCTCCGCGAGTTTACGTGGGAGGAAAAACTACCCAGGCAGCTTGACCCGGTGGAGCAAAATGAAAAAGAGGAAGGAGATGAAACAGTGACCGAAGCACCATCGAACCCACTGTAATTGAATTTCTCTGAAAGCGTCGTTGTTTCAAAACGAAACGTGAGAGAAACGCCCCCGTGTTGTTGAAAAAACGAGAAAAAAATCGTCGGTGTTCTCTAGGAGAGGGATAGTTGAATATTACATTATTCCCTCTGCCATTGTGCTCAAAAGTATTCCACCGCTTTGTCGTTTCAAGTTTTCCAGTTTTGTTCGGCCAAAAGGAAATAGAAAAATTCACCAGAGGGTGAAAATCAAAGCTCGAAATTGAATATGAGAGGTTCGACGAATGTTTGAGAAAATTATTTCGACTATTTGTTCTATCGAGATGTATCACCGAAATATAAAATTGAGATGTATTTACCAAAACACTATATACATATATATCGAAATATTATCACTAAAAGTGATTTTAGCGGCGGTAACCCAGAAAATTGGGCCTCTTCAGGTGCAACGCTAATGCAACGAAAATTAGCGATTGGTCGATTTGGGTCACGTGATTCGCGAGTGGGCGTGGGGTAGACCTCGAGTAGGAGTGGCGTTGTCTGGTGCCTGTAATTTGTTTTGTATCGATTCAAATGTTTACATATCAATAAAATTTTATGGCAAAAAGTCGTCTTCATTTCCTAGTCAGAACAGTTGCTTTTCGACCTTTCAGTGAGACGTGCAGTTTTTTCAAGTATATATAAATCGCGTTACGGAATAACACAAAAAACAACCCACGCTACCAGCACAAAGCGTTAGAGCGTCGAAGGCTCTCCGTGAAAGCCATCTCGAACGAAATTACGCGTATAGATCGCCAGTTCTCATCCCTATTTCAACCTTTTACTTTCGACGCCCGAAACTTTCCAGAGACAAACAGGCACTGTTTTCCTCTTTCGGACAAATTGCTTCCTTTCAGAGTCACAAAAAAAAACCCATGAAAACCGTGGCCTAAATGCAACACTAGTCCGCGGAATCACGACGATGAACGGCCGAAATGAAATTATACATGCAGCGGACCATCGCCGGTTATGTATTAATATCACGAGCGTGGATATCCGGATGTTTGCGAGATCTCCGGTAGAATTCGTAATTTCCTGGCTCTCTCGGTCGCAGATACCGATGAAACGAACAAACGATAGCGGTCGACCGTCCGCGCTCTCCTGTCATTTTCACGCGATCGATCATCGATCTTTTGTTTCTCTTTTCCATGATAAACATTGTCGAATGTTTTCGTTCACGTTCTGTCAATTTGTGTTTCTTTCTCTCTCTCTCCTTTTTTTGGAGGGAAGTGCGAAAGTGCAAAAGTGCGACAGTCGAATTTGGATATTTTCGTGTTTTGAAAATTCGCGGCTTGTAACAGTGGAGTGTTTGAGACTTGGACATTTAAAAACTTGGGAATTCAATTTGGGATCTTTCGATTTGAAATATTTGAAAGTTGGAATCTTCGAAATCTCAAAGTTTCGGAATTTTGATATTTTAGAACTTTGGAGATTTGGAATTTCGAATATTGGGAAAGTTTGAATACTAGGACTCGAACGATTGGTACGTTTGGAGATTCGACAAGTTCAAAAGTTGGAATCTTTGAAAATACCTCGACTCTCGTATCTTCGTGTTTTGAAATTTCAGAATCTTAAGAATTCAAAAAAAAAAAATCTGAATTTATTTGAAAATTTCACATGTTTAAAATTTGAAGGCTCAAGCGTCCAAAAAGCGGTATTCCTATTGTTCAACCCTTTTCCCAGCAGATGTGTAACAAAACGAGAAAAGCGTCGTTTCAGAATTGAAGATACAGACGGCGAGTTGTAAAAACGTCGTTTCGCGGTAACGTCGAAGTTCTCGGCGTTCTCAGTGGCGGAGAACATTACGCGTTTATTGTCTGCACGTTCCCTTCGAACTAGATTACACAATACTCGAATACTTTTGTATATATCGGGGAACCTGATTACTTAGCATGCCGCTATAAAAGAAGATCACGTGGCAGTTGCATCGTGGCTCGGTTAACGTATGCGATTTACTTGCAAATATCTTGCATTTTACAACCTACCAAGCGTTTGACATCGATTTTTCGAATGGTCGTGCTACGCCTCGCTGAATTTACTACGCGTTCCGCGTTGCATTATTGAGGCACCCGTCTGAAATCAAACGGAATGAGGAACGCAAAAGAGAGTCCTTTGGAAACTTCGACGTGACATTTTTTGGCTTCTTGGAGAAACGACTGTTGGAGAGGTTGCAGAGAAAGAATGTGAAGAGACAACGAGTCTAACTGCACAGATGGATAAATATGTTTAACGCATATAAAAAATATTTTAACATATAAAAACTACACGACTTGTACGATTCGTCTCACTGAACGGCCCAGGAGCAACTGTTCTAACTAGGAAATGAAGACGACATTTTTACCATAAAATTTTATTGATATGCAAATATGTGAATCGATACAAAACAAATTACAGGCGCGACAATGCCTCTCCTACTCGAGGTCTACGCCACGCCCCCTCACGAATCACGTGACCCAAATCAACCAATCGTTAATTTTCGTTGCATTAGCGTTGCACCTAAAGAGGCCCGATTTTCTGGGTTGCCCCCGCTAAAATCATTTTCAGTGATAACATGCAAATATGTTTCTTTCCCATATTATCTACATATGTATATATATTATATAATACCATATAAGTTTATATTTAAATTTAAAAATTTAAATTAATTTATATGTAAATGTAATATTATATTTCTGGGAGAGAAATGTATTTACATATTATATATTGAAACGACGATGTATAATATTAAAACGGAATATTCTAATTTCGTTTCGTTACTTTTGTACGTATATATGTATGATAAAAGACAATTTAATACGAAAATTATTATAAAAGAATTACAATGAATTATAAAAATTCATAATTTCACAACGCGACGAATTACGAGGAGGAGAGATACTTTATTTTCACATTGACTTGGAAAATTACACGGAAATAAAATTTCTCACGAAAATTTTCATTTCATCGAGTTTCTCTGCCTCGATATACTTTTTTTTATCGCGATTGATGGAAACAGAATTGCGAGCCGACCGTTTGAATAATTTATTAGCCGTGTTAATATAATTCCTCTCGATGGAACTTTATGACAAAGGATTTCACATTTCGTTGAAAGAAAATGTGAGAGACAGGAAGAGTACGGAATTGAGTTGTCGTTAAATTCGCACGCGGTTTTAAAGCTCTCGTTAGTCTTAACAACTTTTGCCTGAAGCGCTCTTTAGGCTTACGCACGCGTAGAAACGTACGACGAAGTAAATGTAAATGATGTCTGGCTGATAGCGGACCGTTTCCACTTCTCACGCAGTTTTCACGCGAGTTGTTGAAAACGTTGAACGATTCTGCTTAAAAATATATTCGAATGTTTCCGAATATAGTTCGCTAAAGATTTTCTGATTTTCTAATATTCAAGATTGTAAATTCTCAGGGTCCTTGAATGTTAGAATCGTTGATCTTCAGATTTTTGGACATTGGAATCACTGAAAGATTCGCGTTTCTTGAATTTGGAATTTGCAAATATTCTCTTAAATTTTGGATTCTGTAATGTTTGAAATTTTCAATCATCAAATTCGGCGGTATTGAAACTGCGAGACTTCAGTTCTTAAATTTCGCAGCGCCCAAAATTTTCTATCGCGTTAAATTGTATGAGAAGAAATTGCGAAAGGTTCCAATAATTTTTTTTCAATTTCCGAGTCTCCAAATATTTCCATATCTCGTCTCTCGAACTCTCAAAAATTCAAATCCCCGTTTCCCGTTGAACCTGAATTGAGCCTGAATTTCCGAATCGCTTGTCGAACCGCTTAACAAAGTGAAAATAGAATGATGGAAGAAGCAACTGGGACTGTCGGAAATTGGAGGAAACTTCGTTGCAAGAAAGAACGCTTGGACTTTGAGAGAGTTTCGTTTCCCATTTCAACGATAAAGGAATACACGGCTCATGAATCCGAAAGGATTTATTTAACTTGATAAAATGTACTTGAAAAGATTTGTCAGATACGCGACATTTACATGACAGAGAATCCTGATGACGAGGATGTTCCACGACAAAGACGTGGGATTTTCCTTCGACCGGTATTTAAAAGTATAATCCTTTCACGGGAGGATACTCTGCGAGACTGGAACTTTCATTCTCAGTCTTGGAATTTTCGTCGAGGAAAGAGTTAAAAACATAAAAGATTAGCTGCACGTCCAGGCAACTGGACTAAACTCTCAACTCTCAAATACGTATGTGAGAAATGTGTCACAAAATGGGGATGCATCATGCAAAAAATGGTCAAGTGTTTGAATTTTTTTTATACATTGTTAAATATATTGTTAAATGAAATTTCATCTCAATTTCTTCAACTTTCAATTTTTAATTTTTAAATTACGAACCAAATGAAATGTAAAAAACTGTACGACTTGTACCTCAGTACGATTCGTCTCTCTGAAAAGCCTAGAAGCAACTGTTTTGACTAGAAAATGAAGACGACTTTTTTGCCATAAAATTTTAGTAATTTTGTAATTTTTACAAATTACAGGTGCGATCGCTCAGTACAACGCCACTCCTACTCCACGCCCCCTCACGAATCACGTGACCCAAATCAACCAATCGCTAATTTTCGTTGCATCAGCGTTGCACCTGAAGAAGCCCGATTTTCTTGGTTACCCCCGTTAAAATCACTTTCAGTGATAAAATGATAAGAGTTATTTAGACTGTAGAATAGAAATTTTAGAAAGAAAATTTAGATATTGAAGAATAAGATAATTTTTTCATTCAGTTTGTCCAATTTCTCGAAGAAAATAGTCAAGTAATCAAGTAATGACAAGTAATCAACAAAAGTTAAGCTCAGAATTTCCTCTTCGAGGAGGCGTTAACCCACGCCTCACGTTGTTGATGGCGAAATAAACTACCCCCCATAAACATAAGCAAGGCCGTTGGACTCGCACGACCCTCTTCCAAAGCCAACCCGACAAACAGCCGTTCCATTTTGCCCCCGAGCCACAAATCGGCCAATCGGTCAAAAATCCTGACCGCGCGAGCAAGAAGCGCGGTTACAACCCCCTGCTGTAGGGGATTGTAGCGTGTACACGCGAGAGGGGGTAGGTTCACGGTTAATGTTTATCACCTGACGTCACTCGTCTATGGCAGGGTTGAACGAAGCGGTGGAGACGTGGGGCTCCGTGGTTCCTTGCACGGTCAGGGGGAGGGAACGGGGTTGCTGGTCGTCATGGCGACCGATGGTGGGGTAGTTTGGGCCAGTGGTTCTCAGATTTTTTTTCTCGCCCATCGCGAATATCGAAAGTGAAATTGGAATTTCGAATTAGCCGAATCAATACAGTGAAAGTTTGCAGCGAAATCAGAAGGATGAGAATAATGGGGAAAATGATATTGATAAAATCAAAAAAATTGTTACTCGAAGGATTTAAATTAGCGGAACAATAAAATTGGAAAAGTTTAAATTGACAGAATTGAAAGGGTAAGTTCGAAACGAAATTCAAGTGCGTCTGAATACCCGGACAGACGTATGCAAATTGTCAGGCAGGGCGCAAAGGTACTCGTGGCACCCCACTTGTTGGACATTAACAGGGGATGAAAAAGAAAGGGTACCTGCCGCCTGATGCCACGCTACTGCGGCATCGATCCCCCTATCCAGTAGTTCTCAACCGACTATCGCTATTATTATTTGCCATCTATCACTTTAAGATTGAGTTTCAAAACTAAGAATCTCGAGAAGCTGGAAAAATTGTAAAATCCAAAATTCCCAAAAACGTGAAAAATTGTAATAAATTCGTTAATTTATCCTGTTTGAGGGTTGTTGTTAGAATCCTTTCTATCAAGCTTTTGCAAAATTTTCTTTTAATAAATTTCAAAGATCCAACAGTCCCATTAAACTAAACTGATCCTCGAATAAGCAAGGTGTCTCAAACGAGCTCTTCTCACATCGTGCGATCGAGGGGGGTGGCTTCTGAGGGGTTTATAGGCCGATTTTCTCAGCCAATTCTCGAAAATGGGGCTGCCTTTCACGGCGTGGGGGTCGAGATAGCCCTCGATTTTGGCATTTGTAGGTTGCCACGAGTTGCCGTGAGTTTTGGCCATTTGCGGGTGGTCGAGGGTGCAACGATAGGATCCTGAAGGGTCTTTCTCGCTAATGGAGCACGGACAAAACATAGATTCTCGCACGCGTGGAACTCTCGCCCAAATATACCCCGTGTACTCGAAAACCGTGGTTGAAAAAAATTAAAAGCTCTCGCGAAATTTGAATTCAACTTCAGTTTGTAAAATGGAGAAAGAAGTGAAAATTATCTCTACCGCGCGCCTCGTTCTCGTCGCGCATAAAAATTTCAAATTAATATTCTATTCTCTCTGTTTTCTCTTCCTCGATCGTCACAAAGTGCTTTCCACTCTCCCGCCACGCTTCTGTCTTCGTCGCAGATCTCGATTTCTTCGTCTTCTTCCCTTCGACGAAAATTCATTTTCCGCGAAATAACACGCACCTGGCTGACGCTCTTTCCCGTCGTTTCGCTCCGAGAATTTAATTTCTCATCGACTTATTCGGACGAATAAACGCCTCCTTGCGGTTTTCTTTCGACTTGCGCGCCACGCGCACGCGAGAGAGAAATTCTGTTAGAGTCCCTTCCCGTGTACCGCTTCGTGCTCCGCATTAATGCACCCAGAGAGTGATTATTTCATCGCCATTCTACTTTCGGATCGAATTGAGCGAACAATCTCGTAAATAATTATTCGGTAGTCCTTTTGTGCTTTTCTGAAATTCCGTCTGACTCGAGAGCGAGTCTGAATCGAGTTTCTCGGTCCTCGAAACCTCGGTCGTTCGATTTTTCGATGCATGCTCCACTTGGCAAACAAGTTTTGCATCATTCTTGAGGAGCTTCGTTCACTGTCAGTCTCGCGCTTTGGAATATTAAGATTTGGATTTTACGGTAAAATTTGCCTCGAACGATACTTCTCTTTCGTGCATTTCTAGCATTTCCTGTTTTAGTTTACGAAAATCGATTTGAAACGTCACGCGGGGATATTTTTGAAAATTCGACAGCGAGGATACGCGTATGAGTCTGTCCATAAATCTTCACCTCCGCGTGAGTTACCTTGTCTCGAAGGTATCCTTCACAAGAGTTTTCTTTCAATTCTTCTCCAAATGTTCCTAAAAACTCAGTAAGAATTTGTAGCCATGTTTCTCCGTTGTATAATCTCAATTTCTCTGTAAATTCTCTCACAAATATTCGCAACATTTCCACCTCGAATTCTCTCTGAATCCTTCTTCGAGTATTTTCTGGAAATTGGGTAACACGAATTTCCATTCGCGCGCGAGTCTCTCTGTTAAATTGGAGCTAAATAAATAATATGTAAATAAAGCCGCTAGATGGAATAAAACAAAACACGATACGAACGCTCGTTTTCACCGTAAAAAATTGATGGATGAGTGAACGATGAAACTGCGCAAAGAACAGAAAGAGAGAGTCGTTTCTCCTACGATAAATAGAAATATGATAAAAAAAAAAAAAGAGAAGAAAAAACGTTCGGATGAGGAAGTTTGGCGGAAATTCAACGTGATTTCCTCTGAAAATCACTTCGCAGTTTCGACACGTTCCGCTTTAATATTGAAGCTCGAGTCTTCCATCCCCGAGAGAAATCTTCGTCCGCTTATTCTTTTCCTTTTTGATCGAGAAAAAAAGAAAACAGCCTAGGAAACTGTGTCCCTTTCGTGTTTCACGAGTTTCGTCTGAGTTCGTCTGGATCACCTATTCGACCAACTGAAAGTTGAAAATTCGCCGAGCAACTTCGCCCTTCTGGGAAATCTGAATCTTCCGGAAGTTGGATGGGCACCGATTCCTTCGATTCTCGATATATCTTAAAGCGAAAACAAATTTTAACTTGCACCGCAATATGCTACTGCACGTAATACACCGATTTTTACAAGCTGGAACGCAACGTTGCTTTCGAGAGTTTTTAGTAATTGGGAGAGAGTTTGGCAAAATTGCAGACTAAAACATTTGGTAGTTGTAATAATTTCTGCTTTTGGAACGCGCGACGAAAGATGAACTCGTGTGTCATTGATAGAGGAGCAATTTTATCACTGAAAGTGATTTTAGCGAAGGTAACCCAGAAAATCGGGCCTCAGGTGCAACGCTGATGCAACGAAAATTAGCGACTGGTTGATTTTGGTCACGTGATTCGTGAAGGGGCGTGGCGTAGACCTCGAGTAGGAGTGGCGTTGTACTGAGCGATCGCGCCTGTAATTTTTCTATCGACTCAAATGTTTGCATATCAATAAAGTTTTATGGCAAAAAAGTCATCTTTATTTCCTAGTCAGAACAGTTGCTTTTGGGCCTTTGAGTGAGACGAATCGTACTGGAGTACAAGTCGTGCAGTTTTTATTATTCTAGCGGTACATTTCTCTTTTTTTTACCTAGCTCTGACATTCCCTTTGTTCTTTGTTATTAACAACGGACTATAACCGAATTAAAATTTCGTTCCCTGCTCGGAGAATGTTAATTATATGTTCTTTCATATTTTACGCGTATTACGCACGTCTGTCATATCTGCGGATAAAGTTATCCTTTATCAACGAGACGTAAAATTTCGTACGATATGAAAAATTTCGAAAATCCACGCGGTAAAAAATGTTACTAACAGATCGTTAGTAACAATTTTTAATTACAAAAGTTGGAACTTTTCTGCAATCGAAATATACGCAACAGAAAGAATGTAATGAATCCAACGAAATAGAAATGTGATAAATTTCAATATCGATATTAGCAAAACAATTTCAGATCACGTTAGGATGATTTCCAATATCACGTTGCAACAAAAGAACTCCTCCTCTTCACTCCTCTTTTTTCTTTTGCTTCTGTTCTTCCCTACAGTATGCACTTGCCAATACATCGAAACGTTTCTTTTCTGTGTTGCAGCACAACAGTGATCTACTCTTCTCGTCAACCCTTCAAGTATTGCAAATTTCACCACCTCCGCCATCATTCAGCTTTCCTCAATTTCCCTCGACTTCAATTTCCCTCTGCCCTCTATTTATCCACCATGCATCCCATCAGGCTTCTATTTGATCCTTCTTTTGTTTCCGACTCCATTGTATTATACCTTTCTCCACCCCTGTAATACCCTTTTGTCTCTCATTCCTCCTCTTTCGATCTTCTTTTTTCCCCCGGTATAATCAATCTTATTAACATCCCCAGACGTTTCATTCAGTCTTCTGCCCCCTCCCCCATTTTCTTTCCTGCCCTTTTTTATTTATTTTCTCCGTGTTACAGTCGACAGTTAGAGTAGACGCGACAGTATTTTTCAGATTTTTTCATTTTGGTTTGCCCCGACGGACTTTCCTGAAAATAGATTCGTAAGATTCCACGTTCCCAAATCTCAAATCGAGAAAGTTCTCAAAGTTCCGAATAACATTTCCAAAAGCAAAGGAGATGCAAACGATACATGATTGCATCGCTGTGTCGAGAACGAAGGTTTCCTTTCATTTCCTCGATAAACGCAAGGAAATTTGCAATTTATTCAAATTCAACGAACGAGCAAACAAAGACCGATATTTTTACTCATTTGCCCTTTCTTCCAATCCTCCCGCCTCCACTCTTTCTCCCTTCGCCTCCCTCTGCCCTTTTGTCCTCTTCCCTTTTCCCTTTATCCGCCAATCGTTCCACCCTTCGTTTCATCTCTCCCTCTCTCTCTCTTCATCGCTGTCCTTGCTTTGCTTTTGCTCCACTCGCTTCAACCCTTCTCTTTCGCCGTTTTGTTCCCTCCGTCTTCATTCACTGTGGCTCCCCTTTCTCTGTCAGCCGTCTTTGATCACTGTCAGTGGAACAACCCCCCCGCGTGTGCACATCGGCGGTGCACACGGAGTCACAGGCCGCTGTGAAACAACCACCCCCCTCGACCTGTGTGTATCGTACTACACAGAGAAAACCGAGGCACAGGGTTCATCAGCCGTGGCTGATCGAGCCTTGCTTGTTCGACGCTTTTTTAAATCCGTAGGCGATGCTGTCGATGCTATGGTCAGATCCTGGATCGAGAGACAAGACTGGCGCGCGAGTATGTGTGTGTGTGTGTATGTGTGGTTGTGGCGAGTTGGATGCTATGCACTGGGTGCCTCGATACTCATCGAGAGAAATTTTTCCGCTTGCGCTTTCGATTTGATCTGCTTCGGACGTCGAGAGCTGTGTCTCCGAATTTTCGCGGGATTAAATTTTAATTGTTTCGAGAAGCTACGCGAAAGGGGCGAAAGTTTTACGCGCCTCGAAACTTTTACTAGGCGAGAGTTTCGAATTTTACGAGGTGGCAGTCGCGAGGTTTCAAGTTTATAAGAGGCGAGCGTCGCGTTTCAAATTTTACTTGTCTCGAAAATTGTTGTTGGAAAATTGTTCCACTTTTTTAATTTTCTACATCTTTCATTCGGAAAGAAAGTTATGAACTAATAAATCTGCAATGACTTTAATTTATCCTTGTTAATATAATAATATATATTATCGATATAGGAGAATATCATCAATATAGATAGTAGGATAATATTCTATATCATAACGTAACACGTCAATAATTTGTTCAACTTACGACAACAGCAATTTAAGAAAATGTCGCGAATCGCAGAAAAGAAAGTCATTCGTCAATATTTTGCATTTTTGGGATATACACTTCCGATAACGATAACACACGATGTATAAACCAGCGAAGGAATGTCGCTGCGGAAACACCGGGTATGCATGGTGTTCAACATCGCATGAATGTGCTGTCACGTTGACAACGAGAAAGACGGGTTACAGGGATGGAAGGTGCTCGAAGTAAACCACCCTCTTGTCTTGCTTAACATGTGCACACAGTATGATGTTGTACTGTGATACGTCATGCGATAAATTGATATCACCTGCGGTCGCTAACGTCCACGCTTTTGCGGCACGTTGCGTTCGCCATTGTTATTACGTTTCCTTTCGTCGCAGTTATTAAAAAAAAAAAAAGAAAATCTGCACGACTTGTATCCCAGTACGATTCGTCTCACTGGAAGGCCCGAAAGCAACTGTTTTTGAATCGATAGAAAACAAATTACAGGCGCGATCGCTCAGTGCCAGACAACGCCACTCCTACTCGAGGTCTACGCCACGCCCCCTTACGAATCACGTGATCCAAATCAACCAATCGCTAATTTTCGTTGCATTAGCGTTGCACCTGAAGAGACTAACCCACTAAAATCACTTTCAATGATAAAAAAGAAACACTTCGACTCGTCTCAGACCACTGGCTTCGGAAGTATGATTCATCACTGAATCAGATTCGAATCTAAATATCCAATTTCCAACGATCGACACGTTGACGCGAAACTGATATAGAATGTTTAATTTAATTTGACATGTAAGATATTACGTTACGGTATGAAATGTAACAGGAGCGTGTTTTCCATTTTACAGTATTTGTGTCATTGAAGATTCATAATGACGTCCGTCTTGTTTTAATTATACCAAAATATTCATCAGTGAACGTGTTTTTTTTTTAATTTAATTCACGTTCGTTTCGCTGGTAAAATAAGTGGTAAATATCTACTTTTGACAGAGTCGTGGAGTTCGTTCTTTACACCGTGTGTAGCGAGTGAGAAATTTCATCCTCGAAAGTTTCGAGCCCTTCGAATTTTTGAATCCCAAAAAAGCAATCGCGAAAATTCGATTCAATTCTGTTCGAAATCCGCAAGAAGTGCGAAACGTCGGCATATCCCCACTAATTTCTCGACAAACGTCACAACCGTTTCGCGAGGCGAGAAATTCGACCGTAAGCCTGGCCTGACTTACGCCTGGCGCTTATCTCGATTAACGATCGACAGGGACACCGTTTAGCTCTTCCCCACCATCCGGAAGCGCCCGTATCGGTAGAGACACGCGTGTCGCAACGCGTGAACCAACGGCTCCCACGGATAATAAGAAAACTTGTAATTACGCGACTGAGACTGAATCCGAGCCGGGTTTCAGGAATTCTGCGCGAGCAGCTCCGAGATGCAACAGCGACGCGCGCGTGTCGCACCGTCCCGACTGGTAATAAATCGTCTTGCTTCGTGTAAAGTTAGTCCCGGCAGTAATTACAAGTTAGTTTAATTCATTAATTAATAGCGTCTTTGTTGAGCCGGGCTCGTTAAGCTGCAGCTGATTACGTCGGAGAGTAGAGATCCGCTGAAGTGTGTGTCTGGTCTAGTCGGGCGAATGGCACGTTGCAGTTTCGTTGCTCGTGTTTCCGCAGCATCGAAACCGAACGGTTTCGGTTTAATTACTCAGTCGGCGACACGTCGGTTTAATCGAAAATCGCGGGTATTGAGTTTCCACTTTCTTTTTGTTTTCTCGTGCGAAATTGGATTTGATGGGATTATTATTTGCCCGGTTGGCTACTTGAAATTATTGGACGATTGTTTGGTAAAACATCGAACTGACGTGAAATTGTCAAATTGGCGAGTCAGCGTTCGCGATTTGTAAACTAAAATTTTTGTGAAATTCTCCGATTAAAATATTATAATTATAGATCCAGTCGAATCGCAATTGCCAAAATTAAAAGTCCAACTCGAAAATGGAATTGACATGTTAAAAATATCGTATCGGCACTAAAAGCGAACGTTTATTAAACTTTCTGCCGTTGACGAAAATACTTTTGCCAACCATAAAATATACGAGTGACGTGAACGACGCTTTTTTTTTTTAAATATTTCAAAGTTTCGCGACAGCAAGTTATGAGTCGGTCAAAGACGACTAGAGAGGCTCTAGGAGTCGGTTTTGTCGACCAAACAAAACGTCGATCGACAATCTACGAGTGTTAATTAAACTTTCACGCGATCTACGTGAGATTAGAGACGAAACGGCTCCCTTCAACCCTTTAATTATCGATGTAATTGACTGTTTCCACATCCCCCCCACCCCTCCCACACTTATCGCCGTTGACACTTACAGACTTTGCATGAAACAGATCCACCAATAGACGTCAGTTAACTTTTTGGAGATTAATTTCCAAAGTTAGATTGATTACAGTCGCAAATTAAGTTAAACCTTCCTCCGGATTTATTGCCTCTTGTATCATTGATACTTTCTCAATTTTAGCCTGTTTTCTTACTCGACAATTTTCCTTTTTTGAGCCAGTGCTAAATGTTGCACGAGATGCAAGATAACTCGGAATGAATAAAACATCCCCTAAGAGATCATCATCGAGAAAGTTTTGCTTTCGAGATCAGAATAAAACGCGAGAATAAATTTCAAAGTTACACTTTGAAAAGCTTCTCTCTATTTCTTTTTTTTTTTTAACGAAGATTTTATTTTCGTGACAAACTTCTATAGAAGAATCCAGGAATCCAGGAATCCAGGAACGAACGTGGATCTTGAAGAAAAAAAAGAAAAAAAGAAACGAAGCAACAAAGAGTGCAAGAGTTTAGCCGATGTCCAGGAAGTCGGTTGAAAGATCAGAAAGTCAATAACGGGGCTACAAATTTATACAAGCAGTTTGTGCATTGAGCTTTCGCAACCGGACATGAAATATGCAAAACCATCGACCGATCACTTCCCGCTACGGAAGCTACTTCCTAGTCGTAAGAAACTAAAACTTTCTATCAATAGAGCGGCGACTATAAATATTTCGACAACGCTATTTCGCGCGTTGAATTTTTCACCGACGATTCTGCCTTGGCGAGGCTCGCCAACGCGTGCGGGGAAATGTGTCGCGTTGTGATGGAATTTTTAAAACTGAAGTAGGAGCCAATAATATGACGCGTTATAGTGAACATGCACGGTGTACAATCTAACTGCACCAACAACGATGTTATCAATGTTGCAACTATTACACACTTTGTGAAAAGAAAACCATACAAGCCAAGCAATCTGTTTGGCTTAATTTCAAAGCCAAGTTTGTTTCTCTTTTTCGAAGATATTTTTAAAAGTCACTTTCACTTTTGAAAATTGTCAAAATTTAAACATTTCAACTGTTGAAATTGTTTTTTTCACAAATGGATTCACTATAGTTTTGAAGGTTGAAAATTATTCTTTACAACGACTCGTCAAAATGTTTTCTTCGCCATTTTATTGAAGTTCGAATATTGGGAATAGACGATGATTCCGTGAAGTGAAATAAAAATTAATATGGTGTCTATATTGTGTGTGGCACTGTAAGGAAGATTACATGTTGAATAACCTTCTTTGGAAACAATTTCTCGACCACGGAACAAAGTAACTTCGAAGGTGAAAGCTCTATGTCTGACCACGATCACGTTCACTCTACTTATACTACTTATGTCTCACCTAGTAGTTCCTGCGAACTCTAGTTACAATAATTCCACGAATATTTATCTTGTAATATTTTCGTCGTGATCTATTGTAACATTGCCCCGATAAGCTTAAAAATAGAAAAATTTCACGCAAGAGTGAAGAAAAGAGAGTGGAAATTCTCATCAGCAGTTTTATTGAAGCGTCGTTTACCTCGTTAGAGAGGATTTCAAACTTTCTTTACCGTACGTTCCGACGTTTCTTGCTTATTTTCAAAAAGTTTCTTAATCAGCAGGCGGTGGTGCATTATCAAGTCTCGGGGAAAACGAGTCTCTAGCTTTCCGAACAGGAAAAGAATTGCAACCTTTGCAACCTTCTAAATTTAACTTTTGGTAACATTTTCATCTAAAACTTTTTGAATTTACTTTCTAATTATTCCAAAATTTCTTTCTAAAAAATTTATTCTGGCTTACTTGCGAGTATGGAGTAATTTGTTTTGGACTGTTTGCTAGTATCCAGTTCGTAAGTATCTCAACGAATTACCAAACTCGACTTTTTTAAAAACCAAGGGTTTTACAAAAAAATTTTATTTTACGTTTTCTACCTACTTCTTCGCGTTGAAACATTACTTTCCCAAAGCGAAAACGTCGGGACACCCAATATTATGAAGAAACTGAGGACTTTCCACGCAGGAACAATGATACTTTTCGCAGTAATTAACACGGGAATGACAAAAAACGAGAATTACGCGACGTTATGTTTGCCATTTCTGTATCACACTTCGTTCTCCGTGTTTCTGTCTTTTTGGCCACCATATTACTGTCGAAATAAAAACTTTAATAGTAGGTGTACTTTCAAGGAGGAGTCTTTTCATCTTGTCGATTAAATGAAAGAAAATGTCCTGCAGGGCTGATTTGCATATATTTGAGATTATTTTTTATAAAAATTAAATGTTTCGTAGAAATTCTGTGAATTTACGTGATAAATAATCAATCTTTTCATCTTTCTGTTTCAGGTGAGTCAAAATCGATGTTTCTTTGTCTTTGGATAATTGGAAACTAGTAAGTCAAGTGATATCTATTTCTTTGGAAAGTAATTTAACGATAACAATAATATGAAATAAGGTAGATTTCGATGCTAAATGATTAACCAACTGTCGGTTAGTAAGGAAATTACTGCGTTCATTTATCGAATGCAGAACAGTTGGAACATTGTGATTGCTTACCATGCGTAGATAAGTTAGAACACCGTAGTTTAAAGCACAGACGAGATATACCTCTCTGTGACTGAATAATTTTTGTGTGAGAAAGGGTTAACAACTGACAATACCAAGAGGTTTTCTACGTTACCAACAGCGAGTAACCAAAGTGTGGTACATTATCGTTGTTTGATAACGTAGTAATCGTTTAAAGTTCCATTGGAATTCCGATATCGACTGTTCTCGTTATTACGCGTTAGATTTTCGTCCTTACATCGCAGAGGGATAAACCCCGATATTGAAGTGATGACCTGATTCTGGTGAAAGCTCGGGAGGAGCTTCACATGACGTGAAAGGATCTTTGCTGACGTAATCCCACCCCACATGAGTTGCATGTTGACCAATCGGCTTGAAGAACTACCATTGTTCGTCTATACACCGATGTTTTAATATAACCTAACCCCTTGCTATGCCGTGCACATCTGGTACCTATACTACTTCGGGTACCTTTTCATTATTTCGCAATCCTATATCACGAGCATTGTAGTCTATGATTAAAAACACAATGCACTAGCGTTACGATCAGAATAACAATTCTGACAGTAGAATTACACTGTGAGTGTATAAGAAGGATTGGTCAATAACGTCAGAATTCAGATATTGTATAAAAATATAATTTTGTCAAAGTTTACAAAAGTACAAAGAGCTTGACTCGTCACGAATTTTAAAAAAGAATTTATATGGATTCCGACAAAATGCCTTAATTCTGTAATCCATCGATTCAGCTTTTGATGATGATCGTACCTCCTCCTAAAGAACCAGCTGCTCCCAATGCACCTCCTCGAGAACCAGCTGCTCCTAGTATACCTCCTCCTAGGGAACCAGCTGCTCCTAGTACACCTCCTCCTAGGGAACCAGCTGTTCCTAAACCGCCTGCTCCAAGTACACCGGACGATGTGTATCCGTAGCCAGGTCCGTAGCCAGCTCCAAGATTAGCACCCAATCCAGAACCAAGTCCAGCACCAAGCGTAGAACTCAATCTAGATGCCAAACTGGCTCCAGGCGAGATACTAATCGAGCCAAGACCAGCACCCAGGCCAGAGCCTAGACCAGATCCAGCGTTGAGCGCATTCAGTCCAAGACTGGAACCGTAGCTAGTGGCCGTCAGACCAGACCCTAGACCTGACAGACCAGAACCCAATCCTCCACTTAGGGCACCACTGAGACCACCCGTGAGTCCTGAACTCAAACCAGAATTAAGACCACTAGCGGCTGTGGAACCTCCAAGAGATCCTGCGCCTAGGAGATATTCGGGTTGAGGTGCAGGGATGGGAATTGGCTGTGGGATAGGAAGTGAGAGTGGCAATCTAGCCCTTTGAGTGGCAATCTGCGCCGATGAAAGTTGACTTGATTGAAGCTGGGCTGATTGAAGTTGAGCTGACTGAAGTTGGGTCGATTGAATCTGACTTGGCTGAGGCACGCGAAATGGAAGTTCCCTAATGAGAGGCGCAGATTGTTTCACGTAGTAGGAAGTTTGCAGAGGCCTGGACACTGGATAGGGATGAGGAATCACGACTGGTACTTGTTGAGCACCAATCGCAGCTCCGCTTAATCCTCCAGAAATTCCTCCAGCCAAGCTTCCTGAGAGAGCTCCACTCAGTCCACTACTGAGAGAACCTTGCAGGCCTGAAAGTATAGGTTGAAGGCCTGCTGCTGGTAATCCTCCACCGAGTCCCACCAATTGTCCACTGGAGCCGGAACTCAGGTCCAAACCTCCTGACGATCCTCCAAGTCCCCCTGAGCCAAGAAGCACGCCTCTCTTCACCTTTTCACGTTTTCCTGGCTCCACTTCACCGGCAATGGCGGCAGCCACCAAAAGACAGAGCTGCGCGAATCGATTTCGAGGTTTGAATTATTGATTAAGAGTGCTTCTCTGTGAATTATGTCCTGGGTTTGCTTCGAGAACGGAAAAGAAGTAGATTCCGGTCTTTTGGTCCGCGTAGGTTTTTGAAACTCAAGGAGCTAATAATTTATAATTCAGGAGTGTGGTGAAATTTCAACGAAGAGTATCGATTAACACTTGCGTTCGCTCTCGGTTTGAACGCAAAATGAATTGAAAATTATTTGGGATAATATTTCAAAGAACTTTGGTATCTGTATCAATTTTCACAATTTTGCAATGTAGAATTCAAACTTTGTAAATTTTATATTAAATTAAACTTTGCTTTCTTCAATTTTTTCCACGATTTTCCAAAATTAGTGCTTTCGAGGATTTCGTGTTAAATTTCCCATGATTATAATTCCACCAATAAAATTTCCAACGAAATAAAATTTCATATACACAGCTGAACTTGGTTTGATTTAAAAATCCACTCTTTAAACTCAATATTTGCAAGAGAAAATCCCTCGCAATTCTGATAAAAAAATTCACGCAGAAATGTCTGTATCTACTTACTAGGAAAGTCTTCATTGTTGCTTGTCTCGCGAGTGCAGCTTCGAGTGTGCAATCATTCGGTCCAGCTGCTGATTTTATACAATCTAGGAACAATCACTTTCACTGAAATCGGCGATCGTACACGCCCTGTTCGCGAGTGCTCTCCGTCCGATTTTTTCTCGCCAACGTTTCATCCGATCCCTCTGATCCGCGAGACGACCGCAATCGTAGAAAACGGGGCGTTACACACACACACACACACAAACCTACACGCCTGGGTACGACAGTTGTTCGTTTGCTTCTGATCTACGCCTCGTACCAGTTTCTGGATCGTATCGTGTGTCGTGCACGCGTAATGCTCGCATTTTTGTTACAAGCGTCGTCTCTCATGCGCGTCTCTTGCAATCAGGAAATGAATTCGTGGATATACATATACATATATTTTTTCTTGAATCAGGTCAGAACTAGTAGAGTTGCAACTAGTAGAGTTGGTAGTCCTAGGATCAGATGGGTGTGAATGTTTGAATGTTTTGGTAGTGGACGGCTCATTACCTGGTCTTAGAGTTTATAATATTTTTGGAGAATTACAGTACTGATTTTTGTTGATATTTCAAAGTGATTCAGGTGCGATCGAAGAACGTGAATAGTTCAATTATTTTGGTGACGTGTAGTCGAGATAGTATTTTACAAAATAGCTATAAAATGGGATGAGAACATATTTCTTTTAGGGGGCTTTGGAGTTTTGGAATTGTACTTTTTTAAAAAAAGAAATTAAATAATTATTGGAAACTTGGAATTAAAAATTAAAAAACGAGAGAGAGGGGAAACTAACGTTACGACACGATTTTCGTGAAGAAAAAAATGGCAAAAATTTCCCAAGCGCTATTTCCACGTCTCTTTATCTCTGAAATCAATACCACATTCATTACGCGAACTGTAAGTGCCGATATACACGTAAAAAAATGCATTTAATCTACGTGATTAGATACAACAGACGGTGCTCGAATGGTTGCGCTCGATCACTACGAGCGACGAAATGTCTTGTTCTGGTAAAAGGCGTGGTAAGTGTCTGTGTGCATAAGGATTGATAATAAGCGCGGCTTTATGAAAGGTGGAAATCGGACAATCGAGATACAACGCTTTGTACGAGGGACGCGGAAATGATGAATGCAAAAGTCGAATCTGGCACAAAATGACGAATCATGGTTTCGAATTCGCGAGGTAACAAACGATCGATTCTTCCTTGATTGCTCCACGCTAATCGATTTTATCGTATCTGAGACTGATTCGATCTTTGAGAAGACTAAACCACGGAAGTTTCCAATTGCAGAAAAATAATTTTACTATTGTTACGTTGATATTATATTTTAGAACAAAAATTATTTCGCTAAAATTAAAAATTAACTCCTAAAAATCGAAACAAGTTTTCTGTAACTCCTAAAATTCCTAAACTTAAAATTCAGATTCCTACTTTCGGTTTCTACATTTGAAATTGCAATTTTAGAAGTTCTCAAAGTCAGGGTTAAAATTGAAATTAATATTTCTAAAATTGGATTGTCCAATATCGACCGTATCAAGGATGACAGTCGAGTTTTTAATAATCTGATAATTAAAACTAAAACGAGCTGAAGGAACTTCCTGCTTTTCACTGGAGAAAACGAAGAATGCGAGACGACGAAACGGAAGCTCGATTTTTCACGGCGTTCGAAGATAAGTTCGGGTCTCCTTTGGGATCCGAATCGCGGCTATTCTTCATCCCCTGGAAACAGTCTCGCCGCGCTGTATAAAATTTTACGAACGTGAAGGCTCACTTTATATTCATCGCGTCGAACTACGTCTTGTTCAAATTGCTGCAGTTTTCGACATTATCCAAATCCGAGAAGAAAATTTATATTTTACAGATGTACATGAAGCTGGGAATCGCCAACGACAATTCTTTGAGTCTGTGTGGGATTTTATTTTACGCTTTTGTTACGCGACACCGAGTTGGACGTGTGACAAAAGGAGAATCTTTGGAACGAAGATTAGTTTTAACTCGTCAAATTAGAGAGAATTAGCAAAGATTTAGTCAGATTGTCTTCGACGCGTGATTTTTGTTTTGTGTACATTAACTTTTGATTTAAAAAGAAATATTCCTAATTGGAAAAAGAAGAAACCAAATTTGACGATGAACATTTAATTTCTAAAGAACACGTCTGGAAATATAATAAAAATCAAATTCTCAATTAAATCTCTTATAGAAACAAAATCAATTTAACAATCAAGATAGAGGATTTTTCTGAATCACTTGTGCCACTCAGACGCGAATTTCAATTGGTTGATACGCAATCCGACTTGAGCAACTGAATCGCGTCTGGTATTGCACAGTGTATAATGACTTCCTGTTGACACTGTGAACTCTTCGCGTGGCGTGAAACTCGAAACTGTGCTCTGTCGGCTGCCGAACAGACGGATCGATGTTGCCCCGCTGGAAAAGAGTCATTTCGCAAGATCGATATCGACGGAATCTCGATTATTCCGAGGGAATTAAAATTCCACGACGGAGACTAATTACTCGCCGATGTCTCTATATTTGTAGCGATTTACGTAACTCTTCGTTGCTCGTTCCGCAGCGAGAAAGCGTTTTCGTTAACACTGGGGAGTTAATTTTTTAAAATTACGAAACTCGTTCGTACGTTCATTTATAAACCGTTCTTTGAAGTGTCTGAAGCAAGAGAAGACAGTCGAGGAAGGATGCGAACGCTCGAAGGAAAAAGAAAATCAGTTTTTTTTTTAAATGAAACGCCAGTTGACAAGCGTGTGAAAAAAATTGACAAAAGAAAGAACGCGTCGGAATTCACATTTTATTTTTTTCTAAAAATTTACTGCTTCCATTACTATGTTTTTCCCTCTTGAGTATTTATAAATTTGTAACTAGTACGCCACAATGATTACGAAAATATATCGCGGTAAATTTAAAAATTTATAAATTTTTCTTTCCGAAAGAAAATAACTCTCCAAAAAAAAAAAGAAAAAAGAGAAAGTGTTAAAAAAAAAATTGGAGAATTTATTGAAATTATTGTCTCTATCCCGCTCGAGGGAAATTATTTTAGAAAATAAAAGTCGAGAGCGATCAACTCGATATCGGGATATCGGGCAATTAAAAATTTCATCGTGATTGAGAATCGGAGGTGCTACGCAGGTGCGTAATTCGATTGGACGGTCATTTCACCGGCGAACGCGTTATTAGACCCGGGTTTTGTTTCCCGTCCCGTTAGAATCTTGTTTCGATCGTTGCCGATCAATTTAACGCCGGCCGATAGAGACGTTGAGCCTATTTCCTCGCGCTATCTTCGATAACTCGACTGTGCCAGATTATTTCTCGGATTCCCGCTAATCCGCCCTCGAGTGGCCGCGAGTCGAGACCATAATGAAATCCACAGTGTGAACGCGAGACTTTTCGACACAATCGGCGAAAGTGGCCGATTATTTCCAACTTATTCAGAGAGATTTTGTTCGTCTGCAACGGTTGACATTTTCGTTAATAGAATTTTCTTTTAATTAATTTATACGCAATCTAAAATAAGTGTAACTTCTGAAAAATTTGCTGAGAAAATCAAGCGATCTCCCGTTGTACTTTTCGCGCAAACAACTCTCTTCGCTCTTGTTATCTTCGATTTCGTTTTCGTTTTGTTCCCGATTTATCTTCTCTTTATTGCTGGGCGAGCGAGGTTTTAAGGAAGAGAAGTTTTAATTGGACTTGGCGAAATTTGTTTCACTCGACTCGTGCGTCGACGGTTTTTATTTTTATTTATTAGCGCAACGAGGGATCGCTTCTTTTCTTTTTGGAAGCGATTTAATTGGGAAAGAGTTCGACAATCTCGAAATTGAAATAGGAAAAAAAAGAGAGTGAAAATGAAAGTAACTTGCGAACGACGAAAAATTAAAATTTCCGCGGTTTTTTTTTTTCTAGATAAATATTTCCAAGCCAATGACTCGCGAAACGAGCCAATTACTATCGCATCCCGATGCTTTTTAATAACCAAAAAAAAAAAAAAAAAAAATGATTCCTCTTCTAAATAAATAAAATTAATAAATGAAATTGAGAACAATATATGTGATCCAATATAAAATAAAATAAACGAATAAAATTCAGAGTATTCAATCGCTTTTCGAATTTTCATTGTCACGAAGATATTGTCTCTTCGAAATTAAATTCGAATTGAACGATCCTCCCTCTCTTTTTTTTTTTTTTTTTCTTTCTGCGCAGAATAAAATCATTGTGCAATGGTACGTGCGTCAGGCGTGAAATATTTGGTCGTTTTTAACGAGAGTTTAGAGAACGAGGTGTAATATTTCGAGAGACGAGGGAACAGTTGCACGGGCAGAGGTTTTCCCGCGATTATTTTCGAATGTTCAAAGCGTCGTGGGATGACGGGATAATTTACGGTATCGCGATCGTCATTCATATTTACGATAGTCCGTGCATTTCGAACATCTCGTGGACATCTGCCAACTCTAGCTCTACCCAAGATAGCTGATGCGTAATTATGTTTGTTGGAATCGTTCTCTGGTATTTACGCCCGCGGAATATCGTCGACTTCTCGACCGCGTCGTTCGATGATCAATCTCCCTTTCTACGATAAATTTTACGATTCCATTCGGTTCAATTATTTTTTTGGAAATCAATTTTGGAATTTTGGAAATTAGGCGTCATGTAATTGAATTGTGGATTAAATAGCTGTACAATTATAAGTTAATATTAAGACTGCAAGTTGAATAAAGATTTTAATCGGATTAAGTATTAACGTTGGGAATGTTAATATCGTAATGATAAATCTGCAAAGTACAGAATTCCGAGAGCAAATAACATTCGACGGGATTGCGTAATGCATCGAAATGGAAGCTGAAATGTTTGTTTGCAACGCAAAAGGCTTGTGAAACAAGACAGCGTAAGAAGTTTGTTTACAACGTCGAAGATAAAAAAAAGTCGCGCGCAGGTCGTAAAATAAACTCAATAAAATTGAAACGTCAGATTGTAAAGACTTTTTACTTGAACTTTACTTGAAATGGAGCGAAAATCAAAGTTCGTTAGGTTTCGAAATAACTTGAAAATATTATTCGCACTGTTTAACCAAACGAAGACTAAACGTTAATCAAATCAGGAGGAAATTATTTTGTTTTATTATTTGGAAAAGCGACAGAAACGTTCGAGTGAGAAATAAAAATTATGACAGGTGTCGGAACAGTGACCATAATACCTAATAATAATACCTCGAATTTTGTACTATCCCGTGGAAATTTTACTCGCTCGTACACGTGAAATGATACGCGAACGAATTCACACAATGACCTGATAGATCTCGCGGAATGCGGCCCATCATCGATCAATCAAATTTAAAAACCGCGAAATTGACAGGTGTTTCAGTCGCCGCAAGAGTTCTTCATTTGCTCGGGAAACGCGTGATCCGTGTTACGAAGTAAAATTTGCTCAAATTTGACAAATCTTCGAGAATCGTATTCTTCCACTAAAGTTCAGCGTTTAGATAAAGCACAGAGTCTACGTAGAACCAAAGACACGACAAATCAAAAATATGACAAATAAATCGTGGGCTAGCGCGACGAAATGAAACGAAATCAAATGTGGCGGCGAGTCGAGTGAAATTGAATGGAAACGAGGCGATGTCTCGATAAAACAATCGTTCGATTCGATTCGGCTGGTCCCCGGGGCAGACACGCGAATGTCGGCCGCCTTGCTCGAAATCGCGCTGGATCACGTGCGTACGCGGACGAATATCGCGATCTCCACCGCGATCTCTTTGAATTATGGTAGCAGAGGGCCGCGAGGACACGTGTCCCTCTGACCGACGCGACTAGACCCGTTGTAAGAAGAGGCAGAGCGAGAGTGACGGAGATGCGGCGGTATCGATAGCCTAACCTATCTCGATCGTGATGTCAGTCGAGGCCAGAGTCAGCTGCACGACCACTTGCGCTTCGGAGACCGATGGTTCGTTATCGTTAACTCCCCGGAGGTATTTGTAGCTCCTCGGCTACATCTCCTTTCCCTTTTCATCCTTTCTTTCTTTTTTGCAATAATTTGCAATTCTCTTGGGGCAAAGGCGGAAGATCAATGGCGGGGATATAACGATTGATAATTTATAGAATGACGATCACTCGAAAACGTGAGATATTTGTATATCATAATCATTTCGTGTTTGCATTTGCATTTGCATTCTCGCCGCAATTTTTCTTCTCTGAATCTTCGCCTTATTGTCGACACTCGAGAAGGCGAAATTGAAAAAAATCGGCAAGAACGAAACTGTAGTAACTTTCCCCTGGGAAATACGTATCCGTTGACGATCGAGGAATATCTGAGATATACATCTCCGAGGCAGGGAAGTCAAAGATGATTAATTTCGGTGGCTAGAGTTTCTCGCGAGGGGAAGAAGCTCGACGAGCGGCATATTACGGTTTCGCTGGCGTATTAATCATAGCCGAGGCATCGTTTAGGAATGATCTATGTTAGCGGCTGCTAACACGTTTATAGAGGAGTCGTTTGGTACGCCGCGACGAGCATCTGAATGGGCCTTGTCTCGGTGCGCGATAACCGATAACGATCGCAGACCGACTTCCGTTTGTTCGTTCGCGCGAAACAGTATTTTCTAAAATGATATTCATCTCTAAATTAATGAGGAGTATCATTTGTCTCTAGTACGTATTAATCCATCAAAGTTGCATTCCTTGGAATATTACAGACAAATTACATTCTGCGGAAAGTAAAGCCATCTGAATTATTCGATCGGTCCGATTCTTTGCAACAATTGAAAAAAGAAACAAATATCCCGACGTAATCTGCAATTGTGAAAACGCCTACAGACGGAGATTACGAGACGTCGAGCGAGGGCGCGATCCGTGACATGCAAGGGAAACAAATAACAAAGGAGATACTGCCGAGGAACCCGAGGAGACTGGGCTCGGACATCGACGCGGAGAAGTCGGAACCCAAGGGAGAAAAGTCATCGAAGGTGTTGTCCCGCGACGAGGAAGCAGTCTTTTCATCCAACGTTCTGTCCAAGTCCGAGCCACTGTTGAAGAGCATCAGCTCGTTGGAAGAGGAGGACGACGGAGAGAACGTGGCTCTGACGTCAGAGTCTTCCATAGCGCGTCGAAAAAAGATGAAGATGATAGTGGCTCGGATTGGCCCGCTGTTATCCTCGGGCTCTAACCTGTCCAGCTCCACAAACACCTCCGAGATGGACGTGATTGATGGAAATTACGAGGCCAAGAAGCTGGAGTCGAAAACCGCGTTACCTGTGCTCCAGGTGATTACTCGAGGATCGCATTTTCCTACGTCACGTCGCGATTGCTCGGTATCTTTATTATTCATTAGAACGATTCTCGGAGAAACAATTTTTCATCGCAACGTGACTCTTTTTCTAGACACTTATTTTTCACGGGATTTTTTCAATGTCCTACATCGCAAATATTAGTCTCACAAAAGACATCATTGGCTTTGTTTTTCCTCTCTTTTTTTTCCAACTATACTTCCCTTTGACCTAATCCTAACTTCACTTTCCCCATTTCAACTTTTCTTTAAGGGGAAAAATAAATATAGCTAAAAAGAAAATCGAATCAGGAAGGGTATTTTCAGGAGACAAAGAAATAGCAAAAAATAAAGGGGTGACTATGTCAAAGGGCCGTTTATATTTATATTAGGTGAGGTGAAAATGAACTGAAAATGAAACAGCGAAAAACAGAAACTTTATTTCGTTTCAAATATACGTGAATTTCACTAATAGTTTTGACAATAGTTATTCCAGGGAGTAAATCGAAAAATTTTTTCACATGAAACCTCGTTTCTAGAAGAATCAACTCAGACTTCGTTTCCAGAGAAAAAGAGCAAAACGTCACTATCAACTTAATTTCCAACTCGTTTCGCACCACACTGCATCTGTACTACATTAGACAATCTAATTTCTATAATAAATCTTGGCTCAGCCGTAGATGTAGAAACCCATCAGGAATGAGGTCACCTGACACGAAAAAGTGGCCAACGAGAAATAGTCTTAATCGACCAATCCATTTAACTTCCACCCCATTAATTCGACCTTCTGCTAGAAACCCAGTCTACATCTATCTCCCGTCTACTCCGATCCCAAATAATTCTGTCCTCCTCAGAGTATCAGCAACGACGGACCAAGCTGCGCCAAGGAAGTGACGCTCTTCGACCTGCCAGAAGACGCGTCGTCCAAAGAATTCGACCAAGAAGGAAAGAGCATAAAGTGCTCGAACAGAACAAGATGCTGCTCCACGAGGGAGAAAATTCTAGAAAACACGCGAGACAACGACGAGTTGATAGGAATCGCCGAGAATCCTCATCCGTCCATCAAGTCCTTCTACTTTCCCCCAATACCGGAGAGGGAGCTCTCCTGTCTGCATCGTTCGAGGCAGCAGCCGCGGATCACGAAAGACACGGACGCAATCCAGAAGATAGACGGCGAGCTAAGGCCCCTTCAACACCAGCTGAACGAAATTAGGGGGAAATTTCGGGCGCTGAATCTCAATGTGCCTACTCTGGCGCTCGATCAGGGTCGTTACTCCCAGCATGCACCGCTCGCTGACGTGTCTGGGTACTATCTGCACAGAACGAAGACTTTCGGTCGAGACTTCACGGACGACATGAACGAGGTGGCTCGTCTGGTGAACCAATGTCAGGTTCAAAGCAACAAGAACTACTTCGAGACTGGATCTTTCTATCCCGCTCAGAATCCTGTCGTCAGAAACGAGAACAACGCTTCTCTAGGACACTCGGCGAAACACGTTGACAGGAGCATGTCGACCGTGGTCAGCGATTGGCAGTTTGCAGACGCTAACGCCCACGTGTCCGTAAAGAGTTCTTACGCTAACTTTGGGGACCCAGATCTGTCCGGGTCCCTGATCGCATCTGTCAGCAGTTCTTGCTACAGACCCTACAGAGACAGAGGTTTCCATCGTCACAGTGCACACGCTTCCAGGTACTACAACGAGCTGGAATTTGACAGACCCAGGAGTAGTTTTGCGGAGAAGAGCGAAACTAGTGGGCCAATTGATCACAGGAGCCAGAATGTAGTCAAGATCAGAGGATTGGATAAAATGTCGCAGGCAGGGACATCAGGAGTTGGCTCTGGATCTGGAAAGTTGACTAGAACTTTAAATACCTCGACTGTCACTTCTAGACCCGAGTTACGCGCCACGAGCGTCAATACTTCTGCAGAGAAACACTACGCAGTCATTGACGAGAGTTTGTGGAAGGAGAGACCAAAGTTCTCGCGTCCAAGTTCCAAGGTGGACTCTGTCAACAGCTTCGCGAGACCCCAAAATCGGAGTATCTCAGCTTCTCTGATAGTCGTTGGGTCTGACGGAAGCAGCAGGACTCACTACGTGAATTACAATCGCACGAATAGCCGGTCGTCACTGATCAAACAATGCTCGGGTTCAGACCCGAAGAAGACGATCGAGCAAAAACCGAGAGAATTGACAAAGAACAGCGAGACCAGTGCACAAAGCACAGAAGTGACAAAGACAGACGAGAGAGTGGTGATCGTGCCAATCATGTTCACGAATGGCATCCCAGAGCCTCCAAAGGTTCCTTTCTTTCACTTCAGCAGATCCAGGTGTCGTTTGCCGAAGATGAATCACCATTTAGTGAAGCTGGACAATCGATCGTCCTCCGTCACTCAGAACAGCGGGTACTCGGGCAACAGCGTGGAGTCGTCGTATCTGAGCCAGAAGCTGACAAATAGGAACAGTGGGATGTCGATGTCCTGCGCCAGTCGGACTGGCTCGTACTCGCGTTGGAGGAACGCCTCTCGCTTGTCAAACACTACGAAAACCACGTCCGATCGCCATCGTAGCAGAGGCAGACACAGCTGTTCGAGCAAAGGGCAGTCTGAGCCAGCGAGGAGAGCGAGGAAAAAGGTGATTCAGGGGATGATGAGCTCGCCAGAGGAGTTCCTTTGCGACACCTGAGTGTCTCGCGCGATTCGACTGACTGGAACACGGTGTTTGCGTCGCCTTTGTGGTCGTTCTCTGAGTGATTAGCTTCGTAATGGGATCAAAGCGTCCTCCAGGATGCGGAAGTTGTTTCTTGGAATTTTCGAATTCACGCTCGAACCTTTCCCTTTCCTGGGGAAAGGTGCGTCGTTGCGCCGCCTTCGTGCAGATGCTCTTGGATTTTTGTCGACACTCGGATCAACCTGAATCGCGAGAGGCGCAACTCTGGGATCGTGTTTCGTGCAGTGACGTAACTTTGACGTGTCGTCTTCGCGTCGTTCGTTGTAGACACAAGCCTGTGTGGCATCTCTTGTACGCGGTTTTCAATCGAGCAAATATAAATATTTGCGTACGAAACGCGTGACTTTGTTCGCACTATCTTCGCGCTTATTCATTGTTCCGAAAAATTATAAAATGAAATGTTCGGAATGAATTGATCCGAAAACTGCCGAATGCTCGAATGTGCATTTAATTATTCGCGGGTTTCAATAAAGATAATTGTATCTCGTGCTTTAATTAAATAATACATTATGCGTATATGCTGAAATTAATTATGCAAAGATATACGGAGCACGCGTAACATGCAAAAATATTCACGTCCGAAATAAAATGATCATCATGAATCTCTCTTATCTTCTTCTTGATTAGCTTAAAAAAACGAGATGCAAATTTACATAAATGATTGCTTGTTTAATGATTGTTATGGAATATGGAACACTTTCAGCGTTAAATAATCATTCTCGAGTAACGTAAAGAAAAAAAGTTGTCTTTTACGATTCACGCTAAAATGTGTCTCGTTGCACGAACGGTGTCACTGACGCAGGCAATCCTCGAGCAGTGATAAGTGGCGGCGGACAGTCAAAGGCCTGATAGCAATTACACTGAATCCATCTTGGCAAACCGGTTTTCCGTCGAAGGAGATCTGTTTGACATGTCGTTTCGCGGATCGTTACTAACTCGTGCAAGTGAAACCCTGACCGATTGCGAATCGAGGCTGATCACACCGATTGGCCAACTGTTGCACAGTTTTGCGGTATATCGCTGGCTTTTACTTAATTGTACCGACTTAAGACCGGGCTGATTCATCGAATTTACATTCTCCTTTTAATTCGATATTCCAGTTTTTCTTCTCCTCGCGTGACACGCGCGAGTATGCTTGGAATCTTTTTATTGGTATTTAGCGAGGTTAAAGAGGCTCGGCGGCTTAGAAATTGAATACACTTGAAACGGAGGCCTCAAAGAGTCAGCAGTTGAAGAGAGTCCAGATTTAAATATTCAGAGTTTGAGGATTTGCCTAAAATCCCGGGTCTATGAATTTAATACTAAATAATTCAAAAGTGCGGCTTCTTAATAAACTGCTGTTTAAGCAAACTGAATAATGTCGGGTTCTATTTGAGGCAGTTTCGCGGCTGATCTTAATGGAAGGCTCCTGTTATCCTTATTACGAACTATAATTCAGGAGAGAGACAGAGAAGCAGCGGATGGGAAACGAGATTATAATTAATGAAAATTCGATGAAGCGAGGGACTTTTGCGAACTGGCCGATAAATCATCAACGTTGAGATACTTTCGATATATTTCGGGAGCGATTGCTCGACCTCGCTCGACGCGATCGATGCATTTTGTTGCGCCGGAGCTGAAAACGGAATAAGGACAGTTTGTTCGACGTCTGCGTGAACGAGTTACTTTGTCCCCAGGTGTGATTGCTCTCTGAATAATTACTCTGATTCTCACCTTTGCTCCTTTTTCTTTTCACAAAATTTATTACGAAATTAAAATTCTACATGGATGGATGTAGTGTCTTGAGAAAAAATTTCTCCGCTTCATAATTACAGTTGGTTGTAATAAAAGAAAGTTCTCGATTGCTTCGAGGAATCAAACTGAACCACCACTTTCTGAACCCAAACCTCTAAACACACCACGCTCCGTTCATTCTATTATCGTCGTTAGCTACAAAAGCGATTGCAATTAACTTCATTTTCTCTCGTCCCTGTCTCAAAGTTGCCCCGAACATGTACGCGTAGTTGCAACAATTAGCGAAAATAACGAAGCGACAGTCTCGCCTAAAATTGTTTAATCATCCTGACCCAATTCGTCGACGCTGCCCCGGCGTGGTTCACGTGGCCACGTGGTTTATGGCCGCCGCGCCAGTCGATACTCCTGCAAGAATACGCGCGATAAACGCGCACGCTGGCCGCGTTCCAAATAATTTGTCTTGTCACCAGCACCTCATCCGGTATTTACATGCAATGTCAAAGCGTCGTTGTCCGGTTGTTCACACGCGGCACGCGCAAATGGCCTTCGATCGCCAGCGGACCTAACTTTCGCGACGTGCAGGTTGCTAACAATGACGCGCGTGCCACCGCTTTTCGACCACGCGTCGACAATACAACCTCGCCCCAACGGCTTGTTTTCGCTCCAACACCAGACACCTTTGTCTGCCTTTTATTCTCTCTCTTTCTCTCTTTCTTTTTTTTCATAGGAGACGAAATACCGGTCATTCATCGCGCGTTCTCATCCAGTAATTGAGTATTTGTTGGGGTCCATTGTTCGGGATAACAAGACGCGGGGTGGGCTCGTGGAGGATCGTGGCAGTTTAAGTTGGATTATTAAAATTTGGGTTGTTTAATGTTATTCTGTGTTTCACTATCGTTTGGTTATGGACGAGTATAAAATCTTTGGACAAAATGTGTGAAACTATTTTCTCTTACCAGCTATACGATGCAATTGATTTCTAGCTATACTGAAAGATGCATAATTGTATGAGAGAAAAAAAAGATCTTGGAAAGAAATATTTAAATATTTGTTTCGCATTCGAAAAGATACACAGGTGGTCTCGTTTAAATGAATCACTCTAAATATCAAATGTAGAGATATTAATTTCCTTCTGAAAAGAATTCCACGATAAATATTGAAAATAAACTGATAATTTATTCAAGAAATAATTAGGATTTAGGACGGTAAGATGCACAGCGAGTGGAATTTTCTTTCACAAGTGAAATTCCCTATTTGAAAATACGAGGCTGCCAACCCGAGCTGTTCCAAGCAGGATAATTCAATTTTCTCTGCGGCTGATAAGAAAAATAAATGAAACGGAGGATTTCGTTTAAGAAATAAATTGTTGTACTAAAAAAAAAAAAAAAAGAAAACGGACTTTTCTAGCTTGTCTAACCCGTTCGCGTAGGAGAGTGTTGACTTTCGTCGGAAACAAACGGAGAAAACACCATTTCACACGATTCCAATCAACCTGATCCGTTCTTCGGGATTTGAGAACAGTACAGAGATGGGAGACAAGATAAAAAAGATCCACGATAATTAACCAAGGAGCATAAAACGAAAGTATTGCAGTCTGATCTAAGGAAAAATCTGAGAAAACGATCCAAAGTCTAAAAATGGAAGAGAGGAATATACGATTCCGACAAGACACGAAATTTGCAGTAATTAATCAAAAATACAAACTTCTAACTGGAGAAAAGTCTCAGTTGAGAGAACAATCGTCCCACTTTTCTTCCCAATTTCACTGCTTGCGAGCAAACTCCATAATACACGCCCACGCTTGTCTCACTCGTTAACAATCGCCCCCTTACATAACCAATACTCGCTGGATGCTCGGTTCTTCTCTAATCTCCTAATAGACCGAGTTTACGGTTACGCAACGACCGGGAAACGAGGAGAAACAGAGAAGTTCCAGTGAGAGAAATTTCTTTGACGGCGGAGCAGCATCGATTGCGGTTTTCATCGTGGTAGAATGTTATTTACCCTGGCGATTGCCGTCGCTTTATGCCCGGCTATCGGGCCGCGTTATAACACGTTGACATACACGCGCATACACGCGCAGGACCGCAAATACTTTGATCAGGAACGAAGGAACAAAGAGGGGAAATCGCACAGTGGCTCGGACTCTTGATGGAGAGCTGGAATCCTGGCGATTCGTGAAAGAGCAGGGGGACAAATTACCAGACCGTTTTGTCGATGACACGATGGCTTCCTGTCTTCCGTGGCTCGTGGTCTTGCGGATTTTCGTGTTTTTTTTTTTCTTTTCCTTTGTTGGACGAGAACTCGTTAACCGTAAAATCGGATATGAGTAATTCGCAATTTTTAAATATGTGAACAAAAGATTCTAGTTCCTTCATTGGTACTTTAGTACTCTAGTATTTTAAATATTTTAATTGTCCAGTATTGTGGATAGTACTCTTGCATTTTAAATTATATTTCAATAGTCTCATAGTTTAATGTCAAAGCGAAGATGAGCAATTTCAACGAGGATAGAATTTTCCCAAGGGAACTTTTCAATTTCAAAGATCGCCGTCTGAAGAATCGGAGCAATTTTTGCGAAAATGTGGGAGAAATTATTGCGGGGAATTATCGAGTTTCATTAGGGTTTCTAATTAATCTGTGCGCCACCAGCTTGCAATAATGGAGCATCGATTTTTAACAGGTCCCTCCCCCCGTTCATGGGAAGGTTGGCAAATTTGTGGAAATTAATTAATTTGCTGTTCGACTCCCACGAGAATTAATTATGGTTTTTTTCGCAGGCAAAGAGAGATTGAATTTGGTTCAAAGCGGATTAGATTTATTCTTCGAGGTTAAATTGAATCCATTTCTGATTGAAAACGACGAGGTGATATCAGTTGAATGGCATTAACGTAATAGACGAACTAACACTACTCGTTCGTAACGTAAAACATTGTAGATTTGTTGTTCATTTTTAAAATGAACGAGAGTTTCTTTGAGTGACACAATAGTCAGAACTTTAAAATAAAATAAAATAAAATTTGTCTCAATGAAATATTGGTTACACAGAATGAAATTTCTACTTTAATCAATTATTTGAACTACATAAATTTACGTAAAAATCTGTTTCTAATACTCCGAATTAATTTTAATTATGTTTAATTATGTAAAACATAATTTCCAACCAAGTCACTAGGAATCTGTCGCGGCTATTATTAAAATTCAAGTGAAAAAGTGCCAACGTGATGTATCGATACGTGCTATTAAAAACGATTAAGCGATATTGAGTCGGAAATGGCGCGCGAAATTTCAATTCCGTTACGTACGGAATATTACTCCATTAGTTTCACGCAAACTGAGAGGAAAACGTTAAAACACAATCGCTTGAACGCTGGATTAGTAAGCATCGGACCTCGTCGATCTTCCAACGAAGAAGATTAATTCGTTTCGAAATGAAATTCAGCTGCTGTTTGCTTTGAATGTCGGACGCGTGTGATCGTTCCCGACGTTTGAACGATGGTTCCATTCATTCGTTCTTCCCCTCTTTCTCTCGTATAGCCTCTCGCAATTTTGCAGGGAAAGTGTTTGGTTAAATTTCTTAAAATTAACGAGAAAGTTAGTTATCTCTCGACGAATGTTTAAAGACGAGGCGAGAAGCGGTATTTCGTTGAAATTGAATAAAATTTCGCGACACCTCGAAGAAAGCAAACCTCTCGACTTAATTTTCAAATATCCGAAATTGGATCGTATCGTGACGAATTTCGCGAGCATATCTGGAATACAAAAGTTGCTCATTATCCCGCAATCCGTTAGAGTTCGGAAAGGGGGAGGCGGGACCTTTCGCGCGCGATCGTTTCGAGGTCGTTAACGAGACAGCGGAATCACACCGGAGCTGTCCAGCCGGTGGAAATCCGAGGCACGGTCTATCGGATGAATCATTAAAATCCTTTTGTCGAGAGGTTCGCGAACAGGACCTCGTCGAGAACAAAGGACGAACCTCCGTGGTTGTTCGCGATGCAATTTCCTTGCACCTTCTTAACCATTGGCGCGTGTTTGCACCCTCTTTGCAGACAACAGATCCAGCATCGGTGGTTCCTTCTCCAGAGTTTTCCGCTCATTCGAATGTGAATCTTCTGTTTTTTTCTTTTTTAGTAATTATTCTTCTTCTAATTATCGTTGCATCCCTCCGCGTTGCGTTTAACAAGCGTATCCCGTCAATAACGAATCACTTTTACGAAGTAACTTTCGACATCTGAGATTTTATTAATTATAAATATCATGAAATTTAGGAGAAATCTAGGTTAACTTGCAATTTATTTAGCAAAATCTTTCCTGAAACTTCAAATTAGATCATTTAATTTAACACGTTGAATGCCACGGGGGTCACCGGTGACCGGCACTAAACTTGGCGCTGGCGCCATGGGGGCCACCGGTGACCGGCGCGCCCAGATTCATAGAAATATATATAATTTAAGCAAATGTCAATACTTATAAATTTTTATTATTACCATCGTTAATGCAATAGTGTGAAGAAATGAATGTAGTATAAAACATCTAAAAAAAGTTTTATTTACACATGAAATATACATTTATTATCCGCGCATATTACGACGTGTGGTATTAAAGCATTTCAAACAAAGAAATGGTAAACCACCACAGTCTTCACAATATGTCACGACTTTTTTAGTACAGTTTTTTGTAATTTTCCTCCCTTTTCCCGGCATTGCTTTTAATTCATGACGTGGTTTTCTCAGCAAGCTTTTAGATGGAGAAACTTGATGATCATGACAATTTGATAATTTCAGATTGCATTTTTGATCACTTATTTCTAGAAGTAACGCGAAATCGCACTCCAGCGCTACGGGGGTCACCGGTGACCCCCGGCGCAATTTCACGTCAAACATCGCTATCGTCTGTAACTTATCCGTTGCAGATGATACTTCAACATTATATGTATCGTATAATAGAAAATTCATCGTGGCGCCACGGGCAATTCCTGTCAAACTGGCGTGGCACTCAACGTGTTAATCAAGAAATTCTTTTCTTTGTTTTTTTTGGGGAGGGGGGGAGAGGGGTGGAATTTTGAGTTTTATAGAATTCTGGAGAGGAGAGATCTACTTCATTAAGAAACTTGGTTGAGAATGAATTTATTTCGAGACGAAATTCGCAGATTGTAGTTCGTAATTTTGGAAGTCCGAGACATTAGTGGATCGCTAATGAAACGCAGCGGTACGAGTATTTATAGGTTTCTAAAATTATTCGATCAACGAGTGCCAAGTGGAAGGATATTTGCAGAAGTTAATAGAAACGACAAACGTCGTTTGTCATCGGCCACGAAGATACGGTGAAACGCGATGTCACGGTGTCGTGGTGAAATTTTCGCTCCAGGCTAAACATAGTTGAGAGCACGTACCACGTCCCTCCGACATAACAATAACGAACAGATTTTCCATCGGCCTTAGATATTTCTTTGCTTGGACGCGTCTCGAGACACCGAATTTGTTGCGTTCGAATGTCACGTTAAAATAGAATCGGAATGTTCCTTTTCTCTTTGAAATTGAAACAGAAAGCCTGGAAGATTACACTTCGTAATGAGTTGATAATTCAAACACAATTGGAAATTCCAACAATTTGGAAGGTCCGTTCGATCAAAGATTCCAAATATTTTAAGTGCTCGAGCTCTGCTCGAGTTATAGATTCTCGAAACTTGCTAAACGTTCGTTTAATCGTTTGAAGAGTTTGGAAAATTACACGAAACAAGAGTAACAGTATTAAGAAGCGAAAACTGGAGTTTAATCGACGCTTAAGCGAGAAGAAATTTCGAAAGAGGGGGGAAAGTTGGAGTGGAAATTTACGTCCAAACTGTCCCGTTTCTCTCGCGATTCGCGACGACTTCTCTCCAAGTTTATCTCCTGTCGTGTCGTTCTCGTATTGGAAGCGAATTCCCACGTGTGCATTTAGCTCGCGTTTCGAGTTCTGTCAAGTCGATGACGATTTGTAGCATTTTTTTCTGCCCACAGACACAAACGCGGCGACACGTGTCAGAAAGTTCCAGTTTTGAAGCGATGCCAATGCCGCGCGAGTTTTCTTAATAACGGGCGGGTGTTGGCAAAAATTGTCGACCGCGTGTTTTCATCGATTGCGCGGCTTGCAATCTCGAAAATAGCGGGGCCGTTCCCGGAGACGGAACGGCGGGGGCAGGGGGGACTGTTTTCGAACGTTTCGTCGAAATTACGAGAAACATTCTCTCCGCTCTTGAAAAACGGCAGGAATGTTTTATTTAAAAATAAAACGTGCGTACATTTTTCACAGACGATGTAGGTAAACACGAAAAGCACATTTCATTCGCAAGTAAACTACTAAATTATTAATTTCCTTCGCGATCCCATTGTTTTTCATTTTTATTTTTCATAGCTTTCCCCATTCGTTTTCAAAATATAAATTTCTCGCGCGTCGCGTCGCGGAAAGCTGACGTAAAAATTGCGAGTGTTGTTGACATAAATATCGCCGTCAAATAAACGCGAAACGAGCGCAAAACGTCAGAGACAACGCGTACTATTCGATAACAAACGTAACATACATTACAATTATCGCGAAACCAGCGCGCAAGCAATGCACGAAAGCACACGGCACAGTAATTTCGTTTCTTCGTTTCTTCGTTTCGTTGACGCGCCGACACCGAGGCGAGCAAAGCGATGAAAACGGTTCATTGAACGTTCGAACAAAAGTAGCCAATTTAGATATCGAGAAAATTGAGCGGAGCGAGCACTGAAACATTGGGCGAAGTCGTCGCAGCGTAGCTCGCCCGTTCGCGCGGAATATCGTACGATGTTTGCGAATTATACGAATCCGAGTAAATGCGGAGCTCGCGTGACGAGCGTTCATCGGATTAAACGAATTTGCCAAAGTGTCGCTTTTGAAACGAGCAGAATTCAATACAGCGACGCGAGAACGCTGCACACGAGGAGTTAGCGAATCAGAAGAAGTTTTTAATCGAGGAAGAAGCTTCCTTCCCACCTTCGAGCAGAAATTTGAATTGCAAATTCAGCCGCCATTTTTAACTTCATTTTCATTGGAAATTCCATCGAAGGCTTTCCACTTGCCACGTAGAAACTTGCAAATTTTCTTGACGCTTGTCCGCGGCGCGTATGAAAATCCGCGAATCTTCTTACTGTCCACGATTTTGAAGGAAATTTGTCGATCTTGAACAAATGGCTTGTAAATTTATAATACTAGATATATTACAAATAAAAATTTCATAACGAAGAAATTTTCCAAACGCGCAATAATAAACTTTAGAATGGTATTTCACTGTAAAATTTCTCCTCCTATAATTTTATAATTTTATAATTGTACAGTTCCACCTATTAAAAATTGCTGTCGATTAGAAGAGCCATTCGTGAGTCACAGTGAACGAAGGAAAAATGGTAAAAATTGGTGAAAGATAGTGAAAATGGAACGGTAAAGTTTCACATAAATCGCGAGCTGTTGGTATCGATACGTGTCTGCCACGTGGTCATAATGCAATTAACGCGACGCAGACGTATAATCCTATTGAGCCGCAACGTTGAATTAAAAGTCGACTAGTCGGTCAGGTGTCGACCACATCAATTTTCCTTCGACTAGGCCAGCACACAAGGTCCGTGATTGTCGCGCGTGTGTTTAACAGGTGTTGCCCCGTGTGGACACGTGACGTCACGCTGTAATTATACTGTCATGCGATTTGACACACGCGTCCACTCCACGTTTGCAACAAATAACGTAATAAACGTGGCGACCGATGGTGATTTTAATCGTTAATTAATACTGTGAATTAAACGAAACGATTGTTGCGACGAACGAACGTTAATTAGTCGCGTGTCAGAATCATTTTCGCTTTGCAAATGTTACAGGGAAGGGAAATTAAAGATATAAATTAGACAAAAGAGACTTAATCGGGTGACAAATTTTTGAACCTTTTCGAGAATGTGCAGCATTCTTTTTTTTTGTATTCTTGTGAAAGTTAATAATTGACAGATATTCTAGTGTTTAATTTTTTTAATAGTGGGATTCTCAGTTTTTTCAAAAAAAATTGTCTGTTCGCGCGTGTTTGTAGCGTGGCGAGATCTTGGTTAATGTGTGGACTGTATGTGTAATTCGCGCGCGGCGATATTAAGGGGTTGTCCCCTCGGTGACTGTTTAATGTCGCGAGAGACGAACCTTGTTGTTCGGAAATTGTACCGATTCTACACTCGTGACCCGAAGGAAAACACGGACGCTCTCTCGGTGCCCCCCCCCCCCCCCCTTCGGTTACTCCGGAGTCGCGGGCGCACGGTGGGGCACAAAAGGCGCCCCACCATGTGTTTCGCACGTATTCGGGAAAGTCCCATGCCTCGGCCCAACAGTCGAGGGCCTAGTCCACCGAAAAACAAACCTCAGCCAGATGGCGAGAGTTTTATGGCGACACAGGCATACCTCTCACAAACCGGGGGCATGGAAAACTCTCCCGAACATTGTCTTTGTAATCCTGCTTTAATATTTCAACCATATGATCAAAATTCGAAAATTAAACAAAATTTTAGACCAATAACTTTTCCAAACGGCGTTCAAATTTAATTTTTCCATCTCCTCTTCGTTTTCGCCACTACAGAGAGTTTATATAATAGAAGCGAACGAACTCCTCGGAGCAAAGGTGAGTGAACTCTTTAATACGAGTGACGAGTGTTTCAAATGTTGCAGACGGGATCCAAAAGCACCGTTCGCGATTGACGTTCGATTTCACATGAAACACGCGTCTAAATGGAAATTCTCAGAATCCACGCAGAGTACTGTTAACCATATTAAACGTGTTTGTATCGTACATTAGCTTCGATATCGACTTTTACTTCAATTGACCGATCTTTTTTAATTTCATCGAGTTAATTTCATCGCTGTGAGATTTCTTTCGTAAAAATTTCATCCTCAATGAAAAATGATTTTTAAAATTCGCAAGCTTCGTTCTTTGTGTGTCAAATTGTTGTGAAACGTGTCCACTATTGCTTTTGGATTTCTCTGGCCAATACGCGTCTTAAAATAGGATTATGCTAAGAGGATGCTTAAAATATCTTTGATATTCTTATCTCAGATTCTCGTTTAGTTCTACATAAGCTGACACGTGTTCTTGAGTATTTATAATAATTATCGATCCACTTTGTCTCTTGATTTTTTTCGAATCGAAACGAACAGTATCTCGTATTTAACTGTCTGTAAGAAAATTCTTTAGTAAACGGGTAAAAATATTTCGGATTTAAAACTCCATAGGGAAAATCAATTTTTATGTTCTACGAGGAACAACTAAATCTTACTAGAAAGAATAAATAAATAACGAAGAGTAAAAGTTAAATTTTCGTTGCAAACAAAATGAATTATCGAGTTCCAACGTACGTTGAAAGATTGATTAGAACGGAACTTTCGAAATGTTTCTACAAGTGTTGGAACATTGTATTATTACAAGCGAGTGTACATCGCGTGGCAAATGTTCGAGGAGTATTAAGAATTCGATCGACGGCGGAAAATGATAAAACGAGAGTGCAGAGGAGAGAGAATTATGTGACATGGTTGCAAATACGTACCGGCGATGCGTAGCAGCGACATTCTTTGGTGCGTGACGCCGAATTTATCAGCGTGACTCCTGTTCCTCATAACTATCGTCACGGTGCTTGAACGTGCCCACTAATCACCATGATAATGCCTGTTCTGTGATAAATTTCCGTGCCTACGTGCGGCGCACGTTTCATCCAGATATTCGCTCCTCCAGGAATCCGGTCCTCTGTAAACAGAATCGTTTCGCTCTTTACTCTATCTTATTGGCCACGTATCACCGCTTTATATTTCCACTCGCGTTCTTCTACAGTGGAATTTCCAACGTGTGAAGATTATTTTCATTCTCATCAGAATGGGAGAATAGATTCAGAAATATTTGTAAATTGTCTTTTCGGGAAAAAATCTGGATTCTCTGGGCTTTAAAAAATTTATTGCAAGAGCGCGACAATTAGTCTTTTGGATCGCAAGTGCTTATGCTGTTGATCGAGCTTCTTATATATTTAAATTTTCCGACAGAGAAAGAAAAGAATTTTCAACGTGAAATTATTTCTATTTGCTTTGCTAATTGGCCAAGTTATTTTCTAGCAAAAGTTCTGTTTGTTGGACAGAATTAAAATCGCCAATGAACAATTAGAAAATGCCAAACGATTCTAATTAATCTTCGTTACAGTGTACTATTTTTCAAAGAAGTTTGGGACTGAAATTTTCGAAAATAATAATCAATAAACAAATTTTATTATAAATGACCGATCAGCTGTAATTAAGTAAATTGCTCAATTACTTTCGACTTTGGATTTTTCAGAGTTTCGTAAGGTATTTTATAAATTATGGGATATTAAGGAAACCAACGTGTTGAGTGTCTCGTTACGTAAGACAAACTTTCTGACGTTATGCTTACGAGCAAAGAAAGAATTTTTAAATAACGACATAGAGAAATTTGCATATTCTACGTCAAGACGATCTTATCGCAAATTGCCACTAGAATCATTATTTCGAGATAGAAATTTTGCAAAAGTTCGAGACTGGAAGGCAAAGTTTAAAGTGAAACGATGAAAGTGTGCGAAAAATTGTTATACTCCCGTGAATTATCATATAAATTACGTTTTAGAGTGTGATTCGCGTAACAAATGTACCGAGAAGTGAAATAAAGTGAAATATTTATACATCAACTTTAAATCGAATTTCATTTCAAATCTGTCGAACTCGCATGAAATTATAGAAATATAAATTCTGCAATCAGAAGGTTTAAAATAATATTAATACCAACGAGTTCATTCCAGTCTTCAATCAAATCAATCCAATTCGCAGAAATTCCGTTGGAATCTCAAATTTCCTTAAT
Source organism: Melipona bicolor (assembly GCA_030673865.1). Taxonomy (NCBI): domain Eukaryota; kingdom Metazoa; phylum Arthropoda; class Insecta; order Hymenoptera; family Apidae; genus Melipona; species Melipona bicolor. The sequence continues at coordinate 2,383,929 of JAHYIQ010000020.1, forward strand.
TATATTCGAGTTTTCGATATTTCGATGCGAAACATCTGGGAATGCTTCGTGATAAAGCGTGTGCTCGTGTTTACATAACGCGTTTGTTACACTGCTGTCGAGAAATGTAATTCATACCAGGGCTGTCTGCGCCGTTGCAACTAATGGCGTTAATTAAATAATTTTGACGATGAAGCGTAGCTACGTTGGCACGCCTAGATGTTCGTAAATGCAATCTGGTCACTTGTAACAGACGCTTAGAATTAATTAAGCTCTTGGTCATACGTAGTTTGATGGACCTTTAAATCGTTCAAATTGCTGGAGGCGATTCCCTCGAATATTTAGTTTCTTAGATCGACAGTGTTCTAAAATTTTCAGCACGAGTGCAGTGTCCTCAAATATAATTACGTCGTTCATTTCTGCAATACAAATATTATAATTAGAGAAGAATTTCCGTAAATATTTGAACAATTTTCGAAAATTTATTTCAAGAAAAGGAGATTAACATTTGAAGATTTTCAAAGAGCAAATTGTCCATTTTATCGAAGCAGGGAAGATTGGAAGAGGAAATTGCGCACGGTTGACACGAGTGCAGAGCCAATAGGGGGAACAAATCGCGGCGGTATCGGAGGAAATCCCTGCTTCCAACTTCGAGGAAAGTATTCGGGCTCTTTTCTTCGGGCGGAGCTGCCGGCAACTTTCGATTCGTAAAAGTTCCCCTGGAGAAAGTTCACCGGATCTACTTATCCTCCGAGCAGATTTTTTCGTTTGCCCGCGAGACGCGCGAATTCCCTCGGAAAATGGGTTTTGCAAAAACTTCGCCCCGCATCTGCAGTTTCTTCTTATCTGTGTTTCTAAAGCAGATGCTAAGAATAGATTTGGTCGCCGGGAAGAAAATCCGATTTGGTCGATCTTTTCTGTATTTTTTAAAAATTTATTCGAAAATGACGATCATTCATTTCACTGATTATTTTCTGAATTTTCTAAATTCCTCAAAATGCTTAATTCGTCGATAAATCGAATAGAGAGAATTTTTTCATTTTTTTGTGCAATCAATCGAACGGATAAATAGAATTCCAAGAAATTTCTTGAAAATGATTGTAATGGTTTTTCTTTCCAAGTCGCGTGTCCAAGAGCGCTCGTTATTAGTTGTGTGTCTAATGATGTACTTTTATCGACGGAATGACCATGTATCGAACGATAAACGCGCAACGTCAATTATTGGATGATGAGAAATGCCAGAAGCGTTAGAATCACGTGTTTCTCATTATACATTGGCTGATGTCCCCGTTAAATGGAGACGAATGTCAAGAAACAAGAAACATTAATGATATACGACATAATCAATGGATACAGGCTGTGCAGCATCTTTTCTACAAATATATCTTGGAGAGGAAATGGTCTCAAATATCGTTGGACGATCATATTTTGTTTAAATTGATAATTTCATATTTAAAATATTTACACTTTTGTACTTAAAGTTTGAAAGGAAATATACACGTGTTTGCATATCTTCAAGAACAAACCCAAGTCACTTTATCTCATTTCCTGTTTTTCGGTATTTCCTGCTGATGCGTGAATTCTTTTCAGTGAAAATCCAACAAGAAACTCACAATTTTTAATGTCGGTTAAGCTTGAGGTTTCCAAGCTTTCCGGTTAGACTTGAAACGAAAATTAAACGAAAATATTTCCCCGAATGAGAAAGTAAATTTAATACTTTTCGTACAGGCAAACATTCTTACGTACAATACCCTCTACCAAAAATATTTGATTTCAGTTTGTTTGAAAATGGAATGAAAAAAATCGTCGAATTTCACGAATCGCATATTTCTATACGACTTTTTTCATTTTATTTTTATTCTATTCTGGTGTGTGTCGAATGCCTGCGTCTTTTCAAAGATTTCAAAGTGATAAATCGTACGTTTAAATTTTCTGAAAATAAATGAAGCGGTATATTGTCAAATCGTTGAATTTTACGCACAGTACTTGCGCACGATACGAAAATACAAGGTTTGTTTTCTTTACTGCGACAGAAACTCCTCTGAAGAGAACCGAGAAATTTGCGATATTTTCACGCTGATAGATGGACCACCAGAAATAACTCGTCGGTTTACGAAAATGAAAATTTTCGGGGGTTATTTTCCTTCCACAGAATCGAGAGTACGAGAACAATTTAATAATTTTAGAAAAATCATACTGCAAATGAGTTTGTCCTGAATAAAATGTTACTTTTTGCAAGTCGAAAGACAGTGATTGTTCTAATTCTGAATCAATTTTCCTTGTGTGAAACTTTATGTTGATTTTGTAGAGAAACATATAAATGTAAAAGTTATTTTGTAAATTTATTTTAGTTATTATTCTTTTGAAATGCTGAGTATTTGAACTGAGTGTTCATATTCACATCAATAAAACAATTATTTTTCTAAATCACAATTCTTAAAAACACCAAATACTATTGTTTCAACAAAATGTTTGACAAAAAAAAAGCTATAAAGAATGAACGTTAATTCTTTCTGCGTTTCTTTTTTCACCTGGAAAAGATGGGTCTCTCTATACTCTTCGAATGTTTCTAAAACAAGGGGATATCTATTTTTTGTTTGTCTCCGTTGATGGATTCGATGAAATGGAAAATATTAGATCGGCCAATGGCATTTTTCTTTATATCTCATTATTTGCTCGTCTCTGTTTTGTCTCATTTATTGCAGAGATAAACGGAAAGACCTTGCATGGAGAAAATAATTTCAAGTTTTCCGAGAAATCTCCGAAAAAAACTAAAGTTTTCGAAAGACATAGGAGTATGCTTATACTCGCGATATTTTTACTTTGTTCAATTTAAAATATCTCATCATTCTGATAATTATCGAAGCAAAGAATTTTTCTTTTTAAAAAGAAATTTCTCAACGGAAATTTATTAAAACAGAGAATGAAAAAGTGATTGATGAACCTCAAGAACGCCAAGATAAATTAACAAATTCTATTTCAGAAGTTTCCGCCAAAGAAAATGAATTGAGCGAAAAGTGAGGAGTTGAAAATCAGAGGAAACGTCGTTTATTAAAGAGAAATTATATTATGCTACCGTTTCCATTAGAGAATCAAATGAATGGAATATAAAATACGAGATACAAATTTATTTGAAAATAATTAACATGAAAATGAAAATGAAAAGATTATTTATGTTTATTTCAGAAACTGAAAAATTCAGACTGTTGGAAAAATATACGACTGTAATATATATTTATAAAAGTATCCAATATTACTTTATGCTGACTTTATTGTTATATTTATTTTCATGCAGAAACATCAGTAATATTTTAACGTTCCGTGAATTTTATATGATAAAATTGCAAATGTTTTCAAATTTTTACAAAGAAATTATTATATGCATATTTTAAAAGGTAAACTGTTTGACTCTTCACGAATTTCTAATTTCAGTATGTAAACACACAAGTAATATTCTTTTCATTTCAAATATACAATTACCGAGTATAGCTTGTATAGCAAATTAACCTCTAATCTTACCCGTTAGTAATTAACCTCTAATCTGCTCACTCCACATACAGCACACAGATCGCACTTAACCAAATCGTTCAAACACTACAAAAAGAAAACAAAGGTATTTGACAATCTGACTATATATTTATCTAATTAATCCATCATCTTACCTCGTCGATCCTTCTGCTCGAATTTTTTATTCGTTAGCACTTAGAAACCATACGAACACTGCAAGTAAACAGAAATGCTCAACTATTCGACTGCATGATTTACTCCATATCACTCCATAACCTTACCTCGTCACTCTCTTTTTCTCTATTCGATTCTTCTTTAGTCGAACAATTAATGTTTAACACCTTCTTGAAAACAACACTGTGAAAGAAAAAAAGGAGCAGCCGAAAGGGTTAAGAGGAAGCGCGCCCGATAAATTGAACGCGTTCGACTCGCGGCGCTCGGGTTCGTACATGTTCGTGCACGGTCGGCCGAGGTCGGGCAGGGACGAGCGAGCTAGGCAGCGCCGCAGCGCGGGTAGTTTTCGTGCCTGGTTCGTCGTGCTGTTCGTCGTTCCGGATCGTGTGTTCGTCGTTTCCGTGTACGGCGGTGGGCGAATTCGCGCGAAAAGCACGCGCCACGGAGGACGTGCTGTGCTTTCATTCATCTGCCGCGCCGCGGCTTTCTCACGACGGAGAGCGACGAAAAATCGGCCCGGCGATGTCCCTCCTTCTCGTGCTCGCTGTTCCTTTCTCTGTTGGCGCTGCACGGCAGCCTCTCAGTCAGTAGTTAGTCAGCCAGTCGTGTTCAGTGCCGGTTGATGCGCGTGTTCTGTGCTCGTGTCACGTTCTGCATTTGAAAATCACTCGTCGCGCGTGCCGAAACTCCAGCCACGATCGAGACGGTTCGAGTTCATGTGCGAGACGATAGAATGCCTTTTGATATCTCTCGTTCGATTTCGACGTCGAACGTCAGAGCCTGTCAGATCGGTCCATTGCTCGTCTAGTCTCCCCCGTGAATCGTGAAATTTCTTTATTTCGAACTTTTCGATTGCAAAATCTTGTGCGTTTTATGAATGCGTGACAGCTTCATTTTTTCATTATTAATGAATTACTTGCCCGGAGAATTTGATTCCGTCAATTCGTTATAAAGCGTTCGACGGCTTTTCGACGATAATCTGTAAAAAGCACGTATAAAATGTAGAGCGTATAAAAGCAAAGACGAAATTCGATTTTTATAGATCGTATCGTAAAAATCCGTATAATTTACAGTCTCAACGTACCATGTAATTTATTCTTTGCAATTCTCTCCGTGGAAGAAACTAGGCCTACGAATAAATGTTTCTTTCCAAACAAGTGGATTAAATTCAATTCGCATATGAACTGGCTGTCTCGATTATGATACACTCGCCAGTATGTACCGCGTCGTTCTCCGCTTGTGTTGCGATTTCTTCGCGGTCTAACCTTCTTTCTCTCTCCCCAGTGGCGATTTAAATCTAGTTTACGTCGCGATCTCCGCTTGTTTTTGCCCGCCGAGTGCGCAAAAGTGTTTGTGTGCTGTGCCCTGTTTATGTTGCCGTGTGCGTTTATGCACGACGCACATCTAATCGGCGATAGAAGAAACCACAGATCACGTGAGTGCAGAAATTAACTTTATCTCACCGTTTTCAGTTTTCAATGAAATGCACGCGAGACACTTGTTTTCCTCGTATTCACTTTGTAACACTCGTTGCTTTTTTTCTTTTTTTCCATTCTTTTTTTTTTTTTTTTTTTTTTTCTAAAGATCGAGGAGAATTTTTATTACATCGAATGTACTACGCGCTATTTTACGCGTAAAAAGAGAAACGAGGGAGTGATAATTCACACGCGGTTGCGTAACTTTCCCACGGTCTGTCATTTGCGGTATCTTTACAATAAATGTCAATTATCATACTCTGCAGGAACGTCGTTGTTACTAGAAAAATAGAGATAAATTCTAGTAACAATGGTATTATTGTGATTATTTTTAAGGAAATATTGGTGTTATGCACACCTCGTACGCACTGGTATACACAGTACACAGATTGATGGGTAAATTATTGCAAATCGCCATGTTCGATAGGTTCTATATACGTACATTCGAGAGTTGCCCCTCCTCTCGGGGAGCCAGCGACTCCGTTGCTTGCAAGGGCTGATGGGAAATTTATTGCAAACCGCGGCATGCGACAAGTGTCTCGCGTCGCGCGCGCGCCTTTTTCTTTAAAATTCGTCGAAAATACACTGCCATTCGTCAGTCTCGGGACAGTTTACGCGTCGATTTGTGACGCGTGTTTTAAACGGTGCGTGTTTGAACGATTTTACGAAAGTGTAGGAATTAGAGGAAATGACTAAGAAGTAAAAGTTGAATCATCTGCAGAGAGGCATCGACCTGGTACGTCACTATTAATAGATTCGTTTTTATTTCATTTAATTTATTGACCGTAGTATCGTGATATTCTTTTGTATGCGATCGAAATATTACTGAATGGTAGTGTATGTACAATATAATATAAGTGAGGTTAGAACGATGGTATCAATGCTGTGTGTCACGTAATCGCAAAGATTCGACAAGAAAATTGTCGCATAATTGTCAGAACTTGAGGGAAAGAAAAAAACAGGAAGTATACTGTGTTATGCAGATTTGCAAACAGTAGCGACGAGATAAACCGTCTTTTGTCCATCACGAATGTAATACTCCGTTTCGCTTCCGTTCTCGTAGCGCGAACAATAGGGTTTGGAACAAAGTGTGAACAATTAGTTAATCAACTTTGTTCAATAGTTGCGATTTTTTTACGATACCCCGTCGAATCAGACGCTGTTGTGGCGAGGAAACGACTGCAACGACGGAATAAGAATAGCAGTCGGTGATGAAAGAAATAATTTATTCTTTTGTGAACATTTCAAGGTAGAAGCGCTCAAGTATTAAAAATTCTAGAATTTTTTGTTTGCTTATATTGTAAACTTCATATCGACACTACGAACTTTGTATTAGGAAAATTTACTACCTCGTATTAAAATTTTGAATTTTAATTAACTAAAAGTCAAACATCCGATCTTGGATGCACAGCTAAACTAAAATTCCCTCGAATCGCGAAAATATTCCAAAGATGAATGAAAATTGCATTCTTGACAATGAAACGAATAATTCCACGATATTTTCTACGTTACGAACGACTGGTATCTCGATTTCAATTGACTCTGTCGTTGGAAGATAAATATTTAACGTGCCAGAAGCACACGAAGCCACGACCAAAAGTTTCACCGTTCTCTCGTCGGTCTCTCTCTTCTTCCAGAAACGCAATATTCGTTTAGCTCTCTCAATATGTACAACAACGTTCGAAACGAAGTGAGAATAATTAGTTATTAACCTCGTTCATTCGATGAAATTGCTTGATACGTACCAGCGACTCTCCCGTTGCTGTGGCAGAAGCTCGGAAAAGATTGTTTGAAGTTGACGAAGGGGGGCGTTCCATTCTCGCGGACCCAAGTTTTTCCGTTAACTTCTTCTCGTTATCCACGTTTCCGGCTCTCCCGCCTGAACATATTCCCCCGGCAATTTTCACTCGCGCGTCAAACTTATATCATTCCATCCTTGCTCGGAATTTCACCGCGCACCTATAAAAATTCAGCAGCCCCCCAATTGCGTTTCACGAGTTTTGCATTCTTAATTGTCACGTCTCGATTAAGCAAAAAGGGAATTTCCGAGGCAAAAGAACATTTACTCGTCGAGATAAAAGTTCATCGATCAATTAGTCTATCTATAATTTGGAAGAACGAATGATTCGATAAATCCGTAAATTGATGCCTTTCAATTAAACGATTCAAAAGTAAAGCGTTCGCGCGTTACGATAAATATAACAATATCCTGCGTTGTAATTCGCAGAGTGTAACTGCAAATGCGTCTGTTGTCAGTCACTGTTTTTGAATAAATTAATCAGCAGACCTGAAATTACTGCTCCATTAATTTCCCACGTTTCTGTTGCTGCTGCTGCTGCTCCGATAAATTGCCGATTAACATTGAAACAACAAGCTGCAGCCTGAAATTACGCGAATTTCGGTATTAATAAAACAATCGCGCCGGGTGGAATCGGCAACGACTGTTGTACAAATTCGCCGAGACATGCCAATTTACACAAACTGCGGCCGTCGTATCGCGAAATTCGTTAAAAGCAACCTGCTCAAACGCGCAAACAGAGTTCCGGTTTATGAAAATGTCGTTGCCGCGAGTTGCTTCAAAATCGGGGGGATTTCCATGCGGGCGGGAAAACACGATCGCCGAGCGAACAAACGAGCAACTATTTCGACACTGCGGAAAATACGCCGCCGTAGAGTTCCCTCGGCGCGTTTACTTTCACGCGGATTTGTTTCGGCTTTCGTCGCGGCAAAGTTCGAGTATGAATCTCGTTATTTTTAGTCGAAAATGGATCTCGTTATTTTTAGTCGGGAATACGCCGGCTTGTTAGGCGACTAGAAATTAACGAAACTCTCGGCTTTCGAGCCTTTTGAATTTCTGTGTGCCGTGCGTTTGTTTCGCTTCGAATTTCCCGAAGCTGCGTATCGAAAATTTTCCTTTCATCGGCTCGTTTTGATAGAACCGTCTAGTTTTGGATGATGGGTAGAAGTTGGAGCTTTCAAAAATGAATATCAGCGACTGGAAATTCATTCTCGCGACAACAGTATAGATTTGCGTGTTTGCTTGCGATGCAACGCGTGTCCGTAACAAAGCTGGAAACGATCTCTCCCGCGATGTGTCGGGGGAAGTCGCGGATTATGTAAGCTCGTTGGACGTCGATGGACCGTCGAATTAGAAAAAAATGCGAGTTCGTGACTCCTGTTAGCGATCGATTCCTTACGCAATCGCGACCGATTCGTTCTCTGTCGTTTTCTTCTCTCTTTCAAGAGAGAAAAGATCGAGCTCCTTCCGTTGGAACTGTTAAAGAAGTTCTTCGAATTGTGGCCACTGGAATCGATGAAAATTCCATAACGGGCCACTTTTTTCCCTAAAGATTTGAGAATATAATTTTTCATTATTTGGTCAAATTTAACAAATTTGTGTTTCTTTCGAAGAAGGCAAAATTTTTCCGGATCCGCAGAAACTTTTCATAAATTTGGTGTGGATTTTATAGTACTTTTGCGCAGTTATTGATACAAAACTTCAGTTAAAATTCTATTCAAGCTAAACTAATACAAACATTATAAATCAAGCATGATTGCCGTGTAATTGACTATAAAAACTAAATTGCGAGATATTACTCCAATCCGCGCGCAAAATTACGATATTTTCTATGAAGAACAACGTAACGTATAATCGGTACGTTTAAGCGAGGATTGCTGGCAACACCTTCGGCGCGAGAAATCACACGCGCGAAGCGCATTATCCTGCCTCTTAAATTACTAAACAATCTTAGTAGAAGCCATAAAAATGGAAAATACACAATTACCATAAATTTGAACGCTACTGCGGAATTATAATAAATCTCTGTTCTCCGTTCTCCTCCCGAACGATCATCCCGACTCGTAGCTTAGCCCGTCCACTAACTTTCAATCGGTTTAACCTCGAAGAAACACGGAATCCCCAACGCGCGTTTGCTGAAAATTGTTCGAACGTATTTTCTTCTCGCCGATCCTCCCGTTGTCTAACGATATTTCTGCTCCGTTTCGAGCGTTCGTACGTCTTCATTGGACGCGCAACAGATGGATGTTGACAACCATTCTAAATTCATTGATTGCGTTAGATACGGAGAAGTCAAGTTGTTGAGTAATTTTCATTCATCGTAAAGCAATATCGATTCATAATATCAGTTAATTGTATTATGTAATAACAACGATTCTTTTGAAATAAATTTTCCCTTTCATCATGATAAGTTTGGATATCTTTTATTTCTAAAATGGAAACTTCAGAGATTAGTTTTATTAAATAAAAGTACTCAATCAGTTAAGTTACTTAATAACTTGTTGATTCAAAATCAACGTGACTCTTTTTGCTAGGGAATTCTTTTTAATTTTGTTCTCAATTAGTGTTTGGAATTAATTGCGCAGTAAGATTTCTGCGATTTCCCAAGATGAAATTCTAAATATTGGTTGGCGATTGAAAAGATTTTTTTTAGCAAATTTTCTACGAATGGATTTAACTTTAAGCGACTAGCGATTAAATTGAATATTTTTCCGTTTTTTCGTTCTAATCATAAAAATTAAAATAGATTAAAAGATTAAAAAGACTTTGATTCGCACGTAACAACTGAGGACTAATGGAGTTAATTTTTAGGATTAATAAGATTTTTTTAATAAAGGATTTTCGTATTTTCTTTTTGCCTTGAAACCCACGGTGTAGCACACGGTCGAATTTATCTCCGCTTGCGCTTTTTCCACGTGATATAAAAAAACACATTTTGCCCTTAGAGTAGACTGCAACAATTGGTAAACGACCCGCGTAAATATAGCAGTCTGTAGTGTACGCATGGTCAGCGAATTAATTCCACGGAACTTTGCGTTCTAAAACCAAGTCCAGAGAGTAATTAGGAGTAACAAAAATTACAGGGGCCGTCAAAATTTGAAAAGTTACAGCTAATTAACCAAATGAAGATCAGAATTACCATTAGTGAAACGTAACGTGAAACCAGTTTAAAAAAGTTACTAATATAATATATAAATATAAATAATAATAATAATAATAATAACAACAACAACATAATAATAAATATAAATAATATAATAATAATAACAATAATAGTAAATAATATATTTACAACTGTAGGATATTTTCAGTCTCTTTGCAGACACGTACATTCTAGTCGAACGGAGAGCAACATCAAACAACTTTGAGTTATTAGTGTTTTCAGTTAGCAGTTATGCATCGATATCGTAACTTACGACTCGCGCGTGCGATACGCTCAACTTTTGGCGAGATATTTCCGCCGAGACATTTCGCATTCTACGCGGGAATGAGTTACGGAAGGAGCAGACGAATGAATATGCAAAGCTGCTCGGCGGGGCTTTAGCCCGTGTGCGCAAGAACGAAATGTTGGTATTTGTAATGCTCAACGAGCTGACGTTCATCTAGTTTCCACTAGGAAAGCGTTTCAGGTTTTAATGGCGACCATGTTGAAACTGTCCTTTAATGATTTAGGACACCGGTCTGTCCATCGAGACACGGAAATTTACTCTGGCGTCTCGGCGTTTTTTGATAGATTTATTTCCATTCCGATCCCCGAGGATATTTCAGCGCGTAGAATTTGGATTTCGAGTTTGACGTTCCGTCGTCGTCGAAAATTCTAATAACCAAATCGTATGTCTCGTAGAGTACGCTTATCACGACCATCACTGATGCTTGCAATTGCTCGATCCACCAACAGAAATAAAATTTCGAATAATCCCAGATAATCTTTCGGGAATGCGCGTGTGGAAAATTGTTTCGAGAGATGCGATTCATGTGAAAAGGAGACGACACGCAAGTCTTATACGTGGGATGAACTTTTGCGTTTATTGAATATGTCGAGAGATTCTGTCGACGACAAACGGCGGAACAACAAAGTTGCTTCTTTTTTTTTCCTCGTTCTAAGGTCGCCATAAATATTAATGTACATACAATGTAGAAATCTTTTCTCAAACGTTCGTTTCTTCACCTCTCGGAACCTTTTGTAATCTTGTCGTAACAGCGAGTTTGCAACAGTTTGAACAGAAATATGACGGAGGCTCTTTGGAGATTTAAAGCAAAAATTACAAGTGACTCGGAGAATAAAATAATTCCTATCAAAAATCACGAGCGATCTGAAATTGCAAAACAAAATTTAAAATTACCAACAATCTTGGGGATATTTGTAATGGAACCCTTTTCAACGACACCACCCCAGAAGATTTTCCTCTTCCGCAGGTGCCTCGGTATATTTTCCAAAATAAAGTGGTCTTCTATCTCTTCAAGACACTCGCCCACATAAATCACGCTTTGGGGAAACAAGGAACTCGCATTTGCGTTAGCATAAATCATCGCGTTCCGCGTTCTCGTCGGAAGAGAGGGTTCGTCATCGCGGGATCCCGATTCGACAACGTCGGGTCGAACATTGTATCGCCGTGTGTTATGTTTTCAATCGATCGCGCGTCCCTGAACTATGGACTTTAGTTCCAGCAAGTTGCAAGCGAGTGCAGCAACAAATTGTTCAAACGTCGAAGCAGATATTTTTAATTTAATCCCTCTCGCGCCGTCTCGTAAGCGGACCCTGACATTATTCTTCGAGTTTTTTCTCTGTCGCTTTCGAACAAAAACGCCCTGACATTTCGTCGCGCATTCCGAACAATGCCTCTGTCAATCTTCAAATTTTCGTCGTTAGACATGGCAAAATGCGCAGAGAAAGTGCAGAAAACGTCGAAAGAAGAGTGGTAGGCTCCTTTTCTGCAATCATATTCACAAAATTATGAAATTGTGCGCACACACACACACACACTTTTATATATATATACACACACACCCACAATTTTATACATATATATACACACACTCACAATTTTATACACACACACACACACACAAAATTTTACACACACACACACACACACACACACACACACACGATTTTATATATATATACACATACTCACAATTTTATACACACACACACACAATTATATATATATATATATATAAAATTGCGCGTGTGTGTGATTCGTGATCCAATTACGAATGGAAATAGAATCGAGGTATCTTATATATATAAGACAAAGTGAAAGGAAAGTTGGTACAATGGTTACGAAAAACTGCTGCGTCTCGACTATGATAGTTGGTCGTTGCTTCTCGTTCAATTCGTTCGTTGGAAAGAGCCTTTACACCGCGTTCGCATGCACGTACGTACAGTCGCGCGTCCCGCTCTTTCTTTTTCCTCGGCACACCGTGAAACAAGTGTTTTCTTTCTGTTGTGCCGTTTGTTTTTCACGTCGTTTTTGTTCGCAGACCTCCTGGCGTGGAATTATTCATTCGCCCGCGCGAGCCCGTCGCACGAAAGAATCGCCTCCGCGACTCTCTCTCTCTCTCTCTCTCTCTCTCTATCTCTCCCTCTCTTTCTGTTTCCTTTCTTTTTCGTTCTCGCGAGGAATTGGATTAGCCCGTGTTTTCGGCACCTATGGCTTCTCTCTTTGGTGCTGCTTCTGTCGTTCCTTAATTCGTAGAACCTAAAGGTGGCCTCCGATTCTACGCGAGAGAACAAATCGAGGTGCAACTCGAAAATCCTTCAAGTACGGAGAAAGTTAGACGACAAAATTTTATCGACAAAACTTTGAAACTATTTAATTTTTAATTTCCTCATTATCACGTTTGGTATATGAGTGTATCCGAATAACTTTGGAGTATGTCACGGTTGAGAAAGATGTTTGCTGAAAAAAGAAGGTGTACAGAGTTAAAGTGGAAGCCGGAAAGCCGACATATCGTGTACACGTTTGATCGATAGCTAACCATCGAGGGTGACATGTGGTTTACCAGCACAATGCTCGAGCATATCACGGCTCAACACCGTGCAGGATGCGGATAATACGACTCCACGGGTAGATTCAATGCCGATAGAAGACAAGTGTTGCCTAATTAGTCCCACAGTCAGCTTTGTCCCCGCCTTCTTCCAAAGCTATTGTCGTTACCTCGCGTTGACTCGCCGAATTTTGCCTAATAAATTCGCTTCATTGACGATTCTTTTCTTTTTCGTTTGTTGAATTTATATTTTCCGAGTATTTTTCCGACGAAACTATTTTCAGTATTTTTTCCAAAAAAAAAATTTCTTTTTCTTCCAAATCGACAACACTTTAAAATACGCGAAATCTCCGGGGGATCCCCGGTGAGTTCTAAACGAATAATGGAAAGTCGACGCGAGGTTTCATAAGTGCGCGCGGATTATCTGATCGTTTTACGCTGGCTGGCAGTAAGTGAATAAATATAGCATACGTGATCGCAATAAGATCCTTGAAGGAATGGGAGGGGAGGGGGGAGAGGTAGTGATAAATTAACGCCGACCGGTTTCAGACGACTTCTCCAACTTGGCCTCCCGATCGTCCTGCCAGTTGCACCAATTCATTTTGCAGATTTATCTGCTGCTCGGCTCTTTCTCTCCTTTTTTTCTTTTCTCTTTTTCTCCCCCTTTTTTGATATGTTCGTTTCGTTTCGTTTCGTTTCGTTTCGTGAAATTATCGGGTTGGTCTTCTTCCCTCCGAGAGGTGCCGATTTCTGAATTGAGTGAGCGCAATTTTGTTTACGACTCGCCGTATCTCGAAAATTAAGTTGAATTATGGAGGAGATGTCGGGATAAATTTTGATTTTTCATCTAAAATTGCTTCGCGCGAGTATTAATAGTAGAATCGTTTTACGTGGAATTATTAATAGTAGAACTGCTTTACGCAGAGTTGAATTGCATACAAACAGTCTTTAATAATAGAATTGTTCGACGCAAGAGTGGAGTAATTTTGTCTAGACGATCATTTAGTGGCAATATTATTTTGTACGAAAGGCTTATTTCGCCAACAGCGACATTTTTCTAGTTTTTCTTTGTTTCTTGTGTTAGTTCTCGAAGGAATGATTCTCAACGCCGACGTGCATGAGTATGTCAGAAATACACAAATAATTCTCACGTTTCACGAGAAACGCGTGTTTGTTAATTCTGGCACATACGTCGTTTATCACTAGGACGTTATGGACTTTCGAGTAGTTTAGGGGGAGAGAGAGAGAAAAACAGGTGAGAATTGATGGCGCTTGAAAATCGAAGTTAGCACTTGCGATTTTTCTCCTGTTCCGTTCTAAACTCTAGAATAAAGAATTCCAGAATTCTTGCAGAATTTTTCACTCTCGAGGGAATAATAATATTTCTTACCCAGTAGTTTCAATCCACCTGCAGCGGTACTAGTTTCAATTCTCCTTGTATTTTTAATAACAATATTTAAACCTTTTCTTGATATTCCTAAAAGAAAAAAAAAAGAAAATATTGGAATACCCGCTAATAATCGTAAAAGTAAAAAAAATACACCCTTTCCGCTCATTTTTTACAATTTCTTCCAGCGAAAATATGAATTCCATTTGAAAGAAAAATCCTTCGAAAATGTCCCTCCTCTTCTGAAATGTTAAGCAGAAAAAGAAAAAAAGAGACATTAACGCTATCACGAACGAGTATTCGATATTTTATAACAGCGTGCTCGAACAATACAAAATCTCCACTCTAGAAATAAAGCGAAACATCCCTCGTTTATATCGTTTAACATCTAAACTCCGCGAGCCGAGAGAATCCGGCCGTTCAGGGCAGAAATTCTCGTTGAATGAACGCGGGAGCGTAAAATAGGAGACACGGGATAGAGTCACGTTGAAAAAAGAATGGAAAAGAAAAAAAAAGACAAGAACGAAAGGGGTGTATATGTGTGTGCGTGTATAGTCGCGTATTTAACACGAAAGCGTGCCTTTTACCACGCACATCGATTTACCAGAGATTTCGTTTCTCCGTGAACGTCGTTCGCTACGGTTCTGTGATATTCCAAGCGTGTACCACGGATTCCGTCGGAACGAAAGGAACAGCAACTCGATCCTGGTAATCGATTGCCGAGCGTCGACCGCGGCTCGTTAACGCGTTGTCGTATACGACGTAATCAGATTAAGCGGATCCCCTTTGTGCCATCTTTTTCACGCGTCTGAACTCTCGTTCGGTATCGAGACACTCGCAAACTGTTATTGTCTAATCTTTAATTCGCCCCGTCTCCTTTCCATAGCGATCGCTCGTCGTTCCTCCGACTCGCGGAGAAATATTCAGTTTCCGCGCGATATCCTCGGCGAGGTAGGATCAAATAGTTTGAGTCCAACAATAAGAAGTGCAGCTCCTCTTCGAAATCCACGTTTGCTGCATTAGTCTTTGTCACGATGTCGCAGTTTCCAACGCGATATTGTTTTCACTTTCAATGAAATATCGTAGATTTTTGTTAAAATTCGTTCCTCTTCGTCAAAAATTGTAAACGTTCCATCGAAAATATCCCTTCGTCATCGAAATAAGGTTTCTCGTAGTAAAACATCCCTTTGTCAGCACACTGTGCCGATAGAATTTCGCCAAAAATTGGCAGAAACCATCTGTCAAAAATATCTCCTCACCGTCGAAAGTAATAAAACTTTTTTATTATATAACAGGATGTCCCATTGTCGACAGAATATCGTAGAAAATTCCCTTTGAAACTTGTAAATTTTTCGTCATCGTAAACGCTATTTTTCATCGTCCGCACTATCAATAATATCTGCTCGTCGTATTAAATTGCGATTTTTCGCGATTAACGTGTTATTAGACAGTTTACGAGCATTAATGGCCCTTGATAATAGTTAGTAAACCGAAGCTGCGAATGAAGCGAACCATTAGCATAATACAGATAGATCGGCGACGCGGCGGTGCAATTATGTGCAACTAGGTTCGTCGATTAATAGTGATCGATACAGAATTCATTACTGGTAATTATGCCTGATTATATGTCGTCTGATCGCTGTTTCCTTGCTGCCCTATGCAAATCACATGCACATACATAATTTCGTTTTTCGATCTTTAGACACTTACATGCAACAATTTAGCAAGATGATTGGCTAATGATAAATGAGACTGCTAAAAAGAAACTTGGAAGTACTGTGTAATAGTAGTCGGCTGTAGTAAATGTAGTAATTCATAATCACTTTTCAACGTAACACTCGACTAGATAAAGTGGAACGAGTTTTATACGTTGCAACATTTTGAAACGATATCGTGGTATAATTTTAATGTATGTATACCTGTATAAGATAATTATATGTTGATATAAAAACATGAACAACGTACAACGTACAAAATACATACACAGTGTAATAAATAAGTACAAGTACATACGATATAATGCAACATACAACATATATCGATATTCAAACTTCACGATCGACACCCTGTATTTTTTTTTCTTTTTCTCTTCTTCAAATCCTGAATTTAATTAAAAATTTCACTTCTCTTGGGACTGCTGTTACGTGCGTGCGTCGAATCAATCTGACTGTAGAAGACAGTCACTGAAATCGAACGGTCTTAAGTAATTGGAATTTCCATGCAATAAGATTAAAAGGAGTTGGATTGAAGGGAGGGACTGATCGCGCGGGCAAATGTCGTGGAATAATGAAATCCAATATACCCTTTCGATGTATTTGGACCAATTCCAGTTGGCCATTGTCGTGATGGATCGCGCTTGTCGCGCTTTGTCGTTCGATGAAAAGTCTTGACAATCAACGTTTCGTGCAACACACGTGTGTTGCCCCGAAAAAATTTCGGATCCGAGATCTCCCTGATCCAGCAATGTCGCGTGAAATAATGTTGCAATTTCTCGGGAAATTGGAACTTTGGAATTCAAAATCGATACACTCAGAGCCATTCCTACTGGGTCGATATTTGAGCCCCTTAATTGAAGGAATTTTCCTAGAATAGAGTGTAGTTTCGTTAACGTGAAAGAAAATCTAAATTTCCACATCAAGTGCCATTATTTATCTATAACATGATATAAAAATTGACAAATTATATTGGTATAATTGTATGCAAGTTAAATTGATAAATGAAATTCGTACAATTAGTTTCTATAGAATTAAATTTCATTTCTTTCAAACGACATTCGTCATATATAGATGATGATTTTTTCAAGTTGAGCAATCGAAATTTTCACTTTTCGAATTTCGAGATCTGAGTAGAAATCGATGAATCGCGAATGTCGATGTAAATTGGATAGTTGAATAATTCAGGATTGTTACACTAGACACTTGTTACCCGAAGAAACTTCAACCCGCGGGAAACTGGTCCAAAAGGCTGGTCCGATAAGTTGGCATAATTTCGCTGTCGAAATCCATCGCGAACTTTTCAATCGAGTCGCAAATAAACGTGGCAAGTTCGCAGTTATTGGAAGGCAAATGTTCCATGACTTGGAAACTTTTTCCTTCGAGGGAAAACCCAGTGCAAGAACGAAGGGGCCATTTGCATATTTTTCTCCCCTCGAAGCTGAATTGTTTCCGCTGGCAACGTGTAGAGAAAAAAATTGCACGACATGTACCCCAGTACGATTCGTCTCATTGAAAGGTCCAGAAGCAATTGTTCTGATTAGGAAATGAAGACGACGTTTTTGCCATAAAATTTTATCGATATGCAAACATTTGAATCGATAGAAAACAAATTACAGGCGCGATCGCTCAGAGATCACCAGACAACGCCACTCCTACTCGAGGTCTACGCCACGCCCCCTCACGAATCACGTGACCCAAATCAACCAATCGCTAATTTTCGTTGCATTAGCGATTTTCTGGGTAAAACGCCCCCGCTAAAATCACTTTCAGTGATAAAAAATGAGGAACAGGAAAAGTTTTTCCAAGCTGAAAATGGTCCGCTTTCGCGCCCTTGGAAAAATTTCAGCAACTTGGCAACTATGTGTTGCAAATTCCCAATCAGAGATTCTGATTACGTCAACGTTAGGTACGTACGTTAAAGTATGTGTACAACGATAATGGAAAACGAGCGGGAAATATTCATCGATCCGTCGAAAATTGAATAGGCAATCAGCAATCATAGAATTCGCAGCCAATGGAGCCGGCTCCCAGCCATACACGAATTCCTATCGTCCCAACGACATGAATCGGAATCCCCAGCATCCTAATTGCCGCGGAATCTTGTTTAGGGACCGTGATCAATCGGTATGAAGAGTGCATCGCACAGAAATCTCGTTAACGATTGTCTCCAATCAGGGAACGATCGTTTGTCTTTAACTTCATTTTCAGAAATATCCCCGACGCTTTTCCTCCAGTTCAGGAGCCAAAGTCGGACATTGTTCAATCAACGTTCTGATTGTTAATTTTGTATTTTCGCGAAGGTAACTAGAGTATAAAAATTACTTGATAAAAAATTAATAATACATGTTGCATGCGTTGATCGTTTTCATCGTTCTGTAATGTTTCATAAATCTGTCAAAGTCTGAATGATACGGAAAATTGAAAAAAACCAATTTAGACCTTAGTTTGAAGAGCGAGGGAGTGAGTGAAAAATTAAAACGGTTAAAAGAGAAACGTGTCAGAAAAATTAAACTAAATTAGATGGATCAGACGAACGCGTCAGAACGGTTTAGTGATGACGCTATTTCAGGACTTTGCAAGCGATTAGACGGAAGGAGTTGAGAAATTTCTCGAATATTTGAACTATGCGCCACCGACGAAGCTGTTCTAAACTTTGAGTTCTCTACCTCGCAAGTTTAAACGTTCACGCTGTGTTTGAGGTTAATGAAATTAGATTAACGCCCCTGCCGGTTCTGTCAGTTGACAGATGCTCTAGGATTTGCGTTACACTCGCGTAGTTTTGTTCGTGTGCTCGTTCACGAAACGCGAAAGGAAATGCGTATAATCGATTAATTGAAAAAAAAACTGCTCGACTTGTACCCCAGTACCATTCGTCTCACTGAATGGCCCAGAAACAACTGTTCCGACTAGAAAATGAAGACGACTTTTTTGCCATAAAATTTCATTGATATCCAAACATTTGAATCGACAGAAAATTAATTACAGGCGCGATTGCTCGCCACTCCTACTCGAGGTTTACGCCACGCCTCCTCACAAATCACGTGACCCAAATCAACCAATCGCTAATTTTCGTTGCATCAGCGTTGCACCTGAAGAGGCCCGGTTTTCTGGGTTACCCCCGCCAAAATCACTTTCAGTGATAAAAAAGAAAAAAATCCCGATATCGAGGCTTTGACTAATCCCCAACTCACTGTAATCACACTTTCCACGAAGCAGCAGAAAGAGTTGAAGAAGGAAAGAATTGGAAAAAAAGGAGACAAGAAGAAGAAGAAGAATCTGAAAGAAGCGATCAGGATCGTCTATCGGCTTTAAACGAGCGAAATTCAGGTCGGCGGAGTTCACGAGCAGCGAGCGTGTCTCCACGGTCGCGAGTAATTATCAGACCGCGTATTTTGTCGCCGACGACGGTTCCTTCCTGGAACACGGGAGATAAAGCGAGAAGACGTCAGAGAGAGAGAGAAACGAGAGAAAACAAAGAAGAAAGGAGAGAGAAAGGACGAGAGGGAGAGAAAAGAAGTAATTAAACCGAGAGTGTATAAGAGTTTTCTCTCCTTAGGTCGGGAACGAGGGATGAATGGAGGCGATTCACGCGATGCACGAGGTGTGTACAGCCGTCTTTTAGCCCCGTGCTCTGATTAGAAGCATCGTTGGCCTCGGCCAAAGAAACCTCGCCACTTGGCCCGCGACTTTGTGTCTTAACTTTCGACGGTCGATCGTAAAGTTCTCGCGATTCCTTCCGAAGGTCCCTCGAGAGATCGAAGAAAGAAAAGTCTCCCGAGAGTGAAAACGTTGTACGTACACTACATAGTGTACGAGCTATAAATTTTACGTCTCACTTCGACGTTTGTTATTCCTATTTCGATTCGATTCTACCTTGCATTCGAAACTTTATTTTGCATCTTGTGCAATCCTTGTATTTTGTATTCGGAACGATTTATCGTTAGATAACCGGCGGTTGGAAACGTTGCGCAATGCACAGTCATCTCGGAACGCTGTCCTTGACGAAAGTTAGTCTACCGGTTTCTAGAATTATGGAGTTCTAAATATAAGTATCTGGCAACTGGCTCCATATCAATATCCCCAGAATTTGCCAACTGAGTATTGCAAAGTATATCTTCTGGCGTACGTAGAAACAATCTGTTCTCCATCGAATTATTGACATTACTGACTTTTTGCTATGTTACAACAAGAGTTGACACAGTTTGATGGAATTGATTGTGGAATAAATTGTTTCTACAAAAATTAACATAGTTTGCCATATTAAATACAAATTTTCCAACGAGAGTTGATACAATTGGATGGAGAACAGATGGTTTCGAAGGAAACGTGCTTGAAGTTACATTTGTTGGCAAATCCTGAGATATTCGGTTCTACCAATATGGAACTAGTTGCCAAACACTTGGGATTCCATGATTCTAGAAATCAGGCAAAGAGAGTAATTTTCGTCGAGTTTCCTTCAAAGATAATTGGCGTAACGTTAGAAAGTGTCTGTTGAGGGCAGGGATTAGGAATGCGTCCCTTGAACCTAGCCTATTGAACCAAGGCTAACAAACATATAAATGTAATGTAAAAGGGACGCATCCCAGAGGAATATTGCCAGGCCCATAAGGCAATTGCAACACGGTTGGAACGGTTCTTTCGGCAAGTAAAGTCTTCAAGTAAGGTCTTCGTTACAAAGCGTGCTATTTGTGCCACTATCTTGCGAGTGCGTCACTCGCATAATCCAACATTCGATCAATTTCCCACAACAGTGAGTGGTCCTCCGAGCCAAATATATACATGCAAAGGAACAGCCTCGTCGAGAGTATCCAATTCTTGGAAAAAAGGATCAATTTCCTCTACGAGTATGTCTAGTTTCGAAAACAATAGACGCGTCAGAGTTACATAGATCCCAATTGAATAGGAAATCGCATTGTTGGGGCTTGGCCGAAGTTCGAAGGTAAAGACACTTTCGAGAGCTGGATAATTTTCCAAGGGAGCCAATCCCACTCGCTTGTTCTCGGCATCATGGACCGTTCGTCTGTACACGCGGCACAACTTTTCTCCAACATTTCTAGGGCCATTGAACGGATCGTGAATCGCACAAAGCAATTACTCGCACTCCAATGAAAACAAGAGAACGACGTGCACACCTGACAGAGTTCTACAGTCCTGACCAGGGAAATACGGTTAACTGAGCTTCTGTTCGATAATTTATACCTACAATGGTGGCAACGCACGCCCGTGCAATTGCGGCGACTATTGCGAACCTTGTTGTCCAAAATTCGTCGCTGTTAGTGCGCTTTCCAGCGAGTCGCGAATCTCGTATCGAAAGAAATGCAGAAACGTGTTTCAGATTAGGATTTCACTTTCTGAAAAAAAAGAGAGTGAGAATTATCAACCTCCGAGTTAATGAAAGTACGTCAAATTTTTCCAAGAGTTGTCAATTTTCTGAAACTTGAAAGACACTCAGTTCCTCGCAAGAGCACGTAGCATCGACAGAATTGAAAATTTAAAGTTTTTCTGAATCTGAAAGTCGCAAAAGCTACCAACGTGAATAACACGAAATTATTTTGAATAAATTTTAAGTTTTTAAATAAATATATCGAGAATTTTTCGAGAGTCGCGGAGAAACGATTCGACACGTTTTTCGCGTTTTTTGACGCTTCGACGAGGGGGAAAAAATTGAGTATTCGACGAACGTTCGCCAAGGGCAGGAACACGAAATATTTATTACTCTGGGACGTAGCAATTCGCTAGGGGGCGGATAGGACGAGATACTCGCCGAGGAGCAGATCGTGCGGTCGTATCGAATCACCAGACAGCATTATGACATTCCATTTCTGTGGTAACGAACATTAATTGAACAGCGGAGTTGGAAACGCGAGCCGCGAAACTCTGTAACCGAATTACGGAATTCCGTTAGTGACAACATAATTCGCGACACACAGAGAGAGAGAGAGAGAGGGAGAGAGAGAAAGAAAGTTACTTGACTCCTATGCAAATTCCGTTAATTACTCGATCAACGTCCTACCTTTAAGTATCATGAATAATGCATTATTTGTTCGTGTTACAGTTGCGAACAAAAGAGATTTTACAGTACACGAAAACGTTGATGTATTCTTGTATTAATTAGAAATTTCCCTGATTACAAACTCTCGAAATTATTGTTCCATACAGTTCCATTATGTACGTATAAATCGCACAAATGATTTATCGTTTCGTGAAAATTTCAAACAAGCCACCCCATTCTTCCCCGCGTTCTCTCAAATGATAAATTTGACAATGCCTCGTATTCGAAATGTAATTGACAAAATGTTCGGCTAATTGACTTTGAAAATTTGAATTTCGTTTCGAATCCGACGCAACAGCGGAGAAAATTAACAACGAAGCTGTTAAAATGAAAGCTTTTCGATCAATCTTCCCATCCGTTCGAAGTGAAATTATCGGCGCAGATTGTAAGAGGGGGAGAGGTCGTTGAAAACGGAGAAGTTTAACGTGTAATTAGCGGCGGGTTAACGAGCCGGTAATTTATCGACGAAAGGCCCGAGAGAGGGGTCTCGAGACAGACAACGGGAGCCGTTCGCCTGGTAAGAAAAGGGCCAGGCGTCGATTCTTACGAGGTTTCGCGCGGATGATTAAATTACTAGGCACAAAGTGCATCGGTTACGCCTGTCGGCTTAGGAAAGGTATGAATGTTGGAAGGACGAATGGACTTGGGGTACTGAGTGGGAGAAGAAAGTTGGTTGATGCGTTTCGTCACTGCCTAGACTCATCTGGGGCTGATGGCAGCGACTCCTTACCCCAGACGCTTGGTGGCCCGGTCACCCATCCTAGCGGGGTTCCGCACTCTGCTTTGCTTAACGTCGAAGATCGGTAGGCGCGCAGCCACTTGCGGCTTCTGCTAGTCAGTGTTCGAAACTCGTAGTTGAGGAATCCTAGGCCGCTACGCGCCCTTTGGGCTTTCAGGGCGCCGCGAATCGTTTGGTACTTAGGCGAGACGCACGAAGCAACGATCGATCTCGATCGTCTGATCGATAGATGGGGGGAACGAGGAGAGGCGGGAAGGTTCTACGAGGTCAGTAATTGGAGACCGCGCCGGAATTACACGGCTTCGTTAATTAATCAGCTACGTGCTGTCTTCACCGATGAAATCCGCACTCGATCTTGTTCCCGAAATTTTCTGGCGCTGTAGAATCTACAGTGAGGAACGTAGCTGCGCGCAAAACAGTTGATTTAGGAAGTTTTCAACTTTGTTGCAGAAACTAAAAATATCATTTTTCAAACGTGAACCTTCCGCTTCGACGATCGGGATCTCGTGAGTTTCTTCTCTTCGAAGATGACTTTAGAAGATTTGATCTGGCGAGTGGAAAAGTGCAAAACACGTTAACAAAATTTTTTTGTAACTGGATCTATCGAAAATTGAAGTCAATCCTTTACAATGACTCCTGGAAACTCGCAGTACGATCTTTTTTTTTCGTCGTTTCATTGAACTTTGAAAATTAAAGTTAGACGAAGAAATTTCAAGATTTCTTGATGTTCAGCGTTCGATAAAAAACAAAGAAAAATCTCAAAACAGGATTCAAGGGATCATTGTAAAAAGAAAATTTTTATCTTCAGTCAAACCTAACCTAAACCTAAATCTAACCTAAACCATTTATGGTAGATTCGCCAACGAAAAATATTTTTAAATTACGTAAATTACTTGTTTAAATATTAATTGAAATAAAATTATTTATTTCATTGTTCAATTAATACATTCACGTATATTACTTGAAGTCAGGGCACGTACACGTCTCATTCCTTAGTTTGTGAAAGAATGATCTCGTAGTATCTTACCAACTTCAGTGAGACACCAAGGACACGTTTCAAAAAGAAAGAAAAAAAAAAAACGAATCAGGAAAAAAGCGCGACTCGGAGCTCAATGATGGAAACGTTCAAGGCAGTTTGCCGGAAGTTGCTCGCTCGTGAAATTTAATTGATTTGAGAACTCTGAAATTGGGTGACGAAATTTCTGCTCGAGACTCCGCCGGTGTAACGGGAAGCGGATTGGCGATGTCGTTTGATGGGATCCATCGGGGAATTTCGACGAGGCGGAGGTGAGGATTTCGTGAAACCCGTGGCGAAAAACGGTCACGTTTGCCGCGCGACTTCGAAACTTTGTCGAGAAAGTTCCTCCGGTAACTTCGCGCTCGAGAGATCTCATAGTGAAGAATCACAAGACGTGTTTTTCAATCGGTGTAATCGCCACGGTATTTTTACTCTCGAGTGTACGAAGACTTCTACTCCCGCTCAAAAGTCTTATTGTTGGGACAACTTTCTAACCTGTCGTGTATCGTCGTTTATGCATATTTATAATACGATATACGTTATAACAATACAGTATATTAATATACTGAAAGATATTTATTGCATCATAAATATAATAATTATCCAAGTTTCAAGTTTCAAGTTGTATAATACACTGTGCACCTCGTATAGTAAATACCGTACTTATTACGTATAATTTATATTATATTTATTACACCATTATACATATATAATATAATTTATATATAATTTATATTTACTATGCCATTTTCATTACAAAAAAAACTTTGTACTTGCCTAAAGATTTCTGAGCGGGGGCGTGCTCGTTCACTTTGTACAATAAAATCCTTCGATAGAAGAGTAATATTCTCTTTGATGAAAGATATTCTTACAAAAAGAAACGAGAGAAAATGACAAGAAAAAGAAAGTAATGATCAATGGGGGGTTAATGGGTCTTGAAAGGGGCCGAATTACTCGACCCATTTGAAAAGTGCATCTGGCGCCGCGCACCGTGACACGGTCGATCAGACTCTTCTAGATGACTTGTACTTTTGGTGAAGTATAGCAAACGGCGATCTTTCCACTTCCACGATTCCCCTGGGTGTAAATTCATCGCCACGAGTCGAGCACTCCTCCTTTCTCCTCTGACGGACGCGCGATTTCTATCGAAATCTGCTCGAATTTTCCTCCCTTTCCGACGTCGACTTGAGTTTCATCCGATAATTTTCACTATTTTAATAGCATCTTTCACGAATTTTTTTAGTCAAACTCTCGCTGTTGTTTTAGAAAAATAGAGGGAAAATTCACCCTTTGACTAATAAGAATTATATATCTCAAGGATGAATGGCATTAGGATCTTAGAGATGCTTAGCTTAGCATGGACAAAAAAAGAAAAAAAAAAGATTGGAAATTACTGTTATAAAAAAAATCTAGCTTTTTGGAAATTTTTCTTCACATTTCCCTTCGAATTCAGTTCAACTTGAATTTTTCCATCGCGAGCTTTTCCCATTTTCCGCGTCGATTCGATTCCACTCAATCCGTCGATTTCCAGCCATGTATTGAAATCGTGTGTATACTGATTCAGCTCTTCTAAAATTAGGTGTAATCAACTGTTCTCGTTTCTCTTCGCGTTCGAACGTGAGCATTCGCGAGTATAGTGCGGTCGAGCAGAGAAATATCAATGCCTGTTGGACGTCGCGGTTATGCAAATCTCGCGTGATCGCGGTCAGAATTGACGTATCGCCGCCGCGCCGGAGAGAAAAAGAAAGAAGCTTTTCGATTGGGAATCGGTTGCGAGGCGTATAAGGATACGTTCACTAAGGGACCTTTGACATCGCTCCGTGTTCGAACGAGCAAACTCTCTTTGCGCCTGACGTTAACGAATGCTTGTCCGCCTGTTTAATCATCATCCGCCGCGTTTTTTTAATGATGTTTGTAGGAGGTTCTGCCTGGTAATCGTTGGCAGCAAGAAACGATCTCTCTCCCCTCCCCTCCTGTGTGATATAACGATCCTGTTCTATAGTAAAAACTGTTTCGATCGGCGGAGAATACAAAGTTGAGAATTGCGTTCCAGAGAGAGGTTTTTAGCTGAAATTGAGGCTCTTTTCTCTATTTTTAACACGTTGAATGCCACGGGGGTCACCGGTAACCGGCACTCAACCTGGCGGTGGCGCCATGGGGGCCACCAGTGGCCGGCGCGCCCAGATTCATAGAAATATATATAATTCAAGCAAATGTCAATACTTATAAATTTTTATTATTACCATCGTTAATGCAACAGTGTGAAGAAATGAATGCAGTATAAAACATTTAAAAAAAGTTTTATTTACACATGAAATATACATTTATTATCCGCGCATATTACGATGTGTGATAATGTGAAACTGGCGTGGCATTCAATGTGTTAACGACCAATTTGTAATTTTCGTTGGATGTTTCGTAAATACAGGACGGTGATTTCAGCGAAAGTTCTTGCAAAGCTCTTTTCGTTCTAACGTCTCCGATGGGAATTTCGCGCTTTAAAAAAACTTGGATGTCTGATAATTAACAATGTCCTGAAGCGGCTAGCAGATGTCGGAAAAAGCCAGGAGACTTTGCGACTCTCACGCCAGACATCCTATTGAATTGCGAAGGCCAAGTCTTGTTCTTACGGCGCACCAAGTAATAGTAATACGGCTAGAATAGCATCTGCGAGCGTCGTAAATTCTAGGATTCTGAAGGGCCCGCACTCAGGCCGAAGGGTCTGAGGTATACCAAGCAAGGCCTGGAAGAAACCTCGCAAAAACTTAGGAAA
Source organism: Melipona bicolor (assembly GCA_030673865.1). Lineage (NCBI taxonomy): Eukaryota > Metazoa > Arthropoda > Insecta > Hymenoptera > Apidae > Melipona > Melipona bicolor. Next base: position 2,410,540 of record JAHYIQ010000020.1, read on the forward strand.
CAGTCCCCGAAAAAATTGCAGCCACGCTCTAAAGAAAGCGCGTTACGAACGCAAGAGTAAGCGGCGCAATTTCCCGGCAGCCTAATTGGCTAAAGCCGAAAAACGCTTAGCCAATTAGGAAAGCTACAGGACAGGGGCCGAGCGGGAAAAATCAGAAGAAACTCGCTCGCCGCCTAGCAAACCAATAAGCCAAAGCTCCAAATGAAATAAAATAAAAAGCCAAACTTAGTCTCGCGAATCAAACCTCCGCACAGCCCAATTTAACGGAGAATTTCAATTCAGTGGAGCGAAATTTGACGTGAAATTTCTCGCGAGGAGAGATTGTAGGATGAGAGAAACGAACGAACGAACGTTTAATGAAAATGGTTCTCGAAAATTACTTTCGGAGAATCAATTGTGGCGAAACGTGGCACACAGCATCGGTATCAGCTCAGGAAGAAAGGACTCGTGCATGTACCGGGTTCGACCGACGAATTGAAAAGAGTTCCTTTTAACCCTTTGTAAGAGGAAGAAATTACGCGGCCTGTCAAATTCCCTCGCTACCGCGCCGGGAAGAAACTGGCAGGTCCTCCGCCCGTTGGAATTTAATTCGATCGAATTGCGAATTGGAAAGGGGGATTCGGTGCCCTCCATTGGTCATCCATAATTCACACGTCCAAACAGCTCCCTGCTCTCCGACAATTTCATTTCGCGCGCGCATTGCGAGGGCGGCCCGATCCTTTAACACTGTCGGCTCGAAAAGTAGGAAAGTAGGTTGGAAAATACAAAACAGCTCGCTGGGAAATAAATTCTGTTCAATCGAGCAAGTTTCCGTTCTGAGATTCTTTGAAACCGGGCTTTTCGAATTTCTGCTAAATTTATTTGTAATTTATACTTGTTGCTTTTGAATCGTAATAGTTTTGTATTTCAGTTTTTCGTGTCACTCATTTTTGAGCGGTCGCGTTAAAAATGCTACGATTACGATTAATTGCAATTTTCTAATTAATTGCACGTTAAAAACTCGAATCATTAGATTCTATTACAGTTTCTTCAATTTTCACATACACACACACACCTTTCCAAACCTTCGCGTCTTGAGCTCATTACCCCAGAATTACAGCGAGTCTCTTACAAAGGGTTAACGAACCTCGAGTTGCATTTCACACACGTTGAAAACGTCGCGTTTACCGTGCGCAGTCTCTCCTGCCAGGACCGGATGCCAGGCGCAGAGGTCAGCCATGTCTGCCTCGTAGTCCTCGCGGAGGACCTCCCGATGCACCGGAAGTTTGCACGCTCGCCGCGCTAGTCTACCTAGCCAAAGAGAGATAGAGAGAGAGAAAGAGAGAGATTCAGTGATGCTGGCTCGAAGAGTCGCGGAGGACGACGAAGAGGTGGCGTTGTTCTGGTGACGTAACGCGCGACACACCGGAACATGAGCAGCCTACAGGTACCGGAGCTTCGGCTTCCGGCCGGAGATGGCGGCGGCACGACCGGGCCGAACAACAGAGGCACCGCGCCTCTCTTGTTGGTACCCCAGAGCAGCGTGCCCAGGAGGAGACACTCGTGGATCTGTGGGTGAGTTTATTTAGGTTTCTTGCTCTAGGGTTTTGCGAGCTTGCTTTGAGACGGGGGATGATCTCGGTGGGATTATTCGGGATTTGGCCGGGCTAGAACCGACGACAGAGGGGGGATATTTTTGCTGGTGATCTTCCGTTTGGAACTTGCACCGTCACCGTTTCGTCTAGCTTTGAATACGTTCGCGAGCATACAGGTGGAACTCGAATGAAATTTTAATCCCCAATTAGAAAATTTTAACGGTACGTGGGAAGGGAAATTTTATCAATTTCGTATGTTAACTCCCAGCAAGTTCAAACTCCCACAAAGTTCCACCACGTTGATACAAAATTCTCAGTCGATTCCACTTAATTTTACTTTACTTTAAATGATATTTAGTTCCTATATTTAAAAAAAAATTGAAAAAAGCTAATCAATCGAGAAAAATTGACTAATTTATTGCTGCCTCTAAGAGATCCAGCAAGTTTCTTCAAAGTAAAAGTATTTCGTTGCAACGAATGTTTATAAAAATCTTCTTGTCGCTAGAAAATTCTCCACGATACATACTTCTCTTGCCGATGTAGTGGGAATATTCGGCATTTCCTCGGACGAGTACATGAAATTGTATAAAATCAGCGACGAAAAGAATAGCGATGCATTCGAGTCGGCGCGATCGTCAGAATCGTCTATAGAACCGCGCATTGCTCGATTATTATGGAGATCCGGTCGCTGAGGTCGAGAGAAATGGTTCCTCTCCCCGCATCTGTCAAAGGAAATTGGATTCCAATTGTGGAAACCTAGATTGAAAAGAATTTTAGACCTACTGGGATTCGTGATTCGAGTCGCCACTGTGTCCCCCCCATACATGAAAAAAAAAAAATATTTCTACGATGAAATTATCAAGTAATTTTTAATCATTTTTATGGTGCCTCGTCAAGACATTTTTAATCGGGACGTATCAATTTCGTATTAATATTGCAATTTTTATCAATTCTGGTTGAATTTTATTACGAATCTTCAGTTGTCGTCGGTTATTTGATCATTGAAATTTATCAAGTGTCTATCACACTTTACATTCTCTGTAATGCAAAAAGTAAGGATTAACTTAAATAATTGAAGAGCATTAAAATGTTCTTTCGAGGTATTTTGAATTTAATTGAAACTGTGCGTAGCGACTCGAAACTCGAGTGGGATTAGTCGAAATTGTGGGAGTTTTCACAGTGCTTCAAGTTAACGATACGAGGTTCGTGGTACGGCAGAATTTTCTACGAGAAATTTTCTCCGACTTCCCGTTCTTTGGAAGAAGTTCGGGGCATATTTTCGTCCTCAAATTGTTGGAAAAATTTGTTTCAAGTATCTTTCGATGCTCCAAACGAAAAATTTCTTACCTTTTCGAATTTTCATTCGTCCGTTTCCATGCAATGAAAGTTAAAGACGTATTAAAATGTCTGTGAGTCGAGATCGAATTTTTTTTCATGTCGGTTCGTTTGAAACTTGCGAAAATTTCCAATTTTTCAAAATACGTAGACTTGGAATTTTCTAAAACAGGAAACTTTATTCTGCTGTAGAAAACTCCAAAGAGCTAGCGTCAGATTGGCTGACAGTAAATTTGTAAAAATTGTTCATCTTCTCCCGCGAGAACGAGTCTGTTCGATCCTCTGGCTGTTCCGGAATCGCTCCATCGCTCTGATTGCGACTAGAGTTAGTCACCGAATCTCCTTTCCCGAAAGCCGCCGTTTTTCATTGAACCGAGATTAATTAACAGCTCCGATCCCTTCAATTCCAGAAACCTCGTTAAAACTTTGCAAATAGATCCGTTCCTTCGAAACTAATCAATCCCCCCCTCACCTCAAAGATGAAAAAAAAAAAAAATTTTTAAGTGTCGAGAAAAAAGAAAAAAGGTACTTTGACTTTTCAGCGAGTTGAAAACGATCATTTGCATACTTGAATCGAAATAAAATAGTAGGATTAGGAGGGAAAATGAAACGTGTTGGTGAACAGAGTTGCACGTTTTATCGGAATGTGGGATCCGGCGTGGTTTCAATTTCGAGATTTAATTAAACCTGACGAGGAGATGTATCAACACGGCTGGAAACCAAGCCATCCGAGAAGAATAATTCAGCGACGGAATAAATTTCTGCGGTCGCGCGCGTCGTGCCGCATCAGTTGGCCGCGACGTTCCCCTTGCATTTCTCGTGCGTGTTTCTTGAAATAATATTCGGCAATAATAAACTCGACTGTGACTCGACTCGGGTCGAGAATGAACACTTTTTCTCGTTTCTTTCGCCTAACAGAAAAAAATTGTTATTATGTCGATAACATTTGTTAGACCTTTTATTATGAATTACGAGAGAACAAGTCGTATTACAACAGTGATCACTTTGTACCGCTTGTATCTGTTTGAAGTTTCAAAAAAGCGTCGTAAGAAAAGTATCAGAAGAATCTAGGACGTTTCAAAATTTCAGAAAGTGTGAAATATAAGTTTTCACCAGATATCACTCGCAACTTTGCTTTTGAAATTATCTTCGAGGAATTTCATCTGACAATAAGAAGAGGATTTTCTTGAAATAACATTGCACAGTTGGTAGTTCATTCTAGTTAAAGACTAAAATTCAATCTCCGTGGGGCAATGTTGTTGGCAATTAACGAGGAAAAAAAGTATGAAAAGGTCGTCGAGTTGGCCGTTTCCTCTCGAAGGAAAGCGGCCATACTTTTCCTGCTGGGCTTTTGCAACATCCGCGAAACTTGATAAGGCTCTCTCTCGTGTCCGGACTTCACGTCCTCTCTTCTTCTTTCCTTTTTTGTCCTCGTCTCCTTGCCGTTTCGCCGGCGACAGAAAAACAGGGGGATATCCTCGATAAGGCGATTAGAGATTCCGTAACACCGGGATCACGGTCTCCGGTGTTCTCCCCCGGTTGCTCAGAGAGAAAAGATACTCTCTTTTCTGCGAATTTTCGATCGAAAGATTTTCAATGGTGGACTCGCATTAGCAAGCTTCAAACGTCTTCAAACGCAAACCTGCCAGGTCTTTCATTGGCAAATTTCGAAAAAAGTCACAAACTCCTTCCCAACAAATCCTGCGTTAGCAAAAATTGAAAATTCTGACACACCAAAATTCCAAGAATCTCAATCTCAGTCCAACAATTTCAAACTCAGTTGCAAACTGGCCGAATCTTTCATTGCCAAACTTCGACAAAAGTTTAAACTCGTCGAATCCTGCGTGAGCAAAAATTGAAAAAGTTCTCAACTGTAAATTCCACGAATTTTCAAGAATTCTGACACACCAAAATTCCAAGAGACTCAATCTCACTCTTACGATTTCAAACTCAATCGTAAACTGGCCGAATCTTTCATTGGCAAATTTCGACAAAAGTTTCAATCACAAACTCACCGAATTCTGCACGAGCAAAAGTTGAAAATGTCCTCGTGGATTCTACGAATTTTCAAGAATTCTGACACACCGAAATTCTCACCAGAATTCCAAGAATCTCAATCACAGTCCAACGATTTCAAACTCAATCAAAGCAAAGTGGCCCAGCTGAAAGAACACGTTGGAAGGAGCAACGAGGAAACTTTTCCAAGGGTCGGATTGATATCGCCGATAAAGTAACCAAGAGGTCTATCGTAATTCAGCTTGATATCGATCAAACATTAATTCTCCGCTTGTCTGTCGCGGATCAATATAGATCCGGGCGACGACGGAAGAAGGACACCGCAGATCTGAGAGCGCGTGAGTAGAATTCCGAAACAGATGACGGGCACGGTGAACGCCTTTGAGGCCTGCGTCCCTATGTTTCTGCAACAATTGTCTATTAATATACGGCACACGTGCCGGCGTGGACCTCACGAGTCCGCAAACTTTGCCAAACAGTCGCCACAGGCGTTCCCAACGAGGAAAACCACCTAGGAAGCGCAGTTTGACGGTGATACGGGTGGTCTTACATCCGTGTTTGGACGGATAATTGTTGGATTATGATTACCGTGGCAATGGCGGTGGTATAACGAGCGTCCGAGCATGGGTGTGTTTGTGATATAGATTGGGTGTTTGGTTTGAATTTTCAGCGACGAGGACGGTCAGCGGCGACGTAGTTATGGACTTTAGCTGTGCAGTTTTACACACGTCCTTAGATCGTACAGCTTTCGTCAATTTCAAATGGAACTTGCGAAGCTGGAAAATGAAAGCCTTCAAGCGTAAATCCACTGGAATTTTCTAGTAGCGAATTTAAAAAGTTTTCAATCATCTCGACTCGTCAAATGGTGCGATGCCAGCAAATCTTGAAGATTTTCAACCATAAGCTCGCCAAAAGTTCAAAGTTCTCCGTTTCGAAGCAATTTTAAAATATATTTTCCAAGTGAATTCCATAAATTCACCATCGTCAGTGATCATATAAGTAATAATATTTTACTCTCAGTCGAACAGTTGTTAGAATTAATCGAATATAAAATTCCGATATAAAATATAATATCTCACGGCACGGTCGTGTACAACACCATTATGCAACAATTAACGCGCCCAACCTTCCAGATCTTGATATCGATCAAGCTATAAATGAACTTTGTTTGAAAAAACAACATAGAAAATACGATAGCTCGTCAGATGGCACGTCGAATATTGCAATATATTACCCGCTACGAACGAACGTGTCGTTCGAGAGGAAAAAGGAAAAGAGCAAAGTTGCAGCAAGAAAATCGTCGTGGTTTGAGGAATTATACCGTGCGTGAATCAACGTGTCTCTTTGTTTCGTATCGCCGGAGGCGAATGTGGGTCATAAAGAAACGAAACGGCCGAGGACTATAAATTCCGGGGCCAATTAGATTCCGTCACGATAATAAATGCAAAGCATCATAAATACGCACGATGTTGAATTAACTGCGATAATAAATTACAAAATTATTTTAATTTCAACCGTCTCGGCCGACTGAGCTCGCGATCGGGGACATCGTCGTCTAACGACAGCATTGAAACGCGAAATTTTGTAAATCGCGGTCGTACAATTCCGCGGAAATTATTGGTTCAATTCAAAGAAATTTCGCTTCGGGTTCAATTAATTTATGAAAATTGACGCGATTTCCTCGGTCGAGACAATGAGGATTGCGAAAATTCTAGTGATTTAAATAAAACCAAATCAAAATATCAAAAATGTATAATAAACGAAGAGGAATTGAGAATTTATGTCATCGAAATTGAAATGCCAAAAATGTGTTGATTGCAGTAAGGAACAATCGAGTGTTTTATTTCGGTTTTTGAACTAATTGTAAATCGAATAATAAAATGTCAAATTCTTACTTTGATTCACTTCCAAAAGCAGAGCAAAAGAAACGACTCCGTACTAAGAGTACTCGCAGCTTTCGAAGGAAAAAAAGGTTAATTGGCTCCACAAAGTTGGCCACATCTCCATTCAGCGACATCATAGGCTTATCAAGTCGCGGGGAAATGAATTTGCCTGCGGCTGGAATCGGTTCGTTCTACTTCCGGTTTGGAGCGCGGTCTACCAGGCCCGCCCTACTTCTCAAGACAAATTAATTAACAATTTCAACTGCGTTAAAGTACACGGACGACATCTTGCAACGGACAAACATGGAAGTTTGCTCGGTGCACGCCGCTGAACTTCCACTTTATTGAGTTTGTGACTCCTCGGTCCCGCCACTTTTTCCGTTCTTTTTAAAAAAAGGAAAAAAAAGAAAAGACGAGCAAAGTTTAAGAGCTGTCCATTAACTTCTGACAGAGAGCTACTCGCTTAATTCCTCTCTCGTAAATATTAAAAACGTTTCTGCGTTTAAATCCAAGAGGCCATTAAGAGTTGTAGATAAATAATTATCGTTAAAAGGCATCGAAGATTCGACTTGATTCGAATAATTAATTCCTACAGGCAAGAAGCAATAAAATGAAAAGAAATTTCCAACTTGCGATTAATTCGAAAAAAGGTCGAGATTTCTAATCTACGTGAGTTTGGACTTTTAAGAGATTCCAAATAAAATAAATTACGTTGGAACGACGTTATTATTAGGATTAGCTGCGATGGTTTTCGAAACGAGATAGTTGGTAAGCCTGGTCGAGGTTAAATCGTCATTAGTACGCGCGAACAAGGCAATTAATTTCGACTCGTCGCGCGTTTGATTCGTCGATAGTAATGGAATTGTCTGCGAATCTTGTCGGGCTCCATCAAAATCCGTGTATAAACGGGGCCGTTTGACACGTGTTGAAACAAAAGCGATTGTCAACGAGAACCTCCGCCTCTGACGACGAAGAAGACTTTCGTCCATTATCTTCGATCTCTGATAAGCGATTTGTTCCCTGATCGATTGCTGTTTGATCTCGCGTTTCATTTCTGCGTAATTTTTCAAATAAAAGCGAGCGCAAATTATTACAACGCAATAACATCGAATTTTATTTTACTTAAACTTCCGTGCAATCTTTGAACTTGGCTTCTCTTCTGAGAACAAAAGCGGCGACAAGTATATATAGACTTCGAACTGAAGTTTATTGGTTCAGAGGGGCGATGAAAAATAAAATCCTCGTTGTAAATACTTCGCTCTTCGTTTCCGATTATTATTTATCGACGCATCGGGTTGGTAATTACCAGATTCTAAATGTCGAAGCGCCTATTATCGTTGGACGAGGATGAGAAGAAATGTGAAAGGACGCGGTTGGAAGTTCTTTTTCTGGAAGAGCTCCAAGTTCCCTCGATAATGAAACTATCGATTTACTATCGTAAATTCTTCTTTCTCAGTTGTGTTCACGAGTGAACGTTGCTCCTCTCTGGTAAATATTGCTTATGTTTAACACAATCTGTTCTATAAACACACGTCGTTTGACGATAATCACACCGTGCGCGCCGGTTATGGAAAATTTCCCACCAATTATTATGAATCAGTTGCTCCTTTGAACGAAGGTCGAGAACAGAATTCTTCGGGAAGTGAAAATCGCGAACGACGTTTGACGTTGGGAGAGAGAGGAATTAATTGAAAAACGCTCGACCGTCGACTTGGATTCGCTTTGTATTAACGGAACGAAACGAAAGAAAGGGGGAACCGTTTTGTTCGCTCCAACGTGGAAAAAGCAATAAAGAAACGTGAAAGGAATTGGCGACGGAGAGCCATTCGAAAAATCGGAATGAAATCGTGAAGCGCTGTTCCGATGTTCAGAAGCGCGTGAAGAGAAACGGGAGGGGGAAACATTGTTTGAGACTGTTTGACACCGTTTAACGTTTTAAAAATAAATGAAACGATCGATAATCGGCGTTTCGATACGCTGCACTGGACACACAGTGACACGGGGAATGGGTTGAACACAATTTTTTTTTGATACGAAGAAGCCAACGTTCTTCCCTTCGACAAACAGCCAGAGATAATTCTTGTAGATTCTCGGAATAATTTAAAAATTCCGAGCCCAAAAATTCCATACTCTTTTTTTTCCCAGAGAAAGTTTCGTCTTTCAGAGAGAGGAGAGAATCACGGCGACTTATCTCGAGACGCGAATCGATCAGCCGATAAATCCTCACGTTGAAACGCGTAGTTTCAAACAATAACACGCCGTAACCGTGAAATCGATAAACTCTGTCGACTAAAGCGGCTAAACATGCTCGTCACAAAGAAGCTATCGTCGCTGAAGCACGCGTGCCGCTTTCTATACCCATATGTGTACGTGTAAGTGTAAAAAGGAAGGAAAAGAAGAAGAAAAAAAGAAAATAGCTGCTACGCGAGCAGCAACCCTTGGAGAGTTTCTTTCTGTAAAGTGCCGCCTCGAGGAAGAAACGAGTTTCTCCCTTGGCCACGTTCCGGCCAGATGGCTGCAACGAAATTGAATTTTCAGCCCCCTATCACCTGTTTCGAGATTGGACCGATCTGTGTCAATCATCGTCAATCGCTTTCGAACCACTTTTCGATTTTTCCCACCTTGTTTCTCGTCGATCTCGCGAATTTTATTTCATTTACCTCTAGAAGAGATTGGAATAAATGATAGAACTATAGGACTCGTGTTTTTGTGAAACGATGCGTTTGGAATTGGAATATAATTGGAAGTAGAATATTCCAAAATGTTCTACGGATTCTACGTCCTCAAATCGCGATAACTGCGTGAAACAGAAAATTATCGCGTTTATTGTAGAATTTATTTCGCTATTAATCCTCTTGGAAACGTTAAAATTTTTAAACAATACTTACGATTAGTATTAACTTTATCAAATGTTGTTAAAAGAACGATTGCACACGATAAATTAGAATCAAATTCACACGAAAACATCGAGCACAAAGTTGAACGCGAGTTAATAATGAGACGCTGCTCCGATCGACGAGGATCTGTGGTGTTTAACGTTCGCTCGTTCGCGTGTCATCGAGATACAATCGAGAGTGTTCAAGGATAGCCAGAATGGAAGTCGAGAGAGTTTTAGAACGGTGCTCGAGCCAGGGAAGATGGGTAGGATACACTTGTCCCCAATCTTTCGTCTTAAACTTTCGTCAGACGTAGGATTCGTTTCAGCCTGTTTGTCTCCGTGTATCTCGTGTAGCCTCCACGTGCCACCACGTCCGGGGAAACTTTGGGGGAAGGGGGATTGCAGCTCCGACCGGATCGTTTATTATCTCGCGTTCCTCTCGCGGTTGACTCGATGATGGCGCGTTCTTCGTTTGCAACGACGACGTTTAATTGTATTCTTATCAAAACTAAAACGCACGAAAACTAGTAGGTGCGTCGCAATTTACTTTCTTCCCGTGGAGGGAGAATTCTCTCGAGTTATCGAGCTTTTGGTTTTCGATTTGTCTGTCCTTTTTATCACTGAAAGTGATTTTAGCGGGGGTAACCCAGAAAATCGGGCCTCTTTAGGTGCAACGCTGATGCAACGAAAATTAGCGATTGGTTGATTTGGATCACGTGACTCGTGAGGGGGCGTGGTGTAGACCTCGAATGGGAGTGGCGTTGTCTGGTGCCTGTAATTTGTTTTCTATCGATCCAAATGTTTGCATGTCAAAAGTTTATGGCAAAAAAGTCGTCTTGCTTCTGGGCCTTTCAGTGAGATGAATCATACCGGGGTACAAGTTTTTTTCTTTTAAGCAAGTCGCAACAAAAAGAAAAATAACAATAACAACGCAAGAAAAATTTTACAAGAAAAGATTGTCAATACTTGTCAAAATCGCGAAGAAGAAGATGTAAGTGTTAATAAAAACTTCTGAAATTTGACAAGACGTACGTATCACTGTGTATGAACAGTTTTCCCTTGTCGCCGCAGGAATCGTCAAACTCTTCGACTCCCGCGTTATTAAAAATACAAATAATTCGACCGCGTCCAAGTATTAAAAATTTCAGATATTAAAAGACTTCGAATGGCGGGAAAATGGCGTCTGTGCGAGAAAGACTCGATGAAACGTCGCGGAAGCTCTAGAATCGAGCTGTAAGACGAGGTGATGAAATCTTCTCCCCCGAGTATCGATTTCAGTCTGGCCTAGGTTTTCTTTGGCTCTATTTTCCTTCCCTTCTATTTATCCTACATCTTCCTGTAAGACGCGTCGAAAATTAGAATCGTGGCTCGTTTAAAGCTCTTCCGAGTGAAATCTTCCAGTCGTTTGCTCGTCTCAAAGGCATTCCTCGCAAAAATAACGTAGCTGCGATCTCCCCGACTCGCCTCGAATGGATACGAGGCTCGCAAATATTCGAAAGTTTGGATGGAGTGCTCTGTCAATTTTCGATAAACTCGTATTTAATCATGTTTCTCGACGAGATTCCTGTCTTTGGTATTCGAAACTTTTACACGATATAAAAATTGAAGGTACAAACGGGATATAAGTATAACAATTAAAACGTAAAATATAAAAATTTTCTTCATGTATTCAAAGTAATGTAGATAGTAGAATGATGTTTAAAGGGAACTGAACTTGAAGAAGGTTCTAGCAATTTACCAGCTTTACTGTTTAAACGTTTAAAAGATTATAAAACGTTAAAGTCGAAATTTTTAAGTGAAAATTTTGCAAGAGAGTATCTTTGCACTCTCGTGTAAAATGTTGGAAAATTCCAGTTTTATTTAGAAATTATTGAAATAAAATGCACAGCACGAAGAATTCTCGCAATTCGAAAGAAGTGTGTGCCCCGTCTTTGATCGAGCAGCGTTCATTAAAAGCCGGTGTTGCTATTAAAAATACCTACAAGTACCGAGTTACGACAATAATTTTCACACGAGCTTGTTCTTTCTGTTGCAGGTGAGTCTACTTTCTATTGTAGAATACTTGTACGTACGTACGTCGCCGTGCTCGTCGCAACGTGAGTAAAGCGCTACAATTCACACTTTTCGTTTTTAATATCTCGCGGCGCTTTTGAGCTCGCCGACGTCCAAACGAATTTACAAAGAGCGGGAAAAAGTCCCTTCTTTCGCCGGCAACGAGGAAATCGCACCGTTTGCCGTGTTAGTTTTCGCGTATCAAATGCCACAAATTTGTTTCTCTTTTATGCTCCGAAAAAAGAGGGAAGAAACAGAATAGAAATGTTGAAGAAATTCAATTACGCGCGTCTCTAGATTAGTGTCGCCCAGTTCTACGTGACACGCGCGTGATTCGCCTGGAAATTTTTTCAAGGAGAAGAAGAATTTTGCATCGTTGCGAAACGTGATGAATCGGACGTGGTCTCTCGTTTATTCAGGAAATTTCAACGCAGTTCTCGTATTTCAGCGTGAGACATAAATTAGCAGGGAGATTTTGCGCGATACGAAATATTTCCCACGATTTAACCACTATGTAGCAGTAAATTATGTGTAGTTATGGCGCGGTGTCTCGAAGAAATTGTTTTATTATTTTATATCTGATGTTCTTCGACGGAGAATAATAAACTAGAAACGAAATTATTAAAAAATAAAAAAGGATCGATTGATAGTTGCGAGGACACCCGGTATGCAGCTAAATGTCCCGGAGATCAAGAACACCGCGTCGTTTTATTAACATGGTATTCATAGTCGTTTGTGGCTCGTACCTCATGTATTCCACGTTTCGCTTGCAGCGATGAGATAAAGGAGCAATTAGACAAGGGAGAGCGCCATGTTTCTCTCGAATGTTATTTCTCCGTTCGTCGGTCTACACCTCTGCGATAAAACGAGTATCTTTTTCTCTTGGCACGTGTTCCTTCAAAATCCTGTACTAGTATTTTCTCTGTTCCTTTTCATTAGTTCTCTAGAGAGCGAAAGATTCGTCGAGGAACAAAAATATTACGCCAGCGTCGAACGACATTTACAATTGCAACTTTCAGCGCCCAGAGATTGCTAGAAATATCATGATCAAGAAGCAATTAAAATTTCCGAATCAGGGATAATTAAACATTCAGTATTCATACGTTAAATCAATTAATTAAAATTCATTGGCTTTTATAAAAATTCTTTCAATATAAAAATTGCTAGAAATTTCCTAATCAAGGAAATGAATAATTAAAAATTCACCAGACACTTCAAGCCAGTTTAATCAATGAAAATATAATGCAATTGATGGATGCAGTGCAAGAAGGAAGCTGTACGTACACAGAATAGTCCTGCGAATATACAAATTTTCTGATCAAGGAAAATTTGAAGCAATTAAGAATCCAACAGGTACGTTGGGTCAAATATCAAACACTACACATCCTCAATCAAAATCCAATACCACTGATGGATGCAACGCAAGAAAGAATTGTACAACAATAGTACTATGAAGATTTCTAGAAGGTGTCCTGATCAGGAAAACGAACAATTGAAACTTAAAGCTCACCAGGTACTTCAGGTTTAAATTAAATCAATTCAAATCTAACGCAACTGACGCAGGAAGAAGTTGCACCGCAACAGAGTTCTATAAAAATTCTCTTTTTAGAAATCAGAACGCACCAGCTGTTGGAACAGCTAGGTCAAACTCGCTTCTACTAGGTTAAAACGCAGTCCTGGTCCGGGACCGCGAAAATCCCTAGACCGTCGGGCACGTCGTAGCAGCACGCGTCCGCGGCATCCAGTCCCCGTGTCCAAGAATGGATCCAGCGGGGGAGTAGCGCGACTGGCATGGTACGCCGAGAGAAGGACACGTACGAAATGTAGCCCTGACTTACAGATGAAAACAGAATGCAAAGCCACCGTGGAGTGAAAGACAGAGAAACAGAGAGGGAGAGAGGGAGAGAGAGCAAATCTGTGCTCTGGTCCTGTGGGATCGATACGAACCGTTGCCTGCCACTGCCGCACAGAATTGCACGTGCACCAATAAGCGACAGCCCAGCTTCGCCGGTTTCCGAAATCCATGGAATCTCGCAACGTGCCCCATCCAGATGGATCTTATCGTTAGCGGAATTTGATTCTCAGGGCTAGCGGAATTCTCGCGAACTCTGCTTGGGTGGGCAGGCTTGGTATTTTAGATTGCTGTTCTTCCCTCGCACGAGCTGTCTCCAGCTAAACAGTATTCTAGAGACGTGTCCTTCGTTTCGTTTCCCTGAGAATGTGGGATCCTCCTCGCGAGAGTGGGAATATTGACAAATAAATGAATTTTTCTTCAATTTAGAAATTAGGAAATTTAGAGCTTGGATTTGTCTCTTGTATTATTTGTAATTGTTCCAATCGTGGAATATTGGCAATGTCTTTCCAGCCGTTTTGAAGGTTTTTTAATAACAAGTGAGACTTTTTTCTTGAATACTTACCTGTTTCAGGATATTTTAGACAACTGTGACGATAAATAAAAATTAGACATTCAGAGAGTTGAAACAACAATATTGGGTGAAACTTTGTTAAATGTGCTAGATATTTCAGACAATTTCTTTCGCTTTGAAAGAATTTTTTAACAAATACTCACCTACGATACTACCTTCGATATTTCAGATAACTGGACAATAGGCCAAAAGCTAGAATTTTAGACAGTCGAGACAAACACCAGATAATATTTATCCAATGCAGTATTTCACGTGCAGAATTTTTGAAAGGGAAAAGAAAAATACAACGGGTGGAACAAGAGAAATTCAGCGTGATTTATCGCGGCAGGAAAGAGATATCTTTTTTTTTTTTGTCTGTTGTAACACTGTTACATCGTTAAATCATTAATTCGAGGCATCGCGCTGACGTAACGATCGCGACAGCAGCAGCCGCGATTTCTTCCGCGCAGTTCGCCATTCGCGGATGCAAATCAACGATAATGAATGCTGGCCGCAAACGCGCGCGGCCTTTCCCATTCCCGGGGGAAACAAACGACCGTACGTGTTCCATTTTTACGCGATCAGTCGATCGACTTCATGGAACCGACCATTCCGGAACCGTTACCCAGAATTTCATAATCCTCGTCCGAGGAAATTTATTTCGCGTCCAGTGCCTTTTTATCTCGCGTTCGAGAAAAGGACGATTGCTCTAATGGACGAGAAGGGGAATTTATTTCGTGAGATTTATCGGAAGATTAAAAGGTTTAAGGTCGGTACGAACCTTTCAATTGGCGAGCCTGAGTTTATTTAACTTGCGTGTATTTTGTCTTGTTTCCACGTTGTGAGTAAATAGCGGTTTACTTGTTTATTCATTCGTTTTGCTATTAGTTTGTTGTTGAAAGGAATCTTTCAGCGGCTATCTTTTGAATTATATTTACATTACGATCACGATTTATAGATCGCCGATTTTTATACGCTCGTGGGGAATTTAAAAATCCAACAAGTAGCGTACGAGAATGTATGAAATATATAACAAATATACTGCTTATATTTCAGTGGATACAACAAGTTTCTAATTCAGTTCAATTTAGCAATTACTATTCTTCCTTCAACTTATTACAATATATCATGCGAAAATTTAATTTTCACAACATTAAGATTAGGGTGTCAATTCACATATACACACACATATATGTGTAAGTTTCTTGGAAATTTGAGATCTTTATGAAAAACAATTGATAATTGACAAACACTAAAGGAGGAAGTTAAATATTGGCACAATAAATAAATGTTATTAGATATTATTGGAAAGTTCGAGACAGTTGGCGAGACTCGTGGTAACGCGAATTTCCAGGGAGCAATTTTGATGATATTTCGGTTCGAAAACCGCGGAGCATCGTCCGTTTCGAAAATTGCCACGACTGCCCGTCCGAGTTCCATTTGGTTCGCGTAATCTCTTTAATTCTTGACAAATTGCACCGCCAAAACTGCGAGATTGCATCCCTAAGGTGAAACAAGCAAGATTCCTAATCCACCGTGCTAAAATTGTTTACTTTTCACGGCTGGCTCTTTTAAATAATTGTTAAATAATTTTCAAACGAGTCGATTGGCTTTGGCGTTGTTCGAAATTCGAAAGATTATACTCGTATACCAATTTCAGTCGCTTTCAAATGACAAGAGAAAACATGAAAACAGCCAATAAAAGTCGATGGCCGATGGTGTTCGATTCGACGAAATTTCAAAATTTGAGGACAAAGAGAGGACGTTTACTGATTCTTCTGAACGATCGCAGCTCTGATTAAAAGCGACACGCGGCGTGAAAAATCGAATTTCCCTGGCATCGCCCGTCAAAATTACAGCCGCGCGGACTTTAGTCACCCGACGCTTTTCAATTTCGCTTCCTCTTTCATTAACGCTAAACCGACGCTGGCCAAGGGGACGAGATTTCCCCTAATTTTAAATTTCACCTAATTAGCCCCGCGCGAGAAATTCCAACAGTTGCGAAACGAAATATAATCTGAGATATTTACACAGAAGTCTAAACAGAAGTCGAAAGTTCGAACGTAGCTTTTTATTTGTAAAAAGAAAAATTCAAATAAAAGTTGAAGATTAGCTCGTTATTCGTAAAGGAAGAATTCAAGAGTATTCAATTACGAGACAGAGTATAATCTGGGTTATCCAAGTAAATAAATGTTAAAAATTGGAGCACGCCATCAAACTGCACGCCCGTACGAAGAAACTGTTCTAGGAAATGAAGACGACCTTTTTGCCATAAAATTTTATTAACATGCAAACATTTGAATCGATACAAAACAAATTACAGACGCGACAATGCTGGTCCTACTCGAGGTCTACGTCACGCCCCCTTACGAATCACGTGACCCAAATCAACCAATCGCTAATTTTCGTTGCATTAGCGTTGCACCTGAAGAAGCCCGATTTTCTGGGTTACCTCCGCTAAAATCACTTTCAGTGATAGAATAAAAGAGGCTATAAAGTTCTATAGGAGGGACCGATCATATCCAAAAGACGAACAATGCGAATTGACTGACCCTCTTTGCTCAACCGACTAATTGCCACATGCTTCATTAAAACAAAAGACGAACGAAGGGGAGAAGAGGACAACCTGGAAAGTGGCTAGACGCAACAATGCCGAGCAGGATATCGTAACGAGGAATAATGGAATAATGGAAACGATAGAGTAAAAAGCGTGTCACGGCAGGTTGTAGACTCCCTGGCGCAACGAGCCGCCGGTACGACACAATGATTACCGAGGACAATAGAGCGGCGGAGACAAAGGATGGGTGGCAGGTTGCTTAAGGAAAGCGTTAAAAATAACCGGCGAAGCGTATACGCGGCGACGACAGAGGCAACAGTCGAACTTTATACACGGCCCGGGCACAAAAGAATGCTGAGACAGGCTTGCAACCGTGACACCAATCACACTGGAAACACGCGCAACGCCAAAAACAAGTCAGACATGGACGATGATCATCCACGTCTGATCCACATCTGATGGATTTTGGACACGTTGAATCTCCTAAAAAATGTTTCTGGAACGAGCTTGAAGCAAGTGTTCCCTTCGTCCAAGATCAATACGAAGATGACAAATTATTTCAAATTAACCGACGTGATCTGACTTTTGTTCTTCGCGTCGAATCGAGTGTGTCATTTCACTGGCGTTCGTAAGAGTTTGGCGGAGTTCTCGATGGTGGTCGATCGAAGAAAATCAATCGGAAGACCTATTCTCGTGGGCGCCGACTCGCCTAATTTCATCGCTCTGTCGGAAGAGCGAAGCAAGGCGGCTAGTGACCTTCGACTTGGACGAGGAAACAGCCTAGACCCAGGGCTGGGCCTAGGTTGGCTGCCGTCGTTAACGAGGCGGTGGGTAGGCTCTCGCGAGAGCTTTCGAGCTTTCGCCGCGCCCCGCCGTGGCGAGACGAATCGAGAACTTGACCTATAAAAGCCTCGCAATGAACCTGACGATGGCTCGTGGCGCACGCGAGAATTCGCGCCGCCAATTTTCACACGGCTCGATAATGGTTCCGTGCGTTTCCACCTGTGCCATATCATCGCCTTCTCCGGTATTTTAAGACCTATTGATCACGCCGTTGGATACCTTGGAACCTTTGGTGGTTATACACTGACTGAAGAATTACGTTCGAGGACCTTTTTACTTTCGAATTCTCGTGTTTTGGAAATAATATTGGAAAACTGGTTGATCATTTAGTCCAGGTTATTGATTATAATTGCTTTGTACAGAGATACTTGTTGATCACGCTCTGTGATACTTTGCAACTTTGGTTTCATACCGGACGAAGACAGTTTATGCTCGAGTATTAGGGTTTTTATTTTAAAAACTTTAAACAGTTTATTTTTGAAAATGTTTCGATTATTTTAAAATACATTTAATTTATCGTACACGCTTTTCAAGAGTGAAGGAAAAAGTTCGTTTTTCGATGAACGGTCAGATAAAAAGCAAGTTCGAGAGCGCTGAAATTAACTTTGGCGCCACGTTACGCGTCCCTCGTTACGATAGAAAATTCAATGAAATTTCTCTCAGTGATCATACTACTTGGCTCATTAGAACAATTTATTAATAAAAAAATGTAGCAAAGGAGGAAAAGTCAAACGGAAATAGATGTTCGATTTTATAATTTCGACGGAAATTTCTCCGTTCCGCGCCTTTCGCGCGGTAGAATCAATTTCCCCTTTCGACATTCCCACTTCCGCTTAAAATCGATCCACTCGACTTCACTTTCTTCCCTGAGTGTTCGATTCCTAAACCCGCCTCCGTTCAAATGAATTTAATTGAACGATGAAAAAAACGCCAGAGTTAAAAAGTAGGATTAGTCGCCGAGCAAATAAAGTCTCTTGCAATTTGCAAAAATTCTAGAGTTTCTTTCAGTTTCTACTTTCCGATTGAAATTGCAAAACTGCCAAGTGCGAACGGAACAAAATCGCCCGCAATTTCGTCCGAGTGGTCAAAGAAACATTAAGAGCGGTAAAAGTATCGTTAACGTGCAGACACGACGCGAATTTGACCAAGAAATTCTTGTAATTGAACTTCTACGAGCAGCGAGCGAAATTGTCTTTTTACGTTTCTTAAGTTTCTGGTATAAAATCGCCAATGATAAAAAAAGCTCCCAAAAGAGCCAAACTTCTTTTTTCGCCCCTGAAGATATGTTACAGAACACATGCTGGATGGGAGTGACTGGAAAGTATTTTCAAAGGACGTATTTTTAACCCCTCTTTTGGTATATCGTTTTCCCGTATACCGCGATCCCAGTGGATCGTGTCGCCATTTGGAGCGCACTTTTGCAGCGTGGGTAGAAATTTGCATGCTGGCTAGTGGCTTCTCGCGTTGGTCGTTTCGTTGAACCTCGACCAGTCGCCCGGCTCTGTGGATACTTCCAGCAGCCAGCAAAGGCAAGAGAGTCGGGCTGCGAGAACTTCGCTCCTTCAGCCCGGCTGCATTCGAATGCATGGCTGATAAGGGATGGCTTGTTCCCCTTTAACGCCCTGTTGGCCACGAAATCGAGGGTACGCGGCTACATTGCTAGATGGAACGGAAGAAATTACTCCTTTCAGACGCGATATCCACGAATTTCGTCTATGGACTATTGCGCGATAGAAATTGTGCAGAAAGTGAGGCGTTTGGATAGTACACTACTCAGAACAGTTGAAAGATTCATCGTGACAAATAATCCAGAGCGTCTATTTTTCAGACATCGATAGATTGCATTTTGTCCATCCGTTTTATTATTTATTTCTACGAGAATTTTATCTGTTTTTCGACCACTATTTCACGTTGAATTATAAATTATTCCCAATTTTTTCTTAGTTTCCAACAATCATTCTGAACAATTTCCAAATCCTTTCTTCTTCTCTCGTAAATTATGCACAATTTTCTGCTCATTGTCTGGAAGATTCTTCTGAAAAATTTACATTTACTTTCTCTTCCCAATTTGTTCCTCCCTTTTCTCTAAAAGCAACAATATCCTTAAAAGAATCGAAAAGGAATGATTAATTTATTCGTCCACTCATCGAGAAGAATTCCAACTCACTCAACTGCTCCTAATATTCCCTCTGATTCTCACGAAGAAATTATCATCTCGTTGCACATTCGTCGAATATTTCACGATGAAAGATCACCAGAGGAGGGGATCTTCTTTCCAGGCGGTGAAAAAAAAACCGTTCAGTTTAAGGTCGGGGTGGTAATATCGGGGATGCTCGACTAAGGGGGGTGTAGTTATTCGGCGGTGTGAGGGAAAGGGGTTGGGGCCAGGACACGTTTCGGGGGCGGTCGATATCACCGGTCGTCAAAGCGCCACCACGCTGCTACACAATCAAATTTTACCGGGTTCAAATTGCATTTTGACTCCCGGCCGATGCACACCGTACAGACACTGCACGCCAAACGTTTGTCTTTTTCATGGCGAGAGGAAACAACTGCGGGCAGATGGTTACAGAAACGACTCTTGTTTGTGTTTGCGACAGCGAATTGATAGTTTATATTTAATTGGGAGATTGAAATTCTTGAAATTGAAGAGTTTTACGTACTTTGCGAGAATATTAACTTGCAGCAAGACTTCACGTAATATTTAGAAACGTCGCAATAATTATCCAAAACACGTTCAAACATTTTCAACCGTTGACAAACGGAATTTTATCTCGTGTTATAAGCATGCAGAGTTACGTAACACGCCGTGCAAGCTTGTAAATATCAAGATATATTATTCAGACGCTCGTGCACACGAGTACACGCTAGTCAAACATCGTGAGACCAGCTGAAACGGTTCCTACGAGGCAGTTGAATTTCAACCCTATTTCGTAGGAATGCTCATGCATAATTAACCAAACGTTCAAGCTTTCGTATATTGGCGTGCGGTATTGAAAAGCATCTAAATATTAATTCACAGCACATAATGGCAGCCAAACAGCATTACACGGGACTCAACAATTTCAATTCGGTATCATGCAAATTTCATCGCTTCCTACCAATATTTAATCTCGTACAGGTGTCCCTCAAATCGTCGTACAGTTGACCAGAAAAATATTTCTTTCTCTCGCTCGACGCTTACAACAGTTTTCGAGAAAATTGAATTTGAGAATTTATCAAACATTATCAAACATTGGTGTGTCAATGTTCAAACTCTGTCTACTGCTTGGAAGCGGTAATTATTCTTAATAATGACTCATTATAATTTTAATCTATTGTGTAACTTTTGTTTTTTTTATAACATAATTTCATTTTTTTACACTACAATTATGAAAAAAAAATTTTTAGAGATTTAAAGATAGATTTTTAAAACGCTTGTCTGTACTCTGTTGTATTCCAAAATTTTTCTATTGTTCGTTTTCTAAGAAATGTTAAATATTAGTTTCATCGTGTAAAGACCTTCTATTTCTATCGAGTTCGAAACTTTGATAAATCTTTTCGAAAGAACGAGAAATTCATTCAATGTTGAAAAGGTTAATTCAATGTTCAAGCTGAACGAACCGCCGGAAATCTGGCGAGCCACACCAAACGTCACCGAAAACCCACTAAAACACCCTCTATCAACCATCCAGTTGAATTTCATCCCCTGCCAGCAATATTCACACATAATTAACCAAACGTTCGAGCTCGCAAACGCGAAACTCGATGCAATTATCTCGAATGTTTGCTCGACGCGTTAGCGCTCGCTTCGCTCGTTCCTGGAAACGAATCGAAGCGAGGCGAGCACCGTCGTCGTCTCGACCCTTTCCTTGAAACTATTTCGAACTACTTCGCGCTACATTACACTAAATATATCCCCGAAACAAGGATATTATTCAAACTCCTCTAATCCGGAAATTTCAGTTCCCTTTCGATTAGCAATTTATAATTTTCAGTCGCGACTGAGGAGAAGAACCGTGCCTCAGGATGCGTGAAACTAGAGGTTTCTTCACACGGTAAATTACGATCCTTTAATCTCACAGAGTGACTGACACTCTAGTTTTCCTCCGAACTAGTCGAAGTTTTCCAATTTAGAGTTTACAGAGATTTAACGTTTGGGAAAAATTCGTCTGCTCTTAATTGCGTCCTTTCGGGCTAATTCAAAGTTAGGGGACACTGTTGCCTCTTCCCCTCCGTGTCTCGCCACTCGGCCTCCATTTGCATCCTAATGTTCGCGAGCGGTCGCCAAGTGGCTCGGGATCCAAACCCAACGTTTGCCTTTCCTCTTCACGGCCACCGCAGCGAAGGAGGAGTTTTTCGCGAGGTCACTCGCCTGGAAAAATTTTTCTCCTCGCGGAAAACGTTCTCTCCTCGTGCCTCTTTCCCTCGACGTATCTCCGACGTTTCTTCGCGTCGTTTCAAAGACGAATCTGGGACACGGTGGATAATTTTCTTGGTCGCGGATCGTTGCTTCTCGCGGCTGCAGGGTGAAATCTCTCTTTGGTTTGCGGTTCGCTGCGAGGATTGTAAAGGACGTGTGCGGGTGGCGGACGGAAGTTGGAATTTCCAAAAGGTGAAGACAGAGATCGATTAGATTTTATCGAGATCGTAGTGAAGAACGTGTAACAAACAATCTCCTTGTTTATTCGATCAACTCTCATCTCATATTCTCATCTGAACATAAAGAATATGTCGAAAAACTTTTTCTCTGTTATTTTACTCAAGTACAATATGCTTCATATCAGTTTGAAACTCATAAAATGGGACTTGAGGCACTTTCAAAATAAAAATTTTTGTCTATTAACCAGCTAATTTTCTGTGTACAAAATCTTACAAATTTATTAGCAAATTTATATTACAAATTTATTAATATATTAGTTACAATTTGTTTAAAAATGAAGAGATAACGTAGAAATGTAAATATCAAAACAGCTAGCTCAATTTTTATTATTTCGTTTGCAATTGTCCTTTAATCAGTTTAAAAACTAGTTTCGAGGTAGACGAGTCAACTTTAATTTTTGGTATCCTTTACGTTCTTTTAAAATAATAGAAACTTTGCTAAACGAGTCTTTTCCGGAAAGGAGGAAAATTTTCATCGATATTCTCGACACTTCGTTCTCAGTTACCCGCGAGACAGTAGAACGTGACTGTATCAGACAGTTCTCTCGGAGTCCACCGATGGCGCCACGCGATTGTTGCACGATTACCGACATTGTACCTCGCACGAGAAATTTTCAAACGATGATTTATCTTCAACCAAACTTTAAAAAGAGAAAAAAGAAACGGAAAAAAGGAAAAGAAATTAAAATTGACAAATTTACTTGCTCGCAATTGTTTGAAAGTTCGAGATTGTTAAAGTTTTTATTAAATTTATCAGAAATGTCCATCAGGTAATCTTCCATCGATAACAAACATTTAAATTCTACTTGCACTTGCAGTGTAAAATAAAAGAAGGAAAAAAAAAAGAAGAAGAACGTTGGAATATTAGTTTTCTCGTTTCGTTAACCTTTAAAGTAATCGATATTCCAAAGAGTTTCGCAATCATCTCAAAAATTTTGCAATTCCAATTCACTCCCGCCAATCAGCGATTGCAAATTTCTCCCTCTCGCGTGAATTAATGCCTGCCGAATCTTCTCGATTAATTTTCTCTCGACAGCCACCTCGATCTTTCCGTCGCAACAGATTTTAGTCGTTCCTCGTGAGTTTCCCACAATTCGTCGGACGAGGGTGGAAAAAACAAAGGGGGGAGGGAGTCTTATTTCTGTCGCGATTATGTTACTCGGGGGAAAAGGGGTCAGCCTTTTGGCCAATTTACGTCCATGCACATCGCTGTTTCAGAACGTTGCGAAAATTTCGAGACAAGGCTGCGCCCCACATACCACTGGCCTTTCGACGTGAATTTAGAATTGTTCTAAAGAGACGAGAAATCGTGTTTCACTCGTTCGAGACGGGTTCATTCGAATTTTGGAATCTTCGCTGCGACAAAGGGAATTTATTGGAATTCTGGAAATTTGATTCTCCCCCCCTCCCCCTCGCCCCCCGTTTCTCTTTGTTATTCAAGTTCGCGAAAAATTCGACTTCGGAGAACCATAATTTCTAATAATTCAACTTTTACTTTTAACAGCGCTGGCAATGTTTCTCGTTTAAATGAATAAATTTCAAATCGATTTCTTGAGAAAGTCAAATTCCAAGAGATTTGATCCAAATCAACGTGTTTTGTCAGAAAGCTACGAGGAATCGAAGGCAAGTTCTGAAATTCTTTCGGCTTTGTCGCGGGAGAACGGGAGAGAAAAAGTTGCAGTAAAGAGCTGGGAGTTACGAGGGGCAGTTTTGGTTGACGGAGCGACCGATGTCTGGTTATGTTTAGAATCGCCTTGATCGTCATCGGGTCGCCGATTAGCATTCGTCGTAAACAACATGAAACGCCCCGACGCGTAAATCGTGGGTGCTCTCCAACGCGGGGACCAATTATAATGGCCCGTATTTCGGGATTCGCGGTGGTCAACTTTACTTACCTCCAAGTCTCTTTTTCTCTCTCTCTTTCTCTCTCTCTCTTCCCGCCCCCTGTTAAATACTTGCCAGCCACGTGACGCAACGCGAATCATAATTTGTTATAATCGGGCCGCAGGACGCTGGCCAACTCGAACGTTAATACGTGTAATGAAGAGGGAAAGGAGCATCTGGCCGTCGAAATTCGGAAGTTTAAGTTTAGTGACACGTTATTTTCGACGGGAGGGCTACTCAAACAGAAAGCTTGAAAACATACTGTCTCTTCTAGAAAGGAAATATTCAATTCTTTTTCTTATGTTTTTTACTTTATTATCTTATTTCCTGCAATTGGTTTACGGATATAATTGGGACGACTTGTTTTAAGGAAAATATTGGCCACGCAGTTTGAACTTTGTTGCATGTCGCGTTGAACGGTTCAATTTTCAAATGAAATTAATTCGAATAAAATTTGGTAACAAGTAGAGTTCGTTACGTGGTGTATCAATATTTTCAAGCGTGTTATTCTACGATGCGAACTTTTTAAAATAATTAATTAATTTTCTTGAATTAATTTTTGAGAATTAAGCGATGTTCGTAGAAATTATCTCGCGTAATAAATCTTGTGTATGAATGGACAAACTTTGAATCAACTACCTATTAACATAAATTCTATCAAATCTATTATTAAATCACGCGCAGAAATTTGGTGCACAGTTGAGACGTGGCGATTTTAGAGAATAAAAGATGAGACGATAGTCGAGCACTTGGCTCGAACCAAGTGACTCGAGACATTCATCCGTTTCAAAGAACCAAAATTCTTTGGCCGTTCTAGAATTCTCGTCGATCCGGCACTCGTCGCATTATAAATCCTCCAGTCTTTCAGAAACGCGTCGTTAATATCCTTTCATCCCCGATTCTCAACGTTTTCGATCCAAGATACCACGCATGAGATCCCCACGCGTGGAAACGTTTGGCTCTGACGTTTCAAAATTTATAGAAATCTATAGCGTCACGGGATTTTTCTGTAAATTTTGCAAAAACAAACGACCGTGATATCCGAGAATTCGTCGTGGATTCGTCTCTGAGAATTCTCGAGCGAAACAATTTTGCAAGAATTCTGGAAAAGCTGGAATACCAAAACGCAAAAAGCTACGCTATTAGACTGAAAATTAATACAAAGATGCGAACTCAAAATTTGTTTCGTTGCATGTTATCACTGAAAGTAATTTTAGCGGGAGTAACCCAGAAAATCGGGCCTCTTCAAGTGCAACGCTGATGCAACGAAAATTAGCGATTGGTTGACTTGGGTCACGTGATTCGCAAGGAGGCGTGGCGTAGACACCGAGTAGGAGTGGCGTTGTTTGGTACTGAGGTTTGCATATCAATAAAATTTTATGGCAAAAAAGTCGTCGTCATTTCCTAGTTGGGACAGTTGCTTCTGGGCCTTTCAGTGAGACGAATACTGGAGTACAAGTCGTGCAGTTTTTAATTTACGTTTCGTCTAAAACTCAAACGACCAGAGATATACATTCGAGCGATAATTTCTCGTCAGAGTGCAGAAGCGTAATTCGTCGACGAAATCTGCATCAGCACTGTGCAGACAGTTTTTCGCGGTGTAAACTCTGACAATACGCTCGTTATCACGCGGCGTAAATCACGAGGGAAGAAATTGCCGACGACGGTGACGATTTGTTGAATCACCGTCCCTGGCACAAATTTCACTTAGGATTAATCTCCGCTTGTCACGATATTGGCCTGTATTTTGCGAACTCTCTTGTTCCCTCTTTCGCGGAGCAACACGTGTTGCGCTCCAGAGACGAAGACCGGAAGATGACGACGCTTCCAATCGCGGCGCATGCTGTTGATCGTCACGACGATCACTTGGCCACGTGTTCGATCGATCATGCGTGGTGTGGAGGACAGTTGGAGCAGTTACGCGACACCGACACTTGCGCTCCTGCCAAATAAAACATCTCGTGACAACCGTCTCCGCTCTTAATTCTCCCCTCGGCCTCTACGAATTTTCGAATTTATGGAATTGACGATTTCGCCGCGATATTTTGTATTTTTCAGAATATTTCTGCGCATTTGTGTCTTTTTTTAAGTCGAAACGCAAATTTCAGGAATTCTGAATATTTTCTATAAATATCTCGTATCCCGAAATTTCACTAAATTAATTTATTCAATTGCGATTAATTAACTCGTCGACTCGTCGCGTCTCTTAATTCGCGCAGCAAAGTTTAGTCGCGCGTAATTTTCAATTTACCGTTGATTATTTAGACTTAACTCGCTTTAAAATCTGTGCAAAAGGTTCCAGCAGCGCAATTCTCAAGGCAAATTATTGCAAGGAAATTGCGAAATTGATCCATTTCCTGTTGAATTAAGAGACTTCGCGAAACAAGTGTCCGGCGTGTTGAAGTTCGAGATTAACGAGATTACTCGACGTTCGATCTGTTCGAAGTATATTTTCGAAGCGGAGTCGCCTTGGGAATTTCACGAACGCGTGGGAGAATTCATCGCGGTGACGTTGGCACGACCGATAGATCACGATTAGGTGCCAGCGACGTGCCAGAAGGATCATAGAAAAATACCACGTCGCAGTGATGCTCAATAATCGTTTATTTTGACTTTTCTCAAATACAAAATCGTGTCTTTGCTTCTTCTTCTTCTTTTGTCTGGAGAAGAAACTCGATCATTTCAATTTCCAACTTTCGAGTCTGCTGGTTCACAAAAATTTGTTCTTCTAGAAATCTCAATCTTCTGCGACTTTGACTCTTTAGTTGACGAAACGAGAGTCGATTGCCACGCGAATTTTGCGTAGCAATTCATTTCATGCAGTATTTAATTTTTGCGAAATGTTTAAAGATCCATTACTAGAAATTACTTTTCTAGTCAACCGATCGCTGCATTCGGTGAAATCAAAAGAGAAAGAACAACAACGATCCTGAAAATAACCGTATCTGAAAGCGCGCTCCCCAAAATGATGGATCCCCGCGATGAATTCTCAAAGGGGGGTTCTCGGGGGACCACCGAGTCCTCGAAGAAACGCGAGAAAAGCGACGTCGTTGAAAATAATCCGACTGGTTTCTATAAATACAATACGGCATTCAGTCTTGTGCGGCGCGTCGCGAGGCTCGGATGCTTATCTGTCGCGTGTGTTTGATCTCTCTGCGATGATAAGCAGATCCTGACTTCGTGGCAAGACGCGCTTCATCGTCGGACTGTCGAGCCTGTGCTCCTTCGCCTCGCTTCGACAAGATCTTCTCTGTCTTAAGTGTTTACGCGCTTATTGCTCTCGAGAGGAATTTAGAAGTGTGGCTCGGATTGGTGTGGTATGATCGAAGCCAGTAGTGGTGTCTGTCGCGGTGTTTCGTTGGTGAAAGATGGGTCGTTAAATTGTTTGTTTGTGAAAATATGAACGATCGTTTGAAGTTTAGCGACAGTTGGTCGAAATAACGAGTGAGGTTCGCGGTGGTGGAGTAGTTTCTGTTGTCTCAGTTTTACTTGAGAGGAGAGAATTTAATGAGGTCGATCGAAGAAACAAAGTGTTGAAAATTCCATTGAGAAATCGATTCGAATTTGTACAAACTTGTGAAATCTGTTCCAACAAGATTGTTCTATGAAGAATGAGCAACGGAGGCTCAAATTGCACAGAGAGACTGAGTTCTGTTTATCTTCTGCTGAGTCTCCAGCAATCCTTAACGTGTCGACAAAATCCTATTCATTGGAGCTCCTAATGAGTAAAATCTACTCAAATTTAATCTGTCTTCCTCCTATGGTCTTTTCCAGTCTTTCTCAACACATCAAACTCGACACTTCCTCAACAAACCCTATTTTTCAGTGCTATATTTCCATTCTACTAGCTCTTTGAAAATTTACTCTTGTCTCTCCCAAAGATTTACTTTTCCTTGATACTGTTTTTTCTACGTTACTGTTTCATTTGAGAATCAACTCCAGTCTGTCTGAAAAATTACAAACTCAAATCTCCTAAGTAAACTTGCTGAGATTTATTTAATTTCATCATCTCCAACTGCTCGACCCCCACTTTTCCACTTTTCTCGGTGTACTGTGACAGAGTACTACATTTCCATCGTATTGATTCTTTAAGAATTTACTTTAATCTCCCCCAGATATCTATTTCTCCCTAATATTATTTTTCTGTATTACCATTTCTCTAAGAATCAAAATCCAATCTCCTTGTACAAATTTACTCCTTCCTGAAATTTGTATGATTTCACCATCTCCAACCTTTCCCCTGTTTTTCCATAATTCTACTATGTACCAGTTCTCTAGAAATCCATTCTAGTCTCTCTCGAAGACCTATTTCTCTTCAGTACTATTTTTTATTTTCTCTCTTTAGTCACTGAAATCCTTATTTTCTATCTCCAATTCTTGTTTTTATACTATTCTACTTTCCTCAACATACTAGTTCTCTAGAAATTCACTCTAGTCTTCAAGACCTATTTCTGTTTAATATTATTTTTTTACATTCTCTCTTTTCAATCTTATTTTCCATCTTCAACTCTTACTGTCTCTAACTCCTGCTTTCCCACAATTCTATTGTCCTTAGTGTGCTAGTTTTCTAAAAATTTACTCTAATCTCTTTCAAAGATCCATTTCTCTCTGATCCTATTTTTTTAAAACATTTTCTCCCTTCAGTCACCAAAACCCTTATTTTCCATCTTCAATCCTTATTCTCTTTTCTCAACGTAATATATTTTTCCTTATATTGTTTCTTATTTTCTCTTTCCTCAGTCACCGAAATCCTTACTTCCTCACAATTTTATCCCATTCATTGAAAAATCTTCCCACTACGAAGAAGCACACTTCTTCAAACTTGACTCAGCGCACTCTCTCTCTCTCTTCGTAATGAAGAATTTGCAAAAGAATCAGCGCGAAATGGAAGCGCGAACACGTGGCTGAGGGAAGTTGGAGGATTCCGGAAGTGGAGGTCAAAGACGCGATGGAGAGGCTGAGCGTGGCTGAGTCGTTGCGCAGGAGAGATAAGAGGAGACGCAGGGGTTGGACGGTAGTTGTCGGCCACGAACTGCGGTGAGTACGCTGTAAATCAACGACATTTCACCCTGTATGAGACCTATCCCTTATCAGGATCGGGGAATTGCTCTCCCGAGGGCGGAACGGCCGCTTTCGTGCTCGGTCTTTATTGCCGGCTGTTAGAAATTATTGCGTTTGTGCCGGGGATACCGACGAGGCCGGGCTGTTTCGGGCTTCCTCTCCTGTTTCTGTTTGTACTTTGGCGCGACACGTTTGTCTCGCGAGCTTGTAGATTCTTGTTTTTGCTTTGTTTCATTCAACCTCTTGCCCTGCAACGAGTCGTAGTCGCAGTTTTATGGCTTGTTTTCAACGAAAATTAATTGTGACGCAATTTGGACTGGAATTTTAGTTCTTCGATTCTTCAATTCGAATGTTAGCAACGCTTGAATACTTCATTACAGATTTAACACGATGTTACAATTTTTGCCTGGAAGAAATTTGGAAGAAGGAAAAAATTACAAATTGATGCATCTTTTGTAGAATATTGCAAGTTTTCGTGTTTAGCCAATATAATTAATATTCGCAAGTCACGATGATCTCTTGTAACGGGATGGGACCTTAGAACTACAAAACTGTAAATTGGACTAATTTAATTTAATAAATAAGGGTTGCTTTTCATTCATATTTTGCTTGAAGAATCGACTTCCTTCTATTTTCGTTTCCAGTATAATCGACGTCGAGTACATACGACGTATTCAACAAATTACTCAGCTACCTGAATTTTCATCGATCTCGTTGAAATCTATGTGTTCGTGTCTGAAATGCAAAATCGGATAGCGGTTGGTCAAAGATGGTAAAATCCTGTTCCACGAACGTCGGTAACGCGATTTCCAGTCCTAGTTGGTTGGTAAATTTTCACTCGGACAGCGGTGCCACCTTCGGCTCTGTTCCGAAAGCTGCCTGGACTCTGCTAAACTCGTGCATCAATATCACGCTTGATAATCCGCCATCTTTATGATACCCCGTATTTATGATACTTTGGCAGAAATCTCTCCAGAGTTACGACGATATTGCAAAACAAAGAATATAATATCGCTCGGTATTCTTACTTTATTAGCAAAATGCTATCCACTTTTAGGGAAAGGATACTCCAAACACCACATTTTTGTTGTTGTTTTTTTAGCATTGATGAATTCGTTCTAATTAATCCAAGAATCGATCATAATATTTCCTTAATATAAATATCACAAGATTTTGGGATCACTGGTTGTAAATAAATTAAACATGTGTTCCAAGTGTGCTAGGAATTACGGCTGTATTTACAACGAGAGTAGAACTCGTAATTGCAATTATGGACGAATTCGAAACTATCCAACTGTGCAACTTTAAGCTTAATATGAGCGAAACGAATAATTATATTTTGTTGATTGCTCATTGTTGATACAGCAATAAATAATCGCAATAAATACAGATGATATTAATTAATTACACTGTATTGAATACTGTTATGGATAGTTGCAGCTACGTGGAAGTTAAAAATCACTGTTTGCATTGAACAATCAACATTAGCATGCTAAAACAAACATCACAATTAATTTTAGACAAATTAAAAGTCGTGAACTGCAACTACGAATGAACTTTTTACTGTTACAACTTCTTTTAAAACACCAAGAAAATTCCAAAGAAAACATTGGAAAATAAATTTCCAATAATTACTCAGTTCGATGATACCATTCGTTCGACAAGTATTGAATTAACCGTCGAAAACCATGCATAACAGAACGACGCGCAGCAACCTCTGCTTTCATATTTCTTAGAATAAATGTAATGGGTCTCATAAGTGGAATGAACACGTATCTAGTCAGACGTGGTATTTGCTGCTCGATGCTCCACTTTCGACTTGCCATCCAATTATCCTCGAGTCGCGTTTCCATTAAAAAATATACCATTTACGAAGCGCTGCCGCCGCGTTTGTCTTGGAAATCCCGGCGTGCATGTTTTTTACACAGTTTTCCACAGTTCCTCGTTTGTTCCGAGTTTCATTGTTCGAGCAACTGTCGCTCCCTCTCGCGGGCTTAATCTCTATCTTGTGATCGTGCAGATCATTGGTACGCGAGGAATTCATCATTGAGGCTCCTCGTAAGCTTCCCTTTATCTTATTAGCTTTCTCAGCTGAGAGTTCACGATGCTCGACAGTGAACTTGGACGTCGCTGTTGATGAATTGCGAAATTGCTTTTGGCAATGTTGAATCCTCGAGATTTTAATAGTGCTCTCCCGTTGGAATTTTTCGGAACATCGAAACTTTCGGTAGATTTTGGATGTTCAAATTTTTGAGATTGCAAAAGTTGGGGATTTTAGAACTTTTAAACTTTGAATTTTTGGAACTTTGGACTGTCGGGGCTTTGGAATTTTGCAACTTTGGAGTGTCGAGCTTTGAAATTTTTTGAACTTTGGGACTCTACAAATTTGGAATGTCAAGTTGTGGAATTTCTGAACTTTGAAACTTTGTAATTTTAAAATCGTAGAACACTGGAATTCTGGAACTTTGGAATTTTGGAATTTTAAAATCGTAGAACACTGGAATTCTAGAACTTTGGAATTTTAGAATTTTAAAATCGTAGAACACTGGAATTCTAAAACTTTGGAATTTTGGAATTTAAAAATCGTAGAACACTGGAATTCTAGAACTTTGGAATTTTAGAATTTTAAAATCGTAGAACACTGGAATTCTAAAACTTTGGAATTTTGGAATTTAAAATCGTAGAATACTGGGATTCTAGAACTTTGGAATTTTGAAATTTCCGAGCTTTCTATTATTGAAACTTCGAAACTTTGGAACTTTAGAATTTTAGAATTTTAAAATCGTAGAACACTGGAATTCTAGAACTTTGGAATTTTAAGATCGTAGAACTGGAATTCTAGAACTTTGGAATTTTGGAATTTTAAAATCGTAGAATACTGGAATTCTAGAACTTTGGAATTTTGGAATTTCCGAGCTTTCTATTATTGAAACTTGGAAACTTTGGAACTTTAGAATTTTCGAACGTTGGAATTCAGGAATTTTACAACTTAAAAACTTCGAAACCGTGGAATCGTAGGATTACCAGTGTGTTAAGGGTAAAGCAATATAAAAATAAGACGACAGATCTACGTTGTAATATTTTCGCCATTGGCTCTGTTTCGCCATTCGACTGAAATTTGTGGAGCATTTCTGTCCACTGTAAATTCTGCGCGGAATGCCAGCCGCTTAAACGCGCCACGTATCTCGCGCACGACGTAAATTTCAAGCCGAAATTAATGGCAGCGTGTAATCCTTTATTAAATTGCCACCATGGTGGACGTCACAGGGAGAAACGAACCACGCGGCTCGCAAGTCGATTTCTAAATTGCAAATGACTTTGTCCGACATTTAAATCTTCTTTCCAATACACAATTTCTCTCTCTTCTTTCTTTTCTTTTTATAACATCTTTTTCTTTAAAAGCTGAAGCTTTTGTTCAGTGTCGCTGATTCAATCATTTCTTAAATCGAGTTACAAGCTTCGATTACAGTGATAAATTTTGATAAATTATCGGTCGACAGATTTGACGTTTCAGATTATCAGTTGATATGTACCATAATGCAAATTTGGATACAAAATTGATTTGTTAATTTAGTATTAGTAATTTGTTTTTTCTCAGTTAACAGGGAACAAGCATTGGCATTTCGAAGGAAATGTTCGTGATGAAAACGTTCAACGAAAATAACACGTCGTGTAAAAACAGAGGACGATTAAAGCTCAACGTTTAGCGATCGTTTGGAATCGATTAACATGTTTGTTGCATTAATTATATAACGACGCACAGAGAAAGTTCTTGTATTTTTCAAAAAGAGAATATTCCAATATCGCTCGAAGCAACTATTTTATTTAAAAAAAAGAACCTTCTTCACCTTTTCAACGAACAAGCATTAATTTCTACTAATTAGAAATATTTTTTGAAATTTTGCTTCTAGTTTAGAATTATTTTCATTAATTAACAAAAAATTATTTTCATCGAGGAAAGAAGAGAGAAACGATTTCCTCTCGTGAAAGGAGTTCATTTTATATCTCGCAGGAATAATCCCTCGCATTTTTAACGAACAGAACTTTACATCGTCTCTAATTCGTTTTTTATTTTAATTATATTACAATTAACGAAAGGGAGAGATTTTCTCGAATGAATACCTCGTTAAACTCCTTACGGTTGCAAAAGCAACCATAACTCGCCGGTGTTTTCGTTTGTTCTTTTTTTTATTCTTCCCTGTGTAACGACAAAGTTTTATTAAAGTCCGTAATAAATGCTGGCAGTGCATTATTCATGGCAAGTAGCAACTGGGGTCCGGGCTATTCAGTTTCTCAAATGGCGGATGAGCCTCGGTCCATTTAAACTTTCCAGCTTCCTTGTTAACAGTGTTGTTTTCGAGCCTATTAGAAAACCGATTTACTGCTTCGTTTTCTAAGAAAAAAAAATCACCCTCTTCCTCACCTTTCGATGGATAATGGTCTTTCATGTTTGCGGATGAAACGATTGATCGAGAATTCTCGGAAAATTGGCACTTTCTTTTCTCCGGCGGAAGAGGATTCAAGTTTCCTCAAGTTCTGACGTTTAAAAATTTTAAAAGCCTAAAATCCTAAATTCTAAATTTCCAAAACTCTAGAATTCTAGAATCTTTAAGGTTCTGAATTTCTGAAATTTTTAAATTCTAAATTTCAAAAGATCTGAAATTCTGAATTTCTGGAATTTTTAAATTCTAAAGTTCGGTGAATCTAAAATTCTAAAATTCTACAATTCCACAATTCCAAAAATTTTAAAATTCTGGAATTCCTAAATTTTAAAATTTCAGAATTTAAGAATCCCAAAATTTCGGGACGCTGACGTTTGAAAATGGCGTAATTTAGTACATTTACCAAACTTGTCGCTCCAGCTGAATAGATCGCCAGCTATCAAGTTATGAATGCAACTTAACTCGCATTGCTAAAAACTCACTGACACTCCGACCATCGAGCTGATGATAAATTCCTTTTTTGCCGAAAAGACACGATTTCCGGTGAAAACGAACGGAATTCGAAGCAACGAAGAACTAGGGATTTGTTGAGATTCGAGATTGCACTTGTACAAATATTGATAAATAGCAGGAATATAGTGGATGCCGCGTCCGATGTAAATATTAGCCAGCACCGGGATTGGTAATGCGCCGCTGTTGTTGCAACTTGTTGGTCAAAGCACAAACAGCGGGCGGATGTCGCGAAAGGGGAAATGGGAAATTCAAGCCAAACTGGATGGCCTTTTGAGTCAACACATCACGAGTGTGTCGTGGAAAGCTTGCAACTGCTTCATCGTTCGTCGTTTATGGTGCCTGATATATTTGCACTCCGCTTCTCAGAAGTTTGAAGAAGTTTGAAGCTTCTCAGAAGTTAGAAATGCATAGATTGCTCGCGATGTGTGAAATTGTTTGAACATTGCTACTTTTCGATTTCAGAGTTTCAGGAATTCTCGAAAATACGTTCCTAAATTTATAAATTCTTGAACTTTTGAATCTCTGAATATTAAAAATCTGAATATTTAAATATTTGAATGTCTGAATCTCTGAATGTTTGAATATTTGAATATTTAAATATTTAAATTTTGAATCTTTGAAACTTGAAACCTTGTACCTTTTTTTTTCACTCTGAAATGTTTGAATTTTTAAAATTTTCAATTTTTAAATGTTTGCACGTTTGAACGTTCGAGTTTTCGAAATTCACTTGACGTTTGTAAATGTTTGAATGTTTGAATTTTTAATTATTTTTAATTTAAATTATAGAGCTTTGGAATTTTGGAGATTTGCAAACTTTTCGCTGCTTGTAATTTTAATTTCAATTTCCAAACTCTGAAAAAGTTGTTCCCCTTCATCGAGGAATTAAAAATGTAATTGTTCCGCGCGTATTTCTTTGACAGAAGTTATGAAATAACAACAGTCGGGAGATATTAAGAAAACGATGGTAAACGAAATGTGTATTTCTGGCAAATTTATCACGAATGTTTTCCATTTCCGCGGGGCAAATCCTATTACGTCTTGCAAGAAAAATCCCTTTATCTATTTCCACCGACACAACCGCATTTTCTCTCTACTTCCCTTCGGCGAAAATAAAGCTTTATTGAATACAGTGTCGAAAAAAAAATAAGAAAGGCATTGCATCAGCTGTGCTCCAATAACACTACCTGCAAAAGTAATATACAAAACATCGTTACATCTTGTCAAAGAGAAACTCGTGACTCAACTTTTAAAGAACTTTTGAAAATGATTTAATCAGATCTTTCTGTTAACACTTGCAGAACTTTCAGCTTTTAAAAATCCTGTAAAACATTACCTAAACATTGCCCAATTATCTTTTTCTTCAACTGTTAATTTTACTTTCCACAAATTTTAATCGAAACTTTGTATTCTACAAATATTTTTCTACAACTCAAAATATCTGAAAACAAAGATTTACACTATGTTCAAGTAGATGTATCCGCGTCTGGTCAGACGCAGATCCTTGTTTCCTCAACGTTCCAACAAATATTTGGAACCAATAAAAGAAAAAAAAGGATGGAGCCAGTTTGAAAACGGTAAAGACCAAACTGGCACGATAGAAATATTTCATCGTATTTCGATAAATTTTTACAAACTAAAAAGTATTGGAAGATAAATTTGATTAAACGGAGATCAATTTTTTCCGACAAAAATTTCACGATCCACCGAATATTCCCAGGATATGGAAACGATATTTAGCGTTGTTAAAGAACGATTGATTAACATTCTCCGAAATATTTTAATCGTTTAAACTTTCCATAATTTTAGTACGACAAACTTAATATAACAACGTAATTTTTATTTTAACATTTAATGTCTTCCTCGAATACAAAGTTTTAGATATTTAAATTTAAAGGTTTAGATTAGGTTTAGGTTAGGTTTAGGTTAGGTTTAGGTTAGGTTTAGGTTAGGTTTAGGCTAGGTTTAGGTTTAGGTTACGTTTAGGTTACGTTTAGGTTTAGGTTAGGTTTAGGTTTAGGTTAGGTTTCTTTTCCTGGTCGTCTTTTTCCACGAACGTTTCAACGATTTGAAAGCAAAATTCTTTCTCCACGAGTTTCGATCGATCTTACAGCCAATTGGTATCAATCGTATTGATGAAATTTTTTATTTGACGGGGCAATTAAAATCCATCGAATTCAGTTCACGGTTGTTAAATATCATTGCGTTTTACTTTTCGGTTCCACGCGAAACAGCATGCGTGCGTGCAGCCTCGTGGAAATTTTTCGACAAATTTTCGGCGCACTCTTCTCGTTTCCTCTTTCTCTCTTCTCCACTCGACGAAGAGAGAAAAAGAAGCATTCGTCACTCGAATATTGATATTGAAAAACGTCCACTCTTTCCCACCTTAATTACGTATCCAGCCAAGTAATTGATTTATCGTCCAGCGGGTACTGCTCCAGCTGGAAAGTTCAAGCCACGTTTGGCTGTAAATCCAGCTTGCTCTCGTTATTGGCGATTATGCGTCCTAACGAATTCCGCGCTTCGGGGATTTTATTCTGGTCGATATTTCCACGGATTCTGTTTTTCTCCTGCAGTTTTTCGCGTTTTTTTCGACAGTCGATTCGATGATTTTTATTCGTTTTAGCAAAGTTTCGTCGGAATTTCGTTTACTCAATTTCCACTGAAAATTATTCGTTTCATTAGTTAATTGGTGAGACTTCGTTAGAGTACGTTCGGAAACGAACAGAAAAGTCGCAGGGAATGAAAACTTTCATCCTGCGCTGAGAGAGATATGAAAATGTTTGCTGGAAATGTTTTAAAAATTTCCAGTCTGGTTTTCACTCCGAATACACACGTACAAAAGATCGTAGGAATCTTTTTATTTTACAAAATTCACGTTCGAACTCTCCTATCTGTTGACATTCAAAACATTCCGTCTTTTTCGATCAATTTTGCTGCTTTCGACAAAAATTTCGTTCGCCTTTCTTTGCGAAAAATTTGTACATCATCTCCGATACTCGGCAAGAAATATTCCCGAATTTTCATTCTCACGCGAAATCGTGGAACTCTTTAATTTTTAATTCGACCCTCACTACTATAATTACATCTGCCGCAACAACTACTTTTGAATTATTTTTGCAGCTTCCCGTTATTTTGACTTTAGTATCCTCCCACCAGCAATTTTAATTTTAATTAAATTTGCCTAATTACGCGCGTTCGTATTCCCTTGATTCGCTCAGAACGCCGTGGAAACAGTTAATTAAAGGAATCTGCGTATGAACTTTCCATTATGCGAGCTCGCAACGCAGACGAGAATCAACCGGGCGGCTACGTTGCTTGTGCGACTGCATTTACCGAACAGCGTTATTCTCCCCGGAATAACGCGCACCTGGTAATCTCGTTTTTGTCTTTGCCTCGACGCTGCTAAATATCACCCGCCATTAGCACGATCAATGACGTGTAATTGAATCGAGCCGAGTCTCGGTAACCGTTGCTATCCTAGAATTAATACCCGACAATTTCATTATTGCAATTACCAATTACCCGTTATTAATTATTATCGACGCGGTGGTTTCCGACACGGTGGAAGAGAGTTTCTTTTCAATTCAGCGAAAATTGGAAGGATAATTGCGAGTTTAATTCGTCGAGTTTCATCGAATTTTATATCGTTCAGTCAAACTTTCCTTTTTATTTCCTCCTGCTCTTTCGCAGTAATCCGCGAGGTAATTAGAGAGATCTGTTTGAAACGATTTGATACGAGAGTCTCTTTTCATTCGCAACGACGTTCAATGGGGGGCTGATTGGACTTGAAACGGGGAAAAAAATGAAAATGCAACGCTCGAAATGCAATCGCTCTGCGCGGTTCTGTGTGAAGATTCGAGGGAATCAAATTTGTCGATTGTTTCCAGAACAAAGACGTCTCGACAGCGCGAGGAAGCTTATCGTTATCTGGCAGATTAATTAGGGTTTATTTCTTGGTGTTTGGTGTAGATAACGCTCGATCACGCGCGCGGAAACTGCATGGATCGAGATGCGTTTAATTCCGTGATTGTCAGTTTGCAAACATTCATTTCACAAATTCGAAGCACTATGACAATTTACGTTAGATCGTTAAAATTTGATTTTACTCTTCAAACTTAATCGCTGAGATTTAAATTCACTCTGTGCTTCGAGTTCTTTCTCGCAAGATTGAATCGACACATTCTAAAGTGTAGTAACATAATTATTCATCATTGCTCAAGCATTGTGAGAATTCACATCTTTATAAATGAAAGTAAGAACTTTGACGAGATGAAAACTGTGACATTCGATGCACTTGTTGGCACTTGGAACGCGGAATTCTGAATTTTCCACGTGCTGCCAGCGTCCTAACTGCGAGATAAAGTCACCAGCAGCCGCTTATCTGCTCCGGAGACCAACAACGAGTCGTCCAACCCAGTCACGCACAGTTCCCAGTGATTAGAATGCTCCAACTGTGCCAGAAATAATCGTCGGCTCAGAGACGTTCGCTGGTGAATAGCGCAGTTGTTCCCCCAGAGCAGAATTAACTTGGACTCGGATTACGTGGCAGAGGAATTCTCAAATTCTCAATTTAGACATGAAAAGGTACCTTCTAAATTTCGAATCGTGTGTTGAAATTGTTCGGACGTACGAGAATTTCGGATAAAATGATCTCATCGATGATCTGGCGTTGCGGATTCTCGCGATTGAATCAGCTCAGAGATTACAATGTTAGGCTTCGGTTCAAATTTAATTCCGAGTCAAAGTTCAATTTCGCACTGTGTCTGCGAAGCCTAATTTACTCCTTTGATTTCCCAAAATTGGCTCAAGACTCCTTTGGGGGTTCTAAACTCCTGAGAGTTTCACGGAGGTTCCAAAATTGATTTTAACCCCTCCGAGTTTCTGAAACTGGTTTCGACTTGTGTAAACTTCTGAAATCTGTTCGAACGTCTCCTATCGAATTCCTGTTCTCTTCGTAGTATCCAGAAGTTGGTTGAAGCAGGCACAATTTTAAGATTGAACATTTATTTTTCGAGTGTCTTATTTTTAAACTTAACTTTAAGTGTATCTTTGTCTTTTACTTCGATTCCAAAAACAAACTCAGAACCTTAATCAGTATCAATAAAATCAAAAAATCTCAAGTCTGTTTCCAAAGTTTCATCAGCGATTTTATTTTAAATTTCATTTTAGGTGTATCTCCATTTTTTTATTTCAATTCCAAAACCAAACTTAGGCTCGAACCTGAATCAATAATAAAATTAAAAAATCCCAAATTTGTTTCCGAAATTCATTTAAATTTCATTTTAACAAGATTAATCAAATTAGTAATAAAATTGAAGGAAAATCTCAATATCCCATCAGCAGCTCGATTTACTATTTGAACAGGGTGAAGCACAGCCTCGAAACCCTGGCAATTATCGAGGTTTCAAGGCCCAGGCCATCCGAGCTCAAATTTCATTCCTTGTTCAATTCCACCAATCCAACCCTAATCCTGCTCCGGATCAGCTTCGAATCTCTATCTGCGC
This sequence comes from Melipona bicolor, assembly GCA_030673865.1. Taxonomy (NCBI): domain Eukaryota; kingdom Metazoa; phylum Arthropoda; class Insecta; order Hymenoptera; family Apidae; genus Melipona; species Melipona bicolor. The sequence continues at coordinate 2,450,128 of JAHYIQ010000020.1, forward strand.
GAAAACAGGGCCAATCTGAACGATCAACTGGCACGTGGAACAGCTGGCCGCTCTAACGAAACCAATTCTCTGTAAAGAGGAACGTGACGTAGAATCGTCAATCTGATCGATCGTCTATTCTGTCCAATTCGACACGATAAAAGCCTCTGAGCCTGACCTTTCCTACTTTCAAACTTTTCCCCAGGCGTGTGGTTATTTCCTTGTTGGATGGTTTCGAGTTTGACGTAGACTCGGGTGCTTGTCCTCGATCGCGATCGACCTTGCACAGGCCAGTTTGACGAGGTTTGTTCAGGTTTGAACTGAATTGCCTAATTGAGAATGAATAGCTGATGATTGAGAGTTTTTCTGTGAGCTTTTTGTACGAGTCTACAATCTTGGTATTCAAAGGTTTTGGTCTTTTTTTGAGGAAAGTGACAAATTATTGAGAGTTGGAGGATGTTTGAATGATCGAGTTGAGGATTATTGGAAGGAAGGAGCTCGTGTTGGAGTCGTGGCAATTTAATTATTCGAAGATTGCGAAAGACTAGTTATTTGAAGGATTATATCAATTAATGTACTATCGAAGTTTGGGTTAGTTTGTAGCTTAATTATTATAGATTGGCTTCTAGCTTAATAAGGGACGGAGCCAGGTAGTGGGAGGAATTCAGACGTTGGATAAAATTTCTGACACTATGACATGCGAAAGACAGTTAGTTTAGCAATCGAACAGTCAAAAAGTGGAAAAGTCAAAGAGTCAAACAATCAAACAATCGAACAGTCAGATAGTTGAAGACTCAAAGAGTCAAACAATCGAAGAATCGAGAAGAGAGACTTATTGAGACTCATTAAAATATCTTAGCATAGTTCAATTCTTGAGCTGCTAATTACATAGATGTCTCAGTTGATAGACATTTAGTTGTACGAATTATCCAAATGCACTTGCTACGTTAGGTGTAAAAGCTAGATTTTGATGATCCGATCTGATTTAATTTCCATCTAAAATATCAGTCTCGCGATAGAAGATCGAACCCTTTGAAACTCGAAGGATTGCTTGCGAAACGAAAATTTCAGAAGGAATATTGCTCGAATTGCAAAAGGTTTTATTCGAAATTTCATTTTCAATAAAAACTTCTCGAAGCTCCTTTAGGATGAAGATTAAAGCCCTTTGCGGGAAGCAAGATTTTTCAGGAAGAAGTTTAAGTTATACTTTTATTTGAAGTTCAGCTCGGAGCTCGGGATATTATTGGATACTTTTTATCTCCGCTTTGAAATATCGTGCGTCTCGTTTTACCGTGGACATAAACGTTATTGTTGTTGTTATTGTTACCAAGAAAATGTACAATCCAGGGAGAACAAAAAACAGCAATAGTGGAGTGGAATCGGACACAAAAAACGCTTTGCATTGAACGATCCTCCCGCGATTCGCGCGATGGGAGAGAAAGAGAGATTGGCGCTTGTTAAAAGCTGGAAAACGCTGCGGCGGATGAAAGAATATCCGATTACACGGGCGAAAATGGGAAACAGAATGTTACGCGTGTAAAATATTCAAGGAAATGAAGCTGGCACGTACGCAACGAGAATTAAAACCGAGTGTGTGACGCTGTTTGCGGACCAGAACCCTCGGGTTTAATGCGATTTTATTTTTGAGATAGTTCCTGCTCGGTGTCGGACCTGGAATTTTGCGAGACTCTCGAATTAAATCCGGGATTTTTTCAAAGTGGAGGTTCTCGGTCGTCGCCGAGGTCAATAAATGAAAGAGAGCTTGAAGTTGAAATTTCGCCGCTTCCGCGTGTTCGAGCGTGTACGAAGTGAAAAAATATTTCTCAATCTGTCTCTGTACGGGATTTTAAATAGCACGAAATTATGGGGCGAAGTTTTCCAATTTCGAAGCTCAGAATTCGCGAAATTCCAATTGTTAAGTCGAAACTTGGAAAATTGAATTTCATAGTTAAAGAGTGACAAAGTGATTTCAATTTTCAATCCAAAAGCTACGATAATTTACATTTTTCAGAGTGGAAATTACAAAAGTCACAAAGGATCATCCTTCCAACAAAGTTTGTTTAAATCTCAAAGCTGAACACCACAAAATATCTTCAATTATAAATTGGGGAGGTCGCAAATAATTCCAACTTTGCAAAATTGCAAAATTTTCAAGAACCGCAAGGGTTCAAGGTTCCAAAAATTTCAATTCGCCTGATTCGATGACGATTGTCGCTCGAGAAATTCTCAAATTTGTCGGATTCAGCTCCGACGGTCGACGTCAGATACCGCGAGAGGTCCAAAAACGGAACGACGGAAGTCGGCCGGAAACGCGCGAGACTAAATCGCTAGAAATATTGCGAGCCGCGATAAATATTTACCTTTGAGCGAGATGCAGTTATCGACAATAATCGCAGCAAACTTCACTCGAATCAGGCGTGAAGTAAGTTCTGACTCAACAGTTACACCTTCCATATATAGTCGTACATATTATTTAAATGTGATTATTTTACAATCATTTCAGCATCTTTAACCTTTTCATTGCCGAATGTATACGTATTTTGGAATAATCAAATATCAAAAAACTGCACGACTTGTACCCCAGTACGCTTCGTTTCACTGAAAGGCCCAGAAGCAACTGTTCTGACTAGGAAATGAAGACGACTTTTTTGTCATAAAATTTTATTGATACGCAAACATTTAAATCGATAGAAAACAAATTACTGGCGCGATCGCTCAGTACCAGACAACGCCACTCCTACTCGAGGTCTACACCACGCCCCCTCATTAATCACGTGACCCAAATCAACTAATCGCTAATTTTCGTTGCATTAGCGTTGCACCTGAAGAGACCCCACCAAAATCACTTTCAGTGATAAAATATATAATGCACTTTAGTCACTGAGACGAGCTTCTTCTATTTTTTTCTATTCGACAGATAGAAATAACCGCGCGATAAGAAATTATTACAAAAATAGTTATTTTTTGAAATTCTGAAGCGTGAGCTTTATTTTTTTTTTAGCTGTCATTTTCTTTATTTACCGAAAATAAAATGAAATGAAATGAAATTTCTTTGTCGTGTAACTGAAATTAAAAATTCGTCCCTGAATAGTCTACTGTGAAACTTTTAGTAGGTGCACAATTCAATGCAGAATACATAATGCAGTGCAGTTCAGCAGTTTCGATACACTTTCTCAGAGAAATGCACGCCGACGAAAAATTTCGCCGTTTTCAGTCGCGGTTGAACTTCTGCCGTATGAAAGTTTGCCGTAGCCGAAGGGTTCGTCACGGCTGACTAAGCTGTATCAAAAGCAGTGGAATCACGAAGTGGCAACCCACTATCCGCGCAGAGTGAACACCCCTCGTGCTTTTTTCTCTTGAAGAGCACCACCGCCGCGGCGGGGCAATTTCGCTGGAACTTTACTTCCATAACCGTATTCTTAAAGTTGGATGGCCATCTTGGTTCCCATGCGGCGACCTCTAATGGATTTCTCAGAAATTATCTAAATATTTATATTGGAATGATGCACTTATTGCGGAAGAGCGCACGGGTGCGTAGAATGTGGAAACAGTTTCTTGGAAAAATATTTTCAGTACGTGGAAATGGACGATACGTTTCAACAAAATTTACCTCCATAAATTTTGAAACGCAGTAATAACTAGAGAGAAATATAAATAAAAATTCGAAAGTGGAAAAAGTATCGACGCGGATTATTAATCTGCATTTAACACAGATTGGCGGGAATTTGGTTGGCAACATTTTACGCGGAATATGTAAAAATGTTTTATTTAATGTTTTCAAAACTGTTTCTGGGAAATTATTTAAATATTCAGGGAAATGACGAATTTAAACAACAGAGAATTGTCTCGACTGTTCGGAAATTGTGGAAATTGTTCAATTAACGAGTGACTATATTTTTCCCGCAATTATAATTACAAAATTGAGTTAATTGTACAACATTTTGTACAACAATGTACAATTTTGGAACTTTTGGTAAGGAACAATTCAACATTTTTGAATTTTTTCTCACAAAAATACAAGAAAGAGTGGCGAGGAGAAAATCTTTCAGACCCGGAAGAAAACGCTGCTCTCTCGAAAGCAATGGTCCATCGAAAATGAAAGAAACATGAGTCCTCCAAAAAAAATCGCGCTGTCGAAGCCTTTTCTCCTCGTTTTGCGGAAAATTAAAAATGACAGCTCCATCTGATAACCCGGAACGGTGAATTGTTTGAACGTTTGAAAGCATATACTTTAATTGAAAAGTTTTAAAAAAAATCTGAAATTGTTCAAATTTAGTTAAAAGCCTATAGAGCGATGGTTTGAATTGAAAGCTTTGATAAAAAGATATATATATATATGTATATATACTTTGATTGGAAAAATTTGAAACGATATTCCAATTAAAATGACCCTTTTATTTGAAAATATGAAACGCTCGTTTGATGAAAAAAAAAAGCGATGGATTAATTGAAACGTTCAATGAGTAGATTGACGATTTTCACGCAAATTCATATTAAGTAATTTAATGAGTAAAGTGTAATATCGGTATAACTGGTATTATATTTTTGTATCTTTGAATTTTCTGCAAATGCAATTTACCGATAAATAAATGTATTTTTATTGAAAAGTTTAAAATATTCTCTCTTCTTTCATACTACTATATAATTATTAAAATTATTCGATCGTTTCGCTCTTATTTAGTTACGTACGTATTTATTTTCATTGATTGAATATTAAAATATTAAATTTCGACTTTCACACCGAAAAGAATCACCGGGAAATTTGCAACTTTCCGCGACTGAGAAATCATCGTCGAGATCCTGACCTAAATTCAACTGCTGAGTTCGTGATTCGAAATTGAAAGGCATTCGATTGATGAATGGCTGAATCGCATCTCCTAACGGACGAACTATAATTGATGGAGCGGTTCCGCGATGAAAATTTCGCGCAAACAGTCGCGCTTGTATCCTCGCGTTCGCTGACAATGTCGGTGAAAATCCCCGAGCAACGTTTCACAGGCTCCATTTCGCGCGTAAATCCATTGCTGCAGAGAGCGATAGCACGATGGACAACTTCCGAAAATTTAAACACGCTGACAACTTTCACAAAAGTTGTTTCCACAGTGGAAAATAATTCGTCGGAACTCTCTCACTATCGGAGATTGTTCAAATTTTATCACGCGGCAGTTTGTATGTCGTGTTCTATTCCCGAGTGGAATAAATTTTAACAGAGTATCACCTCTTTTGGATGCAGACGAGAAAGTTCAAATCCCGATAATGGACAATTTTTTTAAAACTTAATTTATCGCCAAGGAAAATCCCAGTTCTTTAATAATTGAAATATTCGTCGTTCAAGTGCTACAGAAAATTCTAAAAAGACCGTGAGATACATTATTCATGGGACGTACGTTATTCATAGGATCTGTAAAACATTACAGAAAGGACTAAAGTCAAACGCACGCGTGGGTCGGCAAAAGAAATCAGCTGAGAGTCCATTTCGACCATATCGACCAATAAAGGCGTCAATCACCTCTTTCTGTTTCCCCATCGGCCATAAAACCAAATCGTAGGAAATCCGATCCGGAAAGGGTCAGCGACTCTATCTGCTCGTGGAATCTCGTTTCCTCGCGAGATTAAGCGTCCCCCGGGACTCTAAGCGTCATTGTTCTCTACTCGCTCGAAACAGAAAGGGCGAGTGTCAGTGTTGAATGAGAGCTTTGATGATCTTTCTTTTGGGATTTCTTTCGATGAGACATTTCGCGGAAAAGTTTCGAAATTTCTCCGTTACAAATTTTCTGCTCCGTTTAATCTCGAAGTCTTAAAATTCTGTTGCTCTGGATCTTTGATCTCGAGCCCAGGAACTTGGGTGTTCTCTTCGAAATTACGTTGGAATATCGATCCAATGGCAACAGACTTTTTTCATAATCACACTTTCTTTTAAAGTCGATCGTTCAAGTTCAAGGTTTTATTTCCACTCGGGCAAGTTTTCGAATGTTGAACCTAGAAGTCTGGATATTGTCTTCGGAGTTGTTTGACTTCAAACATTATCAATCCGATGTAAACTTGGTTTCTTCTGAAACACAAGTCCAGGGCCTAGTAATCTTTTCTTCAAAACGACAAAATAACACCTACATTCCCGTTTTAAGAAATCTTTTCCAGCTAGTTTAGGGATCCAAAGTCTGAAACTCTATTGTTCAAAGTCTTGTGTTCCAAATTCCATCATTTATGTACTCTAGCTTCGTCTTAGCAGCATCTCAGTCCTCTGACCAAATTCTGTGTCACCAGCTAATGCCAAAGGCAGAAAATTTGACAGAAAATTTCAAAATAGCAATTCTAAACTCCCAGAATTTAATATTAGGACTACAGTTACGTGTTTAATTTGAAAGAAAGTTTTTACAAAACTTAGAAAAAGACCAAATCCCAAAATCTTGATCCCAGAAACCCAACATTTTCCAAACCACAAGATTCATATCAATTAGTCTAAAAATCTAAACCTTGGAATACCTAAACATTCTCTCCAAAGCTACAAAATACCACTCTGAGCAATTCTAAACTCTCAAAGTCCATTATTCCAATATTCTCCATTAGGACCACAGTCACTTGTTCAATCTGAAAGGAAGTTTTTACAAAATTTAGAAAAGAGCCAAACTCTAAAGTTTGGAATCTTGATCCCAGAAACCCAACACATTCCCTACCTTCCAAACCACACAATTCACGCCAATTGGCCTAAACATTCAGACTTTGGAAAACCTTAGAAAACATTCTCTCCAAAGCTGCAAAACACCATTTGCAGTCCCGCTCTGAGCAATTCCCATCTCTCAGACTCCATTATCCCAAACACAACCAGTGCACCACTGTCCCTCTCGAGCTCGATATCGGCGGACAGTCCTAGAGGGAAACGCGTCTCGCCTCGGCAAAGAATCGGAAAGCACACGCAGCAGGCGGAACGGTTGCCGCGCGCGAGCGGAGAGAGAGACAAAGAGAGACAGAGAGCATGCTCGTCGCTCGCGCGGTGGTCTGGGTTCGCAGGAGGGCAGCTCAGCAACGTTCACTCAGTGCGACAGCACGCGCGACCTCGACCGGATCAGCGTGGCTGATCGAACGAGATCGTTCCGCGTCGTGGATCGTTGCTCGCGCGCGGCAATGAGACATTCCTCCTCGGTGACTCCTCCTCCCCCGTCTTTGCTCCGACGCAAATCGAACAACAATTCAAGTCGTCTCGGACTGTTCTACGCTCTCTTCACCTCTTCGCCAAGGCTAGGCGAGAGGCTTGGTGGAATTTGAAGCAAAGTGGAGGTGAGACGGACTGGTTTTGCCAAGAGGAAGAGCCCTTTGAAGTGATCTTTAACAGTGATCGACGTGTTTCGAAGCATTTTTGCACTTTCTTTTTCCTTTTTCTTTTCTGGAAGGGGAACTCTGTGGATTGTCGAGGTTTATTCGTGTTACTGTTGTGTAGGATCAGGTTTGTCGAGTAGGTTTCTTCGTTCTGTTTTTCTTTTCTTTATGAAAGGTTCGATTTGTGGTTTTGAAAAGTTTGGTGAAGTTTGGCTGGGATGTTGGTGGAGGGGATGGTAATAGAGATGCTTCTGCGAGTGACAAGACGTTGATTCGAGGTGGGGGATTGGCGGGATGTGTAATTTGGAGATTTCGTCTGAAATGGAAGCGAGAATTGGTCGAGATCTTAGATTTCTTTTTTTGGTCAGGGGTATATTTGGCTCGCGTTGCAGGGATAGGGAAAAGTTTGAAATTGAATAATGGAGAATAGGAGGGATACGTGTGAAATGACGAATGAGAAGATGGAGACCCGAAGTGGAATACATAGTAGGAATTTCAGACAAAGGTAACGAATGAAAAATGAAATTCTCCAAGATGCAGAGCGGAAAGTTAGAAGGAAAGTAGGTGGAAAATTGTGAACTGGGAAACTGGAGAGTGAAAGAGAATGTTTTGAAGTATCAAAAATTCAGAGAATAAATTGAGGGAAAATCCAGAAAATGGGAAAAACGAAAAATAAAAAGAAGAAGAGCTTACGAAACAGGGAAACTAAAGAGCAGAAAATTAATTGGAAACAGAGATCTCTAAACTTGAAAAATGGCAAACGAGAAACTGCGAAAGACAGCAGAAGAGAAATCGATAATGGAAAATAGAAAAAGCAGGAAAAAGCAAAGTCGAAACTCAAACGCCAGAGGGAACGTTCTAAACCTAAAAAATCTAAAATGTAAAATAGAAGAGAGAGTCTAAAGCGTAACCTAAAAGAGAGATTGGAAAGCAAAAGAAAAAAAACGAAAAACTGAGAATGAAGGAAAAGTAAAACATTGTAGTGGGACTCAAAGTATCTAATAAAAAAAAAAATGAAATATTCTGAAATATTCTACATACTAAAAAAAAAAAAAGAAAAAAAAAAGGAAAAGTAGAGAATGAGAAGCCTCGAAGATTGAAAATACTAGTCTAATCACCGCATTCATGTACTTGGCCAAGAAATGACTCATCGAAAGCACCCCCTTCGCACTATAAAACAAAGTTACACTTCGAAGCTCGTTCTCTGCGCGAAAGAAACGATGTCATTTCTCGGGACACTGCGAAACAAATGGCCGCGTAGAATATCGTATATTTTACAAACGATAAGCCAGTCGATTGTTTCCAACTGGCGACATTCTGCTGGGGCACAGGAATTGGCTGAAGTACGAACGAGCGAACTGAACCACAGCCATTTGGAACGCAGAAGGAAGCCCGACATTTCGAAGCGAAGATAAGCAGCCAGTATACTATATTTTGCGGCAACGAACGATGCGCGATACCCGAAAATGAACTTTATCTGAAACTCGATAAGACGATTTGAACGTCATTTGAAAACTGCTGAGAACAATTAAGACGGTCGCTTGGATAATTACCACGATTAAACAATTGCAAAAATGATGAGGATTTCATGGAAATAAATCAGCTACGATCGACTGTATAAATAAATAGTAAAATCGATAATAGTAAATTGGAATGAATAAATTGATGAATAAATTGCCATCGCCAAAATTGGGGATTTATTTTATACACGAAGACGAGGTTTTCTCATTTGGATCGGGAAAAATTCGATTTTAAGACGAATATATTACATAATTTGGTGTATCTTTACGACACAGATAACACGATCTTGTTCTAATCTGACTCTGATCAGAGTCTCCTCTTCGAAATTCCGAATTACATTGCGAGGAATCCAGAATCCGGAAACGAGAAGCTGCGAAATTAATTTTCCTTCGTAGGGAATGAAGCGACGTCTTGGGAAGAGCCTTTTGAGACTTCACTCCGAACGTGGATCGCGATGTCAAAGAAGATGTCTTTGATGCTCGAGTCTTCGTTTCGAACGAAAAAGAGGAAACGGGAATTTTTATTCAAAGCGAAAAAGCGAAAGGAGGAAAGAAGGAGCGCGATTACGATCGTATTCGAGTGGAGGACGGTCTTCCGTGATCGATAAGTGGAAAAGAATGACCACTGGCATTCCGCGATCATCCTTATAATTAACTCGGAAGAAAAGGAAGCACGTGCCCACGGCGTCTCCTATTTTTACGCCACGAACGTCACCGTGTCTCTTTTGATGCAACACCTTCCATGCAACAATGGTGTGCGCGCCAGTCTGAATCTTTCGCAATCGAACAACAATCGTTCGCCGAAGGCTGCTCGGAACATCTGCAAACGCAGCTGGAACTCTCGCGAATTACGAGAGCTTCCTCCAAGTGGATACTCTGGGGAATTTGGCGAAAAATTCCGAATTTTCAACGACGACGGGATTTCCTCTTCAAAATTATTCGCACCGTCGTTGGAGAATTTTGATTTTTGAGTGAGATAAGACGTCAACGAGAAGAATTTCAATTTCTTGAAAGAGGACACTTTTCTCACAGAGAAAAAGAAGAGAAAGGAGAGTCGATTTTTTTCCTTAAAGTGCATTCAATTGCGTTTCAAGTTCCACTCGACGGGGTCCGAAGGATTGAATTTGCAAAATTTCACGGCAGAAGCACGACACACTGTCGTGCAAAAGTTTCGTCTCGTACTCGAAAGTGTCCGTCGATCGCTGCTAAAGGTTGCGCGCCGGCAAAGGGCTCTTCCTCGCGACGATTTGTCGCCCAATCGCGGAAAGAAGTCGATCCTTATCTTTTGGAGTACCGGCCGTTACCGCGTCGTCTCGTCGCGTGGGGTTAAGTGCACGTTCGATGCACGTTCTTGCGGACGGAGTAATCGATCGCTTGAAATTATGACGAATCATCAGTTCCCGGGTCAGTGCGGCTTTCACCCCTTCCTCCCTCGCTGCTATCGATTGTTCGGCGCGCCACGGCCACGAGTATTTACCCACGTTTAACGTAAATCCTGATTTTTAATATTGCATACGCCTGCAAATATGCAGCGAGGAACACAACTGTGACAGTGGCGATTGAAACTTGTCGACAATTCGAAAAGATAGTAAACTTTGCAAAGTAGGATCGTCCGACGATCGAAGAGCGAAACTTCTGCTTTGATAGTGAGTTTGTTTCCTTTTTTTTTTTTTTTCTTAATTATTTTACATCGTAGTAAGCGAGGATGTTTTTTTCTTGAAATTCAACCTTGTATAGAAACGTAAAGCAATTTTCTCCGTAACTAAACCTACTATCATTTTGAAGACTAGAGTCTCTAGTTTGCAACTACTTCTTGAAACTTGCCGTACAATTTTTTGTCGCCATTTTATCGGACGTTAAATATTGAGGTCAAGCGATGAAAATTCAAGAAATCTTTGCATCCTTTGTTGCCTAACCCCAGCGTTCAATGTTCGATAAAATAATAAAAACAAAAATCGTGCAGCGAATTTTAAGGGCTCTTTGTGAAGAGAGAACTTTAGTCTTCGAGAACGTGCTAGATTTAACCGTGGAAAAAATTTTCTATTAACGTTTTCACGGATGTTTGAGTTTTGACAATTTTCGAGGAAAAATTGTTCTCACTTTCTCATATATAGACGATGTAAAGTCATTTTCGAAAGGAACAAACTCACAGCCAAACTAGATCAAACTACATCAAACAGGTTGAATGATATCAAACTGATAAATACGAAAAATACTTTCTAAATCTTGAACATCTTTATTATTCGAATATTATTCCCGCATTTGCATCAATGCCAATGTGCAACGAAGCAAACCGACGTTAATCAACTAGTATTTATTGGGTAATCAGTTTCCCTTCACATCTTGAGATTGACGTGAATTAAAACACCGAGTCGACCAATCAGCATTCCATTCGTTCTTGAAATATTTGTTTGCGTTTTTACTTGTGCAGCAATTAATCAGCAGTATTATCGCAACAATTCATTATTAATTTCTTTTTTTTTTAACACTCGAGCCTGTGACACGCGACAACGAATTAGTCACGTTTGTGCATTGTAGCCGTTTCGGAACTTTTGGTTACGTTCCCGAGTGATTTACGAAAGTGAGTGTCGAAACGAGGCGTCGAACAAACCGCTCGTGAAAATAAATCCGCCGCTTTGAGTTACAGCTGCTGTCAATCCGAATGGCCGTTCTTCCAAAGCGATCAATTCGCTGATTATAAATACGCCGACCCAAATTATATCGCCGATCTCGTCACGCCTGTTTCCCAAGTATTTTCTTTTCCTTTTTTTAAATCTGAAACGCGAACCTTTTCTCGTCGAACTTGTGTTTCAAAATTTGAAGCGGCTCGAAAGAGTCAAAGCGTTGAGGGCTTTGATAAATTTTTGAACTGATACGTGAAATAATTAATTCCTTTTTTTAAAAATTGCACGATACGAGTTGTATTAATTCGTGTAATTCGAATTCAGTATATCGACATATAACTATAGTAATTATACATTAATTATATTGATTCAAGTCGTTTCGATTGCACATGTTAATTTTATTCGTTTAAATTGTTTCAATTATACGAATTATATCGATGAAAATAAACATCCTCGATTCCTCTCGAAGCGTGAGAAATTCGGACGGGAAGAAATAAAACTCGTAGTTTCGATAATTGGAAATAAAATCGAAGATTTGTTAGTTCGCGATGTTTTCGAATACTCTCTGGCCTAGCGGAAGCAGTTGTTGAGTTCACGCTGTTGGATCGAGACAGCTTCAAACACGAATACTCCAGAGTAAACCGAGCTCGCGAGAAAGTGGTTTCTAATTCTGAATTCACCTCAAGGATCTCCAAACATTACTCTAAATCATTCGGAATAGATGATGTACGCGAAGGAGCACGGCAGGAGAATTTATTAACGCGAGCCCTCGATTCTGCAGCAAACCAAGGCAAACACGATTCGAAACACTGCGGCGAGTTGGTTAAGGAAAGTCAAACTTCCAGAGTCGGATTATTACAACTCAAACATCGGTCAGTTTGAAATTCTCGATTTTTTTGAACGAACGTAGCACGGTATTGTGCGAAAAATATAAAAATTTAAACAATATGTTAGATATACGTATTGATATTGAAACGTAGTATAAATTTAGTTTATTTAACGTACACCACACTAGCGTACAAAGATGATCAATGCGAAGCTGAATTTATTTTTAGAATTAGAACGTGTATAACAATAATTGGAACGTATTGCAGGATAATTCAATTTTCTAGTCGATGTAATTATGAAATACGACGCGTGTATAATACAGGAAATAATGCAAATAATATCAACATCAATTGATATCGTAACAAATTCCAATATAAAATATAGAAAGACTTCGAGTTGTCATTTGGAATTCAGTTCATACATATTTTCTCCTTTTACTAAGAGATGATCGTCGAATGTCGACGTCGGAGGCGAAGGAACGAAACTCGAAACTCATGCAACATTCATTCTATTCTTAAGATCTCTTTGTAGCAGCGCAGGTAAATAACAAATATGCATTTGTAGTACATTGTAACACAATGAAAAAAAAAATGGTATATAAGAGGCATATAATACAATTATATCGACAAATTTATTCTGTTCATGGAGAAGATGAAACGATTAAATATCAACATCTTCGTTCTCGTCGCTGAACACTCCCATTTGACAAGGGCAGTCTTAAGATCTCTTGGTCGGAGCGTGGGTATCTCGTAACACACAGAGTGAAGCACACGCAACACAAAGAGAGAGAGAGAGAGAGAGAGAGGGAATGAGAGATCGATGTGGAAATCTTCTTACATCAGAGACGAGTGCATTCGTCAAAGGATTGAGAGAGACGGCTGCTGTCATCTCCATTGTTATTCCACTCTACCACCAACCTGTATTCCACTTTACTTCTCTCTCTCTCTCTCTATACCGTCACGCAGTTAGCGCTCCCATAGGAGGGACAAGGAGGACTGCCTTTCAACCAGCGCAAACACGACGCAACACACGACAAACAGCTACGAAAACACGTTTCTTGGACGTTGTTAGCAGATTCCAAACTGTCTTTCCTATTTCTTTTCGGTTTCTTTCGGCTCTGGCTCATTTTGTCAGACTCCGTGGGGAAGAATTTCCGAAAGTTTCCAGTGAAATAGAGTGAGTTTGCGATTGTTTGAAATCGCCAATTGAGCCGAAACGTTGCAAAACGATCAAAGTATCAGGGATTCTGCTTCAAAGTGGTATTGACCGTGCAAGAATTTCAGACGCAAGCGCGCGTCGAGTTCGCGAATATGAATATTACACGCGCGGATTAATCTGCCTGGAATAATTAATTTCGTAACGCGAGGTGATTGCACGCGAAGCGATTGGATAATCTTCGTCTTCGTACGGAATTCAAGAGCGAAGTTGAATTGAATTTCAAGTCCCGGGGAGCAGAACTTTTGCATTAGTCTGGGAAAGTGCGCGTATATCTGTTGTTGGTGAGATTTCGTCGTGACAATCCATATTCTTGGGAGCGCTTTGGCCCAGTTACATGTTTACACAAGTGTATGTACGATTTCTCGTCGACAGTATCCCAGTGGCCAAAAACTACTTCGCCTGACGACTCGAAGGACATTTCGATTCAGTCCACAAGTATCTTTCTACGAATACTTGACCAGCTCACGGGGAACATTGCGAAATTTGCGACCCTCGCAGTCCTCTGATTGTTGTACCAAGAAGAATCTCAAATTCAGTTGAATTAATTGCGTGGAAGAGTAAATTTATGTAAAACACGAACAAGTGTATTCGAGGACCAGACGGGCTTTGAATAAAATTCGAGTTCGAATAGAATTGAATAAGCCAAATTCGCGAGTAAAATGTTCAAATGTTCAAGTTCGGATTAGTTAATTCCAGATTAAGTAGATGAACAAAGTTTGTGCAAAAGTCTGAAAAACAAAACGAAAACAACGACTTGAGATTTAATTTAAAAAAGAGAAACGCTGAAATAAAATTCACGAAATCACGGAAACAATATTATTCAGATGTCATTCGAAAGAGAAGAAAAGAGAGAGAGAGGCGCACGTGGAGAAAAACTGGTTATTCGAGAAAACGAGCCGGCCATACATCACGCGACGTACAACAGAATTTCTGAAATTTTCGCGTCCCACGGAGACGGCGGGGATTTTTCTGGCCTCTCGCGTTTTCAGATCACGTTCTCCGCGTTCAGTTGTCACGCGGACGCCGGGATTAATTAACATGGGATCGCGTCACGCTGCCGAGAAACCGGAATTCCGCGCGAATATTTATCGCTGCGCGGCGAAATTGCAGCTAATGGACTTTAATTCGATGAATCGAGTGTCACGGATGAAAAAGTACACGGCCAGTTCCGTCAATATTGCGCCAACTCTCGCAACAGTGTCACGCGAAATGATTCGATCTTTGAAAAACATTCAGCAAAATTCGAGGTCTCGCTGCTCGTGGACAGATTGAATTGCTCGTTCATTTGTATAACATTTCAAAGTCAGTTTATCTGGGAAATTTTGAGTTTTCTTTTTCGATTCTTTTCGTATCACTTAGGTTATTTTGCATCTCTTTGCAAATTGTTAATTTGTCCATTCCTTGGAGAAATATTTTTCAAGTATTCAAACACTTTTCTAGCCGATACTACAAACAACTCTTTGTCTTTTTGCAAAATTGAGAGAAAGATCCCTCAAAAGCAACATCCGTTGCCAGAGACTCAAACACTCGCCAAACCAAACTAAACGCGCTGCAACTCACTGTGCAACCTCTCATTCCCTAGAAAGACAAAAGAAAAGAAAGGAAAAAAAAAACTCCCCAGACGACGAGAGTTCAGTGTCTCGAGCAGAGTTTGCTTGGCTCGCCGGCCAAACGACGAAAATCACGAGCGCGTCGGTGCCAGAAAAAGCCATCGAGTAGATCATCTCCTCTGCCAAGATTTCACCAGTGTCTGTCGCCGTTCGCGAGAGCGTTCGTGAAAAACGAAAAACGACGCTTCGAGCGTTCCTGCGCAGCTGTTGCGTTTCACCAGCGATCGTTCCACATTTTACGCGTTCCTACGCGAAAATTACCTGCCTTTTCTGGGAAAACTTCCGAGATAACACCCCGTATAAGAAACTTAAGACTGGATTGAACTGGATTGAAAACTTCTTTCTCGACACCTTGTCAAACCTCTCGGTATTTGAATATTTAGCATCGCTAATGTCATTACGCTGTATCTAATAATTTTCTTAGAATTTTTTCCAATTTTTTTCACAACAAATCGCAGACAAGTGAAATGACAATCCTCGATCGCTATAGTGAAACAACTGCGTTTTTCCTTCGTTACAACACGTTTTCTGACCAACAACAGTGTCAGTATTTTTTTTTTTATTCAGCAGTAATTTTTTTCTACCATCATGACACTCGAAACATTCGATCGGCCGTCCCTTCGAGTTCAGAATCCCCCTCCCTCGTAAAAGAATCCGCGAGCGTCACAGCGACATCCCGAAATAGCGGGATGTTGAGCTCGAAGAAGTTGGGAATTCGAGGAATCCTCGACGTGGACGACGAAGAAATACTCGCGATTCGAATATTTTTGTCCCGGGCTTAAGTGACGTCCCCGTGATTGAGCGGAATGTTTGGTGTATGGTAATTGGACGCGACAATATTGGGTGAAGCGTGGTTGAACGACGTTTGAACAAACGTAGCTTGTACGTGCATCTGTATAATGTATTCGAAGAATATTTGAGCACGGTATATTTCATCGACACTTGAGTACGTTTCGACAACATTCGGGTACATTATACTTGATCAACGTTTGGATGCAATATATTTGAGCAAATATATTTGAGCAACGCTCGAGTGCAATGTCTTTGAGGAATATTTTTGAAGCACGATATATTCAAGTCATATTTGTTTAATCGACTTGAATATTCGGGTACGATATATTTAAAGAATATTTTATACACTCGAGTACAATATACATAACATACATCATGTCTAAACTTTGTTTGAAGTACAATTGTTTGAATTCGTTTGAAGTACATTTGTGTCTGACCAACCAAGAAAATTAGAGAAAAATATTAAATTTAAAAATGAATTGTCAGTTAATTGACTCATATTTCTATTCGATCAGTTAATTTTTTCATTAAAGAAGAAATAAGCATTCGAGTTGCTATTTGTAATTTGAGTCTTCGAACGACAGAGTTTCAATTGTGAGCCTATTTTCTACAGACGAGAGATTTTGTCATAAATTTTATCGAATAGATTAATTTTTGAATACAGATAATAATTGTTGCACGTATTTAATTTGTATTCGAGTAAGAAAGTCATCATTATTAACCTTGCACTTAATTTTTCATGCGAGTCGACGTTTTGTCGAATAATCTCTCATTCTATCGTGTCAACCAATTAAATCTAATTGTACGAAACGAAATTATTCATAGAAAGAATTTAGTTAAAACAGCGAAAGAACAGAGAGAGAGCAGGCAAAAATAGCAGAAATAACAAAAGTGCATCGCTCGAGATCCATTCCGTTGCGTGAAAAATTCAGTAACGTGCCTTCAACCACCTCTCAAGTATTCATTCGACAGGCAACCGTGCGCGGGAGTCGCGACCGAGCTCTCCCTGACATTTTTCTCTTAATTATAAACTCCCGTTCTCGCTCCATAATATCAGCACATTTTTCATTTTTAATTTCGCTAAATGCTCGGGGAAAATGTCGTTGAGAGTAGCCTTTCTTGGTTTTACAATATAAATATTTGCGAGTTGTCTAAAAATTTTACATTTAACACCTAAGAATTTTGAAAATTCCAAAACTTTAAATTTAATGTCCAAGAATTTTGAAACTTTAAATTTCGTATCCAAAAATTTTAAAAATTTCGAAAATTCTAAAAATGTACTATGCACCCGCGTGAGCTAATTTACTAATAATTGTAATTGTAAAAGGAACAACCTGTCGCTTCAAGAATCGTGCAATGGTCAACCCCCTCGAAAAAAGAATGATTTGCTCTTAAAAAAAGGGAAATCATGCTCGCGTGAGGGTAACCGTTTGGTCCGTCAGATCCCAGATCTCTGCTAATGGACGTTGATTCGTGTTTGCAGCGAGCAAGTGGAATACGACGATCGTGGTCAGACGATACTGCCCGCGTACGAGTGATGAGAGGAACGTTGGAAATCCAGGGGCATCTCGCGATTGCTGTTGACTCTTTAACCCGTTGTTTTTCTGCAACACAGTGGTGGAACGAAAGTCGAGGGTGATGGAATGATGAGATCTCAGCCTTCAGCCACTCGAAGATTTTGCCCTCTTGGGAGAGATTCTCGCGATTCTAACAATTCAAACGATAATTTTACTCAAATTATTTATCTCGCGAGAGTTTAATTTCAAATTTGAAACCTCTGGTAAAGTGTGACTAAACTTTGACTTCAGTTTCTGTCGAGTGTTCGTTGCGACCGAATTTTTACAAAATTTCGATTTTTCTCGGATTGAAACTTGTTTGAGCAAGAATTAAAAGTCCCCGCTGTTCGCTTCGCTACTGTTGTCACGTTAGGACGCCCAAGCTAATTAAACGGTTGGAATTATCAGGAAACGAATTTGTTTGGCGGCAGTTATCGTCGAAGTGGCGCGCACCGCGTATGCGGCAAAATAACCGCCATGAAAGCACGCTAATGGGCGCTATTACCCTGTTAGCGGAGAATGTAATTGACCTTTCTCTCTCTCTCTCCCTTTCTCTCTCTTTCGACAAACTTGATATCAAGACCTACGGCGTCGCTGTAGCGATTCTTCCTCGCTCGTGAATGCATCTCGATACGTCGCGTTATACATAGCGCGTTCGGTTTATCGGGAAATGCATTTGCCAACTGGCAATTGCGTGTCGTTTCGAAAACTCGAGTCACAAAGCCAAGAAAACGAGTAATAATTGTCATGGGATGACCTTGCGCGAAACGGGCAATTTTGCAATAAAATTCCAAACGATTGTGCTTTGATTCACCAAGATTTAACGAGGTTCAAAATGAGATATCTGAACGAACCCAGAGCTAGGGAGACAGATCAAACATTTAGACGAATCAAAAGTTATGATTCGAAAGTTGTGGAAATTAGAAAATTGAAAATCTTCGGTCAGATTGAGAATTTAAAATATTGACAAGTTTGTGAAACTTTGAATGATTTTGCTTGATGAGAATTCGATTCTCCAAAATTTATCGAGGTTCAGAATAAAATACTTGAACGAGTTAAGAGCTAGAGGGACAGGTGAAATATTTGGACGAATTGGAAATTGAAGATTCGAATTTAAAAAATTGAAAATCTCCGGGCAGATTAAGAATTTAAAACGTTAGTTGACGTTAGTAGACGTTAATTGAGTTTGGAACAGTTTAATTCATTGATAAATACTCTTTACTAACTAATTTTAGAATAAACTTCGCTCTTGAATCAATCAAACTTTTTTCCCAATAAAAACGGAGAGAGATGAGGAGCGGATAAATCGGTAGAAGAAATATTTCAATTTACGACGGAAGCGAGAGATTTTCCGTTTTAGGGGACTCGAAAAGGCTTTCTCTCAGGAATAATTTTGTAGCGTGTGAGAGAGGGAAGAATCCCGAACGAATTACGTACGATTCGAAAGAAAATGATTGCACGCTGAGAGGATTAAAACGAACAGATAAAATCATAATGGGCCGTGGTTTTTCCAGCGTGGGACGTGCGCCGACTATTTCCTCTCCCTCGGCGAGCAAAATGTTAACGACGAGTTGAGAACTGCTCGACTGATAAAATTGTTTTTCTACTTTTGAAAAAAAGTAGAAAAGCTACGAAAACGTTCTGTATTCTGAATTTCAGTAATTCCTTGGTGAAAAGTTTGTTAGTATTTATTTGTTTGAATGAGAAGTATTTATTAATGGGAAAACTGTTAGTGTATTTAGTATTCACTACTGTCTCCTAGTACTATTATATAGTTATTGAGTAGCAGCTTTTATCACTGCTTAGCAATTAGTATTTACTAATGTTAGTATTACTAACTTATACCAGTGTTACTAGTAATTATTAGTATTCAGTGTAGTAGGTCAGTACTTACAGTATTATGAAATACTATATAAGTACTTGTAGTATTATTAAATACTATATAAGTACATATAGTATTATTAAATACTATATAAGTACTAATACTACAAGTACTTATAATATTGTAGTATTAATACGTATAATAATGTAAAATACTTATTATACCATTAGTGAATTTTTCTTCTACCGAAGCACCTAGTGACTTAAATTTAATTTCTCAAATTTTACAAGACAATTAAAAAAAGAAATATTGTTATCGTGTCATATAACAACACGATTGTAACAAGAAACATTACAACAAGAAAGAAATAGTATTATAAAGCGAAAAGTATTATAAATAGTAAAAATAATATTTAAGATCGATTCGCGGCATGGGTAACGAATTCGAATAATTCAACGTGGACGAATTTTTCCGTGAACGTGGCAACCCTGGGGGTTAATTCACGCTGGTTGCACGAGCAAACAGAAACCGCTCGATGGAAACTGCACGCAGTGTTTGTCTTTTAGGGGAGCCAATATGAATCCGGTATCTAACTTAGGTGGCTTGGAAAAAAAGAAAAAATAACCCGCACTGCAACGTTCTATGTTTGCTTCGTCCAAACTATCATGAATTAAAATTTCCGCTTGAGAAACGGAAGGCAAGTTTTCCTTCAGTTACAGAAAGGTTTTAGGAGAAAAAGAGATTTTCTTTTTTTTTACAACTACGAAAGCATATTTGCTGAGGCAAGGCAGCAGGCAAGCAAATCGTCGAATTTAATTCTCTCGTATTTTTATAAAAAAATTAGGCGAACGTAATGGAAGATACTTTTCGACGTGGATTTTTTTGTGAAATATTCCGTGGAAACTTTGTACAATTTTTTCATTGTATTAATCGTTCCGTGAAAATTCCGCGACGAAACAAATATCATTACCGTAAATTTAAAAAATTTCCTCTCCTCTATAGAGAGAAAATTGTTTGCAAACGTAACTATGGAGTTTACAGTTTCGAATCGACGAAGAATTGACGATAAATTCGGAGCTGCGAGCAACTGAAATTCGAAATTGTTCCTTCTACAAACGGCCGAGAGTTTCCGCAGGCTGCGATAAATTAATTAAAAAACCCTGCGCTCGCGTTTTTCCACTTCCGCGCAGGGTTTGCAAAAGTTTGAAAAGTATTACCTGGCAAGAACTCTTTTCTGGCCATTTCAATTAATTAAATTCTCGTTTGGCAGCCAGCAAAGTCCAAAGAAAATTAGAGAACGCAGAAGCGTTCCCGTGAAAAAAATTGTCGAAGCTGCAGAACCGGGAAAACACTCGACTCTGAGAAAGACAGATAGATTCCAAAAGTGTCATCAAAATTTCTGAAACGTTCCAAAGAAATTCATCTTGATCTTTTCTAACAATGCTCGATAAGGGAGAGATTCTCTGCCGTCTTTTCCAAGATCAGAGTGATAATGACGTTTGATAAAGAAGGAAAATAAGGCGAGGTAATGGGATCTCTGCTCACCGTAGGGAGATACAGGCAAAAGCTTCCAGGAGAAAAGAGTAGAAAGAAAACAGTGGACTGGAAGGCTGCCGGCTTGAATTATGCAAAATATTATAGCCACTCTCTACGTACGAGTTGGGACACACGCTCGAGCCGTACCGTGCGCCCTTCTTACTCGCGATATTAGTTTGACATCGTATCTTTTATAGAGCGTTTTATCTTTACGATGTGTGCATTCATAGCACTCGCACGATGGGGAGAATATTGTCTCGCAACGACGCTGAAAGAATTTGTATTTTTATTCCGACTGTTTCAACGAGTGACGAGAAACAGTTTTTGAAATTCTAAATGTTAAAGAAAAATTACAGAAAAACTTCAGCGAGATGAATTAACAAATTGAAACGAAGAAAGTAAAATTTAAAGTTTAGTCGTTCGGTTCTTGCATTATAGAAATAAAACAGTTTAATTAATTTTTGCGAAACTTTGATGAAAATAATTACAGATAAACTTTTCTTAGAAAACACAATTTTCTTAATAAATGGAAAAGGAAGCTGCTACTTTATTCGTCTTTTCTGTTTTAACGTCCATCTTTTCGCCTCGAGTTGATTCACATTTACGTAATAGAGGATAACAGATAATTAAAGTGAAGCTTAAACGAGAATTCATTTGAACGTCCAACGAGCACCCTCGTGGGTGTCATTAACAAATTCTCCTACGCCAGCAAAACGATGAAATCTTCGTAACAGCGAGTCCACGCTCGTCAGTTACAATTCCTTTTAAAACCCTCGTGGAAATTTTTATTTTCTTGCGCAAATAGCAGTTGCGCCGAACGTACTCCCCAAAGAGATGAAATTTTTGTTGCCAGAATCTCTTCGGGATGTTATTACACATTTTCCATTGAGTGTCTTTAATTAAGAGGAATATTTATATTTACGATTTTATACCGAGAGATTTTAATTAATGTTTCTGAAAATTTCAAATTTCGCGGAGGCTTTTGCAGCTTTGTTTTTGTATTTGTCATTCTGAAAATTGAATTAAATTAAACATTTCCGAAAATCTCGAGATGAGTAAAATCGAGGAAATTAATTAAATTCCAATTTCGGTGTTCGACAAGCGAGGCATTTTTTTTTTTTTTTTTTAATCGGACGTTCGAAATTAAAAAATTCGACTACGAGAGTTTCGAGGACTGAGAAATTGAAAAGCTCGGTTATCTGGGTTATTTAAAACATTCGCACATTTCAGAAAATCCAGAACAATTGTACAACAAAATCCAGAATTAAACATTTGACAATTTGAGAGCTTGGCTCTCTTTTCAGTTGTTAAGTAATCGATCGAGTAAAATATCAAAAAGGAAAAATCTTTTGTAAAATTGCAAACATCTCGATTTCAATTTATTTTCGAAGCTTAGAATGGAAAGAAAAATTGCGTCTGATTTGAACATTACACGTTCGACGGGAACTGTACAAGCTTCCCTTGTAACAGACAAATGGTTTATCGCTAGAGAAACGTTGCGGCGGGTGAAATCGATCGGTATCAGTCATTGTCGGTTGCACGAGGAACTTTAATTGGCCGTGTTTCATCGTCGATGCTCGCTTCATTTCCCTCGCGAAACCTGAAAAATCGCCAACGCACTCCAACGCCTCTGGAACCAATTATATTTCATCGTGAAATACATGAGCTCTTAATTATTCTGGCGGAATAAAAACGATTATTGTGTAATTCGATATCATCGATACTTGTGACTGTGAGTTGAGATTTTTAATACTCGATACTCGATGCCTGATACTTGATACTTGGTACCATTGATTACTCAATACTTGTGTAATTCGATATCATCGATACTTGTGACTGTGAGTTGAGACTTTTGATACTCGATACTTGATGCTTGATACTTAATACTTGGCACCATTGATATTTGCTCGATATTTGACTAATTAATTGCCACTGTTGCCATCATTTTATTGATCTCGTTGTGAAATGAACAATCGCAAAGTTTGTGGAATTTGATATTACTTTGATATTTGATTGCCAAGTACTATTGATGCTTGGTAATACTATTTAGTATACTTGATAATTGTTTTGACACTTGTGCTTCATATCAGATTTCCAGGCAAATTCAGATGTAATTGATACGCTTGAGATTTGATACATTGCTGGCATTTTCGAAAAATCTGTTGTTGTTTCTCCACAACTTGTAGTATAACTTTCAAGTGTATCAAATTTATCGACACAATTGTTACTACACGCACGAACATAACACTCTTGCAAATGAATTTATTACCAGTGATTCCTTTGCACCTCTGTACGAAACAGCAAGAAAAGCGAAACCAACAAACTGCAGCAAAGTGGATAAATTGAAATTAAAAATTATTACGATGTCAAAGTTCGATCCAATTAGGTCAATTGCCCTTTGGGCAAATCGAATTCAGAAATTAACTTCGTCTCGTTAGGACACGTAGAAAAATAGTAGAGAAAGAGAAGCGGCGGATTGCATAGAAATCGCTCTTAAATAAATTAAACGGGCAGTTTCAGTCGCGTCCCGAGGGATTCCACAGCGATTCCAGGAAAAAATGAATTTTCTCGCGGGAATTTTTCCCGTAGAAATACCTACCGTGTAAAAAGGTTGCGTTCGTGATTGGGTTTCTGTTGTTTTTTTTTTCTTTTCTCTCTTTCTCTCTTACTTTTATATCGTTTTAGAAATCGACAGTCTCTCTCTGTCTCTCATATGAGAGACAGTTCACTATGACAAGAAAACCCGTGGAAAACTTTTCGTATTATTTTTGTCGGTTTTCAGTAGTTTCAGGCCAATTTCGCCTTTTTCTTTTTATTCTCGTGAAATAGTTGTTTTACGCTGTTTTTGTTTTGATACTGCGTTCGTTACTTATTTTTCCATCGGTTATTAGTTGAAACATCGAGGAATGAAAAGAACGGAAAATATTTGTTGAAAGTATTTTCCGGTTTTGGTGATTGACTGGATTCTCTGCATCTTTCTATTGTTTATTTTGTATATGGAAGAAGATATCTTTCACATTTCATTTGGGATATTTGTGTAAAAATTTTATACCCCAAAAGTAGGAGAATATTTCTCATTGTTTTCATTTTCGCATATTTTCTGTTTTCCACTTCAAGATATTTCTATCCCAAAAAATATATTCTACTCTCCGTTTTTTATGTCCCAATGAAATAAAAAATTAATTTCCGTATTTTCTATTATATTTTCTGTCCCAAACATCTGTTCATCTCAGAAATCGTTTCGATTTTCCTTCCTTAGACCCTTTGTACCAAAATGATCGAAACGAACAATTTATAATTTTCTAGAATAGTTTCTTTCAGAGTAGATTTACGTTGTTTGCGTTTTTAGAGATTTGAATGATTTTATCGGGGGTCTAACCCAGAAAATCGGGCCTGGTGCAACGCTGATGCAACGAAAATTAACGACAATCGATTGGTCGATTTGGGTCACGTGATTCGCGAGGGGGCGTGGCGTAGACCTCGAGTAGGAGTGGCGTTGTCTGGTACTGAGCGATCGCGCCTGTAATTTGTTTTTTCAGTGAGACGCATCGTACTGAGGTACAAGTCGTGCAATTTTTTGACTTTTACTCGTCGATAGTTCCAGCATTAGATTTCTATCTCAAAAATATTTCTACCATCTTCCTTGCATATGTACATTTCGTATACGCCCACGATGGAAATTGAGGAATATTCATCGTGCGAGAGTAAGAAACGATAACATTGAAACGGGTGACTCTTCCCCTACTCCAGCGCGTCTTCGCCCGAGTCACTACCCTCGAGATTTAACATTCAGTCTATCCGCGACAATTTCAGAGCGCGTTTCGCCTTATCTCGTTTCACGGTCGCTGACACCTGGCGTAGTAAATAATATCGGTGCTGGGGAGATTCCTGTAATTCCTCGGGGCCATTCACGTTGCTGTTTTCGTCCCTCAGTCACTGTCGTAAGTTTCTTTTTCTCACGATCTTTTCTCTTTCTCCCGCGCGTTGCTTCTCGAAATAAACACGCGCTGAAGCGGATAATCCGAGGCTCTTTTTTCACAAAATTTCGAAAATATATATTTTCGATTAATGTCGATTTTTTAATACTGTATCTAAAATATTAGAGTGGAAGGAATATTTTATCGTATATTTTAGCGTATGAAAATCGCTCGAATCTTTTGAAAGTACAACGTCTGCGAAAATTATAAATTGGTCAGTTTGATCACTTTGAAGATTTGTGAGGGAAATAAGGAAATATTGTTTAACCGATATGTTTCCTTCTTATCTTCTGCCCGTCGTGTGAATTGATGTCTTTATTAACCCTCCAGCTCGGCGTCGCGTTTAATCCACGTGGACGCGCGAGATTTGTCTCGTTCGCGTTCTATGACTTTAGTACAAATTTCGTCGTTTCATCTCGCTGCTGGAAGTTGTAGTTGAAATACGACGCTGAGAAGTTGAAATATTACTCGTCGCTAGATTTGCGGATCCTTATACTCTGCTTAGATATTCAACGCATTTTATTGATTATTGCGCTCTTAGGTTCCCCTTATATATGCATAAATATCTGCAATCCGTTTATTATTGCAAACTATGAAATTATTCACTGTTATATTCCATTGTTATTAAAAATAAGATACACAGTTTGATAAATCAAGAAGAAGATATCGTATCGATAACGTGCTATATCATGTTACTCGTCCAGTATTATTAAAAATAAAAACACACGGTCCAATAAATCGAAAACAATTTATATTTATCGTTTATGCGACGAACGGATTCATAATTAATTTAAGAGAATATTTTATACTTTTAATAAAATACACGTAATGCAAATTACTAGAGTTAATTAGCGATTAAATATCAGTTTATCAAGTACCATTCACCAAAGTTTGAAAAAGAAGGTCTGAAAGAGGAGCGAGAGGAGGATGAAACTAGCTCGAAGGTGCTGTTAATTTAATTATCTATCGAACTAACGTAATCGTTAAACACGCGTATTTACAAAGACGGTAATTACCAGAGCCTCTGGTGATTTGAAGTTTGGCAAAACCAAAGTTGCTACACAGCCTCGGATGGTAATTTAAACTTTAATATCGTGTAGAGTTCCAATTAACTGCCGGTATATTCCGCGAGCCCGAATTAGCTTTTCCGGTTTGATTAACTGTTCCAGCCTAACTCGCAGAATAATTGAATGCTCGTTCGATTCCCGAGTCCTCGAGTCACGACACCCTCAGAGTCAAAATTCGGCGAGCCGATCGATTCGATTTGAAAAACGTATGTTTACTTTTATCGTAGTTCCACTGTGAAAGTCTCTTTTTTTTTTTTAAATTGTTCCTTAATCCCTACTGACAGTTTTTTGATCTAAATTAGCTCTTCAACTCTGGTGACGATTGATTTCTCTCTTTTTTTTCGACCTTTTAAAAAAATCTGAAACAATTCTCGTCGAAGCCTCTGAATCAGATGTTGGCATTCAGCAAATAAAAATATTCACGTCGAGGAAATTCATGAGTGAAACGATACGCAGGTTGCCCGCGGCGGGTTACAAATTGAAGTTGCATAATGCAATAGCAAATGAATTTTTCAACGGATCGCCCGAGGTTACAAAATTAACGAAACTGTAAAATATGAAGATGAGCAAAACTCTGAGCGTAAACGGGTAAACGAAGTTTCGAATATGAAGGTGAATAAAATTTCAGGGCGTAAGGATGAATAAACTTCTAACACGAAAATGAACAGAGTGTTAAAAATAGGAAGATTGATGAAATTCCAAATAAAATGAAATAAATGTAACAAATAAAGTTCCAAATTCTTCTTTAACTTTACAGAAATCTCCAACTTTCTGCTGTCGAGCACGAACGCGAGTTTTAATTCTGTCGACAGCATTTTACACGCGAATTGCAAATTCCTCGCAGAGTCCGTATCTTTTGAGATTCAAATGAAATTGCGAACATTTTCCAAATTCACGCGTCAATCAATTACTCTGGCCGAAAATTTCAATAACTCCCGTATTCCCAACAATTCGCCAAGTTGTAAAAAAATCGGGAATCGTTGGGGAACGTGACGTCCCGCGAAATTACAGGCACGAAGCAAGAAATACACGAAATTTCGTGTTCGCGGTCTCTGGAGAAATTCCCTCGGAAATTTCATCGAAACTGTCGTTGTAATTCTCTCGCGTGTCCACCCTTGCCCGAAACGCGATTTTATTCACGATCGATTTTGAAAAAGCGTTCCGGCGAAAATTCGATAGAAAAAGATTTTTTAATAAACCTCGTCGCGAGTCGAAAGTGGACGACACATTTGTTTGAAATGCAAATTACGCTCTGGTAGATATTCATGCAGTCAATCTGTTTTGATTGTCGTTGAATATATGCAACATAATGGAGAATTTCGCGTCCGGGGAGGGAGGATTTCAATTGTCTCGTACAACAAGGGCGACAAACAGTTGACTCTCGTTGAAATTCAGTGGGAAGGGTAAGAACTCTCAACTCCTTTTTGTTTGGAATGTGTCGGTAATGAAGGCACCTGTGTGTGAAATATTTAAATCATTTTCATCGATACTTTTTTTTTTTATCACTGAAAGTGATTTTCGAAAGAGGCGGGGGCCTCTTCAGGTGCAACGCTAATGCAACGAAAATTAGCAATTGGTTGATTTGGGTCACGTGATTCGTGAGGGGGCGTGGCATAGACCTCGAGTAGGAGTGGCGTTGTCTGGCACTGAGCGATCGCGCCTCTAATTTGTTTTCTATCGATTCAAATGTTTGCATATCAATAAAATTTTATGAGTTGCTTCTGGGCCTTTCAGTGCGACGAATCGTACCGGGGTACAAGTCGTGCAGTTTTTGGTTCAGTGTGAATAACCGACAAAGTTGGATTGTAGCCATAAAAATTGTCCTCCCTTGACTCTATAAAGCTACAAATATTTTATCGAATAAAATTTGTTATCAGATTAAGTTAAAAAAAAAAAAATTTAGACTGTAGACGGTGAAAAATTGAAATTGATGTTGTAGCGTCGCGAATAATGACTCCGAACCGTTGGAATGTTGCGTTTATGGTCCCGTCGGGTACAATAATGTCGATGCGATGCCCCGTAGGCGTCGTTTGAAGGAACGAGAGGGAATTTCGAATAAACTAACGAAACACGAAACTGTTGGCGTACGTACGTTCTCGGATATCCTTTAGCTCTTGAAATTTTTAGATTTCACGTGGTAGATCGTTCGAAATTTGATATATTCCCTTTACGCTGCTGTCTCTTTCACGAGGAAGAGAAAATCCTCGCAGATCTCATGGATGTTATAGGAATTCAAAACCAATTGAGATACTATGAAAAAGAGAATCCTATATGAAGAGGAAAGAGCCGATAATAATTCAATGATACATTCGAATTGAAATAATTATTTACCACGCGGATAATTAAAAAAAGTCAAGTTAAAATAAGAGAAAAAGATTCGAGATCCAAGTTTGAAGAAAGTCAAGAGAAAAATAATTAAGTAATTCAGACAGTTGAACTTGGTGGAAAAATTGATACAATCCAACGTGAAAAGGAGGGACGAAAACGAAAGAGACAGGAAACGGAAGACTGAAGGCCAATTCAGGATCTCGTAAATGGCGAAACAAATGCAAACCAAATTAAAACTGAAAAGGAAACTCGACAGAACGAGAAACTAGGTGATTCGAACTGATGCATTCCAAAAAAAAAAAAAAAAAGAAAAAAGAACCGAGCCAAAAGTCCAGGATCACGAAAGAAAATAGAAAAAAGGAAACACTCAGGATCTCACAAATACGAAAATAATTAAAAACCAAGGAAAGAAAACCGTGCAATTTTTGCACGAAATTTCAAAGAAAAAATTCGAAAGATAAGCCAGAGCCAGAACAAAAATATAAGTATAGTAATAAAGTAATAGTAAATTTCGAAGGATTTAGACTGACGAGTGAAACGCACGTTGTCGGAAATTTATGTACCTGCTGAGGCTAGAACGTTTCATGGGGGCGTGAATTGTTAAGCAATGATCAAGCGGTGCGTGCACGAGCCGGATCCTCGGTCTGGTTGAATCGATCCGTGCAGCTGGCTTGCAATAACGTATTATCACCGTGGTTCACAGTCGACGTGGCCTACGTCTGACCTAGAACTCCGACAATCTACGAGGTCCCCTTAAATCATGCGGAAACGCGGATCGCCCGGGGGGGTGCAGGCAGCGTCGCGTGGGAACTCGCCTTTAAACGATAAAGGCCAGAGAAACTGGAACACTTTCGATGAGCGTGCTCGAAATGTTAACCGATTCGCGCCGATTCTGGCAGCGTGATTTAATTTTCTGATATACCTTCACTGTGCGTTCGGTGTTTCATCTTTTGCAATCTTGGATTATTCGAGTCTTTTTTTCTTTCTTTCTTTCTTTTTTTTTTTTTTACAGTCGTGGGTTGAATTAATTAGGTCTATAGAACGTACTCTTGTTGGTCTAAATTCTTAAAAATTTACCCACTATTATGTATAATCTATTTTGTCACTGAAAGTGATTTTAGCTCTTCAGGCGCAACGCTGATGCAACGAAAATTAGCGATTGGTTGATTCGAGTCGCGTGATTCGCGAGGGGGCGTGGCGTAGACCTCGAATAGGAGTGGCGTTGTCTGGTGCCTGTAATTTGTTTTCTATCGATTCAAATGTTTGCACATCAGTTAAATTTTATGGCAAAAAAGTCGTCTTCATTTCCTAGTCGGAATAGTTGCTTCTGGGCCTTTCAGTGAGACGAATCGTACTGGGGCACAAGTGCAGAGTTGTCGTATGTTGAAAAGAAAGGATAATCCATTTAACAATTAGGTCTATATATAATAAAAGAAATTATTTAACGCGTGTTGAGAAGGAGAGACACTATAAATAATTTCACAATGCATCAATTATGTCTGCGAAAAGAGTTATTTAATTCCGAAAATTATTCGTACTGTCTTGTTAGTCTAAATTCTTGAAAACTCACATCTTTGTGTTTTATCGTCTAAGAAGGGATTCCAAAGTAATTTCATAGCGCAATTTTAATTAGATCTACGAGTAGAAGGAGTGGTCCAACGATCGAGAAACGAGGAGCAAGGGAATTGATCGTCATTCTCGAGTCTGTAAATCACGAATTCTATTAATAGGCGGACCTGTTTCGTGAAAATTCTCGGGTGCCAAAAACTCTTGCCAGAATTCAGCCAGAATTCATTCTTTCGGTGGTTGAAGAGCTCTAGAGCTCGACCTTTACCAATTTAACGCTTTAAAGAGCCAGGCACCGCCCACCCACGTCGCGTTTCACGCGATTTATCGTGTCGACACTCGGCTACACCTCTCTCAATTCGAGTAGTCGAAAAGTTCCACGGCTCGTGCCTTGCTCTAGATCGCGTTAGCATTGCTGCCGGTATGGAACACGCTCCAATCGATTAGATTCCATTCGTGGTTACACGCACTATGTGTTTTTCGAGTAATTTAACTTTGGTAGCAAACGTCGATCTCCCGAGTGAAATTTTGTACGCGACAGAAATTTTTGAATCTGAATAACTGTTTTTTTTTTCGAAATAACTTTGCTCGTAAATTATTCACGCTGGTGAAACGAAACGGAATTTATTAAAATTGTCGCCTAATGCAACTGCAACGCAGTTTTCAAATACAAATATTAATAAACTCGTCGTTGTTATTTGCGATGTGTTACGAACATCGAAGATTATCCGAGTGAAAAATAACGCGAAGCAGTGACATTTCGATCGTCTTAATTTGAAATATTCAGCGCGCCCTGAGCGAGAAGTAATTAATAAAATTTCATCCAGTCGTGCGTTTTGAAACGCACTATCTCGAATTATTAATTGAACTTGATGAAAGTCGATTGTTCGACCGTCGATTGGAAAGTCAAAAATGAAATTCCAACGTCGTGTTTTCATGCCCGTCGCGCGAGCGAGATTATTACGCGACCCGGTGTTTGTCTCTTTTTCTGAAAACATTCAGCCATGGATATTAAAAAAGGAAATTAGGAAATTTCCCCGTGGAGAAGCCGGTCAAATATTTACACTTCACAGGGGTACGTTCCGTCGGTATGTTTCCGCGGAGCGTGATCGTTGACACGTTAATTATATTTTCTCGCAAATACGCCGGGAACGGGGGTATCGGCTCGAATAATACGCCTGGAGGTACATTCGCTCGAATAATGTTCGAGATTCGTGCTGCGAATCGCTGTGTTACGTGCGTAATTGCAGCAGACGAAGACACTTTCGCGTTCAATAATTAGTTTGAAAATGCCACTTCGAACGATCTTCCGTTTCGAATATTTTTAAATATCCCTACTAAAATTTTGTCTCGTTCGTGACGAATTCTCCTGAAATTGTTTCTGTGAGTTTCAAGGATCTGACAATGTAACGTTTGATTAAAAAAATTACACTTGGAGAAAAATTAGACGCGAAAATATAAATCTAAAATTTCGCCAATATAATATGAAATTTGTAAATATAAAAATAAAATTTTATAAATATAAAAATATAAAATTTCTCCAATATAATCTTTTACTAAATATCGGACGTCGTTAATTGCGATTAAAATAAATGAGAAGTAAATTCAATTAAGCACAAAAGTTTGGAATTCACAATTAAAAATAATCTCATAGACTATATACAGAATTACAGAGAGAAACTTTTTCCGCGAATATCCTTCAATTTTCACCTGTCGCGGTGGTCAAAGAGAGGAGACAATCTGGCTCGTTACGGGGTTAAGTTACTTCCGCGAAACGAGCAAATTGTTAATAATCCTTTGAGAACGAGATTGAAGCCGCGGAATGCTCGAATCATCGTGGAGCGGAGCGCTGCGACGACAGTCGCGAATATAATTGACAATAAGCGAAGTCCAGATTCAATTAAGCCACCTCGTCTCCGAGGGACTTTTTATCCCGTGATTGTTGCAACTTTCAAAAGCGGCGTAAGAGATAATTAATTGGGACAGAACGCGGAGATCGCCCGGCGAGGAAGCAGCGTCGAGAAAATTCTCGACCTCGAGTATTTACAACGTGGACTTTATTATTTTCGAGTTCATTCCTGAATTTCAAGTTGGGATTGACCGATCGTTCAAAGTCAAGTTGAACAAATTTCGAGAACAAAGTATTGTTCGAAGAAACGTTTTTCATTAGTATATCTCTTAGAGAGACGATACTTATACTTTAGTATAAGTATATCTCGTACAGAGACGATACTTGCACTTTTAATGAGCAGATGCTACTGCTACAATATTGAATTTTATTTTCTCTTGCATTGTTCCGATGTTTCGATATTGAATGCTTGAAATCAGCCAGAATTTCACATTGCATATTAAGAAATTCGATATCAAAATTAACTCGGTACTAACTGCGATTAGTATCTTATTGTATTCGATGCTAGTATTTAGTATTAGATATTAGTATCTAGTATTCATTTTAATCATTTTATTTAATTTCGAAAGTACTATTGAATTAGTATTCGGTTCTAAAGTATCACGATACTCGATTTTGCAGTTTTTCTTTCATTCGTGTAATTGAACATTATAACTTAAAGTTCTAGTAATAAAGTTCCTACATACTGCGTGTCGGTAAATGTCTATCAAACTTTAGCGCGAAGATATTTACACTGCGGAATTCCGCCAAAAGCATTAATCACTTCGTCAAGCCTCTATTGTAACAATTTACAACTGCCTTTTGTCTCCCTCTCTGTATCGCATTACAACGACTTCCCACGTACCAACCATCTTCAAATACCAACCGAAACATTCTGTGTCCCTATACTACATAAACGGCTGTATTACGCCACTCGTGAACTTAACATTACCAACAATGACATTAAACTGGGTATTGAATCAAGAGACCCTGTTCTTGAAAAACCTGTCTGTGAAATGTAACGGAGGAAACGAGATGGAAGGAAGATCGACATAGTTTATTTATTATTTTTAATTATTATTATTATGATTGTAATTGTTATTCCAATTGTCAATACATTTATAACGTAACTGAGGAAATAATATTAATATTTTCACTGAAGGCGACAGAAATTTATTAAACTTTGAAATATTCAATTGTAATACCGAGGAATTTAGAAATTTTATTAACCAATCTGAAAGTATCATTCGACAGAAAAAAATGAAATACAGTCTGAAACTATTTAGCACAACTCGCAAACTTGTTTTAATCTTTGTGATATTTAACCCCTTCGCTGCAGATTTCAATTTCAATTTGAAACGCGTTGGAAAATTATATTCTCGTTTCAACGAGCAACGAAAGACAGGTTGTAAGAATCGCACAGTAAATATAGAAACGCTTTGCGGGCGATCGCCTCCCACAAAGCGCGTATAGACGCAAGAACGTTCGATAGCAAAAACACTGTATCCCATAATCTCGAACGCGTAGTTTCAGCCCCAATGCAATGGCCAGCGAAATTAAACGCCACTTGGCGGTCTAGGCGAGAGACGTCCGTGCAAGGCATCTCTATTGTCCTCATTGTCAGAAGACCCATTTGCAAACTGACAGATTCCATTTCCAAAAGCAGCCGCGTGAATTAATCGCGCGTGCCTAATTCGATCTGGGCCATTTCCCATTTAATTCCAACGACGAGCTGCCTCGTCCTCTGCCTCTGCTCCCTTTTCGATATTAATTTCGAAAGTTGTTGCAAACGATAATTCATATTATCATTTACGTAAATTTCATCACACATTGATGAGATTGCCAAATGACTGTTTAAATTATCGATCAAAGTTACCGACGATATAATTTTAATTTCTGTCAGAAAGTTTTCGGCTGTGAAACAGTGTATTTTTAGAGATTCAAGATGTCTTTGTAGCAAAACGTAGAATCGATCGAACGATTCGGGATTCGTATTTTGTAACCTACGAGCAGCTTTCATGGAGGATTAGGATTACAAGCTCGTGTTGCTTGCCCGGACGTTTCGAATTAATTTTGAAGTGGCCAATTGAGACCTTGACAGGGCTGCTCCGTTTTTGGCACGATGATTACCATTCCTGAGGAGCGTGGGGTACGTTTCAGCAGCGAGGAGGTTTTGACCCGTTTCGAAAATGAGGTGACCCGTTTCAACAACACGTTCGCGAATTACGTGGGCGTACTTGTCCGGAACTTTTCCGTTGTCAGTTGGTTTATCGTCGGAAAGTTGCGCCATCGGCATACACTCGACTATTCAGAAGTTCGAAGATTCAAAGTTTCGAAAAATTCGGATATTCGACGATTCAACGATTCAGAATTTCGAACACTCGAGGAGACAAAGGTTCAAAATGTTTAAAAATTCGGAAATTTAGATATTCAAAAGTTTAAAGATGTAAAAGTTCGGATATTCGGAGAGTCAAATAATAGAAAATTCGAAAATTCAGGTACTCGAAAGTTCGGGCATTCAAAGATTCAGAAATTCGAGTTCGAGGAGACAAAGGTTCGACCGCTTAAAAATTTGGAGATTTAGACATTCAGGAATTCGAATATTCAGAAATTCGAACGACTAGATGTCACGAAATTCGAAAATTTGAACATTCAACAATTCGAACATTCAGATATTCAAAGTTCAAATGTTCAAAAACTCGGAAGCTCAGACGTTCAGCAATTCGAGGACTCAAAGATTCAGACAATTCGCACATTCGATAACTGTCAGAAAAGTCTAAGGTTTCACCAGTTATTAAAAAATTCGACAGAGGAAATATTCGTCACTGTGAATGTTTCCAGTCCCCGGCAAACCTCGAGCAGCTCAATGATGTATTCAAATCTCGATTAGGCAGATATCGCGTCAGACGATCGAGACGATCGTTTAGAAAGGGCAATCACGTCAACGTGCCGTTTGCTAGGAGTCAGCGCAAACGACGATTAGATCAACCAGTGACACGAGACGGATCGATCTTTCGCTCGTAGGCTCTCATTCGTGCGATTTTTCGTAGCTTCGTGGAACTGGAACGAAGCCAGATCACGTGGAAAAGTATACGATGTTTCGTGGAAAATCGATTGCAACCGCACAATGGCCTAACATGGACAAATCTGATTGTTTCCTCCTTTGACAATTTCAATTCCTCTATGAAATCTCACTCTGCGACGACTATCTTAATCTGAGGAATCACGCCCCATAAAATTCCGAATTTCTAAATTTAAAATTGAAGAGGCTGTAACTAAGATTAGAAATTGATTCCAAGGTTCTAGAATTATCTCGAGATCTACGTTGTAAGTGTTCAAAATGCCTTTGAATTATCTAGAACACTTTGGTCAGAAGTCGACCTATAATTAGTATAGATATCAGCAGGCACGATACATATCGTTTCCCGCGATAGCAGAGTATAATCTTGTAACAAGGCCTGTCTGATAACCAAACCTGGAAATATCGCCAGCGGTTGATGATCGATTTGAAATTAGACGAGGGAAACACGTCCCGTCGACGACGATTCGTCCCTGGCTATAGGCTCACGCGAAGGCATACTAATCCTTGAGAGTTAAACGTTTCTGGGTTAATCTGATCGATAGGAGAACTATGATAAACCTCGCTCGCGATCGATCCAAGTCTAATCGATTCAGCTACTAAATCGCTTCGTTTCGCTTTAAAGTTGCAATAGAACGACCGTTGTGAATCTTCAATTGGATCGTTGCCTTTTTCTTATTAAATTAAATTAAACTCCACGAATTTGCAAACGAGAATTATACTTACATTTCGAGTTACGTCGCTTGAAATTAGAAAATTGAAAAACTATAAAAATCCTCCCAAAGGGTAGCCAAAGGTACTCCAAAAGAAAGGTACTCCAACCCGAGAGCACAAACGAGACGCAGATCGTTACCTCTTTCAGCTTCCAAGTTAAACACCGGACGAGAGACTCGTGAGAGACAATCGCGATCGCAACCTGGATACCGTGATACCCGCAGTGATGACCCGGCGTGCCCTACGGGGATCAGGCCTCGATCATCCCTGACCCGAGCCGCGATATTGCCACTCTTCTCTCGTCCTCGATCCGCTCGGTTTGCCAATCCTTTGCGCTGCTTGAAATCCTCTCCGATCCACCGAGGCGAAACTTTATCTCCACGCCACATTTCAACTCCCTGAATCCCTCCCCCTCCCCCTCGACAACAAACTCGGCGGGATGGACGACGACGACACGGACGAGAAGCGAGAGTCCCTGACTCTGGTGAACAAGCTCTCGCGCAAAGAGTCGTCGAAAACGAGGCTGTTCGTGTCTTCGAAACTCGCGCCGATGAGCTCCAGGCTGGAGACGCGCCAGAGGAACTCGACCGACGACTCCGACACGATGGAGTGCGCCTCGGAGAACGAAGTGGAGAACATACCGAGGGACGAGGAGGCGATCGAGCCCCTGGTGACTGACGAGAAGGGCAACAGGATCTCGGGTGGTGGCAGGAATCGTCGATCCCTCGACGTCCCCGAGGAGTCGGAGTTGTCGGTTGCGACGTCCAGACAGCAGATCGTGACCAAGACCAGCCTGAGAGTGAACGAGGAAGCGAGCAGAGTGTCCAGATACACCGGGACCAAGCTGGGTTTGTTCCACCGAAGTCCTCAGTCCTCGTCGAGCCAGGAGGAGTACGAGCCGGAGGTGAAGAGTCTGTCAAAGATCCAAAAGCAGCAACAGCAACAGCAGCAGCAGCACCTGTTGACGGCTGCCACCGCTGGCCACGTGACGGCCAGATCCATGGAGAGCCTCAGGACCTCGAGGAACTTTCTCAGCGCGGACGAGAGGTACATAGAGGACTCGAAGAGCTTGGAGTCCCTGTCCCTGTCGTCTGAGTCGCACGTGGCCAGCTCCAAGAGCCACTACAGGAGCTTCCTGACGTCGTCCAGCAAGGACGTCAGGAGGATCGTGACCGTCGAGTCAAAGAGCAGCGACAACCTTCACAGAGAAGAGAGTCTGAACGCCGAGGTCAGGCGCGGTCTGTTCGCCAACACCGGCCTCGAGAGGAAGATCCCGCAGCACCTCAGTCTGCCGCCACCTTCGAGCGTGTTCTCGCTGACGAGCCCGGGCGGCAGCGACCGGAAGATCACCATCCTCAGCCCGCACTCGCCGATCCAGTCGTCCGAGTTCCAGTTCTCCGCGCAGACGCTGAAGAGCAGGCGGAAGAAGGCAATCGTCTTGCCGAGGTTGGTGTTGCCTAGAAGCGACTCCGAGGTGTTTCTAGAGTGAGTAGTAGGATAGTACACAGTAGATGCGCAATTACAGTGTCGCACCGTTTGGAAACTGAGTATTTCGTGGGCTAACTTTGAACCGTGCGTTATATTTGTCTATCGTTGTGCTTTTTACGTTAGTCACCGTGCCGCTTGATCAAACGAAGAATTTCGTTTCTAGAAATTGCCAATGAATGTCCTGGAAAATTCAATTTCAGTAATTTTCACCGAATTACGCGATATTCAAACGTCTCTGTACGTACAGTTTAGCCAAGCCTGACGTGTTCGATCGAAGAACACCAAGTCAAACAACAACGTTCACCCGGCGGGGAGATAAACAGACGGCCCCTTGCAGCTCTGCCCACGCGAGCTTTTCGAGCTTTAATCCGACGTTACCGCTAATTAACTCTGAAATAAGGGTTCATTAGGATCGGGAAGTTTACGCATGACCGTTCCACTGTTCCCTTCTCAAAAGGCTCGGTGAGGCTTTGAAACGTTCCCGATGACCAACGGGCTGCTCCCTCTTTCATAGGCAGGCAACGCGGATGTTTGGTTAATTCGGATCGCGGATCGGGATAAAGTGAATTTTGTTGCGCGTAATTACGACCGGAGAAATACCGTGAAATACCTGCGCGGAGACCGTTCATGAATATTCTCGTTAGCATTGAGTGGAACACACGCTCCGAATGGCGTCGTGTTTCCTTTGTCCGTTTCCAGCAAGTTGTTTTAAGACACGTTTCGAGTGTTATTTCAGACACGTTTAGTTACTCGTAAGAAAGGATTATATTTCGTGAATCAGTGTTATATAATTTTGACTGATTAGAGTAACGAGAAGAAATATATTTCAACTGCCTCGTGTTAACTTTTAAAAATGAGAATTAATTATTAAAACGGTCGTTCATTTGCAAAAATCAGGCTGAGTCGATGATTACGACCCGGGATGATAGAGAGGATGAAAAACAGAGGGCATTGTTAATAATTGCTCGTTAATCTCGAGGAATTAGTTAATCATTTACAACTGGTAGTTGGCGGAAATATTGGTTACGAGGACACGCGTAGATCATTAATTTGGAAACACGCAAATTCGCCCATTAAATATCATTAAATATTAAATATTGTAGTTGAAGGCACATGTAATTCGTCACTCAATGTTGGTCAATGATAAATAATGAAATAGGAAATTTCGAAAGATCAGGGCAGTTTCATCAATTTGCGTCAATTTGAATTTGAATCACGAGGCAGGACGATATATTTGTGTAACTTTTTATTGTCAGTTTCGACCGATGTGAAGCAGATTAATCAAAATCAATTTAAACTTTCGAGTGTCATTGACGAAACTTGACAGATTGAATTTGACAAATGACTATTATAGTCTCAATTTCCACGAGAAATACGGAAAACTTTGAAATTTCGCTCGAAATTTGTTCACATCATGCACAAATTTCATTTCTATTTACGTTTTAATCCTCCAGTGAACATTGAACATACTTGCTGAAGCAATACTTTAGCCTCAATCAATTCAATTTTCAAGAAACACCCGAACAAACATCGCGAAATTCTACTCGGTAGATAGCAGAAATCGTACCGTTGGAAACCCGCCCGATAACTCAATCCGTTCTCGAGACAGCGAGCTTTAAATTTCCACGGCATCTAGTATATGGGTTGCGCAACTATATCGCGTGTAACCCAGTTTTTCCCTGGAAACGCAACGTACGGTTGCTAGCGACTATAGCAAGAGAACCCGCTGACTCAACGGTTGTCACTGACCAGCGCACGCGTGACTATAGCGGGAGCCGGTTGTTGCGTAAATGCGAGCGAGAGGTCCGACTGGCGTTGGACAAAGACGCACCTACCTGCCACTAAAAATTACACTTCCCTTTCAACGACGATATCTCGGGAACGGAATGTCGTATTTACATGGCTCGGAGACCATATTAAAGGGAAGATTCCCACGCTTTTAACAGCGTCGGAGAAATTTCGATCGATTTGGTGGTTTATTTATTACTCGAGGCGGAAAAATTGGGGATTTGAGTTGTTCGGGTTCGAGAAGTTGGGAGCTTACGAAATTCGGAGCTTTGGAACGTGAAAATTTAGGAAATTTGAAAATTCAAACGCCACATGTCCAAAGTTGAGAATTTGAATACTCGAACGCTAATTTGAAAGTTCGCCTATTAGATATCCAGAAATTCGGACGAAAATCTCGAAATTCGGAATTTCAGTGATTGACGTTTCCAGTTTCTAACGAGTTCGGAATGAAAATATCGAGTTTACTTGCAATCGTTCGTCTCTGAATTGTCAGATAGACTTGGAGTAATAAACATTCGACCTGAATTTGACACTGCATTAGGATAATATGTCATTTTGCAATTGGACAGGTATCTTCTAATAGAAGGGTTTTCGTTCGAACAATCGATTCACACTGCGTTCCGTTTGTTTGTAGGACGAGCTTTCGTCGAATTAATTTGCAACGGTAGTCACGTTATAGCAGGCCATCAGGAGGTCGTTAATTATCTTGCCTCGGCGCAATCAAACGTACCGCACTTTCATGTTTCCAACGTTTCAATTATTCACATTATTCTCAATTACTTTCGTCCTTTTCCTTTCCTTCTTTGATGGACAAGACTTGAAATTTCAATGATTCTAACGGTCTGGAAATTGGAGGATTTGAGAGCTTTTAAAAATTTGGAGGTTTTACACTCGTAAAAAGTTGCAAGCTTCAAGTGCTCGAAGAGTAAAAGTTTGTCGGAGTAATTGGAAACACGTTGTTTGGTTAATCGGCTCGAACGGTAATTGTTTCTGACACGGTGTTGAATGCGCTGACAACATTTCTGTTTTCACGTGTCTGCGTGTCGTGTTTGTGCTTGATTTGAGGTTTCGAGAGTACAGCGATCGTGAATGCGCGTCAGTCAACATTCCGTTCCCCAACGTGACGTTTTGTCACCGAGATTACCATTCAAACAACTTCTTTTCGAACTTGTGTCACTCGCTTGTTATTAACAAATCTAATTTTCGAGCTTGCAAAATTTAAAAATTCGCACGCCTGAACACTTCAAGCTGCCAAAATTCGAAAACCTGAAACTTCAAGTTCAAACATTTAAAGGCTTTAAAGAGATTGAACGAAAATCAATCGGAGCTACTGGCGAAATTTAATTATACCCATCACACGTTGCAATCCTTCCAATCTTTCACGGTCAGGCACACCAGTTTCCATCCGATTGAGCAAATCTTCTTGTTCCTGTTTCAGTTCCACGACAATAGTAATTCGTCGCGCAAACGTATCTCAAACGGGCACGTGCGCATCGTGACACAAAACATAACCAGTTCTTCCACCGATAACTCGATTAGGTCGCGTTGTTTGCCGAACGTGGATGGCCGTGTTTGGAACCGACTTGAACGGAAAATATTTGTCTTTGACATCTTTGGAGATTCTCGATTCCTTTCTGCTTGATATTGCAACTCAAACACGAAATCTTCTAGATTTGATTCGATAAAAATTCAACATATGGCGTATGTGGTAAAGCAAACTTTACTGCAGGAAACAAATTTTTTCAATAAACTCAAAAGTTTATTCTTGTTGGAGGTTTGATTTAGGAATTAATAAATTTTATTCTATTTTTATTTTCATTTCGTTTCTTGGAGTTCCAAGTTTGAAAATTTTGCCAAAAAATTTTAAGAGAAATTTTGTTGCGGTGTTCTAAATTTCCTTGGGAACTTGAGCAAAATTTTTCAAAAGATAATACAGAGTTCATGTTTTACATTCCTTTCTGAAATTTTTTTAGTAATATCTCTAGTAACTTTCTCGTAGCGTCAATGTCGGACAATTTTGGTACTAACAGACTCGAGCGCTCTTTGAATGGCACATTATCTTCTGTAGGTAACAGAGAATAGAGAAATCTGATTTACCAACGCAAAATTGCACCAGTTCAGAGTTCGCACTAAAGCATGCAGTGGCAGCACCGAAAGTTCTGCAATAAATCAATAACTAGATCCGAACAAGTCTCACTTACTCCTTTGTTGGTAAAGTAGTTTCATCTTAGTTATTTCTAGTTACGAAGTTTTCTCGTTTCGGTAAAAGTGTCTTCGTAATTGTGTAGTCGATACAATACTGTTCCGGGAACTTGAGAAAACTGGCTGATATTGCTTCCTATAGTTATTTATAGCCTCAGCGGAATTTAGTTATTTTTCGCTCATGTTCATAGTACGTTGTATTTTAACTCTTTGAAACTTGTCGAGGTATTCCAAGATCTTCCACTTATTTTCTTTTTCAGTAAATTTCACGACAAATAATTGTTTTCAATGAATCTTGTCGAAATAAATGATCGATCCGTGGAAACAAAATTCCCTAGAATTTTTCTACGCTCTGAGACTCGAGTCAATCGAGGCAAGTTCCAAGTTCTCCTTTCGAATAAAATTAATTTCACGGCGAGAAAGAAATAATTTCCCGGAAGAGACAAAAGAGTTATAAAATCTCCGGAGAATTCGCATCGACGAGCCACGTTAATGAGTGGAAATTCGATTCCTGCTATCGGTTTCCATCGCGGTAGAGAAAGATGGTATCGATCATCTCGTACCAATTCCGGGGTTCATCTTCAGCAGATCCCATTACACGATTGCTCGCGCTTGTCATATTACACGGTGCAGCTCGGAATGGTTCTCCCCCCTCTCCAGGTGAAGTTTCAGGGACATCACGACCGCTCTCACGAATAGCCAAGATGTTTCTCGAGGTTAAAAGCTCGGTTCGAGTGTCTGCTCTCGCCTAGGAGACGGCGAGTGCTGAAAAATGTAGATTCGATCGGGCCTTCGAGGCGAAGTTTAACGTAATGGAAGTAACTCGGGTTAAATCGAGTCGATCCGGACGACTTTTACTCGTTCTACCAATTGTACCGTGCATGCTTGACTTCGTCCGATAACGACCCTAGGGAATTTTTGTTCAATTAGAAACGTCAAGACGATGTTGATAGATCTTTCTTCGAATTAAAAATATTTTTTACAAAACTGGCGAACGATTTCACGCGATTTGAGATTTAAATTTTTGAAAATTTAATTTAAACCGCTCGGGATTGCAACTAG
Organism: Melipona bicolor; assembly: GCA_030673865.1. Classification (NCBI taxonomy): domain Eukaryota; kingdom Metazoa; phylum Arthropoda; class Insecta; order Hymenoptera; family Apidae; genus Melipona; species Melipona bicolor. The sequence continues at coordinate 2,492,086 of JAHYIQ010000020.1, forward strand.
AGCCTTGAATTCATAACTCTCGGATAAAGCGGAGAAGCGTTGCGAGTGAGGCTAGAATTTGGAACGTGGTAATTCACGGAACGTCTATTGAAAATCGTTCTCGGCAGCTCTTGTGATAACTTTGTATTATAAATTAGGAGCAAATCGCTAGAATTCAATTCCTCGAGCGAATATTCAATTTACTTTTGATCCTAACAAGTTCGCGAAGCAACAACCTAAAAGTTACTAGATACCAAACGTTCGTATTTCCTTGTTCTGCAACTCGCAATCTTAACACGAAATAACCTTTTAAAACATATTTCAAGAACCTACGTCTGAAAGTTTCTAGATAACAATAATTCCTTGCTAGATATTTCAAGTCACAGTCTAACCTAAAAGTGCCGTCTGAAAGTCCCTAGACGTAAACTATTCGTTGGACACTCACTTTGGTTTTCCAATTTCCAATCGTCGTTTCTCCTTCGAAACTCGTGAAATTGGCACAACCAGAGGCGGGAGAAAACAATCAAGAGGGTGGCCGGGTACATCAGGCGGCGCGGAGAAATTGTTAACCTTTAGCTTTTCCCGCGTAACACGGCCAGTTTCTTCCGTGATGTTAATGGTTAGCGTGCGTAGGGTCAATATTGCAAGTGAAATCGTTGACGTGGCCCGCGGTGGTAACCTATCACCTTCGCCTCGTTCCCTGTCCACGGTGTTTATAACCATGACACCGTGTTAGTTACGCGGGTCATGGTTCTCCACGTATCGCGCCGATCGGATCTAGTGATTTTTCGCGCTCACCTCGCCTCCGTGCCTTTTGGCACAGGCTCGCGAAAACGTTCCGATATCTTCCACATTTTTTACATTTTCTATAAAAACGTCCAGAGTTATAAACTATGTATTAAATATAAATTGTTCTGAATTTATACGCACTATTATTATAAATATAAATTAAATCTTATATTATTTATTAGATGTTATAATATAAACCGAATCTAATTTAAAACTTGAAACCTGTCAACTTGAAGAAATTGTAACTATATAAATAATGATTGAATTTATTCGTATTCGCAAGTATACATATTATACATTATAAATGTATTATATGTATTATAAATTTCCACGTAGCTCTTCCGTTTCTTTAGCAATCTTCTCTCGCTAGAGACATGAAAATACGAACAACGGGTATCCAAGTACTTTCGCGAGCACCGGTCGCGTGTCTGCAAACAAGCTGCACGATGGGGAAGATGGGGAAGATTTATCGTTCTGTAGGTTTTAGAAACCGTGCGGGGAAGATTAGAGAGTTTTCCCAGTAATCGATAGATGGAACGCTGAGCGAGGTTGGTTTGGAGATTAGAGGTTGCCATTCGGTTGAACGTTGATTGAGATGGTTGTCAGGCATTTGGATGTTGAACGGTTGTCTGTATTCTTCAGTTGGTCGTCATTTTAATTATCGCCTTCTGTCGTAGATATTTGCGATTAGATCTCTCGGGCGGGGATCACGCTCTCTAAATATTCGATTAGGCAGGGGCTGGGTTCTGGTATTCAATTACTTAGGCATTCGAGTGTTTGGGAATCGATTGTTCTTCCCTGCCGAACAAATATTTGAATAATCCTTTATTTGGGCTCGATTGCTATCTCTCTGGTATTCGTTTATTTAGAAATCCCTTAATTTACCAACCGATTCTTTAGACGTTCGATCATTTACGTATTCCACTCTTTTCTTTCCTTTTTCGAATTTTTTGGACATTCAGTTGGATTGTTTAAAAAACACTCGCCTTATTTAAAAATTCTCCGATATAAATGCCAGTTGTTAAAAAATTGCTTGAACACACGTTTCATCGCGTCAGTATATTTTCCACTGTCCAAATCCCGTTATCCCGTTATCGAATTTATTTATTCATCGAACCTTGGGAACATTACGCGAGGAGGATGAGCACGGCGATAGAATTTTTATTGAAAAATTCTGCTATTCCTCTGGTTGAAAGACCACAGCATCCGCTCAGACAGAGGGTCACGGCACTGCCGCTGCACCCTCCCGTCTTTCCATTGATTTTGAACATCGTGGGTGTGTCGCTGAGCACGTGGTTCCTCCGAGTACGCTGGAAAATGTTCACCTAACCTATCCCCTTCAATGGAATCCAGTTCTATTAATTCTCACCTCGCGTCTCGGTTTAGACCAAATTTAGACCACTGTCACCGGTAAATTTATCAGAATTGTCCGTCGCTTTTGCACGATCAGTATTTCAGAAGTTATTCGCACTGAATAAATTTTGAAGAACGTTTCGGCGAATCGAAATTGAGAATTTCTGAGCAGTTGTAAAATTGTAAAATTTGTCTCGAATCGAATAGAATTTAATTTATTTACAAGATTTACTTGAGCTCCGTGCAGTGCTCAATTAGGAACGCGTCGCGTACGAAGAGAACAAAGGGACTCGCCGCGAAATTGGAACTTCCCCGCGGAACAATGAATAGTAATGGACAGAAATTTACAGTACGGCAAAGAGGTTAGCTCGAGCCGTGTGCCCGATAGAATTTTGCAAACGCGTCGCCCGAAGCGGGCCACACGCGAAACAGGGGCGAAACACGTGGGGAAAGTTGGAGCGAAACGAGCGAGCTCATTGAAACTTACCCTTTCGAGCATTGTGCTCGCCTAACTTTCGTCTACGCACGTCGTACTCCGCGTTAACTCTCTGTTGCACCAGCGAGGCCGGCCCAGCCACGCGAAACGAAGAAATCACACCAAGATGTAAATTCAACGAGGGAAATCCGTGTCATGAATAGGAAACGGGGTATTTTCATTCGTTCCGCGCGTACTATGATCTTGCTCCTTTTCCTTCGACGCTCTAATTTACAACCGCGTGTTTCAAGAAGAAAAAATTTTTTTCTTTTTTTTGTTTTGACGAAGGAAAAATAAATTCTGGAAGAAATTTTTGTTGCAGAATAAATCTCTACTTTTTGTTTATTTCGATGTTGCAAATTTGAACGAAACTGTACTCGAAATTTTAAGGCAAATCCTCGTGCTCTAAATACCGGGGGAGGGAAACGGCTCTCTAATTGAGCAGACTTTTCAGTTTCCATTAGAGAGATTGCATCCCAAATCCGACGCATGAAACGAATTCAACAAAATCGCGAGAAGGAAACTTTTAATCGTGAAAAATTACCCTTCGCCCGGAACAAAGTTCTCAGGTCTCGTCGGTAAACTTGTCTGTGTTTCCAAAACCTTGTTCCTCGTGCAAATCGATTTCTTAAAGAATCCGCTCTTGTGTGCGTTCAGACGTTCGTTTGTCTAAAAACTCTTCCATTTAGCGAATGCAATTAGACTGAGACAATTCCTTCATTTGCAAGAATCGTTAGAACATTGAAAAAAAGGAGAAAAAAGTTATTATCTGTACATTTACGAGTACCGAAAATTGAGTAACTAAAAGTTCCTAACGATTGAACTGAGAAACCAGTTGCCAACAAAGTGGTCCTCCGAAACGCGAACGCCGAAATTCGAAAACGGAAAGCGTTTCGAGCGAAAGCTCGCCCTCGCCAGGAGGCAGAGAACGTCCAACACTTCTCCCAGCCATCTCTTCCGATTCCACCCCCTCCCTGCCGACTACGTAGTGGTTTTCGGCGGCTTGGAGGCGCTGCCGTCGCCTCTCTCTTTCACTCACACACACTCACACTCACACACACACACACACACAAACGCATATCCGCAGCCTCTCTCCTCGCGAGCACATCATCCCCTCGGAAGTTTACATTTTCGCGGGCACGTTGCTGCTGGCCGCGTCTCTCCACCCTTGCGTGGCCGCTTCCGCCCTCCCCGATCCAATTTCTCGCACGGTTCTATCCGGCCAGTTTCCACCAGTTTCATCGCGAATTTCCACTCTCCCTTCGCCCTCGTCCCTTCCGGATTTCGTCGGTGTGCTCGCTGGACCGTCGCTGCTGCGAGCCGCTTTCTCCTCGACTCTCGCGTCTCCTGGGCCAGAAGCGGTGGAAAAGTGTCCACGTGTGCCGACTCCTCGTTCGCGGTGATAGTGCTGCTGTGAATACCGACGGTTTCCACGGGAAATGTCGAGGATCGGAGGCGATGGGGCTGTTTGACGGAGGAGACCTTGGCCAGTGATCGAATCCGCGCTGCGTGTTCACGCGAGAAATTGTTTCGTTCCGTTCGTTTTATTCGTGGATTCGGATCGACGGATGACGTTGGAAGAAAGTAGTGACAGTGGACGAGTGAATCGGCGCTGGACTCGAGGAATCGCTGAAATAGGGCAAATTTCGGTTCTGCAGCGAACGCGAGGGGACCATAGGTTGCTGTGGTGAGCTGTGCGAGGAATCGAGGACACAAATTCGAACGGAGTGTTTTCGACGGAAGGTGTTTCAATTTTGTTCCGAATTTTGGGTGAACCTCGCGCGTGAAAGTTGAAATTGACAAATTCATCTCGATAATTGAAATCTGTGGCGAGGCCAAATTGTCGTTTAACGAGAGGAATTTGGATTTGGTGGTTAATTTGGAAGTAAGGATTTACGATCTAATGCCAGGTTAACGAGCGTGGGTCCAACGTGTCTAATGGAGAATTAATTTCGAGTAATTCCCAGAGATCTGAGTATTTCCTCTGGAGAGGAAATAACTCGACAAACACTCGAGCATTGCCAAATTTAATTCTCCAAATTACGGAAACACTCGTTCTTCGGCGAATCTTCAGTTTCTAGCGCATCGCTAATTGCTGCAGAAAAGTGATCGGGGAGTTGACGCTCGAGAGTAATTTCGAGCTGAATACGTTTTTAAGAAAAAAAACCAAAATCATTGACCATCCAGCTGCTTCTCAGAGGGGAATCTTTGAGAAAAGACCTCTGTAAATCCTCTCGATAACTGACCAACTCCTCGTCTCCGAGTTAATCGATGACCTCGGTGATTAATCGAGGGGGCAAATTCTCCCGTAATCCCGTAGAATCTGCGTTCGAGGATGAAACGAGTGCCAGCGCGGACAGGCTTCCCTTTGAGATCCGTATTGGCCGCCGCAGTTCGAAAAGGATCAGCAGCAGGACCGGCTGAATTGGAAGGATCTCGCGCGTGATCCGACAATTTTGCTGAAAGCTCGTGAGATCGAGCGTGCGTCTCCTCCCCTCCGTTCCGCCACTCTCTTTTCTTCGACCGAGTGCTGTTCGGAAACCGCGACAAAATTAACATCGGGGGGGAGGGGGTAATTGAAGCTGGCAGGCCGGGCTAATTAGCCACTTGACTCGACTCGATTCGAATTCGCGCTGCAGTTTCAATGCGAGAGAAAGACACGAGAGCGGGCGAGCGGAGGATATTCTTCGGAAGGAAAATGTTGGTGGAAATTGACGGGGGGGATTTGGCGAGTCGAAGCTGAGTGGGTTTGAGGGGGTGGAGGGGCTGAAGTGAGGAACTATCGAGGATACTCGCGAGACGAGTCTCGCTCGCTCGCGAGATTGAGTTCGAACGTTTGTGAAAATTAACGAGAGATCGTCTCCGATTGAAATCGACCAAAGATGAAAGAATTTTGAAGTAAATACTGGAAATACATCTCGGAGTTAATTCTGAGGAGATTTCCGAGAGTTTCCGAGAGCGAGGAGCTTCGATTGCTACGTGAAATGGAGGGGAGAGTCGTTGAAACGAGCGACAACTGTTCGAGGAGAGACTGGAAGTTTATGAAAATCGACCGACGCTCGAGCTAGTTATTGGCGAAGCGAACGAATGTTGTCTCGTCGATAGAGATTTGGAAGGGAGAAGTTGCGAGCAATTGCTTCCTCCTGAGTTGAGGATGGAATTGGAAATTCGCAGGAATTAATCGAGGATCTTGAATCTCGACGAAACCGAAACAAAAGAAACAAAATCCTGCCTGAACGTAAAGAGACAGGGTATATTACAAAGCTGTCATTTACCGCGCGACCAGTTCGATTTTACTGCAATAAGCATTAACAAAACATGTTCGACAAGAGCAAATTTGATTGCCATTAAACCTAGTCCAACCGAACAACGTGACCAACTAAGCTAATAACAACAACAGACCATCTTTAACAAATTTTTAACCAACCGTCGCACAGTGTTTCACCTTACCCGCGAGAAAGAGCACTCATCAGGACCAAGAAACCTGTCACTCTCATCAGACCAACAACCCAGACCAAACCAACCAATCCTCGTTGTTCAAACATGTTCAAAGCTTCAACCAACGCAAACGTCGTTCGACAGTTGTACGTTCGGATCTTGAGAAGAGAACTGCGGAGAAACTCGACGGGAAATAGCGTTTAACGGCCTAGTTTCAACAGCCGTGACTTGGCCAAATTGCTCGAGGATGAGCGAGCTGGTGTCTACCAATAGAGGAGATATTTCCGTTGAGAGATTGTTGATTGTCTGGCTGTTGGAACGTGACGCAGAGCTGCGGAAGAGGTGAAGAGGAAAAGGGCTGGCAACGGAGTAGGATGGGTCAGGACTGGTGTGCACGTAGGAGGAAACGTTCTAGCAGCGGTTGCTGCCCCTGCGGACCACGTGTTCATCCCTCAAGTAGGTTAGTGAGAGACAGGGCTAGAATTTTAGTGTCTCTGAGCGCGTTTGGTAATTGTCGTCCGATGGCCCGCCTGTGAACTTGCCAATGTTTGGACGTTTCTCGAGCGATGGTTTAAAGAAATTGATCGGAAGATCGAGCTCTTGGCTGTGACAGGGTTTAGAATTTAGACAAATTGAAATCTGCTCAGCTTGCTCGTGCTGTTTTCAAATATTTAGCTAGAAGTTTAAAATCAAGCTAACATTGAACGACGTAATCGTTTCAGAGGGAGTCGTTCTATACGTTTCTTGGGCGAGCTAGGAAAACGTAGGCTTCAGACAGTGCAAAACTTTGTATTCACGGTAGAAAGCGACATTAATTATTTGGCAACTTGGTATCTGCTCTTCGAGACAGACAAAACTTTGTGCCTCATCTTCAGAAGGACAGAAGTCTCTCAATGTTTCAAGACACTCTGAAATTTGTTTTTTAAAATAGATGAGCGTCCGAAGACTTCTTCAGAAGGTCCTTCGCATGTCAAATGGGACGTGTGTCGTGGTGAATACAAGGAAACTTTGAAAACATTTTTTTCTGTTCGTCAAACTTAGGGGGAAACTCATGAATAATTTCTGAGCCATGTGAGTTTTAAAAAAACTTGTGATCCGCAATTTCAAATATTCAGAGAATAATTTTCGAATTAAAATGATGACGTTGAACGAATTAGAAAGAACAAGATGGAGTAAAAATTGAACATAAATATGTATTTAAAGTATTTAATGTTCATTTGGTCAAGATCAAATTTGTCTAACAAATGAAAGTATCTCGCCGTTCGTCAACGTTTTTATTTTATTCTTCTTGTCTCTGACAGTCGACGTCTTTCTACAATTGAACATCTTCGTACAATTATAGTCATTTCGCGACAACATGTTGCATTTTTCTAAACAAATATCACAAGACAGATTCACGAAAGTGATAAACAGAAAGGGGTAGTTTAAGAAAAAATTAAGTTTAATTTAGTACATTCTTTTTTCCTTTTCCTATATTCATTTCTAGAGAAGCGTTATAAAATAGACGAAATCGTATAAATTTATATGTAAAGAAATATTTGAATGTAATTTCAAAATTTTTCAAAAGAAAAACGTGAAACTGGCTGGAAGTAAAGTTTAGCCCCTGGTTGCAAAATTTCCGCAGGCGAAGCTAAAAAATGCTTGAAATTAACTCCAAAGTTCCAAAATTTCACGTGAAACTCGTGAAACTTGTTAGACGTCGAACTAAACGTCAAAGTCACGCGGGGAATGCGCCGGCGTACGTTCCACTTATCAATTTTCGTGAACTTTGTGCTATTCTGAGAAACCTATTTTCGAAAAGCGGCGGGAAATCGGTCGCGTTCCCGATTAAAACTTGAACTGGCGGTCGTGAGACCGTACACGCGGCTCTGGAGTATCGTTTCTCGGACTCGTGACGGTTCGTCACAGAAAGGAACAACCGACACACGCGAGAAGAATCGTCAGATCTGCTCGTTTAATTCTCGGGGTCATCATGTCATCACGAGTAATTTGCGTAATTTCGACGATCAAAAATGAACCTGACTGATTAATGTCTCGCAGTTTCCTTTGTCTAGGAAATTTATAACCTTCGGATTACGTAGTCAAGTTGTACCTGACCTATATGTCTTCTTCGTGGCAGAGATTAGCAATAAAGTTGAATCAAATTGAGAGCACCGATGTCATATCGCACACTTTTTTCTATTTTTTTCTTCTACTCCATGAATCTTTATTATCAATTTTGCTACATCTTCTATTTTATGTATCTTTCTTTGTAATAAATATATCTTTATATTTTCAAAGGTATATATTTTTTGTTACGTACATTCTGTTCTATATTCCTTCACATCTTCCACTCTATGTACCTTTTACATCTATTTTGATATTTTATAATATTTTTGTAATTTCTGAAGTTGTCATAAAAATTTCCCAACTCCTTTGGAATGTTCTTTCATAGCCATGTTTTTTTTTTTAATTACTGAAAGTGATTTTAGCGGGGGTAAGCCAGAAAATCGGGCCTCTTAAGGTGCAACGCTGATGCAACGAAAATTAGCGATTGGTTGATTTGTGAGGGGGCGTGGACCTCGAGTAGGAGTGGCGTTGTCTGGTATTGAGCGATCGCGCCTGTAATTTGTTTTCTATCGCATATCAATAAAATTTTATGGCAAAAAAGTCGTCTTCATTTCCTAATCAGAACAATTGCTTCTGGGCCTTTCAGTGAGACGAATCGTACTGGGGTACAGGTCGTGCAATTTTTTTTTTCTCAAAACTAAATTTACAGAGTGTTCCTCAGGATACTTGGGGTACTTAACGTAGATTGGACAGTTCACCAAAAAGTCGCGTTTCTTTCTCGAACGACGGTGACATTCGATTATCGCGAAGGAGGAAGTGGAATAGTTGTTCGAACGATTTCTTCTCCTCGAAATTTGCCTCCTTCCAAGGGAAATTACTCGCCGGCTCGTGCTTTCGCCCCGGAAAGCCAATTCGCCGCTCCTTTGTGTCGGCGAAAGACGCCACGGACGCGAGAGGAATTTATTTATAACGCCAAGCTTTCGCGTTCCTTGTCAAAAAAAAAAAAAAAAAAGAAAAGAAAAGAAAATAATAATAATGGAAGAAAAATGTTGAAATAAATCAGGCGGAGGTTCTTAAGTGGTAAATGAAAAGTGGCTGTGGACTATTAATTTCTCCCCGTTCTGACCTTGACATTTTCTGTGACCAACGAATAGAACGAGTAGAACGAGACAGTACGCGCACAGACAACTGTTTTCAACTCCCGCGTCGATGAAGTTAAATGCTAAATCGTAGAAGCGATTGCTCGTTAACTTCTTTTTTTTTGCAAAATATTTCCCATCTGAATGATGAATGTTTTCGACTCTTCCGTACGATATAATAATTCAGCCGTTTGATCTCTGTTATTTTTCTGCAACGCTTCGCCCTGTCGATGAAAAATCTCAATTAAACGCGGGTGCGCCGGTGCATAGTGCGTGGAATATTAATTTTCCGTTTTATCCACGGAGATCAGCTGTTTGATAAATTATTGTTTCGCCGTTGAATATAAATTGGCGATAAATTATTAGTAATAGAAGGGTGCTGAGCCTTCGCCAACAAATTGAGCTGATATCCCTGTAAATAACGGCGCTTTTAAAAAACTGTGGAGATATATCTATGAAATTTTTCTTGCTTCGGTGTGGAAATTTTTTGAAACGATAACGCTGTTCGATGGTGAGATTGCTTCGAGTAAGAAAACTTGATATATTCCACTCGTGTCGGTCTAATCTTGCAGACAAACTACTTGGGAAAGGAGCAAATCAAAACAGAATAAGTCGAGATTAAGAGTTTGTAAAAAATTTTTTTTAATAAGTTGTCTTTAGTTTGTCTAGTTTCAAAAAAAGTTAAGCCTAATTTGAAAACTCAAAACGAACGCTGCTGGAAATTCCAATTCTAATTAACAAATTTGCATCGAGTTTCTTTGAAACTCTTCAAAAATCCTTGCTCTCCCCCGTTGTTTCGCTCAAACACACCGGAATCAGGTCGCTCGCGATTTTGAAATACTAAATTTTTAAATTGGAGCGCGAATCTCGAGACGGCGAGATGCGAAATGAGATCTCGTCCTCCTGGAAATGAAACGTCAACCGCGGAGGAGACGGGAATTTACGTCTGTGGCCATTCGCGAAACGAAAGGACGAATCTCGTTTTGAGATTCCCGGTTCGAGAAGTTGCTGAAATTGGAGGCTCGCGAAAGGGATCCCCGTTAATCGAATTTAATCTCCGCTGTGTCGTGCTTCCGACGAAAGTAAAATAGCGGAGAATGGACTTTTAGGAGGACGATTCCCCGAGAAATCGACGCGCCATTGCCCTCTCAATTTCATCGCGAATTCAATCACCGCTTTTAACAAGAAACTTAAAAATTCTGTCGAGTCAAATTTCGAAATTCAATTCTCTTTATTTTTATTATTTCGTCGCGAATTGAATCACCACTTAAAAAAAAAAAAAAAATTTGAAAATTCTGTCGAATCAAATTTCGGAATTTAATTTTCTTTAACAATGGAGATCGAAAACGACGAAAATTCCTCAGAAAGTTGTCGACGATCGAGAGTATGAAATTGGATTGCTGCGTCTGTAGAAATTACAGTAAAATTTGTATTGAGGTTAATTTGATTTCGACGTGCACGTTTTTCTCGGCAAATCATTCCGAAGGGAAAATACACTTGGGGGGAAGATCGGGCGTTTCGAGATGTAAATTGAAAAGGAGCGACTGACGCCGGCCGGAAATTGACGTTTTCGGGGATAAATAGGGTGGAACGGTTAGAAGATCGATCGTCACGCGCGATTTGAGGCGTGCAGCCTTCTCTTCAGCTCGTTCTCTTTCTTCGAACTTTTGTGCACCGTCGAGCTTATCTCTTGACACGCTTGCGGCGAAATTAATTAAGCAACGGGATTAACGAACACCGGGGGCATTCTTGAATTTCTCTTCGGCTCTGTTTGCTTCGTAGCGCGTGGATCTTCGCGGCTAACACGCTGAAAAATTCAGGGAAATTAAGAGGAAAATTGAGGGACCGCTTGGAAATTCATGAGATTTCACACCCTCGTCCCCTTGCTCGCGAACGTTTCGCTTTATTTCGCTTCTTTTTTTCTCTCTGAATTTTCTCGTCCCTTGCTTCGTCTCTTCTGCAATTCAAAATATCAACTTTTCACATTGATTTCCATTTACTGGAAGCGGGAAAATTTTCTGTAGACTTCTTCGAGAAAGTCGTCTGTTTTACTTTGCACGATTATTTGAGAAATTTTATTCGATCCTTGTGCTTAAATTTAATTTGAAGCGTACACCTACGTGTAGCGGTGCTTCTAGAAATCTTCTAAAAATATTTCAAAATTTAAATACAAATTTAGCGCAATTTTTAATTTACTATAGCCGAAAGTTAAAAATTCAATTTGATGTAATTATTAAGTGTTTGAAATCGAATTTTCTTGAAAAGAGACGAAAGTTTTACGAATTACCTTTTCGGGTTCACGATTAACTTATAAAATTTGCGAGTTTAATGGAAAATTCAATTTAGCAAGAAAGTGAAAAGAAAAAGAGTTTCAATCACGTGGTTGGTTCTTTAATTCAAAGCCTTCTTTGCGGTGTCTCTGACGCAAGTTTTTGCAGGCGGCGCGCGTCATGGCGTTGACGCGAAGAGCGGAGAAAAATGATTTCAGCAGTTTCAGCGGAGTTTCTTTTCGCGATCCAACACGCGAAGAGAATGCTGCCGTTGAATATGCACTTTATATCGACTGCCGTTTTATTTGCAATCGTTTTCTCAACTATGTGGCTGAACGACGTGATAAACGACGTGACACGTCGAAAAATTAAATGTCATCGCCATGAATATGCCGAGAATTTCTACATTCCAGTATTTCTAGGTTTCTCTCAATTTTAACACGACGATGTTTGAACAAGACGGGAATGAAACTTGCAATTTGTAATATTGCGATGTTGTTAGAAAATGAATTAAAATACGATAAATTAATAATATTAGATGAATAAATATTATAACATTGTCTTCTGTATTATATTATAGGTATTGTCAATTATTCTCATTGAAATGTTATATAACGCGTAATTTTGGTAAAAATATAGAGTTGTTCCTCGTGCCAAATATTTCTTTTTAAGGACAGTAGAATGAAGTCGATATTTGTCAGACTTGTACGAATTCTGTTGAATTTTAAATTCCAAGTATCATCTTTGAATCCTGTGAATACAAATTCGAAAATTCCACGAAAATACACTCGACAGAATGGAAGTAGAAACCTTTGTGTAATCGCAGTAGAATGAGTCGATATTGATCAAACATTTGGTTGATTCTACGAATTCTGTTTCAAACGCAGAATTTTTATATTCGAAGAACTCCCAAGAAAATGCGGAACGCAGAAATTTCACGGAACAAAATTAATAGATTTGCGAAATCAGTGTGTAGGCTGTCAGTGGATTAAGTCGACATCGATCAGACACTCGGTTCTTTGCTAGTTTCTTCGCAAGTTTACTCTGTAATTTATCCATTTTACAAATGCATCACGTTCGTAAAAGAAATTTGTCAAAATTCCCAAAGATTTCGAAATATTTATATTTATCTCGTTGCAAAAACGTAGTCCAAAGCGTGAGCATCGCGCTATTAATTAACTCCAGTAAAGTCAGTAACAGGTTGTGCGAATGTGTACAATTTTTATTCGCCTAGATTATTAATAATAACACGAACGAGTTAGTCGCAAGGCCAATGGACAATCGTGGGGGGAGCTGTCGAAAGTTGGTGCCGGGTCTCGCGCGGAATTTTGCGAACGAGAGCTGAAACGGCAGGCCGAAACAGGAGGAAGAAAAGTCAATAAAAGGGACGTTGTTGGCGAAAGAGAGCCCCCTCGTCTCCTCGCCCATTCGAGTCGATTCGAAAAGTTTCGCTCAATTTTGCCGCCCCCCTCCCCCCGCCCGTCTTCCTTGTTTGTCTCCAGTGCCAGCATTCGTCCAACAAACTCTCGATTGACGTTTGCATTTGCTGCGAGAAGGTAATCGGCGCAGTTCCTTTCAGCTTCGCGTGTTGTTGAAAAAACCGATGCTTTCTTCTTCCTTTTTATCGGATCAAACGCTCCCGCGGCTGACTGCAATTTCAAAATCGGTTTCGAAAAAGTTTCAATTACGCGCGCTGCAGTTTTGCGAAATTCAATTTCACGTCGCCATCGAGATAGAAATTATTGCTCTGCCGCGTTGTCTTCTTTTATTCGTTTCTGGAGGGAGGGGGTTGGAGAGAGTGAAAATTACCACGTGGTAGATTAATTTATACGTGTATTTCAATTGCAAATATAAAAGTTTCAACCCAAGTTCATAAAAATCTCCAAGTCACACTCTGCCCGATACGATCCGTGCAAAATGTGCTCCCACTGCGTCGCTCGACAAGAGATAATTACTCGTTACCAACCCAAGAGAGGAGAGAAAATAAAAGAAAGAAAAGAAGAAATCTCTTGCCTGGCAACTGCGACCCGTGTCACGTCTCTCGCGACGCGTCGAACGAAGAAACGGGACGACGAGACGCAGCGAGAGTGAGACAGGGACGGGTGAGGGGGGGGGGGGGCGAGAGTGGGGAGGATGCTGAAATATCGTCGACTAATCAAAAATTTAATTAATAGACCGCGGGAGCCGGCTATTAGTGATATTTTCTCGACTGGCTACCCCCGCTGCTGTCGCGGCCACAGTTTCTAACCCTCCCCCACCATCGGTCGCGACTGATCGATGCCGTGGCTGGCCAGTGACGTAATCAACAACCTCCACCCCCGTGGCTTGACGTCACCGATGCCCTGAAATGCGCGTGGCCAGGTGCGTATCGGGGAATCTCTGCAGCCCTCCTTCCTCCGCTGCTCTCTTTCCAACACTTAACCCCCGACCCCTGACTCGCGCTTTCTTTCCTCTTCCTCGCGCCCCTACTCCACCCCCCACCCCCCCGCGCTGCTCCTTTTTTCAACCGTCAGCCTTGCACCGCTTCTTCCGTGACGTGCAACCGGCCGGTTGCGCGGTGTACACCCGATCAGGGAAATTGGAACGTGCACGCCAGTGCAAACGGGGTGTGTTGACATGACTGTTTGGGAAATTTTTCTTTTCTTGGTGGCTAGGTTGGGAACTGGAGGAAGATGAATTTCAATTTCGATACAGTCGACGAGTCGTTTAGTGAATCGTTTCGGCGAAGGCTGTTGGGTGAGGAATCGGAAGGGGGATGGATTTCAGTTTCGGTGTACTTTGGTTAACTAGGTTAGAAACTGAAAGCAGGTTAATTTCGGTGGGTGTGCAAGCACGGTTTATGAGTTTTTGTCCAGATTATACACTGCTACATCGCTGATGGAGATTTAGTTTGCTTGATCGATGGGTTTCTTGCGGTAGGTTTTTCGCAATCGATAGTTTGGACTGACTAACGTAGTGTCTAGGGAATTTTCGTAGATGGCGAAACTACTTTGTATTTATCGAGCGCTGCTTCGGTGTCAGAATGGATTCGTCTTGTTTTGTTGCTTTTCCGCGCAACTCAATCTCTTTGTTAAATGTTAATCTAGGAATGTTTACCAGACTGTCGCTGACGTTAATAACACATAATGCAGTGGATTATTGTCCCATGGTCAGCAGTCGTTAATCTAGGGATTTCACATGATGTCCACAAAAGATACTTTACTTGCTTTCACTGCTCAATCTCTTTAACTCTACTCTATCAACTACTAGTTATTAATTTAGTTTTAATTAAGAAACACATTCACTTAAAAATTACTTAAAACTGTATTACTATTTTCTTGAAAAAAAAAAAAGAAAAAAATTCTAGTTAAATATAATACAATTGGATTAAAATGTTCAAACTTTTAATAATAATCATCTTCAAAAATGGACTTTCACGAGATATTAACTTTATTCGCTTCGTTTCAGTTATTCCTTGCACAAATGTATTAAAAGTTACTCAAACGGTAAAAATCTACAGAAATCTTCTTTATCTACTACATTTTCTACCTTATCGTCCTAGTGACATTCAAGATTATTCTTTACCATAAGAGCAGTAAGATTAACCAAGAGTTCCTCTTTATCACCGTTTTCTCTTTGTCACTTTCTTTATTCAATTTTTAGAGAATCTTACTGTATTGCACTATCCCCTAACCATTTTTCCATCTTACCATCTTTCCTTAGTAAATTACATTTTTGTCATTAAAAAATTGTAAAACAGAAAATACCAAAGCTGCGTCTGTCTGTAGTTTTATATTTACACTTTGTCAGTTGAAAAGTTTCCGTCTTTTTCTATTTTGATAAAGATATTTCATCAGAGAACGAGTTAAAGAAACATTCGGTCATCTCGAAGGCGAAACTTATGATTTATCGCCTCGCGTATAAACGCAATGTAGGTCACGCTACTTCGTTCGCCATCGTCATGGGGCACCATTGTATGTACTCTTTGTTCGATAACGCTCGGTTCTCTTTAGAAATTGCGCATCACGTTTGTAGCAGCTTCTTCTCTCGGAACGAATACAAACGAGACCTATAAAACGAGTTTAAAAGGAGGAAAATGTTTTATTTATCCGCATCGATAAGAGTCGAATGCTTTTTCTCATGGAAATTCCTTTATGGCAGAAGCGACGAAGAAAACTTGCTTGATATAGTTTCAGTAAAAATTAATTTTCTTTAAAATTCTGGTAGAATAGTAATTTTTCGCTGTTAAACAAATGTGAAAATTTCGATAAAAATTATTCGACTCTCGATAATTTTCGATTGTTCGATGAAAGGAGAATCTTTCAAACTACTGCGTGTCTTTGCGTTCTTCCGACTGAAGATTCCGCGAGATGCACGGTTAAGTAATAGAGCGATTCTCTTAATAGTTAACAACTATCGATTTGTCCATTAAGTGACACCAATTTATCTACTATATCGCGCGAAACACTCTGAATTACTCGTACGATGGAAAATGGAAGACACGGTCAGCTGTTGTGACGTTGATCGTGCGACACAATTTCCCTTCATTAAAATATTATTATCGAAACACGTTGCTCCAACACGCGCGCGCGTACATCAGCACGCTGAAAAATTTCGGACTACTTTTCCGTTGTAATTCCCGTGAACACTTGAGATTGACGAAAAGCGTAAACGAATATATCGAGGCAGCGAGAAATTTCAATTTTAATTGCCAAAGTCAGGATTTCGTTGTTGACTTTCTATCGGCAAATTTCATTCCATTCGCGATCAAAAGTCGTGAGCACAAATTACAAATTTCGTTGCAAATGAATTTTGTAAATATGTACAACCCTCGAAGGAAATACTAAAAAAAAAAAAAACCAATGATGTAACATTAACGTAAATTGTCGATAACAAATAATAAACAACAAACAACAGCAAATGAGCAAATAACAATTAAAACAATAGCAAGTGAATTCTCGAAACTCTCGCAAATGGTATTTCGCCGAGAGTCGTTTCGTGCAAACAAATGTTTATCGCTCGCTGTGTAAGCATAATTAAATAAAAATTTAACACAATTCTTGAACGATAGTGTGTGTGTACGTAGCGTAAAATGTAAGGCGCCAATGGCACGCGTGCAAGAGTAAGGTGAAACAAAATGGTAACACGATGATAATTCATGACGTAAAGCTTGTATAATGAGCGTAACGTGTGCACGAACTCGGAATCGTTCCTCCGATTATTTATGTCCACGCATGAATATTTCATAAAAAGGCACGCTGTTGGTTGGAAATATTCACGCTTCGCGGCCTGCAGTGTTTTTCGGAATGACGCATCGCGTCGCTTCCTGCTAGACATATATACACCGGTCGCATGATTTTGCGTTGTTACTTTGTTCTATTATCGCTGGAAGGATCGTTCGACTCGTTCCAATCGATCAACGAATTAGCATGCATTATCGTTCGAGCTGCATAGTATAATTGTTTGCGAGTTCCTGGGTTTTAACGTCAGATAAGTGATTTTGATTAAATATAACAGCTCGTCACTTTTCCTTTTTTTTCTAGAAATTGATTAGCGCAACAAAGCTGCCAAATCTCAAGCTTTGAAACTAAATATCTTAGTATTAATTTTAATATCAATTCTGAGGAAATTATAAAATTATTTTTGATCGAAAATTATATCACGCTCGTCTATCTGTTTCTCTTCAAGTGATTTCTTTCTTTCTTTTTTTTTTTTTTTTAAATTGATCACCAGGTCAATCTTGAATTCGCAAATAACAAAGTAGACTAGTTTATTTTCTGAGAAGCTCAGACACGTGTATATTTGCCGCGCGCTCGCGCTGTAATTAACAATCGAATCGTCTAATTCATCGTTCATGATTTTCACGATCGTTAGCGAAAGATATGCATTTGCTTGCCGCATGCAGGATGTCGTACGTGTGATATAAATTCATCGCAACAGTGCGATGTTTACCGAAAGACACAATTTGTTATTCACGCAGCTCTTTCCAAGACTTGAAAATTAAAATTGAATTTTGTAAAGTATAATATCGCACTGTTGCGGCTTATCAGTGTTGCATTCGCGAGATGAGATGTTAATGATCTGAATTCGTTTTTTTGTTTCAGGTAAGTCGTCATTACGATCGTATTAAGTAATTGCTACCATGTGCCCATCGTGAGTTTACGTAAACGGCTGTAATGGTGAGAAAAAATTTTCTATGCCTGTTGTTCGGAAAGTCCGATCTCTGACCTAAAGTGAATATTAATACTTGACTTAAATTTTAACTCTTTGCAACGAATTTTCAACGTTCAAGTGATGCCAGATTCCTCGAGACATTCTCTTTTCGAATATTTTTATTTAACATTTAATTCTCCGTCGTCTCGGGTTCTTAAATTTCGGAGTAAGAAAATTTCCGAAACTCCGAAACGATCGGAACATCCTTCGATATTTTTGAAATTTTTCAATCTTTCAAAGAAATGAAGGATTTCATTTCCGTGCTTCGATCGCTCGGACTCGCGAAATTTCAATATTTCGAATCTCGAAAATAAGAAAAAATAATACGCGAGTGTGCCGCACCGGGACAAACACTCGCAACGGGAAACTATGTTTGCCAAACTATCGTCGAGCGCGATCAAATCTGATTTGCACGGACACGAGATATCGTGTGACCGGCGGCGAGTGAGAAGAATCGGTTCTGTGTACAACCGAGCTGCCTTGACTCGTTAATTCGCGAGTGAAAAACTGCGCTCTTGACTCGAGAAGAAGGAGGAGAAGGAGGGAGGTGGGAGGAAATGTAATTAAAAACGTGTCTCTCTCGTCTTGGACTACGAATCTCTGTTCTGAAATATTCAATTGGAACGCATTCCCATTATGACATAACTAAATATACAGCGCTGTTGAAAGGACTTTTCTTTTTTTTATCAAATGGGAAAATAAAATTGAAAATTACGTTTCATATTTCGTAATTTCTCTTAATTTGCGGCAAAGTGGCTGATGTTTCACTTCTTTGATCGTGTTTGTGAAAAATTTAAAAAGATTGACGAATCAAATTGGAGAATAAAATTTCAAATACGAAAAAGCAGCAGCCGGTACTTTGACGTTATTATCACTGAAAGTGACTTTAGCGGGGGTAACCCAGAAAATCGGGCCTCTTCAGGTGCAACGCTGATGCAACGAAAATTAGCGATTGGTTGAATTGGGTCACGAGGGGGCGTGGCGTAGACCTCGAGTAGGAGTGGCGTTGCCTGTAATTTGGTTTGTATCGATTCAAATGTTTGCATATCAATAAAATTTTATGAGTTGCTTCTGGGCCTTCAGTGAGATCGTACTGGGGCACAAGTCGTGAAGTTTTTTACTTTATCGTGCCACGAATTTTTCGCGTTTGAATGTAACTTTTGAGAACAAGAATAAATAATGAAGTAAATAGTTTGTTAAATAATTTAGAAAATTGTATATTACACGTAAAGTCTGGCGACAATTACCGACTGATAAACGAATATTTCTCGATGCCAGGGGGCTCTCTGGTCGGCCGATACGGTGGTGGCGGCTCGCATTTAAAGCGCGCGAAGATATCGCAAGACAATCGATTTCTTTCCCTCTCGCTCTCGCCGACGGATTTTCAGCGGTTCCACCTCGAGCCACCTTTTAGTTTGTCCTCGCGTCGACAGCCGCTCGAAACGCAGATTGATCTACTTTCGTTTCGAAATCGAGCGGCCGGCCATTACGATCGCGCGAACGCGAAAAACGCATCGCTCGTTCTTTGTCAAACTTCATCACCGTGTCTCTGTCGTCAGAGGTTCGGAGCGCAGCAGTCGGACAGATTTCAAATAAATTTCGCCATTTTAATCAGTTTTCTCCTTTTTTTTTTTAACGAATCATGTTCGCGAGCGAGATATTTATTTCATCGAGAAGATTGTTTGTCGCGTTCCCAGCAACGTGGTGGCGTCAGAATAGATTACAGTGGTACTCTCGAATGGAAAATTTTGAAAATCTTGGAAATTCTGAGCGAGATTGATGATTCGAACATTGGAAGCGATGGGTTTCTTCCGATTAAAGATTTAAAAAGAGAGAATTGTCGCGCAGAGGCATGAAGCGTGAAATTAACTGTTGAACAAGAAGGTTCGAAATTTGGAATTGAAGTGTCACTTTGATTTAAGAAAAAACGAAAAAAATAGGACGAGGATAATCGCTGAATTTTTGCAAACGTTTCAATACGCCGTGATATTTTCAGGAATGAAATTTGTTGGTTGGAAATGATGGAATCGAAATTTCCAATGAAAGAGACATTTTTTATTACCAATAAATCCAGTGTGAATAATAGTCAATTTCTGTGCAACAAAATCGTTCACCCGTTTCACTCGAACGACAGGAGAAACGGATATATTTCATTTGCAATTTTTATCGGAGAATAATTACGACGCGCGTGACTTGATTATTTATGTAATTAATCAGTATAAACAGTCGAAGAAAATTTAATATTTATAATATATTCTTTCGATAATGATAATAATTTCTGTTACAATTTCACGAGGCATTCGCGTGGTATTAAATTAATTTGAAATATTCGATCAGCGTGTATGTCAGTGGGAACGGTCGTCAAACATCCGTGAAATTTATAATTAAAACGGTCGGTGAGAAAACGAGGGAAAAGGTAAATATAATAAAATTGTAATGTAATGTAGCGCTACAATAGTCGAACAGATGATACTAGATATGGTGGACATTTATGGTCAAACTATAAAAGTGAATGGACGAATGAGCAGTAATGCGAATTGAATCGAAATTCGTCTGTAAATCGTGGAATCGTGAAAATAAATCACTGAAAGGCCCAGAAACAACTGTTCTGACTAGGAAATGAAGACGACTTTATTGCCATAAAATTTTATTGATATGCAAACATTTGAGTCGATACAAAACAAATTACAGGCACCAGACAATGCCACTCCTACTCGAGGTCTACGCCACGCCCCCTCGCGAATCACGTGACCCAAATCAACCAATCGCTAATTTTCGTTGCATTAGCGTTGCACCTGAAAAGGCCCGATTTTCTGGGTTACCCCCGTTAAAATCACTTTCAGTGATAATAACGTGAAAATAATACTCTGCTATAATACTCTACTAATACCATAATAGTGAAAATTTCGGAGATCAAGAAAGTATAAAAATAAACACTTGGAAATGTCCAAAATGAAGCATGCTTACGCAGCACAACGTCATGCAATATTAACGACCCTAGTATTGTACAATCAATTCTCTTTTCGAACGCAAGAAACATAAATTTCCTCCAACACTCTCAAACTTGAAAAGAGAAAAGCCACTCCAGATCGTGCTTCACTCGCTCGTTAAAATTAACCAAACCAAACCATAATAAAACAAAGGAGGTGGGAGGGAGAGGAAGAAAGAGAAGCCCTCCCTCCACTTCGCGCTTCTGGTACTTTGCTTACTCGTTAAAATTAACCAAACCAAAGCAAACGAAACGAAACGAAGCGAAACTAAAGGTTCGACATAATAAAACGAAAGGGGGGAAAGGAGACGGAAGGAAAGTCTGAATAAAAGTTGCAACAATCGATTGGCGCAAAGTAGAACGAGGCGGCGGCGGCGTTGGCGGTCGTCGGTGGGATCGTAGGAAGTCGAGAGAGGAGAGAGATAAGCTTGGTTTCCGGCGGCGGGCGTGCAACAAGAGGCGCGTGTGCTTGCTCGCGCCGAGAGCAGAGGTTGCGTCGCGTCGCGTCGTCGCGTGATCGTGAACGCGTGTCGTGCGCGGTTAGTTCGCCTCGATTCACGTGTTGGTGCGGTCGTGAAACCGCTGTTCTCGCCGTTTCCGTCCTCCGTACCTACGCCGTTTCAATTCAGTTCACTCTCGACACGCGCGCACACATGTGCGCGTCGGTAATTCTCTCGACCGTGTGATTTTTGCACTTTGCCGAATCTTCTCGTTCCTTTTCGACAGGAACTCCATTGCTCCTCTCTCGAATTCCTGACGAGTTCACGTTCCGGTGCATTGTTTTATCTCGCTCGTCTGTGAAAATCTGTAGAACTCTCTCTCTCTCTCTCTCTGTTCTTTGACAGATCGAACTTGGAAAGTGTTTGATTCTGGATCTTTCGCGAGGCAGTAGTTGAGTATCGCTTTCGCAAAGATCTGGTCTACGTTTTGCTTGGGATCTCTTGAAGATATCGTTCGAGGCTCATTGCCAAGATTTTCTTTGTGCTTCGAATTTTACGGTTCCTTCGTGATTGGTGCAACTGTGGGTGCGATTGGTTTAGATACTTTTAAGAATTTCGCGTTTTCAAAATTATAGTTGTTCCAGCTGTAAGTATCTTTGAAATTGGCCAACATTTTGGACTTTTTAAGAATTTCGCGAGGATTTGGTTTAGAATTTGGTAAGAGTTTCACGTCTAATTGGTGGATTTTCAATTTTTTTGAGGACCTTGCAGGGTAACGATTGAACTTTATTGCGAAATTTGAGCTTATTTGCAAGTTTCACGTTTCTGATGATCGGTCTAATTGTGGTAATGGTATTTTTGAATAATTGCTGGATTTCGGATTAATCTTGAATTAGGAAGATTTAGTTTCCGCGTAAATTTTATACACTTTTCTAGCAATCGCGAGCATTTTTGAAATTTATTTCTGGATATTTTTAAATGTGGCAGTCACGCCAAGCTTGGTGAGTAATGGAAGTTTAATGCGTAATTAACGACGCGTAACCTTATCAGCGCTGATTTCACGTGACTGGCAATTCTTTCATTTTGCCGTGCATCGCGATGCGACCTCTTCAGAACGAACGGAAACCGGGAGAGACTAGCGACCAGTTGTCTTTTACTATATTTCCATCAGTTGTTTTGGCAATGGAAATTACTCGCCGGAGGAGAAAAATAAAGAAAAACCACGATTTTGTTCGCGTTCGAAAACCTTTGATTCCAGCTCGGCGAGATAGACTGTTCGAAAATTTCGACCAATCGCGATGTCATTTTTTCAAAGCTGAAAGGTCCTTTGTCCTCTTTCAAAATGGGAGCACGAAATACGAAGAACATTTATCTCGTGTAATTTCACAAGTTAACTCGAAACGAGTGAAAATCACTTTGTGAAGATATACTAAACCAAAAATGCACGAAGCTACTTTCGCACGAAACGAAATTTTCGTAGGCAAGTTTTACATTTTAATAAAAAACGCTCACTCGTTGTTGCAGTTAATAATAAAAAGGATGTCGAAGATGTTCGATATTTAAAAAATATCGCGTTCGAAGCCGAAGTAAATCCAGGAAAGCGAAACGAAAGGAAATTCGCGAGAGTTTAAATTATCAGGAAGGTTCGTCCATTTCGCGGAAATCTTCCACGAGTCGACTCTGCTCGTAAATTTGCAAACGGGTATCGACGGTTCGATGAGATGTTTATCAGACTGGCGTTAATTTCGCTTGAGTGTGGTTCACCTAAACGGGAGAGGAAGGTCGTGGTCACGAGCCTACCCAACGCTCGTCAAGTTCATCGAAAATCCAGCCGGCAATGCCGAGAGACAAATTTACAATTTAGTTTAATCAGGCGACGTTTTAGTTTTTCACTGGTAAAATTTCACGTTTCGATTAAAGGTGCTGGTGAGAGAGTCGTAAAGTGCAAACTCTTCATCGTTGGACATCAATCCTAGAACCGTCAAATTTCGATTGCACGATCGTTGGAAATGTTCGAGAGGCTTTTAGAATGCAAAATTCCCCCTTGTTGGATATCAATCCTACAGCCATTAGATTTCAGTCATTATTATTATTAGAAACAGCCGGTACGATTATTGTTAAATAGACACGCGAAAGAAGAACTTGTGGAATTCTAAAATTTCCGATTATATTTGTATTGTTATATCGTTATATAATATTATAAAATATCGTATTATTATATTATAATATTATATATAATAATTATAATATTATATTATTACATTATATATTATAATATTATAAAATATCGTATTATTATATTATAATATTATGAATGTTGATATTATTATATAATATATAATTATTATATTTATATTATAATATTATAAAATATCGTACTATTATATTATAATATTATATTATATATTGTAATATTATGAATGTTATATTATTATATAATATATAATTATTATATTATATATTATAATATTATAAAATATCGTATTATTATATTATAATATTATAAATATTATATTATTATATAATATATAATTATTGTATTATATATTATAATATTATAAAATATCGTACTGTTATATTATAATATTATATTATATATTATAATATTATAAAATATCATATTATTATATTATAATATTATAAAATATCGTATTATTATATTATAATATTATAAAATATCGTATTATTATATACTATCACAAAATAAGATTAGAGATTTACAAAATTCCTAATAAAAGGATCGTTCTACAAAGGACGACAGAGCGGAAGAACTCTGCAGAGAAAGAAATCACCTCTCGCGTCTTAATTTTGCCAAGTTTCATTCTTGGCAAAAAAAAAAAAAAAAAATAGAGAAAAAAAAGAAAAAAATAACAGATAATTTTTAGCACTTGGATGGTCGTAGGGTTTCATCGGTTCCCACCTTTTTTCCCCCCCGCGTCGTCCTAGTTCCAGAGAAAGGGACGGAAAGAGAGAAAGGCAGACGTTTGAAACTAGATCGATCCAGCTACCCGTGGAATCGATAACCCACGCACGGAATCGTGAAAACGCCTGACGATGGTCTTCTCCTCGCGCGCCGCGAGAGACAACCCGTTTTCACCCGGGGTACTTGTTGAGCCTGGAATTTCAATTCTCGTAATGGATTTCATCGATCGTTCCCAACGTTTCCCCCATTGAAAAATCCCTGTTGCCAGTTGACCGTCGGGCAGAATTTAGTCTCTCGCTTCGAGTAGAATTCGCGGATGAACGAGGTTCATTTTCAGGGGGGCTGGGGGGCTGGGGGGTCGGAGAGGCGGTCGAAAGTCGCGCGATTGCATTTTAAGGAAATCATAGGGGGGAGTTTGCGTAGGTGGAGGCGGAATCGTGTGAATTTTGCGGGGAGGATCGACGGAGGGGGACTGCAATGAATTTTGCATGAGAGCGAGACTCGAGTGACGAATGTTACGCACGTACGCGAAATTGGTGCCGCTCTCGTGCGCGATAATTTTCGAGCTCCGATCTCGCGGAAAGCTTCTTCCTTTTTCCTTCTTTCTCTTTCTCTCGATCCTATTTTTGGCGTTTCTAACGTTTCCTTTTTTCCTTTGTCTTCCATTTAAATCGAAAAAGGAAATTATATCTTTCAGGATTGAGAATTCCGCGAGATGTAAAAATAGGGGTAATTTTCTTTTGAAAAGGAAGAGTCGAAGAGTTTGTTTCGCGAGGACTGAATTCTTTTTCATTTTTGATGGTGTTCTTTGAATTTCGAGTATATGTTCGGATTTCTTGAATTTCAAATCCCAAGTGTCCTAAATTGAAAGAAAGTTGAATTTTTAAAAAAAATGAAACGAAACTGCTGCAAAACTACAGCTTTCGAAACTTTGAATAAAATTCCCCAAACGTGAAACAATTTCTGTCACGAGAAATCCTAACGCCTCGTCGTCTAATTTCCATATTCAAAATTCAAAAAATTTTAATATTCTAAAGATACCTGAATCGTCAAAAATCGTGACTATGGAAAACAATTTTTTCAATATGCTGAAAAATGTTCCGAAGAATTTTTAGAATCTTCGAGAACGAGAGTGCCTGTTGCACTGATTGAAAAAAGAGCTAAAAAATCAAGTCAAAGTAGAGGCTTCGCTCTTTAAAATGGGACCAAGTGGACTGTTAGGCGATTTCTCTTCTTCCTTTTCACAAAAGACGATTTCTCGTCATTACGATCTTCACTGGGAATTTCTTCGAACTCGAAGAGCGAAACGACGGAATAATCTAATCGATCGTCGATAACCCATTTGTTTTGAAATTCTCGCGGCCAGCCGACGGAGACTCGAAGTCTTCAAGAACAAAGAGCATCAATCTTCCACTTCTGGAAAGACGTCTCGGGCGATGAAACTCTTCGATTCTCTCGTCGATCAATCGTCGTCGACGATTAAATATTATGGGCGCGCTCTTTTGAAATTAGCGGCCCCCGGCCACTCGCGGGCGATAACTCTTTGTTCGAGCGCTTCGAAACGGACCGTGACTCGATCGCTAAATATTGACCGTTAGTATCCGGCAAGCGTAATCTTGTGACGTCATCCGTCTCGCAATCGCAGACCTCGGGATATCTCAGACCCCGGGGTATTAATATTTGTGAAGCACTCGCCCGCCGGATTAATTTCTCCGGATTTTTCTCTTTCACTGCGAGCGGACTTGCCGTTTCGAGAATTTTCCACCATACCTCGATACTTGGGTGTTATTAAATTTTTTAATATCTTTGCATCGAGTAGAAAATTCGAGTAGACGACGCGACTGGGTCTAATAAACGGGGGATTATTGGAATAAAAAAGCGGGGAGGAGGTGCGCGAGATTTCTACGTAAAGTTGAAGTTCACTTGTACTCAAAATTCTGTAATATTTTTACCTACCTTTGTCGAATTTTGTTAAAATTACGCGATATTGGGGAGATTCGCGATTGTCTCTTTGTGAAGATGTAGATTGTGCGGGAGAACCGTTTTCCAAGCGTGTAATCGACTTGGTGAAGGAAGTCGTACGCTTGTTCGTGGACGTCTTGTTAATAATAGAGCAGGGGAGAAATGTCACGGGCGGTGACGTTCCCATTGTGCGGGCCAATATACGGGAATCGGCCTATGTCCTACGTGAACACCTCGATCTGGTTAAGTAATTCATCTGTCGGATCAAGATACACGGTTGACGATCTTCAATAACCGCTATTATGTTCGCGAGTGTGGTTGCTTCTTTCGTCTCTCTTTGTAAAGTAGTCTTATATTACTTAAAGTGGTAGTACTATATTTCAACGAGGAATATCCAGTTGTCATTGAGTCATCTTTATTCAAGTATCCAACTGATAATCTATTCTTGCACCATAGCGTATTGTGATTTAATACTGTATCGTTGGTTTACTCTGTTATGTTTCGTTCTAGTTTGTATTTTTTGGTAGTGGACAAAAGGAAAATCAATTCAGTAGTGGACGAAAAAAAAGATAACATAGTGAATGGTTGATGAAGTACTAGATACTTTACTGAATGGTAAAATAAAGTAGTGTGAAATACTAGGAATATTAGTATTTACCATAATGTATGTTACTTGATTGCTACGCTACTAATTATTTCCATCTCTAACATGAAATACTAATGTTCATATAAATTGAAATCAGTGCTACTAGTTGAAATTGGTGTATTACTAAATTATACTTCTGTGTATTACTGCCTATATTGTCATATTGCTAAATACTAGGAATACCATAATATATGTTACTTGATTGCTATGCTAATATGAAATAGTAATGTTCATAAATTGAAATCAGTGCTATTAGTTGAAATTAGTGTATTACTACTTTTGTGTATTACTGCCTATATTGCCATATTGCCTAGTATCTGACACTACGATACTTCATTTTATTATTGATAAAGTGCTAGAGGTTTACTGAATGGTAAAGTAAAGTAGTATAAAACATTACAAATGTATAAAGTACTATGTATGTAGATATAAAATGGTAGATGAAGTACTAGATACTTTACTGAATGGTAAAATAAAGTAGTATAAAATACTAGGAATATCTACCATAATATATGTCACTTGATTGCTATGCTAATATGAAATACTAATGTTCATAAATTGAAATCAGTGCTACCAGTTGAAATTAGTGTATTACTAAATTATACTTTTGTGTATTACTGCCTATATTGTCGTATTGCCTAGTATCTGATACTACGATACTTCATTTTATTATTCAATAAAATGCTTGTTAGTTTGTTTTCTACTTTTCTGGATCCTGTTGCGAGCAGAGATCCCCCTGGAGATTTCCTCCCTGGATTTTCTCGACAAGAATAATGGAAAAACGCGGACACGCGTTTCCGCCGCTGTCGCCAGATATCGAACAATAAATATTGTTCTTGAATAATGATGAACAGGTCTCGTCCTAAATCTGGCGAATAATGGATCGGCGTCTCGCTTTATCAACATGTCGATAGACAACTGTCTGACTCGTGATTCATCCTCTTCTCCTGCCTCCGTTTCTTTCCTCTTCTCGAGTAGTGTTGGACGAATTGAAATCACTTTGGGACGATTCCCAATTCCCTGTCGTTTCCAATTTTGCTAATTGACGAAAATTACTACCATTATCATCATCATTGTCATTCTAAGCAGCATCAATTTACAAAATAACCACCCTGAGTTGAATTTGAATTTAAATTTCCTCTAAATTAAGTTTAGAGCTAAATTCCCAATTAATTGTTCAATCTGACAGCGTGGCGAGCAATATTGGTAACAGCGCGAGATAAAGAGCAACCTGACGGGGAGAGAATTGTTTTTAATTATCCGCGTTTTGCCGGAGAACACTCGACCAGACGCTCCTCGTGACGAAAGTTTGTTAAAATCTGCAACTCTCCGACGAAACTATGTTCCGTGTTGATTATTTAAAAAAAAAAGAGAGAGAGAACTTAATATTTTCCATTAATTCGAGGCTCCTCATTCCTGATTGCGCAACAACCAACGAATTTCCGAATTAATTAATCAATCCGTCCGGCCTCAATGGCACTGCACGAACACCTCTCGAAACGAATTTCAACAAAAATACGCGCGCCAGTCATTCGTGCTGGATAAATTCTGAAACACTCGTTATTAAACTGGATTTATGATGTGTTGCGATTTTAGCTCAATAGGGAAAGACTTTCGATTTTCGTCGTAGAAGTTTATTTGCCTCTGCAAGTTCCAAGACTAATGATTTTTAACTAAATTGGCAAAAAAACAGAAAGATCGCGGGAGGGTTTCCTTTGAGGAAGTAATGTTTGGAGATGGCAATACGCGGGTGAAGAATTTTTGGGGGGTTTTGGAGGCCGACGTTACATGGCAAACATTTGTCACGGAGGATATTAACTCTCGCTACGGAGAGAAAACGGTTCGATAAGTTTGCCGAGGGCAAACGAGAGACTCAGATCGCCGGTCGCGAGATTCATTCCTCTGTCCCGACGAATTTCGCAAAGTAAATCAATCAGGTCGGTAAATACTGATAAATGAATTCCCTGAAATACTTGACGAATCAGTTTCTTAGAGAAATTCAGAAAATTAAATCTCTGTCGAGTTCCTCGCGGATGACGAGATTAAAAATTAAGTTTTCTTCAAACTCCTGAATTTTCTTTCTACAATTTTGCCGATTGGATCCTCCGTTCTCGAGAACTACGAAATTTGGTTAAAAAAGAAATTCCCTTTTCCTCGCAGTGGAAAGTTTCTCCGAGTGACAAACCTCCTTCGTTTCGCCGGAACAAATGTCCGTAAACTTCGATATTTTGCCAATAAGAGTTAGCAGAGCTTCCACTCCGACGAATGAGATCGAAGTTGGTCTCGCATTCGGCGAGGAAAATGTCGTGGAGGAGCAGCGCGAGTGTCAGTGAGGACGTCGAGACGACAGAGTGACTGTGAAAGTGTAGGACGACCGATGCCTCTGACGGACGACGAGGTTGAACAGGTGCGATGATCGAAGACGCGACGATGATCGTGTTCTTGTTGTTCGTGTGGACGATGATCAGGTCGCAGGAGCAGCAGGACCGGAAGCCGGACTCGCGGCGGGACTCTGCCGCGAAGGACAATCGCGATTCCAGGCGAAATTCGAAGGAAACGACGTCGTTCGGCCTTTCGTCCTACGTCGACAGACGTAGATACCGTCTTCGGCGGCACTCGCGCCGATATTACGTCGATCGTAACAGGAGGTGAGTCATTTTCGGTCAGCAAGACCCGAGAAGAATCGACGAAGGATTTTTCTGTCGCTCGATTGAACCGAATTGAAAATATAACAAGTGCAAGTTTGACATTAGAGAGGAATGTGATTCAACTTATATAAGTATACATGTATTGACAAAATTGATGAGGAATTACATACAAATATTTAATTGATTCAATGAAAAGATTACAAAGTGAAATGAAAATATTGTCCAGTTACTTGATTTCTTCTGCAATTGTAGAATTCAGAAAAAACATTGATTGGAGTCGGATTGATTTCATTCTTGACAAATATAAAATACACGCGAGTTGCGATACAATTCAAATTATTACTCAAATATTGAACAAATTTCAGATGGAATATTCGATTTATCAAATATTCTACTTAAATAACATTCTAGTTCAAGTCATTAGAGTACATTATGCTCGCTAGTACTCTCATATTCTATTTAATTATTTAAATTATTATACAATACTTAACTAATCAAGACTCAAAAATAAATTAGTTGATTCAATTACAAAAAATATTTCAATTCGAAAATATTTAAACATGTTAGGACAACGATATCTTGTCAATACAGGAATGAGGTGAATCTCTCTGCGCAGACTGTAACAAAGCAGCGAGCTCTGGCGGCGTGTCGCTGAACCACGAGTCAGACCGCGTCCAGTAGAAAAATCGAAACCAGCATTTCTGTTAAACAGTGGCAATAATCCGGGCACCCTCGCGCTGAAAATAAGCCGAACTCGCGTAATACCCCTTTAAGATTATATCCACCGAGGTTTATTAAATCCGATCCACTTACTGGCCCTAATGCTAATGCTAATTTAATCGATGCACAGCTCCGGTGTCGCTTACTAACCGCACGCCGGGAATCCATTAGAGTCGAGAGGTCGGGTTGTTGCTTTTCGTCGGACAAAATGGAGAAACACTTTTCCTCTTTTCCTTCGTCATCCAATCTTGCATAATTATTATTTTCGTCGGGACTTTTTTTCCTTCATTTTCTATTGTTTCTTTAAAGTTTGAATTTTGGTTGCTTTATTTAACTACTTGTTAGAACGTTTCTGTAGTTAGTTTTGATTTAAACTAGATTTGCATGATTATGATACCACCTAAAAAATCCAAATCTTGTATAATTGAAGAGCAAGAAAGGCTGGTAATTCTACCCTTTGCAAACTCTTTCACTGGATAAAATGCTGGAAAATTTTCGAACCGAGGTTGAGAAATGTGGCTCTCTCGATCATCGTCTTTTCGAGACGATTAAGAACCGATCAGAAATCGCGGCAGCTCGGAAAGGTCGGGGTGAAAGCTCGTTATCGATCACGAGAGGGGCTGGCGTGCCGCGCGGTTGTTAAGGGTGTTTATCACCTACACGCTCTTCAGGGTCGCCAGATTTGTGTCAAGAACTCGTTTCTCCACTGGCGCGATACGCGAAACCCGTGGAAAAACTCGTCGTGCACACTGTAAAACAGAGACCGAGGGATGGAATTCACGTGAGAAGTCTTCCTCAAGGCCGCTACCGCCCATTACCACGCCAACCGCGCCCTTTTCCTTTGAATTCTTATCTCTCGCCTCTCCTATTCTGTCGTGGTCACTGATCGACCAAACGAAACTTCTCTTCCCTCGAGCGGCGGAATTTTATTCTCGTTTTCGAACCAAAATTCCGACGATGACAATTTCCAAATTTTAGAATTTTAGAATTTTAGAATTTCAGGTCGTTGGTGAAAGTAGAATCGATTGCAGAGTTTACGACTGGAATGAGACATTTGAAAACGTTCTCGCGGGAAACGTTTATAACAGTAGTAAAAGTTCTATTTCTAGCAAGTAGAAATTTCAAACCATTTTAAAGTAAAGTGGAGCAAGGAATTTTAAAGTAAATCGAAGTTCCAGCGGCTGCACAAAAAAATGAGAATATTTGCATGACATATTTGATTCACAAAACCGTTTTCTGGTCGAGATTCTACCCTTTTTCATCGTATTTTCGAAGAATTCAAATCTGCAATCGATCGATGAAAATAACTCTTGGAAATCCATCAAATGTTTTGGAATATTTATCATTGTTGAACGTGTTTAGGGAACTATACCAATAGGGAAAGTTACAGTTTCTTAGAGCTTCAGGCTATCTCAATGGGGAGAGATAAGCAAAAGTCGATGGCGGGAAAATAGATTCAAAATTGATGGATGGGCAATTTCATGGTGGAAAAGGATCCACAGCCTAGATTCGCGCTGAATGGTCGTAGGTGTGGCTCGTCCACTGTCAATATAATTTTCCATTAAGCGAGCTGAATGGAAAGCTCGATTATGCCTCTGAAATTAGGTCGGCAACGACTACAGCGAGGATTTATTGCGATCTGTGTGGTCCTGTAGCCAGCAGAAAATTAAACAAACGACATCTTGGCCAACGTGAACAAAGAGGATTGCACCCAGAATAGAATTAACAGTGTATACCTTACGTATAACAATAAATAACGACCATGTTCAACATTTTTTACTGCACTATTAATATTAATCTAAAATATACCCACGAATTAAATTGAATTAATTTCTCAGTTCTGATTACGTCGCTTGATTTGTATTTCACGTGATGGAAACTTATTCGCGATATTTATCACGGTGAATGTACAATTTAAATTACGGCTTAATACCCTAAACATTAAATCTAACACCAACTATTGTAAATTCGCGATCTGCTGATATCGATCAAGGCCAATTAAAAAACCTTGTATGCATATTATGCCCTGTGTGTGTGTGTGTGTGTGTGTGTTGTGAGTTGTGTGTTATTAGCAAACGAATGGTGTGTCAGTATTTTCTTGACGACTCATGTCCTCAAATATCCTTTTAAAATGATTGCAAAGTTTCAAACAATTTTTCTCATTCACTTGGAAGGTAGGTTGTTCCACTTAAAAAAATTACTGCTAATTTGTTTCGTTCAATTTTGTAGTTATACTAGCCAACTATGATTAATATTATAGTATATAGTAGTATTATATACCATATAGTTACAGTATATGTTATACTAGTTGATTATAGTCCATATTAATGTATCATAGTTGAGTATTGTAGTTTTGCTAGCTTACTATGGTCAACATTAGTATATTATACTAATTGACTATAGTCCATATATTATAGCAGTTAAGTACTATATTTGTACTAATTAAATATTGTAGTTATACTAATTAATTGCATTCAATATTAGTCTAGTATACTAGTTGATTATAGTCCATATTAATATATTGTAGCAGTTGAGTACTCTATTTGTACTAATTGAATATTGTAGTTACACTGATTAATTGCTATATTAGTTGATTATAGTTCATGTTGAACCACTTGAGTACTGATTGACTATAGTTAATATCAATACATTATGCTAGTTGATACTAGCTGATACTATGGCTATGCTAGTTGACTACAGTCCGTGTTAATACATTATACCATTGCAGTTGAGTGCTATTTACTCTAGCTGATTGCAATCCAAGCGTTAGTGTATCATTTCTTCAAAGGAAAAATTCACGAGTGATTAAATAATTAAGTGATTCAAGGCGAAAATAATATCGACAATGCTGATCTTGTCTGGACTCTCGAGTTTGATGTTTTCCTTTGAATGCGGCGTCTATCAACGCGATTTTATCGCACTTCCGCGTCGAGATTGTGGTTTCAAAGAGCGCAGCTTTTTACGAGGTAACATTGTAAACGGAACGTACAATCGGACGAATTATCAGGATTGTAAAACGCAAATCTATTTTGAGTGCGAAGCAAATAGAAGATAGAAACAATCGTCACGTCCTTATTGCCGCTGCAAATTCACTAGGATTTAACCGGGTGATTATCAGGCTGTTAAGTTATAAACTTCTCCCGAAACAATTGGCGAGTCCGACAAAATTGTTTCATATCAGAGAAAATTCACAGTAGGTGGAGTAATATTTAAAAAGTCAATAAAGTTTGTCTTTGTACAATTAGTATAACTGTATAAGTAAAATTGAACACAGAAAAATATCAGAATAAAAGTGTTGCAACAGAAATTTGAAGAATATTGATATTTCAACGATTTAAAAATATGAAAATTTACTTATTCAACAAGTAAAAAGTCAATAAGAATTGAATTAACGTTTAATTTAAAAATATCTCTGTCAAACACTGTTGCGATGAAAATGAAGTCAAGTCATCTTAAAGAATCCGAGGGAGTTTCTGAAATATAATAACTCAAATCCCCAAATAAATAATTTGTTATCTGAATTTCAGTAAGACGACGAGTCATATTCACTCACGGACTATAATATTATCGAATACAGAGTTAGACATTATCAAACATTTTCAAACGTGACGGTCTTGAAACCTATTCAAATGAACGATCGCGTATTCGTCGCGACGAGAACGTAACAATAAATCTTCAAACAAATAAAGATTTTATTTCCCAAAATGTAACTATGATACTGTTCATAGTATCGTTAAAGATACACTTCTACAACAGCATGCAATTTCCAATTGAATTTATTCTATCGAACGCGTAAGATTGTCAATTGAAAACGAAGGAGAGGGGAGCGGGGAGAGGAAGTAAGGGGGTAAATCTCAGAAATATGCAATAAATCTCAAATAGAAGCCACCTACAATGCATTCGCAAGTATCACTACTTGGACTACTGATGCGTAGCTTAGTATCGAAAAAGTCCCACCAACGCCTCGAAATCCCAACAAAACGAAATATCGTCCAACACAAAGTGCAAAATCTCCAAAGAGCGTAGGAGTGCCAGACACCAGGTACACGTGCACGCGTATAAATAAAGCTGTCAGAGCGTCTGAAAGTTCTATTTCTGGCAAAATCTGCGAACGAGACGCGACAAAGAAACCTATTTGGGCAAACCTTCTGCGATCTCCAGCCGAAATTTCGATATCGCTTTATAGAGGGAGACTTTCGATTTACGAGCGCCATAACGTCTCGTTATTTTTGGTAGTTATGCGTGGTGCCGGCGTCGCTATTGATTTTTCGTCCACGGTAGCACGGAAAACATCGGACCCTAGCGATTTCCTCCGGCCGCCGCTTGGGATTCTCGTTGCACTTTTTCCTCCTTTCGTTCGTTCTTTGCTGCGGTTTCTTTAGATTAAAAATTTTACGTCCCCCTTTTGCGCGTGTGTACTTTGGTACTTGCGTCTGTTTGATCGTTGATGGGGATCCTTATGGGATTTTTGGGTAGATTGCAGATCGTAGATTACCCCAATTTTGGAGTCTTGAATTGAAATTATTGGTATGTGTTCACGTGTGATAAATTGAATTTGACTGAGCAATTGAGAAGTATACTAGTACTAGTATAATTTTGAAATAAATAGTATTGAGCATAATTGTATTTTACTGTATGTAATATAATTTTAAAAGATTCTACTTAATTGGAACGAATATTAAACTAATATTCAAAATTTATGAATAAAATCATTTTGGAGTAAATTTAGTATTGAAACAATTTAATTTTGCAAGCAATATTTATTTCCAACAAAGACTTCCACTTCCATCAAAACCAAAAATAAATAGAAACTATAGCGAAGAATTACTTCGAAAATCACCTGAAAGAAATTTTAAAAAATATCGCAATAACAAAGTAATTAAAAAAATTAAAATTGTTGTAATTCTTATATAAACATTGCGTTCAAACTGTTCCGTCACAAAGGAAAGGAAAAAAGAGATGAAAGTTCGCCAGATAATTCTTCGTAATCTCTCCGCCTCGAAGAAAGGGAAGGCAAAGGTAGAGTTACA
Organism: Melipona bicolor; assembly: GCA_030673865.1. Classification (NCBI taxonomy): domain Eukaryota; kingdom Metazoa; phylum Arthropoda; class Insecta; order Hymenoptera; family Apidae; genus Melipona; species Melipona bicolor. Next base: position 2,527,128 of record JAHYIQ010000020.1, read on the forward strand.
AAGTAACAGGAAGTCCGTGTTTCCTCGAGCTTAGAGAACGATTTTTTTCAGTCTCTTTGGCCGAGCAACAACGACGAGACCGCTCTCATAATTCTTGTGTTATTAACTAATAAAAGGTCTCGGGGAGCACGGCGTACGAGGTTGTGTAATGAATTTCGTAATACCGGGGACAAGGATTTTCCACACGGTGCGCAATTAGGCGAGCGTGACACGTTCGTTTTCCACGCGGTGTCGGGCTGGTCGCCACTTCTCTCCGCGATTCCCCCGAGTCGCGATTGAACACTGTCTCCTCGTGCGAGGGAAGCGTAAGCTGCTCTTCTTATCCTTCGCGGTGACGTCTGTAATTTTCTTTCGATTATGGACTTTTTGCAGGTTCGTGAAAAAAGAAAAGTGGAGGAATGCTGCGGACAAAAATAAAATAAACGAAATAAAGAGGACATTTGCACGAGGCACTTTAAATTTTTGTATTGGAGAACTGACATTAAAGTAAAACTTGAACGCATGAAAATGTACAAGAATCAAGAAAAAGAAGCAACTAAAGATAAATTTCTTTGGAAATGTTTCTCATTAAAATATTCCTTTTAATTTCAATTTCCCAAAATAAGAAGACGTCGAATAAGGAGAAACCAAGACGCGTATTCCAAAGATACTTTTCAATTCTCCTCAATTCTTGTTTCGTCGTTGTTTATCAAAGGAAACCCAAGCGAATTTATTGCAACCAAAACATTCTTCTTGCCCCTCGAAGTTCCAATTTCATGTTTCAATTTCGCAAGACAAGCAAACGCCGAGAGAAACTGAAATATCTCGTTCCAAAGACCTTGTTTCAATCATTTCCCTCAATTTTCGTTTCATCTTCCGATCCTTCTAAATCATCTAAAAGGAAGAAAAAAATAGAATCGCCAAAAGTAGAAAGGAATTTTAATTGGACGGAGAAATAAATGCTCTGGAAAGCAAGTAAGAATCGTCGCACGACGGAGGCTTTGATCGGATTTTTCGCCAACAGTCGCGAATCTGGCGAAGCGTGAACCGCCGTTAGATCTCCGTTAGATCGCCACGATCCTCACTGATGCGTTTAAAGGTTTACGGCTTGCACCAATTTGTGTCAACTGCCACGACAAGCTGCGTGGGACGGAAATTACATCTTGTTGTCGCTTCTTACAGAAGATTCTTTTGACGTCACTGCCTCGAGTTTTTTTTTTTTTCACCTCAAAAAGTTCGTTTTTAATTATGGTAGACGCGAGCCCACGATCGTCTGAACAAACAGTTCGTAGCGTAACAATAAAGCTGATTCATTGCTTTCATTCCTCTGTTTTTCTTTGTTTTGGAACGTCGCTCTCGTCTATTCTTCCTTTTCGTGATTTTTTTTTTTCTTGTTTTTCTTTCTTTAGTAACGTTTAGTAATTGACTTTGTAGCATGGTTGGACGCAACGAAGTGAATTCGTGACGATACGGTTATAAATTTTGTTATCCGGCTTGTTTGGCCTCGGGGAATTTTTAGATTGGGGATTGTTGCGAATTTTGAAGTCGAAGAATATCGGGCGATGTGAGAAAGATATTGTCAGGTCGTTTGTAACTGCGGAAGAAAGAACTGCAAATTGTTCTGTGCGAGTTGTACAAATCGAAGAAATGGAGCCAAATTGCTGTAAAAATTCGTTCGACGAAACAGCGAAACAGAAATTGGAAACCTCAATTTGGCTGCGACAAGAATTTTTCGTCGTTCGAATTTTTTCATTTTTTTTTTTTTTTTTTTAAGAAAAAAATTGCACTTTTCGCTGCACGAATACCTTTTGAAAATACGACTTCGCGCTTTAAAGTGAACCCATCACGTGTTCCAATAACTTTGCGCGTCAACCTATTTTGCTTCTGAATATATTTTGTTAAAATTTTCACTGTTGGTTCAAACTGTTCACTTGTTGATCTGTCCGCAAATTTCTTAGATTTTAAACAATTTTAATTTTGCATCTTCTAATTACGTTTTTTAAAATTTTAATTGTCACCTCGAACTGTTGGTTCACTGTTGGTTTATTACATTTTAAACGTATCGACGCATGTACATATTTTGGCACATACGAGCAAAGAAAGAAAACATTAGTTCCTGAAAAAGTCCAGAAGCGTTTCGTGCAACAAATTTCATGCATTCGCAAATCTCAACCCTCGGGCGAAACCCTACTTGCACGTGTCCCCCTTTCCCTTGGTTTCCCCCCTCCCGCAATAAAGTTTCTTCGTGCTCGCCCGGGATTCTCGATCCATTTGTTTCACGAGCCAGTCATTAGTACCGCTTTTATTTCGCTTTCTCGCCCGGGCGAGTATAAACCTGGAAGTTTGCTACGTTTCGATACGAACGCTCGTGAAACGGCCAACGAATGGCCGCCTATGAGAAACTTACCCCATAAGAATATCTTCCCGATGTCACCTGAACTGTCGCGTGTTCGCCGCTCGGCTTTACAGCAAATGAAACGCGAGAAAAAGAAACTGCACTTGTACCTCGGTACGATTCATCTCACTAAATGACCCAGAAGCAACTGTTCCGACTAGGAAATGAAGACGACTCTTTTGCCATAAAATTTTATTGATACGCAAACATCTGAATCGATAAAAAACAACGCCACGCCTACTCGAGGTCTACGCCACGCCCCCTCGCGAATCACGTGACCCAAATCAACCAATCGCTAATTTTCGTTGCATCAGCGTTGCACCAGGCCTGATTTCAGTGATAAAACTTTCAGTGATAAAATGTTGCTCGGTCTCTCGTTTCTAATGGCGTCCGGGTGGATTAAACGGGGGGAAGGAAGTCTGGATCTGTCGCGAAGTATTTTTGTAATTAATTTGCAGTCACTCTGGTTATCGAATTACAAACACCGCCCGTAGAGAAATAGTTTTTTTTTTTTTTTAATTAGAAAACGTCACTGCGAGTTGAGAGAGCGTTTCTTTAACCTAGTGGAACTTTTCTCGAATATTCTGGAGGATTTTCACAGGATTTAGAATGGAGGATAATTGAGAGAGAGAATGTAAGAAATTGAAAGAAATTTGAAAGAGAATGGTTCAATTTGTTCCTAGCAAATTTGGAAGAAATGTCAATAGTAATTGAGAAATTGTGAATTTCGTTTAATCGTTCCCAAATAAATTAATATATAAAATACAAGTGAATGAAAATACGTTGTTAATAAGATGCGAACTGTAACTTTGTGAAGATTTTCCAAAATTCAGAAATCAGAAGCAACATTTTATTTTTCGCAGAATCGTAATTCTTTGCATCGCACAACCATCGAAGCACGCGTCTGAAAATAAATTGGCAAAACAACGAGCAGCTAATAACGCCGCGGGACCGCGTGATTCGCCCGGCAAACAATTTTGATTTTTAGGATCACTGTTTGATCTCAAGCTGGTTTATTAACAGAATTGACACGGACGTAACGCGAGAGAGAATACGCAACACGTGAAACGCAGCCGGCTAAAAACGAAGATAAATAACGAAGACATTGAATCCAGCGTGTGAAAAGGTGGGGAATATTTATGAAAAATGAGAGATCTGCCGGCGAATGAAAGCGCGAGAAGCCGAAGTTAAAAAAGTACACAGATCGACGATTAAATAAACTGGATATCGAGCAAACAGAACGACCCAGATTCATCGCGCGAAAAGAAAAAGAAGAGGAAACACCTGTGTGTGTGTGTGTGTATCACTTGCATTGACATAATTCGCTTATCAATTGTACGTTGTACGCGTCGTTTAAAAATAATCGGCAAATTGAAAACTAGATACCGACCTTATCGCTTGACGTTCGTGCGTGATTAGTTCAACACCTTTATTGCAGTTTCTTCCGATCAATATTTCCAATGAGAAATTCTTTTCTGATTTTGCAAAATTTTACGGCGCTAAGATAGGCCAAGGATGATTTTTATTTTTTTTTTTTTTTCGTTTATTGATTTTGGCAAAAAAATTATTGAAATAAGGGGAGAATCACTTAAAATTCTCAACGAAAATATCGCGATTTTTGTTAAATTGTAAGTAGACTAATAATTTTTTTTTCATCGAGAGAAGGAAATTTTATTCTAGTTTATCAATTTTGGTAATTTTATTCAGATAAGGAAGGAATTTTCAGTCAAAAAATATTATTATTTTTTAAAGTTGTAAAATGCTTCGTTTGTTTCTGTTGGTTTATCGTTTAGTAATTTTGATAGTATTATTAAAGCAAGGAGAGGATGTTGGAATTATCTAAAACTACAGAAAATATTGGAATATTGGAGTTTCACTAGAATATTACTAGAATATTTAAACTACTAGAATATTAAAATATTACTAGAATATTGGAGTTTCACTAGAATATTACTAGAATATTTAAACTACTAGAATATTAAAATATTACTAGAATATTAAAATATTACTAGAAATTGCAGTTTCACTAGAATATTACTAGAATATTAAAATATTACTAGAAATTGGAGTTTCACTAGAATATTACTAGAATATTAAAATATTACTAGAAATTGGAGTTTCACTAGAATATTACTAGAATATTAAAATATTACTAGAATATTTAAATATTAAAATAGAACGTAAAATATTAAAACATAAGATTATTGGAATTTTTAGTTTCTCGTCGAATTTTTGTTTGATAAACGAACATCGAAGATGAAAAATTGACAGAGGTGTACCAATTCCCCCCAGTGGAATCTAGAAATTCAATTACAGAGTGATTATAAAATCCTATATAGTGACATTCTCATTGATTGAATAAATAAAACGGTCGATCAATCTGATTCATTTTTCATTGACACACGCGATCCGCGTTTAAATGAAAAATCTCAGAATCTCTTCGAGACGAATACAACTTTCAAAATTACTGAAACCTTCACGTGAAAACGACGAAAATGTCACGATTTCCTCAAAGTATTTGATAAAACGACGAGAAACAAGAAATTTTCAGAGGAGGCTCGAGTCTTAAATCTTCGATCCAGTCCATGAAAAACAATTTTCCACGCATGACAATTCGCCACACTTTTATTTCCGGGGAGAAAAGTATCTTCACTCTGCCATCTTACGTTATGTGACGTAAGAACGCCTAATGAAGAATAGAATGAACATTTCAAAAGCTCAAGGCTTTATTTTCAAACTATATTTATATTTGCTACATTTATTTTTCAAACTATATTTATCACTAATTATATATCGACACATAGACGCAACATGTTAGATAAAAGTATACGTTATTAATCACAATTATAATATTTATTTTACATGTTATACACTTTGAAAAGCTAGAAGCTTCGAGCTTCGAATCGAGCTTTGTCAATTTTACCAAAATATCTTCATCAAAATCACAACGTAAGTTTTAACGTTCATCGGAGATCACCGCGATCGTTTCGTCCTCGCCGAGGAGTTAAACGTCCCCGAACACTCTTCTGACCATCCAGTGCACCTGAAACGATCCATCCGCGAGCTGGTGCAGCAAATTCGCGCGAATCGCGACATTTGACGAGGGACGGTCACGTTACGCAGGTACACGTTGGCTAGATCCAGCGTATAAGCAACAGCTCGCGGCGTGGCTGGCCTCAGTTGGCAGTCGGTACGCGGCCAAGGAGGATCTCGTCGATCGCGAGTGTCGCGCCCTTGCCAGGACACGCGCGTCGGAATAACGGAACCCTGTTTACAATCACGAGCGCCGATAGGCTCGTCGATCGTCAGCGATCTCGTTGTCAGTTTACAGCTGTCGATCGGTGCGAGCACGATCACGAGTGTGTTTTGAAAATTCCTCCAAGCCGACGTCAGCTCGTGATTCGACGGAGCGAGAGATTTAATTTCAAGAGATTTAATTTCGGTTCGAAGAAGATAGTCGTTTCGTGACTCTGAGTCGAGGAGGACGGTGCGAAGTGGTTGTGTCGGAGAGGAACAGGTGTGTTTTGTCGGCGATTCGGGCAGAAGGGAGGGGATGAAAAAGGGGAGAGTTTCGTTCGCAAATCGTCTCAGCTCTTCTCGAATCGGGTTTTTGAATTTTGTTTGAGGATTTTCGGAGATTGAGAGACTCTCGTCTTTCGGGCGAGAGAATCATCTGTCCTAGTATCTTCGTACGATGATCGAAGTGTTTGGGATCTCTAAGTAATATTGATTTCATCGGTAGTTGGTTCTGAACAACAGAGGAAATTTGGCAACGATATTTGATAAAATTGCGATGTAATCTTTACAATGATATTGTTATTCAAATTAATATAATCGACGCGTGACTTTAACGCGAGTAAGTATTTTTAACGCTATTTTAATTGCATTTGACTTAGGTTCGACTATCATAAACGACAGATTCGATACAATTTTGTCTGATTATTTTTTTTCCTTTGAATAGTATATGGTATACTATATAAACTAGTATATTACAGTATATAGTATACTATATACTAGTATATAGTATATATACTAGTATATTATAGTATATAGTATACTATATATATTAGTATATTATAGTATATAGTATATATACTAGTATATTATACTATAATATATACTAGTATATACTATTTAAAATATTAGTAAGTTACTAAATATTATAGTATATAATATTTAAAAAATAGTATATATAAATAGTAAAAACAGTATATTATAAATAGTATTTAGTAAATATTATAATATTCAAATATTATTTTTTAAATATCATAGAATCGTAATTCTAAAAATTCCGAATCAGCTCGAAGCTTCAAATTAAATTCGTATTTTCATTTATCAAGATTTCGTTCATCCTGGCGCGAGATAAAAATTTTCCATTTAGCGTTCCTTCCTCCGCGAAGAGGAATTTCCTCTGATCTCTCTCTTTCTCTCCGGGTTCCGGATGATTGACAATGTGCCTCGAATCGATAACCACGATTTAGAGACGGATATCAGGGCGGAGAAAATGGCGAATAAATATTTTCGTTTCGCGTTTCAATCACGTCGAAGACGACACGTTGTTGTTGACGTTAGGAGGCTAGGTACCCTAAGATATCACGAAAAACCGGTTCAACGCTCCGAGAATAGAATCAAGTAATTTTCCTGTTGGAAAAACACGCGCCCTGTGCCGCGTTCGAGATTAATTTATCAATTTTTAATCGCGTGAATCAATTAATAATAATACTCGGCGCGCAAATAATAATAGTCTGTAAAATTATTTTTAATTAAATTAAAAATAATAGTTATTGAATTAAAAATAATTTTATAGACTCGTGCACGGCCGCGAAATTTAAAAAAATTGACGCGATTTTGCGAGTTTACAGCTCGCGGCAGGAATTTTCAGTTCGAGGCGTTCAAATTTGCTGGGAATTTTCCCAACTTTTCAGTTTCTTCGATGCTGTCCGACTTGGAGAAAAATCCACGAGCTTGGCACTTGTCGTTAGATTGCGAATTTTCATGCACTTGGGAGGAATCTAAAATTCCGAAAATGCACGGAATCCATACAACGTACAAAAATGTATTATTTGTATTATATTATGTACAAAAATACGTCTATTATATACATAAATATAATTATTTATATTATACACAAAAATATATAATTATCTGCCCGTCGCAGACGTCTCAGACAAATTTAATTCTGCTCGAACTGTTGTCTGTCTTGAACATACGTTTCCCCGAAAGTTCGCAGAATTGAGAAGAGCGCGAAATCAACTGTCGAAAAATTCGACGCAGTTCCCCCGATAAAGATCCGATAGCCGTCTCTTTCGTGGAAAAGCGAGCGTTTCTCTTGGTTATCGCGGCTCGCTCGATGCGTCGATGGGTAGATTTCCGTATCTGTGCAAACATTTGTCGCGTTTTACGCGTGCGACAGCTCGGGAAACGCATCGACGTTCGCGATTATCGATAACGAACGTTTCTTGTGTAATTTCCGATCGCGACATGTTACAATTACAAATATTTCGCTCCTGCTGGCGGAAAGGAGAATAGAGAGCAATTCGATTGAACAATCGCATCTCTTCCTTCGAAACGATCGACGAATTTTTCGAGTATATTTCGAATAATAGTGTCGAAACACGCGGGTGGTTTTTCTTTTGGAACTTGAGCTCACTTAATTCGTAATTAACTCTCCGCGGAATTAATTGTATTTTTTTAAATATTTTTAAGTATTTTTTAAATATTTTTAGATATTTTTTTAAATATTTTTAAATATTTTTGCTAACGTTATATCGCTCAGCAGTGAAACGAAAATAGATGAGACAACTAATGTTCTTGAAAAATTTCTGGGGTACTTGTGGCAAGTCTCCATTTTAATTTACGATGAATGATCGAATCAGATGTTGGAAGGGATAGTTGGCAGAGATGAAAATTCGGGCGTGAACGAAGGTTAAAAAGCGTTTGCAAGAAATACTACGGTGACAAATATCAATTTTTGTCCGGGAAAAGTCACCGTTTGTCTAAATTTACAAATACTGCGGGTGCTGATTCTATTTGTTTCCAGATCGCTCGAGCAAAGCAAAGAAAAGCAAAAATATGTACGATTAGAATGTACTAGTGATTGAAAATTTGGTGTTTTCTTTTTTTATTTTTGTCAGAAATTTTGTGGGTGTGAAATAATGTATTTTTGAATATTTAAATGAACAAAAGCTTGTGTTATAAAGTGTTGGAAATTTTTAGACAGTTCCATTATCAGCATCAACACTGATTCTCCTTCAGACGGAAATATAATTGTACAAATATACCCATTTTAATTATTATCGTTTAAACCGATTTGTATATAGAATGCTTTAGCGTCGAAAGAATTGATCGTTCTAGTCTCAAGTGGTGAGAAGATTAATCTTTGCTTAAGATTATTTATCCGATTGAAACTTGATCTCCAGCGATCAGACGTAATTTAAATAAATAGAAGAATGGTTATTTCCGTTCGATCATGTTTGTATTAATTCCGAGTGATTTTAATTAGTTCTTGCGTCAGAGAAAATATTACTCGACGAAAAATAAATGATATCTTTCCAAAGATTCATCCTCGTCGACTATGCGTAATTTCAAGAAACAGATGAATCATATTTCTATCGAATCCGAGTTATTTTAGTTCCTCGCGACAGTAGAAAAATTATCATCCGATAATTCTCTTCTCGTCGTCAAATAAACTCCTCAGATTCCAACGATCAACTCCCATCAATCTCATCGGTTCTCCGACTCGTTTCGCATTCTCGTTTCGATGTTATAGTGTCTCGAATCGACAAAGTGATCTCCCGATCATCGCACGAAATCGATTTCTCGGTATCAGTTACCTGTCGCGCTTTGTTCCCTGATAATTAGTCGAATATTAAACTGGGACAGCGATCAATCGGACATTTAATTAAAGGACGAAATTAGGTCCGCGAGGATTATACCACCTCGGCGTCGGTAATGCTCTTAGGAAACGTGATTAAACGATGAAATAAAGTTCCATCCACCGTTCCATCCTCCGCGATTGTGTTTGCCGTATTTCGTTCGACGTACTCGCGTGTAAACGTCGGCAAATTTCTGTCGGCAAATAAACCGCTCCCGCGGAGAAAACGCCGTGTAAATTGGATTTTATGGCGGGCGAGTATAGCCACGCTATAAATAGGGGATAATTTTTGGAATGGAAATTGGAATGGAAATTTGTTTCAATTTGGAAAGGTGTTGACGAGCGACGAACAAGCGAGACGATGAGACGATCGAAGATGTCTTTGATAAATTTAATTTTCTATTTTTCTGGGAGAATTCTAAAATCAAGATTAAAAATTAAAAGTTGAAAAACTAAAATTTGAATCCTAATTTGAATCCCTCAGAAATTTAAACATCTCGCGAATATTCAATTTTAAACTCACAACGTCAGAATTGAACCATGCTCGAATGAAATTGAATTACGTAAAGATCACTCTGTTAATTAAAATTAAAAATTAAATCGGAAATTTACTACATTATCATGTTTACTTACTACGAAGAAACCATTACCAACGAATCCAAATTTGAAGAGAGAGAGAGAGCGAAGAAGCCAAAGAAGCGGAGCTGACGGAAAATTTGAAAGACCAACGAAAAGAAAGGCTTGGAAGCTTTCACGACTTTCCCGTTTTCCTCTCTCGAGGCGCAAACAAGGAGGATTTCCATGGAGATGGAAAAAGTTTCAAGTCACCCGACTCGACAAAAAATTTGGGGATGAACACGGGGTGTTCATGGTGGATTATACTGTGGCGAGACAAGTCGATGAATAAGTGGAAGCTCGGCTGTCGTATGGAGCCAGCGATGCATTAAAATTAGAAAGCGTGTGTCTTCCTGGCCGTCGCGAACGATCGACTCTGCACTTTGAACCGTTTTTAATTTCAATGCCGAGTCAGTTGATCGACGCAGCTTCACTTTTTCTATTTAAAACAAGTTTCTCCGATGCTAGCCTGTAGGCTAGCGTTTTACGCAATCGGATCTTTAATTTAATCGGGCTTGCGAGACACAGTGGCTTACGAGAGTATTGAAGATATTTATAGAGAATATACTTTCTGAATATATTTCACGCGTGTTATACGTACGAAACATTTGGAAATTTATCAGCTAACGCCGGTGATTATATCGGTCGGATTTTGAAATAGACTTGGATCTATGTCGTGCGTGTAGAAATTGCTATATATTATATAGACTGAATAAATGTCAATTGTACAATTGAACTTTGAGAACTAGATTAAAATTAGCCTAGTTTGGTAGTTTGTATAATATAAAAAAATTACTATATTATATCGTATGAATCAAATAATTTGCAATTCAGTAATTTAACTAAAGATAGATTAGAGATTTAAAAATGAATTTAAAAAAAACTGCACAACTTGTAACCCAACACGATTCACTGAAAAGCCCCCAGAAGCAACTGACTCAATACCAGGCAACGCCACTCCTACTCGAGGTTTACGCCACGCCCCCTCCCAAATCAACCAATCGCTAATTTTCGTTGCATCAGCGTTGCACCTGAAGAGACCCGATTTTCTGGGTTACCCCCGCTAAAATCGCGATAAACGAAACAAAATAAACCAAATATTTCTCAGTAGGTGGCGCGTACAAAAACTTTTCAACGGTTCTGTTGTTAATATTTCTTTCGTAACGTTCATTGTTTCTTTGTCGAAACGTTTCGACAAATAACGCAAATAACACACTTAATCCTTCGCTAATTATCGGTGACTTCATTCGACGTTGTTTTTCCTTTGAATTGACTATACTTACCGCGTTATCAGACTCGTAAATTAAATGTTTGAACGGTTGCCTACGTTTCCAGACTGAAATTCCATTTCTAGACTTCATTTTCGTTGGAAATTTATTTCTGCCATAAAAGGGAGGAGCAGTTTCGAGACTTTTGGTCGTGCACGTAGGGCAGAATACAAAATTCCCTCAACGTAGAATTCCTTTTTATCTTTCTCGTCGGGCGAGAACTTGCTCGATCTGAATTTGAAACGAAGGAGTGTCTCTCCCTTGCCGTGTATTTTGGATTACTTCTGTGCCTTTTTTGCGACTTTTTTTGTCGAGGAGGCAATTTTGATAAGCTTGACGTATAGTATACGCCTTTATGGGAAATATTTTTGTCCGTGATTCAGACGAGAAGAATCTCATACGAGCCGAGTATTATAATTTCACAGTATTTCGAGATTTCGAAGAAAATTTCGTATTCAATATATTTTATGACATATATCAGCTTTACAATTTATCCCCCTCCCCTCAAAAAAAAAAAATGCATTTATTGTCAAAGCAAATATAAAGTAAATTCTTTTAGTAAACGTAAGGTGAATCTTCGAGCCAAGCAGAATGACAAATCGCACGTGATAACTCCAATATTTCAGTTTAGAATCAATAAATTCGTCAATTATTTTGCAACAAATTCTGGAAAAATACTGGAGCGGAGGATAATGTCGGATTTTTAGAAAAAGGTCATAAAATCGTTCACGGTGAAACGTATCGGCGTCGGTGATAATTTTTTCTTTTTCTTTTTTTTTTTACAACGTGACGGTTCGATAAATCGAAATTGTCGCTCGAACGGATCCTCGCAGCGCGGTTGTACTCCGAGGGCACTGAGCAATTTCGTATCGAGCGCTTTTCGTTCTTTTTCGCTCCGTTTCCTCCTTCTGTCTCGCTCGCGACTTCCGCGAGACTCCGCCGTGAGACGCGCAATTAGTTCGGGCTGGAACTAGGCGACCATTCGCGTCATCGAATCGACGACGAAAGATTTGCCTGGTTTGGGGACAGAATCGCTGGTTTATTACGAAATTTCGATGCTTCGGTGGATATTTATTTCGCAGGAAATTTATCAATATTTAATATCTCGAAATTGTTGGTATCGTTAGAACTACCAAAATGACCAATTTATAAATTTTGTTGGAAATTTCGTGGATGTAAAACAGCGTGGTGATTTTTTAGTGATTTAAACGACTTTTCGTAAAATGAACAAATAAAAGCTCGTGTACTCCATTATATTACAAAGTCGTATATTACAAAACCTATTTCTTTTACTTTAACGTCTCTAATGGAAATTTCAAGTATTAGATAAATATTCATTACTTGAAGCTATTAAATATCAGATATTTTAATACGTTAAAAGCTGAATATGATTGACAAAGCTGAATATGATTGACAAATTGCTTAACAATTTCGAGATAACGTTCAACGTTGCCATATATTAAATATTAAAAAGTCGTCGGACTTTGCGATTAGTTTCGACTACGAAACACGTACTACGAGTACTCGTGTCGAGCAGATCGACGACGAGAAATCTGATCATGGAAGAAGAATAGAAAAAATAATAAATTTATAAAGTGATATAATACACGAATAAAATATTCAAACTCACGAATATTCAGTATTTAACGTCAGACGAATATTGATTATTTGAAATTATTAAACGCTATAATTATCGCTATATTTGTGATAGTAAAAAATATTCAATATTTCGAGATATTAAATATTAAATCACACGTTGAATATCGTCGAAATTACGCACGAGATGTTCAAATTTCACTATTTCTAGAGATTAAATATTAAAATATTAAAATATTAGACGTCGAGCATTATTAAAATACTAGATATATTTAATGTTTGACCAATTATGTTAAATACCGAATATTTGAAAAATATTATATCTAATTACTTCCTGAATGATGCTAAATATTCATAGAGCAATCAATGAAACCTTTATCCATCTCAAAAATCAAACAAAGAATCCACCATTCTAGAGGCAACCGTCACGCGCTGAACGATCAAACATTCTTCAACAGAGAGAGACAGAATTTCATTAAGAGTCTCGAAAGCGTCTCGGAGAACCGTTTCGAGAAACGACTTGCGTTCGACTTAAAATCCTCGTCACAGAGGAACTCTAGCGAACTTTCCAAATTAACTTTAACAGCGAACGAAACTCTCCCTTCGACTCGAACAACTGCGACCAGTGCAAAACCTGATACGTGCGTGTGCGTCGAGAATCATCGAGAACAGTGTAATAGGTAAAGGGATATTTGTAAATTGATGTTGCAAATTGGTGACCTAGAGAGAGAGATGATACGTTTTAAGTGAGAGAGCGAAGAGAAGATGAACGATTACGCCATAGTTGAGGTGTCCTCGAGATTGGCGCGCAGAGACTCCGGCACGATGAGAGTGACACTTCCGGTCACCTCGTTCAGAAGGCACAGCGGTTGCGTGTCCACGTTGTCCAGGGTGAAACCGCATCCTAAACTGGTCTACGTCGCCGTTCCGTAAGTTTTTGGCCACCTTGAAACGTAGAAACTTTGTTGAAAACCGCGATCGTGCGATACTCGACCTTTTCTATTGTAGCATTATTAAAGAATTAAACAAATTTTGAAAGTTTCATCTTGTTAAATGGTGTGAGAAACATTCGACATTCGTCACTTGGAAGTATTAAATATTCAACAGTTTAAAATTTTAAGCATCGGATAATTAAATACTGAATCATTAAATATTATTATATTATATTATATTAATGTATTATCATTACTAAATATTCGATTTGCAGCGAAAATATACTTTTAATTTTTAGCCTTGGATGTTTCAAAATTTCTAAAAATCTCAAACCCGAAGAATGTTATTGAATCTGAACGAGCAATGAAACTGAATAACATTTATGAGATTTTAATTTATTTTTTATTGCAACTGAAACAGTGATACGTCTAAAAGATTAAGTAGTACAATCGAAAGTAAAAAATTCACGTAACTGCTGGTTAAGTCCTGCCGATCCCCTTAAACGAAACTGTAAATCTTCTTCGATCGCGATTCGTTTCGTCGTGATTAGGTTAATTGCTCGTACAATCTTTGCTCTCCGCCCTCTCGCGACTAATTAAAGGAGATTATCAGTCTGGTCGTTATTTCGGGCTCATTTCCTAATGGATTCTTTCGCGAGCAAAAGGCGAAGAACTCGGATCCTTAACAATGGATCTTTGCAACGCAATGCAAATGGATTTCATTTGATTTTTGTTCACCCGCTACGCGTTTCACGTTGACAGATGATTGAACTACATTTGTTTAAAAAGTCATACATATAAAAACTGCACGACTGTACGATTTGTCTCACTGAAAGGCGCAGAAGCAACTTTTTTGCCATAAAATTTTATTGATATGCAAACATTTGAATCGATACAAAACAAATTACAGGCGCAATCGCTACAAGACAACGCCACTCCTACTCGAGGTCTATCCCACGCCCCCTCGCGAATCACGTGACCCGAATCAACCAATCGCTAATTTTCGTTGCATCAGCGTTGCACCTCAAGAGGCCCGATGTTCTGGGTTACCCCTGCTGTCATTTTCAGTGATAAAATACATATTTCTCCAAAATATAGCAAATAATTAATTTCTTCTCTTCGTCCTCGTCAAAATTTGTATATCAACGCAATAAATTACCAAATTATAAAAGCAAGTTGTTAAATTGTTCACCGGCTAAACACCATTAGATGCATGGACTCGCATTTATCAACATCGTTTCAAAAAGAAAAAGTTGTACAAAAAAGGCAAAGAAAAAAAGATGGAAGAAAGAAGAGAAAGATTGTTTGACGTCGATGTATCAGTTCGTCGGAGTTTGTGTCACGACGCGCATCCCTCGCGAATCGATATAGCGTCACTTCGAACCATTGCTCGATGCATATTACGTAACGCGCTACGGGCGCGGTGGCCGCGAGACGGAAGCGACTCTTAATCACTTTTTTTCTTTATTGGCGGCCCTGCTCGAAAAACCAATATTAGCTGTTCAGGCTTGGCCGTGTCGTAGATAAACGCCGAGATCTCTCCCGATAGCTCGGTCGTGAGTTTGCCTAGGCATGTTACTCGCAACAGGTTCTCTTCCAACTCGCTTCACCGTGCTGTTCGAAAAAAGCATCAATTGGAGGATTTTTTTTTTCCTTTTCTCAAGTCGACCGTTACGTTTACGATTCTCGTAAAATTTGGTAAAATTTTTTAACAACGATCATTATCGAGATGAAGTTAAAAGTCGGAGGGTTCGGTCCGGTTTTCGTCGTTAGTTTGTTGAAAATATCGTCGATAATGTATTAATTTGAGATACAGGTTTCCTTTCTGTTACTCGAGAGTTTCTTGCAAAAAATTGGAATATTTGGAATTTTTTCACAATTTTAACTTTTACAGTATTGTAGAATATGAATGTTGAATTGGAATCGTTAGTTTGTTGAAAATATCGTTAATAATGCAACAATTTATTACAATGTGGGAATGTGAGAGACAAAGATCGTGGAGTGAACTGAAATCCAGCGTTAAGTAGAATTGGCCAGTCATGGCCAGACACCCTACATACACAGACACAAGTACGAACAAAGATAAATGTCACAATGACTGCTGCAAATGACTTTGAAAGTACCTTCTGCGATTCTCAATGGTGAAATGATTTCTTTTTTTTCATTAAAAAATTCAAACTTGGAAGGAAACTACGTATCTATTGTATAATTCCAAATTTAGAAATTTCTTCCTCCCCAGATCCACTTCAGAAATCTTCAAATTGAAGCGCTCGCCGTTGAAACGTCAATCTGAAAATACTTCTGAGGAAATGAAGTAAAAAGGTTGGAGATGAGACACTTGTTCGTGTCTCTCTCTTTCTCTCTTTTTCTCTATTTCTCTGGTCAGTCGCTGTTTAGCGATTGAATGGCAAGGCCGTGGAATTAATCGTGGCTTATATAATGGCACGTAATGACGATTATCGAGCGCAGGGAGGCGAGACGTGTTTTCTGGACAACGCGGACGATCATGGGAACGAAAGAATGTTAATTAAGCGGCCGGTTAATTAGGCCCGCTTAACAAGCAAATTGGACGCGATCGCGCCGATTACTATCGCGGGTAATTATATCGTGACACGTTGAGGCGCAGTTCGGATGAAAAGGTCGGAATTCAATCGCTCTTTCGCTCTTGTTCGCCGAAATTTTCGACGAAATTTCCCTTGCAGAAACCAGCGAAATCCGCTGAATTTTTTCCCTCGAAAGGAAATCTCCGTAGCTCGAAACTAAATTCATCTCTTTGTTTTATGAAAATTTTTCAATTTGTTTATTACTTCCACGTGCCTATTGTGATATTTTTTTCACCTGTCCTCTGTTTCGGTGAGATTGTAATTAATTAAATTCGCGTCGTGTTTTAAGTTGATTCTCCGACAGCTTCTAAACATAATCTCTCACATTCTTTTTATCAGGAATATTTAACGTTACTGTCATTTATTTGTTTTCTTTTTTTCATATTTTTCGGTGAGCGTTTTCACAAATACGCAGAGTAGAATAAGCGACAGGGGGCTGAAAAATGCCATTTCCATGCCACGTGCGATAAATCATGTTTGTTGAACGTAGCTTGGGAAAAAATTGAATTCGATGCCTCTTGATGGCGCAAGGGGACTCCATCGTTACCACGACGAAGAAATTCGACGAGTATAGTTTGAGAGCTATTTATATCGAGGCGATGTGACCTGTTGTTCCTAGAAACTCCGTTCAAACTTGTTGAAAATGATAACAAAACTGCCGTCGCATTGCACGTACGAAGATAAATTTTCCGCACATTGATTCGAATCAATCGTGCTCAAGTTATTTTCCACGCTGCTTGGCAACCTTTTCGTGAAACATTGTCATCCGTGGTATTTTGATAAGCAAAAGATGGACTTGAACGTGCAAAGATTCCATCGATCCATTTCCTTCAAGCAAAATGAAAAAAAGAGAGGAGAAAAATATGTTTAAAAAATGATATGAAATCTTTGTAAAATAAAAAACAAATATCTAAGAAGAAAATTTTTCTTTAGATCAGTCACTTCGACTCTCGATATTGGTTACTGATGGCGTCACGTGTGATTTTGATTAAAATACTTTCTCCGTTGTTTCCTCGGTATTAAATTCCTGTCAAAAGAATGTCTTTATTAAACTCTCGTCAACTCTCGTGAAAAATGAGCGGGGAGGTATGCTTAAAAATTGTCTTGCTTTTCTGTCGACAGTTTCGACGTGGAAAATGGCGCTTCGACGTTGGACGGCGGCGCTGGAGGCGGCGGCGGTGCCTCGCCGAGCGCAGGTTTGGTGCTCCAAACTCTGCCGCAGCGACGAGAGAGCTTCCTGTATCGCAGCGACAGCGACTTCGAGATGTCGCCAAAGTCGATGTCTCGGAACAGTTCGATCGCCAGCGAGAGGTAAGCACAAGCCTGGGAATCTATGCTTCAACTTTAGGTCTCTGTCTCCAGGATAAGAACGTCTTTTGTTTTTCAATTTTTTTTTTTTTTTTTTTTTTTTTGGTTCTCCATGTCGGGAGGAAGATCTAATCTTGTAAATAATGAACTGGGAATGTCCGACTGTCGATTAAGGTGTTTAGTCTGTGATCGTGATTGTTTTGTATTGTTCTGTTGGAAATTGCTATGACTTTTCGATTTGTTGGAAACTTGCATCGGAGTGCGGCAGTAGAAATAGTCGACTGTGGTCAGAAAGTTTTGACTCCTACGTAAATTTTCCAATTCCAATTGGATCTTTATGTCGAAAAATGCTCACTTGAGAGTCTCTGAAACTCGAGTCGAATCGAGACAGAGTTGAACGAATGGAAATTTTCTAATCCCGTTCGATGTTCGATGATTTAACATCGTTGGAAATTAATTACACGTTTGCACTGATTGATTTACCAAAGTGATTAGTGCGTGGTTGCGTGAAATTTATTGTTACTGATTATTCAACGTCGGGCTGTAGCCGGGTAATTAGACGAATCTGCTGTAATTTACACCCACGTGGATTGCAGATTCCTCGTGACACGACGCCGTTAATGAACTCATTTGTAAACACGACCCGTGTGATAATTGGCCCGTTGTACCGGTCTGTGGTCATGAATAATTAAAAGGGGATTAGAAACCGAACGCTGGGTCTCTCTGTTTACCCATTAACGTTTTATGGACTGATCTAACTACGAATGGTTCGTTAGAATTAAACACGCCACCGTGCCGTGACTAATCGTGAAATCATTTTGATGCTGATTGTGTCTCGGTCTGCATTATCGATTGGTAAGAATTGATTTTACCGACTGGAAAAGTAACTAGAATCGCGTGGGTAATTCAGAATGCGACGATAGTCGCAATTGTAAGTGCAGTTGGCTCATTTTATCGACAGAGGTAAAGTAGAAATTGTGATATTTTCACTGTTGTGCCGTCTTTAGGAGGTCGAAAGTATTTTTATGCACATTTGTTTGTCGGTATTGCAGTGTTGTATGTGTTTTATGATTTTTGAAGACTTGTAAATTGGAAGAAATTTATGTTGCATATAAAAGATGAAAGGAGAAATTCAATCTGAATCTATAATTAGTTAATAATGAAAATGGTATTGATTTCGTCGATTTTAGTAAAAATTTATTGCAAGAGCAAAGTGACTGGTGAAACGTTTCAATGTCTGACCATGATCGTGCTGATTCTACTGCCTCCGATCTGTAAATATCCAATTAAAAACTCGAATGGAATTGATCGAGGGCTAAAAATTTTATCTTTATTCCTTCTTAATGCATCCGATCAAAGCGTGTTCGTAACAATATTGTCCAATATTTTACTGGGATCTTTCTTTCTCCTGTGTGTAGCTTGATAAAGTATCGTAGCTTTCTATGGTGGTGATGATGATGCTTAACATACATTTCTGTCTTTTATTTTTTATTGTTTCATTTGTTGGTAGCTCTTGTACATAGAATTGTACAGCAAGGTTGTGAAAACAGCTCGCAATGAAAAGGGACGTAAAAATAATTACCCTTTGTAGAAATAATTTTCACTTGACTACAATACGTTCAAATTTCCGCAAAGGCAATTAGTAATAAAAATAACAGAAATTCCTCAACAAGTACTTCTTCTGTTATTCCAAGAATATTCACGCCTTGTTGCACGAGAAGGAAAAAGAACTTTTCTTCTTTTTTTTTTTTTTTTTCTTTAAATCGTGAAGAACGGGTGCGGGGTGTGAGAATGCGAATCATGTTTGTGATCCTTGGGTTGCAGGTTCAAAGAGACAGAGCTTCCTGTCGAGCGAGCGTATGTACACGATCCTATTATCTATTATTAGCCTCTCTCGTTTCACTTTACACACACATGTACACATATATACATATATATATTATATATATATATAGTCACAGAAATACACGAAACTTACTAATGGACACCCCTCGCCACGATAATTACGATCGCTGTATAATATATCGATTCGCTGCCTCTTTCTTTAACCACTTTCTTTTTCTCTTTCTCTGTCACACACACACACATATAAATAAAAATCGAATAATGGGAGTAGATCGAGGATGCATGAGATTGTTCGTTGTTTGAAAGAAGAAGAAGAAGAAAAAAATGAAAAAAACAAAGAAGGGAAACAATGGAAAACGAGAAAAGAGAAAAACGAAATTCTGCCATAATTCCGAGGCTGAATAGTTTGAGTTAAATTGCGGCTTGCTTCCAGCGACTTTTTCTTTGCGATTGGCTTTCGTTTTGAATATATTTCGTAGAATAGAGAACGTTGCGATCTGTTACGCAGAAAGCTGATCACATCAAATGTGATTTCAATTTTTAGTCATTTAACTTTTTAACATCACTATCACGAATCGTAAATTGTCCGCGTTAAATGAAAAGTTAATTCACTATGGCTCTCCAGTTAAAAATAATTAAAAAAATATTAACTTTAATGCTAAAAGTTGAAAGAAATTGTCGTTCGACGAGAAGAAGATACTAGTTTGAAGTAAAAAGTATTTTAAGAAATTTTTAACTTGACTAGCAATTTTAGATGACCGTGGCCTTAATTGAAAAAAAAGAATTGTAATTTCAATTGCCAAACATTCTGCGTACCTTTCTGCGTAACATGTTCATCCAACAATTGTTGCAATTGAAAACTTTGAAAAGAAGAAGTAAAACATCGACAGAGATTATGAAATAGTCGAACGCGCTAATTAGCAAACATTTTTAACCAAGCAACGATCGACTCCGAGTTGTTTATCGGATGTATACAGTAGTCGCTCGTTTTCTGAAAAAAAAAAAAGCAAAAAAGTGGAAAAAACTTTTTGACAAGGAGTTTCTCGTTGGAGCACATGGCAGAATCGCGCTCGCGAGACACACGAGAACACACGCACACGTGCGCATTTCCGTTCCGTTACAAACGAGAAGCAAAATGTACGTAAAAAGAGAAGGATATCACACCCACACGCCGAAACGAGAAACATTTGAAAATACTCGGCGTTATCGATTGCACAGGTATCAACATCTCTTTCTCTCTCTATCTGTCTTTCTCTTTCTTTCTCTATCTCTTTGTAACTTTTGTTGTTGGCGTCGTCGATCGTTTTCCGCACAGGGGAGGAAAGGGATTTTGTGTTTTTGTGTTTTGGCAACAAAAAAAGAGGGGGGGGGGAAGGAAACACATAACGAATCGTTGGGGGCTACGCCTATTAACGTAACTAATTAACAGCATGTTGACAAACATAGTGGAACGTTTACGAATAAAAACGAATTGTCATTTTCAGGATTTTTACCGATCAGTATAGGTAAGTCGCATTATTACGTAATATCAGTAATCGCTGCGAATCGTTATCGTTGCAAATTGTACACCGCGGAACGGGGGCGACACGTGTCCCCCTCGCGGCACGTGTATGAATTATTATTATTATTATTCGTAATTATTCGGTGAAACTTTGCCGTTGGAAACATTCTGCAAAATTCTTTTCCTTTTTTTCTTCGACGCTGTTCTTCGAAAAAAATTACTTGCAATTAAAATATATTAAAATGTATTATACATGAAATTATATTAAAATATATTAAAATATATTATACATTAAATTATATTAAAATATATTAAAATATATTATACATTAAATTATATTAAAATATATTAAAATATATTATACATTAAATTATATTAAAATATATTAAAATATATTATACATTAAATTATATTAAAATATATTAAAATATATTATACATTAAATTATATTAAAATATATTAAAATATATTTAGAATTAATTCTAAAATATATTTCTGTTGGAAATTTGCAGAATCGACGGGAAAAGATTCTTTCGAAATATGCATATCGGGTGAAAAACGTTGTCCCCCAAATTATCGATTTGGACGAAGAGAGCGAATTCTGAATGGTTTCGAGTCTTGCGAATTTCGTGAAAAATTGCAACGAGACTGCTGGCCGTCGGTAATTTATTCTCCATCGGCCGTCTTCTCGCGCTTTTCCTTTTTAATAAAATCCCGTAATCCCCGCTGTTGATCCCTCGGTGGAGACCACTTCGATATCGTAATGTACTTTCTCCCAAGGGCACGCTCGAAGAGTAAAGAGACGCGAGGAACAAGGTGTTCGGGCTGAAGGCTGTTAAAGAAAGAGGGATTTGTCGGACTTAACGGAATCCTTTTTCGACCTCCAACAATCTACCTCGGAGCTTGGGGGTTTGTTACTGAAATTCAGAGAAACTCTTTGTCCGAGCGTAGAAAATATTTCCCTCGATAAAATTCGACCTGATACGTGATACGTAAAACGCAGTGTATAATAAATTTATGATCAGTACGACGATACGAATTTCAGATTAATTAATTATTGAAATTAACTAAATTGAGTCATACTCGTGGTTTCGATTCGAAAGGAAGAGCAGGGAATTGTAGTCCTTTCAATTCTTTCAATTTGCTTGGTTCAACGAAAGAAGTATTAATACAAATAAACAAACAAACTTCAATAATCGAACAACCGTATGCAGATAGAAGAGTAATTAATATTAATTCTAGAGAAGAATGTCTTTCAAGCACTTGATTTGATCCTTGAAATAATAAAATTCTACGATTATTTGCGAGACTTCTACAATGGTGATTCTAATGAATAATACATACATTCTTACTCGCAACTATCATTTCAAAACATCCTGCCCGGAAAATATTGACTGACGACTGATAAATGCAAATTACAGTGTATCTGGCACAACGTGTAACGCGATAACTGTGTTTACTGAAAACTGAGAAGAAAATCGCAAAGGGTTAATAGGTGTGCAAAAGGCCGAAGGTGAAACCTCGTACTAATCGCGTTCAAATGACACTAACTTGAGGATTCACCAATCGTCGATTCAAACGAACAAATTCAGAGAAACGTGGGTAGCAAAAGTTTTTGTTGGATTTTTCTGAATTCAGAGAGCTGAACGATAAAATTCGATATTAATCGCGACGGATATTCCGCGCTGTCTCCAGGCCAGTAAATATTTCCACGGTGCATCGAGCGCAGGGAACATCGAGTGGAAGTGCACCGCGTGCAAATATTTTTATCTGGACGAGAGCAAACAGCGTGTCGAGTGTTTCGATTCGCTCCATCTGTCGTAGACGGGATTATCGCGACTGCCCGCGAGTCCACTCTCGTGGAAGAATTTGTATCTCTTCACTCTTCTTCTTTTTTTTCTTTTTTTTTTTTTTCAAAAACCAGACCTTTGATCACTTTATTCTTTGACTCCGTGGTCAAAGCGGACAGTTTTCGCTTCTGTTTTTTCTATCGAGAATTACGGACGGAGGTGAATTATTTTCGGGTGAAAATAACACTGGGGAAATTGTTAAATTGAAATAAACAGAGCAACATCAACTGTGGATAATTTAAACTGATGCTACTTCGTGAAACACGACGGTCTCGTTTTAAAGGAGAGCTAACTGGCGGCCCTTGCCCCCACTTTCCTCGTCGCTAGCGCTACCCCCTCCACTGCATCGGTCTCCCCACTACGTTGGAGTTAAATTTCGTTAAAGAGCGAAGCTCCTATTTTGGTTAATTCCAACAATTAGACTAATTGCAAGTCTAGAACGATCTCGAAGATTGAAATTTTCTCCTTGAAACTTACTGTATGATTCCCCCCCCCCCCCAGCCATTTTATGGAACATTAGAGTTGAATGACGACACGTTGGGATTTCTCGAATTTTCCTAATGTGAAAAAAAATCGTACGACAAGTTTTAGAGGATCGTGCTAAAGGGGAGACTTTGATCTTCAAAGTGACGGTGGATCCAGTTGCGAAGAAAATTTTTTCACTTTTTTTCTGCACGCAGCTGAACTTTTACAATTCTCCTGGAGAGAACTGACATAAAAATCACCTTCGAATAAAAGCAAAGTCAGGATCGTCGCGTGATCCTTTTTTTTAGCGAAATTGTATCAGTTTAAATTATCTGCAATTTTTCGTCGTCGTTGGCTCGTCGCTGTATCTTATTACGCGAAATTTACGAATTTGTTTGCGAATTGTTCCAAAAATCGGAGGAATCCTAGCATTTAGAAAATGAGAGTTACGGCAGAAGGATGTCCTTTCATGGCGTAGCCTCGTAAACATCTTATACCTCGAAGAATTTCGCTCGTTCGTGATTAACGAGTTTAGGTTAGGTTTAGGTTAGGTTTAAGTCAGGTTTAGGTTAGGTTTAGGTTAGGTTTAGGTTAGGTTTAGGTTAGGTTTAGGTTAGGTTTAGGTTAGGTTTAAGTCAGGTTTAGGTTAGGTTTAGGTTAGGTTTAGGTTAGGTTTAGGTTAGGTTTAGGTTAGATTTAAGTTAGGTTTAGGTTAGATTTAGGTTAGGTTTAGGTTAGATTTAGGTTAGGTTGCATAGGCTTGCATTGCTTTCTGCCCCTCAAGAAATTTCGTTTCTTCCCCATCCTCTTAAAGCGAATCGAATATCATTCACTTTCTTTCCCAATTATCGAAAATTCACGTTTCTGCTAATTACAGTAAAATGTTTCAGCACGCCGATGAATAATTGATACCGACGTTGTAAGGAACGTTGCATTAATTAATTAGTCAGTTGATTGCAATTAATTACGTCGATGCGTATTTGTGCGTAAATAAGTAGAATTGTCACGCTGATGTTAATCTTTGCTCGATACACTATGACAATCGTTCCAGCTGCAGAATTTCCGATTTCTCTAGTTTCCAACGTTCGATTAGAAAAAAGGTTGTTCTTTAGTCGACCGTTTTACACTTTTGCACGGTTCTTAGCTGTCGGCGAGGTATTATGACGGCGAAGGCTAACATCGAGCGGCTCTATTCAATGTCAATAACGAGCCAGACATCGACAGTGACGTCGACCGCGATTAATACACGTATATCTTCGTGTTCTACGTTGTTGCTAATCGCAGCGCGTTCCTTTCGAATATTTTACCGATGAATGCGAAACTAGCTTCTTCGTCGTTTCCTCGCGTTGCAATCTTTTGTTTTTGCCCACGCGAATCTAGGAAAAAGAAAAAAAAAAAGAAATGCGCGTTCCATTGTTTGTAAATTTACTTTACATACGAGTGTTTTTTTTTTCTTTTTTTTTACATGTATTCTCTCATGTTGAATGCATAAAAATCTACGTGCACGTAGCAAGATCTTTTCTGCAAATATTTTTCAGGCACATGTAAAACTACGACGCTCGCACGGTAATAATATCGTTATTTTCTAATGCAAATCGTGATATAAATGAAACGAAGGTTAGTCGCGTTATAATGAATTGTCATTTGGTTTGGAAAAAGTCTCGGCGATTACTCCGCATCCAGAAGCCGACGTTTGTCTTTTTTAGTTATTTGCTACGAGCCGCTTCGCGACTTTGCGCAACGACACCAATCAGACTGGACGAGCTTGGTTAATTACTATGTTGCCTTGTGACAATTTAATAGGATTGTTGACAACGCTGCGTTGCTATTGACGAAACTGTACGCGTTTCCGCGAATGTTGTCACTGTCGAAATCCTAAACAATCGTTTCGAAAATTGCTCGCTCAAATCAAATTCAAATGATTCTCGTTCTTTGCTTTGTTCTTTTTTTTCTTCTTCTTTGTTCCATTTTAATAATTAATACATTTCGGCATACAATTTGGGAATCTTGGAGATTCCGAAATAAATTGAGAATCTGAACCGTTGCAATTCGAATTTCACGGCGAGGAATTGAGAAAGATCAGATTGGACGGATCGCAGTTTGCAGCTCGCATTCAATCTCGGAAATAAAGTACCCAGGCGGCGAGTCGACCAGCTTAAGTTATTCAGTGTTTGGTATAGATCGCTACTTACGTTTCGTGCTTAGAATAGATACACCTTTCAAGTGCAGTAACAAATATTCAACGTTAGTTCAAGGGATTGCGAATCTTGTCTGCGTCTGTGGTATCTACGCCAGATCGTTTGAATATAAATAGAACGTTCGACTCGGATCGGAGGGAATCGAAACGCAGTGTAGATCCGGGAGAACAGCGTCCAATTTGAAGTTACGCTGATTTTGTTCACGCGATAGCGTGAAATAAAGTCGGGAACGCAATTGTGCGCGCGTGAGAGAGGAGGAAAGTAACATGGAAAATACTAGATACTAAAATGGATACTTCATTAAAAAGTTATTAAAGTCAGCAGCAAAAAGATATTCACCGAATCCAAATTTTCCCAACAATTTTCGAAAGTGGTTTTGTTAATAGTCGACGTGAAAAGGGGTTTAGGTTAGGTTAGGTCAGGTTAGGTTAGATTTTTTCGAAAATAGAAAAAGAATATTTTTTACCAATTTTGAAAAATATTTTGTCAAAATGTTCGACGTAAAAAGTTTTCCGAAATTAGAAAAGGAATATTTGCAATTTTGCAATTACAAAAGTTCACCAGATATCAATTTTTTTAAATCCACCAATTTCCGAAACTGTTTTGTCAATATTCGATTGGAAAAGAGGTTGACAGATTTTCCGAAATTAGAAAAAGAATATTTGGAGAAGGTAATTGCAAAATACCAAATATCAATTTCTTTCGCAGTTTATTTAAATCCAGCAATTTTCAAAAATATTCGACGTACAATGAAGTTTTCCGAAATTGAAAAAGGAATATTTGCAATTTTGCAATTACAAAAGTTCACCACATGTGAATTTCTTGAACAATTTATTTAAATCCACCAATTTTCGAAACTGTTTTGTCAATATTCGATTGGAAAAGGAATCGACAGATTTTCCGAAATTAGAAAAAGAATATCTGGAAAACATTTGTAAAAATTCACCAGCTTTAAAACTATGAAAATATTTTTGTCGTGATACTCGACTCGTGAGAACGAGGCTCGATGGATTTTTCGAAATTAGGGGAAAAAACACAGTTGGAAAACGGTGTTTTCTTCTTTTTTTTTTTTCTTTTTTTTCGTGATGGCAACAAGTCGCCACCATCAATTTCAAGCGGACGTGCAACGGCGGTTATAGCTGAAATTCCCAGCGGAAAATCAATATTGACCAATGGACGATGGGAAAACAGCGATTGGACACGTTTAAGCGAGACACGCCGTGTGCCGTGCCATTTACTTTCCAATGCCGTTTGCATAATATCGACGTTTTCGAGACCGATGTCGATCAGTCAACAGCCGGTGATTGTCACTAATTCGCTTTGGGCTGGTCGAACACGTCCGAATCCCGAATTTGTCCCTCTCTGTTTTTCAAATTGAATCTTCGATTTCCAGAAAATTCGTAACACCGGCCGAAATCGCTTCTTTTTCAAATTTCAATCTGAAATCTCGAAAGCAATTGTGTCGTTCTCTTGTCTTTTGGAGATTTCAGATTAATTTTGGAAAAAACTGCAACTTTTGAGAAAACGATACTTTTAGAATATTATTATATATATTATTTTTTATTTATTTAGTATTCTCTATTTATTTATTATAGGATATTATTATACATATATTATTCCAGAATGACTAGAATAACTAGAATATTATTATAAAATAGAACCTTCTTTTCTTAAAACTTGGAATATTATTATATATTCTATTTCTTAAAGCTAGAATATTATCACAGAATAGAACTTCCTATTCTTAAAACTTGGAATATTATTATATATTCTATTTCTTAAAGCTAGAATATTATTACAGAATAGAACTTTCTTTTCTTAAAACTTAGGATATTATTATATATTCTATTTCTTAGAACTAGAATATTATTACAGAATAGAACCTTCTTTTCTTAAAACTTAGGATATTATTATATATTCTATTTCTTAGAACTAGAATATTATTACAGAATAGAACCTTCTTTTCTTAAAACTTACAATATTATTATATATTCTATTTCTCAAAACTAGAATATTATTACAGAATAGAACCTTCTTTTCTTAAAACTTAGGATATTATTATATAGTCTATTTCTTAAAACTAGAATATTATTATAGAATAGAACCTTCTTTTCTTAAAACTTAGGATATTATTATATATTCTATTTCTTAGAACTAGAATATTATTACAGAATCGTACTTTCTTTTTTTAAAACTTTGAATATTATTATATATTCTATTTCTTAAAACTAGAATATTATTACAGAATAGAATTTTCTTTTCTTAAAACTTAGGATATTATTATATATTCTATTTCTTAAAGCTAGAATATTATTATAGAATAGAACTTTCTTAAAACTTAGAATATTAATATATATATTATTCTCTATTTACTTTAGAATATTATTATATTATTATATATATTACTTCAAGAGAACAATCTTATTGAAATTCCTCGTGTTAATTTTTCTTTCTCGCGAGATCTCAAATCAGTCTAAAATCTCGTCATTTGACCTCGTTCGTCGTGTACAGTTTAATCGAAATTCAAAATTCGAGGAGCGAAAAGTCGGAAGAACGATGGAGCCTCTTCGAAAATTGCCGAGCGTTCTCTCGCGAGATGCGACGACGGTCGACTTTCGTAGTTAAGGATCGTAAATGACATCCTCAGCTCGACCTTGGGAACGAGCTACGTGCTCGTCGCACGATCGACGATCGGCGGTTTCACGGTCCCGGTCGGAGGAATCCGGAGAATTGAGGCCGATTGACGCTGTTCATTAAAATAACGAGCGTAGCCAGTTTCTGCGTCAAGACGGGACTATTCGTTTCTGAAACGCGCGCGCGCGCGCGCGCGCGCGCGTGTGTGTGTGTGTGTGTGTGTGTGTGTGTGTGTGTGTGCTACGTAATCGCCACACCGGGGGATTAATGTCCGTCAGTGCGGCCGTTTCCGTTCTCCGCGAACGACCAGAACTGGCTGGTCATCGATCAGCATTGCGCGTTCTCGCGAAATCTCGTGTCAGTGTTCCTCCTCTTGCGATCGATTGCTCTTCGTCATTCCTCCGTCACTGTTCACGAAGATTCGAATCTCTTTTACCAACGCGTCACTTTCGATTGTCGTTCAGTGTGAATTGTATCTTCGAGCTGGCTCATCTCAGAGAGGAATCGATAATTTTGGGAAAGGTTGTTCTCGATTCAATTTGAGTTGTTTTGGAATTAATTTGCCATAGTTTGACTCAGTGTGACGCTTTGCAATTTTCAATTTTCTTTGCAACGTATTTTTGGCTCAAACTATTTTAATTTAATCGACTAATTTTGCGATTGTTTTACTTGTGTATAGCGAATTATTTTCGGACCGTTTTGATTCAACGTGTAGTATCTTGGATTTGTTTCAACTTGGGTTGCTCGAATTTCGTGTGAAGTTAATTATAACCAAATTCTTCTGAGATTACTTCAGTCTAACGCGTTTGGTTTTAACCATTTTATTTCA
The DNA here is from genome assembly GCA_030673865.1 of Melipona bicolor. Taxonomy (NCBI): domain Eukaryota; kingdom Metazoa; phylum Arthropoda; class Insecta; order Hymenoptera; family Apidae; genus Melipona; species Melipona bicolor. The sequence continues at coordinate 2,556,020 of JAHYIQ010000020.1, forward strand.
GCTACTAGTTTTCAATTTAATTTAATTTGTTTTTTGCGAATTGTCTTGGAATTCTTTCGATTAAACTCCCAGTTACTTGTCTCGGGATTGTTCTAATTTGGCGAAGCATTATATTAATCTAGCATGAATTATTTTGATTTAGATTGAAGTTGATCTTGCGAGTGATTGAGATTGAAACGAAGTAGCCAGGCGTATTTAAATTTTCAACTAGAAAGTAATGGTTATTGTTCCTCGGGATAAATTGCCCCGTAGTTGTTATCAATCTCGATGTAATGAAGGCAGGTCTAATTTGAATGTATTATTTATCAAGTGGCTCGTTTACGACGCAAAGAGGTCCCCACGTAAGTCATTTCCATTCGACGACTGTTTCTGAAACGTCCAATTTGTAACGTTCCTTGTGTGATACTGCTTCTTCCGAATATACAGTTTCACGAGTTCCCGCTCAAGTCGACGACGAGAGAAATCTCGGATTAATGTTGTCGTTTTCATTGTCGTTCACGTAATTTGCAAACGGGGAGAATGAGAAATTCAGTGGGTGTAGTACGTAAACGTAAATTTTCCAAGAAAAAAATTATAACGCAGAATTGTGAAATTTGTAAAATTGTAAGAATAAAAGTATGAAATTATAAAGTGCGTCGGTATAAAGTATAATATATAAATTGGTATTCTGTTAGTATTAGTATTGCAAGAATTAGAATTGGAAATACTTGGAAAAAATTCAAATCTGTGGAAAGATTCAAACCTATTTGCGAGATACTCGATCTCATTTCTATCTACTAGTCGAATCTGCTTGAAAGTGTGATTTTCATTTCCAAAGATACAGTTTCGTGAAATATTCGAGTTTAGATTCAAGTATATTTGCAACTAGTATTGGAAATGTAATACTTGGAAAGAGTTCGAGGACGAAAGAATCTAGATTCGAATCTATCTAGTATTCAAACTCGAGAATTAAAACCTAGTTTTTAAGATACTCAATCCCAATTCCATTTGCTAGTATTCGAGTCTAGTTGGAAATATGACGTTCATAAATTTCACAAATACTCGCAAAACACATTCGAAAGTATTTCTCTTGGATTCGAATACCGTCGAAGGGGTTCGAATCCGTACTGAAGGCTCAAACTTACCTAGTATTCGAGTCTACTCGAGAGTATCGTTTTAATTTCGAAAAATATTTGGGAACACCTCAAATTTGAGTATATTTGCAAGTAGCATTAGAAATACTTGGAAAGGGTTCGAATTCGAGGATTAAAATCTCGTAGGTTAGGTTTAGATACTCAGTCCCATTTCCATGTACTAGTATTCGAGTCTAGTTGAAAATATGACGTTTAAAAATATTCGCAAAACATTCGAAAGTATCTCTCTTGGATTCGAACCCTTTCAACGGTATTGTAGGTTCTGAAGGTACTGAAGGTTCAAACTTACCTAGTATTCGAGTCTACTCGAAAGTATCGTTTTAATTTCCAGAAATATTGGGGAATACCTCAAAACATGCTCAGATTTGAGTATATTTGCAAGTAGCATTAGAAATATAAATATAAATACTTGGAAAGGGTTCGAATTCCAGGATTAAAACCTATTTCCTAAAATACTCAATCCCATTTACTAGTATTCGAGTCTAGTTGGAAATATGACGTTCATAAATTTCACAAATACTCGCAAAACACATTCGAAAGTATTTCTCTTGGATTCGAATACCGTCGAAGGGGTTCGAATCCGTACTGAAGGCTCAAACTCACCTAGTATTCGAGTCTACTCGAAAGTATCGTTTTAACTTCCAGAAATACTCGCGAGACGTTCTGAAATACTTTCCCTCGCAGATTCACGAGTGTACTCGGAAAGTGAAGTCGAAGATACTTGGACACCTCGAACCCTCAGATGACGAAAGGTTCGTAGATACTTGCGAGGCACTCGATCCCATCTCTAGATACAAGGGACGGCTGGCGACGCGCAAGTTTCCCGCGCAAATCCCCCCACCCCTCGGTCTGGCGGTGAAATCTCGGCGAAAGTAGATCCAGCCTGGCCAGTTGGCAAACACGAGGTGTCCGACGACGCCAGTGCAGTGTGACCGTCGGTTCTCGTCACGTGAATCGAACGCTTCCGCTTCCTGCGGATAGACGCGTAACGCGACTCGCACGATCGATCCAGCGTGCGTTCGATCGTCACCACGTCCAGCGTCCCTGAGGCCGCATCTCGCGTTCGATCTCGCGTGGGTGACGCAGTCTCCCAGTCGATTTTCGCCGATCTAACCGATCGAGCGCAATCTCGCGGTTGATCGTGGTGCATCGAGGTGCGCTGACATTTTTATTTCCGCGATCGCGCGATCCTGAATCACGGCGGTGTCGCTGTTTGAGAGTGGGGGTGGCTAAATTGGGATTCGAGGGTGTTTGCGAATCGAGATACGGAATTTTCGTGAATTTCGAGATTTTGTCGTGCGTCGAGTGAATTTTCCTCTTTGGAGAATCTCTTGGTCTCATTTTGTAGAAGGTGTGTTGACCAGGGTAGGGAATTGGAGAATCGGAGGATGGGATTTCAGTGTGATGTTCGTCGTCGTTGGAGAGTCTGTGCTGTGTTTAGATTTTCCGAGAGTCTTTGGCTCTCTGTTGGCAAAAGTCGAACGTAGCATAATGTAATGGATCGCGTAATCGCGCAGTGATGCTTGCTCAGCGTTTCTCTAAAAATGTCCTACAGTTAGATTCAGTTGGAACAAACAATTATTTGCCTTCTTTTTTGCCTTCTTGGAATTTTAAATAAAATTTCCAGAAACTTGTGGGGACCAAGTTGACTTTAATTTTTGCTTGTAAATCGAGTGGATTACATCTGGTAAAAAAAAAATTGTTTTACACAACACGCTATTTCAAATATTGCAACAAGAAACACTGCACTTTGAATGTATGGCAGTCTATGCAATTTTGTGCTAAAAAAAAATTTTCTAGAAACCTTCTAACGTTAATTATTACACTCGGATTATCTTATCCAGTAACTCGACCTCTTGTCCTCGGCATCGGTAAATAATTACCAAGTAAATTATTCCAACGAAAAGTGGGAAATTGTCACGTCACGGCTACTGTGGATTGTGTTACTGCCACTTGCGAACATTTGACACGGCAACGGGGTCCCGATCGTTTAATAATTGCGTTCGACGATTCCGGAATGCTCGTTTACAAAGATTGGCCGACCGATTGTTGGCGAAGCGTAGATATTTTAGTTTTAGCGACGACGTTCGATGTGCTGCTGATGTTTTCACGATGGCGCGTACTATCGTAGGTCAGTTCTCTTCTTGCACAGCAATCGATGAACACTGTGTAACGAAGGAATTCGCTTGATATTTTAATGAACACTGCAAATTTAGCATATTTATTCAATCGTAATTTAATTCTACCGATTTCTCTCTCTCTCTCCCTTTTTTTTTCTTCGACAAATTTAATATCTGCTTCGATCGCGAGGAGCATCGCAGTTGATTTTATTGAAGTTTCGTTCCACTATCGAACGATATTAAGATATTAGAAAATATTAAAATATTCGAAGGTTATTTCATTTGATTAAAATTTTTGGGAATTCATAACTGAATGTTTCAATCAAATTTATCATTTCTATTACTAATTTGCAATATGATAACATTTCTTTGAAATTTATTTGCAATTTATCATTGATACAATTATATTATTGTATCCGCGCATTGAAGAAAATTAATACAACGATCCAGAATCTAACGCGGCACTTGACATTGCTTCTCATTATTGAATCATATTTGTTGCATCAAATACACAAATTAATATAGTGATTTGATACTTGGTATTGCAACTACCTTCGAAAATTTTGTCATAAAAATTTTAATCATTTTCAACAGAATCATGAAAAATCCGAAACCCAAACGATATATATACGTGACATTACTTTCAACGAAGCTCTCTCGCAAACTCTTTTCAAAAATTCCGTCCATCTGATCTAACAAACGCAACAAAGCGTCTATCTAGCGTTATATCGAATGAAAAAAGAAGAAAGAAAAAAAAGTTTAAGTCGCGCGAATAAAATTTTCCAAAGCGAGGATTGCCAACCTTAGCCCCCTCGGAAAGAATGGACTGGAGTCGCTCGCGTGGGAAAGAGCAGAATGAGGGGGAGGGGGAGGGGGAGCAGCCAGTCTAAATTCGAGCGAACGGCGGATTTTCGCGACGGGCAAACAGGTTTCATAAATATGCAACGAAACGCGCGACCTGCGGAACCAGTTGAATATTTATGGAATTTTATCGTACGTATCTCTTTCCTCGCGCCGATTACGTACGTACGTTTGCTGTTCGACGTTCTGCGTCTGTCTGTCGTTCTCGCGGATCGCGAAACGAGGAGAGAGACACGGTTGGAAGGGGTTGGCAGGGGAAACGGGGATGAAAAACTGTCGCGAACAGGGGGCGGTATGACGAACGCGTTCGCGGCGTTTACAGTTTGGAGTTTGGCGTGGGATGCAACATAAATATATAATACTCGAACACACGCACACGTAATACGAGAGTTGATGGCATTTTATTCAGCTGGCCGGCAAATTAAAGAAACGCCCCGCCTGAATTTCAAAGCTCTCGCCCGGGAGGTTGTTAATCGTAAATTTCCGAAAAGTTCACAGGTACTGCCGGTTTCGCCAGTTTCCGACGCAGACGCTGCGTTTTGCAATTTTAACGACGGATCGATAGCCCCCCCCCCTCTTTTTGACCTACGCGAGCGTTAAATTCGAAAGAGCTCGCTATCTTTGTCGCAAAATTTTCTCAGTTGTTTCAACTTTGTTGAGTTTGTGTCCGTTTGAGTTCGTTTGAGTTCGTTTGAGTTCGTTTGACGAAGAACGATCGGTACTTTGAGTGGCCATTTAAGTTTCGCGCAACGATCCAACTTTGCCACACTTTAAAGAAACGAAATCTCCTGCTTGTGTTGTTTTTATATTGCGCAACGAGTGGAGAAGCAGTGTCAAACGTCTCGAAAATTGCCGATAAATCTACCAGAGTCTCGAACATCGATCCTTTCAAACGCTGTTCAACGCGATTACACGACGTGAAAAATTCGAGAAACATTTTTGCCATTCAACTGTGACGCTCAGAGTTGGATAAAACGGCGAGAGGAAATCACAGAGCGAGTCTCGAGGGGTCGTTTTAAAGAGCAAATTTTCAATCTTCAGTGGTAGATTCAGCGAACAACATTTCTCGACGTTCCCACAGGCATTTGAATTTTGACAATTTCCAGGAAGAAAAGTGTTTTTGCTGCACGATGTAAAAACATCGAGTTTGAAAGAAATTAACATGCGACTGTCGCGAATGGAGGCTTCTCATTTGAAAACGAGGTCAACTGCATTTTCATACAGATCTTCTCTCTTTAAATATAAATATAGACAATTTTTCGTCGAATAATTGCGTGCGAACAATTTTTACATTTTTCGATGGAATTCTGTAAAACGGTTCGTGGCTGATCGTAGGATTCGGAGTAACTTTTGGCTAATTTTTGCCAAGAACTGCGAAATTTTCCAAAAATCTCTGCGAGAAGCGAGTGTAGTGTTTCGAGCCAAGTTCGATCGTCAAAAATTCACGCGATAAATCGGCGTGAAATCCTAGAAATCCATCGAAATACTGTGCCAGAGTTACGTTCCGGCGATCCAAGGACACGCGTGGACGCGAGTCCGGCCGCTTCGCGGTTGCACGGTTCGTTAAATCGACTCCTGGAGCCCGCTCCTATCAACGTTATCGGGTCGCTCGCGAAATAATTTAAAAACTTTTCCCGCGTGTGAAAGTTTTCTTCCTTCTTAAATCCAAATTGCAATCCTAGCTAGAACTTGTCTCTCAGCGAATTGATTTTTCTTGCCAATTCCATCGACAGACAGAGAGAGAGAGAGAGAGAGATTTTTTATCGAATTTTTTTTCTTTTTCTGAAAATAACTTGCAGCAAAGTGTTTGCATAAAAATGATAAACGAGTGTAGAAAAAACTCCCTCTGACAAGCGAGAGTGGGTCGCAGAAAAATATATGTTACGTCGAATTATTAAATGACCGACGTTTCGTTGGATTGCGAAATCGCGCGACACAGCGGGCGATCGAGGAATCAAACGGAGACGAACGTGTGACGAGAATCATTCGTCCCGTTTTCGACGATAAATTTCGATAAAATAATGATCGAAATTGCGCGATAAAACCCGGAAAATTCAGAGGGTTTGCGTTCGATTGAGATTGATCGGCGGACAACGAAATTATTGTCGGCATAATAACGAGAACAGCGGGGAAATATATTCGCGCTGTCCAGCTCTCGATAGCCGTCGTTCGTCATCCCATCGCAAAATTACGCCGGCCCAGCGTCAAGGGCAGAAACGCGGGGGTGAAAAATTCGCGAGGAATCGCGCTCGTTTGTCAGCGTTGCCCTCGTTCCCGTTTTATTGAGCCGTTTCATGAACAACAAACGCGATTTCTTTGTCCCTTTTTTTCCTTTCTCGCGATGCATCCGATTAAAACCGACTAAATTCGGCTCAGAATTTTTTCTATCGAAAATAAGTTAAAAAGAAAATTGTGAAATTGTGAGTCGTTGAAAATTTTTGTCATCGACTCGTTTTTTAGAGCGACGAAACCAGAACAGGAACGCGTTTCGGTATCTCGAAACATTATCTGACTGCGCGCGGGGGGGCACTCGTTGGACACTCGAATCCCCCTAATCTCTTAGTCCCCTATCAGATTCACCGTGCATTAGTCGAATCGTTTATCGGTCGGCCGTGGCGTCAAGTTAACGAGAACCTCTCGTTTTATTTCGTCGCTCTTTGCCCAGCCTCTCTTTTCCCACGTGTAGAACCGTGACGTTCGTTGTCGAGCGAATTCGTTCGAGTTGCGTTTAATTCGGCGGAGTCGATCGATTCGGTTGTTCCTCTCGACGAAGAAGAATTTCGAAGGATTTGATTCAACTTTTACAAATTGCGGCTTTGTGTAATTTTTTGTGGACTTTTCGTCCCGCTTTCTTTGGTCCAGAGTCAGTGACAACGAAAATCAAATGTTTCTTAAAAACCATAATTTGGTTTTACTTACTTTTAAGTCTTCCGATCAACTTGCGAATCTTTAAGAAAAGGAAACTGATTGATCAAACATTCTTTCAGTGTGGACTAATTAACCGCCAGAATATTGATCTAACTGCAGTAGAGTGCGCGATCCTGATCTTTGGTATACAAACATTTGTATCGAGTGTTTACTTGGGCTTAAATTTGCGCGTAGAAACGTTTCGCCAAATTTCTATCGAAGCTCGCGAGTATTTTTTCACGGAGCAGTGTCTCAGAAATTTTGCAACAGAGGGTTTCGCGAAACTCCTCAAAATATTTTACGAAATTCTTGGAAATATTCTACAAAATTGTTCAGAATCCCTGGGGATCCTAGAAACTTCGTGCAAAAGCCCATGAAATTTCCCACTGTTCCAAAGAAACTCCGCCGATTCTTTTGCAATTCGATAAATTTTTGTTCAACTTTTTTTAACGTGGCCTCTCTGCGAAACTTGGAGAGAGCCGTCGACAAGTTTTCGACTCGACTCCTTTCACCCCGCCGCGTTTTCCATTTTAATGCTCTCGCATAAAAATCCACGGCCGCTTTTCCGCCGAATATCCCTCCGGGGATTGATCGATGGATCCGTTTCGCAAGTTCGCGATGGCCGATACGAGTCATCGAGTCGGATTAAAGGATAATCGGGCTGTCGAAACTTTGCAACTGCTTCTCCTCCCGGCGCGCTCGAACGGGGGAGACGCAAGTTCGACCTGATTCCCGAGCGGAGAGCGTTCGCCCGATGAAATGAAAAATTGCCGAGAAAGATGAAGTGTAGCTTCGTGAGAATTCGACGAATCGGATCGGTGAGGCAATTCTTCTCGTCTCGCGAAATGTACAAAGTATAAAATACACCAGTCGCAATTGGCAATCGCGTTTCGCCGTGACGAAGTGTGGGATGCCAATTGTATGTCATTCTGCGATCGCTCGTAGCAGTTCTTGTGCAACTTTTGACAAAGTGCCGCAGAAAGCGGGGCTTCCGGTTCCGAAATTCGTGTTTCACGGCCTTCCGAATATAGAACGGATCGAAAATAAAATTCCAATATTCAGATGCGTGTTTTCGTAAAATAAAATTAAGGAAATTTTTCCTTCGTGAAACGTTTCGAAAGAAAATTTCAAAATAAAAAAAAAAGAAAAAACCGATTTTTTTGGAAACGAGTGAAAGATTCAAAGACGCGATTGCGAGTCGTGAACCTCTGCATAACCGGAAACCGCGGGCCGACATCGCGAAAAAGAGAGAGAGAGGGGATTTCTGCCGGGTTACGTCAGTGCTGGAAAGGTCAACCGTCTCTCGTTCTCTGCCCGGTTCCCCTTGAATGCAGAAAGAAACGCACGAGTTACGAAATGATTTTGTAATCGAACGAAGCCTCGATCATTTTTTTCCTTTTCCCTGCGACCGGGTCGAGGACACTCGAGGCTGCGAATTTCACGCAGCGATTCGAGAAAAATCCGCGAGAAGATTCGAAGGGTAATTTAATTTCAACGATTTTGAGTTTAATCTCGAGGGTTTGATCGGAACCCGGAGGCACAAATCATTTCGCCGAGCGACGAAACAAGCGATTATCGAAAAATTGAATTAATCGCCCCCTTTGACGAATTCCCACGGTCTTTTCGAGAGTACTCGGCGCGAGCGCGATCGCCGGATTGGAAACAGTCGCGCGTTTTGTTCGCGTCGCGCGAAATTTCCAGGAAAATGGGGACGTGCCGCGCGTATTATACGTACAGACGAATTCACGAATTGTCAGACCACTGAGTTAGTTGTCTTCCTGTTCGAGGTTTCAGTCATTGAAACCAGCGTACCGTACGATTCCACCTATTGAGAAGTTTATTCGCAGATTTTTCACGGCGACAGGCACGCGCGCAGCTATTGACGTCCATCGATCTTTCGTTTGCTCGATCAAATATTCGATATCTGTTTTTCTTCAATAAGAGCGAAAGCTTCGAAATATTAAAAATTAATAATAATAATCTTTGACGGATCAAAATTTGTTTACAGTGATTAACAGACTGCGAATTCACAGGAAAATTGCATAGAATTCTACGTATGCAAAATAATTTCTGAAGATATCCATAAATTTAGCGATAAACGGACATGCAACGATACAAATTCGTTTTACATCTATCTTTTATCTTCTCGCGACCAATGTTTCCATTATCTCGTCCATCCCCGTGCTTCGAACGCATGAATATTCACACGGTGGCCATTGTTCCTTCCTTCTCCAATAACAAACTGCAATATCCGTCGCCATAGTACAACCCGGCGTCTTCAAAGGAAAAGTCGAACTTTCGCATTTCGGACATGTGATATTAATTTTGACGCAATTGAAATACTTGTCGGCACGTCAGATTTAATCACACAATGACAATTATGGTAATAAAAATTTATTTCGCTTTCTGCACGCGTGAAATCTCGCGACGTTTCAAATACATAAACATTCACACCGCGGCCATCATTCTTTCCTCTCCCCCGGCGAATAATACAATACGAATAATACAATATCTCCAGCGGCCATAATGGAATCCGGTATAATCAAACTTTGGTCAAAACTATCGGTTTCGACTATCTGCGCGGTGAGAAGCTTGGCTCCGAATTCGAAATAAGGGGGAACAAAGAAGCCTCTCTCTGTCCCCTCTATCCTCTTCTTGTATAACCACCTCGCTCGATATTCCTCCTCCATTTTCCCGTTGTCGTCGTTGTTCCACGCTGCAAAGCTCCGGATGCTTTGTGACACTCGTTGGAGAGCGTGAACGGCATCGGTACGGCATTTACCGATTCACGTCGAAACGAGATCCTCAGAACGCCAGGGACATTCCATCTCAAACCCGCCGACGGGGGGAGGGGGATCTATCGCCGAGTCGAGCGTCCTCGAGTTAAGGGACGTTTGGTCGCTTCGAGAGATTCATTGCTGGTTCTGACTTTGGTGGGAAATTGGAAACTACCGGAGGGATTCCATTTCGAATGACCTTCTAGCTATGAAGATCTAGGGGTCTGAATTTCGTCCGGGAATCGGAAACCAGGTCCCTGACGGAGAAGAACGTCTCGATTCGGTGGCGCAGTGTCGTTTAAAAGACAAAGAGTCAGAAATTTACCGCTTCTCTTTCCCCGTTGAAGACGAGACAACTGAATTGCCCCGTTACGAAACTAACGCACGAACAACGAGAAAAGAAAGGGATGTCTGATTCGTTGAAAACGCCGCTTGATGACAGCAAAAGAGGAGGTTAGGGGGGTTAAATTGCCTCGTTTGCATGGAAGAAGAACGGACGACTTCCAAATGACGGCAATTTCATCGGCGATCTGAAATTCAGACGACACGTGATTCGCCGAAGCGCCGCGACGCCCACTCACCCGTCTCTCCGACCTTTTGAGATTCAATCGTTCTAATGAAGCCTCTGTGACGCGAGTAAACAAAAATCCACGTTGCTGCTCCTCGTTTGCTGCCTCCGCTGCTGAACGACGTCGGGAAAATTGAATTTGATCTCGTCCCGACTCGTAATGCCCTTCTCCTTTTCGCTCTCGTTACGCCGAAGAAATTAATTGCCTCTCGTTCGCCCAATTTAGTCCGAAATCGATGTCCAGTTTGTCGGCCATCGATCGGCGAGTTGTCGCTTTGGGGAAATGGCATCTGGATTAGAGATGAAAACGACGGGCAAGTTTCGGTTCCGATCCGGCAAACTTTAGTTTCCAATTGATTAAGAGAGTTTAGGGGCTGGTTAGTTGCTGGCGCATAGTTGGTAGTAAATGCAAGAGTCCCGTGGGATTTTATCATGCGTGCGTGCGACGTAGAATTTCCTCTGTTGAATTTGGGTTACTTGTTATTTGTTGTCACTGTTGAAAGTTTAGTATTATCGGCTGTAATGTGATATTAATACTACTAACGTTATTACGACTGTATTAGTATCGTCATTACTAGTATCGTACCAAGTATTACTAGTATTACACCAAGTATCACTAGTATCATAGCATCATTACCAAGTATTTAGGCAACAAGTAACTAGTTGATACTCAAATTAGCATTACTCAACTATTATTTGCGCGTCGAGTTTCAAAAGGAGATTCTTCCAACAACCACTCTACTAGTTTCAAGTTCGTTAACAAGTGAGCATCTCGGCCGGGGAATTGATTCAGCTTACCTTGGGGGGAAAAAAGGGGGGAAACAATTCTGCCTTCTGGGAAGTTCGGGCGCCAAAGATGCGATACGAAAATCCATTTGTCAATAGTTGTAGTTTCAACAGGTAGAATTTCCCGGCTGGAAAGCAAAACTGAAAATTGCTTTAGTTTCCGTTCCGAGCATGCCTCGGCTAGGAAGTTCCAGCTGTGAAACTGCCACGGGAGTTTGTGTCATTTATTTATGGGTAGTTTCAACGCGAAGTGGAGTTTCGCTGGCGAAACTGGGAATTTTCCTTGAAAGATAATGAGAAAAGAAAAGATGCCGGGAGTTGCCGAAAGTTGTAGCAACGAACTGCAACTTGCCGGTAGTAAAGCCGAGCTCCGGTTTACTATCGTGGCGATACGATCGAGGGGGAAATAAATCTTGAAACGTACGTTGCTTGTGCCAAACTCTGTGACAACTCTCTCTGTGAAAACTCTGTGCTCGTGCAAGTGTCAGTCAGACTGTCGATCATCAAGATTCTGAGTGAATCTAGGAGAACGTCTATAAAGTGTCTTCCACCATTGAGTTCAACATGGCTACTCTGAGGGCCCCGTAATCGCTTTAATCCGAAGATCAAGACCTCCAACCAGATCTACATCGATGAAGAGGCCCATTATCGAATCGTCTCTGAACGCTGTTTGAGCGCAAAAGGCAAGGAGGACTCATTTCGCCATTTGGAATGATCGAGAGACGAGGGAGCCAAGGGGACAACGAGTTGGAATGCGGATGAAACCGAGTGACAGAAGGCTCTAACGATGTCTGGCTCTAGCGGAGGCTTGATGGACACCCCGTTGCCCAGCGGCGGCCTAAAAAGATGCGGCGGTGGGATGAGCTCCCCGTCGCTGGCTGGCGGAGGGATCTCAGCGTTGTCCGGGGGGCTTCCTCGCACTCGGTCCGCCTGTGCCCTCCGGATACGATCGTCCAAGAAGGCTCTGTTCTGGGAACAGTGCTTCGAGTCGCCGTCCAAGAGAGACTTGTAAGTGATGACGATGATTGTCGCAGCTGCTTGCTTGTTGAATCGGGGTCTAGGGAATTCCTGCGGCCCCTAGGAGCCGCTGGTGACGAGGATTGTGATAGTGGGAGGTTAGGACGAATAGTCGAACGACAGCTTGGAGATTTGGGGATTCATGTATTTTATATGTTGCAAATTTTGAGTGGATTTTTAGACATTCAAAGGGGAAATTCGTATTCATGACAGTATATACTTGAGTGGGATTGCCTAAATGAGTCCATTGTTTTTAGAAGTCTTGTTACTAAGGGGGCTGCAGTAATAATTTTTTTCTAGTTTCTACTACACTTTGGAAATCTTTTTTTTATACACGTAGACAATTGTAGCTAATTTCAAATAGAATATTTTTTACACAACTGTAGAAGTAAATCTCAAGTAGAATATTTGCTGGTCATGGAAATCCGCAGTCCAACTGCAAGTTTCGTTAGTGGGAACTAGATTCCAAAAAATTGATCGAAACACGATTCTGCGCAAAGAAAAAGACCAGATTAAGTCGTTCGTTTCCTGCATGAGACGCAATTCGACAAGATTCACCGAGTTATCTTCAAAGATAAAACATTATACAGACAAACAACAGTTTGTTGCTGATCGAATGCGCGCGTAACGTTCTAATCGATTTTTTTCTTTAAAGGGAATTTTAAAGTCGCTTTAAAATTCGCGATAATTCGACAACGATTGATCAAACAACTCTGTCTCAAAGGCTAATTGGATTAATAATACGCGCTCGTTCTTCGTCGAAAATGTGACAAACGACGTTCACGCGAAATCGATAGTCCCAGTTAAGCTGATAAAGATACTCCGAAGCTTTTTTGTCTGGAAACAAATGTTTTACGTCTCATAACACACATAAAACGGACAAAATGACTAATCCTTGCAACGAGAGATCCTCCGAAATTTTTCCAATATTTTCCAGCAAAAGAAAAAGTTGACTCTCTCGATGAGGAAAATGGCCGGGAAATTTAAAAATTTGATCGACGACGTTAGTCCTGAAAATTATTATTTGAGAATACAATTGGCTCGAAATTGTTAAAATCAAAAGATCCATTCGTAGGTGGATCGAAGCGGTGTCCACGCGCGTTTATCTGCCCGACGTATCTGCATAATGAATCAGGCGAATGTCCGTCACGTAGTATAATAAATCTGCGCGTTGGACGAGAGCCAGAGCCTCGTTTGAAGTTGTCCTGTCTAAATTCGCATGATCTTGCCTTTCTAGATCCGCGCTTGTGAAACACTCGTACTTTGTATATTTTCAATACCATTGTTATACTATTTGTTACTAATCATTGTACTTTTTATATCGCGAGATAAAATCTCTACAGTCCTACGTGGTGAAGAGATTTTTTTCGGTGTGGACGAAACTTTAAGAAATTCCAAACTCACGGGACAACGATCGACTGTTTGAAATAACGAGGAGTTAATATTAAAGGCGATGATCTGGCCGTTGTCCCGTTCTGAATGAAATGGGAATTGCGTCTGATACGTTAATCACGCTTTCATCAGACCGACTTTGCCGGTGCAATCGAATTATTCTTCCCGATTAATGAAACGCTATCACTCGAAAACGAGATTTTTATCTGTGCAAGACTGTAATTGGATCCCCTCCTTACGGTTCCAGTTTGCAAAATGAGCTTGCAAATGGCGCGTATAAAATAATTTCCATTCTTTCACTGCGAGTATCGAGCAACGATCTTTCGAATCGTCTTGAAATTCTTCAAAATGTACATCGTTCGAAATGCTTCCCCTTGTTGCAGACTTTTTTTACCGAAGGGTTGGACTTGTTCAGTTTCGAATATGGAATTTTTTTTTAAACTTTATGGAACAGAAATATATTTGTTTTCTCGATATAGCTATTTTTTTTTTGGTCGAACGTATTCAACAAGTTCCACCAACGCGTACCATCGTTTCGCGTGCAACGCTTCCGCACGTAAGCCCGATAAATACGAAACTGAAACGAGTATCGCTCGCGAAGCTTGAACGATTCTGCTCGTACGTCAATCAAATTTCAGATTTCCTCGATTCAGAATAGAAAGCGGGTTTGCCTCGCCGATCCGATAACGCGACGCGTTCGCGTTACTCGGAATATGGATGGAGAAAACTGTAGAAAGGAGTTGCCATGAAAGGCCCAGAAGCAACTGTTCCGACTAGAAAATGAAGACGACTTTTTTGCCATAAAATTTTATTGATGTGCAAACGTTTGAATCGATAGAAGACAAATTACAGGCGCGATCGCTCAGTACCAGACAAGGCCACTCCTACTCGAGGTCTGCGCCACGCCCCCTCGCGAATCACGTGACCCGAATCAACCAATCGCTAATTTTCGTTGCATCAGCGTTGCACTTGAAGAGGCCCGATCACTTTCAATGATAAAAAAAAGTGAATGAAGATCGTGGCTACTTTTTCATAGAAAGAAAATTTCGAAAATTTTCTAATAAAATTGAAATTAACCAACGATGTCTCCGTTAGAAGTACGAAATTTCGAACAACGAGCCGAGAGGATATCGACTCTTTCTTCTTGTCATTTATATCGTCAAATTGTTGGAGGAGCAAGTTTCAACTGGAGGGAGGAATAAACGATCGCCAGCAGTTTTAATTAGAAATTCTGAATGAAAGCGCGAGTGGAGAGGTTGCTGAAAGCGTCCACGGCTGGCTCGCTATGGAAACTCGCCTCTTTACAGGGGCGACCCACTTAAATTTCCTTTAAAAACACTAGTTCTTTCTCTTTTTCTCCTCGTGTTTCTTCTGGGCACTTTGCTGCTGCTTCCCCCCACCCTTGCAACCGAGGCCAAAAAAGAAACACGCCCTTTCATCGTCTACATTTTCTACATTTTGAATCTTTCATCTTTCCCCTCCGCCGATGTGAAGTTCAACCCCAATTTTCTCTTCCGAATGTAAATTATTCGTGACTCTTTTAAAATATATTTCAAGATATTTCGGACGTTTCGTCAATTAATTACGTCGTTGCGTTAATTTTTGAAATTAAAGTAAGCCGATAAAGTTATTTCCCTGTTACAGTAGCGATAAGATAACCTGGAATATCGACCATCGTTTTTTTCCTCCCCAATTTCGGCTCGCCCCTGTCCGGCATTTATAAACGTCAAAAATCGTAGATAAAGAAGGAACACGACCGGTATTTACCATTCCCGGCATTCGCGGCACGCGTTGACCCAAAAACCATCCCCCGACCTCATCAGTTTCGCCGGCGTGGCACCGATTCAACCGCTCGAATCGAATAAATACGGATAAACCCGGGATACCGGATTCTTGCCCGCGGATCCACGCGTTTCTGGACCGCTTTTAATGACGAACGTCGAGAAGGAGGCGTTCGAGTCCTTTTATTGCGCCTTGGAATAGAACCGGTGAACGCTGCAACTTTGAAAACTGCGGCAGGGAAATTCGGGAATTGGGGCGAGACTACGAAAATTTCGAAAGCTGTTCGAAGAAACTACGAGAAATGAATTTTTGCAAAAATTTCAAGAAACTGCTGAATAACTTTGAGAAGTTGTTGCGGATCTTTGAAAACTATAGTTTGCGTATGGTACGACTTCAACAGTTGTACTGACAAAAAAATTTGAGAAATTTCGAAGCTTGGTGTAAACGAAACTGCAGTTAGAGAAATTGCTGAAGGAAAGATGCCGAGTAACTACGAAAACCTCAGAAAGAAGAAATTCTTACAAAACTTTGAGAAAACTGTGGTTTAGAATTTATTTAGGTTATGCTAGCAGGAAAATTTCGAAAATCAGTGTAAACGAAACTGAACGAATCTGTAGTTGTAGAAACTGCTGAACTTCCAGTAATTACGAAAACTTTAAGAAATTCTTGCAAAACATTGAAGAAACTCTAGTTTATAATTTCAAGAGTTATATCGGCAGAAAAATTTCAAAAATTAGCAAACGAAACTAAACTTATCTATAGTCACGCTTCATATTATACCAAAAATTAAACGTCGAGAACAAATAATACGCCTTCAAACTATGTTACTTATATACAAACTATGTTACTTTGTTCAATCGAATCGTTAATATCTGACTAAAGAGAACAGCTTCGATTGGTGTCACGCGACTCTCCTAACTTTGCTCGGAAGGGACTTCGGGCCAGTGTCTTTGCGAGTCTCTCGAAAGAATCTTCACTGTGCAAAATCTGTTTTTTCCGATTCGCGCGGATCGAGTCGATGGGAATAATGTCATCCGAGGTGGACGAAGGGCACTTTCGCGCGGAGAAGTGTATAGTCTTGATGAGATTGGATATGTGCTCTGAGAACCAACGGTGATTGCCGTGGTTATTGAGCTGGGGGGCGGCGCTGATCAGAACGGAACCTCTGAATAACATGGTTAATTGGTTCCACGCTGTTGAGAATCGTATTATGGCTAAAGTACGATCACTGTCTTCTCTCCACGTGTCGTTATTAGATTGTTGCGTTCTCTTTTTTCTGGGGAATTTTGAGGTCATTCAAGACCTTCGAGTGGCTAATTAGGCTATTTTTGAGAAGAAAATTTGCTGGCTTCGTTAGAACTGGAGCATCAGGCAGAGTTTCATTCCGAAAATATTTAAACAAATATTTAAACAAAACATTAATTTTGATTGATGGAAGAAACTGATTTGTGAAAAAATTCTGGAATAATGAACGTAGTTATTCTAAAGTTTGATATTATTTTTAAATGCAACGTACGAGTTCCAAACAATATTCCTTCACGAATAATAAATCTGAAAATCACAGTTGTAATAAAAATTAATTTCATTTATCGCGATAATAAATAAAAAAGATAAGATTTTCGTATAAATTCGTGTCGTAATTCTTATTAAATTGAGTAGAGCAATTGGTCTAATTTTGTGGGGAAGTAAACGAGGGAGTCTCTCCCAATTTTCGCAACACGCTCAGCGTAGGGGGAGAGACCGTCTGACCTAAATGGGGGATAGTTCACTTACCAGCAAGAAATCGTTTTCGATACAGATCGCCCCTGACAGTCAACCCTCCTGTAACGTGGTTTATTCGAAACTTGGACGCAACACAAATCAAGGGGGATTTGTATTTTGTGCTGAAATAATACAATAAGATATCGTTCAACAAACGTACAAACGCGAGTGAGTTGGAAACTCTAATCAGACAAGTTTTCTGAATCTCGCTCGTTTCGCCGATAATCCAGAGCAGTTCGCTTCTAAAGAGAGTTCCATCCCCCGAGACTTTCGATCGACCAATATTTATAAACCGAAGCGTTCGTTCGACGTGGAACGAATTTTGCTCCGCTGATCCAGTGGACGATAGTAATTAAAAGCCGGAACGAAATGAACGTTTCTCCCGAGCAAATCCGATTGCGCTTCCGGTTCAATTTCGTTCGATATCCAGGGGAGAAGGAAAATAAAGCGATTGAAAAAAAAAAAGAAAAATTCACTTTACAAGATATACTTCTCTTTCGTTCGGAACGAAACCACGAGATGGAAGCTTCGAAAGATTCGAAACGTTCCTCTCTTCAGAACGGCACGAGTGCAAATATCGAGCCTCGAACGGAGCTCGGCGCGCAAACAGCGCGCATCGATTTTCTTTTTTGCTCGGCCGCTTTATTACGCCGCGGCGTGTGATGAACGCCGGGGATGAAAAGAAGGGAAGAAGCAGGAGCCAGCTAATTATACACGTTGTAACGAGATAAAAGTCTATTTTCAATGCGCCTCCCCCCTCTGCCCCTTTCCCCAGTCGAAATACTATCGTTCAACGCGCCGTTCGTTTCCGATTTCCAAAGCGAGAAGCGACTGCTCTCCGAGTGAGAGAGAGAGAGAGAGAGAGTTTCCATTAATTAAATCACGCGCCTTCCCACGCGCGAACGCGCACACGTGCGCGAATTATTTTACGCTCCTGAACAGCGAAAATTACCCCCCTCGTGGAAGGACAAAGGTCAGAATCGCCGGTGCGTCGTTCAATCCCTCGTCGGTCTGATGCTAAAAGCGTTCATTGATATTCACGGATTGTTAATTAATTGATCGTGCTTAGACAAATTGGCTTATGATCCCGCAAACGGCAGGCTCTCGCGATTACTCGAAACGTTTGACTATTAATCAACGACGTTGATTAGTGACCGATTGTCGAGATATTGCGTTACTTGATCGACGATTTTGTAGTCGAACGATTCCAAGTAATTGGAAGTTTTTAAAATTCGGGCTGACGAATCTCTCGCGACAGATGATTTTTACCAAATTTGCACTGATTGAAGGTTGTTGCTCGATCAACAGACTGTCGACGATTGCGCAGTTGAATAAATTCAACTTTGTAATAATTATGAAATAATTATGAAATGCGAAAGCAAGATAAACGCGAACTGCATGGTGTAGAATTTGCAACGAGAACGCCACGCCTGCATGATTTTAGACTGCAGCTTTTGGGAATACGAAGCAAAAAGTACCTCGAGTTCATTGCAAGCTGAATGCAATTCGCCCATCAAACCTTCCCCTCATTGTACAACGCTTGGAATGAGGACGATACGCGGGGAACTGATTTCCTTTTTAATTTGATCTTGCAGCCATGGCGAGGACCTCATCGTCACACCGTTCGCGCAGATCCTTGCCTCCCTGCGCTCGGTCAGGAACAACTTCCTGTCGCTCACGAACGTGCCCACGAACAAGTGAGTATCGATCTCTTTTATAAATATTCACAGTCGAGTCAAATTTCACGCGGAAAATTGTTTATTAAAATTATTAAGAATTCGTTGCTTTGTTATTTATTTGAGATAATTCATAAATCATCGAATCTTCTGATAATATTCTGCTCGTAGAAGTAAAGTTTGTCGACAGATCGTAAAATTCGAAATTTAAAATGGCTTCGAAAACAAGTTGATGTTGTAAAACAATAAAAGTATTTCAGATAGCGCGTGTTATTACTACTATGCGAAGATTTTATTGTTCGACCACCTACGTTTGTAATCTCAAGTAAATAACACGTCGTCGACAAACAATTTCAAACATGCACGATATCGGTTTTTTCAGATGTTTCAATTTCATTGAATTTGGACGACGAATTTTCCCTTGCCAGAAAAAGGGAAAAAGAGAATTATATTGTAATTCGCGTAACAGAACTATTTGAAATGACGAGAATCTGTCCGTCAGTTGCAATTGATAAATCGATATTACGTATGTTATGCGAAACATTGTATTAAATATATATTTGTGTAACATAAATCATGATGTATAATATATGTTACAACTGTACAACGTATAATACAAGTTGCATTTTATCAAATATTCCGTGCCAGTAGAATTGTAGATTGTCCCTTTGAATAGAGATTCAGAACAGAGATATTGCCTCTTTGTCTCTCTTCAAAGAGACAAAGAGAAAAACGATTTGTACACCGCTGACGCAGAATATTCGATAAATTGTAATTTATTATATATTACACGTTATTGCAATGTACATTGAATGATTTATATTACGATTATATATTACGAATAAACACTTTGATACTTTTGTCTGCAGATCACGAAGGAGTAGCGGTGCACAGGGTAGCAGCACGCCGCAACCACGGATCTTGGCACCGGGAGGTAAAAAAATTCAAAATTAACTAAAATTCAAAGTAGACAACGCCACTCCTACTCGAGGTCTACCCCACGCCTCCTCACGAATCACGTGACCCAAATCGACCAATTGCTAATTTTCGTTGCATTAGCCGTTGCACCTGAGGCCCAATTTTCTGGGTTATCCCCGCTAAAATCACTTTCAGTGACAAAAAAAAAAGAAATAATCGGATCTGAGATCCCTCCACTCGCAAATTTTCCGCAGTTTTTCATAACAATTAGATTTCCCGCAATAGTTTCTCAGTAGTTTTTCAAAGTTCCTCTTCCCAAAGTTTCCACCGCAGTTTCAATTCAATCCGCAGTTGCTGAAACCAGTGGCAAACGCAATCGACGTGAGAATAATTACGCGCAAGTTGGAAATCCTTCCAACTTCGCTACTATCCATCATCCTCGCGCGAACTTTATCCTTGCGTCTTCAGACTTCAGTTAAAGTCCAAGCTTAATTGTCCTAATTGCCCTCGCTGACCCCAGAGGCAGAGAGTTGGAGTCTCGTCCGCTCGGAGCGTGAAGGATCCACACGTTAACGAGGAACGAGAGAGACCCCTCGAAGTTTCCACCTTCTTCTCCTTATTTTTCTTCTTGCCCTTTGTGTCGCGGTTCGACGCGTCGTCTGACGTCAATCCACTTTCCCTCCCTTCCCCCCTCTCCCCTTTTTGTTCCTCCCGATTGATCTCTCCTCCGCTTCATTTATGCAGCCTCTCATCTTTAACGAGCTTCAGGATTACGTTCTCTGCCCCCCCCCCTCCTGGGCGGTGGTCTTTGTTCAGCCTCTCGCAATCTCCCTGCGTCTTTTCGTTTCCACGATACACACACACACACACAATAACTCGGTCGAGTCCCCCATACTCGGTTCACATCCGTTTCCGTTCACCGTTGCGATATTTATGGAAAAACGGGAAAGAAGGATCTCATTACCTTGTCTGCGCGAACGAGTACGAGATTTTCTTTTACGAGAATTAGTTTCAGTCGAGTGTGGGCGACTCGAGGGTTTCTCCCGAGCGAGTCGAGACTCTTGTCTGATTATTCAGTGGAGTTTTTGTTTCTCTCGGTGGAAACCTCCGAGATCTTCTCTGCACAAAGTGTGCAAAATACCTTTACTTTTTGTATGAAATACGTTTTTTTTTTTCTTTTTTTAAGTGGAATTAAATTAAATGAAATGAAATTGGATTAACCAACAAGTTCTCCAAGGAAGAGAGAGCAGAGAGGATACACGCGAGAGTGAAAGAATCGACTTTAACGAACCGACTGCGATTAACAATTGCAACTTCATTAAACCGATGTAAATGACGATAATTTCAGTTTTTAAACTGCAGATGTAACTTTGTTAAAAGAGATCGCGCAACGATTCATTTGCTCTCGTTTCAAAGCCCGGAGCTTCTTCTTTGACAGTCGTGAGCTCGGTTCTTTTCAAACACGGTTTTAC
The DNA here is from genome assembly GCA_030673865.1 of Melipona bicolor. Taxonomy (NCBI): domain Eukaryota; kingdom Metazoa; phylum Arthropoda; class Insecta; order Hymenoptera; family Apidae; genus Melipona; species Melipona bicolor. The sequence continues at coordinate 2,577,190 of JAHYIQ010000020.1, forward strand.
ATCGTGCAGCGAGTGGAAGACCGAGGGGGTACCATTTCTCTCGAAAATCGTGCAACTTCAAACGTGGTAAAATTTTCTCCATGATCGAACCTACCACGACCTCGAGGAATGAATTCTTAAAACTCGCCGTACGATTTTTTGCCACTGTTTTATTGAACTTGGAACATCAGGGTTGGATGACAAAGTTTTAAGGTTTCTTTTTAGAATTTTGGCCCGACCCTAACGTACAACGTTCGATAAAATGGCAAAGAAAAATCGTACAACAAATTTCAAGAGAAGTCTTCGAAATGACCACAGATCCAATTACGAAGAACATTTTTTAACGTTTCTACGTGTGGTTGAATTTTTACAATTTTCGCGGAAAATGTAATTCTCGCTGCTTGATCGTTCCCTCCGTTTCCACAAATAATTCATCATAATTTAAACGAGATGATGATAAATCTTGAATAACAGGTAACATTTCGTTTCGCGAAACGAAAAATACGTTTTACGCTTTCGTTGCGTTTTACCGCGATATAATATTTTACAAATGTTGTATTAAATATAAATATTAAATATTTATTATAATCAAATTTAATTAATTATCAATTTAAATATTTAGCAATCGATGACGTGCAAAAAAAGTATAAAAATCGTTGCTAATCCCCTCGGAGACAGTTGTAAGCAAACATCCTAATCCGCAGCTACAATCCAATCAACCGCGCTCTCGCGCGCTCTTGGAGCGCTCTCGACGCGAAGAAAAGTCTCTCGAGTCTTTAGTAGCCTCTTCACGAGGCGATTAACTCCACCGTGTCACAAAGAACTCTCAGTTGCTTCCTCTTTCTCTCTCTTTTTGGTTCTCCGTTTAAAATGCTCTCTGTTTCCTGGCTTTCAGAAGAAAACTACATGAAACTGGCCGTGGAGACGATGGAAGAGCTGGACTGGTGCCTGGACCAGCTGGAAACCATTCAGACGCATCGATCCGTGTCCGACATGGCCTCTCTGAAGGTGAGTCCGACTTCTCCATTTGCCTCGTTTCGCGCGCGAACACGCTCGATTTACGAATCGCCGTCGGATCTGGTTCACCGCCCTCCTCCGTGCAGGACGTTACGCTTTTAGCGAGGAAGCGCTTTGAGACACTCGCCCTCGCCATTACTCGAACGATCTCGGAGGATTTGAAGCGTTGGATTTAAGTGCGTTGGACGCACGCTCCAATTGGTTTCTGCTTTATCTCGTCTTTTCATCTTTGGAACACTCATCTAATCGTCCGACGATCCCACTCGGTGATCGGCTCACGCGCGTTTCCAGCAGTTGGCACTTTCTGATAATTATCAGATTCAAAAGTGCGACGAATCGAGAAAGCGAAGACGATCGGACTATTTGCGAGGTTTTGAACAGAGGAGGCAAACTTTGCGACGCACAGGAAGCAGGGAAATAATTTAAAAATCGTAATCCCCGAGGGAGAATCCTAACTCGGCAGGAAATTGTAAAGGAAAGTTGCGAATATGGAAAGAGAGAGAAAGGAAAGATTCGAACTTGCAGAAAATTGCAGAATTTCCGGTAAAGGTCGAAGGTTCGGCGCGCAAAGGTTGAATTTACGTCCGTGCATTACGGAAGCAATTAAAAATTTTAATACACTGTAACTGCGCGAAGCCGGAAAATAATTGAAAATTTAAAGTCACGGGGAAAATTACGAGAGATCGAAACGTCGAATTATTGTTGCAGAGATTAAATTAATTGTAAAAGAGAGAGAGAGAGAAATGAAAAAACGAAAATGATTGAAAGGCCGTAAATTGCGAAAAATTTGCAGAGGTTGTGAGAATTCGACCCTGTTTTCAAAGACGTGGGAAGACGCCAGAGTGAAAAGAAACGATGGTCGTCAGAGCCGCGTAAAAAGACAGAAATGAATTCGTAGGATAATCATCCGTTCGCTCGAGGCAGGGCGATTAATATTAATTTACGACTCGGAATTGCAGTCATTCTAACGTCTCTTCTTTGTACTCTGAGATATAAATCGAGCAGCACGCGAATAATTGCGCATAATGGTGTTCCGGAGCTTTGCAAACCTGCTTTGTTGTAGCAGAGAGCTCATTTTCATGCAATCAAGACGAAAACGAGAGAGAGAGAGAGAGAGAGAGAGATATTGCGTTTTTTTTTCAACGAAACGCCGCCATTTTGATTGAAAACCTACGTATTTATAGGTTATTTTACATTTTTGTAATTTACATCTTTTTTCATTTCGAATTTCTGTGCTTTTCAGCGGTATTTTTTATGCTTAAGTAGAACAGCTTGCGAGAGAAACATTTAGTTGACGTTTAATGCAGAAATTCGACTGAAATATAATAAATTTGAAAGCGCGTGTAATAATTGAACAAAAGTAGACCTCGATACTTTGTTTTGACACGAGATATTTTCGAAAATTTGACGACATTTAATTTCAGGAAACGAAAGTTTACAATAAATTATAGATATTTCATCTATAATTTCTTAATTTTATAAATTATAATTACTCGCAATAAAATGTCTTTTTATGTCTTTGCGACGAACGTAGCGGGGATAAAAAGTGGGAAATTTCATGCATCGTCTTTATGCTGATTATTGACGTTTCCGACCATAAGAAAACTAGGAAATTCCAGTCAGAGGAATTATGCACACCTGTTTTTCTTGTTAATTGTGAACTGAGAAACTGTCAAAGCGATGAATACAAATCGACTTAATAACTTGTCGTTGCTGCAACGGAGTTTATTAATAGATCCTCGATTATCACACTGCGGGATACTTTGCTTACTTCGAAAGCATAGTTATTTATCGTGCAATCGCAATGCACGTAATTGTTACTGCAACTCGAAGAAATTTGAAAATTGGACCAAAGTAATTGACAAATTAATAACAAAGTAGAATCACGCAGGAACGTTTTGACGAAAATGGGGGAAAAAATGTCCCTAGATTCTAGTGATTTTGCTGTTTCCAACTCCAAAATTCCCAGAGCGCCGTCATTCCAAAATGGAAATGATCGAAAAGTCGGAATCGCGCGAAAGAGAAACTGGAAATGGCGAGAAACACGTCGCACGATTCTTGCGGAGCGAGGAGCAAAGAGCAAAGAGCTCCGGGAAACGGAAGTAACGGCGTGTAACGAACGAGGAGCGCGAATAGCAGAGAGATCGAAGCAGCAGGAACGCACCGCCTTGACCCGGCTACGTGATGCGCGAATTTACGAGAATTTCCACGGCGTTCGTGGCAGCCCAAGGAAAGCGTTCCCCGCGGGAAGGAAGCCGAGGCTGCCCGGTCAAAATTCCGCTTTCCAAGAATCCCAGGTGGCAAGCGGGTGGCAATAAATTAAATTCGTCAGGAAGGTGAGGACGAGCGTGTTCGCCGACTTTGTCGAGGTCGATTTCCTCGCCTATCGTGTGTGGATAAACGTACACGGTGGAAAGTATGTTTTTCCGTAATTCTACAAACGGTTTGTCAAGAAAAGTAACCAAACTCTCGTGAAATGAGTTGTACAGAAAAGTAATATAAAAAATTGGAAGATTTTTTTTTGGAAACTTTTTGAAAAAACACACGAGGGATTTTTCTTTGCTCAGTATGTCAAATATTGCTAGTAGTGGTAACTTGATATTTCACCACTTGGGAATAAACATCTCGTAATTTTTTTAACAACAATTAAACACTGTGGAATTGCAAGTGTGTCGATGCTACAATTTGCTTTATATTTACACGTCGCTTTATACCTCTCACACATTTTTTGCACTTTAGTGGAATGTTTGTAAAATATTTCGTCGAAATTTAATGCACAGACTGAGAACATTTTTAACTTCTAGCTCGTGTGCTGAATTTTCTAAAAATATACCTGTTTGCTCTGCAGAGTGAATCGACAAAGTATTGGCGCATCTTTTTTTGCGAAAACGAACGACGTTGACAAAACCTGTTCTAGTTAAAAATAGTTTATTTGCGTGCAAAAGTAAATTATTTCGTGCACTTTTATATTTCTCGTATCGTTATTGGAAATTGCTACCGTGGAGTAATTTGTTGAAAATTTTTTTTTAGAAATTCGAAAGTTGAATCTTCAGTCAGTCCTGCGCTAAAGTTTCGCTAAAACTGTTCAAACAGAAGAGAAAAGTGTCTGCCAATAGTTTAAAAATTCGTGCACGCCATAAGAAAAAAAGAAAAAGAAAGAGTCTCTTGGAATTCCACTTGAACGATCAAAGTTGCAACATTTTTCTCGGACGTTCGCCGATTGAAACACACCGAGTTTATTTGCGGAGCCAGCCAGAATTTATTTTTCCTCTCGATCGCGATTCTTGGAAGTTCCTTCCCTCTCCTTTCGTTGGAGACAAGAACTATACGCGCCTTGTCCAATTGCAAAATTAATCCGACTGAAATTTGAAAATTGAGCAAAGGGAAAGCTTTTCGCTCGAGTTCGTTCGATCCAGGAGCAGGCAGTTTCATGCCAGAATGTGCATGGTTGCGTAACAGCGCGGCTGTTACGGTTTCACGGTCAAGGCGACTGATAAAGGATAGATGACGCTGATAAGTCACTTACTAGGCCATCTCGAAGGCCGTCTGCAACTTCGCCGAGGGATCTTCCCCTCGAGCTTCGCTCCGTTTTTCTCTGGAATTTCTCCAGTTTCCTGGCTTTCACACTTTTCATTTGTTGTTTTTTTTGGTTTTTCGACGAGCTCGACGAGTTCGACCGGTTGCAACTCGATCGATCTTCGTGGAATCTTTCGTTTCCGCGGAATGTTTCCTCTTCTGAATGAATCGAAGCGTTCGACGTACGAGGCACGTGACTTATGTTTGGATCGGATTGACGTTTCCTGCGAGTATCGTGACAACACGCTTGGATGCAAGTTTTTCGAAATTTTTCGGGGAAAATTCGCTGGCTGTTTTTATGATAAGAACGTTGTTGACATATTTGCAGTTTCGGAGTAATTTTACTGCGAAACGTTTACTTTTAAAATTCATTGAGTTTGTAGCAGTTTGACAGCAAGTTTGATGGGTATTTACTCTTGGAAAGCGATCGAGAATAATTATTTTGTGTTTAAACCTGCGCGAGATTAATATTCACCAGATTCTGGATGAGCTCCGCGACTACAAAATTTTCCACTCCAGTTTACCGGAGCTGGTTTTAAGCGCGGTTTATCTAGTTAAACAGACACGTTGGCTGAACAAACATACACAAAAATATTGTTGAAATACATTCGCGAGTTGCACCTCGAAATGTATTTCGCGTGTTCGATCTTTCGAATTACAGCCTTTTACGTAACAGTGCCATTTTTTTTTTTTCTTTCCTTATCGTTGACACGTAAACAACTTGCGGTATCTCTCGACGAAGTAATTAACGTATACTCTATTTTCCGAGTATATAATCATTATACTCAAGGTCTTTTCAACTTTGTTTAAAAATTCGCTAATAATTAAACGACTCTCAATAAGCTTGGTAGCAAAGTAGCAGTAGACAAACACACGTTTCGCTTCCTTTGCAAAAGTTCAAAGAGAAATGGAAGTTTTTAAAAATTACTCAAATGCAAGTTTTTCCAGAGATGACGAAAAGGAAGAAAAAATAAGAAAGTAAAAGAAGAGGAGAAGATTCGACGTTCAGTGACTATCCAGAGGAGTTGCAAAAATAAGGGAAATTGAAGCAAAATAAATCAAGAACCGCTCGAATAGAGGCGGCGAAAAATCCAGAAATTCGATTCTCTTTGATTCTCTCCGAAAAGAAACGAACGATGAAACCGAATTGACATTTACCGAATGCCCGATCTCAAAAGAAAACTCGAAGAGAGAAACAGAGATGGAAGAGAGACGGCAGTGATCAAACTGATGCAAACGTTCGCCAACATCCTTATCTTTGTCAGCCCGAAGCGCAGCCGTGAAAGTGGTCGATTCGTTGGGTAAAAGCGACGAACGAGCTTCTCGCGTGACCCAAGGGCCGCCCTTGTCTGTTTCGGCTTTTTCTACCGTAAAAAAATCGATCGATCCGAATCAATTGACCTACATCGCGGCTCATCATTAGGCAAAGCGCGAGCCGGCCAACATGCAGGTTTACACGTGGACGGGCCATGAATGTCGAGCAGGTGGCTGCTGCGCTTTATTTAGAACTCCTCGCAGCCGTTCAACTCTGCTCTTTTTTTTTTCTTCTTCTTCTTACATCTTTGGTTCTACGAATCGATGTCTCCACTTATCTGGCACTCGCTCGTGTCTTGGTTTACTTTTTTCGCGTTTGGAACGATCGTGGAGTGTTTGACGAGAAAAGAAACAGAAAATGGTAACACAAATACGAAAATAAAAATATGGATGTAAAGAAAACTGAATAACATATTAATGTCGTTTTTAAAAAGAGAACGCAATTCTTTACGTATTTTAAATTTCGATCTGAGATTCGGGTCAAGATCAAAGTTGTTAGTAATTTCGATCAACCGTGTTAGAAATACTGAATTTTTTTTTTTCTATAAATTTTGAATCAAAGCAAAAGAAGAAGAGATCGTCGAAGAATGTTTTTCTTACGAACAAGAAATATTCTCACTCTTGCGAGAGTTGATTGAATAATTTTTTCAATTGAACGATTCGGTTCAATTAGATTCTCAATTAATCAGCGTTCGTAATATTTTCTGAGCGATTTCATAATTTCTTTTAGATACTTTTGCCAGCGTCTTGAAAACGTCAGGTGAGAAATTAAATGATTGTTTCAATCATTCAGAGTGCGTTTCGATCAGTACGATCTTCGAGCTGCGTTTTTATTGATCTGTACTACTAGCTCGATAATACTGTCCAGCACAAAAAATGAGTTTCTTATGAAGAAGAAAAATATTCTTAGAGTCGATCGAATCATTTCTTGATTGGAAGATTCGATTAAATTTTTAATTAGTACATGTTATATAATATCTTGCGAGTAACTTAATAATTTCTTCCAGATACCTTCATCGCTGCTTTTCCATTCATAAAAGAATCTCAGCGTGCCGAATGAAATTTCACTTTCCCAAGTGAAATTAAATAATTCCAATCGTTTTAAAGCGCCGTTCGACGAACACGACGTTCGACTTGCGTCTCTATCGATCCGTGCTACTCCGTTCGATTGTACTGTCCTTTGTCTGACTGGCACAATACCTACGCTACTTGGACCTGTATTAAAATTTCCAGTCGAACAACGACGTTGCCCTTTTATCTGCAATTCCATTTGCAACGCGCGTGGGTTTCCTGAAAAATTGTACTTTTTACGCCGTGTAATTTCACTTGATTCAATTTACAATTCTCATCCGCGTTATTATTACTCGCTAATAGTTCGAAACGGTGTTTCAGCCCGCAAATGAAACGCAAACAAGCAGCTCTCTCTCTCTCTCTCTTCGCTTGTAAATACGATTTCCATTAAAACAAGCGTTCGCTCGACGAAGACGCTTGCGAAGAGAGGTTTAAAAATATACAACGACGACAGTAGAGTAAATCGTAGATCGAAGAATATTTCTTCGAAAGTGTGATTCTTCGTCAGAATGGTAATTCGAATTGGAAATACAATTATTTAATAATTGACTCGCTCGTTCGAAATGTTGGACCGAAAATTGATCGATTGAATCTCGCAACGCACTTTTTATTAACAATAATGCAAGGACTCGGAGAATCGAATGTGATAAAAGTTAAAGGGCATCGCGACAGTGGCGCCACTTGGCCAGACGCCAATCTCGTGGATTTTCCCCGGGCAGATTCGGGGAATATTCTCCGTTTATCCCGTCCGAATCGCGGCTGATCTGTCTAGCTGCTGTTTGTTTTTTCTTCGCAGAAGTGAGCGACGTTCGCCGCCGATTCGAACGATTCGGGGAACCCCGATCGATTCGTTTCCGAAAATTATTCAACAAAGGAATCGCGTGTTTTTGGAGTAACAAAGCATCGCGATGGATATTACAAATTTAAGTCGAAGTGAAATTATGAGATTAGTAGAACGAACAATAAGGAATTTCGAGAATTTCATATTTTTTTTTATGTTTTTGTCTTTCAATTTTTTAAATTTCGTAACATCTTGATTTTTCGATGGTTCATTAATTTTTCAATTTCGATCGTGTTTTTTTAGACGAAATAAAATATCGAAGAATAGTACAAATTTAAGTCGAAGTGAAATTATGAGGTTGTAGAACGAAGAAGAACAAGGATTTCGAGAATTTCGCTTTTGTTTTTCAATTTTTTAAATTTCGTAACATCTTGATTTTTCGATGGTTAAATAATTTTTAAATCTCGATCGTGTTTTCGTAGAAGAAACAAAATATCGAGGAATATAATAAATTTAAGTCCAAATAAAATTGGGAGATTGTAGAACGAAGAACAACAAGGATTTCGAGAATTTCGCATTTTTTTTCTTTTTTTATGTTTTCGCCTTTCAATTTTTTAAATTTTTCGATGGTTCATTAATTTTTCAATCTATCGTGTTTTCTCGATCGTGTTTTTTTTTAGAAGAAACAAAATATATTAGGTCCAAATAAAACTGGGAAATTGTAGAACGAAGGACGACAAGGATTTCGAAGATTTTGCATTTTCTTTCCTTCCGTCTTCCAATTTTGTCTAAACTCCGCAACGCCCCGATTTTTTTTGCTTACTTAACTTTCTCCTCGAATCTCCACGTACGTATTAACATATCGCACATAATTGCAAATTGTACGAATCTCGTGCCGATTACGCAACTGTCCTTCTCGAAGCACTGCGACGAACATCCAACGCTGAAATAATCACACGCATCGGTGAACACGGATGGCAATTGATAAAAATACGCGGCGTTGTTTTATGTAAGCAACCAGCATCGTCAACTGCGTCACAGACCACCCCTGTTTCCACCCCTGTGCGGATGACGTGGTTGCCTTTCACGAGTTTCGATCAGGGTCCCGACAACCTCGTAGCACGTGACGTAGCTAGCATACTCCGTATTGAATATTCACATCGATGCGTTTCGATTGGAAACGAAGCTCAAGACGATACAATAGTACGTCTACTGGACATTCTCAAAGAACCACAATCACTTCTCCGGCGTATTTTTAATTTTCATTTCTAATTTTCAAAATTTTCAAAAATTTTCAATTCTTCGCTCTTTGTAATGTTCCAACCCTTTAATTCCATATCTTTGGATTATAGAATTGAAAAGGACGATATTCTAATTAAAAAAAAAGAAAAAACGTAGTAGGCACTTTTCATTTTTTGCTCCTCCGATGTTTCAGTTTCTTGATTCTTTCATACTTCAACCTTCTCGACATGATTCTTTGCTTGTTATTAATTGGCAAATTTTTAAAATTTTAGAATATTTTAAAATATATTAAAATATAAAATTTTAGAATATTTTAAAATATATTAGAATATTTTAAAATATATTAAAATATAAAATTTTAGAATATTTTAAAATATATTAAAATATAAAATTTTCGAATACTTTAGAATATATTAAAATATAAAATTTCAGAATACTTTAAAATAGATTAAAATATAAAATTTTAGAATATTTTAAAATATATTAAAATACAAAATTTCAGAATATATTAAAGTATAAAATTTTGGAATATTTTAAAATATATTAAAATATAAAATTTCAGAATATTTTAAAATATATTAAACGTGACCGAGAATTTGAGGGTGAAAATTAAGGAAATTTTACGAAACACTCTCGAGCAAATCGCGTGATAAAATGTAGAATTATTCGGAGACAATGTCTGGGAGGTGTGGCAAAATATACGATCAGTCCGAGGGAGACATCCGGCGTCTCTGGGGGGGAGAGCAGAATCCCGAGTATATTTCGAAAAACAACGTATCCTTCGTCGTGTCCTTGTGCCACAAATCTACATCGATAAAGACGTTTTTTCAGGATGAATCAGGACGATCGGGAGACAGTCTCTTCCTGAACGTCGTCACGGCACAGTGGTGCTTCTCCCTCTCAAATTTTCCAACATGTCTCGCGATTCGCGCGAATTTCACGAGTGCGAGTTTGACGAAGTGCGTCGCAAGCAGCGATTTTACGAACGATGAAAGTGTCGCGGAAATGAGATCAGTTTCTTCCCGGAGGTAATTCCTCTCATTAACAGAATATCAGCCTTATATTTTCTACATTTCTTTGAATTTTAACTTGTGCAATAATTTGTATATTTTTAGATTTAATTTGTGTAATTTTTAATTTGCACAATTAAATTTAAATGCATTTATATTCATACACGTAATTGTATATGTAATGTACAACTTAATTTTGTTACATTTGATTAAATTTATTTAATTTATTGTATCAATCTTATTAATTTGTTTAATTTATTTTACAAACAAAAAATTCTCGTCTGTCAAATCACTTGATCGTGATTTATCACGAATTTCTTAAATTTTGTCTGATTGTTGGGAAATCAACTTTTACCAGCGTAGATTTATCGCGACCTCTCCATCCTTTTTCTGACCTGATTCGAAGTTCAGCTTCGATATTCTGAAAATTCACCATTTTACCATTTCGATCTCCTCTCTCTGAATTCACCCGACGTATGTAGGTTCAACATTATTTACTCTCTCCCTCTCTGGAGATCTACTCGAAAAAGTATCGCATCACTTTCAAATATCAGGATTTTCGAATTTCGCGAATTTTCGATGTCTCGTAATTTTCACGAGCCGAGATCCCAAGACCCCGAGACCCGGAATTCTCGAAACGTAATATTCTTATCTCCCCTGCCGTTTCCCCATTCTAGCCACGTTCCCGTAAACGCTCGAATCTCTGGAATTTGACGCCACGTTCCGCGAAATCACGGCGGAATTGTCTTAACGTAACTCCAGTTTGCCGGAAAGCAATTTAGGATCGCTGTGAACGAAGGAAAGCACGCTTGTTTAAACTTGCCTCCTAACGAAGAGATTGCACGTAACGTTGATAAATATTAAAAAATTACTATTTATTTAGTAATGGATTTTAATAGATTAAAATTAGAATTTCACGCTGAGACGCTGAATATACTAAAATTTAGTAATGCAGATTCTTTATTTATCAAATAAAGAATAATTACTAAATTACTAAATATTTTACAATTTATTTATTAAATTTTTTATAAATTTCAAGAATTTATTAAATATTTTATAATTTATTTATTAAATAAAAGTTGCCAATGCCAGTAAATAAAATTTCCGAATAGAGTGAAAATTTCTACTAATTACAGTTTAAATTAGAATATTTCAATCACTATTTACTAAAAAAATAAGTAGCACGAGTAAAAGTTTCCGACGTATCGGAATAAAAATTTCCAAGCAAGTGAAAATTCCTGTTAATTAAAGTCCACTGAAGTTTGAATCAGAATATTTCAATCGCGATGTCAGTTCGCTATTCGCTATAAAAACGCGCATTACGAATAATTGTAATAAACGACGCGGCTGATGAAGAGATGCGCGGACGAAGCTGATGGATCTCAACCGGTAATGAGTAGAAATTAAACGCGAATTATGAGGATCCTCTGCATTGTTTCACTTGCCTGAATTAAACAGCCTCGAAATCTTAAAGTCTTGTTAAAATTGCTTTCGACGCCTTACAACAATTAATATTAGCACGAGAGGTAATTAGCGAATCGATCATCTCGAAGAATTTTTAATTAAACGGGGAATTTGATGTTTGAATCTAATTCCCATCAAGATGCATGAGCTGTTGGTGTGAACTTTTTTTCAGCGGAAATAATTAATTCGTGACTGAAATGCAGCTTGCGGGCGATGTTTATTCATTAATTGTTATTATTATTCATTAGTTAAAAATTATTATTATTCATGAAAGGTCAACAGAATTTCTGTTAACGGAGAAACAACTGGGAACGAAATGGGAAATTGTTTGAAATTGTTCAGCAGATTTTGAGAGGTCGTTGCAATCTTCGAAACCATGTTGGATTTACTATTTACGCGAGAGTAATTTTCCAACATTTTCAAAGGCGTTTGAATTTTTCGCTACGCGATGCAAAAACCAAATCTTTGAACAAAACTGACAAAGTGGAGGTTTCAAAATGGGACCAGCTAAAACTTATTTTCATGAAATTATGGCAGCCTAGACTATAGACAATTTTTCATCGAGTGTACTTTTGTCCGTCTCGAAATACTCGGAGCTTTTCCTCGCAAAATCATCGTGCCATTTCCAATGGATGATCATCGAACGACCATATCCGAAAATAATTCTTTCTCGGGGAAACGAGCGATTCCGCGAAGTCTCCTCTGCCCTCGATCTCCGAGATCCACTTAACGATAGAAATTCTGGAAACGAGGCAAGAGTGTTTGTTCGGTTAAAATTCGAGGGCGAACTAATGGGAAAAATGTGGGAACTTTGGTTTGTTTGTTTTCTGTTCTCGATACACTGTCTTTTGTATCGCCGTGCCGGATTATTTTTATGCCGGACGAATGTTTATTTTACACTGATTAAAAAAGAAGAAAAAATAAGCATGAATGGTTGAACTGTGGAATATGGAAAGGATGGAAGCAAATTAGAAATCGTACAAATTTGTCGACACAAACTTGATAAATTCGTCGAGAGGAATACACTGCACGAGAATTTATAAATAAATATGAAGAATTATATAGAGGAATTTGTAGAAATTTGCAAAACAAGCTTCTGAAAAGGTTTTTTTACATTGTTCGGAATTTCCGATATCTCGATAGATAAAAAAAAAAGAAATTAATAAACGAGACAACAAAAATCGAACGAAATTCATTCACACTCTCTGAAAATTGGAAAAATTTCCGTAACAAATTCCAATGGAAATGAGCGTGGGCGACAAATTTTTTTTTGCTTGTGATATTCAACAGAGAGAAAGAGTGTACGTAGGTGAATCTGATGATAACGAAATAAGAACAATAGCAAATACACGCACGCACGCGGAGCGTGACGTAGAAGAAGTAGATTGACGTATGCGAACGTTTGCTTTTAGACAGGTTATTCGACTGCGATTACTGTAGCGAGCGTGATCTAACCGGAGAAAAAAACAACACTCCATACTGTGTACATTTGTTCTGATTTGTCTTTAATAATTCACAGACTGCGATGCTGTTATGCAAATTCATTTTCTTATGGACAGATCATTTACAAACGTAAATACTACTTTTTGGGGGAGAACAAGAATCGTTTGAAATCTACAGTTTCATGCTTGATCATTCTACAACCGATTGAGAATGACTCATTTTTTTTCAATCTTTCGTTGGTCAAGCGTGTGGAATTAGTCACAAGAAAAAAATATCTTTGACGTTCCTACGCACGTTTGAATTTTTTTAAAGAACGTTGCATTCTCTTACTTTTGTTACACAACAGACAACATGTAACAGATGTAAGATCATCTTCGAAAAAAAATTAATTACTCGCGATTATCAATGCAGAGGCTTCGCGCTTTAACACGACGCCAAGATCATCGTATAATGTTTAAATTATAACTTTTCATCATCCTTTTTTTTTACACACTTGTAAGAAACTGCAACTGCTTTATATTTCAAACGTGTATGAAATCGATGATTGTCAAAATGAAGTCAGAGTTTTAATCAGATTAGGGAGCAAGAGAATTTAACTTTGAGGAGCCTCAGAGTTCTAATTTTAATTTTAATTACGTTTCGAAGAAATTCGTCGTTTGTCAATGATGGCGTAGTAACTTAATTCAAAAAGAGCAACGCACGGTCCTCGACGAACGAGCAAAACAATGGTGTACATACGTACACGCGATCGATGCACTCGAACGCGAAGAAGAGACAGTTTTGAAAGAAACGAACGTTCTGTAGAGACAAATTATCGATGTTCGATGCACGAGGGCCGGCATGGCAGCCGGAAATAACTCTCGTTCCTCCTTTCGACAGACAAACCGTGAAGGGGGCCGTGCTTATTCGCGCTTTGTTATCGATTATCGCTTGTTTTCTCTGTCACGGTTTATTCGCCACCGCGTCTGCTCAATGTTCGTTACGTTCGCCAATCGATCGTAAAAGACTCTGGCGAACGTCACACGGTGGCAATCGACCGATCGAGAATAGAGATTTTCTACTTTGAAGCGAAATCACAACTGAAATTGCAATTCGGAATGTTGGAAAATTTTTCTGGCTCGGAATATCGGGATTATCGGCGTTGAATTGCAACGCTGAAACTTGTTGAAGTTACTTGGGTTTGTTAAAGTTTGTAAAGTTGTGAAAATTTATCGTCTTTTTTCTTTTTCTTTTTTCTTTTTTTTGAATTAGAATCACAGTTGGGATTCACAATTTCTGGAGTATTGACATTTCGTAGAATTAGAATTTTTATAGAATTAGAATTGTTAAAATTATTTGGGTTTGTTAAGGTTTATGAAGGTTTGTTAAAGTTGTTATCGTTTTTTTTTTTTTTTTAATTAGAATCATAGTTGGGGTTGTTTCTGGAATATTGCAATTTCGTAGGATTAGAATTTTGTATAATTAGAATTGTTAAAGTCATTTAGGTTTGTTAAGGTTTATGAAGGTTTGTTAAATTTGTTATCGTTTTTTTTTTAAATTAGAATCATAGTTGGGGTTGTTTCTGGAATATTGCAATTTCGTAGAATTAGAATTTTGTATAATTAGAATTGTTAAAGTCATTTGGGTTTGTTAAGGTTTATGAAGGTTTGTTAAAGTTGTTATCGTTTTTTTTTTAAATTAGAATCACAGTTGGTAGAATCACAGTCGTTTCTGAAATATTCAAATTTCGTAGGAATAGAATTATTAAAGTTACTTGGGTTTGTTAAGGTTTATAGAGATTTGTTAAAGTTTATTATCGTTTTTTCTTAAATTAGAATCAGAGTTGGGGTTATTTCCAAAATATTGAAAATCCTGAAGCTCAGGATTAGAATTATTAAAATTGCATTAAACAGTATTGAGATTATATTATACTAAATTATCAATAATTATTATATTAAATTTGAGTCACTTTCGAAACTGATGTAAAAAATTGTCAACGTCGAAACATTCGAATTGAAAAAATCAGAAAATAAAAAATCAGAATCATTTGGATGAAAAATATTAAAGAAATTGAAGGAAACTACCAAAGTGAATGAAAATATCAAAGAGCAACCAACACGCATCTACACGAAACTATTACGTTAGCGTAATCGTAATATCGCAACATAATACAATTACGTAACGATAATAATACACAACAGGTTGTCCACGCGTCGTCAAACTGACAATCGCGTTCTCTGCAACGCAATAAATCATTGCATCAAACTGCACGTTGAAAATTCTACGAGCGAGCGGTATTGACATCATCGATCGGCCGGCATCGGTTCGACACGCTCCAGATGCACTTTCGTGTCGTCTCGTGACACTTGCTTCGCTAATGCTCCGTATAATCGGTGTCAACAGCAATTCCTTCAACACGTGTCCACTTCGTGGACGATCATAAAGGATTTGAACCTTCGTCCGTGTCACACCGTCTCATCGATTCGTTGATCTTTTGTACATCGTTTCATGGACGGCTACTACGTCTCGCTTTGACGTTTCGTTTCACCGTTTCAGCCCGACGTAAATGGTTTCACCATTGTGAATTATTTGACGGGAATTACTATCGTTGTTGAAATTATCAGAGGCGAGATTTCACGGAAATCTTTTCAACAATTAATCTTTGTCGGTGGTTTTTCATCGTGGATCGTTTGATAGGATTTGTTTGATTTATTATTATTATTTTTATTATTATTATCGAAATTATCAGAGGTGAGATTCTTTGGAATATTTTTTTCTTTTGTAATTTGTGGTTAAATTTCGTTTTGATAAATTGATAAATGGCTCTCCATTATGGGTCGTTTAGTGGAAATCAGTTTTAATTATTATTGTTGAAATTATCAGAAGAGATTCTTCAGAATTTTTTTACTAATTTTTGGCTTCCCATTGTGAGTTGTTCAATAAAAATTATTATTGTTAAGATTCTTCAGAACTTTATTTAATAATTTCTTGTCAAATTTGATCTGACACAAATAATTTTCCCTTGTAAATTGTTTGATTGTTGTTATTATTATTACTGTTAGAATTATCAGAGAGTCCTCAGAGTTTTTTTTAATAATTTGTTTTTCACAATTTCTATCGTGAGTCGATTGATGAGAATTTTGAATTATTATCAGAGGCGAGATTTTTCAGAATCGTTTTAGTAATTTGCGGTTAGATCTTCCTGTCAAAATAAAGCAAGCAAAGATTGTCACGTTTGAAATTTAAGTGAGATAATTGAATCGACGCAGTACGTATGTACGTCAGTAGCAGCGAACGTGTTAATTGTACGAATTCAGGAAAATTTTGAACCGTAGACATTTTTTAACAACATTGCCGATACGGTCGATGTGCAACAGAGGATAGTATAGTTTTTCGAGAGTTTTGCTATGAAAAAAGTTATCATCTACAGGGAGTAACAAAGTAAGAAAGATTTCTCCAGAATCACTATCACATAAGGCGAGACGAGAAGAGAATTTCTGACAAGGAATGAAAAAATGAAAGATAATAAAATAGAATATTTATTGCCAACTTTAAATTATATTTATCGCCGACTTGTATTTTTAGAAATTTATCTCGTTTTTCCAGCATATAATAGAATCAAATCTTTATTATTAACACCAACAATAAGTATTTATTTGGTTTAGGTTAGGTTTAGGTTAGGTTTAAGTTAGGTTTAGGTTAGGTTTAGGTTAAGTTTAGGTTAAGTTTAGGTTAGGTTTAGGTTAGGTTTAGGTTAGGTTTGCAGTTCGAGTTTCGAAAGAAAGCAAGTGCTTCCAAAGTAGCAACAATCTTGCAGAAATATTTGTTTGTTACGAACTCTTTCGTAATAAAGTTAGATTTTCACTACCAACTGTAAATATTCCCTTCCAAACTTCGAAAAATGTGCACGAATTTTCCATAAAATATCAAAATTTCCAAAACAGTCCAATACAAAATTTGTATTAAAATACAAAAATTCCCGAAAACTTGACGTACAAAACTAAACCACCAATTAAGGATTAAAAATATTTAAAAAATTTATATTATCTACTGTACGAAAATTCTCAAACTTTGCTCACTAGTTAATAAATTACGATTCGAATCTATCAAGCCAACTTGCCACTCCAATTAAACAAACAGCGGAAAGACAGAGACGGAGATATCCGCGGTTGGAGAGTCATCTTGCCCGCGGCTTTCCCAAAGTCTCCAGGCTTCCCCAGTTCCGCTCCAGGCTGACGACGAAGGAAACCTCGCGACGTGAAACAATAATCTCTGGCCGGCGGTCTAATAGCAAAGCGGACATCGTTTTCCCACGCAGTTAGTCGCCGCGGGGAATTGAGAATTCTCGGAGAGCCCCGACGTGGCACGCGCGAGTTTATTTGCGGCGCCACGGGACCGGAAGTAGACCGCCACTTGCACCGGCCATTTGACTTTCGTATTTTCCTCTCTAGCCGAAGAAAAAAAGAATTTCCAATCGCCTCGGTTGCGTCAAACGCAGCCGCCCGATGTTTTATTCATCCCGCTCTGTTCCGACGTGCGGAGTATAGACGACGTATCGGAGGGATTCGATCAATTTCGCGCGAGTGCGAATGAAATTAAAATTTTCTTTCGCGACGGAGCAAATTACCTCTGAAACGCGCTGCGAAATCGAGTCCCTTCGAGATTGTCAGTTTTCCGTTGTGGATGTTTTTTTAATTTGAGAAATGTAACATAGTGAAGACGATGTGTGTAACAAGAAATATAAAGGGTGTAACAAATAAAATATAATAAGAAATAAATATAGAGTATAAATATGAAAAAAATATAAATATAAATATAAGTATAGAGTATAAATATAAAAATAAATATAAATATAAATATAGAATGTAAATGTAAAAATAAATATAAATATAAATATAGAGTATAAATATAGAGTATAAATATAAAAATATAATAAGAAATAAATAGAGTAAAAATATAATAAGAAATAAATATGAAAAGTATAGAAGTAAAAACTGATTGCAAGATGCAAAGAGCTGAGAAATATATTTATTTCTCTGCGTTGATTAATCTCCTAATCGACGTAACTGGAGAGGAATATGTTCAATCTCCTGGAAATGATTCTCGTCAGATACAAATGAGAATATATTCGATATAATTGAAATTACTGGGAAAAAGAGACGAATCGTCGTTAAAAACCTCGAGGGGATAATTGGGAAAATGAGGAATAATTGGGAGGGGAATTATCTGCCTGTCCCCGTTACGTCGCAGCGTTTAACATTTCGTGATATCGCCTATGTTCCATTATGCGTGCACAGCGTCACGTACACCCATGATTCAACCTACTCTCGTTGATTTCGCGTACGAAAAAAAAAAGCCGTACCACTTGTTACTTTTTACAGCACAATTTATCATCTACGAAATATCGAACGTTAGAGTGTCACATCATTTTCTTCGAAAGTATTTTTCTCGAAATTGTGGAATTTCCTAGAACACAGAATCTTCTAATTCGAATATCGGAATCTTGAGATACAAAACATCGACGTATTATTCCTCGAAGAATGACTTTCATTTTTTAAAACAACAATTTCATTTCTTTTAAATTAAAAAGCCATAACTGTGTCACCATTTCCCCAGTTCTCGAGTTGGAGAAAATATTACAAAAGAATCGGAGAACTCGTCTCGATTCAGCTCTTCGCTTTTCGTTTCTCCTAATCGGGGAAGAAGAAAACACGCCTACTTGCGAATCTGTCTCGAGAGAAGAGACGACAAATTGGTCGAATTTGGTGGTTCGAAATAGACGGTCCGTTTCGTCGAAGTCACCGGTTGACTCACGTCGGATCAGCAACGCGGAGGACCGACGAATTTGACTGTTCTTGAAGCTTAGGTAGATTCGTGGCCGATGATATCAGTGGCCAGGAAAAGTGGCCACTCAGTTTATTGGAACCGGGATCGTTTCGCTCGAATTTGCGTGTAAATCTCGCCTCTCTTTTTTTTTTTTTCGCTGATTGCAGATCGAAAATAAACGAAAGAGTAACGATAGTCGAGCCGAGATTCAGCGTACCAAGAACGAGAGGTTTCTGAAACTTGGTTTTCCATTTAAAAATGGAGAAAATTGAGAAAAAGTGTCATTTCCACTGAATTTTATCGTTTTGAAAACGACGTAAAATATAAAAGGTGCAAAAATTGCGTGTTAAATATGAAAAGACAGAAAATTGTATATTAAAATTAAATAAATCAAACTCAAAGCATTCGATCAAACGCAATGAAAATTCCTGAAATCTATGTTGCTGAAGAAGCATTCGAGGTATTCGCGTTTCCGAAAATTGCAACAGCTTTCGGAGATAACGATTCGGTTTAATCGCGAGCGCGTTTATGCTCCGAGAACAATATCCGAAAATATACGCTTCACCGTTCTTCTAGCTAATATTGGACTAATATTAGACGTTGGAACAGCAAAGACGCTGTCTTTGAAAATCGAGTGCTTCCCGGTAAGTTTGGAGGGACATTTGGGTCAGGCGAGAAATAAATAATAAAGCGACAGAAAATGATTGAGCAATTATCGTGAAACTGTCTTACATATTATAAATTAATACCAATTAATTGGAACACAAATTAAAGATCATTTTAGTTGTTAATTAATTCTTTTTCTTCTTAAATCTAGAGATTTCACACGAACCTTTTTGGATACCACAAAACTGTGTGTAGGAAGCTCTAGACGCAACTGAACAGATGATAACGTCGTAATCGATATTTCCAGTGTTTTGTAACAGCTGCTGCGCTGCGCTGCGATTCTGCTCGAATCAAAGTGATACAAAATGTTCCGAGTTCGCGCGTTGTACAACGTAACTCGTTGCTAGTTTATTTTTGAAAAGCAACACCTTCCAAGAAATCGGGCATCGTTGTAGACCTCTAGAGAAAAAGAGTTTGTTACGTATAGTATCGAACATTATGTAAATAATTTTCTATTCCCAATTTCTTCGTAGAACGAAAGCTCTCGTTAATTCTACAGAAAAGTAATATTATTATTAAACAATAATAATTGAAAACTAAAACTATTATCAACTAAAAGTATTTGTAACTTTTATATAGAGGAAAAGACTGACAAGCTA
Source organism: Melipona bicolor (assembly GCA_030673865.1). Lineage (NCBI taxonomy): Eukaryota > Metazoa > Arthropoda > Insecta > Hymenoptera > Apidae > Melipona > Melipona bicolor. The sequence continues at coordinate 2,597,157 of JAHYIQ010000020.1, forward strand.
AGAAAATGAAAAATAAGTATACAGAGTATGCTATATTCAACAGATTTAAAAACTATCGTTCATATTATCAATGCGTGATTCAAAATATATTTTTATATAAAATAATACAGAAGGACCAAAAATATTTTCTAGTCCAAAAATATGGCGGCTCGCCACAATTCTTTGAGTTTGGTTACAACGTCTCAAGGAACAAACAAACCAATTTGACACGTTTATTATAAATTTAACACGACAAGTAATTTACACTTTTGGGGATCAATGCGTGCGTGTATTAAAGAACCATGACTCACGTATCTTTCATTCAAATGAATCATTCATAGGGACGTCATTATCCATATTACAATAACATATTCTGAAATTCTCGCGCTTTTTATGTAAGTATTGTGAAACGTGGCTTTTCCGAGTACAATGACGTTCTGGTGTTTAATCGTTAAACGATTAAAATTACCAAAGTGATCTAAACGATCGATCTCTTGTATATATATATATATATATATATTTTTTTTTTTAGAGATTTAAATGAGCTTTCGTAAAATAAAAGTTTTCATATTGTATCATAAAATTTCTCTCTTCTCTCTTTTTTTTTTAACTTTTTTGTCTGATGGAAATTTTATGCTCTAATATGAATTTATCGTGCGTTTATGGGAAACTAAAAAAATCTACGCTGCACAGAATATCATACGAATCGAAAATATAATATTCAATGGCATGCATCCGACACGATTTCGCATTCATCAAAATTAAAACGAGAACGTTGACTGAAATCAAAGTGAGAATAACTTTGAACGCTCGAAGACTCGCGAGTTTCTCTAAAAATCGATCCGCGATCGATAAACTAACATTTGCACTTGGCGAGTGGCTCGCGCACTCGGAGTAACGAAGAAATCATCAAACAGTCGCGTAGCACATTAACGGCACTCGACCCTCGAGGTTAAAATGATGGAGTGGATTGTTCAGGAGCCACGCTGATCGACTCTGTCGATTAAAAAAAAAACAAAGAGACGATGCTCGACGATGCTGCGAGCACTTTTTAATATCCATATCATAGTTTGGAACTTGCAGCTTTATTTGTGTTTATACACTATACGCTAGAAGTAAAACGAAGAGCAACTGCCGCGGATTTTTGTGGATGGAAATAGATCGTTGTTTCCACGCAGAATTATTTATAGTGTTCTTTGAATATCTTGTGCATTTTTGCATCTTTAAATATTCTTCAACTCCGCGGTCTAGCAATTAGAATATTATCTAATGATGACGAAACAGAATGAAGAAACGAAGCTGTGGAAATCGTTGGAGAAAGAAGCGTGACGAAAAAATATATATATATAAGTATATATAGTGACGATAGTGGGAAATTTAATATTCTTTCTAATTGGAAAAGCACGAGCTTTTTGAGTGTTTTAATAGTGCTCCAGATTTTTCAAACATACTACGACAATTGATTAAATTTACACAAATTCTGATCTAAATATATTAAATCGTATTAAAATTACATGTACAAATCTGCATTATTATTTAATCTGTATTAAACTATATTAAATTGTGTCAAAATTACATGTACAAATCTATATTAAATTATGTTTAATTATGTTATTGAGTGTTCTAATAGTGCTCCAAATTTTTCAAACGTACTACAACAATTAATTAAATTTACACGACTTTTGATCTAAATGTATTAAATCGTATTAAAATTACACGTACAAATCTGTATTAAATTATGTTAAAATTACATAATATCAACTATGGTAAATTATATCAAAATCACCTATCATCAACTGTGTCAAATTACATTAAAATTACGTAATATCAACTGTGTCGAATTATATATATTTAAGTAATCGTATTAAATTTCCCAGATCGCAAGTAAGTTTATTGCCGCAGAGAAAAATTGTAAAATCGTAAAAAAGTCACTCTCCGAGGTTGCAAACATTGAACCATAAAGATTGTGCTCTTCTTCAAGCTGCAACGTACGCAAATGCCCAGTGTGCCCAGTGTACCAGCGTTTCTGGCGGATTGTTCGTCGTTGCTCGCGATTTCCTTCGGTCGCGTCTCTTCCCCCACCGTGGCGCTGGCGCGCAACAAACGGAGAACTTTGGCCCAGATAAAAAGCTGGCGGCCAGGAATCAGCACGTAGACCACGTTTAGCAGTCGAGCGACGTCCACGCGCCTCGAGGCTCAGCGTACGCTCGTATCTCCGATTTCGATTTCGATTTCGACATCGAGCATCGTGCACGTGCTAGTCGCGACAGTTTCACGTACAACGACTCTGCAAGCAGTCTGTAAAAATTAACCGCGATCTTACTAGATAGTAAATACTATAAAGTGAAATTGCTTTGAGTTTCGAAAAATCGAAAATTGTTGGAACTCTCCGTTTTTGTACCAAAGACTATACGCGTTACGAAGAACAAAAAAAAAAAAAAAAATTGTGATCGACGATCGCGACCGATCTTTGGTCCCGATCTCTTGCCAAAGACGTCCGAGTTGAAATTAAGTTAGCAGAATAAGTTCGAATCGTCGATTAAATTCGTAAGGTACAACGAGACTTTGTGAAGGAAGCGTGGTAGAAAGTGCGACTGGAGATTTCGGAGGAGGTGAAAGTGAAGGGATTCTCGCGAGACGACCGTCTGTGGTCGTTCTTGTTCGAACAAGTTGACGAGTGAGAGATCTCTCTCTCGCGGTCGTGAATTAGAGAAGATTTGGAAAGATGGTTCAACAGTCGGACACTGAGCTCACCGCTGGCAACATGAACGAGTACGCCAGGTACTTTAATTACCTGAGGACCCTGGCGGACCTCACCGCCATGGCTAGCATCGTGGCTGTCCAGGTAATTCAACGTTTCAGGCGATTCGGGGAAATTTTGCACTACTAGATGCAATAAAATGTTGATAAAATTTGATTTTCATTGTACTTCAAATTTTACAAATTTGTTGCTACGAGATTAAGAAAATTATCCACGATTAACACAATTGTTACGATCAACGCAGTTGATCGTAGAATTTATTCTTTTTACTGTAGATCCTTCTTCATTTTGTGGTGCAATTATCACACGTTTGGAAAAATTGAAAATTTAGAATTTTGCGTAAATGTTTTTTCTTTTCTTTGCAATTGGGCGAGTTTCGCACTTTTTGGAAATTTTGTCGAGAGATTGGTATAAACAAAGACGGAGTAACTTTAGTGAAAACATCCGGGCTACTCAACAATTTCTGGGAATCGTATCGCAATTATAATATATCGCATAAATTTGATTACCAAACAAATCTCGATTGGTCGATCAAGATTCTGCAATAGATAACGAAATGAAGATTCCTGGATACGACTTTTAATCGAGGATTTGAGATTAGATCATTGTTGAAGATACCGCAATTAGCGATAAAACAAAGTATTTTCAGCAGATAATTTATTTTAAGACAATTCGGCGAACGATCGCGCGGAAAAATTAAATTATCTTCGATACGATCTTCAATCTTTAATTTTACTAATTTTTAATTTTGCCAACAGACAATTATTTTTTGAATTGAAATTGAAACATTTGAATAATTTTTCAACAATCGGAAATGAAATGCGATCCGTCGTTTCGATGTGTCGTTCAAATTGTATATTACGAAAACAAAAAGATGCATTAATCCAGACGAATAGAGACTATTATGGGAATTATTGTGTAAGATCCTAATCGATCTGGATATTACACTCAGCTTTCTAGAAGAATAGTGATAAGTGTTCTCGATTACGAAGCCGTGCTTTCATTCTAAAAGTGTCATTACTTTTGTAGATAAAGTTACACGTCGCACAAACTCATCATCGAACAACACATCCTCGACAACAATTCCATCAATCACCTATGAAAAAAGAATTTAGGCTTAAAGTTCGTCATCTGTTGGAGAATTTAGTCAATAAAAAAAAATGCGGAGAATTCATTCAGAAACCAAAGAATTTCTAATTAAAAAGAATTTCTGATTTTCTGAGAAAGAACATTAATGATAGTTTTAGACTCGCTCGTGAACCATCATTTTTTGCTAACGAAATATTCCTGCTGCTTTAAAAATATCGAGTGCAAATCTATCGAGAAACACGAAACACGCGTTATCGAACGTTCCGAGGGAAATTTCCGCGGATTAAATATTCGCGATAACGAGAGGTAACACGCCGCGATCGAGGATTTGGAAATCGTCGAAATCTCGCGGCATATGCACATGTTGACGCGAGATTAACGTCTCGTTCTAACGATCGACATCTCGACGAATCTCAAGGTTTTTCAACGCCGCGGAATCGGGGCAAGGCGGCGCGAAAAGATCGATCCATCGACATATACTCGCAAAACTGTATACCTACGTGTGTATATATATAGCTCTCAATCTCAGCTGACTGATACCACCTTTCATTACAAAATTTTTAACTATTATTATCTTTTTCATATTTTTAAAGTTTTTCGCGTAATTCCTTTGTTACGAAGAAAAAGAGGTATGCAAGATAGTAATTGTGCATATTTATAAATATCGATATTACGTGCATCGATGATTATTTTTATCGTGTCGTTTTGTTGTTAGTCTAAATTTAAAACGCACCAATTAAGTGATTCGTTGAGTTAGAAAGTGTTTATTTTCAGCGAAAACAGTCAGAAAAAGGAACAATTCCCGATTTGAGGAATTCTGTGTAGAAACAATTCCTTTGATATTCAGAAAAGAAAACTTACGTCTTTTCATTCGTAAAAAATTTTCTTCTCGAAACTCGACGTATTGAACATTTCCTGCAATCTCTAGACAAACACAGAACGTCTCTTGATACCTAGGAAAGAATCGTCGAATTTAAATCGAGTGCTCTGCGATTATTTGTTGCGAAAGCTCCCAACAAAAATTCCAATGTTTATTAAAAATTTACGAGAAAATGCTTGACAAATTAAAAATGGAGGAAACCCTCAAAAGAACTCTCGCAATCAAAGAAAATTCCACTTTCGACGAACGAACGGTTCGAAGAACGACGAGTGACGATCGTATCTTCCCCTTGACGTCACCAAATTTGCGTACAAAGGCGAAAGGAACGACGGGGCAACCTGTGATTATGTCGAATCGACGTTAAAATACGTATATCGACGATCGTGTCCCATTGAGTGGTCGATCAAAAGGAAGAAGAAAAAAAAGGAGGAAACAAATGGAAGAAGAAAGCCGAACGATCGATTTATCCGCAGCCTGGCTGCTGAATCTTGTTTTCCAATCAGATATCAGTCAAGTTTATCTGTTTTGTTTACAATAATATATATATATATACATCGCCCACGGATTAGGCTATCTCGGCTTTTTTATCGGCCACGTTATCGTCCGCGCGGTCGCGGATAAAATTTTTTCTACGAAACGGCGCGAGCGCGGAAGAGAATGGAATTGTTAATTCGAGCAGTCTATTATAGTTCGGGGGTCGCGGGAGAAAACGTCGTCGACGCGCGAGACGATGACCGATTAATCGGTTTGGGCTTGGTTAGGTTTAGGTTAGGTTTAGGTTAGGTTTAGGTTAGGTTTAGGTTAGGTTTAGGTTAGGTTTAGGTTAGGTTTAGGTTAGGTTTAGGTTAGGTTTAGGTTAGGTTTAGGTTAGGTTTAGGTTAGGTTTAGGTTAGGTTTAGGTTAGGTTTAGGTTAGGTTTCTTCGAAGGAGGCCTTTCTTCGAAGCCTCTGTTCTTCCGCGAGGAGGATTTTTTTTGATGATCCGAAGGAATTTTCAGAGAGGATCCGAGCAGTTTTTAGTTTCGATAAAGAGATTCTTGACGCTGCGATAAGTTCCGGGAATCGCCAGAGCAATTTCGCCTAATCTGAAATGAATTGACGTCAGAGGGAGCTTAGTTAGATCAAAGGTCGTAAATCGTAAGAAAAAAAAGGGTCGTCCTATCGTGACTACTTCTGAAATTTAAAAATCTCACTTGGCGTGTGGGAGTGTCTCCAAAAAAAAATATTCTGCGTTCGTCAGCAGAAATCGAGGTGGATTGAACTTGAAGTCTTTCGCCGAAATTGTTGTTCTCGAAAGAACAGTGTCGCGAGATACAACGTAGTTGTATCGAAATACGTAGAGATAAGTGTTATCGACCAGTGGTGTCGAGATTCGGGCTGTTTTAGATCAAATGTGTCACGGGTCGCGTAATCGGAGAACTGAATTAACGTTCCAATACCTTTCAAGAGCTAACAAATAACGCGATTCAGACACGAGTGAATTCATATTTGTTTTCGTTTTCAATCATCTCCGGCGGCCGGCTTCTTCTTATCATCTTTTTTGTTTGGATAGCTAGACAGTAGATAAATTCAAAGAATATAATTTTCAAAGAATATAACGAAGCCTTTAACGTTACATTTACGCTACAAATATTGTATGCGCGCGCGCGCGCGCTTGTGTATATATATATATATATATATTGTTATCTGGATTATCGAAAATTTCTTCTATTTTTAGACGAGATACGAGCAAGTGGTTGAAACCTTGTGTAATCGATATTGCGTATTTTCTCTTTCCAGTAATCTTGGATCAAACGAAATTACAAGATAGCAACAAAATTTTTTTTTTTTATTAAGTTTGGGATATTTCAAGACTGTTTCCGGATTGTATGTAAACTCGCTGCTGAAGTTTCCATCTTTTGTCCAGAAATGACTCAGAAATTTCCGAATTTACTCGCGCGTCAGATACGGAAAAGTCCAGTCCACTGTGAAGATAAGAAATCCCCCGTGGGAATTTACCATGGAAAACTCGACGTGAACGCGTCACGTTAGTATCTCTCCCGAGCAATCAGATTTCACTCAGAGATTATGCGACACGTATTTACGCGCATCGTAAAAGAATTTCCAATAAAGAAAGAATCAACTTCAAACCGCAGCTCGTTTGTCCACGGCTCCACAGTCGCCCAGATTGATTCGTCAATCCGATTTTCCTCGCGCTGAGCCGCGAGTATCCGGTGAAAAGCACGTTGGCTGACCTGCCTCAACGTTACGTAACAGCAGAAACAAACGACACGGCACGATCTTTTTGTGAACACAGTTGCGAGAGAAGAGAGAAAGAAGGAGTTTACGTAGTAGCTCGTCGACGGGTATCGCGAATCGATGAACTCGATTATGGACTTTATCGGGCAATCACGGTTTATCGTTCGCCCAGCGCGCGCTGTCCAGCGAATTATCCACGCGAGTTTAATCCGGCGCGACGATAATCGATAATCTTATCGGCGATCCCATCGGCATTTTAACAAAATGTTGCAATTACTTGCACGCGTTATGTAATTTATGGATATCGCCTGCGTGAAATCCAACAGCTGTTGGATCATTATCGCTGTTAGTTAGTTAATTAGTCTGTTATTAACGTCAGTATTGTAACTATCTCTTCCTATTTTATTGCATTTATTTATTCCACGGTTTAAGGAAACAAAAGAAAAGACAAAAATGCTCAAATAAATTCAACTGAAATTGACGTCAAAGTTCAAAGTAATAAAATTAATCAGACTCTTCCTGTTTTTATTTCACTTTTGTCTGACAGATGGGAACAATCCTTTTGAGATACAATGACGAAAGAAAGGAGATAAAAAAGTATAGCAATGAACAAACCAAAACTGCAAATCAAAATTGATAGTTAATTAGTCTGTTATTAACGTCAATATTGTAACTATCTCTTCCTATTTTATTGCATTTATTTATTCCACGGTTTAAGGTAAGAGAAGAGAGTACAAATTCGACTGAAATTGACGTCAAAGTGCAAAGTAATAGAATTGAAATTAATCAGACTCTTCCTGTTTTTATTTCACTTTTGTCTGACAGATGGGAACAATCCTTTTGAGATACAATAACGAAAGAAAGGAGATAAAAAAATATAGCAATGAACAAACCAAAACAAACCAAAACAAACCAAGTCAAAATTAAGATTAAAATGGCAGAGACCAATTGAGGAGAAATTTGTCTTTACTAACAACCCCTAATCTAATCTTGAATCGCCGTTTTCAACCCTAAATTATCTTCGCAACTGTCCAACAGTCTTCGCCTCTGAAAAACCCTCGAACGTCTCAGTAATGTCCAATGTCTTTGTGCTTGCTCGAGCTGGAAAACATGATTGACGAACATGATCGCGTACGAATCCTCCTGAACTCGACTAGGATGACTCCTGCCTCAGAAAAAAAAAGGAAAACAGTGGATTCGAATTCTTCCCACGTGACCACACACCTCGTAATCTCGGAACGAACGAGAAGAGAGGATCCTCTCGCGAGTTGCGACAAACGAGCTGATAACGCCGCGTCAGGATAGAAAACAACGATGCGATTCGGATTCTGCGTCGTTCTCACGTGATTCTACGCAGACTCGCGCGTTTCGTCGGTGTCGTTTTATCTACGTCGAAATTTCGCAGGCAAATATTGTAAATTTCGCGAGATAAGCCGACGATGGTTATCACAGCCAATTGGCATCGAGGATCTCGTTTTTTTTTTCCTCGTCGATCATTCCCCCCTTGCGCTTGTTTGACTCATCTCAAGTGGAGATTTATGGCTCCTTTTCTTGATGAATGGGCAGAAATTGCGAAAAGAAACACGAATACAGGGGAACGTTACGTAAAGATCTTTAAAGACATGAAAGATTGTAGGAGATTAATATTAGTGTCACAACAATTAACGAAGCGTCCTTCAATGTTGAGTTTCTCGAAAATTGTTCGAAATTTTTAATTAAAATTGAAAATTTCCTAAACTGAAAGAAAATGTATATTTTACGATAATTCTTAAAAAAAAATTTAAAAAAAAGTATCTTACTTATACTTGCGTTACATGTATTAATTTATACTTTTGTAATATTTTAATATTATAATTTAATTTATACTTTTGTAACATTTTAAATTTATATTTAAATTTCGACAAAGCAACGATCACTACGCATCACACGTTTTCTTATTATAATTATAATTTAATTTATGCTTTTGTAATATTTTAATATTATACAACATTTTAAATTTATATTTAAATTTCGACAGAGCAACGATCACTACGCATCACACGTTTTCTTATTATAATTATAATTTAATTTATACTTTTGTAATATTTTAATATTATACAACATTTTTAATTTATATTTAAATTTCGACAGAGTAACGATCACTAAGCATCGCACGTTTTCTTATTATAATTATAATTATAATTTAATTTATACTTTTGTGATATTTTAATATTATGTAACATTTTGACAAAGCAACGATCGCTAAGCACCGCACGTTTTCTGATTGCAGTTCAAGCGAATGCTGAACAAGGAGCTGTCCCACTTTTCAGAGTCCTCGAAATCTGGCAACCAGATATCAGAATACATCTGCAGCACTTTCCTTGGTAAGTTCGAAACCAAGATCCATCTTCCCTAGCTCGTAACCATAACCATAACCATAACCAGAACCAGAACCGTGATCTCACCCCTCGTGAGTAAGAAACGTCTAACTTTGAAACTTCTCGACGCGACTAAAAATGCGAAGTGAAAGGAATTCCTTCCGACTCTTTGTGACGAAGCACGAAGCACGAAGAGTCGGGTACGAAACTATGAGAAAAAGAAAAAAAAGAAACGAAAAAAGAAACAGAGAGTGAAGATAATTGGCGATTTCGTCGAGGTCAACGCCAGGAGCAGATTTATCAGGGACAATGAGAGTAACGTGGACTCTTACGCAGTGAGAGCCCTTGAAACCACCGTAAATGCACGCTTGTTTCACGATCGTTCATCCCGTTTCCCTCTCTTTGTGTTTCGTACCGACTCGTGCGTCTGTGCGTGACCGCTCGACGAAAAATCGAACGAGGAATTTTTCTTTATCTTCGCTTTGTAGGAAACAAAAGTCATTGTCCGTGCTCAAATTAATCGATAGATTGTAATTTTTTCATTTATCGCATGACTGTTTTACCGACCAAGTACGGAGTATTACTCGCGGGGCAGTTTCAAAAAATTTTATGAAATTGTTCTTAAAAAATTTATCGTAACATGTGACAGTGTTCGTTCTGTGCATAGTTCTGTAGATCTTAAATAGTACAATTATCTCATTTTAGAGAATTTTAATTGACAAATTACCAAATATCACAGTTTCTTTCATTTACTCACGTTCCTTTTTTGTTAATTTTGGGAATTGCGGAATATTTCTCAAACTTTTCAGTTGATTCGACACTTGCAAGAAAATTTTAACTCCGACTTGCTGACTTTTGCAAAATTAAGCGCGAATTAAATCACGAATTGTACTGTGTTACTGACAACGTACAAATACTAGTGTCATCGTTTTCTCATTATTATTATTCAGACATTGAGAAAACGCTCGATGCAAATTAAAAGTCCGCTGTACGATTTATAGTAGTAGTATAAAATTGCGTAATGCGTCGTTAATTTAATTCGACTGAACGAATAACCCTTCGTCTCGATACGCAGACAAGCAGCAAGAGTTGGACTTGCCTTCCCTGCGGATCGAGGATGCGGTTGCAGCTGCCGGAAGTGCGGACGCAAGGGCGGCGAAGAAGAAGGACCGGGCGCAGAGAGGCCCGGCCGCCATGTCCCACATAAGCGGCGTGAAACGGCCCCTCACGCACACCAACAGCTTCACCGGGGAACGTGTGCCGCTCCACGGCGTCGAGACGCCCCACGAGGAAGAGCTCGGCAAGGTAGGGACCTACCCTCTCCCTCTAAAACCGCGCGTTTCACCTGGAAACTGACGAACGTAACTTTGCACCGTAATTGCTCCAATTGTTCTCTCGTACTCTTGAAACTTCTGACAAATTCTACTTATACTTTTTACCGTGGAACTGATTTAATTAGCAAAGGTTGAAACTTTGTCGCGTTTGCGGAATGAACTTGGTTCTTGCGAAAGGGTTGAAAATTTGCAGACTCGAAGCACCGTGTAAAATTTGAAATTTCGCGCGCTTGTTTTTTTTTCGAGTTTACGCGATTAATCCAGTCGAGTCATCGACGACACTCGTCGGAGTCGTTGAATAATAATTGTTGAATAATCTCTCAAGTTCGAAGTGACTCACGTGTGGGCCCGTTGCGCAAGCGGTTTTCTCAGAACGCTCGCGAAAGTAAAATTAATTAACGGTACGCTTTCTATTGAAGCACGATTATGGATTCGGTGCGTTCGTTTGCGCAACAGGCTTCGAAGTCTAACTTTTTCTAAAATTTTCTCGACGCTCTTTTTCGTTGAATTTTCGCAGTTGGCAATATTGTTGTCTATTATACATTACTGTAAAATATATATTGAACGTGCGAAATTATAAAATATATACTGTTGCAATATATCATGTTATATTGCGATATCGAATATTCCAAAATTGGTATTTTACGCGATTTACGGGAGCACTTTCTTTCAAACTGACGTTAATTAAACTTTCACGAGCCACAAATCGGATCGTATACCTTGCTGTACAGCTCAGCTTCGCTTTTCCTGCTTGTCTCACGCCTGTCGTCTAATTATTAATCGTGCCAGACACCAGTCAGGAACACGTGTAATCTCTAACACAATACAGAGACGTGTTCCTCCGCATTTTACGTGCCGTTGGGCGGTTTACTTGCTTGTTTATATCGGTAGCTGTTTAACGCTTTTTTACTCTTGTCGGGCTAATTTGATGTGTATGTAGAATTTTATCACTGAAAGTGATTTTAGCGGTGGTAACCCAGAAAATCGGGCTTTGGTGCAACGCTGATGCAACGAAAATTAGCGATTGGTTGATTTGGATCACGTGATTCGTGAGGGGGCGTGGGGTAGACCTCGAGTAGGCGTGGCGTTGTTTTCTATCGATTCAAATGTTTGCCTATCAATAAAATTTTATGGCAAAAAAGTCGTCAGAACAGTTGCTTCTGGGCCTTTCAGTGAGTCGAATCGTACTGGGGTACGAGTCGTGCAGTTTTTTATATTAGAAGAACCTTGGGAAATTTTACTCTTAACATTTTCGACTGTGGTAGTCACGTAATTTTTGCTACTAATCTACCATTAACATCCTTCACTTATAAAAATTCTCGAAATCGTGATTTCCTCTTTAATTATTCCAGTATTAATGCGATAATAATACGGAAAATTCATTGGGAACACGGAGGAGTTTAAAAGTTTGGAAGGTCTTAAATCTTCCATGACAGCGTAAGACGTTTACTTTTAGATCGGGCAGAAAATACCCGAAAGATAGAAGAAAAGTTTCCACGATGGCTTAACGATTACGTGTTTTTCTTTTCGGTTAATGGGAAACCAGGCAAATATTTAACAGTCGGGGGCCACTCTTCCCCAGACTGGAAGTTTCCTCTGGATTCACAGAGCTCCCCCTCCGCAAAACTTGCTCTGACAAACACGTTCAACGAGATAAGAATAAGTATAATAAAGGGAACGAAAGGGACTAGGAACGATTTCACTCCTCGATGCTCGAAAATATTTTCCTTTCTCGGAAAGAAAAGCTTTCTGTCGCGAAATGTCAAACACTCCATTTTATTCTACCTATGAAATATTCCATTCCATTTTATGCGAAATATTCCGTTCTATTAAACATCAAATGTTTCGTCTATTGAAGATGTTCTACTGAAGATGAAAATTGTCGAATTGAATTTTGAAAAATGCGAGTAGAAATGAGAATAAGGTACGCGACGCGGGCTCGCGCGAGTGATTTTTCGCGACGGCTCGTTAATTAATCGTGGAAACGGTGATAATGACAGCGATAAGGGATCGAAGAAATCAGGTTATCGTAGGCTGGCGACCTCGTCCCGAATTTTTCGTCGGTGTTTGCTATTTGCGCGCGCGCACGATCGTGAATAGAGCGCCGCCAGGGCGTTTACATTAACCTTTCGATGGAATCAATGTCCATTGTCAGTCTCACGGTGAATCGCGCTAAATGATGGCGGTGTAATTAGAGGGAAACGGAAGGGTTCATCGCTCGACTCTTTTATTTTTTCGCGTCTGTTTTATTTTTTATTCATCTATTTATCAGTTAATTATTCTAAATTTGGATAGTTTACGAGAAAGTTTAATTAAAAATTTGCCAAATTCTTTCATCGAAAATTTTCCAGCGTGAACGAAGAAAGCGTTCTGCGCCCAGTTTCGATTTCTCGCGAATTATTTATTCGCTCTTCGTCGCGTTGGCGATTTTAAGAGCTCCGCTTGCTCGTCTCGCGGTTCTCGTTTATTTGCACAGACCCGAGCTTATTTTCAAAGCTCACTTTCGTGAAATAATCCCGCGAAATAAGTCCAAAGTGTCTTATAAAATATTTCACGATTTTATTATATCGGCGTTTGTCGTTTTTTTGGACTCGCTTGGACCTTGATTCGGCGAAAGTGATACGATTTCGTTCGTTCGTAAAATAAATAAAGTCATTTGCGTTTCCTGGAATTCGTATTCTCGCAACAACGCGAGATGCCGAATTTTGAAAGAAAATTACCCTAAAGAGCGGCCGAGGTGCTCAATTTCGTTTTGCATAATCGATGCAAATCCTCTTCCATGGCGAGAAGAGTGGCTACAACTTTCACATAATCAAGCCACCGCTTTGTATGCTAATCAGACGCTTTGTGGCTCGTAGAAACTGCTTGGCTTCCGGTGGCGCGCGTCTTTCGTGGCTTCGCGATTTGAATGGAAATGGAAATGATTAATGAAAACGTCGGATTCTTATTTTCTTTTTTTTTCTTTTCTCTCGTCGGAAATGATGAACCAGAGAGTCGAATAATCTATTCAGTTGAAGTTGAAGATCAAATTTAGCCAAAGATAAAATTGAAAAAGAAACTCGCTAAATTTTATTTTGATGGTAAATTGATGTAAAAATATTTGATCACGCGATTAAGAAGATAGGAATAAACAATTTTAAAAGTTTGTTTGGACAGTAATGGCTTCCAATTCCTTATTTGGCTCGCGAAACCAGCCGCAGTTTAAATTAATACTAACCTCTTGATTTTGCCAAATTCTGTGCTTTTTCAAGGCTGGCGTCCGACACGTTGATCAACAGGTTAATTAGAAACTTTTCGTTTAGAAAGGAATCCTCTGAAATCTCGCGCCAGTGCCAGGTAACTTTTTCTGCAGGGTCGATTTTACAAATCGGGCCTCCAAGAAACTGTCCGAAAGATTAATTAATCGAGCCGGATGACGGATGAGACGTTTCAACTTAATACGTTTCGCGAGAAAGTGAACTGTTTTTGGAACTTAGTCTCGTGTCAGTGCTGGAGATCAGCAAAATTCTGAAATTAGAGCAGATACGTACGTGAATCAAAGTCAAATTAAGAATGTTCAATCCAGACTGAAATTCCATCGTACAACTTGTAATATATATCAAACATTAGTGGCCTAGACAATTAGTTGCGAAAGATGTTAAAAAATTGTTATCTTTTTGTATCCTCTGCTCTCCAATTGTTGGAGCTAATGGACTAATTTCCACGCACTATTACAGCTTCTGTCAGATATCGACAAGTGGGGCATTGACATCTTCAGGATAGGCGAGCTGAGCAACAACAGGCCGCTGACCTGCGTCGCGTACACAGCCTTCCAGACGCGTGACCTGCTCAAATCGCTGGCTATACCGCCCAAGACCTTCGTCACCTTCATGATGACCCTGGAGGACAACTACGTCAAGGACAATCCCTTCCACAACAGCCTGCACGCGGCCGATGTGACCCAGTCCACCCACACCCTGCTCAACACGCCCGCACTCGAGGTTAATAGATGTTCCATTCGACCAGTTTCACAATTCCAAAGCTGTGTCCTCGTTGAATGAACCGGAAACTTTTATCTTTCCCCTCCTGGAAAGCTTACCATTAACAGAAATCGCTAAATGGGAAAAGAAAAAAACACTGGCTAGCCGTCTATTTTGTAGGAACTAATATCACGCGTTTTAAGATCTCGTCTTTTTGATCAGAAATCGTTGCGCGTTTCGCTGTGTTGTTGCAACCTAGTTTGTTCCGGGTTTCGTGTTAATCGATATTCCCTAGACTTGGATTGATGTCCAATTAACGCCCAACGATACCGGCAGGCTAATTGGCGCTGTTCTCTAATTGCAGTCCGTGTTTACACCGCTGGAAATCACGGCTGCCCTGTTCGCCGCCACCATTCACGACGTGGACCATCCTGGACTCACCAACCAATTCCTCATTAATTCGAGTGAGTATTTGCTTTTCGCGGGAGTTTCGAGAACTTTTATTTCAAATTGATTGCCCACGTCGGTTGTACTCGGCCCTCGAGTTCCAATTGGGGCGTGTGAAAAAATTTTTCATTCAAGAGAACTTTGAGTTTCAGAGTTTCAAAAATTCACACATTTACATTCTCACTTCTCTAGTAACGCGATTTCCTCTTTGCCAGGCTCGGAGCTCGCTCTGATGTACAATGACGAGTCCGTTTTGGAGAACCACCATCTGGCAGTGGCGTTCAAGTTGCTCCAGAACGAGGGCTGCGACATCTTCGTCAACATGACGAAGAAGCAACGCCAGACGCTGAGGAAGATGGTCATCGACATGGTCCTGTCCACCGACATGTCCAAGCACATGTCCCTACTGGCGGATTTGAAGACAATGGTGGAAACGAAGAAGGTGGCGGGCTCCGGTGTCCTTCTCTTGGACAACTACACCGATCGGATCCAGGTCCTCGAGAACCTGGTGCACTGCGCCGACCTGTCCAATCCCACGAAACCCTTGCCTCTCTATCGACGATGGGTTGGTCTCCTGATGGAGGAGTTCTTCCTTCAGGGCGACCGGGAACGCGAGCAGAACATGGACATCAGCCCGATGTGCGACAGGCACAGCGCCACTGTGGAGAAGTCGCAGGTCGGCTTCATAGACTACATCGTTCATCCTCTGTGGGAGACCTGGGCCGATCTGGTTCATCCGGACGCTCAGGATATCCTGGACACGTTGGAGGAGAATCGAGACTGGTATCAATCGATGATACCTCCGTCGCCGCCGTCCGACGATCAACAGCAACAGCAGCAGCAAGGGAACGAACAACAGTCTGACAGGATACACTTCCAGGTGAGGGATCTTGTTCCGAATCTTCCCGACTCCCCCACGGTGTTCTTGATCTATCGGTAGACTTTTTTAAGTTTCCCGTGAAATGCAATTACGAATTGTAATTGATTTTATATTCAATTTAATTTATCTGACCAATCTTTGTTGAGTTGTCTCAGGTGACACTGGAAGAGGGTGACGAAACAGGAGAGACGGCGGAGACGGGCGATACGGGCGGAGCGGCAAAGACGACCCTGCCGAGCGAAGAAGGGGGCGGTGAGACGGAGGAGAACGCCGCGGAGGCTGGAATGTGACGGAGGCTCGCGGGTATTTGCAGGAAGCTCCACGAGAAGGTGCAACAGACCTGGTGGCGTGTGCGTCAGTGACAGCTAGCTCACTGCCGCTGGCCAGGTCTCTTTGTGTCGACCTAGTGACCTTTTTGGCCAAGCTCCACTCCCCGGAACCGGTGGAAGGAATCCTTCAGTCTCGGTACGAGAGACTGGGCAGAAAAGAGAAAACGAAGGAGAGAAAGAGAAGAAGGAAGAAGGACAGAGAAAGGAAGAAGAAGAAAGGAACCGTCTAGTCGCCGCTAGTTCAGACCTCGACCGGAAACCATGGGAAGGGTCTTTTCTGACGCGTCAAAATGAAAAAGAATTTAAAAAAATGAAAAAAAAAAAAAGAATCAGCCGAAAGAGAAATTTGGACGAAGGAGGACAGCCCACATTGACGCGATCGTTTCGCTCGAATGCTGACGCGGGTCTCAGCCGCGAGCAACGATCACGAAATCGCTTCGTCTCGGCTGGCTCGAGGCGTAACGACCAGCGTCCAACGATGGACCATCCTCTGTAAGAGAGACAGAGAGGAGAGCATCGTCGTCGTTACCATTGTCGCTTTTCTCCCTTACCTCCCCTCCCCCCTCGTTGTTCGTCGTTCGATCGGCCACAGATTGGCGCGTCCCTGGCTCGAATACGGAGGGCACGAATCTCTTCACCAAGTACCTGTACACTATCCCGGGTGGACCGTGTCTTCGGCCAGGTCCTCCCCCCCCTCCCCCTCGCCCCTTTATTATTGTAATATATAGAACGAGAGAACGAAAATCGACGCGACTCGAGGAAACGCAGGACTAAGTCTCATCTCGCCTCAGTGATAGGATCCTATCTTGACATATCAGTTACACGGTAACAAGCGGCCAAGGCCGTAATATTCCGACGATCCCGGAGGATCTTCTACGCAGCCAGCTGACCCTCGGTCGATCCACGAGATCCGAGAGATCGGAGCCCCGTTCTTCGGTTCGATTGGAGCATTCTCGAACTGGCCTGGGTCTTATCGTACCAAGGCCAAATTGGTTAATTCTAAAGTAGAGAGAAAGAAAAAGATATGGAGGGTGAATGAAAGGCGAAACGATCGATAAAGAGGGTCAGGGGCTAGATGCCGATTGGAAGATACTAGAGAGCACTAGTCGTCGCGCTTTCCACGTTCATCCTTTGGTTCTCCGACGATCACAACCTCGACAGCTACCTAATATCTTCTAGGACTAAGCCTATCCCTAATAAGTAAGACTTTGTAACTACTCGCTCGCTGACTAGAGCTCGTAGAAGATGTGAGAGACGAAGAACGTGGCAGGTGGCGCCACTGAGCGGATGAACGGTGAATTTTAACCCACAGAGTGTTGTTGAGTTTCGTCAATAGAGAAGGCTGGCCTTTCTTTGAGTTTATGTTTATGAGAAAGGTTTACGTAGTAGGTACACGTGATACGTCGAAGCTTTTTTTTTTTCGTTTCTTTCCCGCGTTCATACATGCACACTCAGAGACACGTGACCACACGCGCGCATACAAACACACCTACCTACATGCATACATCTACACACACGAGACACGCGATCGTTTTTAACCAAAGAGTATTGTATTAGTCACTTGGTCGTTCGTGAAGCGAACGTTTTCTTCTTCGTAAAAGCGAGAATAAGAAAAATTGTGAAGAAACAGCGAGAAATCATCGCGCGTCTTGGCTTCTAGCGATGGTAGATTTACTTAGGGGACTTAAGAGGTGGAGAATTAAATTAGTTAGGATCTTGCAGCTCGATGTGTTTACGAAACCTGAGACTAAGAGTCGAAAAAAAAGAAAAAATAGGAAAAAATGAAAAATTAAAAAAAAAAAAAAATCGAGACGAAACGAAGTAAAACAAAGTACTCTCTCGCTTGTGGATGTCTGTGAATCGCTCAAACTCAAAAAAGATCCACGCTCGAGCCCAAGTCGAATGGTCGTCTCGTTGGTCGAGCGTCGATCCTCTTCGCTCTCTTTCTCGAAGCATCGCGATCCATCATCGAAATTCAATCAGATACGTACACACAGATGTATGTATATATATCCACCATATATATGTATATTTTATAAAATCCTTTTCGAGCCTTGCGTTTTCTACGATGCATTAATTTTTTTTTCCCTTTTTTCTGACATTACATCTGACTGAATAACAAGAAAAAAAGAGAAAAAAAAGAAAAGATGTTACCGAATCGATGAACCGACGAGGAAAGTGACCGTGACAACGTTTCGATTTCGCAGCGAGAAAGAGGCGAAACACTCGTATCTGTGTCCGTAGGCAGTGAATCTAGTGAGTGTTTTTTGGTGCTGGCCACCAAGCTTAGATCATTAAGAAATAATTTACGTAAGGCTACGAGTACACGACTAGATATTAAGCTGAGGAATTAACCTATTAAACGAGAAGAATGAAAATTTAAGAAAAAAAAGCCAAAAAAAAAAAAAGAAATAGGCGAATCTTCTTTAGGGCGTAAGCGAAAACCAGGTAATTAATGATAATTAAACGTTTAACCGCGAAGAGAGGACGATGAGAATTAAGAGAAGAGACGAACTGTTCCGCTTTTGAGATCTGTCCAAGTATCGTTCCGCTCGATTTTGAGAATTAAAAAAAAAAAAAGAAACAACGCGAAAAGATCGAGAGAGATCCGAGCGTGAACGACCGATCGAACGACGGAAACGAAAAAAAAAAAAAAAGAAAATTAACGAAACACACCTATACACGTATGACTTTTTTTTTCTGTCGATTTTCACTTTTCTCCGTTTGTCTTGTGACCTTGATATAATATATAAATATATAGATTTAATTCCGTGGTTTTCCTTAGAATTGTTTTACTTGTATCTTTCTTTTTTTCAATGAGTTCGTTGAACCGGATTCACGATATTATACCGTATAGTAAGCTTCCTCTCGTCACTAACGACGAATGTTTTCATTCATAGCGCGTAACACGAGGCAACATGATGGTTTTTCTTCTTTTTTTTTTTTTTTTTTTTTTTTCTAAACATCGAACGATATGTGTGCTTTTTATTGTATATTTGACGATTATTGTCGACCGATCCGCAATGGTGATGACGATGACGAGATTGTCACGATGATTGAGACGCTGATTGATCGCGCGAGACGAAAATAGTGGTAACGATGAAGATGAATTAAAAAAGAAAAAAAAAAGAAAAATGGTAAAAAAAAAGAAACGATGAAATTTGATGAAATGAAAACTGAATACAACGTGTTTGATTGCTGGACAGTTAAATGAACATGTATTAATATCGTGTAACCCTCGTACGAGATATATGTGTAATAAAACATATTTATTGTCGGAATTTGTTGTTCACCCCCTTTTATGGCCCCCCTCTCGTTAAACGGAAAGGATTCATCGACGTACACAGCATAAAGATAAAGATAAATCGAGATTGTTAGAAAAACGTAGAGATAAATTTCAAAAAATTAAATACGATACTAAATGAATTTGATAAATAAAGGACGGACAGGGGTGCAAATAAAACCACCCACCTCTCGCTTAATTATTTGTAAATATATTATTAAGTAACATCTATAATATAGTAATGAAAAACCATTTACATTAATAAGTGTCGTCGTAATAGTTGATGTACGTGTGTGTCGGTGTGTCAGTGTATCATTCCCGCGTCCACCGTCCATCGATCCAACAGCGGAGAGACGCCATTGGTCGCGCGCAGGGTCGCGTGACCTGCGCGGCAAAAGCGCGACATTTCGAATCGTCTAGATTCGAAACGTCGGGAAACTCTCGTTCCCGAAAATACGAGGCGCGCAAAACTCTCTCATCTCCTCTCGCTCTCCTCCCTAGTTGCGCGTTTAGTCAGACAGTTCAACTGAGGGTGAGGATCCACCCTGATCTTTTCTCACGCCTAATCCTAACCTGGTTCGAGAGATGAAGCTGATATCTCTGTGTCTGTTTCACTTTTTCATCTTTTTCGTTCGGTAAAAAAATGTATCAGGCATCCTTTACACGTGACTATCCTTAATCTAGCGTGGTTAGTACGAGTATATCGAGATGGTTGCAGCCTCGATCGAGATCTCAAAAAATCCAACTCCTTTCGCACAAACTTCTCGTTTCAATGAATTTCTTCTTTTTTTTTTTTCAAGCTTCGAAGGAATTTCGTCGATTTCTCTTTTTTTTCCGCCGTGTATTTCAGTCGTTTTCAGGTTAGATTCCGAATTATTTTTTTGGAGATGATTGTAGAGATCGACGAAATAGCAGGCTTCATAGAGGGATTTAAAATAAAGTTCATTTGAGTTTGAGTAGAGAGATGTTTATAGTCACTGATCATAGTCGCTACGACGATTGTAGTAGTCACCACACTGTACTATGATAGTCACGATAATCACTATAGTACAGTATAGTCAATACTGCGTCGACAGTATTATATTTTATAATAGAATTCTATCTGAATCCACGATGATCACATAATAGTCACTATACTATACTGTACTGTAACGATTATAGCAGCCACTACATTATCGTAGTAGTCATTATACTTTGCCGTAGTGATTATAGTAGCCATTATATTGCACAGTAGTAATTATACTAGCTACTATTGCAACGACTGTAGTAGCCATTATACTTATGCATCGCAGCTACTATAACGTATTACAGCGAGTATGGCAACTATTACAGTACGCTTCGTAATGTTTCAGTGATTGTAGTAGCCATTGCAATATATTCCAGCTATGAAAGTAGTCAAAGTATACTGCACTGCAGTGACTATAGCAACTACTACACCTCGTTTTGCAATATCGCAGTGATTATAGTCGCTGCTTCTGTACAGTGACTATAGCAACTACTACACCTCGTTTTGCAATATCGCAGTGATTATAGTCGCTGCTTCTGTACAGTGACTAGCGGCCACGCTACAGTAACGGGACACCGTTACGTTAGTCAGTCCCATCTGTAGTCACTGACTACTTGCGTATAGTGACTATAGACAGTGATTCGCAGTCGCAAGCGGTTCTCAGTGGTTCTCGATCGAGCGTTGCAGAGGGTACATCTTGCTCAATTCGTTCAATTTACAAAATTCGAAATTACCATGTAAATCGCTAAGACTAGAGACGGTAGTAGTCGTTGTGTTTCGTTCTACAGGCAGTAACGTGTGCGCGCGACGAGGGTAAGGGACTGAAGGATCTTTCTGCTGTTTGTTTACATGATCACTTGTCCCTTTGAATGGATGAATTTTTTTCGTTTACCGGTGATAGGGGAAGATTCCTTTCTTTGCTTCTATTCTGCAATCGAGGAAATGAATTTTCTGTGAGAGAGTAGCTAATGGCATTGAACGTTCAATAATAAAGTCTCACTTTCAATTTTTTTTTTTTGAAAGGAACATGAATTTTCCTTCCATCACATCTGATAGGTGCATCTGCTCCTGTGACGTTCGCTACATATTCAGGTTCAAGTGTTTAGCGGAAACGAATTTCTTCCTCCTTGCAAATTGTTCGATTCTTTGATCCTATCACCGTGAAAATTGCCCGGATCGTGGTTCGTTCACCGTGGAAATTGTCTTTTCTCGCTACGCACCCTCGTAAGTACCTGTCTTTCGAATCCGATTCGTTACGATATAAACATTATTTTACATCATCGAAGGAACGCGGATACATTCCCGGTGGTATTCGCCTCGGAACAGAACCATCGTTTCATCGAACGTGCCTCTCTCTCTGTCATCCAGTGATCGCCTTTCTCTCGTTGATGCAATCTCGCGCGCGCGCGCCGACCAACGTAACTTTTAAACGATACTCGCTGGAATATCGAGTTACTTTTATCGCAGTCGAGAACTTGATACGAATTAGTGAAATGAGAAGTGAAATTTCTTGCGCCGAGGAAGAACGAGATATTGATTTCGTTATAAAAATTGTCAGAACTTGGTAAAAAAAGAAATGGTAATAATGAATAAAAGATTGGAGCCGAAGCGGAAAGTCGTCCGAATCCCTTTTTCATACGGCGACACGGCTCGAAACTGTCGATTAAAACACCGAGCAGAGATTTGTTCTCCTCTCGAAAGTTTCGAACCGTGAAATGAAACCGTTCCTAGCACCACTCGAAAGCTCAAACGCTCGCTAATCTGAGAAACTCCGAATCTGTGTTCTTCGACAGCAGGAGCTACTCCTTTTGCAACCATATTTGGTGGACGAATCGTCTCGCGACAGAGATTAGTAGATCAAATTCTCCGGATAGGTTTCAGTTTTTAACCCCGAGAAATCACGCTTGCCAATTTTCTAATTCGTATCATATCGATCTCACGTTGGACAGGGAATCGTGCCACGATCAGCTTTCACTCGACGAAAGGACCAAAGCTACAGAAGCGACGACAGATCGAGAAATGTTCGTCCATTTCGATGAAACACATTTGTTTTTGTTTCAGTAACTTCACAACAATAAAAACATAGTATATATATATATAATATATATATATATAATATATTCTCCCATATTTATATTTATATCTTTATATTTATAATATCATTTATATTTAAATATTTTTTTTTCTCGTATAGAACTATTTAACCCTCGATATAAATACCCTGAAATCTACACTCTCGCGTTCTATATAAAACCGAAATATTCGTCGAAACGAGTCCCCTCGATTGTTTTCCACTCTCCTCCGTTCCTTATATTTTTACAGATTTCCCATTCTCTCGTCCGTAGTCTCTCCTTTCCTTTCTCCAATTTTTTCTCCTTTCCATCTTCGTCGTCGTTCCCCCTACGTGAAAAATTGTTAAACCTACTATTTACAGAAAAACTCGCCCCCCTTTTAATTCTTTTCCGTTTCTCTGTCGCTTCTCCTCTCTCTCTCTCTCTCTCTCTCTCTCTCTCTCTCTCTCTTTTTCACCATGTTCGTCCGGCGATTACGAGGATGAAAAATGACACAACGGGCCGTGTTCTTTTGATTCTTTTTCTAGCTAGAGACGTGGGGATGATGTTCGAACTCTTTTGGTTCCGTGAGTTTCCAATCGACTTGCTTGGAAGGTTTCCTTCGAGCGTCTTACATTATTAGCAACAGTGATTTGGGTAGTAGGTTGGCGTGGTTTGTCGAGACATCTCGATGCTTTCCGCGACTTTGCCTCTAAACTTGAAGCGTCGTTTCCAATCGCGGGGTAGAATTGTAGAGTTCCAAATTTTGTCTGACAATTGAAAAGCTATCATCTTGGAATTGACTAGAGCAATAAAATTCAATGAAACTAAAGTAATTCTGCATTTTATACAGATTATGAATTATGTCGATATTTCGTGTCTATAAATGGAGCTTGTTTTATGTAAGAAATGAAATTTTATCTAAGATTAATTAAAATTAAGAGTATCGATAATGTCGGTAAAATACATCTTAAATTAATTCCTAATTACATTCTTCTTCATTACACGTAAGAATTGATTTGACTTAACTGGGCTAGACTAAAATTAACCAATCACAACGATCAAATGAAACTGTATCACAAAATCACGACAGTCAGGGATATCACAAAATTAAAAAAAAAAATCTATAATTCTATAAAAGAAAGAATTTTGAAAATTCTACGTTATTAAACAGCGTTATAATTTTTAACCTATCTATGGTATAATAATAAATATCATACAACGTAATATGCGATAAATTAGGCTCGACAAAGGCAACAAAAGCGTCGAAATGCCTCAATTGGTACAAAAATCTGCTCGCCCAGACACTGGCAACCTACTCCAATTGTAGAGAAAATTCTCATTCTTTTATCTACCTAATAGTTTACAAGTTTTATAGCCAACATCGAATTGTCCTTGTGTATTTATATATTTATATTTATATATATATATATATATATGTATACATAACGTATGTATAATATTTATAATATTTATACTCCATATTTATATTCGTATTTATAGTATGTATATCCGACTGTCCAAGTATTATGTATAGCGAATCGACTAAATTTGCGCGGTACTGCTGTCCCTCTTCTCATCATTGTTCTCTGCTGTTTGTGCTCGCATAGTAATTGGCAGGCCCTTAATTAAAATAACTCCAGGTGAAAAATATCTGTATCTCGTCTCGAGATTCTGCATTCTATTTTCTTCTTTTTCTTTTTTGTTATTTCTCTTTCTCTAGCGTCTTTTTTTTCTCTCCGTTTGTTTTGGTATCGGATTTTCTCTTTTTTCTTTTTTTTTTCTTTTTACTTTGTTCGTTTTGTCTATCTGCTTTTGGTAGGAAGTTGATGACCTAATTAATTATCTAGCCCTACCTCTAGCAGCTCCTCTATAGTTCCTCTTGCTCGAATTCTCTCGATTCATCTCGATATGTCGTGGTTCTTTTCGGTAATCCCTCTTTGGCAATCAACGAAATTCACACAAACAACTGACAAGGTACAAAAATTTTGTCTGAAAAGTGTTTCTTTCTTTTTGTTCAATTTGCCTAAAAGAAATGTATATGAGATGGAACATCTTTCTCGCAATCTTGCAAAGACCCACCCTCGCTCACTTTCATCGCTTTCGAAACCCTTCTTAAAATTGAAAATCATTCAGTATCGTTTCGTCAACTCCCGATTGATTGTCGTTGAGCGACAGACAACGATAACACTCTGGGTTGTACGATACTTGAATCAAGTTTTACGTAACTTTGAAGTTTTCTAATTTTTAACAAAATTAAAGAGACCGCAACCCAACGACACCAATCGAGGGTTGAGACACAAAAATCAGTTTAAATCGCGTCTCCTCGATCTAGCTGTATTCACCCAAGAACAGTGTCACATTGGCTTTCGACGCGTCTTACGATCCAACGTCGCCCGGTCACCCTTGTTTCGGGGGCGGTGGGTCACGAGTGAAAGCCGAGCTGTGGCCAAAACTCAAAGAAACCACGGAAAAAGAGACAAGTCCATTTGCATTATTTCGCAACGCAAACATGATAACCAGACCGCGGATATTTATGCGAATTCAAATGATAATACAATCGACGTAATAACTAGTATAATTAATAGAAATTTTTGAAAAATCTAAACTAGAATAGAAAATCCAAATATACTGCATTTTTTTAAATTTCCTGTAAACGCATGAAAAATCCGCGGTCCAATGATAACAGATAATAAAGAGAAGAAAAAATTGTTCTCAGACGTTGGTACTCTTCCTTCTTTGTTATTTTCCCTTCTCTTTGTTACTCTTAACTTTCTACACTCGTACACACGCGTTCGCATACACGCACACGAACAGGAAAATTCTCTCTCTCCCTCTCTCTCGTTCTTTTTTACTCGAGTGCAGTGGAACTTTGATTAAAACGCGTATAATTACAGCTGAAACGTTCCTGTTCCGAGCAAATACACGTTTTCTCTTCGAACTGGAGAACAGCCACCACTCTGAACATGGCAGACACGTCGTGGACCTAAATAAGTGCTATAAGTTTCTCTCACACACACACACTCGCTATTCCTCCTCGTTTCTTTTCTTCTTTTTTCTCTTTTGTGTTCTCCTTCTTCTCGTTTTACTATTCTGGCTCTTTCTCACTCGCAGACACGTGGGCTAGTATCACCACTCAGAAAGCACACAGTATTGGCCCCAGCACCCTTAGTTTTCATTTTTATTATTTTTTTTTTTTCGTTTGTTTGTTTCGTTTTTTTCACTAGTTGAGATTTTTTGGAATTCCTCTTGTCTTTTTTTTTTTTATATTCGTGCTTCCTTTTGAAACGTTTTCCCGCGATGCAATTGGCCAGGGAGATCTCTAATTAGCGGGGTTAATCGAGAGGATGAAGAATTGGGTAATTTCAAGATCGTTGGCTCTTGGAATACAAGAAATTGGCAGTATCTTCGCGAGAAATTGATTGAAACTAAATATTTAAACGAATCGTGCGAAATAGATATTTAGAGATGAAAGAATTTTAACAATTACCTCCTCAATTTATAAATAACCCAACGACAAAAGTACAAAATCTACAAATGAACAAAAAAGTGTCAACGAAAAGGAAGAAAAAATTAAAAATTTGCCAGGATCCAATCACCCAAATCAGCCCGTGAAAAAGACAGCAGATACTCGCCTGTAAAAGGGTCCAATTCTCCCTGATCCTTGAAAGAAGACAATATGTTATATACCTCCAGAAGCAGCTACTCCAATGAAACGCAAGCTTCCTTGCAAGTTGAATTTTTATACACATGTACACATGTCCCTATGTACATCGAAAGTCTGATCTAACGATCCGCCATGTTCCAAGCTATGACTAGGTTCTCTATCGAAACTTCTCTCCATCTCTCTCTCTCTCTCTCTCTCTCTCTCTCTCTCCTCGCCAATTTCTCTCTTCTCCGCACGACTCGCACCCTTACACGGACACTTACACGCTACTTATGCTTGATTAGTTAGGTTACTTTCTCCCGATACACGTTCTCACACGAGATCCTTCTGGATCTTCTTCTTCAGTTTTCTTCCCTTAATCGTTCCGCTTAATATATATATATATACTTTGTATTTATATATATATATTTTTCAATTTTGTATTTATATATTTATATTTATATATATAGAGACTTCTTTTGTTGCTGTTGTTGTTGCTGTTGTTGTTGTTGTTGTTGTTGTTGATGTTGTTGCTGTTGTTGTTTTGTAGTTAGTGGTGCCGACGACTCGAGTTTTGTGTAGGTTGGTGCTACACGGCCGTCACGTGGTCTAGTTTCTTCACTCAGTGGTATCACCTCGCGATGTACCTGCCGAACAAGGTGCCCAGCACCGCCACGATGTAAACCGAGGCGGAAATCCGGAAAGTCCACGATGTGGCCGTCGAGATGTCGCCGCATTGCGCTGGAAAAGAAATTCGTTCGTGGTTAGGCTAGGTTTCGGCATTGTAAACCACTCGACTCGACAATTTTCCTTTGTGCTATGACAAAATCTCTACGAGGCGTGACAAAACTATGTATAATATTTCCTAGAACTCTAATGTGACGCTTCATGCAGTTAACAAAATTAAAATTAGTAGGAAAAATGAAACCAAAGTTGGCCGAGGACAAATTAGACTTTTAATTCCTCAATTTTTTGATCTACCAGTTGTCAAATTTTTTAATTCGCCTTCAATCTACTAATCTTTAGCTTCTTAATTTTCTGATCTACCAATTTCAAAGTGTCTCAATTTGTAAAATTCTTTTTCTTTCTTTAACAGCTTCAATTTCTAACATATAGCTTAAATCTGTCCGTCTGTCAATAGTATCATTCCGTCGATCAATTTCCTCTAGAAATGTCAACGTCTCCATCAATATCGGGTTCAGATCGTGCTCGATTCGAATCGAAAGATAAATCGAATCAGCTGTTTAATTAGCGCGGAGAGAGTGACGGTATTATTCGGACAATGCGATCAGTGTCACAGATGAGACGCGTGATAATCAGAAACGTCGCTGACAATGTTCACCGTACGACGTGAGGTTGATCCGCCACGATAGTAGACGATCGTGGCAAGTCTACGGACAGGAAACAAGATGAGCCGTCACTGGAAGCTTGTAACTTTCAATTGCGTATCCCCGCGAAGGACATTCCATTTTCTTTAATTTTCCATTTCCCTCGTCTTTCGAATTTCCTAGTTTCTCAATTTTAAAACTCATAATTTTCCTAATTTTCCAAGTTCCGAGTTTTACACTTTTTCCTAAATTCAGACTTTTAACTCTATTGACATCTAATTTGTTGATTTTTCAATAGCCCCAATTTTTGAAATATCCAAGTTTAAAATACCCAACTCTAAATTTTCTTAATTTTCCAAGTTCCCAGTTTTACACTTTTTTCCAAGTTCCGACTTTTAATTTTATTAAGATATCTAATATGTTGATTTTTCAATAGCTTCAATTTTTGAAATATCCAAGTTTAAAATACCCAACTCTAAATTTTCTTAATTTTCCAAGTTCTCGGTTTTACACTTTTTCCCAAGTTCAGACTTTTAATTTTATTAAGATATCTAATATGTTGATTTTTCAATAGCTTCAATTTTTGAAACATCCAATTTTAAAATAACCAACTCTAAATTTTCCTAATTTTCCAATTTCTTTTACCTTTCAGATACCTAATTTTTTAAAATGTCTAATTTGTTAATTTTTCTGATATCCCAATCAATTTCACACATCCAATTTAAAATACTATATAAAATACTACTAAATTTTCCTAATTTTTCAAGTTTCCAATTTCTTCCACTGTTCCCCAAGTTTAGGTTCTTAATTCTTCAAAGTATCTAATTCGTCAATTTCCCAATTGTTCCAGTTCATTCGGAGACCAAATGATTTGCCAAATTTTTCGAATCGACAATGCTCACCATACGACGTGAGGTTGACCTGCCACGATACCACATGACGATGAG
The DNA here is from genome assembly GCA_030673865.1 of Melipona bicolor. NCBI lineage: Eukaryota > Metazoa > Arthropoda > Insecta > Hymenoptera > Apidae > Melipona > Melipona bicolor. Next base: position 2,625,670 of record JAHYIQ010000020.1, read on the forward strand.
AGGCCCTCGGACAGGAAGCAAGATGTCCCGTCACGGAGAGCTCGCGACTTCCTGTCGCCGCTGCCGATGCACTGTAAACGAGACAGTATCTTCCCTTCTCGGTGCTCGCGACCAAATAGGCTGTGTCATTTTCGATCCAAGTTCCGTGACATGAATATTCTGAAAACAAACAGAAAAATTATTTCAAATTATTTCAATTAAACAAAAAAAATATTATTTACTACACACATTTCAGAATATCCAATCTTTACTCTCCCATTATTATCAACTTCTTTAATTTCAACGAAGTGATTAAGTTCAATTTACCTAAATTTCGTCGAGCAACTACGTAACTGAAATTAATTCAAAGTCCCTCGCTCAATTATAAATAAATCCCGCTAATAAAAAAAGAGTCACGAGCGAAGGGGAAAAGAGAAATGAAAAACGATCGAGCAAATGGTTAGAGCACAGAAATATTACGTCGATCGGTAATGTGACCTCATTATCGACAATCGAAGTATAAAAGCACGATTTCCGAGTAGTTTATCGGTTTCGAGCTCAGCTTCTCGAGCGGAGAGAGAGAAAGGATCCTCGCAGCAACGGAGGAACGTTTATCGTTCTAACGAAAGTACTGAATGGGTAATCACCCATGCAACGATTTTAAGTGTTCGATTTCGTTCACCTTAAGGGTCGTTTCACGACCGACTTACAAGCTCGACTAGACGACGGCAGCCGGGGGAAGGTGGAATGAGCGCGGCGGGAAGGTAAGACGCGGGGTGAGGTAAAAATGGGAGCGATTGAAACGAGCCACCGTAAAAGAACGAGCAGGTTTAACGTTCGTGAAGAGAGAATTAAATTATTCTCGACGACCAACGTCGGGCAAAGACCGTTCAATTATGGCCAAATATGTGTAATTAGAATTCCTTCGATGTTATTAAATTTCTTCTCCGGGCGCCCGTGCCAGCGGTGGAAGGACCTGGGATTGTTTCGAGATGGATCGATTGTTGTTCGAACAGGGTAAACGTATCAGAAATTCGCGATAAAATGATTGACAATAATTTCGATTGTCAGCAAATGTTGAGGAAATTGAGAAATATTCTGTCAGCTAACAGCGTGGGTATGCCATTTCGGAAAATTGACAAAGTGTCTGGAATTGTTTCGTCCGACTACGAATTAACTTGGACGGCGACGGTGTTGGAGCGAATCGTTTCAAGTAATCCTTGAAAAATGGTCCTCGAGAGCGTTGGATGTTCGACAGGAAGAGACGCGGCTTTTAGAGAAGGGAAAAGGTGGAGTCTCTCTCTCTCTCTCCGTCTGTCTGTGTGTTTGGAGTTTCGACGAAGGCGTGCGAACGGGCACGAAATAAACGAAAGCCGTAAATCGCTTCGACACGTCGATATCTGGCGTGTTGTCTCGGCCCGATACCTTATCGAGGCTGCAAGATAGAAAGATGAGAATTTACAGCGTCCGCGCGACAGTTCGCGCCGGCTGAAAACGGAAATAAACAACAGAGGGGGCGGAGAGAGGGTGGAGGGGGGCAAATTCAGCGACAGAAAGGAGCTGCGCCTTTCGCCAAATATGCTTTCAAAAGGGATAAAAATCGGAGATGTCGTTCCCGGCTCTGATCCACAAATACCGATAAATTCTCTGTTCGATTGCTTCTTTGCATTTAAACGACGTTCGAAAATTGTTTCTCCCACTCTTCTTTTTTCTTCTCCTTCCCTTAAGATCAAATAGTTTCGAAAACTCGAAAAGCACAATTTCGTGGTTCGGAAGAATTTTTTTTTCAATTTTAGATGATACGAAATGCTATCGAAAATGTATTTTGATATATCGTGCAACATCGTATTTTTTTTTTTTTTTTTGGAAAACAAAATTGATCCATGATTTTTTTTATCTGAAAAAATTCTGCACAGAATCTACTATTTGATTTGAATTAATGAATTGTTGAAATATTTGATCGTTTTATATTTTCGATGAATATATATTTCTCAAATACAGATTAATCCTAAAAAGGCTAACACACGAGGAATCTATGATGTGAGTAAAGACCAGATTCTTTTATTTGATCACTGAAAGTGGTTTTGCAACGCTAATGCAGCGAAAATTAGCGATTGGTTGATTTGAGTCACGTGATTTGTGAAGGGGCGTGGGGTAGACTTCGTGGAGTAAGAGTGGCGATGTACTGAGCGATCGCGCCTGTAATTTGTTTTGTGTCGATTCCAATGTTTGAATATCAATAAAATTTTATGGAAAAAAAGTCGTCTTCATTTCCTAGTCAGAACAGTTGCTTCTGGGCCTTTCAGTGAGACGAATCGTACTGGGGTACAAGTCGTGCAGTTTTTTCTTATACATTTTTATGTACAAACAAAGAAACTAAAAGAATCTAAATAAAAATTTGTTTCGTCTGCTAAATGAGACTTTGGACATTCATTTGGACATTCATACTTTGATGCAATCTGTTGATAGTAAAGAATTCCAAGTGAAACTGAACAATAATAAACGCATTGAAAAATATAAACCAACATGGAAAAAAATGCTGTCTTTCAAGAGTTGATAAACTAGTCCAACTTTTATTTATTAAATTTCCAAACCATCGACAGCATACACGAGACAGATCGCCTCCGCGAATAGTTCTCTAATTACGAAACTAGCGCATTACAATCCAGAGCGTTACCATCTCCAAAGTTCCGGATACCTAATCGAACTCGAATCCACCGCCAAGAATATCAATCTACTACCTCTGAAAATATATAATCTCCCCCAGTCGATAAACCCCCGACGAAGATCAGAGATCGCGACGGAACGATTACATCGGCCTTGGCATCGCGATTCTTAATCCACGGGGGGGCCAGGAGGAGTCGTAGCGGTATCAGGAATTATTTTAGCGTTGAGCAGAGCGTTGACATAACCGAGGATTTAGCCAGTCGAGCCTGGTGTCTTACCGCCGTCGACAAGGGGATTGCGTTTCAGGCTTGCAGCGCCGCCGCCCTCTGTCGGCGCGGAACGCGAATTGGTCATTAAGACTTCGTACAAACAGCGATCTTAGCTCGCAGACCCGGGGAGAACATCTCGAAACGTCTCTAGCCAGGCTTCTGGCAACGATCGTTAATCACATCTATTTCCGACGCAGTGTTTGCCCGTGTTGGGATTAGAATTCTGCCCGTGGGCTGGAACTCTCCGCCGTGGAATATTTTATTCGACGCTGGACGAATCCGTTTGCGATGGCCCAACGTCAGACTGGGAATTTAAAATTTTAAACGGAGAGAACGAGAGGATGAGATTTGAAAATTTGAAAGAATTATTTATCCAAATGTTTCTAATTTCTAAAGTCTAAAAAGGACGTGTAATTGACATCCCATCAACGTTTTTGACCTCCCGCGTTCTATCCCTGTTCTTCGAGAACGCGAAAAATTCAGTCGCTCGACGAAAATCCAGTTCCATCATCGTTCGAATCGAGTAACTTTCGTCAGCGACAGTCGCTGAAAAGACGGGCCCTATCTGGAAGCAAGAGCCCAGCCAAAAGCCCCCGGAAGCCTGCAGCAGCAGTAGCAGTAGCTATCTTTCAACGCGAGCGGATCCGCGCGCACAGGCACGCGCCATAAACACGTACAGCCGAATAAAGCTACAAACTTTGCACATAAGCAAGCGTGCAGCCACGGCAACCGTCACGCCGCTGACTTCTCCGCAAACTAACTATCACCACTTGCGATAACTTCACTCCCACTACATGCTGGAGGGAAGTGGGAAGAGGCTCGAGGTAAATGGAGAAGCGACGGAGATGCGTCTCTTCTCGATGGGGGGATAACTTGGCCCTGGTGCGGGTAATCCGATAAGATGTTCCTGTTGGGGCTGACTCCACCCTTCGAGGATTCACTCGACGACCCCCCGTGGCGGTGCTCCCCGCGAGCACAGCCGATTTCAATGGAGCCGAGAGATACAGGTAAGACGGATGACAATCGAGACACCGAGTGTCTACGAAAAGTAGTCTCTTATAATCGTAATTTTCCGAGAGGCACTTTTCAGAGGGTTTAGAGGAACACGGGTGAGTTTGGACCTTGCCACCTTTTGTTTCATAATTTTGATACTTGGAACAATATCAACAATTGCTTATTCGATTCGAATAAAATTGATATTAAATATAATTTACAGTCACGGAGATAAATTAAAAAATTTCTGTATAATATTAATAATAATAATTATGTTAACTTAAAATTTGAACTAAACTTGTTCGACTAGGATTCCATTTACCATTCTGAGGCAGGCTGCAGTAATATTACAGAATAGAACAGAATTTGAAATTCAAAATTCTCAGATAGGTTTCCTAACCTATACTCGACGTTTCGTCGGGCGTCAAAAATTTTTATGTCTCTGTTCCCCTTGTTTCGGGGTGAGAAATACAGAGAAAGAACGCAGCATCGTCTCGGGGAACATTAATCACTCGGTAGTATTAACTTACAACCTTTTCGTTTCCCGCTTCAAAGAAACCGACGAAAGAATACGGAGCAATTAAATAGGAAGTTTATAATGGAAATTTAAAGCTGATGAATGACAGCGTTTCGTGGAATTAATGAATATTTAAGGTTAGGTTTTTCTTTCGGCGCGAGGAGAGGTTAGTTTGGAACTCCGTACTTTAAAAGTGATCTTTCACGTGGATAAATTTGAAGATTAAATGAATTTTTTAAGTGGTTGGTTATTTTAGCGAGTGAAATTTAGAGTCTTTGGTGGAAATAATTCGACGGCGTAGAATTCACGCGTGAAATAGCATAATTACATATTTACAGATTGGAGATTTAGTGTTTTAAATTAATTATGAGCTGGTACCAGAAACAAAATTAAAAATCGAAATCGCTAAATTGTTAAATAGAATTGGACGAGGCAGATAAATCCGAACATATTTTACGGCGAAGTTTGTAATTTTTTAATGAGTTTGATACACGAGTCGTCCAAACAGACAGAAATCCAATATTTCCGAATAGAAATTATCAATTCAATGAAAACTTTCGTACCTATTGCAATGTGAAAATCTGAGATATCTTAGGCGGTCGAACAGATGAAAACCTAACTTATCATTTGATCAAGATCTAATCTAGTTTAACCTAAATACGATCTGATCTGTCATTCAACCTGCCAATTTTGGTCTAACCTGACTTACTCAAGATCTACAAGTCTGAAATCTAAGCTTAGTTTAATCCAAAGTTGACCCAAAATTCGTAGTTACGCGATAAGAATAGCTCAACTCATTATTATTAAACTACTATTAAACGATTCAAAGATCAATACCAAATCTCAAGTAGAGAATTTTACTTTTAAAGTTCTCTTACCCGCTGGTGTTTCGTCGCTGCACGACGTGGCAAACTCCATACGATCCGGTGTCTTGCAACCGATATCCAATCGGCGAACACTCCCGTAACGACATCGTCCTGGATTAGGTGTCGACGTGACCCTGACGTCTTGAACCTCGGCTGCGTTCGCCATTGGTTCCCCATCCACGCCCAATATGTTCTCCGCTTTGTCACTGTTGTGATTGTGCAGCACGGACACGATTTCATAGCGGCCAAGGTTCGGGCACTGCCTGGTAATCGGGTCTGGGGCTAGAAAGAAAAATGAAAATACTCGTAGAACACAACATTTGCTGAATGAAACATATATGTTTCTTTGAGCTTTTGACTTTTATCAAAGGAAGATAAAGTTTATTAAAGGAACCTTTATTAAAGTTCATTGATTTATCTGAGGGTTAAAAATTTCTTTTACCAGGAGAGAGAGAGAGAGAGAGAGTCCTAGATTCCTCTAATTGACAGATCGAACGTTGTAATTGTGTAACACGAAAAATCGCGTTGCTCGCGATCGCAGTTTCTGGTTTTGCTGAGCTCGAGGAAAAAAAAGGAAAAAATGCCGACTGCTAGAATTAAAAGCGATATTTCACTGTCGAAACTTGCCAGAGAAAAAATAATAAAACAAAATAAAAAAGAATAGACAAAATGGAAGAGAGAGAGAGAGAGAGAGAGAGAGAGAGGGAGAAAGAGGATAGAAACAAAAGAGAACTAGAAAGGATATAAAATATGACAGTGAACGCGGGAAGATAGCGCATTCCCAATGGAGCACTCCTGAAACACGATGAAATTATTTCGCGAGAATTCGTGCTACTCTCCTCCTATCCTTTACACGTGTATCGATAAATAACGTCTTAACAATAGCCAGCAATGTATCTGGCCGCGATAAATGTCTCTCCTCTCTCTCTCTGAAATAGCTAGATAATCGCACGGTTTGCGCGAGACAAATTGACAAATTCTATATTTTCCATTTCTCTGTTGTAAAATTGGCGAAATTTAATTTCGGCTAATACCTTTAATACAAACGAGATTTCTACTTTGTTTGAATTGAAAATTCAACGCTTTGATTTTTTGCATTTTTTTTATCACTGAAAATGATTTTAGCAGGGGTAACCCAGAAAATCGGGCCTCTTCAGGTGCAACGCTGATGCAACGAAAATTAGCGATTGGTTGATTTGGGTCACGTGATTCGTGAAGGGGCATGGGATAGACCTCGAGTAAGAGTGGCGTTGTCTGGTACTGAGCGATCGCGCCTTTAATTTTTATTTTCTATCGATTCAAATGTTTGCATATCAATAAAATTTTATGACAAAAAGGTCGTCAGAACAATTGCTTCTGAGTCTTTCAGTGAGACGAATCGTACTGGGGTACAAGTCGTGCAGTTTTTTCTAGAACATTTAATCATTCAAATCAATCGGATATTTTTCAATTTATCATTACTCCACCGTGGTAAATTCGAAAGTTTAACGTTTCCGAAATTTTTAGTATCGTTTCAGTGCAGGAGCTGAGAAATTTAATGTTTTCACCCCGCTTCGATTGTTACGAGGAACGTAGTAAAAGTTAAGATAAGAACGAAAGAACAAACGCAAGGTAAACACAGGAGTTTTCAGGAGTAATTTTGGGGACGGAGGTCTAGACGCCGGTTGAATGGCGTCGCGATAAATTCCACGCCGTTGGAACGACCCCTGTCTTCGTCAGTGTTATGGAATCGCGTAATCGGCTTAAACAGAAACTGTGCTCCCTTCTCGTCGAGGGCTGAGTTTACGACGGATATTCGGCATATGATCCTTTCGCGAGATCGTAAAGGAGTCGCCGGCAAATCGATTGTTCAGCCCTCGTCGTTCGCCACTTCCTCTTCCCGTCTCGACGATGTTTGCGTCTACGATTCCTATTCTTCCGCGCGGAGACGACTTTAGGAGCTGTCTTGGCTGATTCCGCCGGAAATGAACGAACAGACTTCTGTAGACCAACTTGTTTTCCCAACTCTGTCTCCCGAGATACTTCCCCCCAAAAATTCCACGAAACTTTTTAAACACACGGCTCGACTTTTTCCTCCGCGTTTTATTTCTCGCGCATTTAAACAGAAATTGCAATTAGTTATTAACATAATATTATTTTAGTATTAATATTTGCCTGTATTAGCATTAGTATTAGTACTTGATAGCTATTGATATGATACTTGTGTTACTTTACATAACAAATACAAATAATTACTATTCACTGGTGCAAATATTAGGGAGGCAACTGAATCCTTCGAGTATAGCAGATGGAAGGAAAATTACGATTGTGAGGAGAAAAAAATTTCGAGAGTGGAATCGTAAAATTTTCGCTTCAATCGCTCTTGAGTGACTGCTCCATTCGATTCGACTCGAAATCTATTGGCGAAGAAGCGTCGAAAACGGTAGCAAGCAACGCGGTTGAATGGAGGGAGGTGTTCACGCGACCATGTGTTAATAAATGATCGTAATTGACTTACTAATGAACGTCGTGTACGGCGTCGAGTGGGAGTTGAACGTACTCGAGTTGCACACGTCGTCGGGTTGTTGGCTCCATTCCGACAGTTGCAGTTCTATTATGTGGCTATCCCTTCTGTGAAACATCAGGCACACGTAGCCATTCGTACTGCAAAGGAAAACGATAGTCTTTGGTTAGTACAATACTGTCGTCCAAGTGCGAAGAAACAGAGTTCGAATTCCACACGTGTACTCCACGTTCGAGGGAATTTTATACGTAGTACCATTGAGTAAAATTTTCATGCAACTTTTTAACAGAAAAAGTAACGAGTATCAAAATTCTGAAATCTAGTCTGCACCTAGTAACTTATCTCAAACAGAATCTTCCTAACCCAATAATTTAAGTAAAAATCTCCTTCTTGGATGAAACAACCGCTATTTAAACCAGGGCAGCCAGGGAGAGCTGGCTCGGGATAAAATTTAGCAACTCGCGAGGGGAAATTAAAAAAAGGAAAAGCTGGGGAAAAAGCTCGACTACCAGTGCCACACACAATATCGTCGTAATAAAATTACAAGTTAATACAACCCTGGAGGCCACGAAACCGTGGGAAGGGGGGAAAGGAACGGGGGGGGGGGTGAGGGGTTGGTTGTTTCATGAAAACGAGACACGTCTAATAATCGAGCCACTAAGCCGTAAAAGCTGGCGATGGTCGACAAAGAGGAAAAAGAGGGGACGAAAAGAAGAGAATGGCCAGGGGTTGGAAAAACAAGGGTAAAGGACCTTAAATCTTCGGTCGCTTCCGTGGTTCGGCCAGGATTAAGATTTTATTTTATCAGAACGGGGGTTTCTTAACGGGGGGGAGAGCTGCGTTAACTTTCAGCGTAATCCCTTTACGACTGGACCCCCTTCTTTTACGACAAAATGGTGAAATCTCTGCTTCCAGCGAGACAACGCGCGCGTTTTGATCGTTTACTTGTTTATTTTTCCTTTGTTTGGGCTGAAAATTTAGCTACTAAAAGGTATTAATTTTTCAGAACAGAGTACAATCAAGAAATATAATTTCACAGTTGTCGATAATCGTCAAAGCTGGCGAATTTTTTTAAAGAATTCCAGTGGAAGAAGAAGAGAGGAAAGGCAATTTAATTAATCGGGTTGCTAAGACGGCCATTTACATTCTAGCATTCTGGAGTGTATCCAGGCGAGTCTCGAACGATGTTACCGCTCCCGAGGGTGCAATGGCGGCTTCTTACGGGCTTGTATACATTTTCAAGCCTCTTCTCGAGGAGCAGGCACGAATGTTACGGTATATAATCCTACTTTTGCCACCTTTTGCCGCTGCATATTGCACCCCCCCCCAGGAAACCTTCGGTTTCAAACAGTTTGAGTTTGAAAAATGGCGTCATTCATCGGCAGCCATGTTTGACATTTAGGTTAGGTTCGATAAAGAACATTTCTCGTGAAATAGTTTACGAAAGTGAAGCAATTACTCTTTCGGTCGGAGAAATTGAAGTAATTAAAAATGATTTGAATGAGGGAAAAAGAGATTTTTCTGTGAATCGCAAAATGCGTTGGCAATTAATAACACTTACGCTGTTTTAATTTAATTCACTTGGTTATTTCGAGTTGTCATAATTACCTACGACGTTTCAGTCATTTGAAATTACAATCCACCAACTCCCTCCCTTGACTTCATCCCTTATTCGACCCAGTAATCAAACTTGTCTGCTAGTTAAAAAAGGTCCAGGGGAATTACCGAAGGAAGGTTAGTCTCTGTCAGTACTAATGAGATACTTGATAAATTACACGACGATTATCATTTGTGATTTCGAGAAATTTTATGGAAAATGAATTTTTGTTTTAATTGGATCGTAGAAATTTAACTTTTTCAAAATTCCAATTACTATAAATTATTATAACAGATGATTCAAGAATGTTGGTTGACTGTATTATAGAAATTATATTTGGTTACAAACAACCACTCTGATGATGGAAATTTTATTCTTGGTTAATTTTGATGGTCGTCAATTTTTAACAACGTTACAGATAATTCATAGCTAGTATTAATAACGTCACTGATAATTAATATATAATTTTAGTAATATGGATAATTAGTATCGTTATTAGATACTAGTTGATAGATACTAGTTAATTATCGTTATTAGATACTAATTAATTCTTGCACACAGTTTCTAAAATTTATCATTATCGATCATTGGTGATCTCGTAACGAAAATTTTATCATGCTCGAAACACAACGAAGAACGAATAAATCCTGCTAAATCAGGAATAATCGAATCTTGCACGATTTTTCCAGGTGGTTGAGCGAACAGGCTGGAGAACCGATCGTTGGCCAATATTATTTTTCATAAATCTCTCCGGGGCGCATTTACGCGGCAGCAACCCCTCTAATCTCCTCTCTCGCGGCCGTTGTTTGTTATCATTATTCCCTTGCGGGGCGAGTTTTTGCGCGTGCCGCCCCATCCCCGACCCCAGCTCGCGAGATTTATTTCGCTGCTTACAATTAGTTTCTCAGTCTGGCCTGAAAATGCATCGCGATGCTGCCACGACGCGCCGCCCGTGATTTAACAAGCCGCGTTCCCAACGATACTTGCGCCTCGCGCCAGCTTAAACGGGAATTTACGACGCAGCTCGCTTGTCGAAACAGAAACACGGTCAAGACGGTGATATCGCGACAGATACGAAGATTCATGCAGCGTGCATATTCCAATGCTAATTCTAACGATAATAACTTTAGAAATAAACTAAAAATTAATTTCGGACCAAGTATTGATAATTCTGAAATATTGAAAACTTGCTGTTTTCTTCTTTCGAATAAACGTTGACAGATGGATAAAAGAAATTTGAGAATTATAGTATGGAATGAACGCCGCGCGAGTGAAATTTTTTCTCCCCTCCCGTGATAACACTCTCTCGATCGAGCAATTCCCATAAAGAACCCACTCTCACCGATCGTGGCAACAACGGCTCCAATAATTTTTTTTTTCCCTCGCCGCCGCGAGAGCCTCGTAAAAATCAGGTAAAAATGGCCGGCGAATTCAATCGAAAACCGTCAGGCAAAAATGAAATAAAATTCCCGCCAGTCACATATTGTCCTTGTTCCGGCGGGTCTTCAAGGAGGCTAGCAGATGCAGAGAATCGTCCGCGTTTCTTCCGCCCTATCGTGGCATCTCCCAATTTCCAATCTAATTTATGTCTGGTCGTTAGACGATTCAATGAAAGGAGTACGCTTATGCGGCCAATTTGACGGGCACTCTTTCCACCTGAGGGCCTTCCACAACCGCCTCTTCTCCGGTCTCGCATTTCCACCAGATGCTTCTCCTCCCCCAAGTTCTCTCGTTTTCCCCTAGCTCCCTTTTCCTTACAGTCTTCTATTTTCAGTCCAAAGATTTTTGTACCGTGCAACGTTACAATCTTTAATTCGGGATTTTATATCATGAAACGTCGTACAGATGGACAGAATTTTTTTTAAATCAGAAGAAAAAAAGAAAAAGAAGAACAGAGAAGAACAAGAGAGTCAAAAGTACACGTTTCTCTCGATGACAGTTTCCACAGTGCCACCCGTCTGAACGCAACAAGTGAACCTACAGGTTGTTCCAAAAGCACTCGACCAAACTTAACCTAAAAAAAAAAGAGAAGGAAAAGAAAAAACCATGACAAAAACCAGTAGGGAGGGAGTCAAGGCGAAATAGACTGAAAAACCAGCGTGGACGAGGCCATACGTAGCCGGTAAACGGCACGTTCGACGATGATTCCGGCGCAGGAACCTGTGTGCAGGGGGGAGGTGGCGTCGCTTCCGGTCGCCAGATCCTCGGTCAACGAGCAATTTTCCGGCCGATTGACCGCTGAAACGTCCAACTTCCAGCCAAGTCGATCTCCGTCGACAGGAAGAGACACGCTTGTTTACCCCATGATTCTCTCTCTCTCTCTCTCTCTCTCTCTCTCTCTCTCTCTCAGCCTCTTCCCCCGTCGCTCGCCTACATACGTTCGCTCCTTAACCCGGCTCGAGTAGCCAGGGGATGGACGCATCCTTCGTATATTACCGGCCAGGCTACGTGACTCGAATCTTTCGCGATGAATTTCGAGAGACACGTGTGGTCAACGTTCAATGAAACTGTGAATCTTTCTCTCCTTTTTTTCCTTTTTTGAAGGGGCTGACGTGAGAAGGGGTTCGATCATTGGTGCGCGAGGGTCGAGGATTAGTTTCGAAAAGATCTGAGAGGAAATTATGGTTAAAGGAAAATTTGGAATTTTAGATTCATGGAGTGTTGTTGTATTGATGAATCAATTACGGAAATTTACACCGGGAATATTTTAATTGATGGTAAGTTCGTCTTTTTTCGCGAGGCAGATTTTGTGAAAAATGTAGCCGGAATTCGACGAGTCATTTACCGAAAGCACATCTCTCGTTCCATTAAAAAATTCAGTCGATCCATTTTTAAAAATTTTAAAAAATTCCATGCCGGACAATTCTCGTTTAAAATTTCAAGCCCGACGCATTTTGGAAATTTCCTACTCTGTATTCCATCTCCCCCCGAAATAACTGTAACCACACTTCCCGCGAACGCATAGCATCTCTCTGAGGAAATGAAGACGTTCGATGCATACATGAATTTGTTGAAGTAAAATGCGGACCACTGTCTCGCGGCGAGACTAGGAAAAAGCTGCGACAGGAATTTCAGAATGAGGCGTAGAGGCGTAATTCTCGGGGAGAGGAAATAATTTTCCTCCGCAAGGAGAGAGAAAACGCGAAGCCCCCTTTAAATTCTTAATTGAAAAAAATCCAGTGTTGGAAATTTAACCCTGTTGCGAGGTTGTTGCAGAAACTGAAAGACAAGGCTTGGACAAGAAAAACGTAGACATAATCTCCCATAGAGCGTGCAAGAACAAGAGAAGCTTAATCCGTTGAAAGTTTAAATCTCTTAATTCGCGAGAATTCAATGCGCATCTTAAGAAATTATTTTACAGGATTTGAAGATAAGGCGATTTTGACTAAAGAAAAAACAGAGAGAGAGAAGCAAGCAATTTTTCAAAATTTCTCCTTCTTTCTCTAAAATTTAAAAATGCTCGCAATTTCAAAATTCCGGGATTATTTTTATTTTCAACGCAAAAAAGTTCCAAAATATTTTTCCAAGTAAATTCCTTTAAACGATTCGCGCACCTTTTTTCTAGAACGCCGTTGTAATTCGTAGGCTGCTAATAATCACGAAACTGGAGCTTTATCCTTTCGTTCTCGAAACGGTTCGAATAATTTTCGTTGGTTAGCCAAGCTATCTGGAATGTTTCTCGATGGAGCTTGCCTGGAAAACACGACGGCGCTGGATATAATCCTTGATCCGGCGGATGCCCAACATTCCGTCAGGTATTCACTGAAATCGACTGGCAGCGCTGCCAACACCGCGCACAGACGGAATTATCCTAATTATCGAGTGAAACCATTCCATTTAGGGATACTGACGAATCTCTAATGACGAGCCGCGAGCCTCTACAATATACACTCGCGTGCCTGGTATCATATTTTAAGCGCTTCCCGAGGAAATCGGAACTTCCGATTCCACTTGGGATACTTTCGCCGGGATTCTGGCTGGAATACTTCCACTGCGAATGAAAGTTTATTCATTTTACGTCGCTGTCCAGGGATATTAAAATGGTTAAAGGGTGCCGAGCAGTTTTCCTTAATTTCAATGGCGCAAAACGAACGAAGAGAATGGTGGCGAAAGGTGGTATCAAGGGAATGCACGGCGAATAAAAGGCGAGAGCTCGAAAATGTTGAAAAATAGAAGCTGCTGAGATGAAAAACACGGAGGAGGAGTGGGTTACGTAGAAAATATTGAAAAGTACAGCGCGCGCGGAAATAAATACAGAGTACGCACAATGGATAGCAAAACAACAACAACAACGACAACAACAACAACAACAAAAAATGGAAAAAAGAGGGGCGGGGGAGGGAGGGAGTGGAAATATACACATACGGATGTACAAAAGAAATAAAAAAAGCAAAGGGGAAAACAAAATGAAGGGGACCGCGAAAAATAAAATATAAAGCAGAGAATTACGAAGTAAAAGCCGACACGAACCGTGAGTACTAAAGAGCGCGAATTAAAAAAAAAAAAAAAGAGTGGCAACTTTTAGGGAATTGAAAAATTGTGAACAAAAAGCGTGAGCAGAAATACGAAAATACCTTGTGACGTGTCTATTTCAGAGAGAACAATAACGAGAATGATGTTAGTCAAGGACAGATTGAAGTGTGTCGATCGTAGTTCAACATCTACTCAGTGGCGACATCTACACCTTTCTGCCTGGTCTTTCTTTCCTTTTTTTTTTTCCTTTTTCCGCAGCGTTGTCGTCGTTGTTTCTTTAATGTTCGATTTAAGCCAGTCTATTCTCTGAGAATTATTCTCTCCTGGACATTTTCCTACTAGCGAGATTAGAAGCTTGATGAATACGCAGTGAAAAAGCGGATGCTATAAGAGCGAGTTATGGGGTTCATAGAAAAAATTCCCTAGATGAAATTGGGTTGATTGCGAGGAGAGAGACCGTTCCCGAGCATGATACCCAACAGCCAGGTATTATTTGCCGTGAAGAGTGCAATGAAGGTGGAATAAAATTTACTGGATTGAAGAACTGAAATAAGAATAATTGACAGGAGTAATTTCTCCTTTTGCTGATAAAACTGGGAGAGGAAGATGGAAAAGGAACCTTTTGTACATTTATTTCGATCTACGTCGATGGAACCTCTCGCAATTGGTTCGTAAGCTTCGTGAATTATATGTGTCGTTGCATTTCACTTGAAAGATGATATTCGTTAAATTAATCGGTTAATTGTCATCTTGGATTGAAGCAGTTACTGTAGTTAATTAATAATTATTTAATGAAATGAATAACACTCGTGTAAAAATATCACTAGAAAGTAAAATCAAATAACCAAATGACATTTGTCACGTAAGAACCCAATTTAGTTTGCGAACCTATTATTACATCGAGTGGTCATTCTAACGTAGGAAATTTCCAAAGTTTAACCAGTACACTATCAGAGGGAACACAATTGGAAACTCACATAGAAACAAAAAAAGTAGGACACGACAAAAACATGTGTCACGCACACGCACGCACACACGTTTCGTCTAAAACGTCCAACCAGCGATCTACCAGTTTCAGTAACCTTTTTTACCAACTTTCGATTCTCTTCGATCGCGTTTATCCGTGAAACTGTCGTTTTTCCCTCCCTATCCATTGAAAAAAACCTATTTCCCGAAATCGTCTGATTTTTGCCAGAGGAATCTATTTACGCGAATGAAAAGCGGTCAGCGTCCGTGGAGGCTAGATAGTTTTTTTCTGTTTTTTTTTTTCACCAGCCAATCATCGTTTTCCGTGCGAACGGACCTGGCGGACGTGACCAGCCGTCAAAAGCGTTCTTTGAGACGAGCACGGCGCAATAAAACCCTTCAGAGTTGTCGAATGATAGTCGCGATCTAATAACCAGGGCGCTAGTTTTTTTTTCGTTCGTTTTTCTGTTTTTTCTTTTTTTTTTTTTTTTGAAATGGATGACGATCCAACTTGCAAGCGGGCCGAGCAGAATCGGCTACGACAGTTTAAACGTGGCGGCCGCATACATACACAGAGCCCGGTGGTCTCGATCAAAGCTTGTTTTTATGCATTTCGCCCCAGTCCATTGAATCAAAAACAATAATGGAGGGGAGTGGGATAGATGGTTGCAGGCGAGTTATGAGCCAACTGGCCTGTAAATAATTCTCTCTTTGTCGTTTCGGGGCGAGAACATCTACGAAATGAAACAAGAGATAGAATAAAGGAGAAACACACAGACAGAGAGGCAGATGGATTTGGCCATTAAATACATTGATTAAAGAACGGTGTTCGAAAACAAAACAAAGTTTCGTTTATCGATAAAACAGGGTTGGGTCGTAGGGTAAAGCAGAGTGGGCGAAGAGAAACAGAGATGAGATGTACGTACGGATAGAGACGATTAACTAGAGAAATGTGTTCAGAAATCATCGATAAAGAGGCTGCCATTTTTTGGCGCAACGACGTTAGGTTATGGAGGAAAAGAGAGATAGAACAGAGAGATAAAGAGAGACAAACTGCGCCGGATAGACAGAGATTGAAACAGACGGATAAACAGATAGAAAGAGAAAGAGACAGGTAGATAAATAGGGGCAGATAAAAACAAACGGATGGATAGAGACAGATAAAGACGGATAGACGGCGGAGACGGATAGAGGTGAAGAAAAATAAAAGGACGGATAAAGAGAGATAAACATAGACGTAGATGGAGAGATAGAGGTGCGACGCGTATCTTTATAAGCATAATCGAGCGTGTGTCTGACGCAAACAGGCGCAATTTCCTCGTCCCACTTTGTCCCATACCACTTTGTACACCACAGAGATTTTGTTTTTCCTGCCACTTCGTTCTTTCTTCTCTCTCTCTCTTTTTTCCCCGCATTTTGTTGGATTCTCCGGTGTTTTTGCAGGATGCCCGGATATATATATCCGGCGGCTTTGTAACCTCGCGTTCGAAGTATCCAGGCACAGGTTCTGCCGTTGGCGTTCATCGATTTATGAATTCGTCCGCGACGCCCGACCGCCGAAGATGTTTTTTCGCGCGGGAAGCGTGATACCGGCGAGAATAATGTATGGTTGGCGACACTGTCTCGCGTTACCGCGGAGATAAATGTCAGAAAATGGCGGAAACGAGTTAGGACGGCGCACGATCCCTGCGGTTGATCGGTTTATGGAGAATATCGGGAGTGATGTTTTAATTATTTTACACGAGAAGCAGTGGAATATTTCACAAACAACATGTAAAATTGCTGGGCTCTATTTTATTAATTTTTGAATCAGCAGGTTGCGAATAAACGACGCTTTTGAAATACCATTTTGAAAATTTAACAATACACGGTGTTTTCTATATTTCAACGTTTCTCTGTTGACGCGCGTGCAACGTTCATCTGAGCTAATGCTCGAAACAAATTAATTAGCCCCGTTAAAACATAATTAACATGTAAATTCGTACAAACGGGTATGGACAAAATAACAGTTCGTAAAGTGAATTGGAGTTACAAATTGCACGTATGCAGTATGCAAAGTTTCGTGTAACGAAACGCAGCTGCGATAGAATTCGTGTAAAAATACAACTGATGCTGGAAATGTGGAACAAAACAAATAAAAAGCTATTTGACGTAAAGAGTGAAAATATACACATTTTCAGCGGAGAAAAACTTTAAAAAGGAACCGCGCGAACGTATCTACGATCTCGAATGTAACTCTTTCTTTAGGAAAACGCGAAGAAGGACTGATTTGAGACATTGCTCAACGTGTGTTTGATGGATGGACAAAATTCCCCTAGCTCCATCTAGTCCTGTTAACATTCCTCGTACACGGGCGTAGAAGAGAGCACAAACAGGAATTTATTCGCGATATTGAGAGTAATTGTACGTAAACAATGGCATTCTTCACGCGGGGTAGTTCTCCGCGTCACCTTTAGCGCGGCAAATCCGACGGAATTCTTTCATTACCACAAATGAATTACCTGCCAGCAACTTCGCCACGATTGCAAATTTCTCAAAGGGATTTATTATCGCGGTTTCCGCCAGTTTCCGCGCTCTTCCTTTTTATTATTCCATGTACGCGACCTTAATGGCCCTCTGACGCGAGCAGAGAGAAGTAAAATAAGAAAGGAAGGGGCGGGGGAGGGAAGGAAGAAAGAGGTGGCGCTTTTCATTGTACGGAATCAGCCGGTGTGTCACCCTCTGGACGATCGGATAAAAACCACACACCGCGCGATCGTAAAATCATTTTGAAAAAAGCTCGCCATTATCTGTTTACTCGTTGCCTCGTTACCCTTCGTCACAACACCTGTTAAACTTTCTTCTCCTTTTCCTCTTTCATCGCCTTTAGAAATAACTCTCTGCTCCTTCGAGCAATCTCTACGTTTGTGTAAATTTGTCTCTTTGGTGGTTGTCCGAAAACTGTCCAACGATCGGAAAGCGAAAGTGAGAAAACGAGAAAATGTGCAAGAGCAGATGCAAAATAGGTGAAAGGAAGACCGCGGGGAAAGTTGTAGGAGACAAAACCAACAATAAGGTTCTCGCAAGGGAAAACGACACGTTTATCCTGGTTGTCTGGAGGCGGGACCGGAAGCCGGCGTTGGTACACGTAACAACGTGGAAAGCGGCCTCCCCCTCTCCAAGAAATAGATTCTCGTTCCCGTGGCCGCGTCAAATCGAACGAAAGTTTTATGCAGCTCACGACGCTCGTCGACTCGATATACAGTCGCGATAAGAACATTTCCCGCCGATAAGAACGCAGTCTCTCTCTCCTGTTGCATCAGCCAGAGGGCTCGAAGCGACGTGTTCACGATCGAGACCGCCGTATCGATATCTCGCCCTGGGAATATTTATATTTGGGCTGGCCTTACGCCGCCTATTTTAATTCAATAACTCCGGCGAAATGATATTGGAACCTTTCAAATATGTTTTTACACACTGTTCCTTCATCCTCACTGGTTTATTATAGATTTCGATCTTTATTAACGTGACTGAGAAGAAGTATATTATTTAATTCAGTGTAACTGGTATTTAGCTATTATTTATACTGTAAGTAGCATGTAGTACTACTTACTATTTAGTATACTTTAGTACACTATTACATGTACTTAGTATTTGGTACTTAGTACATATTTATACTGCAAGTAGCATGTAGTACAAAGTTTTATAACTACTTACTATTTAGTATTTACTATTTAGCATACTATTACTTCAGTTACTTACTATTTGGTACGTAGTAACTTAGTATTTGGTATTTAGTACATATTTATACTGCAAGTAGCATGTAGTACTAAGTTTTGTAACTACTTACTACTCATTACTTACTCTTATAATGGTATACTTTTAGTATACTATTACTTTAATTACGTACTATTTAGAATTTACTATTTAGTATATGATAAGTAAAATATAAAAGATGAGAAACATAAATATATTTGTTAAAATTATTCCAGATTCGAAATGAAATTGTGAATTGAAATTTCCTTCGCGGTCTAAATCAGAATTTTCGCGTGGAATTGTTAAAGAGACATTTTTACGATTAAATTCGGGACGCAGGGGCAAACTCACAATTAATTTTCGTTTCGAGCATATTCCTCGTTTTGTTCAACGATGCGCGTAAAAAGTAGTAAATCGTTTTATTGCCGGGGAAAGAAATTCCAAATTACGAAAACGATTAATCGTTTTATTGCCGTTCGCCAAAGTGAATTGTCATCAATTTGATGGGAATTTTATAACAACGTGCATACGCAATTACGGGGCTAGTCGCGCGAGTAACCAGTAAATCGTTTACGCCGCTTTCGGATCAAACATCAATTTTGAGGTTCATCACTGTTTCGTACAGTTTATTAAAAGGTAAAAAAAAAAAAAAAAAATAAAATAAAATTCAGTCCGATATTTACGAAGGAAATAAATTAAAGCATTAAAATATACAATCGAATAATAACGAAGCGAAACCAATTTTTCTATAAAAATTCCAGGATTGAACTTGCAAGTCACAGAGGAGCGAAAAATGTCCCTTCTCCGAATCTCTGAAATTTCAACTGAATAATTTTCAATTATCCCGCGCGCTTTCAGAAGATCCCCTCTAAACAACAGCCCCTTTTTCAACCCTGAGAGACACCCACCAAAAACAGCGTTCCCCTACCAACCCCTGTTTAAACGAGCGAAGGCAAAACGACGAGAAGGTGGAGCACAAACGAAACGGAGGTGAACCGATTCACGGGGTCTCGCGACGAGATTCGGTGGCCATAGAAACGAAAAGCTCCTTTGTACACACCGCGTTGCGAAGGAATGCTATTCTCTGTTAGGGACAGGGAACAACGATCATAAATATCGCGGAGGAAGGAGACGGTCGAGTTGAATATCGATCGTGCCCGCCTCGCACAATGGCCGTCCGAATATTTATCAACGCACAGTCGCATCCGCATCCGCACCGCACGGAGGAACTCTACCAGGCACCCGGTGTCGGTTCTAACAATCGCGCGCTAGCCAACGGGTCATCGTTCCATTTGCTTCTGGAAGCGGTTGGGGCGAGAAACGTGGGTTTAGATGACTGCAACAGACCTTGAGAATTTTGGGATTCGGATTATCTGTAGTTTGCAAAATTTCGGAATTTAAATGTCTACTTTAAGCAGCGATATTGAAACGTTAAATGCACAAGTATTCACGCAGTAGCGTTCAATTAATAGTTCCAATATACTGAAATACTAACGCTCAAACACAGTCACTCTTAGATACTAACTTCAAACACATTGATATTTACGCAGTAGCGTAAGTACTGGTACTTGAATACTAACACGTAAACGCCCAAATACTAGTTTGAAATGTACCAAAACTCAAATATAACATAATAAATACATTAACTTCAAGTACAAGTGAGTATTAGTACTTGAATGCCAACACTTAAATACTCAAATACAACAACTACACGCTGGATATTTATGCAGATTCATATTTTTATAAAAGCGAATAGAGCAACAGAAATTTCCAGGATGTGATACTAAACCTTCAATACTAATCTAAATTTTCAACATCAAACTATGTCAAAAATTGTAAAAATTTTTTATTGTAAAATACCATTCAACCCTTAAAACTTTACTCTAATGAACCCTTCCGTCTCAAGTTTTTCCAAAGACCAATTTATCTTCATTGGACAGCCCTTAACCATCGAAATCCGTAAAACCAATGTAGAAAATAAGGTACTCGTGTATTGGAAAGCCGCGCGATGTACAGCTGTACGGCCGGAGAAGTAGCAGTAAAATTTCTTGAAACAACATTTCTTGAACGGGTACGCCAGTGAAGACGACCGATGTACCTGGATATCGGTGTTCATCCCCCTCTGAACGAGATAAAGGGGGAAAGGGGGGCTGAAAGTGGATCAGTAGGGTTGAATAGAGGCCGCAACGGTGAATGGACGCCTACAGAGTGGTGTGTTTCGAGGGAAAAGTCCGGGGATTGGCATTTAAACAGCTTGAAAAACAGGGTTAAGTCGGGTTGCGATTAAACAGGCCAAATGCATCTCGCGAAACACTCTTCTTCGTTCTACGCTCGCTCTTCGCGACATTTGTGTTTAGTCGTATCTGACCGATCGTTCATGAACGAGAACTTGTTCACCGATTGAAAAGTTGAGAAGTTGAAATTTTACGAATAATCGGAGACAAGTTAGGAAATTTTTTAGAGCCACTGCTACACTGCGATTTGATTGACAGGGCGAAATTTTACAAAAATTTATTCGTGGGATGAAATTTGAAAGCTTGACGTCTAAAAAGTTGATGAACAATTTCCACAATTTTATGCTTCTTTTTTTTTCTTCTCTCTCTAAGAATTGTACCCGTTAACTGCGAATTTGGTGGAAAAAGGGGAGTTTTTTTTTTTCATAGGAAATTGCAAAAAAATGTTAGAAAATTAAATTTCCGACAATCTCTCGCGCTGTTCATTAGCACTGAACATTTACGACAAAAAAAAAAATAGTTTTCGAAAGGGAGTTTACATTCACTGATTAAAAATCTGGACGGAGAAATTGAAATTTCACGGAAAATTCAAAAAATAATTTCCGAATTAGAAAATCGAGGCGAGGAATCCATTTTCTTCAATGTCACAGTCAATTTCACAGGAAAGCGCACCCGTTCATTAAAAATTCCACGAAGGAAATGAAGTATCGCAAGGAACTGAAAGAACCTTCGGCATAATTATCGAATCCGATGGAAACAAAACAAAGATTCCCAGTAAATTCAATCAGCGATCGAAGAGCATGGAAAAATTTCCACCTGACATGTATAAAGCTGTACAAAGGGATGAAAACCCGAGTCGTGTTTAACTTGATGAAAACTCTACCTAAGGAAGAGGTTTGTTTAAGTTCCATTACGGT
This sequence comes from Melipona bicolor, assembly GCA_030673865.1. Taxonomy (NCBI): domain Eukaryota; kingdom Metazoa; phylum Arthropoda; class Insecta; order Hymenoptera; family Apidae; genus Melipona; species Melipona bicolor. Next base: position 2,647,386 of record JAHYIQ010000020.1, read on the forward strand.
TTAAACGCGAAAGAAAATTTTTACCTCGATGCACGTTAACAGTCGAACAAATTTCATCTCTCTCTCTCTCCTTCTTTCTCTCCCGCCTCCCCTCATTCCTCAAGTATATATTCATTCGACGTTTAATTAATTCCACGTCCGATTAATTGAAATAATGATGTTTGCATAACGTAAAATCGCTGATAGCAAAGGGACGAGAGAGAATTAATTATGTGCGTTACAGTCGAATTAATTGTGTTGTATAATGAGTAACGATTTACGGTATGAATAAATCATTATTGATATTAAAAGAGGTCCGGCCAGGAATTATCAACTTTCGTTTCGCCGGTATTTATCTTCGTTTCATCAAGCGAAATTGTAATCGCGATATTAGCGTCCATTGTGCTTTAATTACGGGATATTCCCTCCGTTGCCATCGACGCGGCGAAGTATCCCTCGCTTTTAAATCGTTAACCTTCCGGCACGCTCGAGTGACTCTCTCGTTTCGAAAATGTTTCGACCGCGTTCGTTGGCGATTCAGCCAACAGAAGAAGTCATTTTCGGAAGGAAGGACGATGGAAAACGAGGCATTGTCCGCCAAAATTTTTTTCGTCGGGTTTCAAAAAAGAGGACGCCGATACTCTCGCGCGCAAATCACTCTAAACTCGGGAAAAATCGACTGCAAACATTCCCAATAGAGTGCACAATACTTTTCATTCGCGATTTTCTTTTTTTCTCGGAGGGAGTGAGTGGAGGAAGAGGGGAGGAAGCATTCGACCCGGCAGGAAAATAAAATCCGGAGCGACTCCATCCTGGTGGGGGCAAAAAAAAAAAAAAAAAAAAAAAAAAATACCCACTTTGCCGGTAGCTTCCATCGCGGTGCCGACACCTGGAACTCAATTTTTCACATCAACACCCAGCTGCTGCCTTTTTTCTACGGTACGACTCGATCGAATCCAGTCGCAGCCTAATTACCATCAATTCCCCTGCACTCAGCCGGTCGTAACGGCCGGTCTAATTTGATTTTACATCACTTACAACAATGCAGCCGTGCCATTCATCGTCCAGGATCGTTCGTCCCGACCCCACCCCCATCGCCATTTAATACACCTCGAAACAAAAAGAGACATGATATTGCAATCGGCGAATTTTAATTAACAGATACGACAGTCCGAGTGTCAAGTTATTTCTTCCTTTTTTCTAATCCAACGTGGCAATTCGAACGTTTGGATACGGGGATAGTGATCCCTCGTGTACTGCGAGATATGGATTCCGGCAAGTTGCTGATTTGTGGACAATGGATTCTAGACAATGGACTCGCTGAGTTGACTCTATGTGAATTATTTATCCTGGAAATAATTCAAAACTTTGGACCCACGAATCTAGTACAATGAACTCTGATACTGTTGGACTTTAATGTTCATTTTCTGAATTCTAGACAACTAATCTTAAATAAAAAACTTTTTTAGACTTTAGATTTCAGACTATGGACTCAAAATCATGGATTTTCATTGGATTCCGTACGCACGAGCCTATTTTGTTAGATATTTTCGAGATTCATAGACGTTTTTGTGGATCATGGACTCAAGATCATGGATCGCTGGATCTCACTTTATGGATCCTATACACACAATCGTATTCTATTAAATATTTTCGAGATTTTTAGGTCGTTTGGTGGATCGTGGACTCGAGATTATGGATCGTTGGATCTTGGATCTCACTTTATGGATCCCATACGCACAATCGTATTTTGTTAAATATTTTCAAGATTGTCAAACGTTTTGCTGGATCATGGTCTTAAGATCATTGGATCGTTGGAGCATGAATCTCATTGTATGGATCCCAACACGCACAGTCGTATTTGGTTAAATATTTTCGAGATTCTCAGACGTTTTTATGAATCATGGACTCAAAATCATGGATCGTTGGATCTCATTTTATGGATCCTATACACACAATCGTATTCTATTAAATATTTTCGAGATTCTCAGACGTTTTGATGGATCGTGGACTCGAGATAATGGATCGTTGGATCTTGGATCTCACTTTATGGATTCCATACGCACAATCGTCTTTCGTTAAATAAGTTTTGAGATTGTCGGACGTTTTGTCAGACGTGATTCCACTCCACCAAATTTACAGCACCAGATAAAAATTGCCAGTTGTTCAATCGTCAGTTTCGCTGCTATCAGTTCGTCTCGATGCTCCAGCTATTTAATAAGCCTCGAAACAAAAGAAGAGGAGATGTATTCGGCCGGCTGTAGGCCTCACCCCTCTGAAAGCCTGTCAGCCATCGCTCCAACGGATCCAGACACCGGATTTTCCCCTCCTTATTTCGCGGCCTGATCTCTCCTCGCGCTTTAATATAGCCGCGATTACGCGCCAGCTCGCGACTTTATTAGAGAACCGCGTGAGAGTTTCTTCCAACACTCTCCAAGGCCATTCTTTTATATTCGACGCGCTGTTCTCCCGCGAATTCATATTTTTCGGCTGGAGGAGGGGCGAAGAAGGATTTCGATGGAATATTTGCTGCGATCAGGGGCTGGCTGGTCCGAGGGAGTTCCACAGTGCGCGAAAGTGTAAAATTTTCGACACGTTTTGAAATTGGGAACGAGAATCTTTTGAACTTTCGAGAATTGCAATAAAATTTTGGTTCTGCAAGACGTGGAATCTCGAGAGAGCAATTTTCTTCGTAAAGATTAAAGTCCTGGAGCGACATTTCAAAAGTGGCAGCGAAATGGAAGTTGGTATTGTGGAAATATTTGAATCGAGAATTTTTATGAAACCCCGGCGAATTTTTGGCTTTTCAAAAGCCAAGTTTCGAAAAAGACAGAGATGCACGTAAAAGATTTTTTTTTTTCAAAATCAATCAAAAGTTCCGCATTGTTCAGCCGGAAGTAAATTTCATTCGCCACGCGATTAGCGAGCGTTGATTTCAATCTGTTAATAGAATTGTTTCCCGGTGAAACTTTCCCGGGACAGGGATGCAGTAATAATCCCCGGCCGTTCGTGGAATTTCCGTCATTAAGTCTTTCGACACGAAGGAAAAAGAAAAGAGAAGACGGAGGAGGAAGACTAATTCACGCCTTGAACCAACCGATGCCTGACCACATACGGTTTCTTACCACTTGCTGCCCCTATGACTGACCTACTTGCTAGAACAAACTTCAACACCGTTTTTTGCCCCGATCGAAATTCCCCATTTATCCTTGCCTAGAGCTTACAGAACGCGTTGTTCAACTTTTATTGGAAAACTACCATTTATTCTCACTCATAGTTTGCAGCACGTATTCTTCCAACTTTTATTCCAAATTTTCTTATTGAATTCTTCCAATTGCTCTTGCCATTTTAACGAGAGGCTTTAAAGAGATGGTTCAACGTGAAATTTCGATTCAGGAATCTGTCACTGAGAAGATTTAAAGTTATACATTATAATTTGCAGACTGTTGATTGTAGATTCTAGATCAGCGGTTCCCAACCTGTGCCACATGGTTGCGAGTACGCGAAAATAATATTGGTAATGGCGGAAAACGCCAAAAAGAAAAGGAGTTAAAATAAAAACACGAGTTGATTGATTTGAAATGTTTGGTTATTTACCTAATCTAAGGAAACTTGAACAAAATCTCTCTTTTTTGAGAGATGGGTGTGGGTTTGTAAGAGGTTTATATTTATTCATAATCAAGGGTTATGAGAGAGAAAAGAGATTGGGAACCGCTGTTTTAGATCATAGACTATGCACTAGAGATTATATAATGGATTCTAGTCTCTGGGCTACGAACTACGAATTATAGATTGGACCGTGGACTCCACAATTTGAACTTTAAACTACAAACGAAACTTTGCGATTCTGATTCGCTGTGAGCTTCTCACAGTCCACGTAATGTTGTATTAAATCGAACGATCAATTAAGAAACTCTCGGTCCGAATCTTGCAATCTTACGACAAAAACAGATTAACAGGAAAGGCACTGATTAACTAGAAAGAAATCGCGGAGAGAGGAACGGGGAAATCTAGTTTTCCAGCGTGCTCGTTTTCACAGCTTTCAGCCAGATAAGGAAGTAACGGGGACACCCGTTAGAGGGCACGGACGATTAAAAGCGATACGTTACGCGGCGCGAACACGGTTGCACGAGTGCTCGAACGAGAGGAGAGCGGCTGAGTGCAGGGGCCACATATATTGACATTCCGACGCGTGTACCAGCCGAACCGGAGGATCTCTGTTTAATCCGGCGCAAGCTGTTTATTTATGCGCGCACGAGTGTCTTCGGTATGCGATGAAAGGATTATCGCGGCATACCGTCATAATTACACGCGGGTGGCTGTGCCACGACAGACAACGCGGCGCTTATATGTCTGAACGCTTTGTTGCGTTTGTTTGTTGCTGCAGCCCGGAACAACGACGATGATACCTCTCACGGATGAATGCCTCTCCACCGTCTACTTTCCTGTTTCGTTGCTTGTCGGCGGTTTCCCCCCTCTGCCTGTTTCCCACTGTCTGCGAATTTTACTTCTCTTTCTTTCTTTCTTTTTCGTTTTTCTCTTTTTCATTTTTCTTCCAATCTCTTTCTTTTTTGCAGCGAGGAGAACGATTCTTTGACTCGTCTGGAAGTATAATAATTCTCAGAGGGGCTGAAGGATCGCTGTAATTGGGCTTTTGTAGAAGTAAAAAAAGGAGAAGTCTCTTTCACATATTTTCTTTCCCCGATGGACTCTAGACTCTGGATCTTGGACTCTTAGATTGGACTTTGTGGACTTTGGATGATGGATCCCAGGATCCACGTTTGTCGAACAATTGCCGAGAAACTTACCAATCGAGGGTAGCCTTGGCGACGTACTGCACTTGGTTCTCTCTATCGGGATGCTCATGACGATCGTTAAGGGGGACCACAGAGTGACAGACGAGACGAGTCTCCTGTCTATTGACGATCGTCAGGTTGTAAGGTGACGCCTGCAATCGGGACCCTATTGGATCCAGGGCAACCCACAGTTTGTTATCCACCACCCACGACGGGTACGAGCAACGTTCAGTGGAATTTTCTGGAACAGAAAGACGACGACACTGTCAGAAAAGTATGTTTGAAAAAATTCACAATTCTGGGTAACACGTTAATTTCGTTTTATGACAAAACTCAATAGATTTTTCGTTCAACATTTCTTAAAATTCATTTCTTCAATGATTCGCGTAATATGCAATAGGAAAATATATAAATATATTTTGCAAATGATGCTTTTATGATTTGCGACATCTGCTATATATTTCATGTGATTTGTGTCATTTCAAATTACAAAAATTCAGATCCACGCGTAGCGGAAAAAGGATTGAAGAGAGTCGAATAAACGTCAAGCAAAATCCTGGAATAACATTTCTCCAAATCCCTCATTTAACATCGTCATTACCAAGACGTCGTCGATAATTATCGAAAACGTCAATCGAAACGGAAACTCGCCCAACGTCGTATAAAACTTTCAAATTACATCGAATAATCTGACGACCGAAATAAAACACGATTAGACGCTGAATGACACGATGGATGGACCCTTTATTTCCTCGAAATAACGCAACTCTGTCGCTAACATAGTTATTCCACGGTTATTCTCCAGGCGTGTAATGCAACTAGAAACTCATTCCAAGCTCTTCGAGTTGGCCCGATAAGTCAACTACGCATAAACTTCATTTTCATTCTTTCTTTCTCTCGCCGTCTTTGTTCTCCCTCTCTCTCTCTCTCTTCTTTCTCTCTGTCATTGAACTGTTATAAATTTAATCACACGGACTGTCGAATTCATCAGCAGCATCGAATACTTGGGAATTTTAATTTTCCATTTTCCTTATTAAGAAACGAGCCACTGGAGCTATTAGAAATATTATTCCACGGCGGTGGGAGGTCGAATAATTAAAATAAGTTGCTCTAATGGCCCGTTAATTCGTTGTAGTTGCAAAGTATACCGAGACACGGTTAAGAGAACGATAGTTGGAAATTTCGTCGACGGAGGATTTCAAGAGAAAATTGGAGCTTGCAATTATCGCAGACGTTCTTTTCGGGTTTGCGATAAGCAGTCGAACAAGAAGAATGATTTTTGTAAATCACGATATTAGCGAAAAATTTGAGATACAATATTTTTTTTTTTAGTACAATCTCCTCTTTGGCGGCACACCACATTTTTCACTCAAAGTTGAATAAATCGGCGAGAGATTATTGTATCTCGAATTTCAGAGAATCGTTGCGAAAGGGGAGGTTCCAATCTTGTACATCACAGTGGACTTTGCTCTGAAAAAAATTTGTTAACGTCTGTGGAATTTTTAAAAGCTTGAGTTTCGTAGAAATATCGGAAAGGGGAGGTACAGGTTCGGTTTTTCACCCGTTGGATGATGCAGAAATATCGCGAAAGAAAATTTACGATGGATTCTGAAAGTAGAAGCTACGACGTTTAAAACGGGTCGAGCCAGATGGGTCGCGAGACTTTTTGTTCCAATTTTGCGGGAGTTCAAAAATGGAGAATTTTTCGGACTTTTAATTTTCCGGAGTGGTGTTGCTTAATCTTTGTCCATTATTTTTGTTTCGAAATTGGAGAGGGGAAAAAAAGGAGAGAAACCGGGGAAAGTTGTTAATTAAGACACTTTTTAGATAAAAGTTTCAAAACTTGTTACATTCGAGCGATAAAACTTGAGAGAGGCATGAATATTACTGAGCTACAGTGGTGCGAGTCAACGTACGGTCAGACACGGACAGGTGCTTCGTGTAATTTCATATGAATCGCTGTTTATTTCAAATGCGGCATAAAGTGACGCAGCTGCGACGTGTCAAATATAAATTCTTCTTTCATTTCCATCAAAGCGTTCCACTTTGCAATGGAAATTGCAAAATAATTCGCGTTACGGCGAGGTTTTTAAACAATCGTAATTTCCTTCGATTTTCACGGATTGAATCCTCTTTTTGGCACGAGAAAACTCCGCGTTTCCAGTGTTTCTGTAAAATCACGAACGATTGCGTCTTCTGTACTTGCGATAAAAATTGCAAAAATTCACTCTGTGACTTGCGAAAAATTCGTAGCCATCGTTCGTTCTTAATTGTAGATTCATTTGTTGAAAATAATTTCCAATGCAATGTCAACAGTAAAAATGACAATCATTAAAGTACGAGGACAGCGCTTGTATAAATATAAAAATATAATAATAATAATAATATATAATATAATATAAATTTCTATTAAAAATCTACTCTACAGATTCCATTCCAATTTATGATTGGAATAAGCTGAGGGAAACGGCGGAAGTGAAAAGAAAGAAAAGGAAGGAAAGGAAAGAACGAGTTGGAAGGTAGCATGATGGCAGTGGAATGCAATAATCCAACGTAAACGCGCGTCCTCGTCGCCTACAAACAGTTATCGCGTCGATGGTCGACTGCTCACAGCTATCAATCACTGTGCACGAATTAATGGACCGTTAAAAATGCACGGGCGTCGAAGTATGCGGCGTGCGGAAACGCCTCCGCTGAAAGGCGATCGATACCTCGATGGGCACACGCGTTCTCCGAGTGTCTCGACGAATTACCATTAACAATGGCCACGTCTCATTTCGCTTTCTCGTTGCCTGCTTCACAAATTTCGCTCTCGGTCTCTCTTCATACTTCGACACGTTTGCACGTTTACGCTATTTACACTTATATTGTACATTATACATTATAAATTGGTTATTAAAATTGGAATAAAAATGAAAATACGACTGAATTTTTTAAGAATTCAGTCTTGGAAGAGGAAAAGTAATTTTAAAAATTCAACAACAGCTAGTAATAATTAGTTATAACTTAGGTATTAATTAAAATAAATTTATGACATTGTTTCGAAAAATAATACTATGAACAAAAGTAGGTGCATATGATTATTTCATGATCAAGTTGGTAGCTTTCTTTTCAGCATTTGGTCGAACATCGATGAGGACTGATCGTTGATTTGCATCGAACAGCAATCTCTCCTCTCTCTGTCTCGAGGAGAACGAAATGAATCCCAGGTGAAATAAAAAGAAGAAAAAAAAAGAGATATCTCGAAGGGATGGTAAATACCTTGGAACAATATTGAAACTTGGAAATAACTTGGTGTAACACGACGGATATCTGTTGTTTGGAGATTTTTCTTCGCTGCATTTTTTTTTTTTTTTTGTTTATGGTCACGTTCTGTTTGCTGTATGTACGCAAAGAGAATAAAAAAAATTCTCTCTTTAAAAATTTTTTCCAACAAAAATCACTAGTATCGTTATATATCACAATTGATCGTATTAAATTACAAAAAAAAGTCATTTACGCATATAAATAATTATTTCAATATAAATATAATTTTTAATTTAAATTTTCAATTTATTAATACATTTCCGAGGATTATTGCGCCGTTCAATTTGATCAAAATCGATTTCCATTTCGACGCCGGTAAAGTTGGGAATTTCCGAGACGTCGAAGATTTCTCCTCTTAGGGGATGGAGAAAAATTTCGAAATTTCGAGGGAACGATTCGAGCGTTTAAGCAGCTTAACAATTTTTCCACGCGTCCTGTCGCAACATTGGCCCGAGTGTTTCGTTAACCCGGTTCCCCGGCGCTTCCATTTAAACTTTCCTGAAGGCAGATTAGTCCCCGGGATCTCCAAATCCATTCCCCCAACACTGTCGATGCCCTTTCGCCGCGATTTCGTTCGGCAGAGACGCGAAAATGGCTCGGACGTATAATACAAATGGCGTTCGACCGACAAAAAAATAATCGTCGAACAAATTCGATCATTTTCAATCGAAACGTATTCAAAATATTCGCGTATTATCTAATCTGCTTTAGAATTAAAATTCTAGTGATTTTAGAAATTGAAATTTCCTGGAGGAAAATCTAGAAACCGATTCGACTTCGAAACGAACGTGCAATCGCATTTATCGCATATTCGGAACAATATTCCGGCACGGTGCGGTACGCTGATGTTGAGAAAACGTCTGGAAATAAATCCCGGTCAGTGGCAGGATCGCGCAATCAGTCATGTATCCGGGGGAAATCCAACTGAACGCGGTTCACCGCAAAGCCAGCAACAAGATCATCTCCATCTAATACAACTGTCTACTCGTATCCACGATCATGGGCTACGTGCCTATAGGGAGGAACGGTGTATTTAAACCGAAATTGGAGCAATGAACCGAACAGATCGACGATGATGATCCTCTCCACGCTCTGGCCGAGGATTGACGAATTAAAGTGGCAATGAACGGACGGGTTATACGACCAACAAGAATTCCACTTTACACGGTTTTTGTACAGTCAGAACATTTAATTCGTCGAGAATTAATTTCAGAATAATTTGAACAGGAAGAATTTGTCCAACTAATGAAAGCGATTCGTACAAATTTCTATTTCCTCAGTAAGACAATTCCGAATCTGAGAATAAAAATTTTAAAAGCACGATCCATCGATTCCCGATTTTCTAATGTTTTTCAACGATGGGAAATCAAAATGTTGGAAAGATGAAAATCTTTAAATCCCCCGTGGCTGTTTTATCAAGGCAAACAAAGAACGAAATACGCAGAGTCTGTCAAGTTTTGTCAACAGATAAACCAAAACTGGGCCAAAAGTTCGCCAAAGTGCAAAGGAATATCGACCAACTAAAAATTCCTGCACGATAACCACGCAGCCACGCGTGGAATTCGGTTTTCAGTAGCGTGGAGGAGACTTTTAGCCGTACGGTGCAAGAATTCGTGGTAAAATTCCACGCCTAGGCCGATCAAAGATTCGCGGTCGTAGGTAAAATCAATCCCAAGAATGTTGAGAGTGGATCGAACGAGGCCGGCGATCGCCTCAATTTGGTTAACCATGGCTGCAGAGGGCAGAATCATCGCAATCTAGGAAGGCTACGTGCAGTTATGCGATACCATGGAATACCCCAAGTAGCTGACGTCGACCGCTGCGCCACTGTGCCGATAACACGCCGCCCAAGAATCCGATCTGGTGTCCATGGACACCCTCATAGTTTACGTTCTTCGTGCCCCGCTGCTATCGCGGTTTTCCCCGTGCCAAGACGCGCCATCATCAGTTAACGATAATGTCAATGTGCCAACAATTTGCCCGCAGGATCGCTGCTCTTCGGTTGGCAACAGCGTGATAGTCAGTTCAGTTGTGTCGCGTGCACGTTGGACCAGAGAGAGAGAGAGAGAGAGAGAGAAATTTGTAAATTTTGGTCGAGCTGAGAGTTGACATTTAACGATTATTCAAAGATTTGGAAATTCAAAGGTTTTCTTTCTTGAATTGGCAGCACTCTGATTTAGGATTTTACATGGATAGTCTAGGGAATTTTTTTAGCGATAGTTTCAAGAGTTTCAGCAGTGAAAAGTTGCATATTTGCGAGAAGAACATTTGGAGATTTTGATTATTAAAAAGAACACACGTCCTTTTTAGAATACTACATCATTGTACTGATGGTATTAGATAATTACACGTGCTTTGGTGAATCCCAATGATCTAGACATAAAAGTTTCTGCACAAACGATAATATATGGTAATTGGACATTCTAGGGACATTTCACGAGTCTAGTTTTCAATTTGGCGACGAAGAATTATCACAAACGAGCTAAACTTCACAAATATGAAAATATAACAACGATTTCCAGAAACACTTCGTTAGAATGTGTTTCAATTTCTGCTTCAACGATGAAGAATCATCTGCTAGGGATCACTTTATAGTCGGGCATAGGGACTTTTGGTGTGCAAGCTCGTTCATAAGTACTCACTCTGCTTCATCTTGAACGTCTTGGCAGCCTCCTTGACGCTGATCAAGCCCGTGCAGGAGGCATCCTCGCTCTGCGCCAAATTCCACGAATTGTTCGACGTTTGTTCGTAGATAAAGCATCTGTAGCTGTCCTCGTCGCTGGTTTTCCGCGGAGCGTGCAACCTTGCCACGAGATTGTGCGTGCTGCTCTCTTTCCACGTGGCCAGGCACTCTAGCTCCACGTCTGCCAACAAAGTAAAACGCCGCATCTCTGATTAATTATCAATTCTCGGAGCAACTGAATAAAAAATAGAGTGTAAAAAGAGCGAGAGACGAAAGTATTCTGGCTTTTCGTAAAAGTGTTCTCCAAGTAAGAAATTTCGACAACGGGAGGATCGGAGCTGCGTAATCCGGACCATCGATTAATAAAAGAAAAAAAAAATCTTCATCGCTCGCCACCACTAACTTCCCCCAATTACACCGCGATGCATAACGATTCCAATTACGAGGAAGGCTAAATCGTCCGCGGCGAGAATTATGGACGGAAATATTCTAACCGTTAATAAACCGCACCGCGGCCGCGTAGAATGAATTATACGAGCGCGAGCGTTTTCCCCCGGTATAATAATCGCGGAAAGTCGGTCGAACAAGGGTGGAAGGGGGGGGGGCCAAGCGGCAACAAATGGTAATTGACACGGCCATTAATCATTCGTCAGAAGTTCCATTGACTATCGCAGACTCTCGTCCACTGCCGTGTCCTGTTAATTAACGTCGCGATTGGGTATCACTCACGAAAGACTATGCTTCGTTGCTTATTGAACTTTTTTTTGTCTATTGTTTGAGAAATATTTTTATCTTGGGCAGAGATTCTTTATAAAGAAATTGATTTCATTGCAGATTAATTTCCAATTTAGAGGAATTTACTCAAGATTCACGTTTTTTGTGAGTTTAAGTTTACCATAGTTTTATAATTGAGACATACTCACCAACGCTTTCAGAAGACAGCACATTGGCACACGCCTGATAGCGCAGAAGTAACCGCGATTCCTGCGTGCAGGTTTCTGCCGCTGATAACGGCGACTTGCATTCTCCCTCGCCGTGACTGTACGTGAATTCTAGGGGTCCCTTGAACGGACAGGGCATCGGTGCTGCCCCCGTGCGGAATAGGGAAATTAATATGGCGTCGCTCCTCAATTCGCTGCATATAGAGGGCAGAGTTGGCTTCGGTGTCTCCGTGATGCAATAAGCTGAAGAGAAATGAAGAAATGACGAAAATTTAGAAAACTTTTCGTTTCCTCTCTCCCTTGGCTTTGACATTTCAGTAAATTTTAATGAGATGCATCGACAATGTTAAGCATCACATTTGAAATAAGAGTCGAGATTCAAATTATGAAACGTATGACGTGTGAGACTCACTTTCTTTATACTGAAGAACATTCGGGTGCTTCATGTGCATGACGATACAGCGATAGCAATTGTCCTCTCTGTAACAAAGAACGAGAAAAATCGAGTAATTGGAATGATCTGATCGAATAAAGAATAAAAAAAAAAGAAAAAGAAAAAGCACAAGTTAATCGGCAAACAATTTTCATGAAAGAGAGGGAAAAGAAGAGAGAAGAGTTTTCGATAAAAGAGTATATACAGGAGATAGCCAGAAACGAAAGTAAACTCGGTTCCCCCCAGTCAGCAGGAAGCGAAGAAAGGTCTAAAGGGGTGGGATACAGGAAGCAAAAGGGGAGAGACAGGAAGAGAAGGAGACTATAGCGCAGAAGGTAGAAGTTGCGGAGCAGAGCTAAGTAAGCAAGGTGGCAACTAGTAGGGACACAAGACAAGCTCGAAAAGTTTTAAGTAGCTACGCGATACTACTTGCCCCCTCTTGGTCCACTCGCCCCTTTTCCACCCTCTATCTAACCGCTGTCTCTATTACGCCTTCAAGTTTGTCTTTTCACCGTGCACAAGTACCTCGGAATTGCGTGCGTTAGTATTTGTACACTTCTACCTCTTTTCCCCTTTCTTTTCTTTTCTTTCTCTGATGATTTTGCCACACGCGCGCGTGTCCGAGAACGATTTCTCGTGTTTGAAAGAAGTTGCTTCTTTCTCCTCGGAATGAAGAATAATATTTAGAAGAATTTACATTCTATGCGCTTTCGCGAAAAGTGTAGCGTTGGAAGGAACGATGGATAAATGTCCCAGAGGACATTTATTTATTTCTCAAATAAATTAAAATAAACAAATTAAAAATGAAATTAAGAGAAATTAAAAATCAAAAGAACAACTATTTCCTTTTTTACGGGAGAATAGTGTTTTTAGTATTCCAAGTATTCCTAACATTCCTAGTATATTTCTAAAATACTTGCAAGTAATTCCTACCATTTTCTTCCACTCGTCCATCAGTTCGTCGACAATTGCTTGTCATTTAAGCGCGAGATGGTCTTGAAAGTACGAGATCAATGCGAGCTGGGATAAAGGCAGATTCGAAAGACAAATACGTGTGCGTAAAGCGCACGCATCGGCGAGTTCAGACGTTTCACAATGGGAATAACTATTCGAACGCGGCTCATGGTTCATAAAAGAGAGAACGGGGACGCCTGTGCGCCGGTCTCTGACGTTTATAAATCGGCTGTTTTCTAAGAATATCGTCCGCAGCTTCGTCGTACCTTTAAAACACACCGGTGGGTGTTTTTCTTACGTTCGATTGAACGACATTGCTGGCGGAGCTCTTGGAACGAATATTTTCAAATTTTTCTCTTAAAACGGAGAATTCTGTCGATCAGGTTTGTAAAATATTCCACCAATTTAAAACGATGCGTAATGAACGAAATAGACTGGTGATATTTTGCAAAAAAGATATTCAATAGTATTCAGATTTCTTTAAAAAGAAAAAGGAAACAATATTCAAAAGTTAAATTTCTGAACTCTTCGGCAATTTTTCACTTTCTAAAGTTAAATCCCCTCTCTTTCAGCGAGAAAAGAAACGCATAAGCAACAAAACGAACTGAAAATTCGAATATAATTTCGGAAAATACAAGACTGACAAATTTCCTTTCTCAGAGATTAGGAATCTTCGGTCGATCAACTTTTCAAAATGGGAGGAGTAACCCCAACCGCGGTCTCTTGGGGCCATTTCGCTGGAAGAACAGCCCGGTTCGAAGTTTTCTACGCCGGGACTGTACAAGCAGCTGATCTGCAATTCGAAAGTTGTCCAAGTTTTGTATGCATGTCAACGAAGCCGCGGACACGGTATCCGAGAGGCGGCCTCGACGCTCGTGATCGCATTTGCAGTAACTATCGCGCAGCCGGAAGCGAACCGAGCGCCCTCTACTCTTCAGCTCGCAAACCGCAAACGGCTCGGAGTTAAACGCGCCGAACCAAACCGCTTTTGTCGGCCTGCTCCACCCGTTCTGGCAACTTTTTCATCCACCCCTTCCGTGTTTTTTAATTTTTTCTCTCCCTTTTTCCCTCCAAACTAACACGACGTATTTCCTTCTTTCTTTTTTTTTCTTTTTTGCTGGGAAATTTCGATACGCCGTTGGTGTTTTTATAAATGAACGCTTGAATTTTCGAGGGGGAGGGGAGGGGGGTAATCTGGAATGTAATTTCTGGCAATTGTGTTACAGTCGCGAATGTTTTTTCAACGCCGAGCAAAGTTTTTGAGGACAAAGGTGACGAGTCTTCCGGGAAAAATTTTTCAATACGTTTTTGTTGCTTCTGTAATTGGTCGTTTGAATTTTCGGGTGATACAGTTTGAAATTCCAACGGAAATTCAAACGTATACAGCGCATTGTTCTCTTCCGCGAACGGTTGTTTAGATTTTTGACAGAATGTTTCTGATAAAATTGTTAACGCATGGTTCGAGTGTTTTCAATGGAATATCTTCGACAATCGCGGTAAACGCTGCGCTAAATGCAGAAAATTAATCTGCCCGGTGAATGAACCGAGCGAAACATTTTGGAGAGTTGGAAAAAAATAAACCGGCGAACGAGATTGAAGTTTGGTAGAAAGGGTCGTTGAAATAACGGATTTCGAAAGATTGAAAAGGTTTGACCTGGCAAACAATTCGAGAGGTGTAAAAATTCGAAATGCAGAAATTTGAAAGGGTCTGCGACTTTGGCATCGAACATTTCAATGAAGCAGTGGAACGAGAACCCGTAGAAATCTGTGAACCGAATAATCGCGCCCAAGCATCTCCATTTTGTTTCGTTGTGAAAAGTCACAATTATTATCCAGTGTTCGAAATTATCCACCCTGGCAATTACATTTCTAAAAAATTCCCAATTCGAATCTCCAATTCAGAAATTTTCTATTAAACATCGATTCGTTCGTTTTCCTTTTTTTTCTAAATTTCCGTCGTCGAACGTCGACGAGCGCATTATCCCCGGCCGTCGAACGATTCAAAACGTCGAGAAGAAATTCAATTTGAAGGAGCAGGGATCGCTGAAAAATCCAGCTCGTTAGCCCATAAACGCTTTCCGATCTGGCAGCTGCGACGTGCTTTCACGATCGATTCTACAACTTCCGGATTATTGCCGCGACAACTCGGACGTTTTATTGTTTCTCGATGATCCGGAGAGTTTCGTGGCGATCCTTTAAAGCTTCGTGCCGTCGTTCCGTATAGCTTGAGACGCGACATCCGACCGGCAACTTTTACGAGCTCCGCGATACTACAATGATCATTGTTACCTTCTATTTTTATTTGTTTGCTCCATCGGGGAGTCCATCGAACAACGCAATCAAGAATAGTGTCGAAATTGTGTTTCATCCGAATGGAGTGGAATGTCATTGCTCTCTGATCGCAAAAGTCGTTTGAATAACAGTGACATCGAAAACACGTCGAAATAGAATAATTTCTTTAACCATGTTATTCTTCGAGTTGGAAAATTTTCATTAGAGCTCATTGTTCGTTGGATGGTTCGTATCATCAGTGATAAAATTAGTGTGTATTATATGGCTGAATAACTTTGAATCGTGATTAACATTCCAGTGTTGACAGTACATTAAATATTTCAATAAAATTATTTTTCAATTATATGCATTTTACCATTATATATATAAAATGCTGGATTATCTATAATACGTACTTTAACAGCAAGAAACAAACGAATTTATTACACAACCCACTCACATGCCTTAATTTTCTAGGTGTTAAGTCACTAGGTTTCACCGACGACTCAACACCTCGAAACGGTCGTAAGTTGCGACCTATTGCGCGAGATTCGAGAATGTAAACGTTACTATCAAGATGGGCGCGAAACTGGAACTGAAACAGGTGTAAATCGTAATCTACTACACGTGTGATTCGTCTGCGAGATTCGGGGATGTAAACGATCTGCGATCAGGAAGGGTTAATCCCCGCGTAGGACGAAACTGGGTCGCCGGACCGAGGTGAAACGGAGAACGAGACAGGAGGAATTTTATCCATAGGTTATCACGAGAACACGTTCTTCCATCGTGGCGTGAGGCTTGATGAGAATGTTGATTAAATGTTTCAGCCAAGTTTCGCCGGGGAACCACTCCAATTACACGGATCCATCGGCGGACCACCGGTGGCTGGTAAGTGAATCCCGGCGGTCTCGAATCGAAAGTGATACCGTAATTGAAAAAGAAACGAACGTAAGGGCCGTTGGACCCATCACGCGATACCCAATTCGAATTTTAATTTCACGCTCGCCACACGTGTCCCCCCTCCCCCGTGTGTCGACCGTATCACGTATCTCGCACGTTCGAATTTTCAGACAAATTTCTGCCGATTTTTCTCCTCTGAGACGAGACTTGAAAAAAAAGGAAGAAGAATGTTATCTATCTGCTGTCGCATTTTTAAAAAAATTGTGCGATTATTTTGGAAGCTGGAAAGTGGAATTTTTTTTTTTATCACTGAAAGTGATTTTAGCGGGATAACCCAGTATCTTCAGGTGCAACGCTAATGCAACGAAAATTAGCGATTGGTTGATTCGTAAGGGGGCGTAGGATACCTCGAGTAGGCGTGGCGTTGTTTTCTATCGATTCAAATGTTTGCCTATCAATAAAATTTTATGGCAAAAAAGTCGTCAGAACAGTTGCTTCTGGGCCTAGTGAGACGAATCGTACTGGGGTACAAGTCGTGCAGTTTTTTTTTTTTTAGAGTGATCGATGAATCGATCGTGGATCCCGCGAAATTTGAAAATTACGTGAGTAAAGTATGAGAGAGGGGATGGCATCGTTGCAAAGTGTTGGAGTGGACAACAGATAAATCCCGTGGAAAAACGACGAAGGGAGGAGAAAAGCGTTTTTCATCGAACGATTTTCGCGCCGCGGCTACTCTTGCCGGTAGTTATCAGTCTGTCGATAACGCCGTTGTCATTATTCGTTTCAGATTGCAAACGGGGGAGGACAGAGAATGAGCTGTCTCAGCGCGATCGTCGTGATTTATTTATGCGATCGCATCGAAAAACATTTCCTTTTTTCCTTTTCCTTTCTGTTCGTTGACCCGTTCGCCCGAAATTATTTATCGCCGATTATTTATTGTATTATCGCCTCTTTCTCTCGTTTCACCGCTGGCAACCGGTGAAATCGAGTCCTTTAAACAATGAATTGATGTATTCGTCAATTTCCCTTTCCCCGAAAAACATGGAAAAATTATTCGGTTTGTACATTTGGAACGGACGCTTTGTTGCTTTCTGAGATGAATTGGCAATTATTTCGAAATTTGCGATACACGGGTTTACGATTTTCCTCGATTCACAATTTTGTTTTTAGACTCTTTGTGAAATATTTCGTTATTTTCGAAACTTAACTTTATTCTTGCGTTTCGTAATAAACTGTTTGCTCGATTCTTCTATTTGTCAAGGAGACTAATTCAAAAACGTAGACACTAATTGCAGTTTTTGAATTTGCAAATGGAAGAAACTCCGAGAAATAGAACTAATGGCTGAGAAATTGAAAAATTGATTGGAAAATGTGTCGTTCCCTTTTGCAGGTTTTGGGGTGGGGGAAAAAAAAGAGGTTTGCAAATAATATCGTCGGCGATACGGGCGAAAACACCGATCAGTTTTATTACCAAACGATCGCTAATTCATCGTTCCTGGCTAAACGCATTTCACGGAATGCTCACGAATCGCATAAATCTCGCGGCTATGTTCGTAATGCGTTTAAAAATGATTCATCGCCCGTAGTTTCGGAAACAAGCAGCGTTTGTAACCAGCGACACGTTTTCCTTTCCGCATTGCGTTGGAACAAAAAAAACAAAAAAAACAAAACAAAAATCCTCGCACCTTCCTCATGTTCCAAATTTTCATTCAAATTGCATTTGCGTTAAATGCAATATTCTGGGAAACCAATGAATGTGATTCAAAGGAACGACGAAAATAAAATAAAAATTGCAAAAGAATAACATTTCCAAACAATTCGAAATAATTCTCCAAGTTCAGTGAAATGAGAAAAAGATTTCAAGAAATTCGAAGAAAAATGATCACTGTTTAAAAACAAAATTCACAAAGAACATAAGTTATATAACAAACTAGAAAAGAACTGAAACAGAGGAAAAGCCATAACATTAGCATTAATTATATCTTTCTGGTCCTGAATGCGTGGGCTATTCCGGAATATCACAATTGTAAATAATTTTAGAAATTTGAAAAATTTAATGAAACAAAAAAAATTCCAACAAAATTACTATTGCTCGAACTAAAATTCACGAGAACCTACATACACACACACACACACACACACACACACACATATATATATAATGAACTGAAAAGAACTGAAACGAAGGAAAAGCCATAACGCATTAATTATATTTCCCTGGTCTCGACGCGTGGGCTATTCTTTCTCCACCCCCCTCCCCTCGTTTCGTAATGGGACGCGGCAGACGAAGCGTATTTATCTCCGCGTTAAGAGAAATCGGCCATGTCAAGTCGAGTATTCGCATTTTAACGAGAGGCTCCCGTTAAAGTCACCCCCCCGTCACGGCCACTCGATAATTCCGATGCCTAGTTCGAAGCATGAGGATTAATAACGCGCCACGAGAATCGAGCCTCGTTCCTTACGACCCCCCACACATCTCCCTTAAACCAAGTCCCCCTTTTTTCTTCATTTTTCCTCTCCGTGGAACTTACGAACGACGATTTCATCGAGCGTGAACCAGAATTCCAGAGTTACCGATTAACGAGCTATAATTGATGAGCAGTCTGGTCCCCGGAGAACGACTCGGGGGGAGGGGGGTTGATTATCACTAAGGGTATTTCTCTGCGAGAATATTTGCGAAATTAAGGATGAACGAACAAAGATGAACCAACGATTCGCGAGTACATTGCAAGGAACTTGTTTCGTTATCTATCAGTTTCGAGTTGCCCGATAATATAATTAGGTTTAAACAGATTTTACGCACACACGCGCGTGTGCAAGCACTTGCACACAATGTAAACTGCGTCGAAGTTTAAGAGTATTTTAACACAGTTATAAAGTTCCCTGTGCTATGACTTATTACATTAAGATAACTTACAGTGAGTCAGGCTAACTTTGTTAATAAATCTAATAAATCCTTAATAAAATCATTCGAATGTAATAATGGCGCCTGGGGTTTAAGTACGAAAGAAACTTTCTAAAGGAGATTAATATAGCATATAATTTTTCACTGTCAAAATATCTCGTTTTCTTTTCCTCTCCCTTTTTCGTTCTGCACACATTTTTTCCTCTCTCTACCAGAAAATCATCGACAAGATTTAAAAATCTTCCTATCTCGATTCACCTTCTCACGCGGTTGAAACCATTGTCGACGGAGGAAGCAACAAAATTCATTCAGAGTGAGAGAGAGGAAAAAAAAAAGAAGGAACCGGGGGTCAGCAAGGGGGGTGGAAGGGGTCGTGTACGATAATTCGTGGCAGTTAGCCGCAGTCCGCGTCGCGACGCCCTCGTGGGCGTCGTTAGCAGGGACCACGGAGTGGCGTGCGTATTTACGCAGAGGAGGAATCAATAAACCATGTCCGAGAACGAGATGGTGGCGGCAGCCATTCGACAGCTAGGGTGAAACTCACCCTTGCACGCCATCCGGCTATTAGACAATACAAACAGCCGGTCTGCCGCTGATCGCGTCCGCCTAACAACGCGTCCAACGCGTTTTTTTGCCCCCCATCCCCCTGCTTGCTACCCCTTTCGCTATATCGCGTTGTCGTCCAGTGGCTTGGGGAAGAAAAAAAGAAAATTTTAGATAGAAATCGTGGGAGTTTGAAGATGGTTTTTGAGGGCAGTGGATTGGAAAGAGATAGGGAACTTTTTCCAATAGTAAATATCGTATGCATAGTGTTGTTAATAATTAGAGCCTTGCTTCTTGTGCTTTCAATGATTAGATTTTCAGAGAAAGAAATTTATATAAAATATTTGAAACGTAGTACTGACGTAAAGATTCTTCGTTTTCTCTGCTTTGAAAATTTGCATAAATATCCGCGATCTGTCGATGCGTGCCACATTGTCACGTGTTTCATTTGGAATTACTTTGCTGATGAAATTTGGTCAACGAGATTTTCAAAAAAACTGATAAACTCTTCCAACGAATTTCATCAAACAATGTTTTTGAAATATTAAGGAGAAAAGATGAGAAATTATTTGCAAAATGCAAACCGTCCGCACACTGGAAATCGGCAATTATCAATTTCATTACAATTTAAGAACCAGAATGCGGAAAATTAGCGGGGAATCGAGACGCTGTTCAAATGTTTGTAATGGAATATGAAATGGAATATTTGTCTTTGCGAATCTTCGAAACGCGGCGAATCGCTGTTTACGCATATCTGCGCAGCTATGGATAATTATTTCGCGGTATTATTCATGGGGGAGAGGGGGGACAAAACGTTTAAATATAATTATACGTAGCAATCTGTCGTGGATTAATGCTTTGAACTTAATTCCGGTAAATATTAATTGATCAATGATGTTATAAAATAATATACATATATATAGATATCGTCGATAATCATATTGCAATTTCGTCAACAACGTTCAGCCGGATTCGAGTCAAATTATTCATAATCAATTATTAATGATCCATTTGTCACATTTACCTCGCTGAAATTTTCATAAAATCATTATGAAATTGCGCCTTTGCAAAATCATTACGCGCCGCGCGATCGATTACGAGGGATCTTTGCAATTGCTATTAAAAGAATGAAATTCGAAGGCCTCCGATACTTTTAATAATAAAGTCAGTTTAAATCCTTTGCCGATTTTATTTGTCGAGATAGCGCAAGCAAACAATTTATCGCGAAGAATTAAGAAAACGATCGTTCGAGTATTGAGACGCAACGGCGCGCGATACTTCAACGAGCAACATCTCGAAAACGACGAGTCCCATCGAAAAAGTTTACTCTGGCGAGTTTTCCCCTTTTTGATCGGTTAATCCACAGGCGCGGGCAAATCTATCGTCGAGCGAGCGTGTGCACGCGTACGCTGACGGTTCTCGGCGGATTACGCGGAGCGCACGCACGCTCCTCGACGCGCGAGGCTAAAGCCGACGAGCTTAAACTTAGGTGGCAGCCAATCACGGCCGGTGAACCGCCACAAAGCCGAGGATTTGTGCTCGAATTAAATTTTAAGCGAGCGCGCACAGCCCAGCCCGTGTATCGCCAGCGAGATAGATTCGCGCGCTGATGGCGCTCATCTGACCAAATACGAACCATTGAAAAACTGCACGACTTGCACCCCAGTACGATTCGTCTCACTGAAAGGCCCAGAAGCAACTGTTCTGACTTTTTTGCCATAAAATTTTATCGATATGCAAACATTTGAATCGATACAAAACAAATTACAGGCGCGAAAACGCCCTCACGAATCACGTGACCCGAATCAACCAATCGCTAATTTTCGTTGCATCAGCGTTGCACCTGAAGAGGCCTGATTTTCTGGGTTACCCCCGCTAAAATCACTTTTAGCGATAAAAAAAACCTCCTCTGCCTCTATCGAGGAAAAAAACTGTTCCTTTGTCGGAAACAAACGTGGGAATTAAAATTCGAAAGAATCACGCCGAAGAGAAGTGCGAATTAGAAAGAGAGAGAAGAAAAGTGTCAGAAAAGATCGAAAGGGATGGAGGAAAATCCAAGAGAGTGGTAAAAATTCTCCCGTGGGCATAATTCACGATAATCCTGGTACTAACATTGTCCTAGAAGACGAACGCCATCCTCTCGGCGCAATAAATTTAATCCAACTTTTTTCCGGCAGCTTAGGCGACCTGAATTTGTCACCAAAAATTTGTCTCGTCAAAAAAATGTAGAAAGAGAAAAGTACAGAGAGAGAGAGAGAAGTAAAAAAGAGATGAAAGTGGTAGAGTGTAGCCGTGGTCCAGGGGCAAAAGATACGAGCGGAAAAGGTGGAGAATATCGAGCGCGAGCATTATCGGAGAAACTCACGGGAAGAAATAATCCAGTAACAGAATCGTGAATCTCTGACTTCCACGGCGACTCCATCGTGCAAACTTTTGCACGGGAGTTTACGATGTTATCGAAAGTTTCGGGATCCGCTAGCAGCTCTAGAAAACGGAATGTGAACCGCGTCGATCAACGGGCCAGACACTTTGCTTTTCCGGGAGGTCGGGCCAAGATTTTTATACCTTTCTTTGACGTGGCTCTTTCAAGTATTTAATCCTGTATTCCGTTTCTAATCACTCGAACGTCTCTGAGAATTTCTTTCAGCAACTCGATTGTTCTTCTTTCTCAATTGCAATGAAAATTCATTTTTGTATGGATCTATCGAAGCGGTGAAAATGACTAATTTATTATAATTTTTGTTGAATAATTCATCGACGTGAAACTGTATTTTTGGAGATTGAACGATCGAACGATTTTTCGTAAAAGCTTGTGTGTTTCGTTCTGTTATAAATACTTTTTATTTCCAGTGAAAATTTTCAGTAGTTCTCGTGTTAAATAATCTGAAATCGACCGTTGCGTTGGAATATCGAGAAGTAATGGTTTACGTAGGTATAGCGTAGGTAACTATGATATAAGCAGTTGGTAGTACTGTAGAAAAGTGATTGTCGTAGCTCATGTTCGCGAGAATCTTGCACGTTCGATACATAATTCGCTGGGTTTCCTGCCTCGAGCAGCATTCCGGATGGTTGAACACTATCTCGATATTGTATCGGTGCGGCTTGTGCATTACCTTCCTGCTCCACGATTTACAGTAAACTCGAATATTTTACTAAAGAATGGTGCGCCGAAGACACGGCGAAATTCCCTAGAAATCTACCGGCATAGGTGCATGTACTTTTAAATTTAAACAGTTGCTTAACTGTGGTTACTCACGGACAGACGTGAAACAATTACTTTTCTGACAATTTGACTCTGAAAATTTTTAAAATAACTTTCCCCCACCTCTGTCGTACTTGAATTTCTCAAAATTTATTCACCTCTTGTCTCCACTCCGTTATTTTCAAATTCACCGGTGACAGAACACCGCGACAGAACACCGCGAGGAATATCAAAAAGACAAAATATTCACAAGCAATAGAAAAAGACGATCGACAAGTGAATTCATCGTTTAAAAAATAATACTAAAAAATTCCAAATGGTCACGGACTGAAGAAGCTCGGAGAGCATTCGCAAAAATACGATCAACAATTCGTTTATGATCTTTGCACCTTTCTCAGGCAATGAAAGAAACGAAATTCCTCAAGAACGTGGGGCAAACAAATTACCGGGCGTTTTAATCGGCGGAGGAGATTCGTGACGCGTTTAATGCGAAACGCAATAATTTGCACGACTGCGTGCACAGCTCCAATCGAACTCTCTGTTATCCCCCCCTCCCCATTCACGGCGTCCCACCCTTACTCGAGGCGAAATGCAGCGCGATTATATCCTTGGAGGGAAATTGTTGCTGAAATGATTTAGAGTAAAGCGCAATGGAGCGCGCACGAACTGTTCCCGGCGATTATTCAATTCCTGAAATTCCCTGCACCCCCCTGCCGCCCTCCCACGCCACCGATGCTCCGCGCCCCGCGTCCAGAACGCCGAGACTTTCCGTGTTTCGTGATTTAAGAACGGCCGTTTCGTGAGATTCTCGAGTTCCCGGCCAGTTTCGCTAGTTACGTCGCCTTTAAGTAAGCAGCCAAACAATTATGTTTAATAAACTGAAACAGTTTCTCGTTATACGCGATGAT
Source organism: Melipona bicolor (assembly GCA_030673865.1). Taxonomy (NCBI): domain Eukaryota; kingdom Metazoa; phylum Arthropoda; class Insecta; order Hymenoptera; family Apidae; genus Melipona; species Melipona bicolor. Next base: position 2,671,207 of record JAHYIQ010000020.1, read on the forward strand.
TTATTCGACTATTTACAGGAAATGCTCGTTAAACAAAATGACTGTAAAAGTTGGATCAAACAACTGGAAATTGCAGCGTTCGTAACTAGTATATTGTAGCGCCAGTGATACTAATACTGTTCCAAACCTGCGCAAACATTTCGTGACGCAACATTTGACCGAATGAAGAAACGGTATCAAGCTAACTATTGGAATATGATTGACAAAGATTTAACATCGAAGGTTGAAAGTTTTGCGAACGAAATTTGGATTAAATAATTAGCAGTAATGCCAATGCTATTCCTAATCTGTTCCCAGATTTTCCAACCTACGCAAACATTCCATGCAACATTGAGCGATCGAGGAAACAGTTGCATCGAGCAACATTGGAGCACCGGGCGATTTAACAAAGATTAAATGATTAATGGAATTTAGATTGATCTGGAACAGTGGATTAAATAACTGGCAATATTGGTGTTATATTCTACCTTAGTAATAGTAATGCTACTTCTGACATCCATTCCTAATGTACTCCTACGCGACGTTTCTAACCTACACGAACATTCCATGCAACACTGAACGATCGGGAAACTGGGATCGAGTTAACGCTCGGGGCACTCGGTGATTTGACAAAGATTTAAAACAAAGATTTAACGTTAAAGATTAAAGGTTTTGCAAATGGAATTGCTGGATATTCCCGCGTTTGGGAAAATCCGGTGGTTCCCGCGCGGTGCATTATTGACGGCACCGGGCTGTAAGCCGGCCGGAGGGATCTGTCCCGCTTCCCGCCGTGCTCTTTAAAGTGTTAACAAATTGAACAACATGGAATTTTGACCGGACAACCGACCGCGCGTTTGTTTGCCAGCTTTTTCTGGTTGGCTGATGCTGAATCTTTGACGGAAATTCGTTTGTTCGCCGCCGCTGTTTTCCACGGCAATACTGTGCCAAAATGCTCGGACACAACAGGCGTAGCCCGCTTTTTGCCGATCAATATTGATGAACTGACTCTGCCGAATGGGTTTTGTTTAATGAAACGAGACTGCTCCCGGTTCTTTCAGCGAATTGTTTTAATCGCCCTATCGGCTAGGGTTTTTTTCGCGTGTCGGCTCGAATCTCGCTCTACGTTCCTTTCTAGAGTTGACGTTCGATGGTAAAAAAAAAAAAAAAAAAAAAACTGCTGCCCTATGCCCGATGATACTCGCAAAGACTTTTATTTATATCAATGAAGTATTAACCAGATCAATATAATTCGAGAAAACGAAGGTGGGCAGGAATTTATTTCAGATAACAAATATGTACCTGTGGGATCTACAAATTGGCTGGAGATACGTGGATTCTACGTTTAAGGCACGCAATTAACCTAACCTCAAATCACAACGCGATGATATTTGTAAAGACTTTTATTTATTGTGCAATTTTATATTTTTATCGATGCAATTAAAGAAAACGAGGGTGGGCAGAAATTTAGTTTAGATACTGAATGTGTACCCGTGTCTTTTTAACGACACAATTGTCACCTAACCTCAAATTTTAATCTTCGCCAGATTCAGTCTCGCCTAACCTCAAATCAGATGCTCGATCTGGCCTCACATTTTGGGGTTTCACGCCATTCGCGTAAGGTTGGCGAGAAAAAGAAAACTGCGAATCGAACTTCTACACCATTCGGCGCCGATTTTATTTTGGCAATCGAGATTATAGCGGAGGAAAACACCAGACACATGCGCGGGGAATTCGGAAACTCGATACCGCGGCCGCAGGCGGCGCTGTAACATCGGAAACCTATCGCGTTACAAAGGCCCTCGTACACGAAATCGAAATAATTCGGATAGTTGAGCGCAGCGAGCGCGCAAATATGCGATACAACTGATTCGATTCGTGTATCCGGATCCGAATTTTCACCGTTTGTTTTTTCCCCGACGAAAAATGATCGGTTCGCATACCATTCCACCCCCCCCCCCCCCATCACGGTTTTTGCCCATGTGATAAATGTCCGACGAAACTTTCACGATTTTCTCCGTTCTATTGGCCGATCGATTTAGCTGCGCGAATCATTTTTTTTTTCGGTTTGTTTCGCAGCCTTGATCTTTCAGCTTTGAACAGCAGTTTAATCAGCTACTGTTACGGGAAATGGAATTGATTTGGGAATCACCACAGATCAAAAAGTCAAAATTGCATTTCTTTGTATTTTATTAGTATCAAATATTTCTTGTATCAGTGTATTGGATTTTGCGGACTTTGTTATCAGACCGTAAATTTATATTTTATGCCAATTATCTTATGTTATAAATAGTAAATTGTTACAAGTAATTCGAGTCGAAGAGATAATAAAAATTTCCACGATCCAGAAAAGGAATTTTCTGTATAGAACTGTACGAATATTTCAATTTTTTCCCTAAAATTGCAGGATTTGCAAGGCGATTGTAGGAAGAAAATATTCAACGTATTCTTACAACCTTCTTTCGCAAGCACGATATTAAAGAGTAAAATTCGATATGAGTTGACGAGAAAAATTTTCAAATGAAACGCTGCGTTAATGACCCGGGCACGCGGTAAACTTCGAGGCAGCTACGTGTCATTAAATTTTTATATATGCGCCGGGCTAAGAATATTAATTGACGTCGAGGTTTCTGGGTCAAATTAAAAAATTTCATAGGTTCTGGATTCACCGGAATTAACAACACGTTGAAACTTTTCATTAATACGTTCATAGCGCATCGTCTTAATTTTCAGTAATCTATTTCAGATCTCGTTACTTTCCGTTTTTCGGATAATTATTATCATTATACGTAATCTAATCATACACAAACACATTCACTGCAATGAAAAGAAAAAGAAACTACTAGATATCGGAATTCTAAAGTATCATCAAAAATTCCAATTCTTATTAATTGCCTAGAAAATTCTCGCAGCATTCCAGAGAAAGTACGCGAGCAGTATGAGAAGCGCGGAATCTTCTTCTTTAAAATGCTTTCTGAATTATGCCGATACGACGTTCCGTTCCTGAGATATCGTCGTGTAAAGAGAAGAGTAATTTTTTAATATCTCAGTATCTCCATCCTCGTCGCACTCCCACGCTGACCTATTCTATCGACGTTGAGTCAGTAATGTTTTCTATCATTCCTAGTATCAATGCGTACATTCCAAGGAATGAGTCGCGATGACTACTCGACGCTATCTTACATTTCAAGATCTTCAACTTTAGAGTCTCGTATCTCAGGAATGAATTGAGCTATCGACTTCAAACAAAGCGCGTTTTCAACCACGTATTGTGCTTTATCTCCTGGAAACAATTTTGAAAGCAAATTCTGAAATTCTTGAAAGACTGCAGAAAGGTGGAATTTCTTTAGATAAAGAATTTTACTTTTACGCAAAAGGAGTATGCAAATATCCACGAATAATAGGAAAATATTGACAAAAAATATAAAATAAATTAAACTTCTGCTGAAATCAATGCACACGATTGATTACTTTAATGATGATTTAATACAGATGTATTTCCATATCACGTGTTTAATTTCTTCCCTCCTAAAACGCACGACATGATTAAAACGCGTATTAGTTAAATTTCACGTGATTTCGGCATTTAATTTTCGAGAGGCGCAACCACGACTGTATTAAACCGGCGAAATCGTACAAGTCGGCTTTTGTACTTGGAAAAAAGGGCTTTTAAATACGGAAATAACCGTACAATATGTCTTGTCTGGCTGTAACCAATGGTTACTGTCCCTATGCAAATTTGAAGACGTCCTCGTTTCGCGGGGCGTTGTTATCCGGCTCCGAAGTTTCGGCACAGGAAAAAAAGAATCTATTAACGAGGTCGAGGGGGTCCCCGATGGGATCCTAATTAAAAAACTCCTCCTTTTCCCCACCTTCGACGTGGGCTAATTCTGGCCACCGAGTTTTATTATATCCTCTCGGCGCAACTCGTTACAAAACCTCCTGGCTAACCGGTCGAAATTGCCGGAAAGTTTCGCGCCGCTGCGACCAAGGCGCGATATTATCACTACAAATATCGACGAATTCTCTCGCGAATTTTTCTGAAAGAAAAAAATTCCCTCCATTTTCAAATTACCGTTACGCAATTTTACGCATGACTATTTTATCCCGAGGGAAGGAGAAGAAAGAATCCCGCACCAAAACTTAAACCTTCGCAGAGAAGCAGAAGCGTTGCGAAGATTTTAAAAGCTCACCGAAAGAAAAAAGGAAAAAAGAGAAGAGAGAAGAGGGAAGAGGAAAAAAAAGATAGCGAACGCTGGCTTTCCCCTTTTCACGAGCAACCATGGAGCCTCGCCGGTACGCCATTGAAGGACTTAGAGGAGCTCGAGAAACGATCGAGGCTGGAAATTTGGAAAATAGACGCGCTTCGAACCGTTCGCCTTTACGCGTTTCTCGCGAGCTTTCACATCGCTCAGTGTCGATTTTGCGCCGGCAGTTTCCAACCGGCGGGGGGAAAGGAGAAAAAGACGAGAGGAGAGGAGGAATGATAGGCGAAAAGAAAGCGGCGGATGCCTCGGTTCGACGTTTCAATGCAAAAGTATCCTGCCACAAGGATCTTCCCGCTGCTTATTTTCCCGGCCGCGTTCGAACGTTCTCCATTAGCGTCGAGCGTTTCTTCGTTCCGCTCTCTTTTCCGCGCGGAAAATGACGGACGCGCGAAATTCAACGTCGAGCGCTTGCTTCGTATTCTGTACCTTTCTCTCTCTCTCTCTCTCTCAAACATACACACACAAACACACACTCCGTCTTTTTCTCGTTGGTTCTTAAACGAATTACCATCGAACACGTGTGCGTGTTCGTGGGAAAAAATCGATAATCGGATTCTCGAGGACGCGTATTGGCCGGAAATGTGGTCGGTAATATAGTTATCGTTTCGAATGCTCGAAAGAAAAATCGTAAATGTAATGCATCGCTTTCTGGGATGGATTCTGAGGGAAGGAATCGATTTTGGGAATTTTCAGTGGCCTCGCCATGACGAAATGAAATTTCGAGAGGGAGTAGCAACAGATCGTGAAAAATGATTGCCGTTTGTTATTTGTTTAAACGTAATATTGCATCATTAGTATATATAATACCAATTTAAAGCGTTATAGTATACTATATAAATTAGTACAGTACAAATATTATTTGATACTAGCAGTAAATACTTGTAATTACTGCAACGTCAAGTATTCACCATCCAAATTGGAATTTCCTCGAATACACACTATACTAATCACTGCCAGAAAACAGTAGATGACAATTCAACATCCTTTTCACTTGGATGCAATTTAACCGTCGTAAAAGTATCTTCATCAATAATCACCCATTAGCTCGAATAATACAGTGGACTCCGCTCCATTACCAACTCTCCCTGTTCCCTTAAAAAGCTCATTATCCTATTTTCGCACCATGGGACTCCATACCTTTTAATATCCTGAAAATTCCCAGTCGTCTGCCAACGAGTAGAACCTCCGCCCGCGTGCCCCGATTATTTGGTTAATGGTTCGATAATTGCGTAGCGAAGGTAGCGGCCGCGATGCTATTAGTTTCAATTAGACGCGAGCCTTCAAGGCGAACGGAAGGAATTGAAAATGTAAATTAGAGCCGGCGGGTTGGGGGGGGGGGCTAGTGGGTCTTCCCGTAGCGTGCAACGTGCAGAAGTTTAGCGTTTCAACGATGTACGAAAGATGTCAGGCATTCCGGTAGCTCGAATGCGCGCGAGAGCGGGATGGAAACTGTTGAGGGAACGAGGGCGGGAGAGAGAGAGGGTGGGCGTTGGTTGGCAAAAGGAAAATACTTTTGATATTTCGCCCGAGACCTCGATAATGAAATCCTACAAAAGACTTGAAATTGAATATTTTCTTTGTATAAGCCGGGGCTTTAAGCGTTCCAAGACGTCCTGAAAGTTAACAGATCCTCCTCTCCTCGTTGCCCCGGCGAGTTTCTAACGAACGCGCGCGTCCGCCATCATATCGACCGGAATTCCTTTTCTTCTAAATTCCATCGCTGAGCGCGAGCGCGCGCGCGCGCGCGCGCCCGGGTCTTTTCTTCTTGTCTTTAAGTGTCTTTGATGAAGGGCTTTTGCGCCGGCCCTCGAAACGTCTTGTTTAAGGTAATCTCGATGGTAACGAGTGTACAAAGAAAGGGTGGGAAGAAAATTTCGCGAAATGTAGAATTAACTTTAAGTTCTCCCACCCCCTGGCCGTCTGATTATGTACGGCGTTGCGCCACTTGAATAATGTAACGTAGTAATTAACGGTACAAAGCATAGGAAATGTTGAATGTATAATGTTACACTCTTCATTAAGTATATTTCTGAGAGTGTGTAATTCAGCGCAAACATGCAACAACGGGGATTTCGCCGGACGTGAGATGAATCTCCAGACTGCCGCCGTCTGACTGTGCACGGGTGTTGTACCACTTGGACAGCAATGAACAGAATATGTCACTTTGGTGGATAAAATAATTTCCTTTCTTCTCGCTTCGACTTCGCGAATTTTTACAAATAGTCGCGGAACTCTGCCTATTTCTCGATAGCTCGGATTAATTCCCCGGCGAATTCCCCGCGTCTCTCCGTTCCTCGAATCGACGGAACGAAACCTACGAAGCCCGGGACATTCGTCATAATTATTTTCCTTCAACTTTCTCTCAACTTCCACCCTTTCCTCAACTTATTAATCAAGCCTTAATTCCATTATCCTGTCTCGTCTCTGAACCGAGCGGCGCGGAGACGGACAAACCGACACGCAGCGAGACAAAGACGAGCGTGGTGTGGGGAAGTGCGGAGCGGAGCAGGGGGGAGGGAAATTCTCTCAAGAAAGGTAAAATCGGATATCGTGTTTCCAAGCTTTGGAAAATGGACGCGGCGAGCCGTCTGAAAGCACGGGGATGACGGGACGCCTTTTAATTCAGAAACACACCGAGCCTGATACTCGATTACCAGCGAGTCGGCGACGAAACGCTCGGAACTCGTTTAATCCGCGTCGTTTGTCGCCGCCGCGCACGACGAAAAGGAAAATCGTGTAGCAAGCGATAAGACGCGTTTCTGGAAAATCGCGTTTTTCCGCGAATGCAGAGAGAGAGAGAGTAGAGAGTAGAGAAGGGTTTTCACCAGGAATATTAGTCTCCTTGGGGAAAATGAAGAGGAAGTTCGGACCGAGGCGGAGTGCTCCACGAAATTATTGGATTTCTCGGCAGCCGGTTGCGGCTTCCGTGTATCTTCCCGTGTATTTTTCGTAAACGACGAATTTTTGGAAAGCGCAGCTACTCGCCGAGGTGGAAGAAAACTTCCAGCAACACGAAACATCTCGAAGCGTCATTGAAACAATAATTGAAAATCGTTCTTCGCTCTTTGCATTAAAAATGAATATGAAATTCGATCAAAGTTTTACAGCAAAATCAGTTCAAACGAACAACTAAACAAACTAAAATTGATCCAAAATTGAAAAGGGGGTGACAATAAAGACACGTACCAAAAAATAGAAGCAGAGAGTCCAACGATTAGAATGAAATTGCGCAGTCGAACGTCAGACGAGCGGAGAGTCGAAAACAAAAAAAGGAAAGACAAACGTGTTTTCGAGCTGGGTACGCTGCCACCGACAATTTCAATTAATTCGCCGGATAGCCGAAAACATCTTCAATCAACGCGTTCCCGGCGGCGGGAGAGCAGCGCAAAAGATTCAGCGGCCTGTGAACGGCTAATTAAACAATCGACTGGAAAAGGGGGATACGCTCAACAAATTCCCGTCGTACGTGCGCCCGCCCTCGGGGCACGTCGATATCATCCACGATGATCGAGGCTGTGCCGGTGACAGTGCGTGGATGAAAACAAGCGCGGATAAGGAAGAGAAAAGACACGAGGGAAAAAACGAGAGGGGGGGGGGAGGCAGACGGAAGATCAACCGCCCGGAGGCGTCGAAAATATTATCAACCCCCGAAACGTTTCGCATTGTAACTGATTGTGCGTGAAACGTCTGTCTGCGCCGCGAAACCTGCTGAAAAACGGTTTTAATAACGTGTCACAGACATCTGAGGAACTTTCTCTCTCTCTCTCTCTCTCTTTTTTTTTCTAAAGGGTGAAACGCGAATTGTAAATTGCGAATTGCCAAAGGGTTGTAAATATCCAAATTCCTTCTCTCTCGGAATCTGCGAACCTTTGGAAACGATTTATATTTATTCGCAACGATCGTCCGCGTTTGATCGTTCGAAAGTGCTGATATTTTGTTATTTTTGCACGCTCGCTGCGCGTGAAATAAGAATTTGATATCATCGTTGCGCATTCGTTACGAAAAGCAGTTATTTGGAAACAAAAGGAATTTTATCGGGGTTGTGACACTGCTGTACGAGCAGCGATCCACGAAACGATCCAATACGAGACAAAACGTGGAAAGTTGATACTAACTTAATAATAACCGATACTTCGCAGAATTCGGTCACGATTCAAACGTAAATCGTAAACTGGCAACGCGGTGGCAAGCTGATCGCATTATCCGCGTACAATAACGATCGTCATTTGACCTGCGCGTTATTTACCCGATCAACGAGACAGGATTTCGAAAACGAATTTATACACCGTGCAGTCACATTGCGGCCGTAAATTCCACGTCTCCGAGCGTGGCGAGTGATGTACTATCGTATGAAATCCCGAAATCCAATCAAGTCTCGTCGTTGCTTTTTCGATTGAGTCTTGACTTTCAAAAAAGTCAGATGATTCCGATTTCGGGAACAGAGGTGGTTGCCAACACTCTCGGAGATTCTAAGAATTTTTTTAAACGTTTGTATAAACTCTCGCAACTTTGTGATTTAATTCGGAAAACAATCCGTCGATTCGGCTCGCGAGAGTTGAACAAAATCGTTGGCCAAAATCCGGCGAGAACTCCGGGGAAAATAGGGTGGAAAACAATGCCTAATAAAAAAGCATTAAGCCCGATAATAGCCCGGAATCACGGGCCACATGTTCCAAAGGCCACTTATTAAATCGTCGCAGCCGAAGCTCGTAAACACATTTTCCAGCCCCTATGCGCGGCCGGGTGGGTCCCGTATCGTGCGGTCAGCGACGAGAAAACTGCCATCATTTCATTACAGCTGAACCGAGTTATTCAGGGACCAACGACCCGGTCGAACCTCTGTCTCTCCTCCTCTTTCTCCTCTGACACACACACACACACACACTCTTGCAATCTCTCCTGCCATCCCCCCAATCGCAATCATCATAAACAATTACCCACGAACGTAATAAAAATACTATCGAGCGTAACGCGGCTTTGTATCTTTCGGCGGTGAAGTACAGGACGAGTCAAAATAGGTGTTCGAGCCGAAGGAGGATGAAGATGAGCGTGTGTACAGGTTAGTATTCGAATAATCTTTACAGATTTATAATCAGTCTGTATTTACATCTTTCGATTTTAATTAATTGAAATAATTTTCTTAACTATTATATCAACTATAGTAATACAGTAATACTATTCTTAAGTACTTGTTTGAAAGAGCAACTAACAATGTAGACAAACGTCTGACACGTCGCAAACCTTTGAACCCCGAAAAATGAAGCACCCTGTAGAAAGGGACATCACCTCGAAATCCCTGTGGAAAAAACGAACCACCACTTCAGGGACGTCCTGTATGTTGCACCGTCGACGACAGAGGTGGTCACAATAATCGCAACGTTATTTCACGCTTTCGTTCGGTCGTTTAACGCAATTCCAGGAGCGTATGCCCGGTCACGATCGCCCCCCCTTCCGTTCATCTCCCGGATCATTCTGTTTCCACGCTAGGGATCCGTACACAAGGGGTTGATTTCACAGAGGGGGAGGGGGACGAGCACGCGTTTGTTGCTGTTTGGACGGGTGTTTTGAGGAAGGGATGGGAATCGTGGGTTTGTAATCGGTCCGGGGGAAACTCGATAACAGTCGGATAGTCTTTGCAGATCGTGAAATTCGATCTCTACCGGGGGGGGTTGGATTTGGTTTCGCCGTTTTTCTCGCGTGTTTCCCCACCCCCTTGTCCGCCGTTCGGTTTACAAAATTTGCACACGCCTCCCGTTGAAGAACAACGAAGATTTCCTTTATCTGGCAAACGTTACAACGACTGGCGCACCTCGAAATAATTTTCACGCCTGAAACTTGTGAATAACGAGTCACGGTGAATCGTCTGTTATTTAAAGAGAAGTTTGAAAAAATACCAGGAAAAATATTTCAAGACCCCGATAAATTCTCTGCCAGAGAAATACATATATATTAAAAAAATTTTCCAAAGTTTTATGAAAAAATACCTGCGGCGACTGTTCTGAATTTTATAAAATCCTCGAAAACACGAAAATCGATACCGTTCTAGCAAACGAACTTTATTTGACGAGAGAAATGGCGATTTTTGTCCTGTTGGGAGAATGAAATTTGTCTTTTTTATGAATGCAAAGCCTGGCAGAGAGTTAGCGAGAAGACAAAGGGGACGAAAATAAAGGAGAGGAAGGTAGAAGTGGGATATATAGAGGAAGGAATGAGAGATGGGGCTAGGTGGTACGAAATAGAGGCAAGAGAAACGAAGATACCCCAGGGACACTGAGGCAAGAAAGAATAGATTGAGGAAGAAAACGCCAGGAGGGATTATGGCAACCGAGGAAAACCTGTGAAACACGAAAATCTTGTCAAAATAAAATGCAATTACCGTAGCTACGTTAACTTGAATAAACTAGACCAGATTAAAGTCTGTAGCCTTGGCCAGAAACTGGGAATCTGTCTTGCATTTTCATGATTTTCTTTCTCCAAGAAGACCAAAATAAAAGAACGACAGAAAGAGAACAAATCTCAGACGTTATTCGATAACAATAATTTTATAATTTCATGACAGCGTATAAATTTTATTAGACTGTTCCACTTTTGTACATCAGACGGGAATAAGAAATCGACAAACTCGAGTTGACTAGAGTTTGAACTGATATTAATTTGACTGATTAGATCACTCCATTTTTTGTACACTAAACGAGGATAAGAAACTAGATATTAATTTGTATAAATTATAGTAGTAGTGTTATCTATAATTACATTTATTCTACGTCTCTTAATTCAACAACTTCAAAATCCTTGAATATCAAGTTGTCCAAACATTTGCTACCCCAACTCCTCAAAAGCAATACCTAACCTGGCCATAAATTTTCCACACCTTACGCCAAAGATCCCTCCAAATCTGATCGTGATTCTCCCATAATCACTCTGACCATCGTAACAACTTTCCCATTCCAAAGAAATTGGATCCAATACTCTGCAATACTCAAAGACCCACATCGACTGATTTGAAGAAATCACATTAAGAAGATCCACGATATCAACCGTAGTCGAACAAAACGACTCTTGATGCGCGACCAACGATCTGATACTTTCGCGAGCCAACGCGATTGTAGCCACCGTCCCCTTTCTCTCGCCTGGAGGCCCCGGGGCTGTTCAATGGCGAATTGTCGGACGCTAGGGCCTCGACAAATAGAGACAATTAAGCGGCTAATATGAGATGTGCGCCGCTCCCACGAGTATACCAGCCATGTGCCGGATGAAAGGGAGGATGAGGGATGCGCGCAACAATGCAGCGCCACTGCAAACACCGCTAGGGAAAAGCAACAATGTATCAAACCACTGGTCTCTCTCTCTCTTTCTGTCCCTCTCTGTTTCTCTCGGCGCATTTCCCACTGTCGTTTCTTTCCGTGACTCTCCTAGCTATGATTTTCTCTCTTACTCTCTGGAGGCTGGTCGCGACCCCCCGCTGACCGTGCCCGCCATTCAGGGATTGGATTTTTGAATCTGTTGGTGAATTTCGGACGTGTCGCGGACGTTTCGTGATTTTTGAACGACGAGAGTTAGAATTAGGGTAACAGTGATTTTACGATTAGGATGGTTCTAGAATCGTAAGCATCTAAGAAAGCAGAAACAACGAGGGGGATAATTTTGAGATTGAAATTAGAAAATCAGAGACAGTAACTTTTAGGAGTGAAAAATTAGAGAATTAGAATGACTTGCAAAAATATGACTTTTGGGCATTAAAGTGTTAGGATGGTAAGGATGCTAGAATCACAAGGAAAGCAGAAACGATCAGGGGGATAATTTTGGGATTAATACTAGGAAATCAAAGATAATGGTTTTGGAAGTGAAAAATTAGGGAATAAGAATGACAATGATTTGCAAGAATATAACTATTGAATATATAAAATTGTACAAAGAATTAATTTCTTAGTAATGATTCTAAGGTCGTCAGATTGGAAAGTTGAAACAATCAGGAGAGGATTATTTTAAAGTTGAAGAAGAAAAATTAGAGAACTAGAATGACAGTGATTTGCAAAAATACAGTAACTCTTGGACACTTTAAAATTGTAAAAATAATTAGAATGTTATAATGACAACGATTCTAGATTGGAAAGTTGAAAAAATTAGGGAGATAATTTCAAGACTGACATTAGAAAATCAGAGACAACTAGATTTTGGGACTAAAGGACCGAAAAAGTTTGAGAATTAGAATTGGAATTTGCAGAAAAAATAACAAGCCTCGAATGTACAATGTGTGTTTGTGAAAATTAAAAGAATCTCCAATTTTTAAATTACAAATTCACGTAATTCGTTCAACGATTTCGAGATCAAGATCGAAATGCAATAGAAATTGAAAGACAGAAGCGACGAAATTTCTTTCGCGGCTATTTGGTAATCGCATTTTTATTGCCATACAGCGGGAAATTTTTTGCAGCGAAAGAGATATCGCTCTGTTACGAGGTAGAAAAATGTGCACAGAGGGTGAGGATAATTACAGACAGTTTCCTTGCTAGCTGGGTGGTTCATCATAGACGCGAGGAAAAAGCTTGCGGAAGGGTGAAGTTCGAGGAATTATCTTCGTTGTTCCGTCTGCCGTTACCGACGATTATTCTCGTCGTGGAAACTCCCCGAAAGAAAGCCGAGCATCCTCGCAAGAAACGCGGAACAAATGTTCGTTTCGATAATTGATAGCAGCATGGAAATTTTAAGGAAATGTGCGAGTACCGCTCAACGAGCAAGTAAACAGAGAAACTAAATTCAAGCGTTTATCACTGCTCCATCTACTGTTGTACTACAATTATACTTTTTATCACTGAAAGTGATTTTGGCGGGGGTAACGCTAATGCAACGAAAATTAGCGATTGGTTGATTTAGATCACGTGATTCGTGAGGGGGCGTGGAGTAGACCTCGAGTAGGAGTGGCGTTGTCTGGTACTGAGCGATCGCGCCTGTAATTTGTTTTCTATCGATTCAAATGTTTGCGTATCAATAAAATTTTATGGCAAAAAAGTTGTCAGAACAGTTGCTTCTGGGCCTTTCAGTGAGACGAATCGTACTGGAGTACAAGTCGTGCAGTTTTTTCTACATTACCATGTTCAAAATTTGATCTCAAATCGGTCAAATACACTGAGGAAAGAACGATAATTTTTTTCAAATAAATAAATTTATAACACAACCAACTTTTACCATAGCCGTCAGTTATCGGCAACAAATCTCAAAAGAAACAGTTATTTATCACCGAAACCGGATCACTTGAAAATTCATTGTCTGTCAAAAGAGACGAAAAGACAGACCGGAACGTTTCTCCATTCAATCAAGGAAAACGTCAAAGCTTGCTCGACGAACGATGCCACGGTTTTGATCGTCTGTTCCCGAGACAAAGGACTCGAGTAAATTGTCAAGGTGTCCGCGTCGCGTCTACGTCGCTGTTGAAGGATTATTTTCTCCGAAGGGGCTGTCCAATTTATAAGAAACGGTTTCGGGGAAGGAATGAATTAAATGCAGTCTGACCTGTTGCTTTAACGCAACGTTTACTTTTTTACTTTTTTTCTCTTTTCATCGTGCACCACGACCAGAAAGAACATCAATCACTCGAGCGAATCAAACTTGGCCTGTCGTTATTATGCCAAAGAAAAATTTTATTCTAATGAATTTTTGTTTTCGTTATGGTCGAGAAATCAAACGATCCAGAATCGAAACTTTAGCTCGTGCGACGTTTCTACGAGAATATTTCGAGAAACAATTAGGGGAAAATTCGATTTTTGTAGGTTGGACTGAGAAATATATTTTTATGAGATCATTATGAAAAGTAAGATATAAAATTCGAATGGTCTAATTATCAAGTGAACAAGTTGCGAGTGATATTCGTAATATTGGAGAAACGGAGTGTTACAACTGTTCTTTATCACCCTCATCATACTGTTCAATTAACCTTTCCTGCAACCTTGCACAAACATCCGAGCACCACGGGACCCACGGAAATCAGCCTCTTCAAATATTCCATAACCCGTCATCCGCAATCTGCACGAGTTCCCAACAGAAGCTATCAAACTCCTCTCAGAAATATCAAAAACACCCCATCGGAGACCCTACTCAAATCAAACATCAACCCTCTACAACACCATTAAACTAATTCCATGTTCCACGAGCACAAAGTTCGAGGGGAGGAGAAGAAAAGAGAAAAGAAAAAATACAATAGGTATCAATTTACAATACAGATTTTAGTAACATTTTATTTAAATTATTTCAAAGATTTCTCAATTTTTAAAAGACCGACCCGATAACCAATAAACCAACATTGATATTCAGGAGTTTGTCTATAAAATATAACACATATTAATATTAAAAGTACCAAAATGGTCGAAATAACCAATTTAGAATTTTTGTTCGAAATTTTGTGTTTCAAGATGCAAGTGTATTTTAAGAGATTTGAAATGATTTTTCGTGTAAAATGTGCAAATGAACGCTAAAATAATAAGAAAAAGAATTGTATTTATTACAAAGTTTTCCTCTTTCCTTTACTTTAACGTTCTCGATGAAAATTTTACGCTCTAGTCGCCGGTTAACAGCGAAATTTGACTGTTGATACCTGTTAAAATCGTTTTGTAAAAAGCAAAGCAGATCGTACAAATTTCCACGACATCCAGACAGATGACGAAAGTTGGGTACGGGACAGTTGATCGATTAGACGTGTATTTCGATGGCCAAACTCGGTCGACCAGCCTCGTATCAGCCTCGATAACCCTCTGTTCCTCTTTCCACGCTTGTTTCTCCGGTGGGTGCAAGTTCCTTTTATTTATTCATGCACTGCTGACGACACACTCGCGCGCGCACTGACGCCGGCCATTTTCGTGACATGGCCAGCTCAAAAGCGGACAAAGAAGACGAGCGAGCGCGCGCGCGCGCAAGAGATAGAGAGAGAGAGAGAGAGAAAGAGAGAAGAAATTAAGGTCGTGACCCGTGGTTGAAACTTTCAGCTGGTTCTCGCGATTCTCCACCTACTCTTTAATCTCGCCCTATTCAAGGAACATGCGCGCCGACAATTTATTTTAATCAGCCGGCCAACCGGTTATATTCCCTTTCTGCCCCTAATGTTCTCATTTAGTGGCTGGCTTAATTTTTATTTTCGACCCAGGTTCGGGACCACTATACCCCCCCAAACGGTCATCATAACCTACGCGATCCCACTAAGCGCTGCGATCGTGTTGATCTTTTGAGGTTAGGTTGCCAAACTATCGACTTTTGGGACACTTTGAATTATTCGAGGATTTTCAAATTTTTCAGATTGGAATTTTTGACAAATTTTAATCGTAAAAATTTTCGTCTTGGTTTCTGTAACCAAAACTATCTGCTTTTGGCAATTCGAATCCCGAATTGGCGGTCATTTTAAATCTCAAACGTCCAGTTTTTCAGTCACTCGGTTCGGATTTAATCATAAAATTTGGAGGTGCTTCATCTGCCACTCCATATTCTCGACAATTCAAATTTGAAATGTCCATTTTTAGCTATTCAACTTCCACGGAGACGAAATTGAGATTAATTGGACGGATTACAACGGGCCGGGTATTTTAATAACCCAGTTGGGCATAAATCAAAATCGCGAACAAATCTGGGTCACTTTAATGTTCAAACTTGAAATAATCGTCGTTAAATGGTCTGCTTTACGATAACGGGCTCTCCAGACTCGTTTAATGATTATTGGTTTCCACTTGTTTGGGTTGGCAAGTTTGCATTAAAACGGAATCTGGGCCAATCTCAAAATTTCACACGTTGAATATTTTACATGACCAGCACTGGCAGTAAAAATCCCTCAATTTAAAATCTCCGATAGAGCTAAAAATTACATCTGCGATACGGGTCAGAATTTTTTTTTCTCTCTCTCTCTCTCTCTCTCTAGGTGCTTGTCAGAAAATTTGACGCTGTCTAATTTATCTCTGAAAATTCTGTCCTAACTTGGTTATTGATAAATGTCACCAATGTGCTGTTTCTAATTTAGAACTACTTCACTCTTACGTGTAACTGCGTATTTTTGATAGATAATAGAAAAATCTGAGGAATAGACGAATATGAACTCTCGTAGTAAGTTATGGAAGACATTTTCTAGATAATAGGACAAAAAAAGAAAAAGAAGAAAGAAGATCCCGATAAAGTAGCAAGATTGTGGGACTTTCGACGGGGCGGTTTCTGGAATATTAAATAACTCTGAATGGTTTTTACAAGGTACAGAGAAGTTTCTTTCAGTGAAGAATTTTTCACGTAGAGGTTTTTAGCCGGGGGAATTAAATTTTTCACGAGCATGTAATCCCCCCGCTTTTGTACGTTGGTTACGTTATTGTCAACCGTGTGACACAAATCTCCAGGAAATCTGGAGCGTTAAAAAGTTATCCTCGGTCGAAAATTATACGTTGAAAAATTCAACGCTTGATTATCCAACTCGCACGGTGCTCGCCCCGGGGATTGATCATCTCTCTGACCTAGGTAGTTAAATTTCACCGGTCACTCACGTACGACACAATATTCTAATCCACAGACCCGGGTCTCATTCACTAGGCCTGAGCTCAAATAATAGCTATACAACGCCGCATTCTGACCAACAATATCCGCGGGCCTAAGCTCAAATAATAGCCGCGCGACGCACAATAAGCCTAACTTCAAACAATACCTGTTAAACAGTGGCCATCAGGCGAGATCCAATTGTCGGTCTGAGTAAATCAAGATCACCCTCTTCGATCGATCTATTCCGAGATTCCACCTTTATTCTAAAAACAAGTCAGAGCGACGTTGAAGCGCCGTACGATTAGAAAGCTGGACTGGAATTCGAGTCGACTTGTGTACAGGGTGTCCGAAAAAAGACTGGAGAGGATCTTTGTTATCCTTTAGATAATATAAATTATAAAAATCTACAAAATTATCCTTTAGAGATGGAATAAGCCAGTGCATTGATGTTCAGTGTCACCGCTTTGAGTACGAATAGGATAATAATTTTTTTGTAACTTTCAAGGACCTTAAACCTTAAATAACCTTGGGAGATGATAGATCAATTTTCTTTTTTTTTTCTTTTAAAGATCGTCTTGAAATCTCCAGAAAAGTCGAGTATTATTATCACTGAAAGTGATTTTAGCTGGGGGGCAACGCTAATGCAACGAAAATTAGCAATTGGTTGGTTTGGGTCACGTGATTCGTGAGGGGGCGTGGCGTAGACCTCGAGTAGGAGTGGCGTTATCGCACTTGTAATTTGTTTTGTATCGATTCAAATGTTTGCGTATCAATAAAATTTTATGGCAAAAAAGTCGTCTTCATCTTCTGGGCCTTTCAGTGAGACGAATCGTACTGGGGTACAAGTCGCGCAGTTATTTCTTTCCCTGATATAATAGATTGGGAGACAATTGCTGGGAACGGGACACCCTGTATTTTTATCACACCGTTTCTTATCCGTGTCTGCTGGTTCCTCGCGCAGCGAGTTGCATCCGCAACTTGCCGCACTCGGCGAGGTAAATAGCTTCTTCCGGCTCCTCTCTCTTTTGTGGCTGCCTACCGAACACGCTTCGAATTCCATCTTTCGCGGATCCTCACCGAGGCGTTCAGCTATGCGAATCTGCTCGTCCCATTGTTCATTGTCTCGCGACACCGGGCGAGACTCGCGAGCTTCAGCGAGCGGATCGCCTGGAAACGCGACGCCGCCTCGATAATTTCTCGTCGCGAACGCGTTTCGGTGTTTCTCGGCGCGTTCTCGCCGAACCGAGGGAAACGGGGACACCGAAAGTTTCAGTTTTAAAAGGGGAGGGGGGAGGCTCGAACGAAAGATCGGCAGTTTTGCGCGAGACGGGACAAAATGATTGTCTGAAATCCTTCGCGATTGGCCATTTAGATTACTCGCTAGGAGGAAGTTTCCCTCGCTGGGTAATTGCTGCACCTTTTATTCCGCCTCGGTGTCTCAATCTCGGTCTTTGCGATAATTCTCTCTCTCTCTCTCTCTTCGCGATTGAAGCGAACATTTCCCTGAACGCGCTGATTTCTCGCGTAGTTTCATCAAAATTCTCCGTCGTCGATCGGAGAGCAGGCCGAATTCCTCCAAAGCAAGCAAGAAATTCCCAATTCATCCGTCAACGAACGCGTCAAGCTCGAACGGGTCACCGTGCGCGCGGTTCGACGCCATCAGGATCTCATCTGGCCGACTGACAATTCCATAATAAAGTATATCCATCACCAGGCGTCCAGCCGTCGCCATTACCCTTCCCAGACTGGCCGTAGACGCGGCTGGAGGCCGAAATAATTCCCGGAAGTAACGCGCGTCGACGGACAGATAAACTTTCCCTCCAATTCGAATCCAATCAACGGATCGACTGTCGATCGCGCAGCTACGTCGTCGCCGAGGGGAAATCCACGGGATATTATTCATGTGCCGGCGACGTGTGGTCAACGGCGAAGGCAATATAACTTTTTTTTTTGCTCCCTCTTTCATTTCATCGAGACCATATTCCAACGCGATTTCCACGGTTCCGCGAACCTGGACGGTCTCTTGCGGCCTGCCGGTCCTTTATTAGCTCTTATTTTTTGTCATAATGAAGGCGAAAGAATTTTTCACGAGGCGAGCTCGAGGACCGAGGGACGTTCCGGCTGCGGTGATGAGCTTCGGACCTGCGAACGAGCTGCTCCCCAGGCGAGCAGAAATTCTGGTTGGAATCTGGTGATTTTTGCATTGAACGTGGAATTGATCTTCTCGTCTTTCAACTTCTTTCTGGCAAAGTTATTTTAATTAAAACGTTCTTCGTCGTTGGAAGCAATACCTTCGAAGGACACGCCGGTAGATACATTCGAGCCTAAGACACGGAAATTTTTGCACCGAGCAATTTGTCTTCTTTTTTTTTTTTGGTTCGTAGAGAAACATCGTTTGCATAAAATGCGCGCTGCGATTTTTGAAAACAAGCCCCGGCGTTCGATTAATTTCAATTCCCCCCTCCCCCCGCCTCTTTTGCCTCGAAACAATTTCCCACCCTCCCCGCCCCGCCCGCCCCCTTTTTTCTCTATTTTTATTTTACACACATTTTCATCGCCTCGCCCGTTTCACAATACCGTTTCGAATTATTTTTCGATTCGTTCGCGGCTCGTCGATAAAACAAACTCCCGAAAGCTATTAAAATTGATTTATTTCGGCACACGTCCGCGAAAATATTCAAACGCGCCCCCCCCCCCATGGATATTTATCAGGGAGAGCGAAAAAAATATCCAATCTCCGTCTTTTCTTCGCGCGATGGAAACATCAGTTTCATGCGTCGGAATTATGAAACTACGAAGGGACGGAGAAATTGGACGAAACAAGGTACTGGGAGCAAAATAGAAAAGTATAGTTAATCGTCGGTCAATCTGGACAATTATAAATTTTTTATCTCGGAAATTTGCACATGACCATCGCGCGGGTTTTGTATAATTTTTGTTTAGGAATGACTATACATTGGAGACATGTAATAATTGCAGATGTGCGACAATTTGACCTTTTAGTGCATAAAATGTACCTCATTTTAATCCTTTAAAATGAATTTTCTCAATTTTTAATTTTAATCCTCCGATTTCTTAATTTTTTTTAAAAAGCAAGTCGTCGATCAAGTGAATTCCTCGTCACGGACAAAACTATAAATAACGACTATAAATACACGTGATATGAAAAATTCTACGAAACAATTTGAAATACGTCGCAACGCGATATAAAAAGGAAAGCATGCATATTAATTTTTCGACAATGATAAAATTCGCAAAGTGGGCGATAAAAACAGAATGATTAAACCTACGCGTCGCGTCCTCGATATATCGATTAACAACTAAATTGGAAAGAATTTCGACGACTGGCGCGGCGCATGAAATTTCCATCGGCGAACGATAACGCGAATTTTCGATGTGAAACGAAAATTAAAACTATCGTAGATGGCTGGCGAGTGAAGCTGACCGTTCAAGCACAAAGGGCGTCTCATTTATCGCGACAAGGCAACAAATTTCAGGTGAAAAAGTGAGTCAAAGTTTGCAGGATAAAATTCTCGTCCAGCTGCTTCTTCAGAAGAAGAAACTTCAGTATTGCCGTATACAATTACCGCGGAAGAAAAAAAGAAAATGTTCCACATTTTCAATTCACTCGTCCGCGATTATACCGTGCGCGGTATAATTTATGAATTTTAAACGGCGATTAAGCAGCTCGATGATTTCCAGCTGGAGAACGACGCAGTCATGAAGAAAAAAATGAAATTTTCGCGACGACAGCGAGGCACGTAATTGCTAACAAGGCATCGTAAATAAATAAATAAATAAATAAATAAATAAAATATCGGAGCAGAGCGTCGCTTTGAAAAAAAGGGCCAATGTAAATCCGCCACGTTGTTTCGATATTCCGCTGTGATTAAATTATACGCTGCAAGTGGATGGGTTCTCAATGGAAAAAAAAAAAAAGAAAAAAATAAACGAATAAATAAAATTTCCCTTACGCACGATAGAAATCGCGATTCGGTGAAATTATCTCGTAGAAGGCTTGGCAATTACTTTTTTTTTTCCTCTCTCTCCGCCACTTGTTTCACTCGGCGAATATGGCGCGTAATTTATTGTGCGATATTAATACGGAATTCTCCCCCTGTGTTTATTGAAATACGTTTCATTAAATTTCAATCAATTTTTTTTTTTTTTTTTTCGTCCGTACGTGGGATGGGAACGCGTTTTTCCCATTGGATCGCGATGTATTCAGTTTCATTCCTCGCGCACGAAGGACCCGCGTAGAATTTTAATGTTTTAATTATTTGGTAATTTCGTTTCGTTTCCCGACTTGTTTTCCGGATGCCTCGCCTGCGATTGGAGGACGTTTCCGCTGGATCGTTGGTTTTCGTTTCGCGTCTGTTCCTTCTCTGGGCATTTTAGTCGAATCTCCAGAAAATTTTATACATCGATCAAATTTCTTCCGAATTCCATTTAATTATTCGACTCGAATGTTGTACATGCTTGGAAACTTCAAAATTTACACTGAATTATCAGCGAGAAATCCGTGACGTGAGTTCGCGAGGGAAGAAATGTGGGGAATGAGTATCACGTTCAGTCTATTAGACGACAGTGGATGTACCAAGTGTAACGTAACGTCGGTACCTGAGCATCGCGACGCCTCGTTAACGACACCACGAGATAATCGATATCCACCTACGGAGAAACCTGTGCGGAACATCTATCGGATCGTGGCCAGAGCTTTCGAGACTGCGTTTGAGATGCATCGACCCCCGAGTGCTGGCAACTGATCTTAACGTCCGCTTAGACCAGTTCGACTACAAACTGCCGCGCTAAGCTGCCTTTAGTCTGTGAGACGTAGAACATATTTAAATCTAACCGCTAATAATCTACAAGTGGAATTGGAATTAAATTTCAATTAATCTTTTATTAACTACAGATTAATATAAAGATTTAATATTCGATAATCTTTTATAGAAAAATTATTAGTTTAATGGATATTTTAATTTCACGTGTAAAGATAGTTCCTCGTCTTTCGTAGAATAAATTTTACAAAAAAGAAAATCAAATGAAAATACGAAAATTCTGAATTAATAATTTTTTAACATACACGAGTTAATATTTTGTCTTGTCAATTAATGAATGAAAAATCATTTCGTTTAAAAAAGCGTCTCCTAAATTCCTCCATCAAAAATCATTTTATCACTCTATCAACTTTCGTTAATAAAATTTTTTCATTAAAACAACGGAGATGTTCAATGACCTGATTTCATCGAAAATTACAGAAAGAGCGAATTTATTTATTTATTTATTTATTTCGAACTCTGAACAAACCGACTGTCATCCTAATAAAAAGTAAATAACTCGGTCCTCGTTGTTAGCAAATATAAGATTAGGGAAGATGGTTGAGCCTCGGTTTAATTCGGAATCGCGATCGTACGAACGGTAAACACTTAAAGCTGGAACGACGGAAAGGCGACTTCGAGGGTCCATTAATCCAATCAGACCGTTAATGATAATAATCTCGTTATTTCTAATTTAGCGCAGCGTGAGCACCGCTGATACGGAATAATTGTGAAATAGAGGGCTATTTTCCAATTATCCGCTCCCCACCCGTCCATCCTAGGAAAAATCTTGTCTCAATGACTTGATGACGGCTACACCGCGCGCAACGTGGATACCAATTGCCGTGACTTAACAAATTGAAATTATTTCGACCGCGGGTGGTCGTTCGCGTAATTGCGGAACTCGACGCTTCAGCCTTTTCCTTTTCCTTTTTCTCTTCTTTCTATTTCCCACTGGCCGTTTAACCTTTCGCGGACTATAATTAGTTCTGCGGTAAACGTAACTGTACCGATTGAGGTTAGGAATCTTGTTCCACGGCGACTCTTAGTCGTCGATACGCTGCGATCTCTTTTTCGAATAAATGTCAATTTCCTTTCGAGCAACAGTTTGTCGACAAAATCAGAAAAGTAGACGGAAAATTTTTAGAAAAAGAAAAACAATCAACGATAAAAGTCAACTGTACTGATTGAGGTTAGGAATCTTATTCCACGCAACTTTTAATCGTCGATACACTATCATTTTTCTTTTTTCGAATAAATGTCAATTCCCTTTCGAGCAACAGTTTGTCGACAAAATTAGAAAAATAGACAGAAAATTTCAAAAAAAGAACAATCAACGATAAAAGTCAACTGTACCGATTGAGGTTAGGAATCTTATTCCACGCAACTTTTAATCGTCGATACACTATCATTCTTCTTTTTTCAAATAAATATCAATTTGTCGACAAAAAGTAGAAAAGTAGACAGAAAATTTCAAAAAAAGAAGAACAATCAATGATAAAAGTCAACTGTACCGATTGAGGTTAGGAATCTTATTCCACGCAACTTTTAATCATCGATACACCATCATTTTTCTTTTTTCAAATAAATATCAGTTTGTCGACAAAATTAGAAAAGTGGACAGAAAATTCAAAAAAAAAAAATCAACGAGAGGGGAGAAAAAGTGCACACTGATCGAAGTACTGGGAGAAATAAGCGATTTGGAGCGTGAAAACGCAAGCCATTTGTCTCGCGGGAACTTGGCCAATAACTTGACAATAATAATATCGATAATAATAAAATTTCCACGGCGAGAATGGTTGTCGTTCGGCAACACCGACTCGATATCAGATTTTAATGCGGCGAAGCACTTTCCGGGGAGCTCGACGATTTGTTAGACCGACTCGATAATTGATCGCGCCCGGGAGTTAATCAGACTTCGAGTGGACTTGCGGAACGCGGAATCGAACCGGCGAAGAACGTTTAGAAAATTCACGATTACCTGCTCCCCTCGCTGGGGGATCGTCGGCCAATTTTGCAGTTTAATTTTAATCGCCAAGAACTAAGTTTCTCGTTTCTCACCGGAACAACGGATAGAGCGGAAAGTATCTCTTATTTTCCGTTTCAGCGGAAGTGAGGCGAGGAATCGATGTATCAGCTCGTTTCGAATTTGCATTTTATATTCATTTATTTATATATTTGTACTATAATTTATGTATTTATATCACATTATTGTGTATTATGTAGAATGACGTCATAATATAGTACAAATTTAAATATAAATAACAAATTTAATGTAACAGTATAAATTTTATTATAATGTAATATTTTATAAAATTAAAGTATAATAAAACTTTATATTACAGTTTTGCATTTACGAAAGTAGTAGAAACGGCATTACAACAATTCTATTTATTTACTACTTGTGAATGTCCATCATCAAGCACGAAACGTCTGCAAACGCAAACGCAAGAACGTAGAAAGCGCATTAACAAATCAATTAAAGTCGCCGAAAGATATTAACCAAACGCTCGGAGTAACCCGAGTAATCCCTTCCCTCGGTAAATTCGCTCGCCTGACCTCTTCCCTCGTCACTTCCCGCCACTCGAATCAAAGAATCTTAATGGTAATGACGTCGATTGGCCCATTTACCAGCCCCGCCATGCTCAGCTTTCGCCACGCGAGAGGACATCCTTCTCCAACCCTCCTTTTTCATCTCTTTGCTCGTCGTTTTTTCATTTTTTTTCTTCCTCTTTCTCCTCCACTTCTTCTTCTTCTTCTTTTTGTTTTTTTGTTTTTCCTTTTTTTGCTTTCTCACCAAGCCACGTTCTCGAAAAGAGGAGCTCGCTGATTGGAAGGCTAATCACGCGCTACTCTCCATTACATTAATTAAAACTTAACTCTCAACTTCGCCCGGTTACCAAGGCTATCTTGTCCGCCTGCAACTTTCGCCAGATCTTTCGAGCCGCGACGCTCGTTTTGTCCCAACCCCCGAGCCAGCGGTTGTCAACTTTTCGTCGAACGTTCGCGTGTCAGCGAGGGCACGGAATGCTATCTCCTCGAGTTGCGATAAGGTTCGAAAGGAACTGTCGAGACGGACCGAGTTTGATTTTTGAACCTGAACGCGGTGTCGCCACAGTGGTTTAAATTTCGACTTGATTAATTGGAATTCAGGGGATTCGGTTGAGAATCTTTGAGATTTTGGGCAGATCGAGGGAATTTTAGGAAGGAAATTTCGCATTCTGCAATTACAGAGGCAAGATATTACGAAGCATTCGTCCCGACGATATTTGAATATTTTTATTTTAAATATTTCTTAAATACCGAGTCTAATTTTCTACTGTCAAATTATCTAATAATTTAATCTCTCCTCGTCCTGCACTCTGATATTCCTAATCCGAATTTTCCAGGCACGCGATTTCCCCAAATTCCCCAAATTCCCCAAATTCCTGAGATTCGCCGACCAATCATTTCCCAATATTTAAATTTTTCCTCTTTCACAGAGTTATCCCGCGGATTTCAACGATAAACTGCCGGAACTTTAAATTAAATCAATAATAAAATACTACGAGTCTCGTGTAATTTCAACAACTTTATCTTTTTTATCTACCCGATATTGACCATTTTATAGGATGGAATGCAAACGAAAATTAAATTTGACGTGTTTTAACGAGGTTACACTGTCACACCCACTGTTTAACGTGCCAATGCTATCGATCGATATTTCTACTTGAAGACGCGTCTGACTCGAAACGTCCACTTCTACTGCTCGTACCTTCGCTAAAGCGTAAGCTACTGCTAATGTAGTAACAGTTAACGCTTTTCGCCGTATTAATTTAGAATTGGCGCAATATGTACTTAAATTAACAGTACATCGGTATTTTATCGTTCTGTTCAAACATTATGAAATTAAGCTGGAAGTTCTTAATGGAAGTGGAGAACCTTGTAATGGATGAAATATCGGTACGAATCGAATTACGTAAAAATTGAAGAAGAAAGAAGAAATTGTTCAACTTTTTACCAAAAAAAAAAAAAAAAATTTAACGTCGATCTTTCGAATTTTTACGACATCTTCTAATTATTATTTCGTCACTGTTGAAATTTATCGGTTGTTTCCACTCCTTTTATTACATTCGCTAATTTATCAATTGAAATCGTTCAAATCCTCAGGAAATTCGCTGAGAGATACGAAAACAAAATTTCCAAGAGCCAAACAATCCTGTTACCGGCACGACAATAGTTCGAGGAACGAAATTAACCTAAATACCGTGGAATGTAATTCTCTGCCGCTTCGTACAGAAAGACGATAAACGCCCGGTGCGAGTTGAAAACGTCGAGGAAGCACGGTGGAGGAAAGTTTCGCGAGGATCGCGGCAACAAAGTATACAACGTTGGGCCTCTTAATTTTTTGACGTGTAAAACACACCGGAAGCCTGACGGAAGGTCAGCGGGTTGCACCGGATGCGCCAGTCCCTCCACTTCAACTCTCGAGACTCCATTTTTCCCCTATTTACTCTTCCCTAAATGTTCTACACCCCGTGTCACATATTTGTCTATACATTTTGTATTTCGAATCTTCAAGATTCTAATTGTTATAATGATTTCATTTTCATATTTTATTTGTCCGATAATTAAATTTAAATTTTTTTATTTAATAATTTATTTATTATTATATTTGTAACATTGCCTTTGAAAATTAACTATTTAATATCAGTAAAAAGTTTCAAAATTTCAAACAGCTATCATACTCATTGAATTGAAAAACAATTGAACGAAAGGGGCACCGTATAAGGGAATTAAAAGTCTGAAGAATTCGTAGAACGGGGGCCACTGTTTTCTTAGATTTCAACGTAGTTTTCAAAGATGGCTGATCCTTCATCGCGGGACGCCATCTATCCCAAGACGGCGAGAGCAACGGTACCCCCGGCCAAATAGAATTTTCACAAAGTGCACGAAATGATCTCGCTAACCTCCTCTTTCTCTCATTCTTCTTCCGCGCGCGGATATTAAGGTCACTCAGGAATATAAGAATCTCGCGGAGAAAGAGAGAGAGAGAGAGAAAGAGAGGAGAGAGAGAAGATAAAACGAAACGGAATAAAGGATTCCCATCTTGGGTCGCGTCTTATCGTTGATTGTACTACTTTGCCCCGGAGTTTCATCCCTCGCAGCCTTCTAAGGTTTCACGCGCTAAGAGAGCAAATAAATGAAATTCTGATAAACAATTTCGGGATATTTCGCTCGGGCGGTGCCGAGAAAGACAGAGAGAGAGAGAGAAGGAGAGGGTCCCAGCTCTCGTTTCCCGCTAATTTGAAATTTAAACGCCGAGGAGAATGACGAGGAGGATATTTAATATTAACTGCCGTGGAATAACGAGGGAATTTCGAGGAGAGACTCAAGGGTTGCCGATTCGAGGGTTCGATTTCTACGGGCGAGTCGATGCGAGCGAAATTTATCGGCAACTCTGTCGAAGAAATTGTCACTGAAATTCTTCAAAGTGTTTCCCAACTTCCTAACCTCGACTCTGTATGGAAATCTTGTTTCCTTGTTTAGTATCAAGTATTTAGTATCAAGAAAAAGAAAAAAAAGAGGAAGAAGAATTTCAAAGATGGCAGCTACGATTCAAGATCTGCAACGCACGAACCGAAATACCTAATACATAATATCAGAAGAGCAGAAACATACGCAAGATTCCTCGATGATACAGTCACGATGCCGTAGGAAAAATTCAGCGGATTTGATTGAAAAATATCTGGTTGCGCGAAACGCGGGGGAGGCGAGAGCGGGCTCTGCAACCGCTCGACTATCGATTGCACATACAGCCAGCCCGAAATCCAAGCACTTGTTATCCGCAACTTACGCCACGACCAGGATCCAATTTCGCGGAGAGAGAGAGAGAGAAAGAGGGTTCTCGCTGTCGTGCGAGCAGACAGTATCTACGCGCGTCGCCGCTCTCTGTCCCCGGCGGTATCGCGGCGAAGCTTAAGGCTCGCTCCCGTTCAACGTCGCCTTTAAGCCGCGACGATCGCCGATAAGCTGCAACCGCCGGCAGTGCCTCCTACACACACCCTTCCGCGCTTAGAAATTTCTTTTTCTTCCGGGGGCCAGAGACGAGAATTTCCGACTCAGACATTAGAAAACCTCGCTCGATCCACGCCGTGGAAAGTTCTCGAGAACGCGAACCGCGGGGAATTAAAAGAGCACAATCTTAACAAGGGACGAAAGGTACACGCTTCTTTCAGAAATTCAACGTGTCTCTCGTATTCGACATCGAAACGCGAGTTCTCGAATCATCGCGTCATCCCGAACATACGCATCGCGGAATTTTTTAAACCATGAATCGTAGAGAATTGAAAAAGTACAATCTAAAGAAGGAGAAATACGTGTCTCTAAGATTTTCTATTTGGACGGCAAAGTATCGACGATTCCGCGATCGAAACGAGTCCAACACGCGCGAGTTCTTACGGCACATCATGCCCCTGCCAATTCCCCCTAGTTTACTCCGTTAACCCCGAACACTTGCACCGCGGAATTTCCCCGTAGTAACGTTTTATACCGCGCTGTGTGTCGGTTGGCACGTCGCCTCGAGCTCTTTGTCAGAGGGTCCAGCCAACGAAGGGTGCAGTTAATTAATAAAAGCTCGGTGGCTGGAAGAGAGAGAGAGAGAGAGAGAGTAGTGTTGGGGGTGAGGGGGGTCGGACTGACGCGGATAAAGGGACGCGCAATACGATCTGTGCATCGCTTCATATCGACGGCCACGGCCTGTGTCGATACCTAGCCAAACCGTACGTACACGCACGCACACAAAGACAGAGGCGTATATGTAGGTGAGAGACAGACTATATCTCACTTGCAATTCAAATGAAAGAGAGACTCACGTGTCCTGAATGAGGAACTTGTCGTCTTTGGTCTCGATGCAGCGGCCCTTGCTGGTCATCATGGACCCGTTCACCGTCACCAGTCCCTCGTTGCCCGATTGAAACCAGTGGCCGTTCCACTGCGCCGGGAACTCGCAACCTGCAACACACATACACACACGCGTACGTGCGCGCGATGAAATATACACGCACACACACCTGCACTCGGGCGAGTTTTACATTTTTTTCATATACCGACGCTCGATAAATAAAAGCGCGGAATATAATCCGGTCTGGGGAATATTCAAACTGGCGGTAGAGGGTAGGTGGTGGACAGGCTCTTTTGTGAAAGAGATTTGGAGGGTGGTTGGATCTTGTTGCTCCGTTTCATAGTTTCTTTCCTAGGTGTGTTTGTAGAGTTGATTAGATATTTCCACGAGTTTTACACATCCCCCGGAATATCTTAATGACAATGACGTGAATGATTTTA
Organism: Melipona bicolor; assembly: GCA_030673865.1. Taxonomy (NCBI): domain Eukaryota; kingdom Metazoa; phylum Arthropoda; class Insecta; order Hymenoptera; family Apidae; genus Melipona; species Melipona bicolor. The sequence goes on from JAHYIQ010000020.1 coordinate 2,700,089, forward strand.
TCACTGAAAGTGATTTTAGCGGGCCTAACTCAGGTGCAACGCTGATGCAACGAAAATTAGCGATTGGTTGATTTGGGTTACGTGAGGGGGCGTGGCGTAGACCTCGAGTAGAAGTGGCGTTGTCTGATCGCGCCTGTAATTTGTTTTCGATTCATCGATTCAGTGAGACGAATCGTACTGGGGTACAAGTCGTGCAGTTTTTAACAATAACCTATCTAAAGACGAAGAAGGCTGTTTTCTCGAAAAATGAAATCGATGTTTCCATCAATTAACACTAACAAAGTGATCAATTTGTAATTTTTCGAAATTTTTATACACGTGGAGCGATACACTTTTCGAGAGTTGAATGATTTCCCGTGTGAAAATAAAAGTTTTCACAAAGTTTCTCTGTTTCTTTTACTTCACCGTGCCTCCGATGGAAATTTTACGCCGATAGTTCCACTGTTGACGACATCGCTGTAAAATTAAAGTACGAACAGAGTGTCCAGACGCGTACCTTCTGCTCGAATAAATATCGATCGCGCAAACAAGAAGAACACTGCGCTGCAGCCTGCCCTTCATTCAGTCTCGCGAGACGAAAATTATTAAAACGGAAGTCGTTAGTCGCCTTTCCCATCGTTCTCGTCGACGAAGAGGTACCAGGAATTATCCTTGGCTCGCGATGTCCTTTTGAGCTGGCTGCCGCCGAAAGGACCAACGGAACGGTAATTAATTAGTAATTATATCAGAATAGGGGGGCAGGAAGGGGAGAACAGCGTCGAAACTCACCTCGATAACTTTGCTTTCTGACCTAACTCTAATTTCTGCTAATTATATCGCGGCCGTGTCTGCTTCCCTTCTACAGACTTCTTCGCCACCAACGCGAAAGATATGGTGCGCGACGCGACTGGTTTTAGGGGTTGCAGGTTAGGTTAGTTACCTCTGGAGACTATCGTTTCCCCTTTTTTCCCTCTTCTGTCTTCTCTTTTTTCACTTCAAAGGACGAATCCTCGTTGCGGAGAAGAATCTCCATTCGCGTTCGGGGGTGAAATCAGGGGTGAAGCAGAGGGTTGCTTCGCCCCCCCCCCCCACGTATAAATACAGCAATGACGAGTTTGATCGAGCTGAAGCAAGAATTTCTTTCTTTCTTTATCAAACTCGTTTTTTTCAAACGACTGACTTCGTAATAAAACTTCGATAAACTATCATGGAAAGAAAAGATACAAATTATTAGGAAGAGCAAGGTCGATATTGGAAAATATACGATCGTGTCTCCCGATAGATTTAAAAACGTTTAAAAAAAAAAAAAAAAAAAATAGCGATTGCATTACAATTTATGAGTCTCTCAATAAAGTTATCCCCTTCTTGTTCTTGTTCAGAGAGAGGGGGGAGGGGAGGGTCCTGACCAGCCTGAAAATTCGCTGCAATTGTTTAAAAGTACTGGATGAAGCATTTCGCTCCGCGAATAAGGGGGACGGGTTTTGGTTCTCGCGTTCAACGAACCGTGCCACGCTTTCCACGGCCATTATCGTCATTGCTTTATAACGTCGCCGCTCTTACGACGTGTATTTTCTTGAGAGCATCTCCGCGGAGGCTATCCCTCCCATCCGATGTCGCCGGCTTTTCATGCTTCTTTTTCCCCAGTCGTTTCTTTCGACGTTCGAACTGTCTTGCCTCGAGGTGGAGATCGAGCGAGCGTCACCTTTTTCTCTCCTCCCCCTTCGATCGGGGCTGGTTTTTTCGACGATCGGGCCGGGTTCACGCAGTTTGGGTTGCTTCCAAGGTAGATGGAAATTGCCCTCTTTTTTTCTCCGCGGAATTCGAATTTCATGGGACAACGACAGCGATCGATCCCTCCGACGTTATGAATAACATTACCGGTTGGGTTGCCGAATTTGCAAAGTGCAAACTCGCACAACATAGAAAAATCTGCTCGCGACGACATTTCTCGAATGACATTATCCAAAGTGTGAATCTGCAGAGGAATCGGGAGTCTGGTTCGCAGGAAACGAATTCGTTGCATCAACCGTGAGAATTTTCGCGAGTATAATTGAAACGAGTATAATGAAATTCTAGCTTTCAGCTTCGGACGAGAGCGTCAAACGACGGCGGCGAGATCGCGAAAAACCCCGGTCTGAGACCAAACAATTTCACCCACCCCGGATTGTACCCTGCAGAGCCAGAGCAGAGCTTAGAACAGATTACAGAACCGGTCGAAAACCTCCATTCCTCGAATCGTCTTAATGCACGCTTGCCGCCGTAGTTCGAGAACTACGTTGCGCTGCTGTTCCAGCTGGTGCAATAACCTCGAAGTAATCGCGGCGGGGAAAAACGCGTAGACAGAATCTGAGAAGGAATATACACGGAGAGAGAAAGAGAGAGAAAGGAGGAAGGTTGGATTACGTTCGCGAGAAACATTCCATCCGGGCTGGCAGCAGGATTTCGAAACACTCGGACTTATTAAATGCAAAACGCCTCGACAACGGATGGAACAATGCTTAATCGCCGGCGCCTTCAGCTTGTAATCCTTCGCTACAGGTGCGCTAGAAAACTCGACGGACAGAGAACGAAATCGACAACCTGATAATCCGATCTTTCTAAGGAGATTCGTCATTTTTACGAGCTCCAGTCCTGCCGGCCCTGGCAACCTTCGAAATATTCTGGGAATCAACCGGTGCAGTCGTCTCCGGTTCCTGCTCCCGCTGGAAACTCTGCCTTGCGACAAGTTTGCAGAAATCTTTGTCTATTATCGACGATCCTGGCTCGTTCTCGGCGACATACGATTCGAGCGCGAATTTCACAGAAGAGGAACTTTTTGATAAAATTCCAAGGTTGGCAAGCTTCGTCAAAAAATAACAATTTGAACAATTTCCACGAATTTGAAAATTAATTCAGAACAAATTATTTCGTCTCGAGTGAAAATCAGACGGATCATTTGTAAATAGAATTTTCTACAGATACCAAGCACGAAATGAAATGACTATTTCATTTGGTAGCCAGACAATTAAATCATTTAGAGAGGAATTATTCGTCCAGATGAACCGACGTAGATAACACAGAGTCAGACGAGACGACACGTTATTTAAATAATTATTTTTCAAATACTTTATTCAAACAATGCTCGCACCTGTAAAATTCAAAGTTTTCCTTCCGTTCGTCACGCACGTTTCAAATTTCTAAAGAAAACAACATTGATATGCAAACATTTGAATCGATACAAAACAAATTACAGGCGCGACAATGCCGCTCCTATTCGAGGTCTACGCCACGCCCCCTTCCGAATCACGTGACCCAAACCAACCAATCGCTAATTTTCGTTGCATCAGCGTTGCACCTAAAGAGGCCCGATTTTTTGGATTACCCCCGCTAAAATCACTTTACCCCCACAAAAAAACGAAAACAAAATTCTTTTCTATTTCGCTGCCTCGATGATTTCGTTCGCCACTTCAAGTTCGTTCGAAGAAATGGTGTTTCCACAAACTCGCGCGCAACAACAGAGTTTCTTTAATCCCTCCCTCTCTCTCTCTCGTTTCCCCGTGATTGTTTCTCTCCAACGTGGTGCGTTCTTTATAGCAAGGATCACGACACGCGCGTAGACAGTGCGTGTCCCGTGGTTTTTAAAACGAACTGCTCCCCATTCGGTACAAATGTACCGAGTGTTCTGTAATTGCCAGACCCCGAAGGACTCGTAACGCCGTACAGACGGTGTGTGCATGCGATTCAACGTTTTGCGTTTGGTAAATTAGGTTAGGACAAGTTCCTGGAAGATGTTACGAGCGGCACTGTTAATTTTCGGCACGTGATACGGTCGTTCTTTCGCTGTTTCGTGGAAGCTGGCGTCCCCCTTAAATGGATTCTAATGAAAGGATCTCTCCTCTTTGATCCGTCGATCGGCACGCCGACGACTGTTTGAAGGGCGTAATTGCAAGGGCGGATCCCTCGTGATTTTAATCAAAGATCGACAGATATCTCAAGAGATTTCGGGAATTGTCGTTCCATTGCGTAAACTTGGATTTTCGAAAGACTGAGAAGCTTCACATCGAAGAATGAAAAACTCTACGCTGTTACTCGTAGAAATCGATGATCGGGACGAGACGAAATATTCCGGCCCAAAAGTTAAAAACCAAAGATCGCGGTAGAGCGTTAGCCGAACAAACGCCCATCCAAATCCCATCAACACACCAGCTCGTAATCCGCAAGAAACTGCCGCTGGAAATCTACTTTACCGGCCGAGCGGCGATCGCCGGGCAGTCGCAACTTTCTTCATATTAAAACGGCCGAACGATATCCGATCCGGCCCCGTAAATCACCGGGAAAAAGCATCGGGAACGTTCAATCGGGGCCACGTGGCAGCGAGTCGCCCAGACGAATCAATCGCTCGTCAGAGGGCTTAAAAAATAGATTATCGAAGGTTGGCCGGCCTTGGAAATTACCAGAACTGCCTGGCAAACGATTGGAAAACCCTAGGAGACCCGAGCGATTTCCAGATTAGGGCTCCATTTACGCGCCGGTTAATTCGATTTTTATAGCAGGTTGCACCCGGCAGTTCGGAGCGTCTCCGCGCAGGAAAATGATCGAGGTTGAGCCAGCCAGGTGAGTAACTTGATTAAAATAATCTATCACCCGGCCCGAGTGACAAGGGTGATTGGCTATCCGAGTTAAATATGATGGAGCGGCCACTTTTCCACGCACGTACACGTACAATCGGAGACCGGTGTCCACCCTTTCCCCCCACCCCTTCCGTTGCCCCTCTCTGCAGCCCCGTCTCTCAGTATCGACAGAGGCAAATTGATTGGTAATATGTGGCCACTGGCCGTCCGCCTATCTCCGTGACATTTACCAACGGAAATGCCTCGTTTTTCCGATATCCCGAGCCCGAAAGAGCTCGTTGAAAGGGCTTTTACTGGAGGAAATGAATATTACACCGGTGTAGCTGGCGTAACTGGCCAACGAGGAGCCGCTGGTTCTAATATTACTGTCGCGTCGCTGACAGCCGGAGAGAGGCTCGCGAGAGTCAACAGTCTCCCCGGTTACTCTCATCCCCGATTCCAGATCTGCCGAGACACGTCCTACGGAGGATACCTACGTACGCTTGTTTCATCTGCAATCGACACTGCTCCGCTTGGAAATTACGCTCGTATGATAGAAAATCGTCAACAATCTTTCTCCAACGCTAATGCACTCTCCACTTTCAATTTTCTACCATTTCTTGGGACCGAAAGAGCGATCCAAGATTCTATTTCTCCGATCGGATGTAATCGAATTCCGTACAGAAGCTAATCGCCGGGACGAACCAATTGACTTTGTTATTCTGCTGACTTGTCAAATTGTAATAGTTTTAGAATTTCTATTACGAAATTGCTCATTGTTTTCCTTTTAGTTTTTTATTATATGATGTATTGTTATTTGTATATCTGTAGATTGTCTAATTTCTTTCTTTTCTGCATTACAGGAGATCCACTCGTCAGAGTCTAAAATAAACCTAAACCTAACCTAAAGCTAGTACTGAAGCAAGTGGATCGTGTCATCAAGTGACGAGGAGTTGCTGTTCTCATAGCTAATAATCCATGTATGTAATAATAGATCATTATTGTATAGTATTACATATATAGCATTATTATATTATATTAACATAGTATTGTATACACTGCACGTTATTATGTATTATACATTTTTATACATACAGTAATAAAAACTGCACGACTTGTACTCCGCTCAGTACCAGATAACGCCACTCCCACTCGAGGTCTACCCAACGCCCCCTCACGAATCACGTGACCCAAATCAACCAATCGCTAATTTTCGTTGCATTAGCGTTGCACTTGAAGAGGCCTGATTTTCTGGGTCAGCCTCGCTAAAATCACTTTCAGTGATAATATCATTGCACATAAAACTAAATTCATTGGAGAACGTGAGCCACCTGGTCAGTTACCTCATGCAAACTGTCGGATCGATTAGCAACGAGAGACGTCGAGTGCGTTAAGAGGCTCGAGTCCCCGAACATTGTCACGAACATCACCACGGGAATGATTGGCACGTTCATCTTTGATTCGATCGAATTCAAACACTCGCGTCTAATTCCTACACGCATATATGTGTGCATCCGACGCTGTCACTCACACACACACAGCCCCCAACTGTTTTCCACGCTCAGCGTGTACGTGTGGATCTGTCGCGTTGCTTCTCGCGTTCGAAGCCTCGAGCGGTGAACTCTGAACTGCACTTGGCCCGCGGAACTCACAATTAGCTAATGATCCCGGCTCTCGCTCCATTCATCACTCTGGAAAGCGCGCATTTTCAGATTCACGGCTGATCCTTTCTCTGCAATGGAGGAATCGCTCCTCTCTTTCTCTCTCTCTCTCTCTCTCACACGCACGCACACACTTTTTCGCTCTTTCTTTCCTCGTCCTTCTTTTTCCCCTCTTTTTTTCACCGTCGATGAAACACGCTAGGATGGAATATAGGTCGTGCGAGAAGCTGTGTTTCGATTTCCAGGGTTCACCCGGTGATGAAATGAGACGGTCCGTGGCGTCGCGTTTTAATTTAAGTTTCTGGACGGAATTTTCTGTCTGTCTCGTTATTTTTTTTTTTTTTTTCTTTCGTTCCATTTCTCTTTCGAGGTTTTTGACAGCAGTTCGATCATCGACGCATCGACGCACAGGCGGAAATTATATTTTCAGCTTGTTTCGAAGATTCTTCCATTTTCTTGATCAATTTTATTTCAGGTTTCAGACTTCAACGTTCGAGGTTCCTTTTTTCCAATTCTTTTTACGAATAACGTCCCGTCATTCTCCTTCTTACTCCTCCGAAATTATTCCCCCGTGTTACAACTTTGCGAACGATCCAGTTATTTGTCAGAAAACGGCGGATACGCGTAGACCAATGAAAATTGCTGTTTCAACTTCGTTTTAAACCAGTTTCGAGCCCCTTTTAACGTCGACGTCTTGAAACTACAGTGCAAAATAGGGAAATTAGGCGGCCACTTATTTAACGGTCGAAACTTTGTTCCCCACTTTCTTTCATTATCCATATTCCTTACGTTTCCTCCTCCCCGAACGTTCAAACGTCGTTCGCGCGTGTAATTCAACAAACGACGAAAGGGCGGCGGAGAGAGAGAGAGAGAGAAAAAAAACCACCGGTCGAAACGAAATTATTCCACCGTTCCGAAAGCTTCAAAGAATTTCATTAAAACGTTGATTCATTATGGCCCGATACATCGCTCCAATAGCGAGCGTTGTTAACACAGAAAAATTAAAAACGAGTTCAAATACTCGTTCTGCCTCTTGTTTCAATTTCCTGCCCCCCCAAAAAAATGGAACATTCATTACGTAGTTGTAACTCGTTCTCTGCGAACAATAAAACCCTTTTATTTATTGCAACCGGGCGCGTCAGAGGGGCAAACTTGATCTAGCAGTTGAAATCTACCTTCGCCACTCGATACGGGAAATACATGAAAAATACAGGAGAGCAAAGAAAAGAATTTTATATCGCGCAGAGCGCAGGGAACGAAATGAAAATTAAATCATGGCCTCAAGAGCGAAACGTACGCTGGACGCTGTCGCGGAAAGTTTCTCGTGTAATCTCAAATTTATTTTATAGATGGGATCGAAGTCTGTACATTTCGCGAGTTTGATAAAAATTGCAAGAGGTCGAAAAGAAAATTTATTTCAGGATGTTGCGTTTTAGGAAGATACCGTGCAAAATCCACTAAAACATTATTCTAATTTCAAGGAAAATTGAACGTTACTTGAAAAGTCGTTTAAGAGATTTACGGCAATGACGTATCTGTTATTAATTTTCTTCCCTCTGCAACAGAATTCCCGCAAGAAACGAGATTACGATTGATTGCAGTTCTTCATTTCGATGGAAGAACTAATTACTGCCACGAACAGAATGTTGCCTCGTCAGAGTGGTGTAACGACAAAATGCAATAGCGTTGCGACTATAATTGTAAAGGTGTCCCCGTAGGTGAGTTTGCATCGAGAAAGCAAAGCGTGTTTCCAAGATTTTCGAAAAAAGAAGAAAAAAACGTAGTTAAAACGGCGCGAGAAAAAGAGCGGTAAACCCCGCGTCGTTCCTGGATCATGTTTCCCTCCATATCCGCGCCATTAAATCGCAAAAGAAGATGAAACCGTGTCGCGTGTAATTCACTCGAAGAGAAAAATCACGCGCTCGTCAAAGCAACGTTACGCACGCCCCGTGGAGAAAGAAAGAACGAAAGAAAGCAAGAGGAAAACAGAAAGAAAGGGGTAAAAAAAAAGGAACGAAAACCAGGCCGATCGGCGTGTTTACAGAGTAATTACATAGCCATCGGCACACAGCGTTCAACAGCCGCGCAAACAGCCCCCCAAATGGATTTTCCATGGACGTAAAAACGCGAGGCAAAAATCCGGCATCCGCTTCGATTCGCGCGTCCAACTATTTAATCTGTACACACGATACGGCCCAGAAAAAGCTAACACAGCTTTCAAAATTCGAGGCCGGGGCGGGATTGTGCATCGACTGGAAAAGATGAGACACGTAAGAAGGCACGTAAAAAGATTTCATTCGACACTGCGAATTCATTACTTCTGTATTTGTACGAAACGTTTCAGGTTTGAAACAAATTTAAAAAATGTACGATGAAGTTACGAAACTGCAACGGACCACGGTGCATAACTGACAATGAAAAGTTTCATGTGAGAATGGAAAACCTAAAGTCGACAATTAACAGTGATGTAACTTTGCAAAAAAAGATTGTACAATTAAGCGTGGAGCCGTGAGTTTGTCTTTTTGAATGACTTTGTATCACGTAGCGGAAATAGTCATAGATTTTCTTGAAAATTCTAAAAATTCAAAAGATTGAAAATTTTTTCTCGCAACTAGGTGCATGACAACATGAGTTTGACGATTGCAGTCGACGATCTCTTAAAACACACACACCATTTTATCGAACGCTGAATATCAGAGTTGAACGACAAAAAGTTCGTTCAAGAAATCTTGACATTTCATCACTGAAAGTGGCCTCTTCAGGTGCAACGCTAATGCAACGAAAATTAGCGATTGGTTGATTTGGGTCACGTGATTCGCGAGGGGGCGTGGCGTAGACCTCGAATACAAGTCGTGCAGTTTTTTCAGTTTAAAGTTCAACGAAATGGCGAAAGATAATAGTACGGCATCTTTGTGAAGAGGAGACTTCAATTTTCAAAATGACGACGGATTTCGCGAGCCACTGGAGATATATAGAGGAATATTTTCGCGAGCAAATACATTACACGTGTTCGAAACGACATTCCATATATCGCGTGCGTATTCAACCCAACGAAATAAACATTTCCTAGTTCGCGAATCTCAACAAGTAGCTGGGCGTGGTTAGCAGAGGAGGGATGCTCGGGCTGTGTATTTAATTTCCGACGAAAGGAATCGGATCGGTGGCGCGTGGAGTGTCGGAACAGTGAAGAAAGCATCCCGCGAGGGGCGAGTTTCACTTACCGAGCGAAGAAACGCGAAGAAACGAAGAAGGAAGAAACGATGCGAGTTTATCTCTATCTCGATATATATTATAGAAAACTCGTATAGAAGACTCTACCTTCTCCTTCTCTTCATTCCTTGCCAAGAATTAGTATCCTTTCAGACTCGCCCCTTTATTCAAACGTAGACGAGAGGAAAGTTCGAACCTAATCTTCGAAACGACGAATTAAAAAAAAAAAGAAAAACGAGATTAAAAGGAGAATGATTCTTATAGATTTCGAAAAACACGGAGAGAACGATATATTACGGGAAGCAGTAATTATCGAGCCATCGGGCTCGACACTAATTAAAACGCCAAAAGGAAGGGCACGCTTTTCCAGTGCCCTTTCAGGTTCATTAAACGTCCCGGCATTTAGCAGCGATGTCGAGGAATTTATTAGACCAGCGAGCCGTCGATCGTCTAGCTGGATGGAGAAAAACCAGAATGGCTAATTATTTGCGCTCCCTCCGCCCCCTTGTCGATCGCGTCACGCGCAAACCTACACTCGACCGTCTGTTCACGCACGAATTTCGCGATAACAAGGCTCCCGACGACTTCCCTTTCACGTATATATCGTATTAATAAACGCAAGAGTTGTTGGAATTTGATTAAATTCGACTGTGCTTCTCGTTTTAAGAATTATTATTTTTCTTCTGAGAAGCTATTTAGTGTTTGTTTGTTCTTCACACATTCAGTCGCTTCGCGGAAGCGAGAGGGATTAAGAAAATTTTTCCTCTCGCCAAGCCAAAAAATTGCGACATTTATCTCGCCAAAAGGCGTAGCGGATCGCCAAGGAGAGGGGGCGGCGCGGGCGTTTTCAATATCTGCTGTATTTCCGGCAGCGTCGTTTCTACCCCTCTGGATATCTGGCAGGGGTAACATTGTACACACCCCGTTACTACATTTTAATATTTCAGGATTCAATGATACCCCTCTCGTCCGCTCGCCCCCACCGCCGAAGCGCACGCAGATGTGCTCAACTCGTACGAGGCGTTTTACAGCGTGTTGTAACACACTTCGCGCGCGAACGTTTGCTGAATTTTAAGAGAATTAATTGGGTAGTTTGCGGTGGAGATAATTGAGCCAGGAAACGGAGAGATTTAGGCGATTTGGGAGGTCGGGGGGGGGGGAGAGGCGAGGGGGGCAAGATATCGGCGAAATATCTGGAGGGCAGCAAACATTCTCCACTTACTTTGCTACGGAGCAGTTTAAAAGATGAAACAATATAATTTATTAAAATAATTAAAATACTCGTAAACTTTAGCAAGCACTTTAGTATTCCGACCGTCCCATTCATCCTTTTTTCCTTTTTTTCATTTATATAAACAGAAAGATAACGAGACATTTTTAAATTACTTTAATTTTAATTAAATTACTTCTCCTCCGTTCTTCTTTTTTTTCCTTTTTTACATTTTTTGCAAAGTAATTAAATTTCCTTTTTATATTTTTTAAATTTCGCCGTGCCGCACGGCAGAGCAGTTTGTATCGATCACACTTCAAATTAAAATATGAATTTGCCCCCTCCCCCCCCCCCTTTAGACAATGAAAAAGAATCTTTATTTCATTCTCAGTCACTTAACCGATCAATTAAATGAGCACGTTGTACCCGTCATTAACATAATTAATGCCAATTAATGCGCATTTAATGGCGGAAGAAAGGTGGGGAAAAAAGAATGAAAGGGGGGAGTGGAAATTTCGCTCGTGTATCGCGCCGATCGTTCCTCGCGGGTAATTACATTTACCTTCTATTCAATTTCGTTCCAGAAATTCCAAATAACACCCTCTGAAAAACGAAATCACGGCTGAAAATCTCCTGCTTAAATACCGCCTCGCGAAGGCGACGGTTCACGAAACGTCAATAAATTCCTCGTTATCGTACCAATGTACTTTGAAAATACTGTATCTACTTTTTTGAAAAGTAACAAAGCGAGAATCAATTTCTAGCTACTGTTAATTAAGAGCTTCAGCTGCTAAATATAATACACGATAATTGCAACATAATGACGAATTTATCTATTATCGTAATATATATATATATAACGTAACACGACAAAAATATAAATATTGCTTCATTTTCTCATCAGTATAATACATTTACCAATGTACTATATACTTTGTATTTACCAAAGTATTATATACTTTGAAACGGTAAATGAAAACAGTGCCGTCGAATCGAAGTTGATCGACACTGGCTGTCAATCATTCATCAGAGATCGGTGCGCGAAGGAATTCCGGGAGGAAAGTTTGAGCCGCCCTGGCTCGGTCGGTTGTATAAAGTTGCCGAGCGAGCACGGGGAATTCGGAAAGGGAAAGGAACGAAGTTAAACCCGGGCCAGGGCCCAGCCTCTCGCTTTATAATGCACCCCTCTCCCATAACTGTATATTTCACGGATTCACCGACTAACGCGGCCGGAGAATCCCGGCACAGGCGTATTCAAATGCTCCGCACACCCTCGAATTGTGCGTTGAAACGTGAATTATACGCGCCTCGTGTGACGCTTCGACGGGATTTCCTGCGGATTCCGCGCGGGTCCTCCAGCGTCCCCCATAAAACGCGCCCCCCCCCTTCCCCACGCGCAATATCGCGTTCTCTCCTCGAAAGGGGTGGACGAATTTTTCAAGGGCTGGACCTGTTGGGCATGCCAGATCTCCGCCAGAAACTCGCGAGATCCTGAACTGTCGCGGCGAGACGCGACGAAAGTCGATATCAACACTCTTGACGAGTGCCTCGTCTCCAAATTTTCTGGAAGCAAGCTTGTTCGCAAGCGTATCATTAAATTTAAACAACGGATAATACTTATAATATAATAATATTTAATTCATGGATAAATAAATAAATATATTTCATTCATTCATATTTACAAGTACAAAACTCAAAGTATTGAAAAAAAGGAATTAATCGAGCTTCCAATCCGCGATTCTCAAACAATAGGCTACAATTTAGATCAAAATTCTCATTATCGTTCGTCTAACGATATCCTAAACCTAACCTAAATCTAACCTAAACCTAACCACTCCCGAAGGAGGCAGCTAGTAGTCCCTCCCCCTTCCGGAAGAAGAAACAACCAACCTTCACGAACAATAGCTACCTAGACCTCATCATCGCTTGATCTCCCTTCACGCTCAAACGTCGTTTATTTATTTATCCATCCGGAAAGAAAAACAGTCAGCAGAGAGACTCAACGAAAATCAATATTAATAGTGCTCCCTGTACAGGAGGAGAATTGCGAGCCGATCTTCCACCAGGACGACCAATCCCCCGGACAATCGGCAGAAAAAGGCCAAATCTGCCGCAGAGCTTGGTCGAGGACGGAACACAACCGGGGAATGAAAGGAGCGTGGTCGGGGCGACTGGGTCGTCCAAACACGGCGGAACGTGATATTCCTTGGCCGGGGCTTGGGAAATCCATCGGCAACTTTCATTAAGCCTCGCGTATTAGCGCCACTCGCCACGGGGCACGGGCCGTGGTTATAAATAACAATAAGGGCCCGCGCGGACGGCAAACATCGTAAAACCTTCGGCAAACACGAGGGGTGGCCTGGAGTCCGGACCACTGCGGGGACTAAGTCTAGACCAAGGGGTTGGCAACGTGCTCGTGAGACCACAGAATCCGGGTATATATCGTTTCCGTGGCCGGAATACACCGGGGCTGTAAGAGCGTGCACACGCTGAAATACGAATTGGGAAGCGTGCTTCGTCGCGACTGGCCGGGATATTCCGATTTAGGGGTGAGAGGGGGGGGGGGTGGAAGTAGGGGTCAAATATACGTTGGCTGCACGGGGGAAACTCCAGGGAAAATGGTTTCGCAGCGGTGTCTGCCGGCGACTCGCGTCAATGGGAGATTGAGATTGATGATTCTGGTGTTTATAATTGACGCTGCGTGCTTGGTGTGCCGGGGTTGGAGAGAAACTAGGTGGCCTGGACCTGCGGGAGCTGCTGGTCCATTTGCGTGGGAGCCAGGTTTTACGGATGGGACGAGGATCCTGGGCTGCTTTGCGCCGGTCATTTGAATGGAACTCGGTGGAAATTAGAATGGGAACAACCACGGAGGTGTTGGTGCTTGGTCAGACAATTGGTGTTTAAGTTCCCACTGTGGATGAAAGTGGGGCAGATTTTAGCAATTATAGAGAGAGTTTGAGTTTGCTGGCATTGACTATTAACTATTATACATCACGTGCTATAGTTGTACAATAGATGCTGATGCTTGGTCAGAAAATTGGTGTTCAAATTTCCTTTTAGCAGTTAACTAAAAAAGAGAGTTGAAGTTCGCTGACTGATCAAGTCCTACCATCGAGTATCAACGATCGCTGGTGTAGCCAAGTGCTATTAAACAACCGGACAACTTTTTCGATGAAAGGACCGATCAGCAACCACCGATCCACCTGATAAATTGCCGACGACTCGTGTTCGATCAACGATCGAACCGCGCTATCTTGGTAATAATCTGCTAATAGCGGTGAGTCTATCGTTATCGCGAACGAGCATCGCCCTTCGACCTTTCGTCGGCTTCCGGTAGTAGTGGCTCGATTGTCGCTTGAACAGAGCGCCACTCATACCCACCGTGGCCCCTAATCGATAATCCCGCCAGTGTTTCCGGCTTCTGGGCTGACGAGTGCCGCGGAACTAGTGTAAACATACGCGGCGTGTGCGCAGCCTGCACATAAATTAGCGAAACAGTCGATACTCTTCTGGTCGTGGCACCGCGTGCGCTGGGAACAAGCCACTCTCCGTGGCTTCCTCGTGGCCTGGCGAAACACCGCAATCGTAAAAACAGCGTGGCTCTGGCTCTAGATGGGGTTATTCTCGACGCTGAGAAATGTATGTACCAAAAAATAATTTCTTTGTCTTGAAAGAAATTTTGTTCCAATCTCTGCGTAAAGAATCTCTTTTTTTTTTTTTGGTGAACAGGTTCTTTTTAGTTTTTGAAAAAATTCTGTTCAAATTCCCTTGTCGTGTGAAAAAAATAGATATATCTACTCTTATGGAGTATTTTGGAACACTACCATTTTGGAACACTTTTGAATCTGTGGAAACAAGTTATCATTAAAAATCAATTTTTATATTCGGAGTTTATATTCAGCGTCGATGTTTGTTACAAATATTGAGGATAAATTTTAATTATTGACGAGAAAATTATGACGTTCCTCCGACGGAAAAGTTTTAATTTTTACATTTTACAAACTCCATTTCGCTTCTATTTTTGAGAACTAGAAAACGTTCTACGATCCGTGTTTCAAATAAAACCTACACGTTTAAAACTTCCTTAACCTTTTCGATCCCTGCCTGCTTATTTTTAGCAGAACGAGAGAGAGAGAGAAAGCTTCAGAAGAGTTCTTCAAAACCTAACCTAAAACCTAAAACTAACGTCAAGACTCGGCGATATTTGTAAAAGATTAATACATGGAAAGGGGGAAAGAAAAAAGGAAACGGCGAGGAACAAAGTCTGGAGAAATGGTCGAAGCGTGGCAACACCTTCGACGAGTTCTCCTAATCCCTCTGCTAAGAGCACGCACGCAAGTTTGCTCCCGTTTGGTCGCTGCACGAAATCGGATAATTTTACCTCGGTTTCTGTGGCAGCAACCTCTGGCAATTTGCTTCGGAGCGTGCTAAACAATGGACGTGGGGAGAGCGGAGGAGTGGCTCGCTTTTGTTTAAAAATAAATCTGCTTCTCGCGTTCGCGATCCACATAAATTCTGGTCGTTTGGCGGTAATTAGACGAACTAGGTATCGACGACGCCGCGATAGGCGATGCACGGGCTCGAGGAAGCGGGACATGACCCGCGTGTATTTGAGAGCGGCGAACGTTTTGAAATTTTATTAATTGATAAATATTACGGGCTCGCGTTTCCTCCTGCTCTTCATCGCGTCTATCAGCGCAACTATTGTCTTAACCTCCGGCTGCGCCGCGCTTTAATGCCCCTCAATTATTAAAATTGAGGTTAGGAATTTCAGGTAGCACGCGTAAACCGTTGTAATTAAATCACGATGGTATTTAATTTCCGCCTCTCTCTCTCTCTAAATATATATATGTATAATAACATAAACTGAGAGACCCCCGGAAATACTCCGCGATCAAAGCATCCACTTTATTATAATTAATTTACCAAACGGGCGTGCACGGCCGGGCGAAACTTGGATAATCCAGAACGATCGGACGAACCGTCGCGAGCGCCACGCCGCGCGACGTATCGTATTTAAATCGATTCGAGTCGAGGGAAATTTGTCGCACAAAGAACTGGCGCGTCTCAAACGAATAGACAAAGTAGCCACTGAGGCGTTAATTTCCGTGAATTAGAGCCGGTATCTTGTTACAGTGCGTTTGCCGTCCCTTTATTAAGGGGCGCAAAGGCGCGTCCTGCAGCAACATCCACTTGGTTAATTCGGTTAAGCCAAGTTCACTGTTCGTACGCGCCTGACATTTATAATATTCACTTTATGCTCGTGCGTTCGGGAAGTTCCTGCACGTGTTATCGCGACGGGAATACCGAATAGACCTCCTCCGAGCAGCCATCTTGAATTCTGCGAATGCAATTTCAAACGGCGCACCGTTCGACGTCTGACAAAAATCTTTCACGGCGGGGGAGGGGAAAATTCGCCTCGTCTCGTACGTGCAACACGGTGCTCGAAATAAGTGGCGGAGAGGTGACAACGAAAAATTTAAACTGATACAACTTTCGAAACGCGGAGCTTCTACTCTCTCTCGACGGTCCTTTTTTCGAGAAGATGACTTTATGTCGTTGGAGAATTTCTTCACGACTGCTCTCCACCGTCATTTCGAAGACTGAAATCTCTTGAAACTTGTTGCACGAGTTTCTTTTTCTTTTTCTCGTCATTTTATTGAACTTTGAATTTTTCGAGAAACTTAACTCTGACATTTCAAAATCGCAAATAAAATAGCAAAGAGAAGTCGTTGCGAAGAGAAGATTTTAATCTTCAAGATGGTGATAGACTTGGTCTTTAAAATGAGACCAAGTGGATCGTCGAATTGTCGACAATTGTGCAATTATCGTATTTTTTATCACATTTTGTCTTTCAAACTGTTTGATGCGACCACTGATGATGGAAGAAATGTAGCTTCCAACTTCGTCAAACAGATACAAACTTGTTGGGGTACCTTCAGAATTTAATTTCTCCGTTCGAGACACGAAAATAACAATTGTCAAAGCCAAAACGATTTATAGATTTCTAATTGGCGTTTGCGTAGCGATGTTTTTCGCGCGGACCTTCCCGAGGGACGATGGTAAATTAATAAACAGCGACTAAAACAGCCGTCGATACCGGTAATTGAAACGCATGGAAAATTTCGTCCGGCCGTCGAATAAATTAATTAATACCTCTGTAAAAAAAAAAACAAAAACAAAAAACGCGGCTTCTGGTTCACCGTACGACGATATCCGAAATATAACCAGCTTTCAGGGAAAAAAAGGGGAGGATGGTTGAAACGAATCGGTGGGGAGCGGATCGTTGCTAGATAAATTCCGCAATTATACGCGCGCTCCCGTTACATTCGAGTGAAAATAATATTCGCGATTCTCTTCTCTGTGGATTTTTATTACCCTCTGCGGGATTAAACGACGCGACTCCCGTGTGTTTACACGTGCACGCGCCGGGGAAAATGTCCGGCTTTTTTTTTTTATGGAGCGTCGTCACAATGGCGGAGACCACGGTGTGAATACCCGCGCGATTATTCCGACGACGAAATATGGAATTTTGATGCGATTATCTCTTCGCGTTCGTTTGCCTCGCGAGGGTTACGTTAAATGAAACGAATATACTTGGATGTTCCAGTGCGTACCGCTGGAGAGGCGAACGTTTGGATACACATTCCGTGTGTGTGTGTGTGTGAAACACACACTTGGATCTTCTAATGTCCTTTTTATCGATCGATAAAGTTACAAGAACACGTACTGAAACAACTCGAGTACATTTTCAACATCGCTTGCGTTAATATTCGGACATTAAACGTCGAAACTAATTGACTGTGATTTTGCAACAATAATAATAAACTTAGACTCGTTTAAAAGCTTGAAACGTTTAAAGTACGTTGTACATTTTATTTTAACAATAAGATGTTTCGTGCAGCGAGTGAGAAAGTAAAAAGGTCTTTCGTGATATTTTTCGGAAAATTTTTCTCACGACCGAACCTAACCTAAAACTTGACGTGCAATTTCTTTTTCGTCAATTTGCTAAATTACTCTGAATAAAAATCAGGCTTGAACGAACGAAAATTAAAAAAACTGCGTCTATTTTCGCCTCCAGAGTAGTAAATTGCAAGATAATCATTCGTCGAAAACCAAAAGTTCCGAGCTTCGAAGCGAACCCCGGTTTATTACCGCGAGACTTTGCTCCGAACGAATCGCAACGGGGTATTTCGATATTCAGTATCCGGTGTACCGGTGGTAACAGCGCAGAGTATCAACGTTCCATCAAGCATCTCTAAACTGACCAACCACCAACTACCAATTTCCCCCTTTGGTCTAATCTCCTCCTAACAATTACGAAACGCTATCCGGATTTACGTCAGAGGGTTACTTAACCTATCGCCAGCCATTTGAATCAATCAAAAGGGGAGGCAGAGCGTGAATCAGAAACAGACGCGCGCGTCCGGCCGATATTACCGGCTGGATTTCGTTTTAATTCGGCCGGCGCCGAACGAGCCGAGCTTTATCGGGCCGTAAAACGTACCGCGGGGGCCGCGCGATCGCCAATTACGCGGGACGCAGTTTCCTTTGGCATAAAGCCGGCGACGAGGCTCGCGCGTATGGCCGACACCGCGTTCATATCCGCGAGATTAAGGCGGATTTAACGAGCTCGTTAATCTATTAGCGACGCGGATTCGACGACGGCTGGGCGCGTTTCCACGAAACACGGGCGGAAGGAGAGAGACACGCTCCGGGCTGTTCGTTGAAAACTCGCCCGACGACGCGAGTTACAGTCGAGCTCCGTTCCTTGGACCAGGATCCTCGCGCTTACGCATGGACACTCTAGTGTTGGAATTTGGAATTTGCAGTTTTGGTTCAATTTTTCGAGAAACATCGTTCAGACAACATTCGACAGAATGGGAGTAATAAAAAGACTGTACCCCAGTACGATTCGTCTCACTGAAGGGCCCAGAAGCAACTGTTCTGATTAGGAAATGAAGACGACTTTTTTGCCATAAAATTTTAGTAATTTTGTAATTTTTACAAAGTACAAGCGCGATCGCTCAGTATCAGACAATGCCACGCCCCCTCGCGAATCACGTAACCCAAACCAACCAATCGCTAATTTTCGTTGCATCAGCGTTGCACCTGAAGAGGCCCGATTTTCTGGGTTACCCCCGCTAAAATCACTTTCAGTGATAATATCGGCAGGAAATTAACTTTGAATCAAACGCACTGCTTCATCCGAGAGTGTCCTCAGGAGTGTACTCCAATTTTTTGAGAAATAATATTCGAGAATAGAGGAAATTCACTAAACTCCGACCAAAGACAGAACAGAACAAAACTGCTGAACGCTACTTTTCGCAGCTTCTTCCGGCGACACTTACTCGAAAAAGATCCAACGAGGAACAAAAAGGAAGAAGGAGACGACAGGCAGCTACGAAAGGGACAAAACATTATTCAACCCAAGTGAAAATTCTTATCGACGATTACTCCCTCCCACGGGGATGGCCAACATTTTACTCGGCCCTCTTAAATATTCACATCGTGGGAAAAGCACGGCAATAAATTATCGTTTGCCACGGGCTCTGTCCCTCCCCCGCCCTCCAGTGTGTTTCTTCCATTTCTCTTCTCTCTGTTTGCACGCGGAGAGACAAGCCCCGGATCGCGAGAGGACAACGCCGCGGCGAAAAGAAAGAAAACAGAGGGGGCGGGGATTTAAACCGTTTCTGCCGGGGGGGAAAGAGTTTCATGCACTTAGTCCGGCGTTCTGCGGGCCGATCGATTCGGCGTCTCGCTGCGAAATTTATGCGAGGAGAGATGCATTGCACGCAGCAACACGGAGAGAGAGAGAGATTAGAATGCATAAACAGATCGATGTTACGAACGGCGGAGCGCAAAGTGGGACAAGGGGAGAAGGTAACGAGAAAAATGGATGGTTAAATTTAAATTCTTTGGGAATAAATGACTAGAAAGAGAAAGAGAGAGAGAGAGAGAGAGAGAGAGAGGGAAGAGAGAATTGAAATAGAAGGTATTGTAATGCATTGTGTGATAAAAAATATCAAGGAAGGGAAGAGGGTAGGAACGAAGTTACTCTAACTCTTAAAGGAAACATTCGAGTGTGAAATTCTTCTTTCTATATCTCCTCACGCGTTCTCCCCCGCACAGTCCCCCCCAGTTTTTTCCAGTTAAATAAGCTTCGTTCTTTCTTTGTGCGCTGACAAGTCGAGTTTCCTTTCGGAAATCAAACGGTGACTATCTTTTGTGCCGTGTTGACGTTACTTCGTAGCTGCGTTGTCGTGAAATTTGAAAGGGTAAGTTCTGGAGGGAATACATAGACGAACTGTTTGTCGAGATGACGGGGGGTGGGGGTTAGCCCGTAATTTCATCGTGCAAACAATTTTACCGTAGTATATCGTTCTACGTTGTTTGTTTCAAATGTTTCTTTAAAAGAAATTGCAACAGCATGGTCCCAACTAATTGTTACCTGCGAGCATCCTATCTACTTTTCACTCGGCGTGGACAAGAAGGCAATCTAAAGTCGACTCCGAACGAAAGTCATCAAAATTCGTGCCCTTTGAATGGAAAAGGGTCGTTAAAATTCCACTTGAATTAAACAGATCCCAAGTGCCCCATTTCGCGTCAAGAATTTTGAATTAAACTAAAAAGAAAGGGCGGTATTTAGGAGGGACGTTCTACTTCACCAATTCGCGTTTCAACGTTCGACGAAACCAATACTAAAAAATTAATCTGACACTGCGAATTGACAACGTTCCATTTGCCGCGAAGAATTTGCGTCTAATTTAATGTAGATAATGTTAAATAACATTGGATAATTACTACGAACGATTGATTAATATCAATTGATATTCGGTCGAATCCCATGTTCCCAACCGAATCATGTTTTACGTCAAATTCCGTAGTAATGAAAGATCTAATTTGAACAGAGCCGTAATAACATCAAAGAATGCTTATCAATAACGATTAAACCCACATTTACGAGAAATTGAGTCGCGATTAATTAATCCAGCCGAAACTCTCTATCGAGAAACGTTTCACGATCTTCCGGCAAATTGTACTCAAATGCGCGAAACTGTTAACAATGGTTATCATCGATCCTTCTTTCTATTATTGTTTCAGGTGTAACCCGCGATTTAACATCACCCGCGCGCCCGAGAATCGTGCCCTGTGCCATCCAAACATCGACCCGTGACGTTGAAAACCAGCAACGAGAGAAACCACCAGTGTTCAGCCCGTATTTTCCTTAGTTCGGTTCGCCGGTCTAATGGCTCGCCGATTAGTCTCAGCCAGGCTTTTTTCAGCCAGTTTTCCGCGCGCACCGCACGTCGTCTAACCACAAATCGAACGGTCGCATCGATCTGGCCGCAATAACGAGCGGCCGACGCTCGGAACCGGTGGTCGTAGCAACGCAAATCGTTCGATCCCGGTAACGAACTCGGCCCGGCAATCGCCTTAATCAAGTTTACAGGATAACGGGTAAACGCACGGTTAATCCCACGGTCCCTCGGACCATCCCCCCCCCCCCACGCTCTACAAAACGGTGGCGCGCGCGCGGGTTCTCAAACAAGTGCCACGGCCCGAATCCGACCCCCCCTCCCCGCTGCGGCGCTTATGAAAAACTGTATTACCGGCTGGACGAACGCGTGGACGAAAGTGAACGCGTTTCCTCCGGTTCGTACGTCCGGAGGACGCCAGCGATCGATGTCCATTTGCCCCGGCTTCCGATTGATATTCCGTGGAACCGGTTTTCTGGATTGGAGACTGGACACGTGTATACTGGGTGTGTCGCGAAAACATTTCGATCACGTTACACGTGTTGCACGAACCTTTTCAAAGTTTCAATTTTCTTTCTTTTTTTCTTTTTTTTTTTTTAAGGTGAACTTTTGGACGTTCTTTTTTCGACAAGTTGTTGTTTATAGTTTAAATATATATTTGGGGATATTTTGAGAGTCAAGAGACTCTCGCGGTGACTTGATTAAATATTGTCTTTGCTAGTTGGTAATTTTCCATAATTTTGAAAAGTGGAAATCGTTGATTTTTGATTGTAAATCAAAAACTACGAGAAGAGAGCAGAGATACATGTTTCCTATAAATTTTGCGACACGGCGTATGCAGGGGGGGTTGGCTGCACTGGTTGTGAGGTTGGCGAAGCTGCTTTTATTAGTTACTCCACTCCCGGCTGGTCGGAATATCCTTCGTGCGTGTTTGATCGACTGTCAAAGACGAAATGGCTCGATGTACTTTCGGAAGGGAAATTTCAGGAAGACTTTTAACCCACGAATAGGTTATTAAAATTTGGGGTACGGGATTAATTTCGTAGATTAAAAAGCAAAAATGGCGCGGAATTAATTATCCGTATGACTCACGTGGAAGCACGAACGTATATTTTTTTGAAAAATTGGACAGCAATAACTTTGAAATATTTGCAGCGAAAAGAAGAGTAATTGCCGGGAATTGGGCGAAATTGCGGGAAAAACGACATAAAACACTTTATTACGGCATTAATGCATTTTATTACGTTAATCAAATTTGACTCTAAACACTCTACTTTGAGTTTCACTGCATGTGAAGCGTATGAGTACCACGTCCAATTTATTCACTGAAATGAAACTAATTTAGCACACTTTTGCATGATAATGATAATAATAATGGCAATAGCAGTTTCGCGCAAATAATTTTGAAATTCTGGACAAACGCTTGCAACGCCTGGTCAATAAATGGACAAACAAGTTTTGATAGTGATAAAGTTCTGAAAACTATATACAAATAATTGATTAAATTATATCCGATATTCTACTGACATGTTGAAAGAGTTAAAAATTCTGTATTTAGTTTAAAACTAAGAAATAAAAAAGAAAATACTGCTCATCCTACAGATTCGCGTCAAAGTGACAGGGAAACGAGAGATCCTGACCCAAAATCTACATCACATCAGAGAGGGGAGCAAAGCGTTTTAACCTCGAGACTGGTACGCCGACACAATAAATAAAACAGACGTCCAATATTCTTACATCCGAATGTTCCCCATTTAATCCCCTAGGAGGACACCCTGGTGTTCCCGATCCCCATGCATCATCATTACGACCCGCCCATTCTCGCTAGGGTGCAAATCGCCTTGAAAGTGGAATCAAATTTTAATGATTAACTCTGCTCCTGTTTTCACCCGTGTAAAACTCTCGCCAACGAGTTCATCTCGTCTCTCTGGTCATTTGTCACGCGTCATCCTGTACACGGAAGCTGAAAAATCCCATGGGAATCGTTTCCATTATCTCTTCTTGCAATCAGAGGGACGTACGTCCGTGTGTCGGGTAAAAATGATTTCCAAGACTGGGGAGATTAGGTTCGAAGGAATTAAGATCGATTGAAATCAGACGTGAGACTGCGTTCTCTGGAAAGTATATTCAATTGACGGAAGAAATTGTTTTTCAACCGAAAGCGAAACCTCGTCAAACGAACGAGTGGTAAAAATTACGCGACTTGTACTCCAGTATGATTTGTCTCACTGGGGATCCTCCTACTCGGGGTCTACGCCACGCCCCCTCACGAATCACGTGACCCAAATCAACCAATCGCTAATTTTCGTTGCATTAGCGTTGCACCTGAAGATTTTCTGGGTTACCCTCGCTAAAATCACTTTCAGTGATAAAAAAAAACGAGTGTTCCTCGCTTAATTATCGTGTCATTTATGGCTCGTTGATTCGTATGTTTTCACGCGTTCGGAAAATGTAATTTTGAAACGCACGCGACAAAGTATGTTAAATAGCCGGCCGCGTGCTCCGTGCAAAAGGCGTTTCCTAGTCCCATTTATTTAATCGCCGGCCGATTCGATTTAATTCGAAGGTTAGAATCGAGGTATGGATGAAATATTATAAAATTATTACTGGACGAAAACGAACGGGTGAAGAATTGATTCTGAAAACAGATTGCGGCAATTTTAGTTCGGTGAAATATTAAAATCGGTTCGGAAACTAAATTCGCAATCCCGTGGAATGGATCGCTTCTCGATCGAGTGAAGCAAACTTGTAAAATAAAGAATTAATCCATGTGCATCGCGTTCAGCGTTAAATATTCTGCGAGTAGATTACAAAACGTGATCAAGAATCTTAAATTTATCAATATATGGAAGGCTCAGTGTGCCATGCGAGTATCATTTAATATTAAAACAATCAATCGATGGAACAATTTAGACATTATTTCTGACAATTTGACACAGTAGTGTCATTTCAATAATATTTTATTATTTTCACAACTATGCTGCTCGTGTTTTTGTGGCACAAATTGTTCTCGATCAAAAGTAACTGATTAGATTACAAGCTCTCCACGTAATATTATATCTCCTGATATTTCGTTATGATTAATTAGTATTAATAGAGACTAGTAAATATTTAAATCGGAATTTAACACACGTGGACGCGTGCAATTTAAGTCGCGACTTGCAAATGGGTTAATGACGTTTTAAAAGCAATTAAAACCAAAGCCAAACGACGAGAAAATCACCGGGTCGCCGATGTAGCTACGCATTGAACTTGATCTCGTCACCCTCTTTTCTTCGGCATTTGCCCCGCTTTTTCTTCTTTTTTTCTCCCCCTAAGTTCCGGTCGGACGGAACCGGTTATGAGTGTCGCACGATCCAGGTCACATGTAAATGCGGCCATTTACGAGGGCTGACGTCTCCATTTTGCGAACAGTTTCGCATCAAGACTTCCGTATCCCCCGCGACGGTTGACGTATCAAAAGATTTCCGGATTTCTGACCCGTGAATCAGCCTCGTGAATCATAAATGCATGCAAATTATCGCTTTCCCTGTGTTCTCCACTACCTTCTACGTACGTATGTATAACATGTATACTATAACAAGTACGCGTGTTCGTACGTATGTATGTGGATCGGAAAGAAAGCAGGCGTGAGGTTGATAAAAGACTCGAGAAACAGTTCAGACAGATGGGAACGGGATTCGGAAGACTTTTCGCTTGATAGATGGCTCCGGGGATGTTCAATTTGTAAAATGGACCGCCAGAAGTGTTCTAATCAATGAATCGAGAGTGTATCGATCTTATCTTTCCAGCAACTTGGGGAGTTGAAACCTTCTGTCCTTCGATTCGCGTAAATTTTATTTCGCGGCTGGCGCTCGATTGAGATCAATTGCTGTTGTTTGCGTTAGTTTCAAATTGGATAAAATTAGGTAAAATTGGTGTTGATCTCGCGGTGTTCTTTCACCAGTCTTACGCATATTATATTAATTTTTGGAAAATTTACTATAATTTGTTCTTTGAGCTCGATGATCGTTATTGAATTTTATCCGATGAAATCGATCAACGTCGAATTGTTTGTTGATTAAAGCAAGCTAAAATTGGTACTGTTCTATTACTTGGAAAATTCACTACATCTTTGAACAAATAACTGAATCTCATGCAGAGTTATTGGGCTCAGAGCAGACGTACATTGGAACGTAGTATCTTATTCGACGCTAATTATTGCGCCCGCGATTCTTAATTATCGTGCATTCCCCTCGATTCCATTAATCCTGTCCAATCGAATTCGCCGATAAACGGACAAAGGCCGGCCGCCACAGCGCGCTGAAAAATTAATTAAACCATCGAGGCATGGCCGATTAAATTTCACAATATTTAAATCTATACACCTATTGGACACTCGCATTGAATAAAACGAAAAAAAGAGAAGCGAGAGAGGAAAAAATAAAGGGAAAAAGGAGAGCGAATATTAACCAGAGGAGAGTCGTCGATTTACCACCCACCAAATATGAAACGATCGATAATTACTCCGTGCATTTATAATAATCTACAGCGAATGTATTAGGTCTCTCGTAGTTCGTTTCTTCATGAGTAATCAATTACTATCGTTTCAACTATCAGTTTAAATAAAAACGATTGACAATTCAACTCTGAGTATTTATACATATTTCTCGATCTCGAAAATGATCGAGGAATGTATTAGATCTCTGGTAAAGCCCGTTTATCGAAAGTTAATAAAGTTCGCGAATAATTAATTGGTAAATTTCATTAAAAAGACCGGGGGAACGTTGAAAATTTCCGGTGACCCTGATTCGATGGCGGATGGAGTTGTATTCACCGATTGGCCGAGGAACGGAAGGAGAAAGGAAGCGGGACAAACGGGGCAAATAAAGGCCCTTTCACGCGAATGCATCGACATGATACGTGGGGCTTTTAATTTTAATAACGCCAGCAAATTAATTGGATATCGCTGGCGCAGTGGCGTGCCAATGACAGCTCGTACGCAATTTCCGCGTACGCAACACGCCCCCTCTTGCTGTTTCGCGACGTTCAGCAGCTTGTATGTACGACAATTACGTGGCATTACAGGCTTTAATGGTGGCTAAATTCGCTGCCACTGGGTCTCTACCGTCGACAGACGTCTGGCGATGGCGAAACTACTCAACCTGCACCCCTTCGCCACTCCACCTGATCAGATACAGTTCACTGTCCCTCTATACTTTGTCGATATTTATCACGCGTGAAATTTCTCACTCCCTGACAGCCAAAGTTGCTAAATTTTGTGCAAACGTTTGCACAGTTTGCAAAATTGAAATTAAAATTTGTAATTTTTCACAGAGACTCGAACGACTCCTTTTGTCATTTAATTTTCCAAAGAGTTGGAGGATATTGATTTTTTATTGTTATTAAATTTTGTGCGTAAAGTGTTTCATGAAACTCTTTAAACACAGTTTCGTTGTTAGAATTGTCCGAAAATTTGATTTTTCCAAAAAGTTAAAAGACGGAGAAGTAAGGAGGCACTAGGACAAAAAATCGTGTTGACCTAAATACGCTGAAACTGTGTCACATTCAGAAATGAAAAGACATTAATAATAAAAGGGACGGAAGAGGAAGTGTACAGAGAGGCAGTGATTTCACAGTGTATCAATAACGAGTAAACATATTTAACACGGGGGGCGATATTTTCTCGATAAAATATCGTCCGAGTGGCTGTCGATAAACGACGGAAAGAGGAACTCCGTGAGCTCGTATTTCCCTGTGACCCTCCAGGAAATTACGCTCCTTTCTAGCAATTTCAACCCCTCGCACCTCTCGCGACACCCCCCGCGTGTCCGGTGCTCGATTCAGCTCGCCGCCGTTACCGAGAGAAAATAACGCTGTCATCGCGTACAACCAACTAACAATAGAAGTCACAGACGATCCGGATAAATCATATTTCGATCAGAAGCTCGACACGCAACAGTGCCCGATTCCGATCGGTTAAATGTGAAAAACAGGTTCCATCGTCAGCTCTTTCGTCTCTTTCGAGTTTAAAAACTGTGAAACGCTTTCGTGAAATACACGATGACACAAAAACTGCACGATTCGTCTCACTGAAAGGCCCAGAAGCAACTAACTAGGAAACGAATTTTAGTAATTTTGTAATTTTTACAAATTACAGGCGCGATCGCTCAGTGCCAGACAACGCCACTCCTGCTCGAGGTCTAAGCCACGCCCCCCAACCAATCGCTAATTTTTGTTGCATCAGCGTTGCACCTCAAGAGGCCCGATTTTCTGGGTACCGCTAAAATCACTTTCAGTGATAAAAATATAACATTCGCGATATTTCATAATCCATTCTCGTCTTTCTTCTTTCAATCAGAGCAATTATCTTCGTCCGATTCACAAACCTAAACCTTGACGGGCCGAATTTCCACTCGTTTTCGCCCAAAGCGGAGAAAACCACGGCACGGGAACACAAAACACACTCGGGTTCGCGAAACCCCGGGCTCTTTCACCGCGCTCTTGGCAAACAGAGAGATACAGAGAAACCGGAGGCAGCTTCCCCGCGAGTTCGAACAAAAGCGAAAACGCGATCATCTTTTAAGCATGGCCGGTTGAAAAGGAGACGGACGTCGCCGTCGACGATCCTTCTTTGGCCGCCTTAATTGCCGGTGAATCTTTTAATCCTACGATTACGGTTTTTCCAACGCGTGCCGGACCGAATGGAACGTTTTCCCCGTTTCCAATTACCTCGTTACACGTGTACCTGGCAAACGAACGGGAACGTTGACGAGAGGACTCGAGCTGCCCCGAATTATAAGCTTCATCGAATTGAAAAGAAAACTTGAGAAGGAGCTGGTTTCTGGCCTACATTCGTTTTTGTCCACGGGAAACTGTTCCCTTAAAATTAACCGTGAAAGACATTGCTCCCAACGATAATATCGTCGCGAGGTTGAAAGAGTGATCCTGCCACGTGCAAATATAATTTTCAGATAATCACAGACAGAGGTAGCTGGTAGCTACTTGCTCTCTGTGAATGTGTTGCACTGACCAAAACTACGTGAGACTAATTATCGAAAGATTTTAAAAATTGCATAAAATTCCCTAAACTAAGCTAAGAATATGAAAAATGTTTACTGAATCTTTCTCGAGAATGCAAATTTTTTGTACGTATCCAAGCACATGAAGTAACGCATGGCTCTAATTTTTTTTGTATTCTAATTGTATTTTTGCTGTAGAATGATGGTGAATATCTGCAATTTTATGATAGAAATGCATTTTTCCGTACCTTTTACGTCGATGAATATCGAATATTCCGCGTCGTAGCGCGGCGTAACCTTTCTATCACAATAGCGAACTAATCTAATGGAACCGCGCTGAACACAAGTCACGTAAACAACAGATGGGACAGAATCTTGCGCACGTTGTGTTTGTCTCTCGGTAACACGTTGCTGTAGTCCGCGCGCGTCGGAAACCGAAACATAACTACCTGACTTTCTTCTGATTTTCGTCTATGAAACGAAATTGCGAGCGAGTGGGGCTCGGGGAATACAATACAGCGCAGTGTTACGTTATATTACGCTATATGTCGTGCATATTGTACTGTGTTACATTACATTACACATCATGTGCGTCATATAATATTAAATATCACGTGAATTTCCGCGTATCGTTATCATTTCCTATTTTAATTCCTCGCATCACGTTTCAACATATCGTACATATTTAATCCCACGAAAAGTCGCAAGAAACTGCCGAAATTAAAACTACGTTATGAGAAGGTTTTTATTAAACTTTTAAATCTTTCTAAATAAACTTTCATCTTTCAACTTTGCTACGTTTATTTGTATCAACTCGGAAGACTTTTAATTAAATCCCTGCCGTGAGTGCTACTCGATCCTGCAAGTTGTGAAAAAAATATAAAGCACTCTTGACGAACCAAATACGCAACTTTTAAATATTTTTTGAAAAATTCGAGACGTTCAGCCTCCTCTCGGGAGCCTGAGAATCCTCGACTTCCAGCTGAGCACCACCGACCCCATCGGAAGCGCGCGACTGTTGTGCGAAACATCCCGACAGACACGCGTCAGGTATCGTCAGAATCGAGGGCAGGGAGCCAGGCAGGAAGCCACCCTGGTTCGAAAGTTCACCCCGGCCGTGTCATCCTCCCCTAATAGTTTAAAAGGACTAACAGCGGACTTTCATCGCGACAGACGTTCCACTCTCGCCCCCCCCCTCCCCCCTCTTCTTTCTCCGTCCGTGAATTTTCGTTGCCCGGCCGTGAGCCGAACGAATAAATAGAGTGAATTTAATTTCCCTGCCAAGGCGTTTCCATTCAACGTGCCGAGAGGCCAATGACAGAGAGGCCAAGTTGTCGTCTGGAACCGAGGGTGGATTCCGAAGGAAAAATCACGAACGAAGGGGAGCTGGAAGCAACACGGTAACACCATTAACACCCCCATGGCTGAATTTATCGTAACTTAAGAACAATTAACGGGCAACTTTTGAGTCATTGTTTCGACCGTTGGTAGCTGGCATCCGGGCAGAACGCTGTTTTCCTCCTCGCCCCGTGATTTTCTAGACACCCCCGCCGCTATACTCCATTGTTCCCCCCCTGTTCTCTTTGGCAATTCGGACAACGTTTATTGCCACTCATTTTCTGTAATTTTTCGCTGTGATTTCCTTTCATTTTGTTTTTGTTTTCTTGTTTTTTGAAATTTTGAACAGCACAAAATAAAAGTTTCTCTCGAGAATTCGCAGTCTAATGATACAAAATTCTCTCAAAGCTTGCACTCTGCGTATTTCTGCTCTCGGAATGTTGCGCGTGTCGCGTCCAGAATCGTCGAAATGTAAAATGTGATTCTCGAGTGCAAGGGTGGTTAACACGCCGTGTATATATTCTTTCACGTCGCTCAAGCAACGCCGACGACACGTTGTGGAAAGAGGCTGGACGCGTGTGTCGAGCACGTGTCGAAGAGGGCACGCGACAGTTGACGCTAAAGTGCATACGGATCACGGATCAGAGGGCTGGCCGGGTCGATCGATGGATACAGGTGAATAGATTTACCCGGCCACACGTGCCGCGTGAAAGCGACGGCCGTGAAGTGGAATCAAGTGATACGAGGTCGAAAGTGGTCGGACATAAAGGTCCCCTGATCCTAAGAACAAACCCACCGTTTCCTTCGAAACAACACACAGTGACGACCATCAACATCGGCGACCGACTGTGAAATGACGAAATAAAATTTTGAGAAGAGAGACAGAGATAAGAAATACTCAAACTGTTTCAATTTGTGGAAATAAACCCGACTTTGTTTTCGATTATCAAAGTAAGTCGTTCGTTTTAATGTTTTTACATCAAAAGCGGAAAATTTTTTTCACGACTGAATCTACAGTGGATTCGAAGACTGAAGCCTAGCCTTTACATCGATCATGCTAAACTTTTTCATTGAATTCTATGATAGTAATTTTGTAAAAAGACGAAAATGAAAATTTTTAAAAAAACAAAATTACGAATCTGAATTTTCTTTTAAGAGTGCTCCCTGAATTTCGTTCATCCAGGCGAAAGTGAATCTAATTACACCGTTTGAGAAACAAGTAGTCGCAAAAATTTAAGTTATTCAATAGAACTCGCGCCGCTTTGACTTTTGCGAAATTCCGCCCAAGCTGATCTAATATTGAAAGAAAACCTTTCGGTAGCGAACCACGCGCCGTTAAACTTTAAACACCCTATTGCTATTCTAAGCTACGTTCGTCTAAATCCTAGGCAAAACCTGTTCAGCCAGCCCCTGCGCAAAATAGAGAGACAAAACGAGACACGGGGTCTAGCAGCGCCTAGGCTCCTAAATTATTTCCCCTGGCGGGGTGCTCGAGAATTATTCATAGCCGAGCAGAAATCTTGGACCTCGTCATTTCGTCCTGTACCTCCTGAGCACCGTTGCTTCCTTTTCTTTTTCCGCCGGCGTGTTCCTTCGCGTTCGCCGTTTCTTGTTCTTCGGCTCGTTAACCATCGCCATAAGTTACGCTGCTTCTTTATATCCTGCCTCTAGCTAGACGTCCCGACTGAATTATTAACCATGTAAAACGAGCGCGTCTCGAGCAGGGAGAGATAAGCCGCCGACTTTGACGGTCGCTTATCGGGAGATTGACGATGAGAAAGAGATGTGATTGTAAATGTGAGTGAGGGATGGTTAGAAGACTCGTGAAATCTGAGAGCTATTTTTCGTGTCGAAACACATACATAGATAAATCTATCGCTGATTTCTTGAAAAAACTGCACGACTTGTACGATTCGTGATTTTATTGATGTGCAAACATTTGAATCGATAGAAAACAAATTACAGGCGCGATCGCTCAGTACCAGACAACGCCACTCCTACTCGAGGTCTACGCCACGCCCCCTCGCGACTCACGTGACCCAAATCGACCAATCGCTAATTTTCGTTGCATCAGCGTTGCAAAGGCCCGATTTTCTGGGTACTTTCAGTGATAAAAAAAAAAATGCAATAAATAAAATCTTAATCAACCAAAGTTGTTTTAATCTTGATCGAAATTTGAATAAAGAACATCCCTGAATGAGAACAAAGGTTCGAGGAATGGAAACAAATTAGCCAGAGCGCCGAAATGAATTCTCCCTCCTCGAAAAAGGAAAAAGAAAAACACGCAAACAACGTGTATCGAGTGTTTTCCCTTTCCTTTGAAAACAATTTCCACGTACGAATCAATTCCGGCTGGACGGTGCACGCAAAAATAGAGGATCGAAGGCAAATCCGTTTTTAAAATTTCGCTCATGCACATCCGATCTTCATCTCGAAAACATTCGAACACCGTACACGGTATCTCAAAAAACAAAACGTGAGAGAAAGAGAGAGAGAGAGAGAGAGAGAGAGAAACAAAGTGAAAAAAAAGGACACAAAAAAAAGAGAACACACAAACAGACACACGCATACATACACACCGAAAAAGAACGCACCAACAACTGGCCGAACAAATCACGCTGCAGGATTCTAGTGATTTCCATCAATCGATAGGCAAGTTGCATCTCCGTGGAAAACGCGGGAAAAGGGAACAAAAGGAACGGGGGGAGGGAAAAACAAAACTGGAATAAGCCGTGGAATATTCTGACAAAGGTTTAAATGTAATTGAAAATCGAACGGTATCGATATACCTGCGTACAAAAATATATACGGGGAAGCTTCCTGTTATTAGTTCAATCCAGATCTCTCTCTCTGAAATTACAGTATCTTGGAACCTGTTTTTTTCAAACAGATTTGTTTAAAACGCGCGTCGAAATTAATTACTGAAAAATATACTCGTATTGATAACGTTCCGAAGAAATATTAGAAACAATTATTCGCGGTATCAAGTAATTTTAATTGTACACGTTCAATAGCATCGTCTACCGCGCTAATAGAAATGAAATATTCCGCGGCACGTACGGGAGAAGATAAAATAAAACGGCGCACGAGAAAGCGCTCCGATCCCGGCCGAAATTTATTTCCGCGTTTCGCCAAGGCAGCCGGTGTAACCTAATCGTGAATTCCTTTTTTTTCTCTTTTTCACCCGCGTCTCGCGACTTGTTTTCCTATTTGTCCGTAACGCGTGTTTACCAATGTAATTTCCCCACCCCCCGCAACTGTAATATTTCCTCGTTTCCGGTTAAACGAAGTCGAAATCCGAGAAAATGGAAATTTGTGTTTGGCTTGTTAGGAGATTCGCGAATCGAGTGAACTGCGAATTTACAACGTAAATTCCGTGTGCCCGAGCGATGTCGAAAGCACCGCCGCATTATTAACTTCATTCGATCCCGGCGTTCAATATCCGCGAAAGATCCCCACCGCGCAGTATGAAAATTCATAACGATGTAAATTTGTTTAGAATGTAACGAAAGGTTTTTAAAAATCTCTCTCTCTCTCTTGCAAACCTAGGTTTTAAAATTGACGAAAAACTATATTACGAGGGGAGTAACAGAACGAAATGAGGCAAAAAAGGGAAAAAGAAAGAGAAAAGGAATCAACGAGATGAATATTTTATAATTAATTGTTTTCGAAGCGAAACGTGGATTTTCATCGGGAGCGTAATTTGCTAAACTTCATAAGCAAAATGAAACGCGTAAATATCCCTTTGCCACCTTCGCGGGGATTAAAACATGCGGAAAAGTGGAATTCTCTGTTACAAATTACAATAAATTGGAAAAATTTCTCTGGCTGAACGGGGCTCACGTGTAACGCAGAGAAAGAAGGAAAAAAAAAAGGAACGCGTCAGTTAACCGAAACTTTTCCAGCAGAAGTAATCGGTATTGGAAAAATTTTAGGGGAAAATGAAAAGAGAGACGGGAAGGTTGGTAATGTTTCCGTGTTGGTCGAAAATTTACCTTTAATGTAAATGTTTGTTTGAAATGTTTCGCGATGAGATAGAAATTACAAATCTTAATTTTGGACGTTTGTCACGATACACAAACAGATGGAATAAATCTTGGAATAAATCAAGTCGATCTTAATTTCCGTAATCGCGCGAGTGGGAACAAAGTTGAGCGAATGGAAAGTTAAATGAATAAGGAGCTGTAATTTAATTAACCCAGATATGGAGGAACCCTTTCCCTGCGACGTTCTTTAAAATAACATTATCTTTCCTTTATTCGGAGCCTACGCAGGAAAATGAATTAAATTCTACCGAACCCTTTTGATCCCGTTTCCGTTTCAACGAACAAAACAACTTTAATTTGGAAATGAAAGGACGAAGAAGACGCATGCGCATCGGCGAGGAAAGTTTGTTAACGATAGGGCGGTACGATTGAGTCGAACATAACCTAAAGATAGTGGCAGAGTTAATTAACTAATAACAGGATACTGCAAGTGACCTACTAAGAAATTTATATCTCGTCTTGTGAATTATAATTACATCTTCTCGCGAACTTTTCAGTCCACGGTTGAAAGTAAAATTTCCAAATTAGATGTGTTCAGCGCCGGCGAGAAATCACGAGATGAAATTACCCTGCAATTATTTACGTTAACTCTCTCACACGAACCCAATTAACCTAATTTTCGGGAAAAAATCTGTAATACAAATCGTTGACCCAAATCTCACTATCTAAACCTAAACCTAACCTAAACTTAAACCTAACCTAAACCTCGCAGAACATTTAAGGGAAATCGTTCGCCAATTATTAGCTGCCAATTTTCAAAAATTACAGCACAATCATCAAGAATAAACCTAACCTAAACTAAACTCCAAGAGTCTAACCTAAAAAAAAAGAGAGAAATCGGAATCCTAACCTAAAACATCTTACAGCACGAGCTACGTTCCTAGAATGACGACAATTCCCATCGATGCTCGGCAAAATGCAAATCACGCTTCGGGGTTTTCGCGGTTTTCGCGGAGCAGACAGCCGTGGAGGAAGACAAAACGGTGAAAAGGAAAAAAAGAAAGGAAAGGGGGAGGGTGCAGGCCGATGGTGTCTGCCAGACAGACGCGATATCACGGAACAACGGTGCACACACATTGTGGCCACGCTGGCTCGTTATTGTTTCATGCTGCAAAATATCGCGTTCTATTTACGCGCCGTTGCCAGCCACGTTGAAAATTCGCTGGGTCCGCGGGATAACGGCGTCTGTCACGTCATCCATCTTACATAGAACCGGATTAACCGTACCGCGCTCGTTGCGTGGTAATTGGCGCGAGAGCCTTTAACATTTATTCAGATTTTTCAATGAGCAGATTCTCATCGTTTCTTTTTCTTTTCTTTTCTAAAAAAAATTATAAGGAATTAATTCAAACAATAAGTAGCTTTATAAGTAGAGATAGAGACTGACTCAATCTTAGTGAGTTAATTTTGAATTATTGGAATTAAATTCAAGTTAGAAACTTTCCCCGACAATTGAAAAAGGAGGAGGGAAATCGTCGAGTTGATTTCGTCAAGGGCAAACTAATTTCGTTAAAAATTCGTGTCTGTGAAAAAGCGACATCGCGGAAAATAAACGAAGGGGCAAGAACGACGTTTGCGAAAATAGCATCGAAAGCGATCCGAGGGCGCGGGGGTGGGCGGAGGGGGCTGGAAAGTTGGCCGGAGGAAGCGAGATATTTATAAGACGGAAGTGGCACGGCCAATTTGAAAACAGCAGGAAAGTGTGGCCCCGGACTCGTTGGGAAACTTCTCGAGAAGTTTCCGCCGGATTCACCCCATAATTCAGCGGCTGGATATTCTTGCAGTCGCCTCGTATTTTCAACGAGCCTCCAAACTGCCGCGAATATAAATTTTCGTCTATTTCGCGGACTTCGACGAGGCATCAAGTCGTCAAAAACAACGGCCGTGTCACAGTCGCGCCAACAGTTGGACTAACTCGAAACTGGCGTTGAATACATTTGGCGGTGGAAAATTGTACACGCTTTCATTTCTTTTTTTTTTTTTTTATCAATCAGCTCTAATATTTTTCCGATATTGAACAAAATATTTTGCAAATAATAAATCCTTGATACTCAACAAACAAAATAAATGTATTTAAAATGTAATTTTGGTGAAAAGTTCCGTTAGTCCCTCGTGATGCGAGTTAGGTTTTTAATATTGGGAATGGGAAAAATTTTTGGAATATCCAGTTTCTATCGGAAATTACGAGAGAGAGAGCAAACGTGGAAATGTGAAAAGAAGTCGCTCGAACGCTGTCGTCGAATATTTTCATTTCCGTCCGCTCTTTTTTCCCCAGCTTTGCAAATTAAATTTCATGGAAACGCGTTTCCATTAACACAAAGCACTGGATTTCCAAGAAAGCGTACATCGATTATTATCAACCGTTCGTTTATTATCCACCGGCGACAATAAAAATTGGTGGCGGCGTAAATTCTTGCTACTCCTGCGCGTTATATTAGTTCACTTTTTTTGCAAGGTTATACATTTCCATTCCGGTCATTACAACATTCGTTTGCCGCGGACCAAAACGAAAATTTGCAGCCTTATAAATTCTCATTTCTCCCACTGTACAACGTTTCCTTCTTCTGACTTGACGCGCGAAATGTGTCTTTAATTATTCTATTTAAACGCGAGTGATCTTGTCTTTTAGCGATTTTAATCTCAATTGCCTGCCGCTTGCCAGAAGACCAATTTGAGAAGAAAATATCAGTTGAAATAGGTTCCACATTTGCTAATAAAATCTCTGCCCAGTATTTTCTCACTTTCCAAGATCAGAATCTCAGTTTCTTTCAGTTATGAAATAACAGACGGGAATTAATAATTCCAACGAGTTTGGAGTAGTTAATGCTCGCGTGGCGCTAGTGTCGCGTCATCGATTAACCTAACCTAAATCTGTCTCTGTCAACTACCATTTTAACGAAATCGATCGCAATTCCTCGTAAAGATCAAAGGAATTTATTTATTTTACAAATAAATGCTTCTTCGACCGGATCTTTTCTCATTTAAAATCATAACGATAGGTTGTACGATAGTCGGTTGGGAGTATTCCATTTTCGTTCTCCCCTCGCGAAAAATCGTGGTAACTCGAAATTAAATATCCATAATTAACATCGGCGAGTAGAGAGAGAGAGAGAGAGAGAGAAAGCACGTGGGGCGAGCGAACAAACAAGCAAGGGACGGGCATTTGATCAAAAAGTCGGTCTCTTCCTCTATTTTCCATGTCAGGCTCGGCGTCTCCTGCGCAGAAACAAGAAGCAAGGAGTCCACGCTATCGTTTGCTCATGTTAACGAGACCCTTAATTATGTTTACAATCTAGGGCGAATAAACTGTTCGTTATTAATGGAGGTCAAACCAGAGTCTAACGACGGCGCCACCGTGCAGCAGGTTACGACACACTCGCATAATATTTGCCAACGAAAGAACGAACCCGGTTTCACCAAGCTTTTTCACCCCTTCCCTGTACTCGCACGATCTTTCGTAGATTTGTCCGGAAAATTGCATTCGTCGGGCGGTGAATGAAGTTTCTGCGTGAATTTTTAGTAGTTAAACGAGAGAGAGAGAGATTATGTAAGTACAGTCGAGTTATATTATAACGGGGACTTTAAATTCAGTTTAGAATTATTTGCGAGTAATTTTAAATGTAATATATTTAATTTTGAAACTTTAAAATATATAATTTAAACGTAGAAATTATTTTACGTTATGTCGTTTGTTGTCGATCAGCGAATGAACAAAGGGGTTCCTCCGACGTAATTGCAGATTACAATCTCCTTCTCGGGCGTAATTAAACGTGACATTTCAATTTCTTAAAGATAAGTCAAAGGACAATTCAATTACCCATCTTTCGTCTTCGGAATTAAAAGAATCTTCAACGAAAGCGAAAAACAATCGGGGAAATATTGCCTCGACGAATCTGCAGGATCACTGAAATCCCCTTTACGCTGTACAAAACCATTTTGGCGAACACAGAAACGAACAAACTCGCGAGATGGGAGAAGAAAAAGGATAATTTTTCATTTCAGGAGCTCCTGCGCTCGCAATTAATACAACTCCCCGGGACAAATTTCTCGTCCAGGGAAGAAAGAAGGAAAGAAAATGGTCGACACTTGAGGGGACGCTAATTAAAATCGCGAAACAATCGAACTCAACGCGGAGCCATTTTTCCCGATGCAGGGAGTGGGGGGGGGGGGAGGAGACGATGGTGCTGCCACCGGTGGTGTTGGCGCGCCCCGTAATTTCATCAAGTCCACTTTAAAACGATCTTAATTCCAGATTACAGGCCCCGCTTTGGAAAATTCGCGGAATTTCCAGAAAGACGTTGACGTTAATCGATCCTTCCGCCCGGTACAAAGGCGCCATTTGTCTCGAGACATTTCATTCCGGAAACGAATCGAATTCACCAGGATCTTTCCCTGGTTTTGAATTTTGAACGGCTGGCGATATATTTTAATTAATAAATTTTTAATTTGTCTTGTGTCGCTCAACCAGCAGTTGTTTGATTTAATTAAAATCAAGCCCAACTTACTCAGTAGTAACGAAGTAAAAAATTGTTTCGATATATTCGTTGCGAAGCAAAATCATTTCCTCCGCGTTGTGGTATTGTGTTATTCCGCGTGAGTAATTCGTGTGATAAATAAGGGTCCGGAATTATTAATGAAAATTTGAGTTTGATAGATTCTCCTTAATCCGCGAGGCACGAGCGTGGGAAGGGAAAGAACGAGGTTTATGTTAATTTCGCAAATTTATAAATAAAGTAATGCCCGGTGATCGACGAGCAGGGCTTTCCTCGTCAGCGCTTTCAGTATAAATTTGAATATTAATTTATGACTGCTTTCTAAAAAAATGAATGAACCCCGGGAGCACCCTATAAATATTCAAGTAACCTCATTCTTCATTCTCCCATAAAACAGAAGGCTTCCAGCTGTTAACAATAAATAAATAAGCACGCGTTCAACGTCATATTTTTTCTCCCCCCTCCAAACAACCACCCACCCACCCCACACCCTCGCGTGCATTTTCACGGGGAAAAGCACCCCGGTTGGAATTTACATCTAATTTTCGTTTATTATTGAAGAATTTCGCGTTCGCCGGGGCGTTCGTAGAATTTTTCCGAAATTTATCGTGCGTCCTTCCACGTCGATGTCTCGGTTTCACTGTTTTCACTGTGTTACCTGTATTTTCTCCAAGATTTGTGGAGGTACAGGGAAAAGTTTGTTCTGTTCCGCCGTCTCTCCTCTCCTCCACGAACACTCTGACATTCCCTGGGATTTTCAAAATTTATTCCCCGCTTCAAATTTCGTTTCCACTATTTTCCACGGTAAATCGTTCCCCGCTTTGAATTCCCCGGTGCTCCACTCGAGATTTCTCGAACGTTATCTCCTTTTTGTTAACAAGTTTGCAAGTATATACGTACGTCACGTTTATATCCTCGAAATTTCGGGAGACCCACCGGAGGAATTTTCATTAATCCCTCGTCCCTCTATCAATGTACAAAGAAATAGTTCTCTTTCATTTTTCTATCATTCCACTCCCTAAAAGTCTTAATTCCCCTTTCTCCGAGCCCATTCTGGCTCCTTTGTCTTCATTCTCGCCCTTTCACCGACCTGGCCGTTGTCTCGCCCCTCTATTTTTCCCCCTCTCTCTCTTTCTCTCTTTCTTTCCTCGCCACCGTGGTCGTTGCATCTCCAACCCCTGATGGGTCCACCCTCCGTCCCTTCGGAGCTGCAGGCTGAACAACAACGCACGATTTCCGGCTGTGAAACCCTCCTCCAGTCCTCCGGTTCCATTACCGCCGTGCGTATTATTTCACATCAAACGACGCGATGCAAAATAGCGGGGCGGGCAGAGATTCCGTCCGACTCGCGCGTTGAATAATTAGACGCGGTTTTGACTTGCAAAAAACGCGACACACGGCGTTACGCGACGGTGATACCTCCCTCGGCCGAGAGGCAAAGTGAACCCTGGCCCTGGACATGATACACACCGGGGCCATTCTGCGAGACACCTTCCCGTCCGAGGGAAAATCTAATTATCCCTTTTCAGGAGAAGCTGATAATGCGACCTGGCCACGTTCGAGGCTCCGCGGGCGATGCAAGAGAAAGAAAAGACGTTGCTGCAATTTCTCGCTATCCAGTCTCGATTTTTCATTGAAAATGGTCCTGTCAATCTTCTTGCTTTCGTTTAACTTTATTGAGTTGTCCGGAAAGTTATAAATGTATACTAAATATAATTTAAATCTTCTGCGTTTCAATTTTCCTTCAAACCCAATATTTCAATTTTATACCCAGGGGATTTATTGCACCTTTCTTTTTAATTATGCTTGAGGTAAATCAGTGTCAATTAATTGAATATAATACGCAGTATACAATAAAACCCGAATGAGAAAACCTATTAACGCTTTGCCGATCGTTAACACGAAAAGATGCAAACGAAAATGTGGAATCGTGTACCAAGTATTACGACACACGGTTTAAATCTTCTCCCGGACCCCGATGGTTTTGGATCGGTGAGAGCTTTTCGTTCAGAAGCTTTCGAAGCGTCTCGATGACGGTGCGTGCGTGTGTGCGTGTGTGTGTGTGTTACACAACCACCGATCGGCTGGCTGCCTTTGTGTGGTTCTCTGTCCCCAGCTGCCGAGAGATAACATCCAATTTGTGCGCAAACCAACGGATTTCGCGTCGGCCAGATTCTCGACTTCCTCTTCTGCGGTTCATTCTCGGATTCTTTGCAACGCTTCCTTCCCTCTCCCTCTCTCTCTCTCTTTTCCTTTCGATTCCCCCTTCCTCTTTATGTTTAACTTCGTTTTCTATATTCTTTTACTTTACTCCCAGGCTCCCGTCGTCGTCTCATTCTCTTCCTCCGCGAAATCGGTGCTTCGGAACAAGCTGCGCGTTCCTACCCCACATTCGGTGATCCCAGTGTTTCGTCATTTTCTTCTTTTTCCACCTCGATATTTCGGCCGTTTCGAACGAGACTCCAAAGTTTCCTCTTCGATAGTTGTGTGTGTGTGTGTGTGTGGGGGGGGGGGGGGGGGCGAAACGTGCTTGAAATATGTGGGTTACGTTTTCAGTTCTTGAATTGTACGTTGCCTTGTGTTGAATCATTCGGCTTGATTGTAGGATACGGGTAGTCTTTTTCAAAAAAGAATTTATGAATATGTAACGGTTGTACGGTACGATTCTGCGTGTAAAACTAAGTCGACAAAAAGAAAAAAAAAAAAAAGAAAGACGCGACAGGAAAGAATAATCAACAAATCATCTCCTATGCGCGAGAATAAGCGAGAAACGTGGAATAAAACTTTTTCGTTTATGAAAATATAGACTGAAAAGTTGCCTTGGTAAATTCTCAAACTCCATGTTCTCGAGAACGAAGCGTCAGAAGTGTCCTTCTTATTCTTCATTTTATCACTGAAAGTGATTTTAGCGGTAACCCAGAAAATCCGGCCTCTTTAGGTGCAACGCTGATGCAACGAAAATTAGCGATTGGTTGGTTTGGGTCACGTGATTCGTGAGGGGGCGTGGTCTAGACCTAGCGATCGCGCCTGTAATTTGTTTTCTATCTAGTAAAATTTTATGACAAAAAGGTCGTCTTCATTTCCTAGTCGGAACAGTTGCTTCTGAGCCTTTCAGTGAGACGTACTGGGGTACAAGTCGCGCAGTTTTTTACACTGTCGATCACGATTTTGGCAACAGCCTGCTTACACGCAAGAGAATGCATACAGAAAGCAATACGAACGTCTAAAGGTTAACCAGAACGAAGCAGCCGCAAAGAAAGCGGAACGATCGTTTCGTCATCGACGCCTCGTTATCGATATGCCGCGGCGCGCATCCGCCATTGAACGAACCGCCGTTCTCGTTCGAACGCAAATGTACAATGCAAACGGCCATGCACAATGCTAAGTGGAATTCTCTTTGATGTCGTCTCTCGATATCCTCCAGGACTTGTCTGTTCTCCCGTGGACCTGTGCACGGGGATTACCCCACTCGTCTTCTGATTTCGATGGACGCCCTCTCCACGGCCATTCCTCCCTCTCCCGGCCCATTCATCGATCGAGAAAGACAGGGAACAAAGAGAGAAATTCGCGTCTCGACGCCAATCGAAGCCTTCTCCCCTTTATCTTCATCGGTCGCCCGTGTTTTATTGCACCGGCAAACAAATCGCTGCGCGAGAAATTATTTCATTTAGCCACGATTCCTCGTAGCCAGCGCCGGAGAGAGAAATTCCCTAGGCGACGACGCGCGCGCGCGCGCGACGACGACGATGGCCCTTTGAGCCGCTTTATTGCCTCGATTTTCTGGCGAGACAGTTTTCAGCGCGGGCTCCGCGCGTCTTCTTTCATTTGAATCACCCGGATCCCAGATTCCGTAGCTCCTTGTCACGACCAATTTGATCCCATGTTTATTGCCATGTTTCGCCGTGATTCTTTGAGGATAGGTCTCGATCCGATGCGCACGTGACTTTTAATTTAGAAGGTTTCTAGCGAATCAAATTTCAGGACTGAGATTTTTGAACTTGTTTGGGGGCACGAACGCCTTGCACACTCGAGCAGAAGACGTTTTACTCTCAACTAATAATAAAACGAAACTGCACGGCTTGTACCCCACTACGATTCGTCTCACTGAAAGGCCCAGAAGCAAGTCATAAAATTTTATTAATATACAAACATTTGAATCGATAAAAAACAAAAATTAAAGGCGCGCCACTCCTACTCGAAGTCTACGCCACGCCCCCTCACGAATCACGTGACCCAAATCAACCAATCGCTAATTTTCGTTGCATCAGCGTTGCACCTGAAAAGGCCCGATTTTCTGGGTTACCCCGGCCAAAATCCCTTTCAATGACAACTTTCATGCAACTTGATGTCTGTCAAGCCGCGAAACAACCGATCGCGGACAGTTTAATGAAATCCAG
The DNA here is from genome assembly GCA_030673865.1 of Melipona bicolor. Lineage (NCBI taxonomy): Eukaryota > Metazoa > Arthropoda > Insecta > Hymenoptera > Apidae > Melipona > Melipona bicolor. The sequence continues at coordinate 2,742,272 of JAHYIQ010000020.1, forward strand.
AAACAGTTTAATAATGTCCAGGAACATTCGAACGTGAAATCAACTGCAGGGAAGGAAGATCCGACAGAAGGGCGAAAAATTAAAAAAGAAGGAGAGAGAGAAAGAGAGATAGGAATGGTATTATGGAACGCAGAAATTCGCGCCTCGTCGATCCGAATTACAGCTTACGGTCGATTTTAACGATCCATCGAGGCAGCTGCGGCAAATCGAGCTTCCTCGTGCCACGGATTCTCCGCTGGTTGCCCATGTCCGAGGGGAAATGATTGTTTGAGAATCGAGGGAGAGGCGGAGGGAAACGGAAGGGTTGCAGGTGGAGGCTTAAGCTCACCCCTGCCGGCTGCAAGATTGGCGAACTTCTCGGCGCGAGTTTAATTGCGAAATGTATTTCGCCTGGTTATTTTCTTTTTCCTTTTTCCTTTTCTTAATCCGACTGCCGCTGCCGGTTGGAACTTTCACTTTGATTTCAATAATAAATTATCTCTCGTTTACAGTTGAAAATTCACGACAGTCGAACGATCCGCTGTGACGCGAAGAAAAATAAACGTCGACGCACGTGACTCGGACTGTGGATTCTCGTGGAACTTTTTAGTATTCGAGTTCAAAAATAGGGAAATTTGGCGCGAATACTTGAAACTTTGATTAATATTTGAAATTTAAAAATCGCAGCCAAACGATTGTAGCTGTCAGAGCTACATGAAAAATACGTAGAATTCATCATTCTCCAAAAGATCGCTCCCAATGTCTTCAAAAATTCAATATCAATTTCCTACAGAAAATCAGTTTTCCACGAGGAGTGGATCCGCCGTGGATTCGCTCTTATTTACAGAATCGCAAAAGGCCAAATATCTGTAAAATACTGCGAAACTCTCGTTTGCCTCTCGCATTACCTTATGCAGACTAATAAAAAATCCTGGTCTGCGAATTTCATACGAGATCCCAGTAATCGGAAGGAGGCATTCTTTACCGGGATAAGAAACGACGAACCAGGGGGAAACACGCGAGGCAATCATGACGTTTCATCAGGGAGTACAACGAGAGTAGCGAATCATTCCGCGCGCCCGGTCCGCCAAGCAAGCACAAAAGAGGCTGTATCGAGAGATCTTCGAATTGCATCGGGAGATATCGGAAGAAGGGCAAAGGGGATCCGCATTTTTCTCCATTGTGTGTCGAGACGTAACCACGCACCCTCGTCGCATCCGTGCATCCGCCTCCTGGATTTATCGAGATGTTCGTCCGCTTATCAAAACCATCCGACCTTGAGAATATTCCTTCGTTTCTATCATTCATCAATTTAGCATTTCTTCTAATTTGGAACGTCAACTTGGGAAACGCCTGCTTGATTAGAAAATTGCGAGAAAAACGAAATTAAATTGAAAAGTGGCATAAGTGAAAAATTAGCCGCGATTAAACGGAAGAAACGTTCGGTGGGGTTTCTTCCCGGCGAGGAAAAATTACGGGATATCCTGTGGAAGGGATGCGTCCGGGCCAGGTTAAATACGATATTCCGTGGAATTGCCTTCACACGACCGAATTTCGTGTTTTCCCGGAGTTGAAGCTCGAAAACAACTTAAATGGAGGCCGGGAGGGCACTTTATATTCCCTCCTTTTCACTGCGCCGAACAATGTACGTTTCCCGAGAAAGATATCCGTGCCAAATTCTTAAGAAACCGCCTGCCCGAACTGTTGCCTCGCCGCGAGTTTGGGCAACGTTGCAATTAATTCGTTCAACCCTTCCAGCCGCACCGAATCGCGTTTCCTCTTGGTAAATTTAATCCGAGTCTCGATCCGAGCCTCTGTTCACATATTTTTTGCCAACATCGCGGCGAAGAAGTTGCAAACTTCAGAACACACTGGTCCAACTGTGCAAACGTGTATGCAGTTTGTGGTCTAAACAGGGAGGAATCTGTTCGATCAAAGTGGAAAAATCTGTAGGATAAAAGTGTCGCGAGACAGAGTAATAAACAATGCCAGGCCAATCGCGGCCACGATGATTCACGGTGAAAATAATTATTGCCGAAAACCCGGCCCCAGAAGCTTGTCTTTCCCGCCACGTCCGACCCTTCGAATAATTACCATGAACCCCAACCACGCGGCCGGAATACCAAAAAGTAACCGGCAACCGGTCGGGCAACAAGAACCCAGCGAGGTAACCGTGTTCAAGGAGGACAGAAGTCGACAGCTCCGCCTAAAATTAACACGTCCAGCCACCGTGTAATTACCCACTCCATCGTCAGCTCCCACCCCTCCCTCCCTCCTCCTCGTCCTCTTTTTCGCCATTCACTACGAACCCCCCGCAGTCTGATGAAAGAATCAACCGGTATCGCGGGGTACTTTGATTTTATTACCGGCTGCACGACCCTCGTAGCCTCGGCTGGATGGCTCGTCCATATCGTAAAACAATAATGAACAATCGCGCAATAGGTGTCGGGTGGCTGTCTCTCTATTCACCGGCGCCCCTTTTCCTCAATGACGCCCTGATACCGCGCGCCGTCGTTCCGCCTTATGGATTATCGGCGACGAAACGACCTGGATTCCATTCGTTCCGCCGTTTTCCACTTGGCCTTGATGATTTTTCACGAGAGCCGCGGTAATTATCGCTGCCTGTGCCGGATCGGAGAAGGATCGTTGAGAGCCGGAGGGGAATCTCAAACGCGAAAACGCGAGTCCATTTTTCCAAAATATTTCTCATCTCTAAAACGAACGATCGACGTTCGAAGAACGGACAACCTTTCGGTGTACGTCGAGGGACGTTTCTTGCGTACGAACTTTCGAAAGTTGAAGGCAAGTAGTTCCGCCGAGTGTATTATCTTCGTAATTTCACGAGGGCGAGCCCAGTGAATTTAATAGAAGGCTATTAGTGTCTTTAGTGCGACCTCAGCTTGCGAATTCCATTCAGCTTTCGGCAGTAAAACGGTATCTTGCCGACGTTCCGTCCGCTATCTGGTGGCCATTTTGCCGTGGCAGTCATTAGGTGTTGCAGCGTTACACGGTCACGAGCCTGGCGTTAAGATAATCCGAGTAGCTACTACCACCTGGTAATTAATTTCTTGCGTTTGGCCCGGCTTGACTAGTTCGATGCGTCCGTTTTGTTAATTGTACGAGCCTAACCTACTTTGGCGAAGAACTTTGGTAACCCACTTGGTCACCTACCTACCTAACCTCTATTGATCACCGAATACGCATTTGATACTGGATTCTTAAATAGCATCGCACTTAATAAATACTAAACCAATCCGTGACCGTGAAAATTTCTTCAAACAGTTGTTCAAAGAAAAACCTAACCTAACCTAACCTAAACCTCACGGAGACAAACTGCTCTATCGCGATACTTGGTACTAAACAGACTACGACGTGTACACGCGGTTATGAAACTTTGAGTAATATCCCAAAAACGTCCCTCTTCAGCAGCTTTGACATAGTAATCGTTAAACGTCATTGCATTATACGGTCACAAAGCTAGTGTTAAGATAACCCACGAATTCTCACGAACGATAAGTAGCGTTCCAACGTCAGGAAGACCGAAGCGCCATCTATCCTGCGCGCGCGCGTACAGGCCCGTTAACCATTCCACGGCATACGATAGGAGTTTTAATCGTATACAGAGCGTGCACGTGTAACCAGGCCTGTGTAACGAATCCTTCCTACTTGTTTTACGCCAGCAACGTAAATATATAAATATGCATCGTGCGACGCGTCGAGCTCGTCGTCAAGAGTTTACCTGTACCGCGATCCTGGAACAAGGTGGCTCACGCGAGAACCAATTGGCTGCTGACGAACTCGTTGTAGTTGGGAAATCACACTGCGACAGTTTTGAGTTTCCCCCGCTCTCGCGAGCTTCAACGCGCAACGAGATTATCGTCGGGCACCGAGCAGACGAAAAGTACAAATGGACTGAATTTTCAGAGGGTAAGATCTTCGAAAGGATCGATACTAGAAGAACTGTATGCTTTTGCCGAGAAATCTCCAATAAAATTGTTCTCCTCGGTCCTATTGTCGTTTTATTTATTATCGACGTACGCGACGAGTCTTTTGTTTTCATTATTCAGAAACGTTTCAAAGCGGTGCGCGTAAGCTGAAAGAACCTACGGTCCGGCAACAGATATAAAACTCTTTCGTTAATATACACACGTAGACGCCGTGTTCCCCTCTCAGCCGCGTATTTATATTCACGGTTCACGGGATGGTTTTGGCCGTCGATAACGCGGCTTATCCTCGCTCAGCCAGCATAATATACTTTTCGCCATTACGCGGCTTAGCGGCGAATCCGATGATGGGTACCGCGTCGAAAGGTTTTTTAATATTTGAAAAGTTTATTATGGCGCCCGGCAAATGGTGTTTACGCTGCATTTATCAGTCATTCGTCAGACCCGCGCACGCGCGTTATTCGATCCATAAGCCTCGAACTTTGAACCCGCGAGTCTTGCATTATTTAATTGTTCAACTCCACCTAAATGAACTCTGCGTTATTACGCGTTATTTTCGATTAAATTAAAAATTTAACTCGATGAAATGTTGCGACAATTTGCAATCAAAGATGAAAGCAAACTGACTCGCGTAGTAAACTGCAGCGAGCAAAGATGATAATCAGTATAGCTAATACATTTTAAAATCCCCTTCAAAGATATTAAAACGAGGCTTTGAGAACGCGATACGTTCTTTGAACGTAGAATACATTAAGAATGAATTATCTCTTCCTAAACGTACATTTCGCGTCGTCGGAGATATTTCAAAATACAGAGGAAAGTGGGTAACAGGTTTGAAAACATTTCTATCGGAGGTTACGCTGCGAGTGGAAACGTGTCGCGCGTTGAAATTTTTCCGTCCCGTTAAAAGTATCTTTTTTTCTCTCTCTCTCTCTCTCGTCATTTTTTGGTTTCAGGTGCGCTCGATCGATTTACCAACAAAATTCCAGGGGAACTTCAGGAATTGTTAATGTGTATCGCTCCCTTTGAGAGTCGGCCGCTTTTACAATTTCAGTTTTTCCGTCGGAATTCCGAATTCCTGGCTATTCGTCCCTCTCGGGCTCGAAGAATTATTCAAGTTTTTCGAGAGTTTCTAATGGTCCGCCTGTTTCCCCCTCAAAGTAAACCGGTACTTGCAGGAATTTTCTGCAGCCTCGCCTCTCTCGTCCTGGCCCCGCGTAGGTTAGAATTCATGAATGCCGCTCGGCCGGCAAGCCATCCGAAATTTATCAGTGTATAAAAATTCGCAAAGAGCCCGGAAACGTGGAAAACGTCGTCGACCATTTCCCATTCCCCGTTGTCTAGCATCGTCCTCGTCAAATTTCTCAAAAACGACCGAGAAAATCGATGAAACTTTAACAGTAATAAGCGAACAACCACTTTGAGGCGACAAAGTTAAAAAACATAGGTTATGTTAGAACACGGCACTAGCGCCATCTGCGCTGGCTTTCCTCGCAAGAGAGCAAAGAAACCGTTATTGAAAGAAATAAGACTCCGAGCGACTCGACGATCGGCTAATTAGGACGAAAAAGCAGAATCGACAGGGCGTAGAGAACGAGAGAGTGAGAAAGCGAGAGAGAGAGAGAGAGAGGGTGCGCAAGCGGCTGGGATCTTCGCTTCAAATTTCCAAGTGCACACATCGCTAACTAGGTTACGTAACATAATTAGCGCCTCCGCTAATTTCTCAGCACCGACTAGGCAACCCGGCTACGATGGTAGTTCACTATTAATGGGCAAATACAAAGCGTCGACTATCTGGGACGGCTGTTCTCCCTCTCTGTACCCATTCATCCCCTCTCAACCTCGCCTATCAGCAGAAACAGTGTTCCAGCGCTGGTTTACACGTGAAATTGCGCTCGCGCGCGCGTCCAACCAAGGTGCGTATCTGCACGTACGTCAGAGGAAAACTGTTAAGAAGAGAATCGTGACTGAGCGAAGGAGGGGAGGGATTAGGGTTGGGGAATCGACGTAATTACCGGGATGGCGTTTGGTTGTTTGACGTTTAATTGGGCCACCAATCCACCGGTGAGTTTTTGTTTATTCTACCGGGGCGAATTATTGGTTCGAGACTGTTTGCCCCGGAGTCCGGCCCGCTTTGAAACGACGCGAAGCGTCGAGTTAAGGATAATTGCCTCTAATCGAAACTTTCCGCGGAAACTTTCGAAATCTCGCGACTTCCGAATTACCGGCGGTAATAAGTTTACGTCGGGTCCGTTTGCGAGCGAGAGAAGCGCGAATCGCGACAATCGTAGCGCGATCGACAACAAGTTGTTTGCTTTTTACCGAGACATCGAGACGGCGTGCTCTTAATCGAGTAATTTATTCTTTCAACTAAATTGCAAAGCAACTGCAATCTTCGACGAAATTTTAATTATCGCGTTTCGAGCAACACTACGCGCACGATGTACCGAGCCTCGGAACGCGATTTGATAAAAGCCGAAATCTTGCTGAAAAGTTCGCCAATCATTGCTCACACCCTCTTCTGCGCCCTCGACTCCACTCACCTGAACACTTTCCACCCGTCCGCGCTGCTTTTCAACCCCCTGCGGCAAAAAGCGCCGGAGAAACAGAGCGCGGAGAACGAAAAACCGAGAGGTGGGAAAGGGGGTTGGAATGCCAGGAAAGAGCAGAGAGGATGGGATTTGTGAAAAACAGAAAGGCGGAAAATACGGGCCACGGTTTTTCCACCGTTTCTACCGTGCGAGGGAACGTTTGACGGGGGTGCATTCCCCAACTGCAAGGATATACACTAAAAACGCACATATCCGACGGTAAATCCGGCGATTTATATATAAAATATAAATCGGTAATGCCACGCTGAAAAACTCGGTCGGCGTTGAGCCTTCAACAGCAGCGGCACGGTATTTCTGCTTCGTTGGGCTTGCATCTTTTTTTTTTCCTTTCTTCTCTTCTCTCTCTTTTTCCTTTTTGTCCAGTCGTTTCAGATTCTTTTATTTTACTGTTACTATTATTATTCGCTTTCCGTGTGGACGCGTTGCTCTTTTGTTGCAACGTGACCGGGAGAAATTGGCGCGACTCGAGATCTGTTTGAAAGTGTATGTAACACTTTGGAGGAGGATTTGAAACACTTTGTTGGTGATATCAGTCAGTCTGTTACAGCAAAGTACCCCCCTTCCCCCCAAAAAATACAGATTTACGACATTTCAATCACCAATTTCCTCTTTAAAAAAAAGAACCACGTACGACGCGCACACCAGTTCCACGCGCTTCCGACAATAAGCTAAAGAATCTCGCCGGCAAGTTCCAAATAAAAGAGGAATCAATAAAAACCAGCTAAAACGTAGATAGCGTCGATTCTCTGTGAAACTCTGCCGTCAGAATTGAAAACGAAGATCAGTAAAAGCGGGCGGAGGGGCGGCGAGGGGTGGGGAATGAAACGCGAAAAAGGGAGCGCGAAGTCGAGCAGGCTTTTAATCGTCCTCGTGTCGCTCCTTTTTTGCGGCGCCAGTGTCGGAATCCACTTTAACGGACCTTACTAATTACCAGGCGAGCTGGTCGTCCGCTTGTTTACCTCGACTCTGATTAACCCTCCACGTGGATCTCTCTGGAACAGTCTAGCGAAGAAAGAGAGAGAGAGAGAGAGAGAAACGTATCGTGCTTTTCATCCTCCTTCTCTCTGGGTCGTGCAAAAAATTTCACGAGCCGCTTCAAGCGGAACGTCACAGGAAGAAGAGCGAACGAGAGCCGATCCGATTAATTTTGCACGGCCGTGATCTCGTGAGGGACGCGCCATCTGCGTTTACTCAGATAATTGGAAAATTTTCGATCACTGAATCGTCTAGGTTAGGTTGGACTACACGTCTCGTATCCCGTGCAGGAAGCGAGAATTCCAAGTTTTCCGAAAGGTTGGGTTAATATTGTAACGATCGATTACTTTCGGAAGCAAGTTTCACCAGTGTGCTCCCCCTTTTTTTCTTTCAAATTATAAAATCTTTCAACATTTCTTACCACTTTTCTTCGTCAAGGCAATTTTGCACATTAACGAAGAAATTGCAAGTTGTTTCAATCGTAACTTATCATCCAGAAAGTGAGCGTAGTTCTGATTTCTAACGCTAGTTGGCGTTGCGGAGTTAACGCGACTTTGTCAACCAAGCATTCGGGACAAAAGATACGTTTCCTTAAAGAATATATGTAGTCTTGATGGCAGAAAGAGAAATTTAATTACTCAGTACCGCAAATAAAGTTGCAACACTGGTTTTATTTTCAACCAACTATGTGATACATCTTTGTTACTATAGTAATAAGGTACACTAGTCCTCCTACAGTGTAAAGGAGTAACTACGAGTATATTACTTTGTAGAAACCCTTTGTTAAAATTACCGCCATAATTACGTTTATTATCGCTATTATCTCGTTTCTTTTCTAATTACGAAGCTATTAAGGGCAACGGTAATTTAGGTCAGGTTATTCTAGTATTCTCTCAAACGCAATTCTGCCGTTTCACAATCATATCACTCAACGCATAAAAATTAGAGAATGCGTTGTGCGTGGAATTGGAATAAAAGTTAGCTTGGAATTAAAAAACAAAGATTAGACATCACTTAATTGCAAAATTGGTTCTAGGAGTTATTTATTGAAAAAAAAAAAATTGTTCAACCTGTTTGTCAAATGTGACGTCAAGATATACAAGCTTCTAAAGCTTCGTACGTCTGTCTTTCCGCTAGCACAAAGTGTGAGACTTGTGAGGGGATAGTACACACGCTATACACGATGAAAGGAACAAGATTCAATCTTCTTTCACCCCTGTATCTGTCTACGAAATTTCAAGGTACACGACCAGACAATTATTACCCTCGTCCGAGGCAGTCGGACTGAAAAGACTACAAGCGAGGATCGTTCTCGAAAATCGCTTCAGAAGCTGTTCATTCACGGGCCAACCTTGTCTCTCTTTCTCCCTTTCTCTCTCTCTCTCTTTCTCTCTCTCTTAATTCCGTTCGAGGTATCCCGTCTCGTCGAGCGAAAGAAATCCGATTAGCAGGACGCGGCGGTGCTTTCAAGCCCGTGAATCATAAAAATACACGGGATTACAAAGGGGCTGATGATTATCATCGGGAAGGGGGAATGTCGAGGATGTTTCACCTGGTTGCACCTTGTCTTTCGTAAGCACACGTACGAAGGAGATCGAAAATTGTCCACGGGGGATAAAAGTAGAATCTAATTATTATTTTTATATAGTAACATCTTTTTCTATATTTCAGAACTATATTTGTTCCTTCAACTGTTTAAAAAATTGAACTAATTTTATTTCGTATTTTACATTCTCTCTATACAGAGATTAGTGATAAAATTGCAAAATCCAGCGTTAAAGAGGTTCAGGCGTATTTACAAGCGTAAAATCGGTCCGAACGATAGGTCGTGACCACGACTCCTCGTGTCCACCCTCTGATTCTTGGTTTCACACTCGGTCGAGCGGGAAAAGGAGAGGGTGACAGGGCGACGAGGCTGGATGAGAGCTAGTCGTGCGTGCAACCCTGCATTGTTTGCCTTCAGAACTGTTCCAGCGATGTTGGATAGAGATAGAGGATAGAGATCGAGGGGGATTATCTTTGTGAATGGTTAGAAAAGCATCATCCTACACTTGTTTGGGAACGATCATCATAAAACAGCCGAAAAACAAAATTGAAAGATCAAGGAGATGCTGGATAAAATTACACAGGGGAAAAGAAATTTATAACAATGCAAATTTGAATAATTTTTTTTGCGTTTATGATGGTTCAATGTAATCGTAATAAAATTAAGCTGAAAGAACAATTTGTCGCTAATATTTATTTTATCAGTAACAATCGCTAAACCTTTCTATTGTACAAAGACAGTCATTTTTATATCTTACGAACTTCCACCTTCAAGCGAATAACGCTTTTCAAGATAAACACATTATCCGCCCTTTCCTTCCTCCCAATTTATACAACTCGGCCGACAAAAACGCGGTGGATCGCGGGAAAAGAGGGAAGAAAAGGGAGGACGCTAAATCTTCATAGCGTTTCAATTACCTAATTGAATTCTTCCGCGTGCCAAGTCAGCCGCCATCTTGGCGTGAACCAACTGGCTTCTTCCGCCTAGGTGAAAAAACCGAGTAAACACGCTTAATTTGGAAACTAGGTATGGCTCGCAGCGTTTAAAAGAAGGAAAGACGCGAATTGGAAGGGTTGGCTTACGTTCTTTGCAAAGCAAAGCGTTTTAGACCTGAGCCTAAATATTGGGAATCGAATCTTTGAGGAACACAGGATCTCAGGAATAATTGTCTGGTAAACTATCAACGTCAAAGTTTACAAAACTCGAAAAGGAGAAATTACGTAAAAATTCAGAAATCGAAAGCCAGATCTACAACACACCTGTCGAAGAGGGATTTCTCTCACAAACTATTGACCAAAATGTACAAATGTGTGCATGTTTGAAAGTAAAGAAGGATGAAAGAAGCCCAAGAATCGAGCAAAGTCAGGTCTGCAACACCTGCAGGAAAGGAATCTCTCTTGAGCAACGATTATCTGGCAACCCATCGCTATCATTGCCTCACAAGCCATTAACCAAAAACGTCGGGGACCAAGGATCGTCCGCGTGTAACGTTAATTCCACAAGGGACACGCGCACACACGTGCAAACATGGACGTATACTTTCGTTGGAAAGTTACAAAACCGCCAGAACCAGGGACGAAGGTACGAACGAATTCAACGTTCCGCTTTGGGCCATCGTTTCTCTCCTCCTCCCCTTTCACTCTCTCCTTTATCCTCTCTTTCTCGCTCGCCGGTCCCTTTCCACGTGGCTCGAGCCACGGCCTGTAAACGTGCATTTTCATCGTCGCAAAATTAGTTCTCTTCCGATGAAAAAGCTTACTTCTATCGAGGGGAAGAGAGAGAGAGAGAAAGCGCGTGCATCCCCTTTTTTCCCCTGTGTAGATTGCTTCAAAGCAAATACTCGTCCACCCCCACTCCACCCCCGCAGCCCTCACGGCACGGCCACGCGAGGAAATTACGGGAACCGGAGGTAAATCTAACGAATTTCCATTGTAACGCGATGCAGCCAGCCAGCCGGCAGGCTTCATCTTGATTTTTCGAGACAACGGCAGACTCTTTCAGCCGTGGATGCTGCATATCGATCCGGTTAACTGCCATTGGTCTGCGCTCTTTGCGTCTCTTCTGCTGGGACCTCTTCGTTTGTTGTCTGCGTGAACACTTGGATAACCACATTGACGACCAATTGAAATGGTTTACGTGAACAGATTACTCGAGAAGAGTATTTGAGTAGAATGCACTCTGTCGAGCGTGATATAAAAGTGACAAGAATCCGTGAGATTCGAAGCTTTCAGAAATTTTTCAAACTGCAGAATTTCCCGCCGTCTCTCGGCGAGACCAAGACACAACACAAGGACAGGCAACGCGAAAGCACGAGATAAATCCGCCAATTATTTCTCCAACGACCGTGTCCGGAAATCTTGCAAAGCCTGTCGTCGAATTATTTGCCGGCGTCTAAGGCTCAAGGCTCCTCCTGTGCAAGAGGTGAGAGGAAGAAAGGTCAACAGTTAGTCGGTGTGTCAGATCGTGTCGAGCAACCACGTACCGTCGTCGACAACGATCTTTACGTCATTGTCCCACGGGGAATCCATGCCATTAACGAGTTTCGAGCTTCTTACTTTCCATCCGCTGAACTCTCCCGGCCGCCCCCCGGCTCTGCCTCTGAAGTGTCGCTCGCCTAGGCGACGCGCTTCAGTCGACAAAGACGGCTCGAACCTGCCAATTAAGGTAGTTATCAAATTCAATGGCTCAAAGGGAATCGCTGATCACGGTGGACTGAATGTAACCGGGCGACATCGAGACATCGGCGAGGCTCGCCTAACCTTTTTTTAAGCTGTTTCTCCCTCATCTTTCAGCCTCTGCAGAAAGCAGATCGATGTAAGACGCCTTCGAAGCTTCTTGGGTCGCGCCTCGCAAACGACTTCGCGACCCGCTTCGTTTGTGCCTTCGCCGTGTCATTAAAACAGCTTCTGCCGTCCGTCTGATTGCTCGTTCAGACGTTCAGGCAGCGCTCGTCGACGGGGAGTGACAGCTTCTCGCCGCTTGGCGGCCGTGAGAGGCAAAAAAGGAAGACGGATCGGACCGACGCTGTTACGGTATAAAGTTATTACGATGCTCGGAGAGCATGCTAAGAAGGAAAACGAAGGTTCCCTCCTTTCTAGGAAAGAAAGGGCCAATAAATCGCGCTGAGACGCGTTGTAAATTCCAAGGAGCATCGATTTTCAATCGAGCAATCTCCGAGAGGACAAGAGAGCGGGATCAAACACAGAGCTCAAGTGGCAGGTGTGTATTTCGAGATGGAATTTTCATCGGGAACAAGCTAACGTTAATAATTTACTTTTTGACGTTCCACGGTGGCTTTCGAGCCAACTGGAGACATCGAGAGAGACGTCCTCGATCGGGGCGCCGCCACTTTGCAAACTCGCGGACATCGGCTAAGTAGCTGCGGAACTTGTTAATGGCCGCCGGGAGAACAATGACGCTTGATACTCCGTTCCAAGTCCATTGTCGTCAGCCACTTTCAACCTCTTGCATATTTTTCGTGCGTTGACGATAGTCGCTGTCTTCGTTTGCAAGATTCTAAATTTCTTTCACCACTCACAGCAAGTCCGCCGCGTTCGACATTCTTCTTTCGTTTCATTGAATGTCGAACATCAAACGCTGCGACTTTTTCAATCTCTATCGTTTGACCCGAATATTCAAAGTTCAATGAAACGGTGAAAAAAAGAAAATCGATTACAAGTTTCAATCTTTGTACCTAGTTTCGAGAAAGACGTTCTTAGAAGAGACGTTTGAATTTTGACAATTTTCGAGAATAGGTCGAAAAGACCTGTCAGAGCAGAAGCTGAGAAGCACTTCAAAATGAAGTCAGTTCGGATCGTCGCAAGTCGCAAAGTCACGTCAGCTAAAATTATCGACAATCTTTCAATCTTTTTAAAACATTTATGCTCTTCGTCGCGTTACCAATACTGCTACGCAGATTTACGGAATCCTCAGATATATGTTGTCGCTCGCAATCCTTGGACCATTCTCCGAACGCGTCAGCACGGGGAACGGAGATCGAATCCGAAAACAATTACACGTCGCACGCGGTGTGACAGTGGGGTCGATAGCCTTTTCCCGCGTTCTGGCACGCGTTCCAAGCGGCCATGTTCCCCAACCCTCTGCAACACTCGACTCACCACTTGTCCAGCGGTATGCGACTCGTTTGACGTCGTACAGGCAAATCTTCGTGACAATCCCCCCTGTTCGTGTTCATCGGTCTGGCAACTCGCAACGCGGTCTCGAGACACGGCGGACACTGTTCTCCCTCTCTCTCTCTCTCTCTCCCCCTTTCTCTCTCGGGGAGGGAGAGGAAAGTGCAGTCACCCTCTCCTAGCCGGGTTTGCCAGAAGGGCAAAGGAACCGCATCGGAGAACTCGACGAGACTTTCCCCTTTCGACTTAATTGGCGGCTTCGAGACTAACGGCGCCGGCCGTCTACGTCGATTGAAGTGCCGCTTTGGCCACGCTCGTCGACTAAGAAGCTGGAAACTCGTTAACGGTCCTCGCGAAACAATCGATCCCGCCCCTTCAGATTTCGTCTATTTTTCCCGTTTCTGCTTTTTTCTTCCTCTGTTCCTTTCTCTTTTTTTCTTTTTTCTTTTTTCAGAACGAGTCGGCGAGTTGGTGAACGAGTTTTAGACAGAGCGGAGATTGTGAACGAGATTGGATTGGATAAAAGTTACTAGATGTTGGTTATGTTGGTCACCTTGCTCGAGTCAGATTCACCAAGGCGAGTCGATAGGATATATTGCTCGAGATAAGAACTCGAGTTCGAACCGAGTGGAAGCCGTTTAGGTTCGAGTCGAATCTTTTAACGATCGCTGAACTGAGAAAACGGACCAAACGAGTTGCGAGCAGGGGAACAGCGAAATGTGTGCGGTTAGGTTATGTGAGGGCGCTGCGGGCAAGGTCTGATGGTGAGTTATGCGCCAACTAATTGCGGTGATTAGGTACGTAAGTGTAGGATAGGGCTGGGAATTGGGTCGACGTGTTACTGTTTCACGAGTGAGGAAAAACCAAGTAGCCGCACTCTGCAAACAATCTGGCCTACCTAACATGTTGCAGGAAGCAATTTTGCAGATTATGAACGTACGGGAACGTAGACAAGGTTCGGCTGTACTATAGAATTTATGCAACACCGCGGACAAGGCGTAGAAATTTGGGAATTTTAGCTGAATCTTGGATACACACACTTGGCGAGGAGGATTAGTAACACTTTAATAAAAAGGCCACTCGGTGGCACCTGCTCCAAACTTAAGCGAGATTTAACGCGGCTAATAGACTCTCACGAGCGAACTGAATAAGTTTCGCGTGAAACTATGTTGCCCGGCCGCACCAGTGAATCGGCTTCCACTTTTAATGATAGTAATAAGCCACGCTAAGGAATTTATTACAAGCCCGGGCCGGCCAGATATAGCATATTCCTAATGGTGCATAATGTCCCGGAACGAGATCGTAATCGAGATGAAGATTACCGTTTCCACCATTCAGAACAATTTCGTCTGCTATACGATCACGACCCTTTCAGCTGTTTATTACCAAAGTTAGCGCAGAGAGCCGAGAAATATTTACGCGCTCTCAGCTTATCTCCGGCAGTTCTTTTACGATCCATTCACATGCAAATTAACCGTACAATGCCACGTGATACCACGTAACGGCGGAAATTCCGCCATTTCTTTGCTTAATGCCCGCCAACCGATCAATTGACCGATCGCCCAACTGTAGTTTTCTCTTCGAAAAACTGCTTCGCTCGAGAGAAGTTTCCAGGTCAGCTTTCTCGGTACGTCCGCCATTAGCAGATACCACCGCGTATCGAACGGCGCATAAAAAGAAATTGCACAAAACTACGAGAAACTGAATCATTCTTCGAAGAATTGCGCGAACCAAATTTCCAAATTTCTCAAACCAAAATGTCCAAGTATCCAATTGGTTTCACAAGGAATTTCTAACTCCTCCAAAATTCACTTAAATTAACGCGTTCCTACCAACGTGTAATTCCTTCCCTAATCTCTATTCGTCCCTAAAGGTTTACCGCACGATGATTAATCGCGGGAGAAATCGAAACAATAAGAACAACGTGTTTCTCCTCCCTCGGTGTTTCCTCCAGGACAAGGGTAATTTATCCTGGCCACGTGGTGCCTACACGAGGACAGGCCTAAAGTACCCTGCACGCGGTGAGGGATGTCGCGGTCCGCATGACGCATCGCTGAAAGGATGATACTGTTTCGACTGAAACTAATCTCGTTTGTGTACATGTATCGTATATATCGTGAAAATTTTAGAAATACGTGGAAAATCAAAACCTTTCCTATTCCTATGATAGTTTTAAGTATACCATTAACATGTACTCAAAGTGTGGATCATCTGAGGATCCAGTGTCACGTGTCTTGGGGTTTTTGCTAAACCATCTACATTTCCGCGAGCTATAGTGTCTTGCTCTATCGCAGAGTGAGGGCTTCGCGCCAGATTCGGTGCAACAAGGGGTGGATTAAGGCGTTTTGTGCCCGGTCCGCGGCCGGGCCAGGCTAATAGAAAGAGGAAAATGGATCCAATTCGACTGTTTTTCTGGCCTGGATGCCCCGTTTTCACGGCTCGTTGCGCGAGACCGTGGGGTGGCACGGCATGGCGCGCTGTTTGCGCCCCTCCGTGCACCCCCTCGGCGAACTGTCGATCGAGGGGATGATTTACGACGCGATAATAGCAGCCGGAAATCGTGGCGCCGGTTTTATCGTCTGGTTCAACCCTTTGACGACTTGTGCCGTGGCCGAGAACATTTATTAACGAGTCGTTCCTCGAGTGATCGACCTGTTCGAACCTTTTTTTTTCCCCCCGTTTTCATTTCCGAGGGGAGATTTATGAATAGAGAGAAAGTGGATTTTTGGCGAGTCGAAGTTCAAATGATCAATTTATAATTTTTCCCGGGTACTTCACTTGGACGTGGAACAATGTAAAATTTTTTGCGAAAATAAACAAATCGCCCTTCGCTTTAAAGTACCCGATGGAAATTTAATCGTCGGTACTTTTAGCGTTAAATATTTAGAAATATATCTATTTTTAGCTCCTATATATAAGATTCTTTGAGCTCAAACTTTTACTTTTGTTGTATTTTGGGAATCAATTTCCTCCAGTTGTTAATCTCTAGTACCGCGTTTAAACTTCAAAGATTGTACGATGGATCGCGAAAATTTTGGTAGGTCAAACGGAGAGAGGGGAAGCGGGTGGGGAGTCTATTTCGAGGATAATGGAGCCGAGTATGAAAAACGGGCACCAACGGGTTAATTTATTCCGCGATGGTAGGCAAGAAAGGTATTCATCGGCCTGTCACACGGTCGATACGCGGAATAACAAGATGATTGCGGACGATATAATTTATTCCGCGATTACGGGATAAGAAACTGCAAGAATAACCACTTACCGGCATGCGATGCACCAAGGATGCACGAATGCGGCAGCAGAAAGCAAGTCAGCACTAATGGCCACTTCATCTTCGAATCTGCAACAGTAAAAAATGGAAACACCAATCTTAGAAGGGATCGTCCAATGCATCAATACACTCGCGATTGTTCGTGACAAATTTCATCTTTGCCAAATTTCGCTCTCCCAAGTACCGAAAGACCCATCGTCCCAGTTTGTTCCTAACCTCAAAAATCCTACGGTCGCGCCGACGACATAACCTCGAAAAAACCCGACTGTTATAGTCGAGAGTCCAAAAGCTAACGACGCATGAATCAACAGTGGGCAACTGTGTCGAGCACAGGACCCTCGTTCCCCGAAAAATAGTCCGTCATCGAGTTTCCATCCGATCCGGAGCGTCGAACGTTCGACACAGGGGAGTCATTATTCGGTTCCGCTCGAGCGAAAGAATGACCAATCGAACAGTTTCGGCTACCACCCCTAATTGCAGGCCGTAGATGTTTGGAAGCGAGCATTAATTCGCCGCCAGCGTGCCGTTTCTCAGTATTTCGTCAGGGGTGGCTGAATGAGTACGGGGAATGACCGGGGAGAGGCTAGGCCGAAACGTCTGCCACTTCACTTTTCCGCCATTTCGAGCCGATCAATTGTGGAGGGGTCTTTTTTGCAAACGATTCTACGTTAATGTCCGCCACGTGTTTCTTGGCAGTGGGTAATTAGCAAGGGGGAGGAATTTCAGGCGTTTCTGCTGTAACTACTTCTACAAGTAAGTACTTTTGTTTTTGCAATTTCTGGAAGCATCGGATCTTGCCGCGATTTGTTTCAGCGGATAGAATTACGACGTAACGAAACGAAATATAAATCAGGCAAACTCTGCCGACCCAATTTGAAAATCGCAGAACGGAACAGGAGTATCGGCGGTCCGCGGGAAATCCAATTCAATGCAATCGGGCGAGAGAGCGACGCGAAACAATTCGTGACGATGGAAGGGAGATCAATGTTTCAGGAAAATCGAGCCGGGAGGGCGGCCATAAATTCGCCATCTCCTCGAGATCCTTGGAAACCGCGTCACGAACCAACAGTTTCGTCGCGTCCGTGGCGAATCGTCTCTCCGATCTTCCTTCCCGCCGTACAAAGAGGAGAAAGAAAAAAAACGCGCACCCGCGAACCAGCTGGAAATGTCGACGATCGTCTCTGGCGAATGGCGAATTTTGGTTCTTCGGGGTATTTCGAAAGTCTCGCGATTTCTGAATTCCGTCGGTTCCTCCAGCTGGAAGAAGGAACAAACCTCTTCCTTTCTTTCCTTTTCTTTTACACGCGGAAAGCCCAATTAATTATCCTAATCGTATCGCCGGTTTAACTGCCTCCTACTCGAGCAAGCTCCGTCCTCCGTCCCCAGAGAAGAATCCAGGAACAATACCGAAAGATCACTAGCAGGGAGGAAAGCAGACTGTCGCCGGGAAAACTTTATCCCGGCGGAGAACGCCGGTCCGGTGAAACAGAAAAAGACAGCTTTATCGCGGCCGGGGACACAAAGAGACGCGGCTGGGTGGAAGAGAGCCCGGTAATTTGCTTTCACCGCGAGAAATAAAAAGTGCTGGGTGGACAGGGGGGCGGGGAGGGGGTGGATCGGGCGATCAATGGACGGATTAAAGGGAACGCGCGGATTTTTCGAAGGAGCTCGGAAGCCAGCAACGCGGAAACCGGACGCCGAGCAAGGTCGTAAGAAGAGAAAAAAACAAAGAGACGAGAGTTAATATTCCACGATAGAGGGAGGGAGGGTGGAAGGAGCCTTTATTTTTCTTTATTAACCGGGGCAACAATGGCTGGGATAGGAGCGAGCGCCGGTGTCAATGGTCTGGCTTTTCGCAAGCTCGAGCGAGCCTGCGAGCCAGCCGAGCGGATAGGACGAGGCCGCATCTGCGGATTCCTCCCTCCTCCTCCTCCGCCGCCGCCCTCCCGGGTCGTCTGCGTCAGAGCGAACACACAGAGCTAGTGGCTACAAGCCTGGAAAAGAGTTATGGGAGAGAGCCTGGGCATCCGAGCACACGGACGGGGCGGAATGATATTAAAAAACCGGAGGGAGGAATTGCGCGGCTTCCACGACAGTGTATCACCCGTCGAATTAATGTTGCAGTAAGGACACCTGCTTGCGCTGGATCAGACGACTACGGCTCCCGGATAAACAGCTGGGTCTTGCGACGTACCTGATTGCGGGTGGATTTGCCGTCTGAGGAACGTTTCCGAGACATCGAGTCTTTGGGTTCGTTGGATCTCGATACTTTTGTTGGACATTAGTTGGATCTTCGGGCTGAGTTGTTCTTTCAATCTGTTCGTTGGTACTAGTTGGGATTTCCACTTTGAGGAACAATCAAGAAGAGGTTTGAGAGATGATTCCGCTGTTTGACGCGGTTTGTCGAAAGTTTGGACTCGAGTCCACCTCGATCCGTTGACAGAAACTTACAGACACGTAGAACCAAAAGCGAAACAAAGAGCCGAAAGAGCTTCAAACCCCGAGAGGAAAGGACGCCTCTCGTTCGAGAGGGAGTCACTCGAGAGTGTCGGCGACAGAGCCAACGCAGCCAGTGTTATCTGTAACCAATAGCACCGCGTTCCAGAGTGGCGAAGGATCGCCTACACGGAGTGGAAAACGAAGGACAAAGAGAGGCACTGGGAGAAGAAAAACGAGGTTGGCGACGAGGCGACGAGAGGGAGCAGAAAGAAGCAAGTCGGGCGATGCCAGTTGGGAGAGAAACAGAGACTGAGAAAAGGAGAGGAGCATCGCTGTCTGTCTACACGATGGTCAGGCAACCACCCTCGCTACGACCATCTCTCCTCTCTGGAACTCCTCCGCGTGCTCGATCCCCTAAATAGCCATGCGACGCTGCCAGCCACCGTATTGCATTCCGCAGGCGCTCGCACGGCTCTCCCCTAGCGCCTACACGTGTAACGCGCGTTCCACTCGTCGGTGCACGCGAGTACCATTTGTATTCGTTCGCCAGCTTTCAAAACTAAAAATTTCCACGATTCCCGAATGCTCAAAACGAAAATTAGTCTTCTAAACGAAACGCGGAGAAGAAGTGCGTCGGAATACAAAGTGCAGTCGTACGGTATCCTGTGGGACACGACACAACACGATCCCCCGTGTCAACAACCCCATAATCCAGCCATGCAGCGTGCGTGCCGGCGCCCGCAGTCTGCGTTATGACACGCATCGGATTATGTACGCGGCTTAATGCCGCCGCTGACACGGTCGATCGTTGTAACGACTCCGATGTTCCAGCACTTGAGAGAGTTGCAACGTTGCAAGGAGAGCCGCGACCAAGGATTTCCCTCTGCTAAAGAGCAACACGCGTCGTGAAACATACTTTATGAAACAGGTTATTTTTTATCAATAGATATCTCCTTCTCTGAAATTCGATATTTCGTGTCAGTTTGTAGAGGCAGAGTTTTATATATAATATAAAATTAATTTCATATATATATATATATATGTATCGCGGGGCAAGAAGTTCTCGCGTTTCGGATTTAATATAACGTCCATCGCATTGTTGAACTTGCCCGGTTCGAGGAGTAAAATTTAGCCTCGCAAACCTTGTACATTTAAAATTTATTACACGAGTCGAGAATGTCTGACGTGGAAGAGAGAGAGAGAGAGGTGGCTGAGGGCGGCGGTAGACTGGAGGAATTTGTAATTTAAAGCAAAGTAAATTCCGCATAAACGCCAGTTTATAATTCTAAATAACTCTCTGCGCACAATCGATGTTAATTCGCGAACAAAATCTAACGAACGACGATGCGCGTCTCTCTCGAATCGTCGTGATTTTGACAAACAATTCGCCGATAGACGGGGCGCAGTTCTCGCCGGTTGAAATTAAATTTGCATGAAAATCCGCGGTATCTGGATTACACGGTGTCCGTTCATAGATCCGGTTATCGTCGATATTAGCGCGAACCGCGGATATTACCGAATTCCGCAAGCCTCCCTGGACCTCTTCACGTCATAACTGGCCCAAAGTACTAATGCACACAAGCTGTTAATCCCGGGAACAGCTAAGAAATCTCAACCACGTCATAAATCCACTTAAGGGGCGAGCCGAATCCTCGGCAAAGCCCCTGCGCGCTCCAATCGTTCATAAATTCGCCGATAGTTGGCTAGCTGATGCATCATTAGAGGAATTTCACGATCAACCGAGCGATGCAGCGCCGTCGAACTGCCGGTTACACTAGTTGCGCATTGCGCTCGACTTTGGAAACTAATAAATCAAAGGCCGGCGATTAACTCGATTGTTCAACGGGCTGTCGCGAGTATCGCGAGAATATAAATTTTCGCAAATAACTCGAGTTCCCTACGTTCGCTCTCCCCGAGAGAGAGAGAGAGAGAGAGAGAAAAAAGGAGAATAAAGCTGAAAATGAGTAGCCGAGGAGCAACTCGGCTTATTTTCCCCGGAGCCACGTTCGCATGCATCGTGTACAGATTGAAATCCGACGGGGCATCGATCGAGACTCGGCGAAATTCCACGGAGCGGGGGGCCGATGGCACGCACGGAAAAGTCCGGCTACTCCTGCCAACAGAAATACCACCACGGAATCCTGCATTTTTTCTCGTCCGATACGAGGCACGGCCGGGCATTCAATTAATCTTCCGCTCTCGAGGATCGATTCCCTGCGAAGGAGCACGGGGACGTTTCTCTCGCGTGCGATCGACGATGTTGCAAAGTCAGAATCACGTAATCTCCCTAGGACAAAATGACGTCACGATAGATTGCCCCCCTTTTTAGTTGCGCTTTGTACGCGATGAATCAATTTTCACGCTGAAACTGAGCAAAAACTACGAATTGGATTACCGAAATTGAGAAACGATTAAAAAATTGAAAAAAAAATTGTTAATGCTACTAGTTAGAAACTAGAGGGAAGAGCAGAATTTATTTTTGCTCGCGTCTCCTTCGACTAAAGAAACCCGCGACTAACAACAAGTGTAATTTCACTCGTGCTACTGTTACGTGAAACGCGTGAGAACCGAGGGGCGGGAGTTTTTGAATAGGAAGTCGAACGACTTCCTGGCAGCAACTGGAAAGCGTCGAGCGCAGCTTTTTATATCGTCACGCACGTGTAAGCCACCTTCGTATCGGTGAATAATTCTCTTAAAATAAAATGATAAAACAAATAATTAATAAAACGTGGGTAAATTTAGCTTGGTTCGTTCGTCATACCGTGGCAGTAGCATTGGGATGATGGCACATGGTTGGAAATTGAGCGAAAGTAGTTGAAACGGCTTTAATAATAAATGGCACAAGGGAAAGGAAACGGGAGAGTGGCGTGAAGCAGTGTAAGGAAGGAAGCGAGTCGATTTGCGCTAACAGCCAAACTACAGCTTAGTCAAATATTGTTCAATGGCTTTCAAATGAGCCAATGCGCAGCCCCGTTCACGTCCCAATCATGTACAACGCGCTGAATAATATTTGTCGTTCGCAGTATGAATGAGGCATCCATGTAAATAGTCGGAGCGAAATTACATTTGAATAATAAATTTTCCCACCGGTTCGTATAAAATTTTTATTCCCCGTTACTCCGCCGCATAACTGTCGCTCACCCCCGCGCCATTCAGGATCGCACGAGCGATTACTATCGCGCGTGACAATTCATTTCTCTCAATTTTATAAAAATAATTCATCGGTGCAAAAAATAAATAGCCGAGATTTTAATAATCCGACGATGGAAAAGGTAAATTTACAGAGAGAGAGAGCGCGCAGCAAAAATCCTCTGTCTTGCCGACCAATTACGAGTAAAATCCCGACAAATTCCCACAAGAAGATCCGTTGTTTAATCCCTAGGGACGTTCAAACGAGCAGCATCGAAATGAATGCGCGACAGAACGAGATGACTTCCCGAAAAACCAGAAATTGAAAAAAAAGAGAGAAGAGAGAACAAAAAAAGGGAGGCGGTCGGTCCAGTCATCCTCCGCGGAGCCGGAAATTTCCGGAAACGCGAATTTTCATTGTGCCCGGAGCGAAGGTATCCGGAAACGATAACAACGAGCCACATAACCGTGCGGATAAACAATAGTCGACAAACAACGGGCGAGAATTCTGCATTTTACTCTGGCTCATCGTGGCCCGCCAATAATGGACGCCCGAACAGGACACGTTTCCACGATGAAACAGCCCGATGGAAACCCACCCGGGATCAACACGGTGCGGGGAAAGTGGTACGCCACTCGCTGGAAGATATCTACGCCTCTGTGACTCGACCGTGCCAAGGTGGGAATATTTTTCGCGGTGCTTCCTGTTTTCCCCGAGATACGACTGAAGGATACTCTTCGTGTGAAAGTTGGGAAAGTTCCTTTTTCTCTACACCGGGACGAAGAAGAATTTTTTCTGAATTGAGCAGCTGTTTGAAAGTTTACGTAGGTAAAAAATTATCGATTATATTATTTATAGAGAATTTATAAAAAATTGTATTTCTATAATTTGAAATTATTCAAATTCTTAAAATGTTCAATGGTAAATTCTTCAATTTAAATTATCAGAGAGTGATTAAACTATTGCGAGTCAATTTTATCAGGTAAGTAGGGTAACTTAGAAAATTGGGCTCTTCAGGTGCAACGCTGATGCAACGAAAATTAGCGATTGGTTGATTTGGGTCACGTGATTCGCGAGGGGGCGTGGGATAGACCTCGAGTAGGAGTGGCGTTGTCTGGTGCCTGTAATTTGTTTTGTATCGATTCAAATGTCAGAACAGACGAATCATACTAGAATACAAGTCGTGCAGTTTTTTTCATTTTCAGCAATCCCTTTTCACAAGGTATTACCAAAAAAAAAAAAAAAAAGAGCCATCCGAAATTTTCAGAGACCATAATATACTGTACCGACACCGGATACACACTGCGTCAATATACTGCAACACTTCATAATAGCAATGACGTCAGCGCATCCCTCATCCAGGACCTCGTCTGTTTATCACGGACCATCGTGGGCCGCTGATTAAACCGAATACCCATAATGGAGCCTACACGTGTAATCCTGGACCCGGGGTTTATAAAAACGTCCTCGGCGCGCGGCGACGAGGGGGAAAAGCGTGCAGACTCGTTAACTGATAATCGATAATCCTCATCCGCCTGGCCGGTCCACCTCCCCCCCCCCTTCCCATCCGTCCTCGCGAACGTACAACAACGGACAGAAAATATTGACGCGATCCAGCGAGCATTGTGCAAGCGATATTAAAGCTTTCCGGCGGGAGACTCGGTGAACTTTTCGCGGCAAGCAGACTGTTGTAAATCGACGTAGACGGAGGCTTGCTCTTCGAACCACGACGCTGGCCAAATAAAACAAAAGGATATCGAATCTGTCGAGGGACAAAGCGCCGCGGTGCTGGATCACGTCAGCTATTCGCTTGGCTGGTCGCACCAGGACCAAAGGTATCGCGATACGTATTAAGTACAATGCTTGTTTGCTTATCAGTGGTATTTGTTCCAAAGTGTTTCGATTACTCTGGACCGTTCTGGTTGGACAACGAGTCGAGTTTAAAACGTGGGTGTAGACTGGATTGGAATTTTTAATATTTGGAGAAATTAAGACGACTGAGAGATGCTGACCAACAAATCAAATACACACTTTCTCGATAAAAATTCAACATTTCAAAAATCACCTCTGGCAACGATCTTCGATAGCACTGATTCTCCTTGAATTCTCAATTCGTCCGGGTTGAAATTGAAGCAAAGCACCGGATGGAAGTCGTCATCGTGCATTAAAAAGAAAGATGGAGAGAGAGAGAGAGAGAGATGGGAAGCGAAGAAAGGAACGCGGAGGTAAAAATGTCGGAGGTAGTTGGTATTCCTGCCGGGGATGTTTTCGTTAAGTTCCACCTTCATTTCTGTAAAACGTTTGCAGCACGTGAATACTTGCTTTCAAGCGTATTGTACAACTCTTAACCGCAACTAGGTCAGCGCGAGCCGTATATGCCGGATACTTTAATCTTTTATGTGATTGTTACGGGAATACTTGCGCTACCCCATGCAGTTTCTCTTTGCATAGTTAACTACTTGCTCGGCGTGTGCATGCGTGCACGAGCAACCTTCCCTCGGAGGAAAAAAGGGAAGAAAGGGAAAAAAAAGGGAAAAAAGGACTGAACAATCCCCCTTTGTAATCGACGTCAATATTTGCCAATTAATGCAATCTTATTTACGGATTCTTTTCGTTCGTTAACTTTTGGAATTTTGAATTTCAAAAGTTACGTGACTTGGTCTAAATTATCAATTGCTGGAATAAAAATTTCCAGCAGGATCGTTATAGCTTCGCAAATTTGCGCACTGATATTTTTAAGCGTTGATGTATAATAATTAATTTTCTACTCTTCTAGCAATGTTCAGCCTCGTTTTATCAATCGACACTGCCACGTCTTCATTAATATCAATTTTAGCGTTATTTGTCATCCGCGTGTAGTAACGTTAACCAATAATTACGTTTTCATTGCGCCAATTCTGCGCATAATACGTTTCTATTTTCCATATTAATACACCGTTCTCGATTTCGTAACAATTCCAAATTCCAAAATGCTCGTTAATTCCCTGCAATTCCGTTCCGGTCGAGTATCGTTTAAATCGGTCTTCGGCGCAGATTTACAAATTTAACGACGCTTCGTATTGTACAAACTATCGTGATTTTCTGGCTTTAGAAATTCCTCCCCGGGATGTATGATATTTCGACGAGTCAATTTATTCGCGAGAATAAAATTTCCCTCTCCCTCTCCGAGACGTCAGGGTATCGATTATCTCTTTGCCTTTTAAGAAATTTATAACGACGACGTGTAAAACGTCGGGACAGATCTCCGAGAACTTCGATTGCATTATTCAACAATTTCTTTCTGCAACATTCTCTCTGCCGCGGAAATCTTACACCACTTTCCCTCCCAGAGACTATCCAATTCCGCGTTCCATCCTGTTGACACGTCGTCAACGCGAATCGTGTAACGGAACTCCGGCAACGTGACGCGAATCGCAGCCATAATTACACCGCCGGTGATCCAAGATTTCGCATTGGCAAGCGTGGCGCTCGGGGGGCAAAAAGGGGGGCGAGATTCGCGCGGCAATCGTCAACTTGCGTTCCGCGGGTAATTAAACTCGCTAGGCTCTCAACCCCGAAGGGACGAACGCACGGCAGGGCAAAACCAGTCTCGTTTGGTCATTTGGTCGTTCATCCGGATCCCGAGGATCTCCCAATTCCGCCGAGACGTCGGGACATTCCTCATCTGGTAAAGTTCTAATCTGGAACGCCGCGGATATCGGGCGTAAGAGCCAGACGCACGGAGCTTCAAGTTTGCCCGGAGATTATAATATCGAGCTACGGTAAGTTATCGGTGTGCGCCTCGTTTTTTCCTTTTTTATCAGAAAAGCGCAGCAACACCGGTTGCAACGTACGACGTACACAACAGCTTAGCCCCCGGGAGCTAAATTAATCGACTACACTTTGTCCAAAGCTAGGGCCCTCGGCAAAGTTGCGACGATAAACTTTTCGTAAATTGATTCATAATTTGCGGAATGCGACGCAAATGCGAGGAAAAATTATAAATATAAATATTTAACGATACACTTTTTATATTTTATATTTTATATTTTATATGTTAGGAGATGGAATCTATATCAGGTCACGATGGCTGGTAATTGCCATCTTTAATATCCAGCGAGGAATTAAAAATTCTGGCTGCAACGGTGGTTAGGCGAGGGCGCGTTGTATTTTAAACGCCTACCTGTCCCGGCGAGTGCAACACGAGCGTGCTCAAGACAGAATGTAAACGTAACGCGTGGAATTCATTACGCGGGCGGAGGGTGGGGGGCTAGCGCGGCTAGCTCAATTTTCTTGTAAACGTGACTTACTTAAGCCACTTTAAAGACAATTGCCACAACCGGAGCGCGAAGGATACGCGTTTCAGACCTCTCGTGCTTAATTGTACCCGCTCGAAATTAAAACCATCCCCTCCCCTTTTCGCGCGGCGCGCTCTCGCTCCCAACGACACACCGCTCGCCTCGCAACGCCACTATTTTTCATGTAACCTTCCCCTATTTTTATCCATTACGCCGTGTTCGAGGCAGCGAGAACTCCGTGTTCAAGCAGCAACAAAGCGTTTCCTTGTATCGTACACACGGGCCGATTAATTAACTGAAATTAATTAAAACGCGCACGATAATGTGCGCGCTCGCTCTACCGCCCCGGCAAAATTAAAACGCCTCCATTTCTTCCTCTTCGTCCCTGCGTACCCTATTCGAATTCTGCTTCGCACAGTACGAAGTGAAATAGAATATTTTTCTGTCAAACTTGCAAACTGTTCTCACCCTGATTTTTTAATTTTTTAATCCTCGAGCCATCGAAATCCCTGAATTCTTAAATTCTTGGACTCACAAAATTTTTAACCTGTTTTTTTTTTATCACTGAGAGTGATTTTAGCGAGGGTAACCCAGAAAATCGGGCAACGCTAATGCAACGAAAATTAGCGATTGGTTGATTTGGGTCACGTGATTCGTGAGGGGGCGTGGCGTTGTCTGAGCGCCTGTAATTTGTTTTCTATCGATTCAAATGTTTGCATGTCAATAAAATTTCAGTGAGACGAATCGTACTGGGGTACGTGTAATTTTTTTTGTTTAATATCTCCAAAAACTGCGTGAATTCGTATCTGAAAATTTCCCCCAAACTGCGTAGAAATCCACGGGTGAAATCCACTCCTCATTACAGTGTAATTCGTCGAGCCGGTGGTTGTTGACACACGGACTGTTAATCGATATTCAAAGCGGAGCTCGCTCGAAAACTACGAGGACGCGGCTCTCGAGCCACCGAACACAGCCAGGAGAGGAATCACTTCCTCCTCGACTTGGGGCAATCGATTAAGTCGTACGAGTGGCAGCGCAGTGGCCTGATATTCAACCAGAACTAAGCGATTCTTCGAACTTCGCGATCGAGATCAATTAAACAAATTAATCGAGCACATCTTCGGCTGATAAGTGTCGTTCGCGATACGTCTCCATTGCGCGAGCCGAGTAGGGTGAGTCTGATCGATGAGAACTAATTTGTCCTTTCTCTCTCATTGTTCGAGTCGTGCCTATCCTCGTCCAACTTGTAGCTACAGGACCTCTCTCGACGTGACAGATCCGAAAGTCTGGCTCCATTCCGTCTTCGAGTAATACCGGGATTAAGGATAAGTAACTTGGAACTGAACTGCAATGGAAACTTTGCGGGCAACCTTGCGTTCGTTGCCATCCGAGGGGCGTGCTCCCGATTCCTGGGAATATTTTACGTTACCGAAATTCCCCCAATCGCGTTTTTGACACTCGCGTTCGATCAACCTATTTTCCATAGAATATCGTCTCTTTCGCGCGTTTGTACTTTCAGGGGCTGTCGATCGTCCGTTTCATTTCATTTAGTGTAACATTGACGCCGATAACCACAAGGGATGGTTTTTATCGGTGTAACGGATAATCCAGAGCTTTGTTCGCAGACAATATTATCGTTTCGATAGGGAACAATGAGTTCCTCTAATTGTCCTGCTATCGATGACGATCAACCTGGCTGTTGCAACGAGATAATTCGAGGCTAAGTGCGACGCGACCTGCACAATGGCGTGACCCTAACTTGAGCATCTTGACTCGTTAGCTACCGCAGGAAATCTACGTTTGGAAAACGTATTGACGTACGACGAAATTTATTCAAATTTTACAGCATTGAACGGGCAATTAGTGTTTACGCGGAAATTAATTATTCGACGTCTGGGGCGAAAATTAATATTCTTCGCAGAGTGGGAGAGGGAATCGAAAGCCCGACGAATCGAAAGCTAGTACACAGTTTCCTGTAACTAGCACGCCGTAAACTTTACGCAGTTGACGTAATAATATTTCCCGACACTGAGCAGTACAAGCAGTTCAGGAACCAGAGTATTATTCCGAACCAGCATTGTTAACATCACTGTCACGTGTCCATTATCGCGATCATTGTTTCCACACCGTATTATACCTCGTCGTTATTACCACCTCGTATGCCGCGCCCTCGAAACCCTAAACCAAACTCCGTTTCACTCTCCTTTTTTACTTCTGCTAAAAGTGTATCAAATCGGCGAATTGAAATTTTTATTTGAACCAGCACGACCAGAACACTCTCACGAGAGTAACGCATTCCCGTTACACCCTTGACTCTTCCACTCTGGGGCCATCATCCCTTCAGACAGGCCAAAACTCGTCTGTTTCCTCTTTAACCCTTCTTACCCGCGGGAAGCAACCCCTTCGACGTCGCCAGCATTTTTCCATGCCCTTCAGTTCCCTCGAACTCGAGAGGAAAGTACAGGGGTCGCATTAATCCGAACGATCTAACTCACAAGACCGTTCATTCTTGACAGAAAAAAGGGCCACGCAGCGATACATCATCCCTGGTACATTCCAACTCGAGCAAACAGCCTGCCAGGGGTCTGAGAAACGGTTAATAACATTCACAACGATATTGTCAAATTACTGATAGTACTTTATATCGAAACAATAAAATATCGTTATATTTCAGTCCCAATCAACGTGGTCAAACACGGTCAAACACGGTCAAACTCGTTGTTTCTAGTTAAAATCACAGGAACTAAAATTAAAAAACTTTGAGCTCG
Organism: Melipona bicolor; assembly: GCA_030673865.1. Lineage (NCBI taxonomy): Eukaryota > Metazoa > Arthropoda > Insecta > Hymenoptera > Apidae > Melipona > Melipona bicolor. Next base: position 2,771,346 of record JAHYIQ010000020.1, read on the forward strand.
TGTATTTTGCATTCTTACGCTTGATAAATTCAATTCTGTCCGATTCCTGGTTAAATTTAATATCGTGCCTCGCGAAATAATTTTGTAAGAAATTTATTATCCGTTGATTCCACGAAAACCATGCTGAAATCCTGAAAGCTTTATTCACCCTTGCTACAGAGACGAGAAGGTTAAATAGATTAAAAATCCGAAGGAACTCAGCTACGCCACCTATCCACGACGCGAAACACAGGGTTTCTGCGATGGTTTGGCACGAGAATAATTGATCGAGGTATTTATTGCCGCGGGATGAGACGCGTCGGGTAATTCGAGAGCCGCCATCGTTGGGGATCCTATTCACACGGCAACCCCCCAGCCAGCGCCTCACGAGTGGCTGCAGCTTTGAAGGGGTCGCGACTGACAGAGAGAGAGAGAGAGAGAGAGAGAGTTTCGCGCGTGATTCCACGCTCGGATCCGCGCCGATACGCGTCCGTCACGCGGAGGAATCCGCTCGTGGACGAGCAGGCCAAGGGGTGAGAGACGAAAATGGCTGAGGGGCGAGGCTCGTGTTCGTAACGCGACCCCGTGTCGCTTCAGCCAGTGTCAATTCCATGGTGTGCGTCTACCTACGCAAGCGATGACACCTAACCCTGTTGTCTATGGTGCTGCTGCCTCTTGTTCGAGAGGGTTTGACAGACGAGTTCGATCGGATGAATACGCGACTTGCGATTTTTCTCCTCTCTCTCTCTCTCTCCCTCTATTTTTTCTGAAATACTGCTGGGTATGTTGGAGGGTTGAATAATTATTACGAGATTCATCTCTCTCTTTCCCTGGTCAGAGCGTCAAGTCGTGAATTGATTTATTGATAACAAGTGATATAAATGATGGGGCAGTTTTTGTAAAATAGTGAAATATTTCGAAGACGTTCTACTGAAATAGAATGATGATCCCGGCTCTCGTCTCTCTCGTGAAGGCGAAGTAAATTCAACAATTCGCGTCCGTGCATAGATCGGTGAGTAAGTATTGTTAAAAAAAAAGAAATTAGGATTACGTCCAAGGTCAGGCAGCGAGAATCCCTCAACAGGGATCATTCCCAACGGGGTTAGGGCGGACAGAAGGGCTGGAACGAGGGCAATGGATACAAGGACCCGGTAAGTGTTGTCTGGTCGATCACTTCCGTCCTTTCGACGAAGCGTGACCAGTTGCTTGGCAACCACCGGCCACCCTAAACGTTACTTTCACACCGAGCCAGGCAGGGAGCTTAATGGATACATATTGATAACATTTATGAGCTTCTCTAGCAGCTCTATTGGTCTTCTTCGGTTCAGAGTCGAGAGCGATTGTTTCCTGCACTTTGCGTCACTTTGGATGACTCAGTCGATTTAATTCAGCTACTTTTCTCTTCTTTTTTTTTTGTGATTTTTGGACTGTTGATTTCTTTAAAAACGTTTGAGTACGATCCTGTCTTCCAAAAAGTCAAATTGACCATGTAGTGTTTTTTATTTAATTTCGATCGATAGATTGGCAAGTTCAGATTACGTCAAGTTAGGTTAGGTTAGCCTAGGTTTCCAAGGAATCAAATTACCAAGAGCTGATGATGCATTAATATAGTTTTCCTTGCGTAGAATTTTCTTTATCAATTTCTACGTACTTTAAAATTTTGATTAATAGATTGGTTGATCGAGTTCAGATTACACAAAGTTAGGTTAGGTTAGGCTGTACATTAAGAGTCGATGGCACGTCAATACAATACAGGATTTGTCATTTGAAATTTTCCCTACTAATACGATTGGATTTCGATTAATGGATTGATTGGTCAAGTTCAAATTACATCGAGTCAGGTATCTGTCCCACGTCCTTCCTTCTTCTGATAGATTTTTTGCCCCTCCAAGAGGGGGTGCGTACAAACATCGAACTCGATATTCCATCGCCAGCCACAGCTGACTCTCAATGACGTACGAACGTTTTTCGGAGTCGCGCGCGTAAAAATAACCTTTATTACGTTACGTAATCATTTAGTAAAAGCAATTCCGCTAAAAGCCTGGGGTAGCCCCCACCGTCCGCTTTTGCATAACCACCGCACAGCTCGACGTTCCTCTCTCTCTCTCTCTCTCTCTCTCTTTCTCCGTCGTTCTCTCTCCTCACCCTTTCTCCGTTTTCTCGGTTTGGCAGCAATTACTGTCCCCCTGTTTCTTTTTTCGTGTCTTACGCCCAAGATAATAAGCGTCGCGACAGAGGCCAAAAGGAACTTCTTAATCCCGCGAACGGCAGTCTTGGCTGCAGATTTCAAATTGAAAGTTTACTAAGAACCGGTGCCCTCGTTCTTGCCCCGTGGACACGTTTCGAATTAACTTAATTAACTTCTCGACGACGCTCCATGTTCAAGTTGGGTTACAAAACGAGAGAGAAAGAGAGAAAGAGAGGGAATGGCTCTTGCAACCGTTCGCTGATTCAACACGCTTTTGCAATTGTTTCCCAGTCGGAGATTAACTAGCGTCCGTTTCTCATCGGTGACCGGGTCGTTTGTTAGCCCCTAGCTGGAGTGGCGAGTGGATGTGTTACGAGGAAAGCCGATGGATCTTCCCAAAGCTCGTCTGGTGTACTCTAAACTTTTTGATGGCGGATGACGGCGGCTGTATCGGACACTCGACTGATTTGGGTTGGGTTGTTTGCGACCATTTCGTCGGTGTTTGACGAAAAATTTGCCAACAGAATTTTCGGAATCTCCGGAATCGGAACGGCACGCTTAAGGTAAACTGCGTCGGACGCAACAGCGGCGCGGCGACAATCCGCGGAATCCCCGCGAGTTCCAAGAGTCAACAAGTTCAAAGTCCAACAGGGAACAATCCAAAGGTTGCCGCCGTTCTCTCGGTCCGAGTCTACTCTAATATCGCGCAAGTTCGAAAATTGCAGAAGTTGGTGAAGTTCGAGTGCTTCGTTCAAAGAGGCGCAAGAAGTGCCGAAGGTTTTACCGTAGCCGTGAATCTTAAACTACCCTGATCTTGCACTCTGGCGAACTTTCTTCTTCGGTAGAACCGAGCTTGCAAATAGCTATACGTGGTACACGCATATATACGTTGTCTTGAAGCTCTGTTCGAATCGTTGCCACCGATAACGGACACGCCTAATTTTAAAGGTTTCGACAACATTCACCAAGCTCATCCTACACGGTAGCTAGGTTTCAGTTGATGGAGTTTCCGACTTTTGCGCGTAGAAACAAAGTGGCGAAGCCAGCCGTTGGCACGGACGGTACTTCTGTCGCCGCGTAAACGCAAATAACGCGATTATTAATTCAGCAGCGGGCTGGGAGCACACGTTACGCGTCGTTTGCGTGGTCATTAGGCTCACAACGAGTGCGGATCGATCGAGCCACTCTACGTGTTCGTACGCTGGCCGCAATTACTCGATCGTTGTATCAGCTACACCGTCCTGACAGATTACTCGACAAACCACCAACTCGATCCTTTCAAGATTTAATTGTGATTTATGGGCCGTCCAACCTTATTAAGGCCCCGATTCTCTGCCTGTCCATCTATCCATCTTTCCTCTCGTTCGTGACTTTGACTCGACTTGCCCTCGTCGTTCGGTCGTCAAAGACCAAGCGAAATTCGTCCGATCAAGTGGAAGCGTGGTTTTTCTTCCCTCTGGAGGAAACCGACTGAAATGGTCTCTGGCTGAATCTTTGTATCGCAGTATGAAGAGCGACAGATGTGGTCGAAACAGATTTTGGGGGAATTCCGTCTGATGGAGATCAGGCGTCCATTAGACAGGCGCGTCCAACATCGGCAAACCTCGGCAAATCCCTTTCCACCGGGAATTGTCAACTTTTTTCAATTCGATCTGTCGCGAAATGAAGTTGGACAAGTGGTACGAGTCCTTGACAAAGCTTCACTGGGTGAAACTTTTGTAGAACCAAGTGGAACAGGCAGTTACGCTTGGGAACGGTTACCGGGCCAGGTGTTTACGACCATTGAACCAGTTTCGTGAAAAATCGACAGCCGTAGTCTTATCGCAGAGAGGAGAGGAACGGTCTGGTAAGAAACGGGTCTATTTCCTGGTGGCCCACTTCACGCGCGAGGAACCCATTCTCGAAAGTGACTAATCCATAAAAATGCATTTCTCTCGGCACAAAGGATGGATGCGCCGGTATTCATACTTACATCAGCGACGTCAAAAAGATTAATGCCCCGCTCGCCGCGAGGATAGCGCCGTTTTTTCTCCCTTCTCCCACCGCCGCTCCTTCCTCCTCGTCTTCTTCCTTTTCCCTTTCCTGCTTTCCCAATGCAAAGGATACGAGAAGACAGGTAAAAAAAGAGCCACTTTCCAGCCACGCGAAGAAATTACATTCTCGTCTCTCGTTCTCGCGGATTTCCCCCTTCGTTTGCATAAAAATCTTGATAACAAAATATTGTAACTCGTATTTTCTGCTTGCACGTGCGCTTTTGTTAGCTCTGTGTCTCTGTGTGCTTAGACAGTGAGATGGAAAAGTAGCGGTGGGATCAAGCACGTCACAGATACGCTTAAATAATAAAAGTGCGCGTGTATTATATCGTAGAATCAAACGTAATTTCGCATTTTATGAATTTTTAATTTTAATGCAAATCAACAGATCGTGGACAGAGAATCGTTGATTTTGGCGAGATATTTACTAAAACGATGTTGGCACTCGTTGTCCTTCGAGAAAAAATTCCACTGCAACCCTCGGCGGACGTTTTAAGAGATACATCCGCGGACCACGTTTAAATTTCTCGTCCCCAAAGGGGCTGATGTCAGACAGTGTTTCGACTGACGAAGGCGAGGGTTCCTTTTCGGGAGATAAAGATTTCTCCTCGTCTCCTTTCTAAATTATATTCCCGATCCTGTCTCCTTGTGTTTCAGGCTCGGGCGTCGCGAAACAGGATCCTGATAAATCCAACACGCTAAAAATCCAAATACCAAAAATTTCAAACTTGGAAATTGTAGAGCGTGGATCATTTAAATCATGCATGATCCACTTGGTCTCGTTTTGAACGAGACTCGTTTAATAGGTGGAGAAATAAACAACTTTTATTCCCGAAAATTGTAAAAAACGTCTCTAGAAACAGTTGAAAATATTTTTATCATTTTGAAGATGAAAAGAAGTTTCTTAAAACCTGCTGTACGATTTTTTTTTCATCATTTTACTGAATTTCGAATACGAGGGTTAAACGACGAAAATTCAGCGTGCCATCCAACCCCAATGTTTCCAAGTTCAATAAAATTGTATTTTAAGAGCTTGTTCTAAAGTGAAAATTTTAGGAGTTTCAACCTTGAAGACCATAGTGGATTCATAGTCGTGAAAAGAAATTTTGAATTTTTATATTTTCTCGAGAAGAAAGTGTCCCCAGTTTCGCTGCATGATGTAAAATTATCTTCGAAAAGAGACGAATTTGCGACTATTCGAGGAGAGATTTTTACTAATCATTGGTACAATTGTGAAGGCAGCTTAAATCGCCTGAAACAACCCCGAAAATTATTCGATCAAGTTATCCGCGCGAGCGGAAATCTCAAGTAGCACGAACACACGATTGATCAGCCGACGTCGAAGAAACGAAAAGAGAGGGAAAACTGTTACATTTCCCGTGGATATTTAAATTTCCTGGTGCCCGTTGGAACATTCTACTTCATTATGAATATTTATCTCGGGAAATATAGGGTCGATTCTCGTCGCTGCGGGGGGGAATCATTATCATCCTCTCGAAGTTGACAATGAATAACAGAGAGAAAAGGGGACGGTGGATCGCTTTTCAGAGGAAATTGCGTGCCGTTTTTCAGCCGGCGGAGCCCTTATGAAATTTAAAAAACACCTTTCGTTCGTTATGCGCTGAACAAACGCGACACAGTCGCGCTGCTCTGCTCTCGAAAATACGCGACTGTCTCTCCCTCCCTCTCTCTCTCTCTCTCTCTCTCTTTCACCCTCTCGTCCTCCCTCATGAATATTTAAACTGGATATTAAAGGCGCAAAATCACCGCGCGTCCCCATCACCGTCCAATCTCGAATTTCAAGCGTAATCGATCTCAAAGGTTGTACTCGATACGAGACCCGTATATCGCGCGAATGATATTTTTACGCTGAAGTCTCTCTTTTATTTTCGGAGCGAAGTTTTACCGAATAAAGATTTAATTGAATTCTGCAGATCTGACATTTCAGAATCAGGTTGACGAGGTTAAGGAAAACGTGTTATCGCTGAAAGTGATTTTAGCTGGGGTAACCCAGAAAATCGGTGCAACGCTAATGCAACGAAAATTAGCGATTGGTTGATTCGGGTCACGTGATTCGCGAGGGGGCGCGGTCTAAACCTCGAGTAGGCGTGGCACTGAGCGATCGCGCCTGTAATTTGTTTTCTATCGATTCAAATATTTGCGTATCGATAAAATTTTATGGCAAAAATGTCGTCTTCATTTCCTAGTCAGAACAGTCGAGTCGTGCAGTCTTTCAAAGACTGTTGCGAGCTTTTTTTAAATCGAATATTTCACCTTAAAAAAAAAAGAAACTAGTATTCCCTGCGTTTTACTTTCTCTAACGCTCGTAGTTGCCTCGTGAGAATCCGGTCGCGCGCGGATAGTTTCTCAAACGAGTGTCGCCTCTTCGTCAGGTCACTTGTTCTCGCGGTGACGGACAGGTTCCACAGAGAGAGAGAGAGAGAGGTCCATTGTCCGTGAAATCTAATTTTAGGCAGCTGTCGCAACAGGCGCGAACAAGTTGTCCAGAGACGGGACGATGTTTAATGCGACTCCCCTGCGCGTCAGGCTTAAAAGCAAATCTTTGTCCACCGTCCACCGTTTTTGACGCGTCCGCGGGAATTCCGCTTCGTGGAGTTTCCCACTCGCAACTGTTCTTCTCTTTGATTCGTTTCTCGTGGAAATCGAAACGCGAGTCTTTCTCGAATGTAACTCGATAATTAATTGGGTGCGACATCCTTGACAGAAGAGTGTCAAAATTCTCGGTATCGAGCCGAGAAGGGACACCAAGAGAAAGAGGGAAAGAGAGAAAGAGCTCCGTGGTTATTTTCACCTCCTCGGGGCCGTAATAACAACGAGAACGTCTGCTGGCTCGAGCACAGACTGTCTCCACTTTTAGCGGTAGCAGGGGCGACATGGTAACGAGAGTTGTTGCGAAACTGCGGCCACGATGATTCAACAGGGGCGAAGTCTTTTTACGAGCACTCGTGTAACCGGGGTTGCGTTTTCAAGGAGGAGGGCGATCCCTCGAACGCGGGTGAACGCGTCCCGTTTTTCTTCGGTTGTTAGCGCAACTCTTCCGGCTGTTTTTCCAGCGATTATGAATCAGCCGCGCGATCGTCACCTTTTTCTCCTCTCCTCTCCGGAAAAACAGAGGAAAACTGCGACGCGTGACGAGCATCCAGAGTTTCCGCGGATGGCGACAGTGAAAAAAGTGTCCTGGCGAGGTGGAAAATTAGGGAATAAATGCGAGAGGTGAATCTCACGATGGAGATTAATTGCGAGGAAATCAAAGTGTTCGAAAAAGGTGTGCCAAAGCGAAAGATACCAGAGTCGTAAAAGTTTGGCAAGGTTTGAAAAAAATCTCCAAAGAAAAATTTAGTATTAGGAACAAAGGAGGAACAAATCCAACGTTAACAATTCATACAATCAAAGTTCTGTCTACAATCTACGTACCCAAAAATCATCCTTACGAACAAATCTAAATCAACCATACATGGCCAAACAATCTCAAACTGAGTCATTGACATCTCAATTACGTTCCTCCTTTGGCCGCAAAAATCCATCTGGTAAAATCCAGCTCAAGCAGCGTGGTTTCAGCGCACCTGGGGACCGCGATCGCCAGGGGAATCGATGGCGAGGACCTCTATCGGGCTCGTAAACACGTCTGGCAGTGCCACGCTGGTGCGTTTGATTCACGAGCACGGCGAGGCACATCAGTGGTACACGTTAGACACGTTAGGGAAGCGAGGCGAGGCGAGGCGAGGCGAGACGTGTCGGTAGCTCGGAGCGGTTGCAAATTGAAGAAAGCAATATCGGGGGGCCGGCTTTAATACCCCTCAGTCAGCTATCCCGGGAGGGAGCCTCGCGGCCCGGTTAATCCGGAGTCAGCTGCCGGAAAGGAATGGAAGCCATTTCGGTAGGCCGTGGCTGATATCCGCCACCTGGCAATATTTCAACGATCCAGCCGGAGCCACCAACGGATAACGGATCCACTCTTTGTCCGTGGTAATGGCGGAACCGACGATTCCGCCACCGGGCAATTAGAGACGATCTTCCAGGGGGCGAGCGACGTTGCTCTCGCTCCCTCGCTCGCGCAGTGTCTGCAGGAGCGTCCCTGCTTGCGCCTGAACAGCGCGTTGAATTGGCCTTGAAGAAAGAAGCGGTCGAAAACCGGAGGGGAAAGGCTGGCTGCAGGGGGAACTGGGCGTTTCAGTCGGGAGGAGGTTGAGGAGTTTGAGGTGCAACCGTGTACTAGGCTGGATGTTGAACAGTCCAGTGATTGCGTCCTCCTTGCTTGACTGCCGTGCGATACTTGCACTATGGGACAAAGTATTCAATTTCTATAAGATGTGTCAAGCATGTTACGGCGAAAGCATACTTTGCAATGTCGTCTAAATTAGAATTTTCTGCTAGTGACATTCGTCCCATTTCAATTATGTTGAACTATTCAACTATGGAAACAGGAAAACGACAGTGCTTCGATGGCAGTGAATTACTTGTTCATCGAAGCAGAAACAAACGTTCAAATTCTTGAAACATCCAACAGGTGACGAAATTTGCCATTTCTTCTTTTTTAGAAAAATAGTAGTTGATACTACTACTACTAGTAGCAGTTTAGTAGTAGGATAGTAGTAGTCAGTAGTAGAATGGAAGCAAAGTGTACAGATCCGGCGTCGAACCGAGCAAACTCGATCGCGGTGAAACAGAAGCAGGTAGATTTTCAATTCCTGGGAGAAGAGGAGTTTCTCCAGTCGAAAGCGCATCGGTACGAGAGTATTTCTTTCATCCGGGGATCGTCCAACGAGTAGTTGGAGCACCCGATGAAAAACTGAATGGCGCTGGTAGTAAGTTGGAGAGCAGGTGCTGTAGAAAAATAAAACTCCTTGGCCAGCGTGGCCGCGATATTCGGCAGCTGGCACGACTTCAACTGTTCCTCAGATTTCGATCATCGGTTGAAAATTTCATTCCACTGTTTGCTCGATACTGAATCGACGTTGCGATCGTTTTTCAAAAGTCTCGTTTGCATAATCGCCTCTGTCCTGATCCTACAATTCTTTCGTCCACCGTCTCGAAATGAAGAAACAATAGGACTCGATTATTTCTAGCTCCAAATATTCGTATTACGTGTTAACTCTTTGCTTTCTTCTCAGTTTTCAGTGAACATTAGTTGCTGTAGTAGCATCGTGTCAAATGTAAAACAGTGATAGCACCATGTACAATTTCTATTTGTTAATCTTCAGTTTGAGAAATTAAAATTGAAAATTCAGATTCAGATTCTACAATTTCTTTTCCTTTTCCTAACCGTATTATAACTCAAAAGTTTAATAAGAAATAAAAGAAAAAACTGCACGACTTGTACCCCATGATTCAAATATGTAAACATCTGAATCGATAGAGAACAAATTACAGGCGCGATCGTTTAGTACCAGACAACGCCACTCCTATTCGAGGTCTACGCCACGCCCCCTCCCAAATCAACCAATCGCTAATTTTCGTTGCATTAGCGTTGTACCTGAAGAAGCCCCGCTAAAATCACTTTCAGTGATAAAATGGAAAAAATTTTTAAAAATTCTTTCTAAAGAAACACGAGCAGTCCTATTTAAAGGTGATATATAACTTTCCTCTGTTAATTAAATCGCAGCGTCAAACAGCAAACTTTCTTTCGAAACGTCGAATACTGTAACACTGTAGCCATAACCATCGGTCCGTTATACATACTTATCCAGAAAGCGAACAATCGAAAGCGTGGGCATCGAGGCTAGCACTTTCCGTTGAGTAACAACGAGCGTTCGTTAGCACGACGGGAACAACGAGCCGGGACGAAGTCACGTTTTCCACGGTTATGCGTCCCCATCGTTCGCCTAACCTGTACGTAGCGGGTTCTGAACCGTTTCGCGTCGCATCGAGCAACGCGACAAAACATCTCGCGACGAGTGGGACGGGGGCTGGGAGGGCACGGGGACAGTTTATTTGCACTCTAAGAGGCAAAGAACCGAGAGCTGAAGGAGAAAGACGCCGGGAGCAAAGTTTTAATTGTAAGGCCGTCCTTCCATCATCCCTCTCTCCAACACCCCCTTCCTACCTTTAGTCCAAGGGATTCCGCAGCTACTTTGACGCAGGACGAATGGTATTTGATTAAGGGAGGCGGAGGAATACCGATGATATTAAAATTTAATTGGCGGCGAGTCGAGCGAGACGAAACACAAATTCGGGGCGCCAGGCGTCCGCTCGAATCCAAAGTTGGATTCTGTGTCCCTTTCAATCTGTCCTCTCTTTGTTTCTTTGTTTTTTTTCTTCTTCTTCAAATATACAGGACCTCGGTACCAGACAACGCCACGCCTACTCGAGGTCTACGCCACGCCCCCTCACGAATCACGTGAGCCAAATCAACCAATCGCTAATTTTCGTTGCATTAGCGTTGCACCTGAAGAGGCCGTGTATATTCGGCGATAATAAAAGTCCAACTATATGTTTCAATGGAATGAAACAGATGTCTAAAATAAAAAAAATATTCCGCTCGAGGAAGAGCACCAAGAATTTGAAAGAAATATTCTTCCAGAGAAGGGAAGAAAAAAAAAAAGGGAGAAAATCGTGAGAAAGTAATTCGCGATGGGCAAGCGTTATGCATCGAGCGAACCCGGCGAAAAGTACTCGATAACAGGAATATCCAGAATTCCGGAAGCTGGGAGCAGCTTCGACTGGAAGGAAAACTCGCGTCATCCTTGTCCCTCTTTCATCACGGAACGTCGTTCCGTTGGCTCCTCTATTGCTTTCACAGCGAAATTTCCCACGTGCTTGATCACGTCTCAGATTTCGTTGCGTCGTTATCATTTTCTCGATATTTTTTCCCCATTTTTTTCTCTCTTCTCTCTTCCCTTTTCCCTGTTTTTTCTTTTTCATTCTCTGTCTCCCTGTCTTTCGTCGCTCTCTCTCTCTCTCTCTTTCTCTCTATTTTTCTTTTTTCCTTCCTCTACCCTCGTCTCCTTTGCCATAGGGGAGGATTCAGAATGTCAGCAATGTTCGACGAAAGTGGACGCTCGGTGCGTGTGTTATTGGATACCTTCTAGGATACCTTTTTCACGACGAGCTGCAGTGTCGAGGAATAAATTGATTGAAATTCTTTTGTCCCTGTGAAATATCCCGGCGACGTCTTTTATTTAAAAATTTGCCGCTTCTCACCTCGCTGGAAGAAACACGAGGGATTCTCTCTCTCTCTCTCTCTCTCTCTCTCTCGATTTAAAGAAACTCGCAACGTGCCAAGTTCAATTTTAATTGTTAAACTTGAGAATGGTAGCGAAATCTCGCCAAAAGATCTGTTATCGTTCCACGCAGAATATTGTACTTGGAATGATCGAAATTTTGCAAATGCTGCCAACTTTTCCCACCGACTGTGCGTTATGCCTGGTCACGTATCAGAGGCGCACTGTCGCCACGATTCCAGGTTTCATCCCTTTCTTCCAACACCACCGCGAATCCCCCCCCCCCCACTCTCGAGAAGAGTCACTTTCATCAACGACCTCAACCCTCGAACCAGAAGAGAGACGCGCGCCTCAGCGGCCACCACGCTCGGGCTCTGCCTCGTCCTCCCGCCAGCTTTCAGCCAGTACATTATGCAACGAGGGTGCTCGTCAGGGCAAGAAGGGTGCTCCCCGGTAAGACGCGAGACCAGCGAGTGTCTAAGGTCGGGGCGAAACCGTCGACTCGAAAACATTTCTTGCTCGAGCAAGACCGTCGTTGGACTCCGTTAAAAGTTAGATTAGTCTAAGTAGCCTGAAAGCCCCGAACGACAAAGAGAAGAACGAGGAGGCTGAGTAGTTCTTTGGCCGTCGTGATTCGGGTCACAGCCACTGGCGCGGGGAGGTTTTCGCGCGTCCCAACGTCGGCGAAGTAACGTTTTCAGCGTGAGAATCAGGGACGGAGAACTGATGGCCCATTGTCAGCCGTGCTTTTTGGCTGTAATCGACGTTTTTCGACGCGGCGGCCGCGATTAGTCGAGTTGCATCTGACAGTTTTTGAGGTCGCGCAATAGTTTCGAGTTGAGCCAGACTGGAGATTTCCGGTGTTGCTCGATGACACATTGTGAGATGAATGGTTTTGTTTCGTAGATACGACCGCGCTAGATACGTAGGTTTGATTATTTTACGAACAAACAAACGTCGATGAATCCAAATGTTTTTTTCTTTTTTACTGAAAGTGATTTTAGCAGAATCGCCTCTTTAGGTGCAACGCTAATGCAACGAAAATTAGCGATTGGTTGATTTGGGAGGGGGCGTGGCGTAGACCTCGAGTGGGAGTGGCGTTGTCGCGCCTATAATTTGTTTTGTATCGATTCAAATGTTTGCATATCAATAAAATTTTATAAGTCGTCTTCATTTCGGCTTCTGGGCCGAATCGTACTGAGGTACAAGTCGTGCAGTTTTCTTTTTCTGTAGCTTTTTGGTGGAAAGATTTAAAACGAGAAACACAACGACGGTCGATAAATTATGTGTTAATTTATTTTTTATCGTTAGTTCGTTCCAAATATTCTACGAGAACGTCAAACTCTGTATTTATTAAAAACACTTTGCAAAAAAAACATTTACGCGCTATGAAACGAATATCTGAAAAACATTTGGCAAGTATTTTTTTTTATCGACATATCGGAGCTCTCAAGAGTAGAAAGAGAGGGAGGGAGAGAGAAATTGGAAAAATATTTTCAAACTACTTGGAAAAATACCTAAAGGGTATAGAGTAGAAAAACTTGTTTTTTGTGTCCTTTGTGTTTTTCAGCTACGTCGGGAGAATTCAATCACGCAAAGAATTTTGTTAAAAAAAAGAGAAATCGATTCGCTGATGGAATTCTTCCCGTCAAATGTTAATTGACTTTCGCGATAAATCGCGCGTTGAAATTTCTTCTGTTGAGGAATCGAATTAATCAACTCGAACGGGGAAAAAAAAGAGAGAGTATCAATCGAACTCGAGACGACTGAAACGAAACTGCGCAAATTATCGTCGAGAATATTCCAGCCGTCCACTTTTTGTCGAGCAAACAGTTTCATCAACGACGCTCCTAATCTCACGTGTGTCCGAGAAGCACGCACCGGCCAGATCCCGAAAGATCATCGTAGACAACCTAATCAGCCCGAAACGTCCCGGTTGGAATTGCCGAGTCAGCTCGAGGCACACGCGAGCAGTCGAAAGAAAGCTGTCCCGACCCCTCGGCCAGCCCTGATAAGAGATAAATTACAAGACACGGGCGAACGGAACGTGGCCGTAACTCGCAACGAAATCTAGCGGCCGGCGCCATAATCTACACCAGATACGACACCATGCGGTAGCGCTACCGCCGCCTACTCGATCTCTAGACGAGCACACACGTCTATAAATCCATCTCGGACAAAAACTTGGACCACACAGACACACGTGCCTCGTGACTAATTCCACTCGTTCGCGGGTGCATCGACTGCCAAACTGCAAATTTCCCACAAATTCAATCTTTCAGCTTCTCAGAACAGGAGGAGAGGCTAATCTGCCAATGCCAACCAACGTCAGTTTGAGCATCAGTTGGCAACACAAGAGCAAAGTGTTGAAAAAAAAAATAGACTTCAGTCTTCAGTTTTCTCTGACGCAGTTTGATCGGACCTTTTTGAACGAGCCTGTACGACTCGTGCTCACACGTATGCGCTGGCGGTGTCGCGGGTGTGTTCGTGTCTACGCTATCGAGCAATGAAGAGAAGCCGGTCTAAGCCCCGGCTAAACACGGCAGAATGACTATAACTCTCAGAACTCGTCCGTCTCGAATTAACCTCTCTCAATTAAGACAATGGTCCCCGGGTCCCCCGGACCATCCTCTTCTCATCGAAGCGAGAATGGAGCAGCCAGAAGGGAAGGATCTCGGAGGTTCTCGGGACTGAGTGAGTGTCTCTGCAGCCTCTCTCTCTCTCTGTGTGTGTGTGTGTGTGTGTTCAATGTATATTTATATGGAAAACTCGAGAAACAGCGTGGCAGACGAGGGGAGAGGAGAAGGGCGGGGTGAAGACGAAGGACAAGAAGAGAAACGGAGGAAGGATTGCTAGCTTTCGGCCCGGGCTACGTGGACAGCTGTTTGGAAGAGAAACGAGAAAGTTTGCTCGCCAAGAGTGGGAAAATGAGTGTTATCTTTCGTAGCCCGAGTGTTCTGATTCTGATATTTGCCGAGGGACGTCTCGGCATTTTTTCCCTGTCCCCGCTCCTGAAAAGTTAGCTCGCGGAACTCCTTGCGGTTTGCGAATTTTCCACCACCGATCGTCGATTCTTCCTGAATTCTGCGTTTCGGATAATTAAGAACTCTTGGGTAATTCTCCGACGTGGAGGGAAGCACCAAATATGCCCGGAGTCTTGCCGGATCCTTCGCTCGTCACACAGCACACGCGGCCATGGGTTATCGATCAGCAAGTGGAAACAGCCGACGAATGGAGTAACACGATGTCACGGTTAGGGATGGGATCAAGCCCAATCCGAGTCGAGCTCGAGGTCTTTGCAACTTTCGTTTCGCAGCTTTCGAGTACGCAAAATCGGCGAATAAACTGCGTCTTGAAAAATCTTCGATTCGCAGATTAAGTCAATCTTAGGAAACTATTTACGAGATACTCGATCCAAACTCTGTCGTTGTTTTCACTTGCAATATTCGAAACTATTCCAAGCGTACTTGAAATTTATATTTTCGTACAAAGGATGTGAACCAAGTTCGATCCCATCTCTAGCCACGGTACGCGCAGAGGCACTCGGAAAACGTGATACAGGAATTCACAGCAGTGTCGTGGCGAAGACCGGAAGGAGGAGCGTCGATACACGTTCCTCTCTCTCTCTCTCTCTTTCTCTCCCTTGCCGTCTCGAAGGCGCACTCTCGCTTTCAACCAAGACGACCAGACTCATCGATTAATCGGCCAGATAGACGACGGGCCACGGTTCACGATCGAGAGCCGAGGATTTCGATCCGGGCGCGTTTATCTTGCCTCGCGCGCGGGGGCGGATAGCCGCCTCCGCAAGTTCGTCGTCGAACGGAACATCCGGCCAGGAAATGAATCGTTCCGCGAGGAAACACGACGAGCCGAGGAGAGAGGGAGAGGTTAGGTCTCGGGTTTGAGGTTAAGGCGAGCGTGGAAATTCGAGAATTGAAGGAGACTCGGGACTCTCTGGGTGAAGAATGTTTATGCAAATTCGGCGCGGATATAATTGGGGAGGAATTGTCGCTGGGAAAGAGTGTATTTTCACCGTGAGAGTTGAAACAACGTTCAACGTCTCGTTCAACAACTGCCTTCTCTCCAGTCGACGAGCGGATGTATAAACGCGCCTGAAATTCAAATTTTCGTCAGGAAATTTTCAACGTCGGATTGAAAGGGGCTGGCTGTTATCGGAGATCGGGAATTTCGGCCGGCGTGAAACAATTACAAAGAGCTCCTCGCGTATAAAGACGGGCAATATAAAAATTTCCAGGGGTGGAAAACGAGTGGAGAACCTTTTTTAATAGAAAGCTCAATAGCCACTGTGTCGCGGCCCCCGATTTCCATATTCGATACGGATCGCCGCGATTTTAAGGCGCGGCTTAAATTATTTCACCTTTCGCCCCTCGTTCACGAGCGAATTTGTCACGAGCCAATGTACGTGCAACGTGTAAAATCAAGATATATATATGTTTCAGCAAGTGGATCATGGACACGTGTTATCCACTGATGACACAAACGTTCGACAAACGAGCGTCCATGACGATTTCCTTTTTTATTTGTATCCGAAAGTTCCCGTTAATTTCGAAACGAATTCAATCGCAATCGAGTAATCTACCTGTTGAAAGGTTACCCAATCGTCGAGTCTCTCAATTAAACGTCAATTTTATCCAAATTTGATCAATCTGACTCGAAGAAACCAAGGAACCGATGAAAAGTCAAATACTCCAAGTAACTTGCGCGAGGCGATAATAGAAAGACATAACTCTAGACGCCGAATAACGATAGTTATCCAGCCTGAAAACCGCCAATAAACTAGCTTCGACTCTGTCCAGAAAATTGCCCGGCCAACGCGCGCAGAATCCCATTGAAATAATAATCCAGGGGGGAAAAATGAATTGGCGCGAGAGTCGAGAAAACTCTCTCACTCTTTCTCTTTCTGTCTCTGCCTCTCTGTACAGCGGAAACGTTTCAAGCGAAACGGAGCTAGGTACGCGATCATTTCCGGGCTCCTGTTCGGCGGCTGGTGCTCGGTGCGCGTATGAAGAATCGTATTTAAAATTCATTTCCCCCTTAACGGCCGTTTAATCAGTTCCTCCCCTTTGTCCTTGCCATTAAATTATGTTCTTTCGCTTCTGCGCGGCATGGAAAATGGGAAATGTGTAAGGTAGCCAGAGGGCTTCTAACCGATGGGGGAGGGGAGCGATGGGGGAGAGTCAAAGTGTTTCTTTGAAAGAAATAAATAAACTCAGTCAATACAGGATTCAAACACAGAGAGAGAGAGAGATATCCATTTCACGGAGGATCGAGCCACCGTTTCTAAATCACTTTTATCTCTAATTTCGAAATAATTTCACGAGGGCCAGCCGTGGCTGCGGGCGAACGGATCTTCCTTCCGGGCGTGGAAAAAAGTTTTAATTTGTCGCTTCGCTCGATATAGCTTCTTCTTCGCTTCCGGTTGCTCGGGAATAGGGGTTACTCTCGGGTTAATCCGTGCCTTCTTCTACGGTTCCCCGACAACGAGGAACCGTTCAACAAGCGATAAAAACTGCACGACTCGTACCCCGGTACGATTCGTCTCACTGAAAGGCCCAAAAGCAACTGTTCTGACGACTTTTTTGCCATAAAATTTTATTGGCATGCAAACATTTGAATCGATAGAAAACAACGCCACGCCTACTCGAGGTCTACGCCACGCCTCCTCGCGAATCACGTGACCCAAATCAACCAATCGCTAATTTTCGTTGCATTAACGTTGCACCTGAAGAGACCCCGCTAAAATCACTTCAGTGATAATAATAACAGAGTTCAAACGCACATTTATATCCTCCCATGGATGGAATTTTGGCAAGTGTGTGCGTTGTACTTGTTCAATTTTACTGGAACTGGGATACTTTAGTGAAAATTGACATGCTTTCCTCAGACGACTCGGTGAATGTCGGGAGTTTGTTTGTGATCTGAGGAAGATTTGACTCACCGCTTGTAGCACTGCGCTCTAGTTTTCTCCAGATGTCCCGTCCTTCCTGAAATCACCGCATTGTACACTCAAACTGGCCAACTCTGCAACGAAAAGAAAAGAATCGTCGATTATAAATCCTTTCGCTGATGCACATATAAAATTACAAGTTGATGTATCTTACGAGCAATACATTTTATAATATCTCTCTGATCGAATCACGATTCAGCGTTACGAAATTGAAATTCCGCGGTCAGATTCGAAAGAAACTCCACGAATGCAAAGAACACGCAGAGAGTGTATCCGAGAAAGAAAAGAGTCATAAAATATTTTCGATCGAGTGAAAGTGTCCATGCTCGCGCGCGCAAGAACAGTCTCGACAGGACAGTCTCGAGAATTTCGGGGAAATAATTTGATTGGTGCGCGATAATCCGGCTCGTGTCTCGCGTTTCTAAATCGAATAAATAGCTGCGACACCAGACCAGCACGTGCCCTCGTACACGGCCGCCATGTATCCGCGTTTAAGTACTTTCAATTTCCGCCAAGGTACGCCGGGAATAAATATATACTTGTCGACGTTTCTCGTACTTTGTTACAACACGCCGTGCTGGCTACCCACGATATTTGGGAATTGTGCCACGACGGGATTAGAAAGACAGCGGGGACCATAAATTTCAGGTTTGAAAGGGACACAGTCGTCGAGAAGAAATAAAAATATTCTTTTAACATTAATCCGTTTCTATCGATAATTTTACGTCGCAGAGGTATCGCACGAAAATATTGCACGATAATTGTGAAAAGAAAATCGTACGACAATCCGTTTGGTCTCATTCCAAAGCACGAAGCTCCTGCTTCAACTCTTCAACTCCGAGTTCGTTGTTTCTCCCAGAGAAAAATTTTTCGTGCGGTGGTAACGAGAAGGTAAAAATATCTTCGTCTCTTAAAGTATCGGGAAAAGAAATTTTTCCGTGACTAGATCCGCTACGATCGAGATTTTCTTTCTCGCGAACGCTGCAACAGTTCCAAGTATCGAAACAATTTTCCACCGAATATTTTCGTCCCAGTTCTACAGCTGAACGCTTCACTTGGACTTGGCGCGCGAGGCTCGTTCTCTCTGTCGATAATCACTTGCTGGAAACGCCAAGATTTATCGAACTCTCGGTATATTGTTTGCAGTGGCTGTATCAAATACAGCTGTTCGACCGGGTATCGGACCGAGGCGGGCCCCAGAATCTCAATACGAGTACACACGTGCAAACAGAGAATGGCAAAATCCTAGCTCGAGGACACGATGTTCTCGAGGAGAAGACGGAAAGATCTTGTGGACATTCGCACACACGAGAGCCGGGGATCGACACATGCTCGCGGGAAACTGTGCACCAACCGAGTCGAAACCTTCGATGTAATATCTGACAGCCTTGTCCGCAAACAAACTTGCACGAGAAACTCCTTTCTTTCTGCTATATATATGGCGTATATATGGCGAAACAGCCATTTAGATTTGATAAAATATTAAAAAAAGAAGAGGAAGAAGAAGGAAAAGTTAAGCGAAAGCACTGCTTCGTTCGAGAGAGTGTGTATTGGAATTTGATCGACGAGGAGAAAGTTTGCTTCGTAGGAAAGATGTATTTCAGAATCTCACAGACGTGATTCGACAGATTTGACAAAATCGAGACATTATTTTATCGGAGGCGAATAATGATGGATTTTGTATGACGAATGCTTGAGTTTCTTTTTGAGGCAAACTCAAGTTCTAAATAATCTACGGAAATGACAATTGTAACCCGTATTCGTGCAAAGCTGCCAAGCACAATCAACTAATAAACAATTGAACCATCAATTACCTGTTTAGCATCCACAATGGTGAAACAATCATCCTAATTCACGGTACCACGAGCGCGAATTACGTTCAACGAGCAGATATTTCGAGGCCAAACGAACACGATTCCAGCACTCAGATTGGACAACCCGATCCGAATCCTGCGAGAAACTTGAAATTTCGAAAGAAACGATTCGGGTCATGAATATTTTCAGCAAACTTCGAAGCTTTGAACGTAGCTACAGCTATAAAAGTATAAATATTTCCTCGCGCATTACGTGCAACACCTTCTGCAGATTTTCAATCTCCTAGTATCAAATCGATCATTAAATGTATCCCAAAAATAAATTACAAAAAAACTGCACTTCGGTACGATTTATCTCACTGAAAGGCTCAGAAGATAGAAAACAAATTACAGGCACCAGACAACGCCACTCCTACTCGAGATCTACGCCACGCCCCCTCGCGAATCACGTGACCCAAATCAACCAATCGCTAATTTTCGTTGCATCAGCGTTGCACCTCAAGAGGCTAAAATCACTTTCAGTGATAAAAAAAAAAAAAAGAGAGAAACTCGAACGATATTTCGACAATCATCGACGATCATCAACGGGCAACAATAGATGGGTGAAACTTGACGCAGCCGAATTTCCCCCTCCCGCGCGTGTATCGTATCCATTCGCTGCCAAATTAATTCGCCATATTAGAAGCCGAACGCGCGTTGTACCCGGCTGAAAGCATAACGATGTAACAGGAAGCCATTTAATCTTTCGCGGTCAAATATGTTCCTCTCGTTCCACGTACGTTGATCTACATTAATTTGAAATATTAAAACGTTCGCGTCGTCGGCGCGAAAGCGACGCCGCGGTCATCGTGAAACGTGACAACGTGCTGTTCACGGCCATTTAACGTCCCACCGTTTCGACGCGCGTGTACGCCCTCCCTTCCGCCCCCTTCTTCTTCCTCCTTCCTTCTCCTCCTTTTTCATGCTGAATTAATTGGAAATGCTCGGCGCTCGGTTCGCGGATTTTTAATGAACAATGTTCGAACGGGCACTCGAATTCGACCGGGATTCCGCGGTAAATGAAATGGAACGAGCGAGCTGATTTTTCTCTTTTTTTTAATGGAATTTGGTTTCAATTCGAAGATTTAAACTGGTTTCGACGCATTGGAAAATGTTTCCGATCGTTTCTTTCCGTTGCAGATTTTTAGAATTCAAGTCGGTCAACTTGAAACAGGAAAGTCGAATTACAACACGTGTTAAAGTTCAGATTGAACCCTGTCTACAATGGACTAGTCTACTGTCCAGTTTAAGTCTGAGTAAACACTCTTAATCCTGGATCAGCCGAAGCTTAAGACGCGTTATGTCCAGATTAGATTTGCGCTCTGTTTCAATTGATCTATTCTCTGTATTTAGCGTAGACGTGAAATTAGGTTTGGTCGTGATTAGATCAGACCCAGTGCTATATTCGATTTAAATCTGTAATCGCCTCTTGTAAACATTTTGACATCTTTGGAATTCTCCACTTTGGCGCCACGAAAAGAAAAAGAAACAATTTCAACGAGTCTCTGAAATTTCGAGAGCCAACACTGGCGAAATGGCGAAAGACAGAGACAATCGACTCGAGGAAACCGAACGGGCGCAATTTCACCCGTTTTATTTACGACGTAGGAATCGAACGAGCGTCTTATACGTGAAAATTATTGTTTGCCTACAGTTTATTCGTACAGTTCCAAAATAAAGGGAACGTCCGTTCGTAAAAGATTCAGAGGGGGCGAGCAATCGGTCCCAAGGAGCCCGTTGCTCTAAAAGAACCGCCCTCGCAGGAGGGGCGATCTTTTAAACAGAGAACGAAAGGATGAAAGAAAAATAAACCTGCCAACGATTCGACCACGTAAAAATCACACGATTTTCGCAATTAGCTTCTCTTTCAAAATGTGGATACGTCGCGCGACAAATGTGAATTATAAGCTATAATTTAGCGAAACAGAGAAAAACCTTCCTCGAAGCAGGAATTCCTCAAAGTACATTTTGCATGCCTCGAAAGTATCCACTCAATTTCCTGTCACGGTGGGAGAAACTTTTATATAATCCGGAGGAACGAATGGTCAGATTAAATTGAATATTCCCGGTTAGAGTCTGGCAATTTTTCCTTGTTTCCTCCTCCGATGCGGTATTATTCAAAAAAAAAAAAAAAAAAGAGAGAAAAATTAAAGACACTTTCGTCATCGATTGAAGTTCCATTGAAATTTCAAATTCCACCGCTAAATACAGAGCAATTAAATCATCCTCTTACAGTATTGGAAAAATACAGGGTGCACGCGCGCTGCGCGATGAAAAACGCCAGCTGCATTCCAAACAAGCCGAATATTACTTTATATATACGTTTTATTGCGGTGCTTGTTAGCTTTATCATTGTGCCGTTCCATTGTCGCCAAACAATCCGTTCGTAACAGTAATTAGTTCTTAGTTCTCCCATTGGAATGGAAAACTGTAATCAATAGTGCTTTTGTTCTTTGCCGGCGCAAAGGAAAATCCGGCTACAAAGGATTAATAACACGAACGGCGCGGGGGGGAATATATTGCATATTTTGAAAGTTAATTTCGCCGCGAACGCGGGAATTAAAAAAAAGGGAAAAAAGAAAAAAATAAAGCACGCGCAAATAAACAGAAAAATAATGGCGCATTGTGGCCATTCGGAACAAACGGCGAAAGAGCTCCTGAAATTATTGTTTCAACGAAATAATAACACCGCGCGGTTGAAAATTTCGAGCTGCCGCTGCCCGTCTGTGAAACTCTTAGCCAATTTGTAGAAAAAAACAACCATTCTTAAAATAATGATCACAAACACTAATTTAATTCAAGTTAAACCAACGTGACTCGATGACTCATTAATCTCCTAAATCAATCCCTAAATCCACTACCCCGAAAAAACAGCTTCCAAACACGTCAAATCATAAATCCTCCGCCCCCCTACGCTCGCTTTAACACCGAAATCACTCGGCTAATCCTCCCTGGAAACCCCAGGCCCGAAACAAAGTACCAGGATCACCGGTTGTCCTCAGCCGAGGAGACCTGAATTCGTGGCTCGATCGAAAGAAGTCCCGAAGAGACTCGCGATTCAATTTCGCCAGTCACCAGTGACACACTGTCCCCTGTCTTGTCCACTATCCCCGGGACGTTAGAACCGAGTACCGAACCCCCGTACGAGGTTAACAGTGAGCGATGACCATCGAGGTTCGTGCGATTCCTCGACCAGGAGGCTATCTCCGGAGCTAGAGCATGGCAGTTGTAACGTTTGCTTGGCGTGGACAAAAAGATCGGACCTGCAGGCATTTGGCAAACGAGGCCTGGGCGAGTCGCGACGATGGTGGCCAACCGGTAGCACACGATCCCTCCTTGCAGTGAAATTGATGGCCCGGGACAGAAGTTTAGTGGCCGCCTATATATCTCGGAGCGAAGGAGCCAAGGAAAAAGGTTGAGATAGGGGAGTCAGAGGAGAGGTCGCGCCACTGCGAGTCTTCCAGGCTTGTAAGTCGTTGGCAGAGTGACGAAGTTTGACAAATTCCAAAATTAAGGATCGATGATTCTTTCCCTTCGATTCAATTAACACGTCATGGCACTCTTGGTACCCTTTTCAATTCTTTCCACCTTGGTTAGGTTTAGGTTAGGTTGTGGAGGACAAATTACTTTTGCGTTAACGTGAGTTAACAGTAGTCCTCCTAAAGTGACTGACAAATACTCATTCATAGGACAAATTTCAACATAAATGTAAAAAAATGTACTGGGAAGAGCAGACTGAAAATCTCAACAAGACGACTTTTTTGCCATAAAATTTTATTGATATGCAAACATTTGAATCGATAGAAAACAACGCCATGCCCCCTCAAGAATCACGTGACCCAAATCAACCAATCGCTAATTTTCGTTGCATCAGCGTTGCATCTGAAGAGGCATTACCCGCGCTAAAATCACTTTCGGTGATAATAAAACAATCTAAAAGCTACGAGTCTCATTCTTTACGAAGAAATTCAACACTATGGACAATCGAACGTTTCAACAGAGAGAGACACTATGCATTACGGATCGGTGATCGATGTTTAGAAAAGGTCCAACTAGAACATTGAAATGATTAAAAATCACCGAGACATGGTGATATCCCCGATACGTAACCACTTCACAGAGGATCGTCCGTGTCCTTCCTTCCTTCCTTCCTTCCTTCCTTCCTCCGGCAATCCGCAACCACTACAACCGATGGCTAACGCAGTCCAAGGGTATTGAATAACGTTCACAAGGCATCGTGGAACGCAATGGGAATTACCCATGTGTATTCACCGGATGGCTCCGGTATCCTCGGTGTTCATGTCTGTCCGCAGTGGTTCTCGAGACGTCGGTCGCTTTCAAGGGCGATTTCATGCGACGGCGATTTAAGATCTCCCTCTAGTGGCCGATCTGGCCTTCCTCTTTTTGCACACGGACGCGAACACCCATAGAGATTCAGGATTACCGCGAACAGAAGGGGGAGGTGGAGGAGCAGGGGCGGGGCGGTCTGGGTTTTTCTCGATGACCGAGCATCGACCACGGGGGCTTTCCTCCCCATTTCGTCCCACGTGTACACTGCCTTTCAAAAGTACGAACGCTCGTCCGCTTGTTTGACAAACCCGTGATTTAATTTACTCGACTGTACGGTGTATCGGTGTAATATATTTTTACAACTGTTGGATCAGAGTTTCTGACTTTCGCACACGCAGTTGTGCGCTCTATTTTTACACGCGGGAATCTCAGGTTTAACTTGGCTCCTTTATGCTCTCTGAGCTTCTGGCAGCTCGGACGTAGAAACGACGATACGAAGCGATACGAACTGCAACACGCCCCGTAATTACCGCAGCCAACCTCGAATAAATCAAACCCGAGCGCCCCAAGTTCACGAATAAATCTCAACCCGATTTTCGCGCGCCGTACAAAATACACCGGGAACGAAACTGGCTGGCCAGCTTTCACATACTCCGCAGATTCATTGCTTTCATAAATTCGACTCAAGAAGAAGAGAAGAATGAAAGAAAGAAGCGGGGAAAGAAAAGTGAAGAGCTGGCAGTCAGCAATCTGGTATTCAAATGTACCATAAATTCGTGCCATTTACGAATACAAAAATTGTCTCGATTGAAAAGCAGCTCGCGAAAGTGTTTGAACATTTACGAACCAAGCCAATTGCATTTGAAATTATTTTCAGCCGAAAGTAAAATCCAAATGATCTCGAGATTAAGCTTTTTTTCTGTCTTTCTAGAGTTAACGATCCATCGTTGAAAGTAAAACTCCAAACTCACACGGGGAGGGAAAAAATTTCCACGAGATAAATAACGATCCAATCGCACAATCTGTTAATCCTCGCTTTTATTTCAGCAGAGAAAATATTAGGGGACGTTTTGCGGACACGCCTCGAGCAGAACGAAACGTCGTAATTATCCCTATTACCGGGTACTATCACTAGGTGTTGCCGAGCGAGCGCGTTAAACGAATTATTTTATTTTAAACAAATATTTCGGCTCATTAAGCGCGCTGATATATTTTACATAATATCGTTAAACGCGGGACCACGGTGAAACGGTTCTCGCGCCCGAGTTTATTCCCGTGCAAACAAGTCGCCGCTAATTCTCTCGGCGGTCACGCGGCCCGATTTCCCATAAGAATTACACGAAATGTATTAATGCCCGTCGCCCGCTCCCCGGCTAATTAATACGTACGAATCGTCAACTTTTAGCGAATGGACCCGGACACTCCAACGAGAATTTCTATTTCGGTTTTTGCACCCTAAACGTCCCAAAGTTAAAACGCAACTTGACAACGGTACAAAGGTCTGATAGAATCGAGACTGAGATTCGAAAATATAAAGACACTTACTTTCCCACAATGTAGAATTGTCAGAGACTTTGCGCTTTCAAGTGAGACGAAATTACACGATTTTGCTAAAGAGATTGTTCCCGGCGAACCGACATGAATTTTAAACGACGCGTCGACACATTGGCGTTCCAGTTAAATTTAATCAAATTCCACTTGCTCGACGACACGTGAGCTGTGCAATTCCAAACCTTCAATTCTCAACTGAGGTCAGTTTTCATTCAGGCACGTAATTCGACGAATCGCGATTCGCAATTCGGGCCAATATCGCTAAAAGACAGATCAGAAAAAAAAAAATTCAAAGAATCAGAAAACGAGAAGTGTCGATGGCTGCCTATTTTGAAAACCAGCGATCCTCCAGAGTCCTGGCGATCCACCAGGTGCCGCGTTTCCGCATGGACGATGCATTGCCCGGTGGCTGTCCTCGTGACTCTACCACCGCCTCCCACCAGGTATCCCCTGCGCTTCCGATCTCCGTGGCTTTCGCGCCGATCGTAAATCCTTCGCTCGCGTTCGAAAGACGGCCGTGCACGTCGACACGTAGACCCGCGGCTGCTCAAAAGCTATACGACCCTCCAGCGTCCGGTTTATCTTGGAAATGTCCGCAGGCTGCCGGAAAGGACTCGTAACGCCGGGCGTTGCGTTGCGTCGAAGAAGATAAAAGGTTCTTGACGGTAAGTCGCGCGGAACGTGCCGCAGTAAAGAGGTTAGCTTTTATGGGCGAGCGAATGGCCGGGTCTTTAACTCGTTTCGAAAACGTTGCGAGCACCGGCGCGGAGTGGTGTTCGGCAAGGGATGAAGACGTCGGGCATCGAGTGGAAGAATTTCGATTTACTTCACCCACCCCGTTGAATATCCTCTCGCTCCTCCGTTGAGGAAATCTCTTGGATTATGTCCGCTGGATCTTCTTTATTTGTTTATTATACAAATCGCGAAATTTCCAGGTTTAGGTTCGACGTTCCATTTAACATCTCCCAACGCGGAATTCGTTTGAATTCAAAAGTGTCTGGATTTTAATTCCAAACTGCTTCCAGTAAGTTCCAATTTTTCGAGTTTCTCCAATTGGGCGGGTCGGATCGGTGCGCGGCAGAGGCTGTAGGTCACTCGACGAGCAAACGATAACGAAACTTAAACGCCAAGAGACACTTTGGGGACTGGTCCCATCGGTCATGGTCACCGGCTTCTCCCACACGGCGTTGTATAATTCACGTGCAACGAGCGCAACTTTGGGAGATATTTCTATCGTTGGGAACTAGGCCTAACTTGGACCAAGCTTGCCTCTCTCCCTAGAAACTTCAATTTAAACGAACGAAACTGGTGGGAAAATTCGTGAGCGTGTATTGACCAAGTCTGCGAATCAACCGCGTTCGCATTAATGGCGAGGTGGTAATATTCGCCCACTTTGCGCCATCGATTGATCATCGATTCGCCACTGGCTGGAACGGGGCTGCCTAGACGCGACGAAAAAACGTCGCCCGTAGGAGTCGTATGAAAATTCAATAGCGCCGATTCGGAGAGCGGAGAGACACCCGCCCGTTGAAGCACGAGGAAGTTGGAGGTGTCGAAGCGTGAGCACCGGCAGCTTGTCAACTTGTAGAGCAGCCGGTTGGATGAAGATCGATGGAGAAACGAAAGCGGCAGAAGGGCAAGGCGGGGGAGGGGGCAACGCCGGTTCGGCGAGAAGAAGCAGAGAGAGAGGGGCGGCGAGGGGAGGCAGGCGAGGATGTTAGAGGTGGCAGAGCACCGCGTCTTAATAGCGCCTGGTGGCGTCCTGGCGTAGAAAAGGGGGATGACGTACTCGGAGGTCTGGGGTAGAATCCAGCCAACCCCCGGTCACGCCAATATTACTTACCACCCCGGCAGAACGATAACTTAATTGATGCACGAACGACGTTAGCACTCGTCGCCGTCACGCCCGGCGACTGTGAATTTTCACGGGGCTATTTATTCGCTCGCGCTGCTGTAACCGTGGTTTGCGTCATTTTCAGCTCTTCCCCTTTTTTACTCTGCTCATTTGGAGGAATTTGTTTTTCCAATATTTTGTCAAATTTCTCTTTCGTTAATTTGATTTCTTATCACTTGCGTTGGTCGCTGATTTCAACGCGAATGTATAAATCTACCCCCGCTCAGAAACTTTAGGACGAGTACCATACCATGTTTGTGTAATAAACACAAGTTGCAAATTGTATACAATGAATACAATAATTACAATAAATAATTACAATATAATAATATAATAATTATATACAATATATACAATATATATTAATATATTATATACAACATATACAATATAATATTAACTATAAACAATACAATATATACAATGTATATTAATGTATTAATATACAATATATTGTATATAATTATATACCATATATACAATGTATATTAATATATCATATATAATATATTGAATATAATTATATACAATATAATAATTACATACAATACAATAATTATATACAATGCAATATAATAATTGTATACAATATATATTAATATATATACAATATAATATTAATTATAGAATGTATATTAACTGTATACAATACAATATAATAATTATGTACAATATATATTAATATATATATACAATATATTATACATAATTATATACAATATATATTAATATATATACAATATATCATATATAATATTAATATATACAATATAATATTAAT
The DNA here is from genome assembly GCA_030673865.1 of Melipona bicolor. Taxonomy (NCBI): domain Eukaryota; kingdom Metazoa; phylum Arthropoda; class Insecta; order Hymenoptera; family Apidae; genus Melipona; species Melipona bicolor. The sequence continues at coordinate 2,799,064 of JAHYIQ010000020.1, forward strand.
TATACACAATACAATAATTATATACAGTGAATACAATAATTACAATATAAACTGCACAGTATGCAATACAATATAAACTACAACATACAACATAAACTATTTACGATAAATACAGTGCCTACGATAAAGACTCTTGAGTTAATACATTACAAGATATTGTACATTGTATAGTACATACAATAATCCGCGACGAGTGATCAATCCCAGAGACTCTCGAGCGAGGGAGTATCGACTAGCGTACGGACGTAATCGATCGGTTCGCCGACGCGGTTTTTTCAAAGATTTCCCCCGGTCGGCCAAATGGTCGCAACGAACGCGAGATTAGCATTATTGACCGAAACGCGTTGGCAGCGTTGGCCCTGGCTTCATGATTTCGAATTTCCACTCCGCGGAAGACGCATCGTCGCCGTGAGAGTTCGCCGCGTTCACTGGAACACGAATAATGCTGTCTCGACAGGCAACGATAAATTGCCTCGAGCGTCGAACGCCGGAATATTCATCTTTTTCCACCTAGCGGGGGTATTTTTCCTCCGACGGGTCGCGCGTTTTAACCTTTCCCTCTGTTTCCGTATTTTACTCTTCAATGGAATCCTTTAACCCGTTCTAGACACCTCGGGATCTTATTTTAAGTCGATCCATAAAACTCTTGCCTGTCGATTATTCGCCTCCTCTTCCTCTCTCCTTCTTTGTTTTCCTTTTGCGTTTCCTTTGGAGGCGAGTCCAACGACGGTCCAACGCGTCTAACGCGATCCAAAAACAATTTCACCGACGCGTGTACAGCGCGCTGAAGCAAGAGGCTCCGCCTAATCGGAATCGTTTCTGACGGGTGTCCCTGAATCAGCTCCATCCCGGCGTAATTTCGTCAACGGCCGATGCCACCGTCCGAGGGCACGGTCCGTTAACGTCGAATGACGTTTTCGTTCCCCAAACAGCATCGAAATTATATGCACGCGTGTGTACGTAGTCTCTTTCAATTTCTTCAGGGATTGAAAGCCACGATCGGGAGAGAATCGTTCTTTAAAAGTCACTCGGCCGCTATTCTGTAAGGGAACACCACCTCCGCCGGGATGTATTGTATCTCTATTAGTTCAGGTTATGGAAATTCTACCTGGCGATAATGGGAGTATCGTCGAGAGGAAGGGGATAGTCGGGACGTTCTTTTTTCTCCGTCCCGATGGCGATGGCGATGGCGATGGCTGAATTAATTATAGCGGAGCGCAGCAGTGGCAATCTGCTTGGCGCCGCAAGCACGATGCCTTGCATGTTTCATGATGCGCCAGGCATGATAATTGAACGGCATAGCTGAGCTCTGGCTCGTGTTAACCCTTTCCACCCCGTGATAAATTCAACGCTTCGTTCTGACAGTCTCTTCCGCGCTTCCGCGTGAAAAGTTTCGCCTCGCGCCGAGGAATTTGTTTCGCGAGATTGGGCGAACCGAGTCGGGAAAAAGCCGCGCGTTGACGAAAATTATCGACCCGGGTTGATGATCGACGCGACCCGAAGCTCGTCAAACGTTCGAGCTCTTTATTCTGCCTATCGAATTCCGCGTTCGAATTCCGCGTTCGGTGAACCTCCAGATCGACGCTCAATTAAAAACTGCACGACTCGTACGATGCAGTACGATTATGGGAAATGAAGACGACTTTTTGCCATAAAACTTTATTGATATGCAAACATTTGAATCGATAGAAATCAGTACCAAACAACGCCACGCCTACTCGAGGTCTACGCCACGCCCCCTCGCGAATCACGTGACTCAAATCAACCAATCGCTAATTTTCGTTGCATCAGCGTTGCACCTGAAGAGGCCCCGCTAAAATCACTTTCAGCGATAAAAGTTGAAAAACCCGAAAACGAGTTAGGGGGGATAAAAACGAGTGGTTCAAACAAACAGTGGCAAGGAGACACGGCAACTCGCGCGCGTGTTCGCTTCTCTGCGAACTAGGAGAGCCCGGAACTCGAAAGCGAGCGGAAAGAGAGAAAGTTGAATGCAGTTGCAGCCGATACTCCCCGTGTCCGTGTTGGGCGTCCGTGGCCTCCTGAGCGTCGTCGCCGGATGTGGGTGGATGGGAAGGAGTTGTTGGGAAGAGTGGCGAGCCAGTTCCGTGGCGACGGGGACGCGCAGCGGGGTAGGGTCAGGGGTTGATGAACAGTTTGCTCGGCGACGCACGTTGTGGCTGTCGGCTGTCGGGGCCACGCTGCCGCTACATAGAAGAGGAAGAGATAAATTGGGGGGTGGAAGACGCGACTCGAAGCCGAGAAAGGGAAAGTGGCGGAGAGAAATAGAGAGCGACGAGCACGAGTACAGGGCTCCCGGGGGATGTAAAGGATAATTTTCGGACGTGCACGTTCGTGTGCCCCCCCTCCCCCAAAAGCGAGGGCAAAAGTTTGACGCTTTAAATATTTTAATTTAGCAAAATCCTTCTCCCTGCTCTTGTCGAGTAACAATAAATAATCAGAAAAATAAAAGACACTTGAACCTTGAAAAAGAAAAAGATCCATCGAGATCCGACTCAAATTCCAATTAAAATTAAAATGGTCAAACCCCATCATGTACCCCATCTGATGTTTATTCCAGGAAAACGCACGATGCGGAAAGGGCAGGTAAAAAGGAAACGGGCAAACCTGCGGAACAGCAGGAAATAATGAGGACGTATAACAATCAATATTCGAACCACGAAGAAAACCACCGAGTTCTCTTACTCTGATTGGCGGAGGTTACTGCACACGACACGGAGCCACGGGGATTAGAAGTAGCGTCGTTAATAAAAATTATACCGCGAGGTAGCTGTTGCATAATTCATGGACATCGGATCCAAACGTACCGTGAATACGTATCGCTGATTATGCCCCGGGAAATATTTTGATTATAATGCGATTAACGTTGTTTATCGATTGAATCGTGTCGCTCGGCAATCTCCGAGGGAGAGAACAACGCTTCGCCACGGGATGAAAGCTGAAAAGCAGCAAGTTTATCTTCCGAGACGAGCCGTTCTTTCTTAGTTCTTGACTCTTTTTTGAAACGTTCTTCGACTTTGCGGGGCGAGCGACAGGGTGGCAGTGGAGCGGGGGGAAAAACGATCTCCTTCGGCAAGTTTGCTAGGTAAATTTTCATCGGCCCACCGACGATCTATCCTTAAATATCGTTTCTTCTGTCGGACTGATTGCTTTTCGATCGTATCGGGTGCAGGCTTGCTTCGGTGTTTTGCGACTCCAAAGGCGAGTTTAAATAAATTAAAAAGATCATCTCTGCCGTCCAACAAACAATTTCGCAAACGTTCAGAGAAAATTGGATCCCGAGTAATTTGTAACGGGCCAAAATTGATTTTCATCCACAAACTATTTTCCATCAAAAACAGAAAATTTCCCTTCGTACTCTGCAGTTAATGTACACGTATCCGTTAAAACTGCGTCAAATATCTTTTTTCCAAATTTGGCTGAAAATACCAGAAAGAGAAAAAAGAGACTGCACCTTTGCTTCTCCATTTCCATAGAATATTCTGAAGCCTGCAGAGCTCGCGTATATCCGCGAAAAAAAAAGAAAAAACAGGGAAATAGTTCCAGAATTAAGAGAAAAACGAAAAGAGAATGAGAGAGACCAGAAAAAGAATTCCAAGTGCCCTTAAAAGAGGAGCACTCGTGCGTGAAAACGTTTTTCCCGCGATCGCATTGATCCTGGGGCTGGGATCACGCCATCGACTTTAATGAACGAAGAAGGCGTGAAACAGACGGTCGTTCCAGTATTTAAAAAATCCGCCCTGCTGCTGTACAGGGTGATTTATAAATACGTGCCGGTGCCACACGCTTTACAAACAATAAATAAATTTCTTTCCAATACTTTTGAAATTTGTACATCAAGAGGATTTCGCAGAATCAAATTATACCGATGACGAATGTTCAAGCACAAAATTGAAGTATATTCAAGACACGTGTTTTTTAACTGTATCAACGCGCGGATTCACCTGCCAAAGTACCGACGTGTATTTATGAATCGCCCTGTACAGTGGAGAGAAGGGGAGAACCGAGAGAGGAACGTAGAACCGGAAGCAGAGGAGAAATTGAAGCCGCGCTCCTCCAACGTCGACAGATTATCGTCAAGACAATTTCGTCGTAATGAATATCACGGACGCATTTGTGTCAACGATAAATTGAAACGAGGAACGAGGAGAAATGAAAGCCGGGGCCGTCTCCTCTGTGAAACCGGCAGCCCCGGGAACAACGATTAATGCAACCCTTTGATGTCATTAAATGGCTCGAATGATCGCCGAGTGTGCGATTTTTAAACAGCCCGGGAAAGGAAGAGGGAAAAAAAGAAACAAAACGAGGGAAAAAGAACGAGCTTTATTTTCCGACGGTGTTCAAACGGAGAACTGGTGGTTTTTAATAATCGTGTTTTCTCCCGTTCCCTGCATTATGCTCCTCTGCTCGATATTTTGCAACATCAATGCAAATCCAGATTTGTGGAGGGAAATTCATTATTAATGAAGTTGTAAAATGATGGTGCAAAGACTTTTTTTTTGAGTCAGATAAAACAGACAGAATGGTTTGATTACGTACAACCCAATTCCAAGAGAATTCCTCCTCCAATCCCTAGAACGCAATTGCGCGAAACTGAGAATAGTTTAGTCTAGTTTTTGTTTCATCTCCTCCAAAATGGAACATCATTTCTGATCAACTTCCCCATTACGAACGAAACACTACAATTTTTAATGCCGATTGTACGAGTGAAAGACTCTGGGTGCCACGCGTACAACATGTACATCCTGCTCTCCCCTAAGACAACAAACAGGAGTCAACAGCCGGGTCCTCTTCATCACCCCATCCGCCCTCGCATCCGTCTAAATTCAATTTCTCCCGAAACACTTGAACAGAGAGACGCGAAACCCGCCATTAAATCCAACCTCCGTCAGCGTCCACTCTAAAGTCTACAATAACACTAAATTTCCTTCGAGCGTGGCGCCACCTACACCGAGGACCGCGCCATTACCAGGGCATTGCAGTTTGCACGTGCACGAGTGGCGGGGGGATCGGGACGAAGACGGCGTGCCGGCGCTCGCGAGAACAGATAATCTCTGTTTATCTTGTAATTCCCCGGTAACGCCATTAAACCGTCCGGACGTTGGCCACGTTGCCGGCTTAAATCTTTGTTTTCGCGGCGCTGGAAGACGAAATGCAGCGGGCGGTGCTCGCAAGCGTAATTGAATCGGTCGCTCCCCCACCCCCGCTCAAACCTCGATAAATCTAGCCAAGAATAGAGGCGCGCGCACGTACGTACACGCGTGTACAGCCGTGCGTTTGATTCCGCAGCGGTGGGTGTCACGCGACAGCTGCTATCCCATCAATCGACCTGACGCCGCACCGACGCGAGAAAACATGCACGAGAAACTCGTTCGTTCGCCGTTGTCGCCCCCCCCCCCCCGCCTCTAGGAAAGTAGGACGATCGATGTATTTGCGCGATTTTTCGGAATTTTATCGGCCGCGTTATTGACGCGACGCTCCGAGAAATACGTTCTGAAACGTAACGCCGGCAGCCTCTCGTTCTCGGCTGGATGCGTGAGACGATAAGCGTATGCAGGTGGCTAGGATGATTGATGGAATTGGGCATTTGGGATCGTCTAAGGTTTCCGCGCAGCGTCGCGTTATTGTTGTTCGAGTACTGTTATCGTCGTTGCTAATTACCAGCAACGTGGTTTATCAATCAAACTAGCGTAGCTACGCGAGAACGAAATTATAACACACAGGCCGGTGGTTCTCGATCGACCGATCCACGATTCGTCGAAATGGGGAAATGAAACAATGGGCGGAGTGGATGACGTCAATCGAAACGACGCGGTGACGGGAACACGCACAATAAGTATCGTTTTCCAACGATAACCTCCGCTATCGGCGGCTGTTTCAGAGGACAAGGTGGCCGAGCCGCGGATCGACAGGGCTTAATTAGTGAATTAATTAAACGCCAATGAAACAGCGGCGCAATATCTTTCGACGGGCCCGGCTGGTGTCCCAAAAGCCGCATAATGCTCGCGCCTCTGTCTGTCGGTGACGTGGCAAACTGGGGCACGAATAATCGGCGACAATTAAATGGTAGAGCGGCTCCCGATCAATTTTCCGGGCCGCGAATCCGCGCAGGGGCAGGGAGGGCGGCCAGTTGTGTGTGCCTGAGATAGCGATTCGCGATCAAACCCGTCACCAGGTACACCGTGCGCTGATCCCCACCCTCGCTGAGTAGGTGGCCACTAATTGGCACCTGTTTCGAACTGTACCACTCTGGCCAATTCGTACCCAATCGGCACGATCGTCGTCCTAAGATCGATAACTTTCCAGTTTGCAGACACTTTGTGCAAGTGGAAAAGGATTTCGAGAGTTCACGTACTACGTCTTTTGACGTAAGTTGAAAACTTGGTGGAATTTGGCTAATTTCTGTACATTTCGTACTCGTCACGAACACAGTATTGCAAAGTATCTTCCCTTCAATGGGATCGCAGTAACTGAAGGACGACACAATAATCTGGCCAGCGCGGAATCATAATCCGCCCTTATTAAGTTACCCATTGAACAAAATCAACGAGGAACACGCAATCTCGCCAGACCACTGGCTGCGAATTAATCGATGAGTCTGGCTGGCAGCAGCGGCAAATTAGCCGCCGCGAAATGAAACCGAACCGCCACATTAGCCGATGCCAATAGCGGGTTAACTGGAACGAAGGTGGAAGAATAACGCGGTTGAAATCTCGTTACGCCGTTAATAGGCCGCGATTATCTTCCCCAATGGAGAACCTCGCGCTCCCCCGCGCGCGGACCATCGCGCGCCGCCATGTTGGAACAAAAGTAGCAATCATCAGGCTATTCGGGATATTCGTATGAAAGGAAGATTACAGACACGTCGACACGCTTCTGTACCTCTTCTCGACCCAAATAATAATAATAATCGAAGAGTCAAAATTAAAAACACAGATTGGCGATCCGTGTCCGAGTTCAATCTGACAATGTTGATCCGGGCGAGTCTCTTGGCTCGGAGCGGGGCCACAGAAGCGGTGGAAGCGGCAATTTCGCAGAGGATAATTGACGTTGCAAGAGAGTTGGACAATAAACAGCGAACACCGAGCATCGACTGGGCCGATATCCACTCGCGCGTCGTAACGTTATTAAACCAGTTGGCGACACGTTGTTACTTAACAGCGGGTTACGAGTAGCTAATTCGGAGGAGATCATTTAGGCGGACAATTATACGGTCCAGCTGGCCGAGATAATAGCCGTGGCGGTGTTGAATGGGACCGCGCGACGTTGTCGAGTTGTTGCAATGTTAATAATTAGCCTTGACGAGGCACCGCGATGACGAGGGGGAATTTCCAAGCTCGATTCTCGATCCCTCCCGGATCAAACCGTAGTCTCGGCGTTTCTCGCGTGTCAGCTGGCGTATCGTTTAATTGGACGACGTCGATGCTCGGCGATATCCTCGCGAGTTCCCATTGCACCTCACTTTCATCAGTCGTCAATTCCGCCCTGTCCAGGTTGTTTTCGGTTATTGGCAACTTTTCTACCCGAAAATAGGTTGGACCAACTGCTAATGGGAAACCCGTGTCGGAGGAATTGAGACGCAAGGTCTACGGACACCTAGGAGTTGAGAATAATTATAGAACATTTATAGAAACTCCCCTTCGAGGAAAGACTCTCGCGTCTCTCGATGGGTCTGAACTGTCGCGTACGAGTGCGAAAATGAAAACGGAATAATAACGCGACACGCGGCGTGATTTAATAGCGCGCTTAATCCGCTATCATCGGACGCGGATGAAGAATTCCAGTACGTATGCGTGATTACTCTTTGTCAAAACTGCTCGTCGCGATTGAAAATTGGGGAATTCTGTCTTTGGAGAAGGTGAGATCGTCGACTGCATTTTTGAAGAGTCACTAAAGAGAACTAACAGTAAGAGGCATTTGTTTGTGCGAATGACGCGCGCGAATTTATCGGGTTCGGCGCGCACGCGACACATCTAATTACCACGTCGACGACGTAATTATGTAACGCGATAACTACGCGGCGCGTGTTCGAATAATGGAACATTAATTAAGGAGGTGATCAATGGCGTTGAAAAGTATCAAGTTGCTTCGCGGATCGATCAGACTGGCAAGACTCGAATTCCACGATTGAAATTTCAAGATCAAAAGCTCGACTTTTGCACGGTTGGATAAAGAAAATTCGACGGGCGCGTGTAACCCGAATAAAAATTGACCACCGTAACCACCGCCGGATAGAAAGAGACTTCTGCCGGTCTTGGAACTCGGACAACCATCAAAGTTAGCTCTGACAAATAGACTAATCGAACAGGCAGCCCCGAAAAGAAAGAAAACAAGGAACTCTGACATAACCAGCCGCGTGCTCGATTTAACGAGCGACCGGTGTTTATCTTGGAAATGTGATTTCTCATCGAACGATCCAACTTTGCTCCTGAAACTACAATTTTTGTCAGAACTTTGGCGCTTCTCCTTACGGACGGCTAGCACGTTGCAGGCGATAGCAACAGAGAATGTCCCTCTAAATAATTCAATGGTTGTCCTACTGCTACTTTACGAGTTGAACCACTTTACGAAGGAGAAGGAATTTCTTCCATCAAATGGAAAAATAATTGCCACGCGCGAAACTTCGTACGATCGTAGTAGCTTCGTCAGTTTTTCTCGCATCTTCTCCGCTGGCATCGCCAATTACGACTCTCGGCAACAAGAACCACGTTGTTTCTCCCGAATCAGACCGTGTAGACAACCGTGCAGAGAACCACGGTACTTTGTCTCCGGGTCTCAAACTCCCACTAGCTTCAATTCCTGCTTTAAGGCAAGGAATCGAAGCGCAGCTCCTCAAAGGAAATCTCGCCCGACGTATCCCCCAGTGGGGGACAAGCCAGCCCCGTAATGGATTCAACCCTCGACAAAGGTGGCAAACACGCGTCTACCGTGAAGGAAGACTTCAAGAAAAAAGGAAAAAAAGAGGAAACCAACGCGAGAAGATTCGATTTCGATGGACTCTTTTATTTGCCCCGCTTGAAAGGCGGACGTTTCGCCTCGACGTGGCGAATCGTCCAACCATTCGACCATTGTTCTTGCTAATAAAAAAAGAAGAAAACCATGATCTTTCTCTCCAACTATGAGCGTTACAAGCTGATTTTTGGAACAGTGTTTAATACGTTTCGACTTCGAAATGTCCAAAGATCAAGGAATCGACATCTTCCTCAAGCTGTGAAGATTGTTCCAGATAGCATATTGTGGAACTTGGAGTTAAATAAATCTGACAAGTCTGAAAAACCTCTGAAATATGCTTCCAATTAAAAAAACTGCATGACTTGTACCCCGGTACAACGCCACGCTTACTCGAGGTCTACTCCACGCCTCCTCACGAATCACGTGACGCAAATCAACCAATCGCTAATTTTCGTTGCATCAGCGTTGCACCTGAAGAGGCTAAAATCACTTTCAGTGATAAAAAGAAAACAAGAATACAGTGCCTGACTTTTTGTTGCTTTCTGCTGTTTTGAAAATTACTTGAAAAAGGTAGTCTGCCTACTTATTGCATCAGCCCCTTCAATTCCTTCTGGTGGAGTAGTTCTTAGGCCGTCCGCGATAGCCGTCAGGCAGCCGCTCGCGAACAATGGACAGGTATGACAGAGGCGGACAAGTGTCCTGGGAATACCTATTGTTTTTCGCCGGCTGCTACAATCGCCGGCAGCGTTAATGTCCCCGGTAACGAGCGGGGAAAGGGGGGCTAGGTAATGCGAGCCGTGTCTTCGAACGCGTGCAACCAGCTCGCTGTACTGGCTGGAATTGCCAGCTGCTTTTTGAATCCTACCCCTGCTGAAGCCTCTGTCGGGGTAATTTTCGGGGACCAACCGGACCACTTGGCTTTCCAGCCACTGGCAAACTATATACACACACACATACATATATATATACATATATATATGTACATGTACATGACTTTTCCTGGTTTGTCGATGAATCGAGGTTAGGTCAGCATTCAAGAGTTAAATGGCTTGATTGATCCGACGAGAGACGAGTTTTCGAGAGCCAGATAGCTGGATACTATTGTCCTCTCCGAATTGAACTCTTTGATCCCGCTGCGCTGGTGAAACGGATAGCTCTGCAGAGTGGTGTTAATGAGATAATGGGGAGTGAAGTTTCACCGGCAACGTGCTTTCGATTTCCAATGATTCTTCGTTTATCGTCAGATTTCGTTACTCGAACGATCCAACTGTCGAATTACAGTCATTTTCCTTGGACGGGGAATGAACTCTGATCTTTGCGAATTCATCGGCAGGTTAAGTGTACAGAAAGTCGAAATTCAGCAGGGGGAGAAAAGAATCCCGCGCGCAAGTATCGGGGGTTCTTGAAATTCGTCAGGATATTGAATAAGTGGAATCTGTTTGGGGAGGTTAATTTTGATGATGTCCGAAGTTTTTATTGGAAAAGTTGGCAGCGCGGGAATTTTGTTACGAACTAATATCTCAGGTATTCGTATAAGCCCCCTCCTCCCCTCTCCCCCCTACCTGCCCCACTGTTGGAACGAACCGCGGGATAACTTTGTTTCTAAAATGATTTAGCCTTTCGCCCTCTCTGCATTCGCTGTAATTTGACGAGAATGCATTAGCATTCGGCCATTTTTCTTCCCCCTTTGTGTCTCGTCTGAATATTTCACGGAATCGCGCCGCCATCAAGATTCTGTCACTTTAATCAAACAGAAATATGGATCCGTTGCCGGACACTCGCAATTTGAAAAATTGGATTTTCTCGTATTTTCGTTTTTCTTTTAACGCGTGACATTTACTAACGAAATAGCGAAAATGTCCTGCCATAGATCTCGAAATTAGTGACTTTCAATCAGTGTCGCGAGCTATCAACTACACTTGCTTGGAAATATTTCAGCAAGCGACGACAACGCAAATAAAATTCGATCGCTCCTTTCAATTTTCCGTTTCAAACGACTGGAAACAATTTGCAGGTTCGTGCAAACGATTGCATCGATAGAAACGAGTTCAGACTATTGATTTGTAGCGGCCTAGGACTCCTCAACTACGAACACTGATTAACACAAGCCGCAAGTGGCTGCGCGCCTAGCGTCGAGGTCCTGCCGATCTCCGACGTTAAGCAAGCAGTGTATGGAACCTCGCTAGGATGGGTGTGATCGGGCCAGCAAGCGTCTGGGATAAGGAGTCGCTGATGATGAGTCTAGGCAGTGAGACGAAACGCATAAAATCCTCAAATCCTTCTCATGCATCCTTCTCGTCTTTCACATTTTTCATTCCCTTCATTCCTAACCCGACAGATTCATAGTCTCGAAATCTTTCCAGAAAGTGGAAACAATTGACAATTCAATTCCGCCTTCCGAAAAGAGGAAGACCCGGAGACGAGTATATGGTATCCCAGTGCCGAGCCAGAAAAACGCGAAGCTTCTCTGAGAAACCTGTTGCAGGCATCAAAGCGGAACGTCAGCCGCCAAACAACAGCCTCCGCTGGCAGAATGTACCGAAAAAACGTGTTAATTACCGCTGAAGACGTCTCTGAAACCCGAGTCTAGCACGTGTCGAGTAAATGACGCTTGAGAATTTCAGCAGAAAAAGAGAAGGGACAGAGAGAGAGGAGGCTGTCTTAACTACTGACGTTGACAGTCTGATGATTGGTCGTTGGCTCGAGACAAGGGGGAAAAGAGAGACTCGGCGAGCCTGGAGCGATCCTCGTCGAGAATTCGATTCTATTTCAGGATGTGCGCGTCGTTAGCCGGCAGTTCTCCGCCCGGTTCTTTTAAAATGCAAACGGTGCGACGTAACTAACTACTTCTGGGAGTCAGACGCGCGGAAAAACGAACAGTGACAGGAGAAGATAGAGACAGAGAGAGAGAGAATGAAAAAAGAAAAAATAGAAAGGACGCGACGGCGTTCGAGCGGATCGTCGTTGCATGTGCTCGCGCGTGTATTTTTACTTCAACTGGGTCGCCGCACTTTCTGGCAGCCGGTCGCGGTCCTGCCTTTATTATTACATCCTTTTACCGACGGGACGACGCGACGCGATACTCGGCTGCCATTTGAATTCCTACCTCCTCTGCTTTCGATATTTTTAAAAGCAGTTTGAAAGCAGGATTTTAGGTCACTCGAACATAACGTTTTAATTGACGAAGATTGTCACTGTCGTCGTAGGGGAAAATTACGAGTTGCAGACAGATTTTTATGCATTCGTGGAAAATGAATACGCAAAGTATCGAAAATACTCGTTTAATAGACGAAACGAACTTCTGTCTAGATTCTGTTCTTCCAATTATTCTCAGAAAAATATAAGCTTGAATAAAAATCGGTATTCGGATCGTAGTTGCTGCTGATGTGTTTTATAATAATAACTATTATTTACTGTTAGTTATTAATAAATATAATAATATTCTGTTATTTACGTAGAATTAAAGTAAATGCAATTGGAGATGCAAGTTGCTCTTTTCCATTCGCGAGTTCTTCAACGACAAGTTCTTAATTCCAAACAACAGATCGTTACGAGACTAATATTTCGAAACAAATTTTCCAATTTTTGTTGCTGCGTTTCAACGTCAGAAACTTCCGGCAATTAGCTCTTTGGATCAAGATCGATAAATCGTCCTGCTAATTCGTAATTTCTAGTTACTAGTCGTCCTTGGTCGAACGACTAAATTTTTCCACCGGGCTCGTCGGGAGGATTTTGGACGGTAACAATTACACAAACCTAACACAGCGTGCGGGAAAAATCTATCGAGTTGAACGCAATCCGCGCGATTAATCCCCCCGGCATCATCCCTAACTCAATGCACGCCGTTTAATTTAGCGAAATTAAACTTTAAACCTCGTTGGGCCGGCGGTGGGAGAGGCGGGGGCGGAAAACCTGGCTTTACAATTTAAAAACAAACGCTATTAAACGATCCCGAATTTACTCGATGCTTTTCCAATTTTCGCGGCAATTTCTGAAAAAATAAAATCCGCCCCGTCGATTCGCGATTCCAATTAAACGTTTGGCCTCGGTTCCAACGTTATACCCCCTCCCCCCTTGGGAGGGGGGGCTCCAAGCAGAATCGAAAACGCGAGGAACGTGACTGAATTTATTCCGCGCGTGGCCATTGCTCGAGACGTCCGAAGGACGGGTTTTTCTTTCTCATCGACTATAAATTGACGCACTCTCGTACCCAGTGTTCGACCAGTGAAACGTTTCAGAAGTTGCCGGTTTCGAACAGCTTCGACGCGTGACGATGGTCAGCTTTGACGTTATTGTCGAACCACGAGGCGACGAGGGCCATTTTAACCGTTTCTTCCATTTCAATTTTTTGTGCTTGTAGCGGCCTAGGATTCCTCAACTATGAGTTTCGAACACTGACTAGCACAAGCCGCAAGTGGCTGCGCGTCGAGGTCCTGCCGATCTCCGACGTTAAGCAAAGCAGAGTGCGGAACACCGCTAGGATGGGTGACCGTCTAGCCTCCTTAACCAAGCGTCTGGGGTAATCAGTCCCATTGATGAGTCTTAGGTAGTGACTCCGAGACGAAACGCAACTTTCTCTCATCTACCTTAAATCCATTCATCCTTCCATCATGCATACCTTATAAACCCTTTAAGCTTTCCACCGACCAAAACCCCGGCATCGTCGAAGTCCTCGAGGACTCTTCGTTCATCATCACCTCGGTTCAACCTCGGTGGAAATTCGAGCGAGCCAGAAACAGAAACTGTTCCGCGACTGACCACCATTTCGAGAGAAAGAGAGAGAAGATCAACGACTAGAACACATAGTGCGAAGCATGTTCCAGCTCCGGGGGAACTGGGTCGACCGATTATCCCGTTACACGTAACCGGCGGTAAAGCAGGTGGCTGCATTACCACGCTCGCAGAAGATTCCACGGAATCGCGGCGAAATCGAGTAGAATACTTTCAATCGGTTACTCCCAGTCTATTCCTACCCGGGAGCTTCTCTCCCCACATTGTTGACCTAAATCCCGGTGGTACATGTGCAACCGACCTGGCTACCGTTCTTCCCAATTTCTTCGCTTCCGGTTAGACCGTAGCCACCCAGCCACCGGATGGGAAACGCGGCCGTTACCCAAGAACTCACGGGGATTACCCCCTCTGTGTACGCGAGTTTCGCCTCGTCCTTTTTGCGCGTTCATTGGAAAAAGTAAAATATCACGATGGTATTTCGCCTGGCGCCGAATTGCCCGCGAAACTGGTACCTCGACTTTTAATTGGACGAGTGGTTCGATCAGCTTTAGGCATTCGAAAGTACTCTTCCGTGGTTGGATAAGAAATATCCTCGTCTTTCTTAATATGTTTCGGATCCTCAAATTTAAAATTAATTTAATTTTTTAATATTTCTTGGATCTCTGAAAAAGTTGATCAAGACGCCCGAATGATCGCGATAGATTTCGATTTTATTTTCTAATTCAGACAGTTCCGAAGGGGGAAACGCGGATCTTTGACAATTTAAGGAACGAGCGAGTGAGCCTCCGCGTTCTGCCAAATGTTTTTCGACTCGACGAAGAAAATTAATCTTGGCAAACGTTTGAGGTGTCCCGGAATTGACGAGAGTTGGAAAATTGAATGTGCCAGGCAAGGGTAAGGTTTGTCAATAAGAACGTCTTTCTGATTTAAAAAATTCTTTCTAAACGTGTTTATTATTCCAAGGAAATAACATTACACACTGTGCTTCCCTATAAAAAAGAACCTAAAGGAACAACGATTTTATAAAAATCCCCAACTCGAACAGAGATAAACGTCAGCGTTGATCGATCACTTCCTATCTTCGACCCTATGTAAACGATACAGAAACTTTATCGATGGATATTATTAAGACATTGGTACGTTGGATTTAATTTGAACGTTGATTAACATCTCGCTGCTGATTGAAAGATCGATGGGACTTCATTTTCAAATACACAGAGAATAAGGTTTGGTAGATAGATAATATCATGTGCGACGTATGAAGATATATTGCGAGAATGTTGTATATCATATAGCAGAGAATGAAACGAAAGAATATCGTGTAATTCCATTATATATTATAATATATTATACAATGAAGAATTGAAGAATTTCAGAATCCAACTGAAACGAAATTCCGCTGTTCGTAAAAACTGAAATGTTTGCACAAACTTAGTGAGAGAAAGAAAGAAATAGTACATTCTATTATATATTATTATACAACGAAAGATTAAAGAATTATATTACACGCGAAAATTTCAATTAATTTCGACTATTGATCAGAATCCAACCGGAAACGAAATTCCGCTGTTCGTAGAAACTGAAATGTTTGCACAAACTTAGTGAGAGGAAGAAAGAAATCGTACATTCTGTTATATATTATTATACAACAAAGGATTAAAGAATTATATTACACGCGAAAATTTCAATTAATTTCGACTATTGATCAAAATCCAACCGGAAACGAAATTCCGCTGTCCGTAGAAACTGAAATGTTTGCACAAACTTAGTGAGAGAAAGAAAGAAATCGTACATTCTGTTATATATTATTATACAATAAAGGATTAAAGAATTATATTGCACGAGGAAATTTCAATTAATTTCGACTATTGATCAAAATCCAACCGGAAACGAAATTCTGCCATTCCTAGAAACTGAAATTTGTACAAACTTGGTCCTCAATCCCCCCCTCCCTTTTCTACCAGAAGTGAAATCGACGAAATTTCGTTAACTCGAGCTCTCTCACGCCAGAGTTCTTCCCTCCCCCTCGACGCGAATCCAATTTATTTCGGATAAATCCCGAAAAACTTCTCACTCCCGTCCGCCCTAACCTAAAAACCCGGCAAGAGTAAATGATAAAACGATGGCTGCGCGCGAGGAAACGCGAGAAAACGCTGCAACATCCAAAATTCAGCTTCTGGCCGTCAGCTTGAGAGACGCGGAGGCCCCGGCTGGAAAAACATCACGCGGCTCATTGCCGGGAGATTTGGAGGGAAAACGGGCGGAGATTGCCGGGAAATCCTCGGGAACATTACCGGATCGGTACGCGTGGTCGCGTGCGAGTTACACGGCCGCGCGGAGGAAAACAAAGAAGAAATGGATCCTATGAATTCGTGAGTGACTTCGGATGTCACGTTCCCCGGCGTCTGCCAGACATTTCCTTCGGGCTTCCTGTGTGCACACGCGCCCTCGCTGCGGTGTACGGGGTGTCCCTCCACAGAGGGACTTGCTTCTCTGGCCGATTCGAAAATTTTCTTTCGCAAGTGAAAAGAATCTGAAGTTGGTGATTTTTTTCTTTTTTCTTTTTTTTTTTGATAAATCAGCGAAATAATTTGATGAGAGAGACGAGAAGAATTAAAGGGACTGTTCGAGATTTGATTTCATTTGCAGGTAATTAATAATTTAATTACTTGGCGTGGATCGACACGGATGATTCTAGGATGACATAGCAGATTACTCGCGGTAATAAGCGGCACTGTAATTAGTAAATAGTTAATTCAACGCGAGATACAAACTGGGCCACAGATTTGGTACCGATTGATTCGTTCGATAATTGATCAACCTACATTTCTGGTGTTACCTAATCTGCTCGTTTCGTATAATTATCAAGAGCTGCTCTCACGATGCAAACTACTTCAATTTGAAAATTTCTTACAGATACTCGGATGAAATAAATTCTAACAAATTGTAATAATGCCATTACATTATTACTCGGACTTGTCCTTTCAAAATCTCACTTCGAAGTTAATTTATCTGATAATTTAATTGATTTGTTGCTAGAAAAATAGGAACGAATTAAAAACAGGAAAAACAGAGTTGCAAAGAGGGAACAAAGAATCGCAAGGTTTGGAGACAGCAGACGGGCTGGTGGAATTTATCAAGAACGAAAGGGAGGAGGTCCGGTTCCTCTGTCGGAACGGGCCAAGAAAATTTCACCGCCGAGGAGAGAGAAGATATGAATTTTCATCGGGAAGTCGGACGATAAATTTTACGTACGCTCGCGACGCTCGCCCATTATGTAGATAATCGCGCGATGGAATTTACGTTCCGCGACGCCGCGGTACGCTGTAGACACGGCCAACGAAAACGAAACCGAGGCCCGGAATACATTTGCGTCGGCCTTGCGTTTTTTTAAAACTGTCCGACGCTTTTCGGTCGAATTTCAAGACGAAACTGCAAAGCTGACGCGACAGAAACGACGTTCTCGAAGAGTGCGAATTAATATCGAATATTATAATACTTGATATAAAAAACTGCACGACTTGTACTCCAGTACGATTCGTCTTACAGAAAGGCCGACTTTTTGCCATAAAATTTTATTGATATGCAAACATTTGAATCCATAGAAAACAACGCCACGCCTACTCGAGGTCTACGCCACGCCCCTTACGAATTACGTAACTCAAATCAACCAATCGCTAATTTTCGTTGCATCAGCGTTGCACCCGATTTTCTGGGTTACCCCCGCTAAAATCACTTTCAGTGATAATAATATTTAAATATTAAGATGAGAAGAATAGCAATTTTCGAGCAAATCGAAATTTGCAGTGTATCTGAAAAAAAGGTATGTGTATTTCCATTTTAAAGTTTAGAATAAATAAAAAACGTAAAATTTTTCTTACTTCCAACTTCGAAGAAACATCCTGCAGTCGTCCCAAATGTAAAAAAAAAACCCTCTTGACTTTCGGTACTAATCTTCTGGCCATCTTTAGCCAACGAGAGAGTCGACGACGGGTATCCAGAGACCCGGTTAAATAAAAATGCCAAAAAAATCCCGTCGAAACTTATTTACGAAAGAGAGAGGTGCACTTTTCGCCGGTCTAACCCAGTTTCGCATCGTTCAAGAGGTCGCACCGCGCCATTGTACCGCTGGAAGCGTTCGTGAAATTTCGTCCACTTCTTCGTCTTTTGTTTATCGCGATTCCTAACTCGAGAACAAAAACGAAAGCGAGCGAGAGCGAGAGAGAAAAAGGAAAAACGAGACCGAACAATTATGGAACGCGCTCGCGAACGATAGAGTAAGCAATTACAGCCACGCATTTCTTCCTTTTGTTTTTTCCTCTCGACCTCCGCTTCTCGAAATTTTACGGCTCGCTGCAAGCAAAACGAAACGCGCGACGTGTGCCGCGAATAGAAGGGAAGAAAAAGAGAGTTTCGTTCAGCGACGTTCGCTCGCGAGATTTCTTTCGAGAAATTAGGTTCGATCGTTTATCGAGTTTCGAGAGAAATTCCAGAGATCTCGTTTCGATCGATTCGATGAATTGCGATTGGGAGAATGTTCTTTGGTACTCACGTTCCCGCAGGGTGGTTAGTCGCTCGTCCAGGCGAACATGCTCGAGGTTAGGTCCGCGTTTCGTGAAGATCAACACTCATTGGTTTCCTCTGAAACGGAAAGAAAGGAAATGGGTTAATTGAATGCGTCGGTTCATGGATTAACGAAACCCGTATTTTCATCGTTTGCTTCTTTTCTTTTTTTTTTTTCTAAAATGTTTTAAATCGCGCAGCGAACTGGGAAATTTCCCCTGCTGATTCAAACATTTTTGGAAATGTTGAAAAATTTTTTTCATGGTTAAATTTACTGAAGTCACTCCTTTGCAGTGACTCCCTAAAACTTGCTGCACGATTTCTTTTTTTCGAAATTTTATGCTTAATAAAATAAGTAAAATTTCCTGTAAAAAAAATGTCAGTTTAATTTTGGCGAATTTTGTGTATAGCAATTTTATATACAGCTTTCTGCAATTTTTAATAGTTTTCAGTAATCGTCAGCAATTTTCAATAGTTTCAATGATTCTCTACAGTTTTCCGTAATTTTCTGTAATTTTAAGTTCTCAAAAATTTGGAGTTCAAATCACAGCTCACGAATGTCGAAACAAGGGTTTCGAGCTTTAAAAAGTTGAAAAATTCATCTCGAATTTATTGAAACGTGCTGTTTACCCGCTTTCTTCAGCTAATTTTTTTTTGAATTACAAAAAAAAGACCAACCATCGGAGTTGAAGTTAACCAATAAATCCAACCGAAACGTATGTCTCTCACTGCGAAGTAATTTTCATCGGTAGTGAACTCGAAATACACTCAAGACGAAAGTTAAGAGACGACCATTCGTAATTTAATTATATAAATGGTCGGCAAACAAACATTCTCAAGGTAGGAGCAAAACGTCCGAACCAATTCTAATTCGGGGAAATACCATGCGCACGTGTATGTATGTGTGTGTGTATATGTGTCCGTTTACGTTTCAACTTCTTTGGCAAGTAATTTCCATAAAAACACTAATCCACGAGATTTTAAGAAAGTCCAGGTTCGGCCAATTCTCGGGTCACTATTGACTTTTTATCCACCCTTCTGCCCCTTCGGTAGCAGCCCAATATCCGCGGGAAGCGTCTCAAAGAGACGGTGCTTAACCAAGAGAAAAACAAGAGGAAAGAAAAAACTGCACGACTTGTACCCCAGAATTATTCGTCTCACTGAAAGGCCCAGAAGCAACTGTTCTGACTAGGAAACGTAGACGACTTTTTTGCCATAAAATTTTATTGATACACAAAAATTTGAATCGATAGAAAACAAATTACAGGCACCAGACAACGCCACTCCTACTCGAGGTCTACGCCACGCCCCCTCACGAATCACGTGACCCAAATCAACCAATCGCTAATTTTCGTTGCATCAGCGTTGCACCTGAAGAGTGCAATAAAATGAAAAAAAACTATAAACATCGACTCGCCTATTTCTGACTCGAGTACGATTCTTCTGTTCTACGATATTTCTGTTGCGTGCCCTGTGTGGACAACGTAAATTCCTATTTGTTTCTTAATGAATCCAAATCTGTTCTAGATCAGACTTGATATTAATCAAATTTAACAAACTCGCAGATCCAAATTCAAGCTCACAACGTATCGAAAACCGTAAAAATATAACGCAGAACCTAACGAAGTACTGAGAAAGTAAGCAAATACTTCTTGCAGCCACCGTGTACATACACTCGCCGCTTTATCGAAACAAAAATGTCTGCCATGTTTAAAAGTTGCATACCTTTTGTGGCTGGCTGCCACGCTACCAAACTACAGCTGCTATTTATACGTATGTACCTTTCGTTCTTGTTGTTCCAAACGCTCGAGCGTTATTTCAAGCAGGTTGCGCGCACGTACACCAAGAGAGAGAGAACCAGACAAAAAACACTAGACGCGCAGAGGCGAGACTCGCGAGGTATGCGACGCCCATGAAACTTCGATGACGACTGAGGAAACGTTTCGCGATTTCAAGGGTACGTACGTACGACACATAATTCACAGCTGTGCGCGGCGGGAATACGGCGAATCTAGACCATCCGACGAACAAACGCGCCTTTATCGAATATAACTAATATAGCTAATAAAAGATAACGAGTGACATTCCGTGCGTTCCTATCAGCATGATTTAAAAAGTTGTTCTATCGTTGCACGTGTTTCCAATGCAGAGTTAATCGTGATTTTCAATAGGCTTAATAATTTCTGGATTTGGAATTCGGTCTCCTAATCATATTCTTTTTTTTCTGTCGCGCAGAATTTTAACAATATCAAATAAAAAATGAACAGCGTTCCATTATAGAATCGAATCAAAGATTCGAGAACGCGAGTTACGTTTACATCCGCTATATATCAAGAAAGTTTCAAGCGCTTAACAGCTCGATACTAACCGCGATCGATCTTGCGAGCGTTGCTAATCGGCAAATCCGCGATTTATCTCATTACGAGCCGAGGCAATGAAATTGCCCTTCTTTCCAACTCGCGCCTCGGCCAAATCGCCCCGAGCAAGTTCAGCAGTTGCCGGGCGTGAAAAACGAGCGGGAATCGGTACGCTCGAGATCGGTTACGAGCATTGTTCCTTGATTGCGTCGGCAAACACTATTGCCCCGGTAATAAGATCAAAGTGACCTCGGCAACTCCGCATTTTTGGCCAAAGATAAGTTTCTCAATTTCGTCGGCTGAATCATCTCGCGATCACGAGACGGGAACAATTCACCGAGAAACAAAAGGTGCGTCAAAGACCCTTTCAGACGCCATTACGTTGCGCCGATGCGTGCCACCTGCCATTTTGTTCATCGGGAATTCACGAGAGCTCGCGTATCGCGTTCAGGCTACGCTCTCGATGCACATTGTTCCACCGCGAATACCGGGGGCGGAATTTCGTTACAACTTCCGCTGAGCACGTTCTCGGCGATTTTATTAGTTGGAATTAAAATGGCCGACGCTCTGGCCACGGGCGTGGAAGCGAGTTTTGATGAGCGGATCGATTGATGAGCCACGACTCCGATGTTTGCGCGTGCTGTTTACCGAATTGTGTGTACGTTTTTGAAATTAGGCGAGTCTGTTTGCCCCCGTGCTGAGCGAAGCGTGAAAACACGCCAGCCGTGGGGAATGTACGAATGTAAGAGATATTTTTGGCTCGATATTTAATCGGATCAAACTTGTGTTTCTTTTCTTAGCGACTTGGTTTCTTCCTGTCTCGAAAGAAACTACAGAACCCACCTCGAGCTAGAGAAACCTAACCCAAACACGGCGGTCGCGTTGGCCGTGCAGATGGCGCTAGTTTGTTATCCGCAAGCCCCAAACTCCTCCGAAGATTGCTCGATGATAAATTAAAGGTGGCGCGTGAACGCGTATCGTCTTTGGGGATTCAGATTTCCGTGGTCGTTTCCGCGCTCTCGTTAGGCCGGCCTGGTTAGTCTCTTTGTGGATCGTTGAAGTTCAGCGATGGGTCGCTGAAGACTCGACTAATTTTCAACTGCGAGACGATGCCGCCGGCGTTCAATTAACGAGCCTTTCTTCGATACAAGGGACCCGTGATCAGAGGATCGACGTCGAACCCTGCCCTCGCGAAGGTGTACGCGCTTTCTAATTATTATCCACGCCCTACGCTGGCGCGCTGTTTCGTTCGGGCTGTTTGCCGAATCGGCGGTTTCAGCCTGCGTATCCTTCGTTGAGTCGCACTTTGAACAACGTCTCAACTTTCACCAAGGTTCCGCTCTTGAACTCTGACGTCGGGACTCGTAGTTTTTTGTTTTCGACGCGCCGATAAATGATTCGTTCGAACGTAACGCAGTGAGCGAAACGCGCGTAGGCGAGAGGGGATTCATTCGATGTAATACGATCGATCCGCGCGATTTTAAAGAGGCGTTGGGAGGGGTGGGGATCGGTCGAACGTAAATCCAGGGGGGGAGATTAGCGATCGCGGCGTTACGACATATGTACGCGTGCAATATTTAAGCCTCGTTAAACGCATAATTTCAAATCGGCCGTGGGCTCCGCGTCATATGTTATTGATAACCGGTGCCGCGGATACGCGGCTCGCTGTTGAATAATGCGCGGATTACGCGGTCTAAACTAAAGCAAACGTCGAATAATTAACAAGACACCCGCCCCCGTCCCCCTCCCCCGCCGCCCCGGCACGCTTTGAAAGGCCGACGCGAGAGGCTCCTGGCGGACCCGCGAGCGTTACGCTTCGGCCTCATTAACTATACAACTCCCAGTCTCTTTGACGCGGCGCGAAGAGATTGATGAGCCCAGCTCCGACCGATTAGAGGCAGTGATTAAGAAACCTGGCCTCCGCCAGTTTCTGTGCGAGCTGCCGCTTTTCTGGATTTGGCCGTTTTTTTTTATTTTCTCCTTTCTCTCCGTCTCTCTGAATCACTTTAACGCTTCCGTTGGCTCCGCGCTTTCAGTTTGGGAATTAACGAGAGATTTATGGACTCGCGGAAACTTTGTCATTCACCTCGGCCAATTTTTTGATAAAAATCCGAGCCGAGTTTGTCCCGAATGATTATTATATTTGGAGTTCATTTGCGAGACAGATTCTAAAGGGATCGGAAATGATCGAAACGACTCGGTTTTTCTCTTTATCGCGCGCATGTGTGTATGTGTGTGTATATTTCCACGTCGAGGTAAAAAGAAGCAAGGAGTAATAAAGACACGTTGGTAATGAAGAGCAAAGATGAAAGGGGAGGAGGAATTTTTCCCAGAGATCGTTGCCAGCCCGGGCCTTTTACTTTCATTCTCGTACGAGGCGACTGTAATTTGCCCCCTTTCAGAGCGCCGAACCTCGATGGCTTTTACGACGCTCGATATGACCGGTTTTACGATTCTGCGTCCGACGATGAGCAAGCAAGGGAGGGAGAGGGGCATCGGTATCGGTATCGCGAGCCGTTAAATTGCGAACGAGCCGAGCGTAGGTGTCTTAAAGGGAAATCAGATAATTGAATAACGGTCGGATACAAAATTTCTACGCCCCCGAAGGCTTTTATCGCGCCCGACTTACGTGTCCTAGAGAATTTCGCGCCGATAGTATCGGCGATCCGGCGCTAAGAAGCTTCGAGTTTCGTTATTAAAGATCAATCGGCCTCGGTTCGAGGCTCATCGGGTGAAATTTTCACTCGGGAAAAGGTAACTGGATTACACTTTCAATACCCGAGCTCTTGCCGTGGCAAATGAGAGAGGTAGTTTCGAGGAAGCTACCTGCCAAGCCCTTGAACCAAACACACAGTTATTAAAACGGACGTGTCGTTTTCCAAAAAATGAAGGGATGAAAGAGGGAATTAAAAAAAAGGGAATTTAAAAAGAGGGACAGAGATATCGACAATTTCAATTTCCAGACTCGCGATCAAAGAAATAGACTCGTGGACGAGGTCGCGGGGCTTTGATGTCGCTGACCACGTGCAGCGGCGACAATTTCGCAGTTGGCCCGCGAGCCCCCGCGTCGATCGCGACGATGACAAGAGTTATTTTCTGTCTGACAGGTGTCGGTGAAGCGTCGATCGTTTTTTAAAGCTCGCTATACAACGAGAGGAGGGCCAATTGAACAGACGCTGCGTGTAACACGCCCCGGGACGAATATATATATATATGTATATACCGAGTCGTGTTATTTTGCATATAGAAAAAAAAAAAAAAAAAATACGCACGCGTACACGCGCCCCCCCAATCTATGCAGCAACAACAACGACAACGAGAAATCTGCGGTCCGATACCGTGGGACGATCAAACCGATGGACTGGCAAATATTTCTCGCGGACGTCGGTTTTATCTCGGCCGACCAGCGACTTTTATTGAGACGATACCTCACTCATCGCGCGTGTGCGAGAAATAATTTCCGCGATTTAATGTCGTAAACGCGGTTCTTTGGTAGAATCATTCTATTCTGAAGGATCTTGGTCTGAAGGAAAGTCTCTAGACGACAATTTTAGCCGGGCCTCTTCAGGTGCAACGCTGATGCAACGAAAATTAGCGGTTGATTTGGGAAGGGGCGTGGCGTAGACCTCGAGTAGGAGTGGCGTTGTCTGCTACTGAGCGATCGCGCCTGTAATTCGTTTTCTATCGATTCAAATGAAATGTCTTCACTTCCTAGTCAGAATAATTGATCCACTTGTGTTACCTCGCTTTTCCTCACAGTCATTTCTAGTCAGTATCTGACTACCTAAAATCTAAAGCCAGTGTCTTTAAATAAGCCTGCCCGTCGAAACAACCAGTCACAAATTCATTACATCCCCGAAACGAGGGGTTTATCACGAACCTCGATCGCAACAAACAGCCCCCGAAATCCCCCATTCTGCTCTACCATCCTCCGCTCGAGCAGACTCTATCAAGATTCCCCGGCCATGTCGTGACAACGCTCGTTACCCTCTCATCTCCTATACGCTGGATCGATTATATCGCGGCGGTTCCATCGCTCGCGGAACGTGCCGGCAACGCACGGTTGTACACGGCGAAACCGCAAGGAGCAGCCCTGGTAGACTCCCTTAGCCTCGCGACTCGCGAGACTTCGTGACGAGCAGCCGTTCCTCCGCTATTTTAGGGGTACAAAGTTCCGGCGTAGATCGCGCGGATAGCTTGCCGCGGGCTTATTTATGGATCGAATCCGCGAGATTTCCGGGAAAATTCTCTCGTCTCCCTAACCAGGCCTGCCTGCCAGGTTCGTTTTTGCTCGTCCAGTCCGCTGGTCTCTTTGATGGAATATCGTCGATAATCGGCCGCCCGGTGTCTCGGAGAACCTGCTCGTTCCTCCCTGCTCCACGCAAAGCGCGGAGGACGCTTCGTGTAATTTGACGCCTTTTCGCTGTTGCATTTGTCCCTCTGTTTGCGTCGCTGTTTTGAGAGGATGATTCGGACGACGCAGCTTGAAATTGGAGATTTTTGGAGGGTCTACGCGCATTACCGTTTCGTTTCGCGTTCGCTGGCAGTGTAAGTTTATCCCATTTTATTTCGGAAATTGTTCTTTTTGCAGTAGCTGCCGGGATGAGTTTCTGCTTCAGTCTAAATTATCATCCTCGCACGTGTTATTACAACCGTGCGACAGGGTTTCAATTTTTAGGAAATGCTTCGTATTTTTCGAATGAATCTTCATCTCCAATTTCGACCGACTGATACAAATATTCCACGATTAAACCCCTCGGTGGATGTTCGCGTGCAAAGAGCAGCTGGTAGTGGAAAATTTAATCGAGGTACTGGTTGCTCGAATATCGCAAATAGAGCGGAATATAAGCATAATGCAAAAGCAAAAGACACAGTAGTAGGTATGGTCACGTTGGCTCGTTTCTATCTGTATCATGTACCCACCGACAAACCAATCTGGTTGCCACAATGGGGTCGACTCTATAGCGACTCGGGACGCGTTTCCTTGTGATCTCGGTAACACGGAGTTTTCTTGACGAGTTCCATACAAACGCGGCCGTTCTCCTCGTCATCTCGGCGAATTCAATATGCTCGAACATCGATACCGCCGCTGCAGCGTAGCACGGCTGGCACGCGCATAATCCACGAGGTACTCCAACTTTAATGGGGCGAATCTCGAAAACGCGTGCTCTTTTGATCGATCGCGACGCAGCGACGTTTCAATACGCTCGTTGGAATAAAGTTAACAAATCAAACAGACGATACACCCACCGATGCGCAGGGGATTTTTCCGAGGTTGCAGTTGACTCTCAAAGGGGCCGGTTCGCTTCGCTGTTATCCGCGTTCGCTCATTATTTATT
The DNA here is from genome assembly GCA_030673865.1 of Melipona bicolor. Classification (NCBI taxonomy): domain Eukaryota; kingdom Metazoa; phylum Arthropoda; class Insecta; order Hymenoptera; family Apidae; genus Melipona; species Melipona bicolor. The sequence continues at coordinate 2,825,024 of JAHYIQ010000020.1, forward strand.
GGCAAAGTTGATACTTTGTGGAAAAATCTTGGATTAACGACAAGAATTACTCGCGTTGAGACAAAAATTTCAAACTTTCTCAATAACTTTCAACCTGCGACTCTCACACAAACACACACATACATACGCATACAAAAACCGGCGAATTCACGTCGCCGTCACCGGCAATTCACGCGAAGGCCATTCACGCGAAAGGCGGCCACGTCCAGCGTGAGTCGAGGTTCGCGTCGCCTATAGAGAGGTTCGACGTAAGCAGGCACGACGTGCATTCGTCGTCAGGTGTCAGGAACGCGTTTCCTCCCGAGCCCGCGTTTCTCCTCGCCGGCTAACCTTTGTCGAGACGTCCGGCGGCCGCATACCGGCACGCGTCACGTGACATGCCGAATTCCCGGCAAATGGCGGGACCTAAGACAGAGAGCGGCAACCCGCCAGCAGGAAGTAACGTTGCCTCGACGAGGCCGAGACAAATGGCAAATCGATGCCACCGTCATTTACACCGAGCCGCGTTTCGCAAAGGACGCTCCGCTCTGAGAAACTGTGTGTGCAGCACCGCCGTGTGCTTGTCGACCTCTGCTCTGACCCCCCTCCCGCCGCCCCTCTGCGCCACTTTTCCCGGCGACACTTATTGTTAGTGAAAATCCGCCACAAGCTGCCGCCACGATTGCTCTCTATCCACCTCTCTCCCGCGCCGACCGAGAGGTATCCTACATGCATGGGGTTGGATTTAAATTTTAATGAGTGCTCGCGGTTCGAGCACCTGTTTTCTGGGTTAATACGAACGGAAAGGCTCTGCCGCGCCATCCCCCGATTTTCCGTAGAAATTTCTAGAGTGGGTTCTCGCAGGCCTTCCTCCGTCGCCAATTTTCGCCGCTTTTCGATTAAGTGGTAATTTTTCTTCGGCGGGATTGTCAATGTTGTTTTGCACTTTCCTGGTAGTACCGCTAATTTTTTGGGGGGAACTTGGATATCCAAGGTACAGCACCTTTGCACGACATGTACCATATTTTATTCGTTGATTAGGTTAGGAATTATTACTATTGGAAAGAAACATTGCACAAGAGTTGAGGTTAGGTGTATGTGAAACCGAAGCTATGTAATTTGGATAGTTTGGAACTTTGTCCAAACTAACCTAACTTTGATACTGCTAATGCAAAGAAACGACGCTACACATGGTTGGACAAAATTAGCAGATGTACCAAAATTACGTCATCTCCACTCGTCGCGATTAAATACCTCTTCTCGTACTTGAACGATAATTTTCACCGAAAGAAGATCCCAAAGCAACAACGCTGAAAGACTGAGAAGACGTAACGAGTTACAAGATCAGTCAGATTGTATTCTCTCAACTTTACAACAATACCGACTTGATAATTATACCAACAATAATTAACCAACTATCCAAGTTTCATCGTCAAACTTTCCTGCCCGACAAGGTCTTTCTGACTTTAATTAAAAAGCTAACTAAGAAAAATCCAGATAAATCGGAATCGGAACGGAGGCGGGAGAGTCGATCGCGTCGATGAGAGGGCGGCACCGTCGGGCGCCGCATTAAGCAGGGGAAAAAAAACTTGTGGCCCTTGTTATCACGGTCGTTACCGCGATAGTATCGCCTTGTTCCACGTACGGTTACACGGGGCGCGACGATATTTGCCCTGACAGGCTGCATGCAACGCAGACTGCCTGTTACACCGGTTACAACAATGGCGACCGAGCGGCTAACGAGGGAACTGTGTGACACGACACCTTGTCGAAAGTTTCTCCCTTTTGCGATTCTGACTCTTGAGTCTATAGGTCTCTATCTCGACTCGATTGATGATTGCAAATTTTGAATTAAACCTGATCAAAAGAGAAAAAGTTTCGTCATTCTCTGTGGCCGCTAGAGGGCAGTCGTGTCACCGTCGAAACATTGGACAATTTAGGCTTCTCAGTTTGACTCGATTCAATTGCCAATCTGGCGTAAAATGTGAAATTAACGAATTGAAGCCAACGATACCGTCTTTAGAGCTTGCCAAGTGAAATAAAATTCAACAAAAATATTTCCCATGAAAGTGCGAATCGCTCTCGCTTTCTACAGTCGGTCTCGCCGCTGACCAACACGGGCGAACACGTCGCCTGGTGTTGAATCTAATAAAACATAGCTGATCTTCGGGCCAGACGGCATTCCGTCAATGCAACAGACGATGAAGCATTCCGACAAAATAATTCGGCTGGATAAACGAGTGCGAGCATCCAGACGCGGAAAACGGGGATGAAACAATCCTCGAAATCGTTCCTTCAAAGGCTGACGATCCGCTCGCATTCCGCGTTTCATTACGCCATGGAAACTCCATGAAACAGTGCCGGCGGAGGGTGGAAAGGGGGGAGGAAGGGGGGGTAGAATCGCCGCGGAATCCGTGAGCAACTCGACGGATTTTCCGCGAGCCAGACTGAATCAAATAACAGTTATCCTTCATTATTTTGCGGCCCCGCGTGTACGTTTTCTCCCGGGAGAATAGCGCGACGAGCTCAACAAAATGACGTGGAATTCGAATAATTGTTTCAGTAGCATTTAATAATTTTCTCGATTCCAGTTGTAGAACTACCTGGGTCCAAAGAAAGAAAAGAAAAGAATGTGAATTTGCGTAAAAGCGTGTGCTACTAGCAATCGATGTTTGACAATTTCTGATCCAAGTCTCGAAAAATCTCGGACCATCGCAACGCGATTTTTCCAACCGCGATTTTCCACGCTGATATCGACCAACCTACTTTTTTAAAAAAGGCGAAAGAAGATCTACGGCTCTGTTCTGGTCAAGTTCCCTTCTCTCCCAGCGGAAACCTAGAGGGCTTGTCTTTTCAGCCGGGTTCATGAATAATAAATAGAGCTTCAAAGGGTCCACGCGTGATCCGGGCTTAATGACGATACCGCGCGGCCGGCGGTGATAGAGATCGCGTATTATAATCTGAGAACTTGCTGGTTGGTCACACTTTCCGCGAACGTAAACAAAAGGAGAATTCCAGTTTGCGGCTTATCGCGGCCCCGGCGCGGCGGGATAAATATAAACAGCTTGTAATAATACCAGGCACAAGGTGCTGGGAGAGAAGGATGATTTCGTCGATGCTCCCAGGCTTCCATCGTGCCGAAAGACTTCATCAAACCAATCAGGCCGATTCGAGTAAAGATACAGTACAGATTATTCTTCGCCATCGTCATTGTCGGATTAAATCGTTGATTGCGTTAATTGTCCAACAGCTAAGTGGTATGAATTTTTTGAGAAGATTCGAGTAAAGTTACAGCCGATTCCAAAGTCTCTCGTTTCTCAGTGGTCGCAGGTGGACGATGGGAGGAACTGAGGTTATTGATCTAAAAGGTGGAAGGCTCGAAACTGTGTTTGACAAACGTACCATAAAGGGATCACATTCAATCAATATCCGTGACGTCGTGTGCACACAGCGTTTCTATTTACTAAAGATGGATGGCGTGAACATCAGGAAGGAAGCCCAGGTGATCCGCCAGTTAAGATACAGGAATACAATGGTCACTCGCGTGATCGTTTCCTCCGCAGATTTCGCCCGATCGAACACGATTCTCCAGACAGCCTTCAGGTACCTTCGGTACGGTCAAGTTTCTCAAGTGCTTTTGATTCAACGATTCAAAAAATAAAATAATCTTAATTTTTGGAAACTTTCTTACTGACAAAATTCTTACAATCTTGGCAGCGACTTGGCCCTCTAGCGGCCAGAAACCTAAAATATTTCTCAAACTTGCGTTACGTGTTCAATTAGCTGCTCGCAAATTTGCAGTTGCGCCGTTATTCCTCTTCCGGCGCACGCGTATCGGTGCTGTTTCGCGAGAAACGAACTCGGTATCGGAGGAAGAATCGGCAGACGCGGTGCACGGAATCGCAAATGGCCTGGGCAAGCGCGTCGCTGGGTGGGATAAAGCGGACGGGTGGCGCTAGTAGCGATGGCGGCGCGTTTTGAGGGTTGTCTGTACAATTGCGGTTAATTACTAGCATATTCATGCACACGATACACGCTCCTTAGTCGGGCGGGAACGGTGTGCACGACGTGCCTACTAATCCCGGCGCGCAGATGCGACCGTAATTCGTTTGTTGCTCGGGACACGTCCATCGAATTAGCGCCAGGCTTAATTAAATCGTCCAGATAAACAACTTGCACCCGTAGCTGGACGGCCATGCGACAACCGCCTTTATCCCGCCCGATATTCAATCTCTCCTTTTTTCCTCCCATCTGTGACTCTACTCCATCGAAATTACGTTTTCAGGCTCCGCAGAGCGCGCCACTGTCGTCGCGATGTTTCGGCAAATTTTGACAAACTTTGTTTGTTGTTTGTTTGATGAAATCTCTTAAGGAGATGGAGCGAAATAATATCGGATATTTCCGAATGGTATTGTTATTGACTTTCCGTCGAGTTTAGTTTAGTTTTAAACTTTTGAAAACTTTTTACGACTTTTTACGAATCAATAATTTTCAGCTTTAAATACAATTCAGTTTTAACTGCAGATTGAACAGAAACGAAAGAAGGATTATTTCTTTGGAAACGCGCTAAATTTTTGATCAAAGCCGCAGTCGATATTTCCTGCGCGCACATGTATGATAAATGACGCGAATATAATATGAAAGGAGAATCATCCAACGGCCGATTAAATAACAAATTTTGAAGTATTTTGTCCGCTGTTATTAGCCTTTAATGCGGCGCCGATTATTCGATTATCGTCCGTGTAATAACTAATTAATTAGCCAGGCTGCGCGCCGGTCGACAATAAGTCAATAATTTATGACGAATCGCTGACACGATACGCGTTCACGTTCTAATTTTTCATCGATCAAATTATCGATGACACGCCGTCGATCAATTCGATTTTCATTCCCGTCGAAATGAATTAACGTCGGCGCGTCCTTTGCAGAAACGTACCGAAATTCTGTCGAAAAATCTCCTTCCTTTGAAAATCGTTGTTGGTTGGCAGTAAAATTTATCGAGAGTCCAAATTAAAACAAAATACCAAGCAACAATTTATTTTCCTCCGTGCTGATATATTCTACGTGCCTCGATATTCCTCAAAGTTAAAGTTCCCGACCCTAATCTTCCCAGACTCCTGTCGATTCTCCCGTCCAAATTTCTGCACGCGTGTAAACTTTGACGTCCGAGCAACTTTACGACCTCGTTATCCCCGAAAGACCGACGAAACGTCGAGACACGTGGCCATCATTACCATCGGAGCCACACGTCGTCGCTGCTGCTTCTCCCTCTCCCCTTCCTTTCCTAACCAACCACATGTCAACGGTCGGCGGAGATTGATCGAGGGATCACGAAATTGAAACGGAAATATTCGAATTTCTTTCGCCGCCGGTCCTCACACGAGCGTCTGCCATGCATATTTCAGGCCAACGGACAAGAGGGAGAAAAAAAGAAAAGGGAAGCGTTACGCATATCCCCCCCCCCCTCCCCGTGTGTGTCTCGCGCGTTCAACAGACACGGAGAATGGAAGCCAGAAATAGACGTGAGAACGTCTCCCTGTCGGCGCTCGAAGCCCCGCGAGTTGTATCGGGGACCCCGGACACTCTGTTTGGACACTCTCTCGACAGATTGAAATTTCATTTCGGGGCGGAATGGATATTGGCTCAGCGCGATCAGATCGATTTCCAAGTGGATTTACGGCCTGTTTGTAAAAAATGTTCGTGATGGCTGAGGATTTTATATACATGTGTATAATTTCCATCTAGAAACGTGAGCTCTCAGTCACGCGAAATCTAAAAACTGCACGACTTGTACCCCAGTACGATTCGTCTCGCTGAAAGGCCTAGAAGCAAGACGATCTTTTTGCCATAAAATTTTATCGACACGCAAACATTTGAATCGATAGAAAACAAATTACAGGCGCGATCGCTCGGTACCAGACAACGCCACTCCCACTCGAGGTCTACGCCACGCCCCCTCCCAAATCAACCAATCGCTAATTTTCGTTGCATCAGCGTTGCATCCGAAGAGGCCCGATTTTCTGGGTTAACTCTGCTAAAATCACTTTCAGTGATAATAAAATACTCAACTTGAGATGAAACAAAATAAACCAAATATTCTCAGTAGGCACGTACAAAAACTTTTCAGCGGTTCTGTTGAAAACCTAACCTAAACCAATCGCTAATTTTCGTTGCATTATACGCATAAAACGTAGCATGCTAAAGAAAAGAAATCCTGAACCAACGCATCTATCGCGTTCCACCAGTTTGATTCGAAACTATTCGGTTTTTCCCGAATGAAGAAAGTTATTCGTAAAAGACACGTTCGCGGTTCAACGACCCGTTTAAACCTCCTCATCCACGATTCAGCCGCGTGATGTTTATGCATCTTCGTGTATGATATCCAAGATATATGCACGCATATATGCGTGCAAATCAGGCTGGACTTTCGCGCGTATCCACTTGGTGGGAGATAGAGAGACGGGGGGGGGGGAGCGTATGCCTCAGGAAGCGCACTATTGCTCCCTGGTTGCATACAATATGTGCCATTACGTTATGCACATGTATGCATGCGTGCACAGGTGCATCGACTGTCCACCGATCGAATCCCACTTCTATCCGCCAGCTTTATAAGACATACACACACACACATCGCCACGATTATATGCAAATAACCGACCGAAACACGAAATTTCGCCACTTAGAGCCAACACTCTGCCATTAACTTCGAAACGACATCTCCCCTTTCGCTCTCGAAACTTTAAATTCCCATCAAATTCCTGGAGACCGACGATCCGTTGAATTGCATCAACCAGCTCGGAAGCTGGACGAACAATTCTCCACTTAAAAATTTCGTCGTCCCAACGCGAACCGTTGAATCCGCGGCCCGATTTGCCCTGGGTTATCGTAGCCGGTACCAGGGTTAAACGTCGCGAAGCGTTCGTCAAACTTCGGCACAAAGGGCTGCATTCACGTCACGTCGCGGCTCGGGAGAGAAAAAAGAAAAGGAAAAGGAGCGCGAAAACTTAAAGTCGACGCAACAATGGCTTTTTGTCAGCCTACCCACGAGCCCCCGTAAGAACGATACCGGCTGGCTCTCTCGAGGGCCCTACACCTTTCTGCCTCTTCATCGCCTCCCCCCGCTCCCCAGCAAGATCAAGGGAGGACCGATCCGGGGATATCCCGGTGTATCGTTGCGGCGTCCAACACGTGACATCGTCCTCCTCGACGTCTCTCTTTCTTCGCCATTGTGCATTTGGGTCAACCCTTTCGACGACCAGTTCCGTCTACGCCTCTCCTCGCCTTCGAGAAAGAGAGACGATGGCCACCATTTTCCCGGGAGCATGAAAGGCCACTCGAGCTCCCTGTGGCTTCTTTGTGGCCTCGCGCAGGTGAGAGGCTCGTCTTAATTTCCTCATTGAAAGATACACTCTGCCGAGGTTTCTTCTCCGCTCTTCGTTTGATTTCGTTTCCGAGGTCTCTCTCTTTTCACGACGGTGCGGGATATTTTTAAAACATTGTTTGGAAATTTTTTGGGTCGATTTTGATAGAGGTTTGATAGAATTGGCACGAAATAAATAAAGATTTGCGCTAGAGTGGTAGATATTTTGATCAATACTCGTCGATGGTAATACCTGACTGAACGAAGCTTGGGATACCTCTTCTGTCCAATATTTGTCATCACAGCCTGACTACTCACCTGAAACAGAAAAATATAAAATGGTACACAGTTCGTCCAGTCTTTATTTCATCAATCACAAATATCGTCAACGTCGGATTTAGAGATTATCTTACGTCGCTTCGTTTTACAAAACTCGCAAAGCGTTTATTCGGGTAACGATCGGAAATTACTTACACGCGTCAATTATCGTCATCGCACGCAACGCATTTGAACGGTACCTGATTAACCAATAATTAACGATATTGTGTTCAATAAACACCATCCCCAATCAACAAGTTATCAACGGTGTATTATCGTTCCGTCGCACTGATGATTTCATTCCTCAGAGCAGGCAACGTTTCCCCGTGTGCAATTCAATTAGATCATCGAAATAACACGACTGTTTGGCCGAATTTTAATTTTTAACCTGAATTTCTTTCTTTCCAAAGAAAAGAAAAAAAAAGAAAAAGAAAGGAACGACAACGAGAAAAATTAGCTCCATTCTTTCGAAATCGAAGGACATTGAAAGAATCTACCCCCGGTTGCGAGGACAGTTAATACGAACATCGATACAACGAGCACAATACTTCGTTGTCGTTGTCCCCGCGTGTCCGTGGCGAAAAACACTTGAATTCGATTCGAGCTGCCGGCTGCATGGAGATCGATTATTATAGCTGCCAGCTCGCCCCGATAGCTGCCGACAATTTCATTTTTCCCCCTCCGACAGACGTATCTCACGGTAATTTATCCTCCGACACCCGAAACTTTCTTCGATTCCTCGGCGTTCCGCCATTCTCACGTTTTTAGATCTCGACAAATTTTTGTGAAAGAAAACTCAAAGACAAACTTTCAATACGGCGGCCTATCGAAGGCCATACCAGCGACGAAAATTAATTGGGGAGGGGGGGAAAGTGTATCGCGCCTGAAAAAAAAAAAAAAAAATTGCAAGTATGAAATCTCGTTTCGCGGACAAGTACATTTTTCACGCGAAACAATTCTCTCGGCGTCGCGACGAGGAAACAGGACAGTATCGGTAACGAACAGCCGCACGTGCGCGCGCGCGCGCGCGCAGTGGAAGTTGCATTAACAAAGCCGAGCGACAAGCGGACGAGGAATTTTATCCCACGCACGAATTACGGGCCCGGCGTTGCACTCGTTTACAAGCATTCATTGTCGAAATGTCATTTCGCGAGAATTGTGCCGCGACACGTGCACGCGCGCGGACCTCCCGCTCGCAAAATTCCTCGCGAAGAATGGACTGGCGCCAAGCGAAATACGCGATCGCTGCCCCCCTCAACCGCCCACCCCCTCCCCCCGGCGAATTACGCGCGCGCCCAGCAGATTTTTTCTCTCCCTCCCTCCATTTCTCCCTCTCTCCCTTTTTCTGTTATTAGAAATATGTAGCGGAATTACGATACTATTGATCGGGAATTTCGTGCTCGATGTTTTTCAAGAGTGGAATTTTCAAGAGTGATTTAAATGCGATTTTCGACGTGAAAAGGTGGAGCCTTTGGATTCTCGTTTGGAGGGTCGCTTAATTAATCGTTGAATAATTGTTGAAATTCACTTTTCTTTGGATTGCTGAAATTACTGTTGACAAAGAAACACAGCAAAGCGAGGAATTGTTAATTTGTAATTAAGTTAATAAACAACAATTGCAGACGTATGAAATATAGGACGTCAAGGATATCTCTAAAGAGAAAACCTCCATTTTTCTCCTAACCTAAACCTAACCTAAACCTAAACCTAACCTAACCTAAACATAACCTAAACCTAACCTAAACCTAACCTAAACCTAAAACTAACCTAAACCTAACCTAAACCTAAAAACCTAACTTAAACCTAACCTAAACCTAACCTAAACCTAACCTAAACCTAACCTAAACCTAAACCTAAACCTAACCTAAACCTAAACCTAAACCTAACCTAAACCTAACCTAAACCTCCATTTTTCTCCCAAATTATTCTTTTACTCTCCTACGAGACCAAGCACCATTCCCCTATCCACATACTTTTCCAAATTAAACGAGCACAAACAACGCTCTTATCATTTTTAACGATCCGTGGACCACGAACGATACAAAAATAGCAGACATCCTATCCAGATATCGAATTCTTTCCTCCCCGATAACGTCAAAACATTTTCGTTAAACGAGAGAATTAATTACACATTGGCAACAACCGTAACAAACGAAACGAGAATAATTCTCTTATCTTTGGAAAAATTGCAAGACCCTCTGTGCGCCAGCGTCTGTATGATATCCAAACAACGGCAATGCACAAACGTGCACACGGCGACTCGCGCAGTGTAACTCGTTTGGCCGACAAATTTACGCAACGAGAGACACAAGGCAGGATCCACAAATATGGGGCAACGTGTCCATGCGGCTAGTCAAGATTTATTCGGTGGCAGGGAATTAGCGAAATATTTACGCGGCTCGCGAATCACGGGCTTTCTATGAAAATGGCGGTGACGCACAGCGGGGGTGCGAACATCCCTCTCCGCGTTGTGGATCGTCGGATCGATCGCCGAGCGGATGAGCAGCGGCCGACAACGACGTTGTAATTAAGACACTTTTCCTGGGTGGTTAATTAACGTTATCTCGATCACACGTCGGGGCTATATTGATTTTCGAGCGAGTTTGAAACAATAGCGGTGAATCGGAAACGGTTGACAGTACGTCGATGAATTGCGCTCGAGATTGTGTCGCGAAGAAGCCGTCGAAGAAGGAAAAGTGAGTAATTTCTAATGGCGGCGCGGGATTTTAATCGTTCGTTCATTAAAAGTAGGATTTTGTGCTGGTATCACAATATTAATAATATTGCGTGAGTATAAAGTGTGTCAATAATAGTGTATTAATAAAATTTGTAGTGTAACACAATAGTATCTACTATTGTAAATAGAGAAAAGTTTAGTTTCAATAATTGTGTTTGGACAATGAAAAAATTTGATTTCAAGTATGAATGTATTTTTGATCAGTTAAATAATGGTAAGAGATTTTGGATGAATTAATTAGTGGTGAGAAATTAAATCTCACGGTGGTAAGTAATTTTTTACAACTATTTTACATGCAATAACAATGTGAATCTATTGCGAGATGACGAGTCGTGTCTGTTGAAGAAAATTAATTTCATTCTGAGTTTCCATGAGAAACCAAATTGTCTTGATCGAAGAACACATGAAAATAATACCAAGTATTAAATTTTAAAGAAGATTCCGGTATTTCTCTTTTTTTTTGTGAATGTTAAAAAATTCTTTAAACGTAAAATTTATTTTTCTTTTTGTCAATAGCAGGTTTTTTAATTAATGATCGCTGTTTTTAATTGATCGAGCGATTCTAATACAGTTTCTTTGTTCTCGTAGGTGCATACATGGCGAAAGCGAGAAGATAGGTCGGTGAATGGTTTCTATGGAGGTCGGACGTGTATTTTCCTGCCATTTAGTATGGAAATAGTATAGCAAAGCCGATAAAGAGACCGCCATGTCGGCAAGCATTAATTAACATCTTCGAGCAAGACGTCAAGTCTTGGTATACCGGCAACTCTCGGATTTCGGCGGGCCTTGAGCGTATTTCCAGAATAAAGGTCATTAATCCTGATTTCTGCTTCGAAACCGAGATAGAATCCCCTAATACAAAACAACCTCAATCATTCTGAAAACCTGTGTTCTGGTTAAGCCAGATCCGAACCATTAGACCCGCAACAATTTGTTCGTTTGACGAGATGAGATTTGCAGTGCGACGTTTCAATTCTTCGAGTTTCTACGTTTCGAACGATGAAAAACAACGTGGTCGAATGAAGTCAGAGGGAAAGAGTCAATTTCAATAGCAAATTCTAAATAATTTCAAATTATCGCACATTGTATCTAATTAACTGTTTACGATCGAAACGTTGCTCGTTTGCGAGAAAGAAAGTTACGATTAATTAGAGTTGAACGTTTTACGACCAAAAGTCTCGCAATTTGGCACAGCAATTTGAAATATATTTAATTTGCGTCCTCGTTCGTGTGTGCAGCGACCTACGTGCGTACAGTTTCGCAGCATTATCCACTTGAATGACGTTCGCGTTACTCCGAATCGTAAAACCCAAAGTGTCCAGACACCCATAACGGCCGCCCTCCCTAAAACTTTCAGTCAGATAAACCACCCGACGTATGACTTTCCCACCCGGATACATCTCGCCATACAATTTCCTTCCAATCCAACTTTACAAACTTCCCCCCACCTCCGTAACGAACGCCCAAGAGCCGGTTCTCGGATGAGAACCACTGGCCAAATCGCCGCGGCGGTTCAACTTTAGCAATAATTTTTGAAACAACATAACCTACAACGTTGCCCTACAGAAATGTAACACGCACATTTGCAACACACATTTGTGTCACCACCGACGAGGTCAATTCGTTGCCACAAAGTGTCAACTCTTGCTATATCTAGTATTTCAATGTTCACGTGATTATCCGAAGCAGTTGACAACTGAAAGCAGTTAGAAAACCCGGAATTTAAAAACCGAATCAAACCTAAATAAATTAAACCTAACCTAAACCTAACCTAAACCCAAACCCAAATGAACTAAACCTAACCTAAAGCTAAACCTAAATTAAACCTAACCTAAATGAACTAAACCTAACTAAATTAAACATAACCTAAAGCTAAACTAAACCTAACTAAATTAAACCTAACCTAAACCTAAATGAATTAAACCTAACCTAAATAAATTAAACCTAATCTAAACCTAAACGAAATCTAACCTAAACCTAAATTAAACCTAACCTAAAGCTAAACTAAACCTAAACCCAAACCTAAATGAACTAAACCTAACTAAATTAAACCTAAACCTAAGTGAACTAAATCTAACTAAATTAAACCTAACCTAAAGCTAAACTAAACCTAGACCTAAATAAACTAAACCTATCGAAACATAACCTAAACCTAACCTAAATCTTTTGAGTTCCCGCTAAAAAATTCCGTTCAAATATTTTCAGAGCGGCGGCACCTCTGCGGAAATGTATCGCAAATCCTTCGAGGCGGCCAGGCTATTCCGCTGTCGTAACAGCGCGAGTCCGCGGGCGCAATCGTCCCTTCCCTTAACGACCGGAATTTCTTCGGGAGTAATTAAACGAATTATCAGTCTGGAACGTCGCCATCAGCCGCCATTACGACGTTCACGAAATTCCTAGCGACGGTGAAAAGTGGGGTGGCGCGAGAATTCTTGCCATCGCTTGTTCGCTTGACAAAGCCCTGACCATTTCTTTTCGCTCCTCTCTCTCTCTCTCTCTCTCTCTCTCTCTCTCTCTCTCTCTTTCTCTCTCTCTGACGCCGGCGTGACACCGCGTCGCCGCGAAAATGCGGTTCATTACGTCCCCCTTGAAAAAGCTAAAACCGAGAGGGGAACCCACTGTCACAGTTTCGTCAAACGAAGATGCTGACAAATTGGAGTCAAGCGTTGCATTGACGCAACAAAGTCACGCGTCCTCGGTAAATTCTAGAGCGCGACGTCGCCTAGATTATGCGTCTTCGTTTTCTCAAGGCAACGAGGTACAACCGGCGCTGCTCGTTGCAAAAGATTCTTCGACGCGCGCTGGAATTCCTTTTGAGAAATTAGGGGTCTTGGCTTTGAAAAATTTATGCGATACCTCATACGGGATTCCGCGGATTTGGTATGAATCTTCGTCGGAGTTCCTTCTTGCGCCGATTTTTCCGGTCGAAAGTGTCAACAGAGCCAGCAGAGGATCTCGGAATTCACAACCACGTTGTCCAAATTCAATTTCTTTTTTTTCTCTCTTCCCTTGTCATTTATCATTTACACCTGCTTGCAAATGAAAACCACGAATCGTCCCTTCTCATCCCTCGGTTTCACGAGGCTCGCGAGCAAAACAAAGTACACGAGACGTTGCCCGAAAGATTGATTCACAACCTCGACCACACACGACCCATATTACACGTCGACGATTCGTCCTAGCTAGAAACTAGAACGTGCCCTAATATCTTCCGTTATTCGTCGCGTTTTCGGGACGTGCGGATCCATTGAAGACGCTGCCGAATTGGCCGTGGCCAATTTCCATGAACAAACAGAAGACAATCAAAAGGACGAAACAAAAGACCAAAGTGAGAGTGGAGGGGGGCAAAGAATGCTAATCAATAGCGAACGAACGATTCCGGCTTTAAAATATACAGAAGCAGGCCTGCGGGTAGGGGGTTGGTTCGATGGTAGGGATTTATGGAACGGTTGCTCACCGCCGGGGTCGGCGTTAATAAAGTTTCTCGCCGGAGAAATGAAGCGCGGGCGTGTTTCGAATCCGTCCGGGAGGATTTCGGGTTCGCGTCACCTTTTTTGCCGTGTAACGAGCGGCCCCCCTCTTGCGCGAGGATCCAACCAGGGGGAATTCCGTAGCGCGAATTTTAATTAGCCGTTTCCAACCCCCGTGAGTAAGGATGTGACAAGTGGATCCACTTTTCGGAGGAGCGGTAGGGGGTGTTTTCCGCGGACCTCGTCTCGAGAATTCTAATCGACAAGGTCAAAGCGGACCTCGATGCACGTCTGACGAATTATTCCGTCCTCGCGTCGTTAGGGGAATAATTATCTCGCTGATACCTCCCCCACGAGAGGCACGAGACGGAGAGACGTCCCTTCGATTTCAGACTCGGCCCAGGAAAATAATTGCCAGAACGCGAAAGAAGTTACAGAGGAGCGTCGATATGAATTTGCAAGTAAATACGAACTTCAAAGAAAATTTTAACTCTGAAAAAAGGAAGAGCTCGTAGCGACTGTCGTACGGGGGAAAATTGTCGCTCCAATTTCTCGCGTTCTCTCTCTCTCTCTCTCTTTCTCTCTCTTTCGTGCAGCACACTTTAGCCCGGGGGCTGATGCTCTCCTCTTAACCGGACTGTGCAGATTCAATCTTGGGTTCGAGCGGATCCCGTCGTTGCTCCGGCTGGCTGGCAGATGAGAGAGCAAGAGGATACGATATATATATATATATATATATATATATATATACATATATACTCGATCTCGAAGACTTCGTTTTCGAAGAGGACGAGGCGACTCGTGTCGGGCCCCATCAACATAGCACCGAGATGTTATCTCGTGACTCTTGTAGCTCACGGCTTCTTGCCGGCGAAAGGGAATCGAAGCAGGGGCTGTCGGCTCCCTTAACTCTTTCCTCGGGGCTCCTTGTTCATCCTCCGGCTTTTAGGGGATGATCGTTATGGCGTCTGGCGTTCCGATGACTCGTTCTTCCGAGGTTTTCTTCGTTTTCGGCAAAGAGAGACAAAGCGCGCCGGGAGTCTAGCTCGAGGACTGTGAATTGTCGGCTGCGTTTAAAAATACCATCGGCACGAAATTTCATTGACATTAAAACTACCAAAAAGTGGTCAAAGTGACCGATTTATTCCAATTTTATACTGTTATGAATGTTACACTGGTGGTCAAAGTGACCAGTTTATTACAATTTTCTAAATTTTATGCATTTTATATTTATAACTAAATTTCACATATATTTGTAGCAGTATATTTTTGGATACTCGAGTGATTTTTAATCAAATGTATTAATAGAAGCTTGTGTTCCTTTCCTTGTGGCTTGTACTTTAATTCTTTTGCCAGGAATGTTATATTTTAGTGGTCAAAGTGACCAGTTTATTACAATTTTCCAAAATTTTATGCATTTTATATTTACAACTAAATTTTATATATATTTATAGCAGTATATTTTTGGATACTCAAGTGATTTTTAATAAATATATATATTAATAGAAGCTTGTGTTCTTTTCCTTGTAGCTTGTACTTTAATTCCTTTGCCAAGAATGTTATATTTTAGTGGTCAAAGTGACCAATTTATCACAATTTTCTAAATTTTATGCATTTTATATTTACAACTA
This sequence comes from Melipona bicolor, assembly GCA_030673865.1. NCBI lineage: Eukaryota > Metazoa > Arthropoda > Insecta > Hymenoptera > Apidae > Melipona > Melipona bicolor. The sequence continues at coordinate 2,840,519 of JAHYIQ010000020.1, forward strand.
AATTTTATATATATTTATAGCAGTATATTTTTAGATACTCGAATGATTCTTGATGAAATGTATTAATAGAAGCTTGTGTCCTTTTCCTTGTAGCTTGCACTTTAATTCCTCTGCTACAAATATTATATTATAGTGGTCAAAGTGACCAATTTATCACAATTTCCAAAATTTTATGCATTTTATATTGACAACTAAATTTTATATATATTTGTAGCAGTATACTTTTAGATACTCGAGTGATTTTTAATCAAATGTATTAATAGAAGCTTGTGTCTTTTTCCTTGTAGCTTGCACTTTAATTCCTCTGCTACAAATATTATATTATAGTGGTCAAAGTGACCAATTTATCACAATTTCCAAAATTTTATGCATTTTATATTTATAACTAAATTTCATATATATTTGTAGCAGTATACTTTTAGATACTCGAGTGATTTTTAATCAAATGTATTAATAGAAGCTTGTGTTCTACGAATATTATACTATAGTCGGTAGTTCTAGGGTTAATTTGTTGACAACTTGATCGTACGTACAGAAAGGAACGTGTTGTCTCTGACGTTGGAAGGCGTTTGTGCAAACTGCGAACGCGCGGATACTTTGCTTGTTTGCGAAAACACCGCGTAATGTTTTACAATTTTGACGCTTCGTTGGAACAATAGGTCGGTATTGATCACACAGGTTACATTACAATATCAATCGGGCCTCTGAGTACTATTCTCAGGTTGATTGTACATAGTATTACGATATCAATCAAAGATCTACACGCCGTTGTTGTATTGATTGCGCATTGTGTCACGGCATCATAGCGCCAGTTGCAAACAATATATATTCATATTGATTATACGCGTGCATTCACGTCACAATGGCAATCGCACCGCGCCAAATAGCATTTTCGCGTTTATTGCAAAACCGTATTGCCGAACAGTTTCGCCGAGATCGATTGTAATCATATAGTATAATAAGGTATCAATCAGCATTCCAAACAACGTCCGCGCGATATTGATTTCCGCTCCGCGTTGCGATTATTCAACAAGCTTCTTAATGCTCGGCCAATGTTTGTCAGAGCTCGTGGCTCTCCCGCGGCGAGGCGGTGACTTTAATTTGGGCCAATTAATATAATCCGGAAACGAGTAATTAAAATATATATACCGAGTAGTTTGGCAACTTTCACTTCGAATTCTCAGCAACGCCAACGACTAAAGGTAATTTAACGATTTAAGTAACTGGAACTTTGGTCACGAAACTTTCACCGAGAATGAAAATTCCTCTCGACGATTCCTAATTCGACGGTTTAAATCGGGAACGAAAAATTTTTACGAGAAAAGATCGTTTGTCGTTTCAATTGAATCACTCAAAGGACCGCGCGATCGGGGAAAAGAGATTAAACTCGTCAATGACAAGCGACAGCGGAAATTTGTTTTTCTGATTGCTGATAATCGTTGCTGACGAGGGGGGGAGGGAATCCAATTTCACTCGCTTAACAACGAGTCACGGACGAAAGAAATTCCATTTCAACCGCTCGTAATAATAATTTACGTCAGTTTGAATTCAACCGTCAGAGCGATAAATTTCGCGCCGAATTTCAATTTTAATTATACAAACAGAAACAAGTCGCGCAACGCTGATCGAAAAACGATACACCCGCCGTCCGTGACCATTGTACGCGATCGGAACGCAATTTTTTTTGCTATCGATAACGAGCGAAATGAATCTCCTTCGCTCGTAACTCAGTTGCGAAGCAACGTTCGAGATCGATCCCGCGATCATCGTCTGCACTTGGAAACGTTGTTTTAATTGAAAAAAATAACTCTTTTCCTTTGCCGTTTCGACCGGTCGCTGCGCTTAAAATATTATTCCATTTGGCAACTTGGTTTCGGACGGAGCGTCGATTGGCGCCGAGGGACGCGGCGCGCGGCTATCTTATCGGATCCTAGGATCGTGTAGTGTTCATTTATCTTGCGCAGCCTCTCCGTCATCGAGGACGTTATCGTGGGATGGGTAATTTAACTAAACAAGCCGATTCCGGCAGCGGCGCCGTAAACAGGCATCCGATTGGATGCCAATAAATTCGCCTAATGAATAAGTTCCATAAGTCATGCAACGACGCACGCTGAAATCGTTCGTTACGTCGTTTCCGGGCTCGGCTCGGTCCGGTATAAACACCGGTATAAACACCGGCTGGAAATAGCCGGACGACGATTTTGTCACCGAAAGATATTTATGCGAATCGCCGTTTGCCGCGGTGATTCGTTCCTCGTTAGCGTTCATCTCGATTCTAGATCGCTGTGAATCACGTTGTTGCCCAACATTAACGCTACAACTATCAGAGTGCTGGTTGTTTTTAATTTTGTAAATTATAGTTGGTTGTAATTTTTGGTAATATTTTGCAGTTATGTCAAGTTAGTTACAATTTATAATTTTATTAGTGGTCATTTATTATTTTTGTTCGTTGGACATTTCATAGACGTAAAAACAGGGTATTTTTAAAAATTTAAATAATCCTTCGTAAAACGTATGAATGAAAGCTTGTATACTCAATTTGTAATTTTTATTATTCATATTTTTAAAAATTTGAAAATAATTTTTCGTAAAATACAAAAGCTTGTATATTCTCTCCATTGTATCACAAATTTTCTCCATTTCTTTTTCTTTTTTTTTGTCTCTAGTGTTTCTGGATGGAAATTTTAATAGTTTTCTGGTGTTAAGCTTTGGGCGCTGCTATTGTCGAAAATTATGTTCGTTCTCTTTGTCCAGCTTCTTCACCCACGACAGGTTACATACTTTAATTCTAACGTTAAATCTGAATTAACCTGAAATTGCCAGATTCTCACAGAGGAGACTTTCACGGCAACTCGAAGACTTGAAGGAAAGCGCGGATCAATCCGTTCCTGAAAAACGACCGAAGAAAGGGTGAAGATCTCAGGGTGTGAAGGAGATCTCCATACTCGCGAAGATTTCCAAATCTGCAGTTGCAGCTGCGCCGAGCTTAAAAGCTCCGCAAAGTTTCGTTAAAATCAACGTGTATCAGTCACTCTTGTTCCTTCTCTATCCAGAGATACTTGAAGAAACAGAGAGAGTGAGAGAGAGAGAGAGAGAGAGACACGTAGACAAAGAAATTGAAGAAAAAGAACGGGAGAGAGAGAGAGAGAGATTGTAGGAGGTTGTAGTCTGAAAGCGGCGAGAGCTGCAGAAGCTCTCGGGGAAAGGAGGTCAACGACGTCCTTAAGGATTTCGACGAACTCGAACGAACGGGTCCAGGAGAGTCAGGGAATGCCATCGTTGTGCGCCACGTTATCCCGTGAAGTATGGCAGCCAGGCGGGGGGTGGTGGTCGGAGACATCCAGCGAGGAAAAAGGAGCAGGAGTGGTTCTCCCTGGGTCCGGGGTGGAAAAGCATCCTTCGACGAACCACGAGTACCTGGTCTCCCGCGGGATCTGACGCTGACCGAGAAAGAGAGAGAGAGAGAGAGTGATGGAGAGGGGGGGGAGAGCCAGAAATGGGAAGAGAAAAGGAGAGGCCACCGGCTAAAGCGATACGGGAGTTGCCGGTCAGAAGCGGAATGAGAATGAACCCAACGTGAGTGTTGGGATTTCTTCGACGAACCGTCACTTCGTGGATACTTGGCCGGGTGTTCCAGGGAATTCCGCGATGCGGCGTCCATCGTTGAAAATCGCTCTGCCGTGAAGTGAGCCGAGGCAACGTGGAAAAAATAGAACGAAAGAAACTAGCTCTGTTTCGCTTTTGAATACGGATCGATCCTTTGTTTTTTATCACTGAGAGTGATTTTAGGTGCAACGCCGATGCAACGAAAATTAGGGATTGGTTGATTTGCGTCACGTGATTCGCGAGGGGGCGTGGCGTAGACCTCGAGTAGGAGTGGCGTTGTCTGGTACTGAGCGATCGCGCCTGTAATTTGTATTTGTTTCAAATGTTTGCATATTAATAAAATTTTATGGCAAAAATGTCTTGCACAGTTATTTCTGAACCTTTCAGTGAGACGAATCGTACTGGAGTACAAGTCGTGTAGTTTTTATTCTTGGCTCTTTGAGATCGAATCAAACAACCGGTGGGCAAGAGGATGTTTCAAAAGCAGACTCCTATTTTTGATTCTCCAATAGGAGAGACTGATTCTGTTTTTGGTTCTGAAACGATTCTTTTTTTTGAGTCTTTGAGATCTATTCCGACAAGAGCTTTACTAAATCTCTAAATTTTATTTTTCGTGGCGAATCTGATTGACGGTATAAAATCGTCAACTTTAAGTAATCATCGTACAATTAATAAATAGATTGCGGATTCTTGTGAATTCGTAGGAAATTTTCAAGTGCAAGTATGTAAAACAATTTTCTACCAAGGCTCCATCTTTCCAATTGCATTCTCAAAGAAAAATCCGCGTGCAAATCTGTCGATAAGCGAAGAAACCGAGACACCTCAAAGACAATCGAAAACAGACCAGCTAAAATTATACCTAAAATGCGCAACTAATTCGGGATTACACTAATACCAATTTTCGATCGTTCATTCGCGATTTTTATCAGCAATCTATAGGATAGGAAAATTTTGACTTTTGAAAGAGAGAAAGATCGGAGCGGCGTATCGACTGACGGCCACGCGAAACAACCAATCCCGCGCAGGAGAACTGACCCGGAGGCACGTCCGATAAGAAAGGCAACACATCGTTAGCGTCGAATGGAAATCTGGTCTGCGCGGATTGGAAAGGGAATCCGGCATGCACGTCGTCTGATTGAAGCGAGAGCCGGCTAGCCACGGCTCTTGCTGGACGGAGAACGAAGGAAGGATGAAAGCGGACGGGTCTGGCGGACAGACAGAGCCCGATAGAGCCGCTGCAGATAGCAGCGGGGAAATACCGCGATGGAAATGAAGATAGCGCCGGGCAAAGAAGAAGGGCAAAAGCGAGCCAACCAGCCAGCCAGCCAGCCAGCCACTGCGAGTAGCCAGGGGATCCCGCGGGATCTGACGCTGACCGAAAGCCAGAGATGGAGGAGAGGAGAGAGGAAGGAAGGCTAAAGCGACGTTGCGGGGCAACCGAGAGAGGGGGGAGGAGGTGGAACAACGTCTTCTGGTTTCCGCTGTCGTTTCTAATTTGCCGGATTAAATCCCGGCGTAACCCAGCGTTCGCAACCTGGTGAAAACGTGGAAGGATCTTTTCGATTGGATGAATGGGGGAAACAAACGAGTCGAAAGAAATCTCAGCTTGCTGGTCAAATTTCTTTCTTCATTCTCTTACGTTCTTTCCTTCTCCAATAATGTACGATGTCGAACCTTTGGATAATTAGTTGACGGTCAATAATAGTTTCAGATTGGCGTCTTCGAAGGCGAGGAGGTCGATTTAGAAGGGGGCTAAATGTGCAACAGACCAGTTGCTCTGCTAAAATTAAACCGTTTCTTGCGATGGAAATTGGACCGTTGCAACGCAATTAAAATTCCTGAACACCCTCGAGGGGAAGTTCGAGTCCTAGAACACCCTCGAGCGTTGTCGCGTGCCGATCTTCAACGTTTGCTGGAAGGATATCACGCAAAAAGCGTGATATTTTAAACTTTGAGTCTTTGTATTTGTACGTCAAGTTTATTCAACCCAGTTGAGCGCTCTCGTTTCATCGAGCCGTTGTTCCATGAACTTTCACTCGAAGCCACAACGCGCGTCATCTCGTTAGAGAGTTCTTTCCTCTCTGCTTTATGCGCTTTCGGAACTCGAATGATATTTCTCGATCCATCGATTTTTCACGTCATTCGTTTAACTTTGAACTTTGCAAAGTCGAACGAACGTTCCGGCATTTGTTCGAACGAGAGGAACCTGGCAACTCTTTTAATCCATCTAGAAACACTAAAAATCTCTTAGTTTGAAGATTTGTAAAAAAAACAATTGATCTTCAGGTCTTTGAATCCACCTAGAGACACTCGAGTCTAGGAACCTCTCAATTCGAAAAATTTATCAAAAAAAAGAACAAAAATTGACCATCAGCTGTTTGAATCCACCTAGAAACACTCTAGTAACCTAGGAATCTCTCAGTTCGAAGATTTTTCGAAAAAAAAGAACAAAAATTGACCATCAGTTGTTTGAATCCACCCAGAAACACTCTAGTAATCTAGGAATCTCTCAGTTCGAAGATTTTTCGAAAAAAAGAACAAAAATTGACCATCAGCTGTTTGAATCCACCTAGAAACACTCTAGTAACCTAGGAATCTCTCAGTTCGAAGATTTTTCGAAAAAAAAAAGAAAAATCGTGAAACAATTGAGCAAACAATAGGCTCGAGAGAGACACGGACCGACGACTGGTCCCGCGAAGGGGTTGAATAATTCGCCGGTATGAACCGGATTCTGTTGCCAACTCCGCCCCGACATTTTACCAGGAGGGTCGGCGCGTCCCGTTAAAAGCGATATCCCCTAAGTATAGGAGGGAACTTTCTCCTTTGATACTGTCGGGTCGATGCTTTCGCGGCCGGCGAGCGTTCCGCGAGCCGAACTTTTCCCAGCCGGGTTCGGAACGAAGTTCAAGATGAAACCACTCGTAGGAATACACTCGGTGGCTAATCCAAATAATCGGCCGTGCACGCGGCACGCTCGTTCGTGGAATATCGATTAGGCCAGCGACACCCTCTCCCCCTGGGCTTCCACTTGGATTCTTTTGATCGTCGATTTGAACGACTGGGGTCTGCGGCTGCCGGACAGGATCCGTTTGATTCTCTCTCTTTGCCTCCCTGTTGCATAATCGCCAACCGATTGTCCAAACTTTATTCGACCCCCTTTTCTCTTTTTGTCTCGAGATTTCTGCCGTTCGTACTTTTTAAGAGCTGTCAAAGTGATTGAAGAATTTCTAATTTTAGACACTCGAGTGATTCTCAACGAAACACGTCAATGGACAATCGTGGTATCAACTTTTGTTTTTCAACTTGCACCTTGCACTCTAATTTCTTTGCTACGACTATCATTATACCTCAGTGGTCGGTAGTTCTAATGCCAAGGAACAAAAAGTTGACGCACTTCTTGAGAAACTCGGCAAAGGTTTGTTGCAACGCGGTTTGATCGAAACGTGGGGTTCAGAAGCCTGCAGCGAAATTAAAGACAAATTAGGCACGGAGAGAACGTTCGACTGTTTTCAGGTACGTGTGCATCCCAATTGGCGATGGTTCGTAGTTTCTCTCTCATGGTAATCGCAGATAGCTAGACGGGTTAAGTAGCACGCTCATAGAGCGGCGTGCTCGAGGCCGGGGACCTCCATTAGCCGCGATAGAGAGGCTGTGTGTTAAGAGTGTTAATGCGACTCTCGGGGCTCGTCGCTTCGCTGCCTCTAGTTAGGGTCGATTTCGGACGCAAACTGTTCCAGCGATTAGCCAACGCGAATTTTCTACCTCCTTAACGGACCTTCTCCGTTTCCTCGCAACATCGTGTTTCGTTAAACGCAAATTCAATCTCTCCGCGATCCTCGCCTCCTTTAGAAAGAGGATCGTTAATTTCAATTTACACCGCTGGAGAAGAAAAGAGACAAAGAGAGAGAGAGAGAAAGGGAGCGAGTTTTATTTCTGCGATCTGAATTCATCGCCGTGATAAATTCGAGAGGGATCGAAGGCCAAACAAAACTGCGAGTCGCCGCGAGAAACGAAGAAAAATCCCCACTAGAATCGAGTCGGATCCCCTCTCGAAAGTCGACGTTAAGAGAAAGCGCGCCGCGCGACGACATTAAACTCCCCGGTTGGAAAGATTAAACACTCCACGTCAAACACACAATCCCGCCGATCGAATCGGATGGAAATTCCACCGCGGTGTCCGCGGTTTAAGGAGAAATGAATCTCTTCCGTCATAGATCGATCTGCGCTACTACCACTGCTCCCGCGATGGTTCGTGATGGCCGGAACAAATGGCTCTTTTTCTCCTCCTTGATCCCTCAGCTGGAGGTGCTGCCACTTTGGAAATTGTGTATCTACACTGTCGGAAACTACGCGATGACGACTGCAATCTCGTCAAAGTACGTGCAGCTGTAAAATTGAATTAAATTATAAAGAATTAACTGGTTTCTTCTTTTGGGGAGAAATCACTAATTTTACTGTTTGACTTTTAATAGCGAGAAAATATTTAGAAATGATCTCGAAATTAAAGTTCCAAAACACTTCGCGACAAGTGTACTCGTCGTTCGCAGCTAAGAAGAGATTAATTCAGCATCGCTGTTACAAGCATTGAATTCGCGGGAAATTTGAAACGATATCGCGAATGTCACGTGACTTGAAGAATAAATTTTCGAAAACGGTGATGCCTCGTCTGATCGAGAGATAAACAGCCCGGGAAGAAGAAATCTTTTAAAATCGGAAGTTTGCGAGAGAGACATTTTTGCGGAATCTCGGCTGTCGACTTTGGCCTGCAGCCCTCGCAGCGGGATCCCTCTGACATAATTAAATATTACACGAGTCCCTGTTAGTGCTGCTCCGGCGGCCTTCCGCTCTGCGGATTAATATTTCACGGGCGGCGGCCATGTCGCGAGAAAAACACTTGGCAAAAATGGCGGCCGCTCCGCTTGGAAATTCGACCTGACGCGCTCCTCTCTGTTCAATAAAGATGAGCGAATTCGTTGCACGCGTGGCCTCTCGAAAGCCTCGCGGCATCGCGGTTAACAGCGAGGGAAAAAGAACGGGGGAGAGGATATTCAACGCAGCTAAAGAGGAGCAAAACCGAAACACGAAGAAGACGAGCGCGTACCCAACGCCTCGGAAGTTCGTGAGACGTTCTCGAGTTGCTGCTCGGCGTGCTACATTGGCTAATTTATAGCGTTTCCCGAGCACTAGCCGGCTATAACCAGAGTTGTTTAGTCGAACGGCTAGAAAACTGTGTTACCGAGTTGCTGCTTTTTCTTTTTTTTAATAACTGAAAGTGATTTTAGCGGGGCCTCTTCAGATGCAGCGCTGATGCAACGAAAATTAGCGATTGGTTGGTTTGGGTCACGTGATTCGTGAGGGGGCGTGGCGTAGACCTCGAGTAGGAGTGGCGTTGTCTGATGCCTGTAGTTTGTTTTCTATCGATTCAAATGTTTGCGTATCAATAAAATTTTATGGCAAAAGAGTCGTCTTCATTTTCTAGTCAGAACAGTTGCTTCTGAGACGAATCGTACTAGGGTACAAGTTGGAATCGTTGGGAATTCGCGAAACGAGTGGCTGATGGAAATTCCTTCTCCTGCGAAACAGGGAATGTCGCGATGCTTCGAACTGGGAGAAATGATTTTTGATTCGTCCGGGAAAGAAATTGGCCGAAACTTTGGGGATGCGTTTCGTCAATTCCACTTGAAACTCAGCTCCGAAATTCTGCCAACGTGACTGAACGAAAGGACACTCTGTTTGAAAATAATTCTCGTCCCGGCACGGACGAGGAAAAGTCGTGATTAACGACACGCCATACACGACGAATTCGTGCATTTCACAGGGAGCTCAAGCCCGCTGTACGGTTCCAGTTCCGTGGACGGAGAAAAATCGAGGGCCGTTCGAGAAAAATAGTATCGTCGTTCGTCGTGATTACCTCGAGTGTTTGCAGGAAAATGCAAATTTCACTCGTAAGAAACTCCGGACTTTCGGCTCTTTTGTTCTTCCCTCGGTCAATTTCTATTATTATTTTGGAAACTTTACCTTACGTAGTTTTGAATTTTCTAGAATTTACTCCGCGAACAACGCGCGAATCATCCAGTTTGAGTTTAAAACAAAATGAAATGATAAAGTTCGATATGAAACGTTTGAAAAAACTGTATCCGGCTATTGCTCAAACCCTTCGCTGGAACGCTAATGACCGGAGGAAATTACCGAATCGTTGTACATGAGAGGGAAACGGGCGCGAGAAACCCCGGGCCCGACACCCGGTGCACGGTGGAAAAGAGTAAGCCCCGTTAATAGGATTACACCGTGTCGAGCGACAGATTTCGACTAGATATTCAACTGGCCGGCAGCTTCAATATTTGACAATTCGAATTAACGTTCCTACGACTCGCCGCTATATCGATTCCGGGGGCCTCGCGAGCCCCCGTGGTGTTCCGTATAATCCGCGTACAGACGCTGCTGAAAAATCCGTCGAACGTTTTGTCATAGACTGCCACGCCGCGATCAATCCTTCTGGCGCGATCGCGTGCGCTCTAACGGGTGTGTCCTCGCAACCGCGCCCGTGTCACGATACAAATTACCACGACAATTTCGTTTCGCCTTTGCAATTGCGTTTGAATTGGAAAATTTCAGCCTCGCCTTTGCAATTGCGGACGAAAGAGAAGCCGAGCCTACGACCTGCAACCAATCGGACTGGCATCCCTTCCGGCAGCCAGCTTCTTATCTCCGCGACAGTATCCTAGTTATCCGTGTTTGTATCGTACACCGGTGGAAGTAGCCATAGATCTTGGCTGCCTCTCCCGCGAGATTCACCCTCTTACGTGGCCTTTTCTTCGCCGTAAATCTCACGGCTCGCTTTCAGCCTGGATTGCCTCGGCCGGACGCGGAACCACCGTCGTCTAATTAGCTTTCTGTCCAATTAAGGCAACCCTAAACGATTCCTGGCGAGGCAAGGAAATCGGCCCGGCTCCGTCGTGTAACGGAGTTTCTTCGTTTCAAAGCGTTATTTGTATCTTTGTGTGAAAAAGATTCATAATGCTGACTTTGAACATTCAGAGTGTTTAAACAACAAAAATTCGAAAAATCCCAACATTTCGTCTTCCAACCTTAATGTTCAAGGTTCGATAAAATTGCAAAGAAAAAGAAAAGTTTTAAAATAGTTGTAAAGAGAGAATTTTAATTTTATCACTGAAAGTGATTTTCAGGTGCAACGCTAATGCAACGAAAATTAGCGATTGGTTGATTTGGGTCACGTGATTCGCGAGGGGGCGTGGAGTAGACCTCGAGTAGGAGTGACGTTGTCTAGTACTGAGCGATCGCGCCTGTAATTTGTTTTCTATCGATTCAAATGTTTGCATATCAATAAAATTTTATGTTTAATAACACTTGGCGGTTAAAATTAGAGAGGTCATCTCCAGTGGACTGAAGTTAAAACGCGTACCGATTTTCGATCTCCGAGCGAATTAATTAAAATTGTAAAATTTCCTGTTCTGTCTTTTCTACAATGAATCGTCGCTCGAACATTTTTCAATCTGATTCTTCTCGATTCTCCTTTTCCTAGTCCGATCGATTGGAGCATGAGAGAGAGAAAGAGAGGTCGCGTTAATAAATAAAATTTCGAAATTTTACGATACCTTAACTTTCCAAACGTCGGGAGCTTAATTTGCAAACAGGCTTAATGGAAATATTTCAAATTTATGGCCGCTGAATAAAATATGAACGAGACGATCGAGAATATACTCCGTGAATAATTTCGCGATTTTCTTAGGTAGACGCAGTGCTTGATCGTCAGATTCAATTTATCACAGCTTATCATATTTCTATAAGAAGAAAAAAAATTAAATTATCTTTTGATAAATGACGTCTGATTAAAAAAAAAGGAAAAAAGGAACGTGTCTCTCAAAGTGTCCACGTTGTGTATGCATCATCTGTGAACTTTCCCACTTTGAAATTCCATAACGTCGTTGTAATTATCAAAATATTTAATCATTCCGCCGTGCTTGAATCTTCGCGTTACTTGGCCGTCACCTTTTCAAACGCGACTTATCATCCCTGCATCAGTATTCATCCCTTTGATCATCCGCTGAACCTAAAGATAGCCTTCGCTCAGCAAGTAAAATCCGGGTCCAAAATAGCGAGGAATCTTGACTCGGACCGAAAGTTCCTACGCCGGTTCGACTCGACGTTCTGCCTTCTAAACGATTTCAAATCTCAAATTTCCATCTGGGGGGGGGGGGGGGGACAGTCCAAAATTCTCTCGGTAATTCTGACAAAAGTCTTTCTAGAACCATTTTTTCTTCGCCAGCTCAGAACCCAAGAATCGAATGGACTCTGATGAAAATTATCTAAAAATTCCAACAAACTACCAAAACACACACACATACGCGTACAAACAATCGCTGGACTACGTGTCCCAACTGAAAGAACGAAGAGACGGGTTGGGTTATGATACTCTATCTGGCTGGCACGTAAGGCAAAATGAAAAATCGAATTCTCGATTAGTCGGATCCCGGTGGTGGGGAGTGGCACCGTGCTACGTCCCTGCCGTGCCACTTCACTCATCGTTCACATTTCCTCCCCTGAATCCTTCTTATTCGCGGCATTATCATAATGCCATCGGCCGCTACGTGACAGGAAAGACGTATTATCGTAGCTCGCTCTAGTTTGCCGGATCCCTCTCGCCGAGCTTGTCGTCCCTTTGCTTTTTAAAACGAACGCGAATTAGCGAACGTTGTCTCTCGCGATTTTCAATTAGTCGCAACGGCTCCACTTTCGTCTCGCGTCGAAACGAAATATCGTAAAATGAAAAATGTGGCGGACAATAGAAGAGCCGTTTATGGCGCGATGGCCCGCTAATTCTGAGAATGGTTTCCGCCCACGCTGCAACGCGAGAGGTTTTGTATCGTTTACACACGACCGAGGAGACTCTTCGAGCAACTGCAACTCCCGCTGTCGGGAACTTTGTTTCAAACGCTGGTGCACGCGAGCGCTCGCTTTGCGCGCTACACTCGCTGTCAAATGAATTGCTGCAACTTTGAAAACCTGTTCCACTCGCCGTGCTTCCATTTTCAGGGCCCCTGAATCCTCGAGGTACACGCCTTTGCGTGTAAAGTAAGATCGTCCAACGCAGTGACGCGGAGTTTGTCTTAATCACCGACTTGGATCCTCGAAGCAAGCACCTTCAATGGTTCAAAGAATGAAATAGACTCTCATAACCGCGTGAAATTTAAAACGAAAAGTTCGTCGAACCGTGCAACGTCCTATGGCGTGATCAACTATTGGTTGGTTAATCGAGTCCTCTTCCCGGATTCATCAGAGCAGTTTCTGCTCGAAAACTCCTTTATCCTACCAAACCGGGGGCGATTCCCTAGATCCAGCCCTAATTTTCAAGTAACCAAAACTTCAGCTTCGTTGAATGCCACTTCGTTAACACGCTGGCGCCACTACCACGGCGATCCATGTACTTCCACCACGCCTCTCTCGCCTACCATCAACATATCCAACTTCTCTGCGGGAATAACATCGTTTATCGAGTGCATACTGGGTGGCCGTTAAAAACAGAAGAGACAAGAGAGAGAAAAAGGAGCAGCCGTTCCTCTTTCATCTACAACAAAACGTGTCCATCGACGCGGCTTTCCGAGTCGAAACCCAATACGCCAAGTATATCGATTCTTCGTGATGTTCTTTCATAAACACTCTGGCAACTTCGAAAATTGCTCGTGACTCTGAAAGTATTAATTTCTCGCTAAAACCTGCTCCCTGCGTTCGCCCTCGGCCCCGCGCACTTCCAATAAACTTCGAAACCCATCTGCCAGCCGGCCGTAAACTTCGTAATCCTCCCTCAACCACCCAGTACATATTATCAACGTTGCGTTAAGTCACGGCGAACAGCGGGCGCCGACGTGCAGTGGCAGGCTTACATCGGTAGTTGCAAGAATTTTCAAAGAGTTTCCTCTCCGGGCAACGTCTAAACGCGTTGAATTCCTGTCGGCGGGGCTCCCACAGGAACGAGAACGGAAGCGGATGGTTGGCAGGACGCCAGACGACACCTCCGACTTCTTTCTCGCGCTTATACACACACATACACACACACACTAACACGCACACCAAGTTGAGATACTAACAGGCGGACGGTTTCTCTCTGGCCAACAGAGGCCAAGTAATAATCCTAACTCGCGGGTTAGCCAGGCTTAATTAGAACAGGGGTTAGTGGCTGGTTGGTTATAGTCGCGTCTCCACTGTTCGATGCCGGCCACCTCGCTTCATTTCGCACCCTTCCGACCTGGTGGAAGAACCAGCGCTGTCTTGATAAAGGACGACCAGCCTGCAACTGATGCCCCACCGGGACAGCATTATTGCGTCAAACTTATTGTTCCAACACGCCGCGCCGCGTTGCCGGATGATGGACATGGTTTGAGGCAGGGGTGGCTGACTGGCGGCCCTCCCCACTCCCACCACTTTCCTGATCGCCAGCGCTATCCCCTCCACTACGCCCATCTCCCGCCACTGCGTAGCCACAATACTCGCGTCTAAATTGTTTTCTTTGCCGTAGCTGCTAAAGTTGGAGATAGGTAGTTGGGGAAAGTAGTTTGCGTGGCCCGCTGCGGAACAGAGTGGCAACTAATTCTCGCGCCGGAGGAACCGAGGAAGACTGAGTGCGGCCCGCGGCGGGGCCGAACAAGTTCACCGTGGTCTGGTTTGAAGCATTATTGTTCGCGTTTTGCGAAAAATACGAGACGCAGATACAGACGTTTCGTTCGTTTTTTTTCTTCTTCTTCTTCTTTTGGAATTGACAGTATGGCGGGGATTTCGCATCGGAACGGAGTAGTTTGGGGATTTTTCCAATCTTCGGAAATTTCAGCCAGCGTAATTTTTGTATCCGAGTGGATCCAACTTTCCGGAGTTTCGGTAACGTCAACAGATATCGCTGCGCCCCGAGGGACGAGCGAGAGCTTCCCGTTCGATATTTCCGAGAAATTTAATTTTTGACGAGCCATCGCCGGCCAGCGTTGCGAGAAACAAAAGACGTCGACGAAGAAAGAGGCAGAAGGATCCAAACAACGCGACAGCGTGGACGAGCAGAGGGAAAAAAGTCCCGAACCGAGATGGACGTGTCGCGGACTCGGCGGTCGAAAAAACGATGGCGACCAGAGAGAACCGGTGTCGCCTATCGTTCATCGGATGCAAAAGAAAACGGAGCCTGGACCTGGATCCCGGTGTACCGGATTCTCTTGCACAATTGCGAGTCGATCGGTCGGCCCTCTTTTTCTGCGAGTCGTCGAAACGCGCAGCGGATCGGATCACTGTCCGATGAAACGGCTCGTGACAAGCTCCCCGGGGACCGCGGCAAAAATGACCAAACACAAAGGAAGATCCTTTGTGAGTCGCAGGCGGCGAAGCCAACGGGGGCGAGACCACCGACACAAAAGCCCGCATTCTTTTGCGCTGGTAATAACTGCGTGCTCGCAAATTTCAACGTTGCAATCCCCGCTGCCTGCCGCGCGACCTCATTCTAGATGTTTTAGTTTCGGCGAGGGACAGCCGGTATGCGAGATGAGTTTCCGTGGTGTTCCAAGGGGAGATCTGGATTAGCCTCTATCAGGTTTTGGGATTTATTGGGATATTTTTGTGACGTTGGAGCGATCGTCAAAATTGGATTAATCCCAAGTTGAATTTTTTCAACGCTTCCACTTTATTTTAAATATGTAAGAAGTTTGGCTTCCGAGTTGAGCTCCTCATCCAGGCTTAGACTAGTGCACACAGAATGAATTCGAGAGATTTTGTACACGCGATTTTCCCCATGGTTTTCAAATTGCCGGGGAAAATTATTAGATTCCGGCGATAGTGGAAGGATTATTTTGGATCAAGTTGGGCCAGGTCTGAATTAAGCTTGGTTTAAGCTTTGTAACGACCAATTTCTACTACGTGGAATGAATTTAAAGAGGAACGATTCTTTTGTAATCCGAAAATTGCAAGAATAGGCTACTGGATCCAACAATAAGAAGAATCGCTGTTGGTCTTTCGTCATTTGTTTTCGCAATAGAAAATACAACGTCCAAAGTTAAAAATATACTGGTCTGTTGGAAATGTTAATTTACAAATGTTTGGTGAATTTAGCGAATGGCAATTCGCGGATCCAATTCCAACGATGTATTACAATGTTGTAACTGGAAAAACGCGAGTTTCCGGGGAACGATATCTTGAAACACGTTGCAAAGGGAAGATTCACTCACCTGTTTCGAGACGTTTCTCGCGGCCCAGCTTCAGCAATTACGACAGGCAGCGGCAGCAGCAGCAGCAGCACGCAAGGATCCATAACACACCATGCTATCCTCTGTTATTTTCTGAAACAAAAGAAACCAGAGAGTTTCAGTTGCAATTAAATCCACCGCGTTGCGAATCTTGTTCAACGAAGAACCTGCTCAACCTATTTCCAACTTTGATCTTCTCGTGTTGCATCTGCTATCTCGCGCTCGGAATCTTCCGACAGCGTCTACTATCAGATTGACCTATCAATTATTACAATAGGCTGCTATCTCCCCCGACGACACCCAGCCTGAATGTTATCAAATCTGCCCCTGCGTCATTCTTCCAATGATCGATCGAGCAAGATGAAAACAAGTTGGTCGCCGAGTCTTTCACAGGAGTCGAATACACCGAGCGAAATGATGAGACTACAGTGATAACATTTCGTCAAATTAAAATTTTTCATCATTTCTCGTAACAACTTTTTTTGATAAAATTGAAAGGCGCGACCAGAGTTTATCAATTATCGAGAAACTTCCAAATATCGATTAATTAAAAAAACTACACGACTTGTAACCCAATACGATTCGTCTCACTGAAAGGCCCAGAAGCAACTAGGAAATGAAGACGACTTTTTTGCCATAAAATTTTTGTAATTTTGTAGTTTTTACAAATTATAGGAGTGATTGCTCAGTACTAGACAACGCCACTCCTACTCGAGGTCTACGCCACGCCCCCTTACGAATCACGTGACCCAAATCAACCAATCGCTAATTTTCGTTGCATCAGCGTTGCACCTGAAGAGGCCCGATTTCTGCTAAAATCACTTTCACAGTGATAAAATCTGCCTCAGATTGAAATTATTTTCGCGCCGTTACCGGAGACAGACAGCGTGCGCGTCAATGGGCTAAAAGATCGAACGCTGGCAGCGTTCATCTCGGCGCTCAGACGGGAACGAACTCAAAATATTATCGCCGAGTTCCTAGAGCTTTCATGCTCGAGAGAACGGTGTCACACAGTGTTTTCCAGGGAGCAGGCCGTAGTCCGCGACAGAACTGCAACGTTGAAACGTCTGGAAAAGGGCGAGGACAGCGAGCAGCGACATCAAAGGAAACGTGTCAGTTCGAAACCGACGATTCACCGCTGGCAGAAACAAAAGGCGTCGAGATGGAACAGGACACAGAGGCACAAAGCTCCACCCCAGTTTTTAAAGGGGTTAAGCGGACCACGGTCCGCGACTAGAGTGTCGCAGTTGAACGAACCCCGCCACTTCGGAGGGTCAGCTGATCCGCTTTGCAACTTTATGGCTTCAGTGGCTACGCGATAGCAATAAAGCGGACTCGTCCCTCCTCGTACCGGTTATATTGCTACTGGATCAACTGATCAGGACGATATTGGGACACCGTGTCGTGCAAGGAGAGAACGAGCATAAAATTATTACGGATCAAAGAGTCTCGCTTGCAGAAATTTCCATCTCAGACTGCAATTACTTTCAAACGTCGAATTTCAAAAGCAGCAACTTTGAGTAGGAAGAGAATATTTTTAACGCGCGTTCACGAGAAACGTCTACCATTAAAAGGAGACACGCGTACGGAGAAATTGCGCGGATTTCGCGATTATCCAGCCGACGGAAGTTACATATTCTCCGGAGCAGACGGTCTGACCCGCTTTCGTTACGTCCTGTTCTACTCCTCCTCTTTCTGCGCTTATCTTCCTCCTCCCTCCTTCCTCCCTCCTGTTGTTGTCCGCGTGGAATGCGCCTCGAATGCATGTCCCGAAGTTCGCGTGATTTTTCATCCCCCCGAGTTGCGACTATTGATTACTCGCTTTTAGTTCCGCGGCTTCTCTCTCTCTTTTTCTCTTTCTCTTTCTTGCTCGCTCGCGTTCGACCGCGATTGCGTTTGAAAAATGGCAGCGCGAGGGAGAATTCCTTTCTTGGAAAAGCATTTGTCTACACTTTCTTGACGCATCGTCCATTTATTGCCATTCTTTTCAATAACAACGAGATCCCAGATAACCCGGGTTCCTTCGGATAAAGTATGTACTGAAACTGTCCGATGGTTTTTCCACGCGCGGCGGAATTAAGAGCGCCGCCGCGTTTAGGGTGCCGTTTATCGACCCGCCGCGACACAGTTTGTCTTCGACGAAATGAGCGAGCAGCGCGAGAGAGATCGATTTCTCCTTTCTCGGATACCAGCTTTTTTTCGATCTCGACTGTTTTAACTGCGAGACCTCTCACACGCTCGTTGTCTTGAAACACAACTCGACTCACATCGGAGGAGCAAGGAGAACTCTTATCGCGCAGGAACACACGAGCTCTGGCTGGCGTGCAGAAATCACGGAAGCATAATCACGATGAAGTGGGAAGACAGGGTGATCCTCGATGGGTTAATATCGCACGCGCGTTTTTTTCCCCGTGTTGGCGAGAAAATTCTGCTTAATTTCCTACTTCGCGGCGGGGAAAAAAGGCAGCGAGCAGCGCGAACAAGGGGATGGGAGAAGGAGGGAGAGAGGGCCAAAGAAAACGAAAGAAACGGCAGAAACTGACGAGCGAGATGAGCCGGAGCTACCCAGCTACAGGTACTAATTGCTTTAATGAGCAGTGGGCGGCGACTCTCTGCTTCTATAAAATTTTCTCTGTGACGTGCAAGGTGCCAGCTGCGAGCCGGAGCGAAAGATCCTGCTAGCGGCCTGGTAGAGTGAAGGATAACTAGGAAAGAGGTACGCGAGAGACCGAGGTGGTGAAGGATGGAAAAGATACGGAAGACTAAACGCTCGGGCGAACGTAGGCGAATTGCGCCGACAGGTGTAAGCACCGTTTAAAGATTCATCCCTTGGATCTAATCGTAATGCGGGTAGGCAGCTTCTAACAA
Source organism: Melipona bicolor (assembly GCA_030673865.1). NCBI lineage: Eukaryota > Metazoa > Arthropoda > Insecta > Hymenoptera > Apidae > Melipona > Melipona bicolor. The sequence continues at coordinate 2,859,226 of JAHYIQ010000020.1, forward strand.
ATACTGACAAATATTTCATCACTGAAAGTGAGTTTAGCGGGGGAACCCAGAAAATCGGGCCTCTTCTTCTTTCGTGCAACGCTGATGCAACGAAAATTAGCGATTGGTTGATCTGGGTCACGTGATTCGTGAAGGGGGCGTGGCGTAGATCTCGAGTAGGAGTGGCGTTGTCTGGTACTGAGATAAAGATTTAAAGAAAATCAGCAGTACAATGAAATTCACGTTAAAGGAAGAACATGTGAAAGATAAGGATGCTGAAGACTATAAATGACATTCAAAAGCCAATTGATTCTACCTTTGCTATCAAACCAGTCAGTGTTTTAGAATAAACGTCAATTGTATAATTGTATAAATTGTGCATTTGTATATTCTTTACGTTAGTTGGAATTAGAATTAGGTTCGACAGACTAGAGAGTCAGGGCTGTTTCCTCTCTTTCGTTGAATGCTACGAGTTCTAAGCGAAAACTTGACGAATATCAGACTTCCAATCCAGCTACAGCATTAACAGCCCGTATCGTCTCGTAGCAGACGCTTCACCATCGCTTCCAAAGCGTCCAATCCCAGCGTGGTCATCCCTGACGCGGAAACGAATTTTCCACGCTTCGAGTCGTTTTTCCATCGATGCCTTCCGACCTTTAGTCAAGCAGAGTTAACCTGGATCGACGTAGCAGCTGGATTAAATCCGCTCGGTTCTGAGCTTCCCAACACGATCATCGACGACACTGACTCTGACTTTCTATTTCCAATGACTTTTGTACGCAATTTTCAGAAAATTAATTTCAAAATGGATCAACACAGTCGCCTCTCATCAACGAAATTCCATAATGTTCCTGCAACCGTTCAAAACATTTTGGCTCGATCCTCGGTTATCTCTGTCGAATTTTCAGCTCTTTCGTCGGAGTTGCTCAACTTCTTTTTCCTGCTGGCCTGCTCTTTTGCTCGAGCGCGAAAGTACTTGCCTTTCCAGGCCGGTTTTCTCTCTCCCTCTCTCGTCTTCGTGCTCCCGTCATTTTCTTCCCGCCGTCTGTTTTTCCTCCCCTCTCCCACGAAGCCCAGGTTTTGCCCAGGCCACGTTTCATACTCGCCAATTTTTTATTCCCTACCACCTGCTATTTCGTTCTCTCTCTCTCTCTCTCTCCCCCCATTTTTTTCTCCCTCGCTTTGCTCATTTTCGTTATTCTTCGCCTCGGCTATTTTTGTTGCACCGCCCGTTTTTACCACCCGATGTTTAGTCTCCCACGTGCGCCCCTGTGTTTCGCCTGTTTTTACGAAAGTCCCTCTCCACGCGTTCCTTTTTCCGAGTTCCCCGCTCTCGCGCACGGTGTGTTCGCTGCTGTTCTACCCTCGTGCAGGGAGGAAGGAGGTCGTGCTTTTAATTTATTGAAATTATTCAGCCAGCGGAATTCGCTGAATGTGGCAGTTGCGATTGGCGGTTCGACTTTCAGGAAAGGTGTTTAAACACATTCGCCATCGTTGGTTTTCCTCCTCTCGCCGTGGATTTTGCATTTCCACTGCAAGTTTGGATAATTACACGTCCTATTCGACGATATTGAAACAAGAGCAACTTTGAATCAAATATCGTGATTTGACGACGAGTTAGACGTTTGACGATCGAATTCAACTGACTTCACCTTCTTGAAAGAAATACCAATTTCGTGGTCAACCTGCCGGAAACGAGGCAGTGGCGAGGATTTAAATTATTTAAACAGAGATAAATCCCCCCTCGGGGTTGCTCGTCCGCTTGTCATCGTCACAAAGGAACTTTCGCGCACGCTGAAAGCCGGCTCCCCTTCAAGAAGGATTCGTCGTTTTGCCTTCTGTTTCTCATTTTCCTTCTTTCTGCGCCCGTAACTCTCCCTTTCTTCTTATATAAGCCGACCCCAGCCAGCGGATACACGAGCAACCATAAAGCAGATCACAATGGCGCCGCCCCGCACCACCGCCGTCACGTGGGACAATAACGAATCATGATGGCGGCGGCGTTTCAATCAGCTGATTTGGCACGCGTGCTTCTCCCTATCTTTGTTACGATCGAAACAGCCTCTGTGAATTATTGGACGACGCTGCAGCAGCACTCGGCTCGATCATTTCTAGGGATTTTCTCCCAGTTGGAAAAAATCCCTAGAGAGTTGAAGCTTCGTTTTCAGACGACTGAAGATATCAGACTGAGCCAATCACGGTTGCGAATTTAACGTTTTATTAAAAATTTGAAATACTTTGATTGAATTTGAGAAAAAGTTGCGTGAATTTTTCAGATATTTCGTAAAGTACAAGTTGCAACGAAAAATGATGAAACTCCGGGAGTTGAGCAAATTAAAATTTCTCGTAAATATTCGAGAATTATTCCGCCGAAATTTTCCTTGCTATACATATTTATGAAACATTTTGCGGAATTTCTTTTCGCTCCCTCCCCTTCATAAATATGTAAGAACCAATCTGCTTAAAATTTCCAAAACCTCTCGTTCGAAAGGATCGTTTAGGAAATCTAAAAATAAGTAATCAGAGTTTCGTCAAAAGGGATTCTTCGCGTCTGGAAATTCTCGAAATTTCACCGCAGAGAGATTTCCAACTCTCTTCTACCTTTTAAAAATAATTTTCTACCCGCGCCGACCAATCCCTAGAAACAATTCTCTCGAAATTTTCAGCTCGGAGAACTTTCCGGGCCCGAAAGATTTCGCGAAACAATCGTGGGAACGGAGAAACAAGCCGCCGGTTGAGAATGGGCGAATGGAGGAACCGGCAAGTGTATCCATCATGGCAACATCGATAATATTGTGGCAGTTACTTGTTATATTGGGGCCAACGTCGGGTTTCAATCGGGTGATTCGCGCCGAGCCATCGTCTGTTATCGATTTCGACACAAACACCGCGTGGCTACGCTAACGGTCTCGTTTCTGCTAATGGACGAGCAGCGCGTGTTTCGTCCGCGATCATTATCATCCGAAACACGGGGCGCAATAACCCGAACACTCGTTAGTAAAATCCGGACGCGTTAATTGACAGACCTGAGAATCGAGGAAACGACGCGGAAAATCTTCCTCGAACGGAGGAGAGCCACGTTCTTGGTCTAGCGTCACCATCCCTGGAAACGATTAACCCAACGCAAGATTATTTCAAGACAGGTGATCAAACAGGACAGGAGACGAACAATCGAACAACGTCCAAAGTCTGATGCGAGCGGGCGGAATGCTTCCTTCCACCTTCCGGAAATCCCAATTATACCGCACTTCCATTAAACACATCCCCGCTAGAACGGAGCGACTATCGTTTCAACCCCAAAAATCCAATTCCATGCCTAATTAGACGTCCATTCAGCAGTGCCCCCTCCCCCAAATGTTCAACCCCAGTTCAGCTTCAGTTGGACGACAAGGCGGACTGGCGCAACTTTGGAGACGTCCGGCCATTCTTCAAAAGAAGGAACACCATAAACGGCTGTCCCGCAGGAATTCATATATTCCTGTCGCGGCCGTAACTGTAACAGCCATTTGCCCGGCTGTCACAGCTCGTCCGCCGGCCGCGAGAACGCTCGCGTCGAAACGTTGCCCGCTGTTCCCCGGGATTCAAATTGCGAGCCAGGGTGAGGAGCCATAAAGCGAATCTGCGGCCCACCCGTGGCTCTTTCGCCCCTTCGTTTCCCTATGGAAGCGAAACTCGACGATGTCGATGTATCGCGCGTCGAAGTCAAGTTTCTTGGCATGGAAACTTGACCGATCGCGAGAACGACGTCCGTCGACGTTTGTCCAGGTAACTCCCGCGAGACTCAGAGTCTTTCCTTCGGCCCTGCTGGCTGTCACCGTCTCGTGTGAGCTGCGGGATCGACGCATTGTTTCTTCAACGCGACGCCGATGAAACCGTTTTCTCAACTTCCCCGTCCGCTGGGACGTCATTCCTCCTTTTGATCGTTTCTTGCTTCGTGGGGTCGATTGACGGATTATTCGTTTGGTATTTTTTTTTTTTTTTAGGTTTAGGTTTTTTATGTTTTACACGTTCGTATGGCTGGCTTTGGGGTGAGAAAGAGATGAAAGAAGGTTGCGTTTTCACCTAGACTCATCAGTGGGGCTGATGGCAGCGACTCCTTACTCCAGACGCTTGCTGGCTCGATCACCCATCCTAGCGGGATTCCGCAAACTGCTTTACTTAACGTCTGCTAGTCAGTGTTCGAAACTCGTAGGCCGCTACAACATTATCTCGCAATTAAAAGTAGTTAATCCTCCGACTACGAAATTTCATCAATCATCTCTGAACACTTTCCAATGTTTGCAAAGTACAGTGCCGTGTGTGAAATTCGATTAAACTCTTAAAAGTGTGAGAAACGCCCAAACCTAATTGTGCACTGCTAGATTGTACACTCTCGTGCTGGCGATAAGTAATCGTTCAAATGCTTGCGGAGTCGCTGTGATCGAGTGTCACACGATCAACAGGATAACGCGATTCCCACTGCTCTCCATCTCCGGCGAGAATCGAAATCAAAACAGGGAGATTAAACGGCCAGCGACGCAACCCTTGCACTTAAACACCAGCTAATCCCGCGATCAACAAGCACGTTAGCCGCAAACGTATTCCCTTTAACGCCGATTCTGACCGAAACACTCGTCCAACACACACACCCCTCCAGAAACCATCCTCCCCAACAGTCAAACAGAAGAACAACAGACGCGACATTCCGATCGCATTATTTATTACTGGGTGGCGATCGTTGGACGCACGCTTCATCGGAAGCGTGCACGATGGTTGGTAGCACGTGCACGCGAACAGCAGGGCTCGTACAGCACGCAGCCACAGCCTGCTTCTCACCCCCTGGTGGGGCTTTTAAAAGGCCTCCACCACCGAGAGCGCGGAAAGAAAGAGGGATGGGAAGAGGGCAGGGGGAGGGGGGAATGGAAAAAGAACGGAAGAGGCCATTTAAGCCGAACGTGGCTCCGGTGCCCGAACTGAATAACACAAAGCGACTGTCCCGAGTCCCCCTTTCGCTGTGGTTACACGCCTAATGGCGTAAATAGTCGCTCTCTCCGACTGGAGAGGCTCCCTGGCTAGTTCTTCCAATCTTGTCCTTCTACTTCTCCGTCAGAGAAACTTGATTGCCGCCAGAATGCTCGTTTCGACGATGTTTGGACACGTGTTTTCGGAGGGATTCTTGGGTTATCGACGTGCGTTCAGTTTAGGTTCGTTGAAAGCAGAGTTGCCAGAATTATCGCGACGATTGAAATTCTAATCTACAGAGTGGTAGGATCTGACAAAAGTTGATTTCAATCGATTAGACGCGATGGTTGCTAAAATATTCAACAAATTTCTTCGACGATAGAGTCGAAAGTTTAACTACAAACGAATTACCCTCTAAATGGTCGAAACTCGACGCACGTACGTGTTAAAAAGAACGAAAAGACACGCGAGGAGAACCGATAAGAAACTCAAACAACCTTCCATTACTGAGCAGAAATATAATCGAAACTACTTTCAATAACAAACTTGGGAGACCGGCTCGTCGCACGCTCGCATTAAAATCTGTTTTCCCCGTTTGGTATCGCCGATCTTCCCACACAAAAATCGCGTGCACATCCAAGTTGCACGGCGTGCGGCCGTAATTCCATCCACCACCCTAACGATCCGTTATTACGATACTTTGATAAAGTACATAAACATCGCCAGAGGGTTCGAATGAAACATAACCTCGAAAGAAGGAAAAATTAAACAGCGAGTAATCAGTCGATAAGTGAGATTCCTCTGTTCTCGCGGAGAATTGGAGGTTACGTTTAGTCCAATTCTGACAACTTGGGTTAGGTAATGTGACGCAAAAGAGATTGATTTTTATTTCTGTTAATAGAGTACGTGTCCCTTTTCAAATTGTTCCCACCTGTCTGCTTTCACGAGGATACTAATAAAAAAGTTTAACTCGTGGGAAATGTTCTGCGCGCTCATTTGGAATGTTTGCTCTAACACTTTGGTAGGACCTTTAGTTGGTTAGACCTTTGCAACGAGGCTAATTTGGAGTCTGGTGTTTCGAGGAGGGAAGACGCGACGAATTAATTTTGAGTCGAGTGACTGAATTTTAAGTTCAAAGAAACCGCAATGGCAATTTTCTCCCATCTCTGAGATTCGTGAAATCTTCAACTTTAGGCTAGAGTTGAGCTACGGTGACGAATGGCCAGCGACAACGACAGAAATGCCATTGTTTGCAAACTGATTTGTCTTTGTGACGAGTTAAACGGCACACACAGGTACGGATATGTACGTGCAGGCGTGCCAACGCGCCACACAATGCAGCAACAGCCGGTCTGCCAACAACAGAATCGGAACAGGGGGATGTGAACATGCCATATCAGGGTGGGTGAACGTAGCCGGACAATTAAAATTTACCATCACACAAATAATGTTCTGAAATGACTGAATTGTTGCAATTTAAAACACCAGGGAAATGAAATAACGATTCAATCGTTACAGATAATTTTCCAAAGTTTTCGTTCTTGCTCGAAACGTTTTAAAACGTAATCATTCATCGTTCGGACATCAAACATTTTTTTTATCAACATTTCCCGCGTAGCACCACGGCGCAATTTCGCTAACGACTTCATCGATTTGCAACAAAAGAACGGACATTAGTCGGCGGTTTCTGTCTAGCATTTTCGCTGCCGTTGCCTCTAAACAAACGAAAACGCACGCATTCCCGCTCTAATGTCGCGTTCCACCGTCATCCTGTCAGCCATCACCTCGCGCGCGTTTCTGCCAAATGTAACCCGTCTCCACAGGCCGAATTGTCACACTTTTACCTACACGCGCGCGCACGTTCGTCGGTGTACCGATGCAACCCACACTGACGTCACGCTGGACAATAAAACCGACGGGGAGCGCCGAGTGAAATTAGCGATGGAATTATTTCGAGCGACCAGCCGCGTTGAAATTGAAACTCCGCCAAAACGGGGCCGGCGGTAATTTCGTAAATTCGAAATCTCGAGGCTCGACGAAACGGCGTTTTTATTCGCCCCAGTCGCTTTCCATTTTCATTATTCAAATTGTTCGCAACAGTTCGAATCTCTCTCTCTCTCTCTCCTGGTTGTATGTATGAAGTGTGCGTGAGTGTGTGTGAAAGAAAACGCAGGAAAGGAATGTTCGGTGTTATTAACATCGGCGGAGGAACGCGCACGCAACGACGGGGAATTCGTCGAAAATTAGTCGAACGTCAGTCAATTGAAACGTGCGGAGGTTAACCTCCGACACTCGATATGTTTTATAAGCATACTGTTATATGACTAAAGTTAGTATCTCTAATAACAAATCAATATCAAGTGAAAAATTTCAAAATTGGTTCCTCAATGATCCAATATATAGTTAGATTACATGTTTTACGTTCAAATGATAATTGTATCGCTTCGGAAGCACGTGATGAAAATATTGTGCCCGTAGATGGAGCGCGCGGCGTCTAGTGACAATCTAGGGAACCCTAGATGACTCCGATGTCGCGATCCCTGCTGGCACGCGTTCCCCTTTCGCGTTACGCGATCTGATATCGGGTAATCTTACCGGGCACGAAGCTAGCTAATATGACATTCACGAGACACGTGACTAATGCAATAATGCGCGCTGCAGGGTAGGGGGTAGCACCGGTACGAAAGCTTCTGGAAACTACATGCTAATTGCACGGAAATTAGAATTTAGATTAGCCGAATGTTATTTCTGACGTAGCGCCCCTGTTGTTTCGCGAGCCAATTAGCCTGAGCGAATTCCACGCGAGGAGGGGGAGAAATTCAATGTTAATGTCAGCTCTCGCTGGGAACTCCCCCGCTGTCTGCGCTACTTGGTTTTATTTAGAACGGGACGACGGCGAAGGAGCAAGACGTCTGAACACTGACATTGAGAAACGAAGTTTAATCAAAAATGCTTTCGGGGGGAGCGTCGAATATTTTTGGCTCTTAATATTTTACCGTCTCGGTGGGCGTTCACTTGGAACGAAGAAATTTCTTTTGACGAACACGAGGTTAGGTGAGATTAGAACCAACGACCGAGTGTGTATTAGGCTAATGAGCAAGTTGGGTTAGACCGGTGGAAGTGAACTAGATCGAAATTAATATTAAGTCTGCGATAAGTTCCGCCGAGTTAATATCGAGTTAACATCGGTTCGAATTTACGAGAAACAAAAGCGCCAGATACTGTACTCGGGCGGTTTGTTTAAGCAGTTATCCCCAAATTGTACGTGAATTCCCATTATGGAAAAGTGTTGGGACTTTGTGTCAATTGCTACCGATCCCAATCTGACGTAACTTTCGTTTGGCGTCGTTTCTGAATTAGAGAACCAATTACTGATTCTCAGTAATTTTGGTTTGACCCGAATTCAGTTTGGATTTAAGTGAATTCAACATTCATCGACGCGAGTCTCCTGAGCCGATTCTGATATTCTGGTTAGTCCAGTTTAACCGAGTCCTTGGTGTACGTGTAGCTACTAATTATAATTTCTTGGTCACTCTGTATTTACAGAATCGAAATTGATTCGATACTGTTGGGATTATTATTATTATTCTTTGTTTATAAAATTTAACAACAGTGATTAAATCGCAATGATTAAATTTTCGAAGCGAGATTCCTTCTATGCTGGATTTAAAGCGAGAGAAAAGACATTCACACGAACCAAATATTATGACAGCAAACCTTCGACAGTGAAATTATGAGTCCCGCCGGGAAAGGGAGAAGCTCTCTTTCACTCGGGAAAAGGAGAAACGAGAGCAGAGAGGACAAATAGCATTTTACGGGGCTAAACGTTCCCATCGTTAGTACGAGCGTTTGAATTTCGCGCGCGCGGCAACAAAGCGCGAGATTTCAGCGCCGCTGCTGGCAAACAAAGAATATCAAAAGTTTGTTTCGCCGTTTGGAATATTTCAACCTTCGCGGAAGAGAGTTCTCTCTCTCTCTCTCTCTGACTTTTTCTCGCCGCGGAGACAGGAATTAAACGCGGCCACCCCCTCGTTTTTCAGCCCTCCTCGTACCACTCTCCTCTCCCCCTTCCCGCTTCCTTTCTTTCCGCCGGCCTTTTCTAGCTGGCTCTCGGTATTTAGGAAATTGCTAGCTCGACTGCTCGAGTAATCGAGTGTTATTTTAAGAGCCGGAGCAATTAACGCTCACGCCGGTTACCTACGCGGTCAGCGTAATTCTCCCGGCCCCGGATCGCGAATATTTTTCACCGGCTCCGGAGGATGAGGATCGAGAATTTCCTCTCGAGGATCTCGTCGCAGAGACGTTGTCGATCTTGCCGTACGGCAACAATGAAAGCCACGTACGAGTATCACGATCAGGATAAAAAAAGGAAGAGCAGGAGAGAGTGACAAAGAGAAACTATTGGAAATCTCTCTCAGTTTTCTCAGAGTTAAAATTTCGGTGGAATGTCTTTTTCTTTGTCCATCGTTCGATCATCGTCGTCTCTCTCGAAGCTAAGTTGCTCCACGTCGGTCTGCTACCGTCTTTGCACAATTCATGCGGCGGTTTTGGTGTCTGACGTCGGAGTACTCATCCCAGCCAGGGATTAGTGTCTGCTCCCACTAGCAAACTGATATATTCATCGAGAAATTTCCCTTTGAAGAACCCCCCTCTCCTCTCTGGGAAGCGTTCGACGCACCCTGACTAATCTCACTTTCGGCATCGACCAACGAATCTTTCAAACGAATCCAATCTACCACGAATCGGTCTTCAACTTCAGAAACGCAACTTTCCTCAAATCCGTGGTCCAGCGACTTAATGTTCGCACAAGTGAACATGGATTGTTCTGGAAGCAACGCGACGAAAGGGCGTTCGTTGCCAAGCCAGCGAGCAGCCAGGCTTGGTCAGGCTAAAAACAAACGGCCGCCTCGGACAATAAAAAGGCAGAAGCCAGACGGCTCGCAAGAAGCTGTCGTTAAGCGGTGTCCTCGAGAGCGGAGGCCCGCGCCCGTGAAATGGCACAGCCTACGCCTGGTGAATTAACAGGGCGCGCTCGAGTGCGCGAGTGGTTGCACTTCGCGCCTCCGCCGAGGCTGGGGCTTTTCACCGCGGACGATGCCGGCGCAGTCGAACGGTGACGATTTTTAGATGGCCCTCGACGCGCGCGCCTCCTCGCCGGTTAATTAACTAATTGCACGGCACCGTCGCAGCGCCTCGCTTGCCTCCAACTGTCTTCTCAAAGTACAGAGTCCCCTCTCAGTTGTTTGCCTCGTGAGACTTTGAGAGAACTGAGAGAACGGGGAATTGGTTATTGGTGGTTTCGTAATTTGCGAATTCGGATCGTTGGAATTTGGATTAGACGATTTTCTCAAATTTACGTTAGCTTCGAGGCGAAATACGACCAAAAAGAGACCGACCTAAAAGGTGGACGTCGAAACCGATAATCATTTGATCGGGTCGCCGCCTATAATAGTCCATTGCTTACAGTTACTCTCTCTCTCTCTCTCTTTCGGTGTCGTTTGCCGCGAAAATTGCGGAAATGTTGGGAAACGAACGGTAATGGCTCGTAAAGAGCCGGCCGCGATTATCAGGATTTATGAGACCGCCGCGTTTTAACCCTGCCAAAATCTCGTTGTTATCCTTTGTACCTGCGGCGTTCTTCTTCCGCGACGCAATTAAAAATGCTGCCGGTGTTTAAGTGTCCCATTTCGCTACTAATTCCCCTCCCTCTCTCCCGCGCTGGAAAACCGTACACCCGTCCATAAATTTCGAGAAACTCCAGTGCATTCCCGCGATAAAAATTAGATTCCTGGATTATCTTAGTCCCGTCATTTGTCCTCCTCTTTTCTCCATTTTTCTTTCTTTTTTCGTATTCAGTACATCGAATTTTAGTGAAAAATACAAGTGTCACTCGTTGCTGCCGTTTTGTGGATTAAAAAGAAAAGTGGCGAATGAAATATTACGAAAAAGAGTCGTTTGTGATCTGTCTGAATAATCGAATTTCGTGCCACTGTACAACTTTGCGCGCTGCGTTGAACTTTGAGTGATTTTCGAGTAGTGCCAATTTCCACGAGTGTCCAGTAGACGAAAGAAAAAGGTCTGACAAATTGGCGTGGAGAGGAGGTGAAAATTGGCTTTCAGATTGCTATGAACAAAGCTTGGAGAGAGACTGTGTATGTGTGTATGTGTGTGAAGAAGGGTACGTTTGTGCCTGGAGCATCTGCTCTATGCGTGGATCCTCTCTTCTGGGTCTGGCGTGGATCATCTCTTCATTAGCAGTTAAATAGAGAAAATTGAAAGCGCCGTGTCGAAGGTACTGGTCGTGCATCGTTGCTCGCCCGGTTGCCGGTCTCCGAAACAAAGGAATCGCCACTTGGAATGGAATCGAAATGGAAGACACACCGCGCACGTTCCAGACGTCTCTGGTCCCAACTTCTCACAAGCTGAATGGTTCGCGTACGAGTTGCGACACCGATCAGTAGTACTAATAAAACAACAACAGAGGATTCGGATGAGTCGATGGCACTTGTTAACCCAATCTGTGACGCTCCGTCCAAGGATCCTGGCTACCAATCTACTTACTCCTAAACCGCGCAGAGATTCGCGGATCAAAGCCAAGAGGACTCGTCCCTAACGATGATTAGGACTCGTTACGGCCCCCAGTTGGGTACCTACGGGCAAAAGGCAAGGCTCCCGAGAGCAGACATCGATCTGTAAGTATTAATAAAATAACAACAGCGTGAGACCGGCGGAGGGACGTCGTCAGGGTGCTTTCAATTTTCTCCATTTAGGCCGTAATGAAGGACCGGCCTGCGCGACGGGAGGGTGACGCGAAGAAAGCGAGGGTAACCAGCCAGGGGAACCCCTCGAGGTTCTGAGGTTCTCTGGCCTGACGAGAGAGCACAGCCAGTTTCCAGCGCGCTATTTCGCGCGACAGAACTTATCTAATATAGCCGCGTCCTCCCTCGCGTCACCAACAAACCAAGAGAGATCGAGAGAGAGAGCCCTGTAGCGGGACTCTTGCTCCCCTTTACGCCACGCAGCCGCACTTTGCCGAACTTCGTTCGCGCTAAGAACCCCGACCCACAAAGAGGAAAGCCGTCGCGAATATAAAATAACTCTCTCTTTCTCTCTCTCCAGCTCTCTAGCTCTCGACTCTCTTGGGAATATTACACGGGGGAATTCCGAGCGAATCCTAAGCAGATCGATCCCCCTTAATTTTTTAACGCCGCGGAAAGATTGCGCCGCGGGATTCCACGGATGCGGAGAAAGTCAAAAATTTTCAGGGAAAACAGAGTTAACATTTTACCGGTTAAACAGTTCATCCCCCTTCGACGACGGAGCGCGTAAATTCTACCGCAAGACAATCAAAGCCACGTTAAGAATCTTTCTCTCGGTGCGAAGATCGAAAACTTTTACGTGGAAACGCGAGTGAAATTACTATCGTCGTCTGTGAAATTAACAACCAGTTCCTGTGAAATTTCCCGTTTCCCGCGAATAAGCTCGCAAGTTTGGAAGATAATTGGCTGGATAAATTAAAGTAAGGCAGGGAGCGCAGGCTCCCGGAGCGAATCGCAAAGAAAGCAAACACGGAGAGCAAAAATTAGACGGCCACTCTCTGCTCCCAGCGGATCCCAGTGCTCCCGGTTATGTTTGTAAGATATCTTATTGTACGTGAATACACCGGGGGAGTATAGAATACTGTTTGAGCAGGCCGAATTAAATAGAATGGCCGAACGAGAGCTACTTCGTCAGGACGCAGTTAGTCGGAATTTATTATTCCTCGGGCGAAACGCCGCTTCGTCGAGCATCCTCCTCTGCGTTACGATACTTGATTTCAAATTCAATTAAGCGCTACGAATCGTTTCTCACAATTTTCACAGTTTCAGTCGCCGATCTGATACAAATTTCGCGTACAGCCGATATCAACGACTGATTACAGAGATATCGAGAGACTTTGATGATGGAAAGAATAACCTACTTTCCAGTGCGCGGTGATTCCCTCGATTTTATTTGAAAGAGAATTTACGGGAAGGGACGAGCAAGTGGGTTGAAAGTCTCTTGCCCTTCATTGTCCCCGATCCCGATTGTCAATAGCCACTTTCAAGAGCTGATTACTTACTGCAGGTCGCAAATTTCGACGCGAAACACGGCGCGCCAGGTGGATTATTTCGCTAAATCTGGAAAAACGGCCGCCCACCTCTCTTTGAAGGGAGACAGAGAGAGTCGCGTGTGCGAGCACACCTTTGTACATCGTCCATCGTGCTCCGTCGTCTAAACTCGGATTTAAAACGCGACCGGACCCGAGAGCCCGGATCAAAAAACTCGATAACGTGTTGCAGTATTTCTCGTGTGTCGCATAAATTTCACCGGCCGAGACTGTCGCTACGAATTAATCACCGCTGACGTGGACGTTCAGGCGCGGAGTGGATCCTCGACAGGAGCTGTCGTTTTCATCGTCGGGGAAATTTCCAAGAAATCTCGTCGACTCGTTGCTCGCGGCAATCGGGAACGATTGTTGTTATTTTAATTTCACGTGACGTGAAAGGTAGACCGGGGGTGGGAATAAAGTGGACATTAATCGGTGCAGCGTGCAGAGAACGGAGAACGGAGAGGGGAGGAAATTAAATTATTCGCCACCCGACGCGTTTTTTCTCCTTTGACGGATTATCGAGAGGAGCAAACTCGATGCAGCCGAATAATTCACGACGCGATGAAAAAGAAATTTGCAAAGGAGGATTTTGATCTCTCGGCAAAGCTTCCATTTGACGAAACTGAATCTTTGATCTTCGTTTCGACAAATTTACTACCAACGAACGTAATTGAAGGATCCAGATGCAAACGGAAAATTTGAATATCACAAAATTACTCCGTTTGCTATCACTGAAAGTGATTTTAGCAGAACCCAGAAAATCGGGTGCAACGCTGATGCAACGAAAATTAGCGATTGGTTGATTTGGGTCACGTGATTCGCGAGGGGGCGTGGGATAGACCTCGAGTAAAGGCGTGGCGTTGTTTTCTATCGATTCAAATATTTGCGTATCAATGACAAAAAAGTCGTCTTCATTTCCTAACCAGAACAGTTGCTTCTAAGCCTTTCAGTGAGATTTTGCAAAAATTTTTCAAAATCACTTTGACCATTTTCTTTATTTGTTGCAAAGTTTCCACCCCAAGCACAGTTTCGCATAAGGTGTTCCAAAGGAACGCTATTTTCGTCACAGACGAAAGAGAAACGTCGCTCCGTTGAACGTTCAAAAATCGACAGCTACCTTCTCCAAAGGAAAAAAAGTGTCCTCCCCAAAAAGAAACAGAAACAATTGGTCCCAGAGCCGAACGAGCGTGAAGAAACAGTTTCTTCGGAAACACTGAGGAGAAAAGCATCGTCATTGGTCGAGGAGCAAATGGAATAGGTGGGCCAGGACAGAGCAAGAGGTGAATGTTACAAGAGGGATATCGCCGTTCGAATTTGCCGGATCATCAAACAACTTGTCTAATACCGATGTCCCGGTCCTGGTGTGGCCTCTCCACTCTCGCAACGCGACAATCTAAATCTCTCCCCTTCGGGGGGATCAGATTTCCCCGTGTGCAGTTCAATGCCAGCTGGAATCAGGGCGGATGAAAGGACAACGGCGTTTGGGGAAGACTCGGTTCATTTGCTTCCGAAGCTGCCTCTACCCCTTCTCTCTCTCTCTCTCTCTCTCTCTCTCTGTTTCTGTCTCTTTCCATCCGCGTGCACGGTTCGACTCCTTCATCCCTAACCCATCATTCCTCTCGAGCGCCCGAACCTCCTATTCGTTCGACTTAACTTCCGCTTATACCGGCGGAGTTTGACTTGTTTGACGTGCTATCGATTGCGCCCCGGCAACGTTGCTCATTAGTAGCGAGTAATTGCCTCCACGAGTGCCCTTGACGCGAATGTATAAGGCTGAGAGAGAGAGAGAGAGAGAGAGAGAAAGAGAGGAGGGAGGAGGAATGCTACTTGCTCTCCCGGGCGTGTTTACGCGAATCAATTAACCGTCGATTAAGTCTTTCTTTCGGGGAGAACCTCTCAGAGAGTCACGCACCGCTCAGAGATCCGTGAATCGTGATTAATTGTCTACGATTGTTTCAGCAACGATTTTTCTTATTATCACTGAAAGTGATTTTAGCAGAATCCAGAAAATCGGGTGCAACGCTGATGCAACGAAAATTAGCGATTGGTTGGTTTGAGTCACATGATGCATGAGGGGGCGTGGTCTAGACCTCGAGTAGGAGTGGCGTTGCCTGTAATTTGTTTTGTATCGATTCAAATGTTTGTATATCAGTAAGATTTCATGGCAAAAAAGTCATCTTCATTTCCTAGTCAAAACAGTTGCTTCTGGGTACAAGTCGTGCAGTTTTTCTCATTATTCAATCTACATATATTCAACTGTTGGAATTTCTGCAAAAAACATTGTTCTTGCACTTTCGCAACTCGGAGGAGCGGAGAAGCTGCTGGAAATTCTCACGCTCGCGTACAACTGACAAATCGATCGTACAATTGCTGCAGCATCGGGTGATTAGCTCCTTAAGCGTTCCGCGAGTCCAACTGCGAGAGCACTTGTCTAATTAAGTTCGTCCGGGATTTCTCCAGGGTCTGATTTATAATATAAGTGCCAGTAATAATACCGTTTCTGCAAACTGTTTCGAAACAAGCCTCGTAATCCGATGTTTCCCGACGTTTACGTACAAGGTGAATCGTTTGAACCTAATTTAACATTAGAACTATCAAAGTGGTCGCAATGACCAATTTATAATTTATAAACGTAATCTTTGCAAGCGTATCGTCAAAAAGATTTTTGTATTACAAACTTTACTCTATCCTTTGGACTTTAATTTCTCTGATGGAAATTTCTAAATTAAGCAGAATCACTTTAAATTAAAGAGACACTTCAGACATAACAAAACGATACTTTGGTGTCAATTTCAACGGCACACCTCACTGTTTTTCTCTAAAAGCCAAGATGGAATATAAGAGAAACTGTCCGAGAACACACGAGCTCGACTAGTAGCGTCACGTTTCCAATAAATTGCGAGGAAACGCGTATTGGAACCATGTCACTCGATTAAGTTAGATTAGACGAGACACTGGAGACCAATTGAGGGAACAAAGACTACGCTGGTAATTTCTACCACTGGAACTACCAATCTGATGAATCATGCTTTCACGACCTCGGCCACGTGTCTCAGCTATCATCTAGCTGATAAATCCAATCTTCCTGCAACCACCAATCTCACGCTCTCTGCCACGTACCTTTTCCTTTTTCCTTCGATCGAACCTTCTTCTGGCGCTGAATTTACAAAACTTCTCGAGATCCTATCCTTTTCAGATTTATCGGGGCTTCTCAAACTTTTCCACTTGGATAATACATCGCACAAAAGGAAATTTCATTCGAAAACAGTTCTTTTTCGCGTCAAACCCGATTTTACTAAAATTTCTTCCGCACTTGGAGAAGCCGCGCTTAGAAACGAAAAATCTAAATTTCAGACTGGATAAAGGACTGGACGGTAAGAGCGTGCTATTAGTCGGCCGGAAATCTGCTTCTGATTACTCGAAACCAGCGAGAAGGAATCAAGCGGGGCAGAAAGAAGTGTCTCCCGGGTGAGATTTAATAAAAGATTGCCCTCCGGGTCAACGGAGGTTATGTCCTTTCGGCGAGCCAGGGGATTAGTCCCGCGATAAGAGAAAGGTTTAGAGGGACGATATACTATGGCGAGCCTGTTTTTCGATGGAACCTTCCACCCGGTGGCTCTGCGAAATCGCGTTTACCCTCGTTACCCTCGATGCCACGGAAATGTATCGGGGACGCGTTTATTTTGGAAGCGAAGTGGCCAAGTCTGTGGCCAGCGAGCGGTACAACTGTTCAAAATCTTTTCTCTCGGCGCACCAACTTTTAAAAGCTCGAGCTAGATGTTTAAATTAAATTAGCGCGCGTGTAATATTTGTAAAGTGAGATTGCAAATCCTTTTTATCAATCAAAGTGATTCCAGAAGACTACGGAAGACGACCAGATCAAATTCCAATACTTCGCTTCCTGATGCATTCACGATTTAATTCGACTCGTTTAAAACGCACGGACGGACCAACGCGGAAATAAAGAGCGATTCGTAAATTATTCAAATTGAGGCTAACAACAAAGAACATTCTCTTCCGCTCTGTCGCGGCCCCGCTGATTGGAAAGAGTCGAAAGGCGACTCGATTCGACTCGACCGTGTCCTGGGGGGGAAGGTGACACAGTTTGGGTTCGGTTCGTTTAAAACGCGCCTTGCCAAGCGGCAAGTTGGATAAATCGTCGAATAATTCGAGACTTGTTTGAATAGCCGGCGATCCCCCCCCCCAGACGAAGTTCCCGTAGCCAGCGCGGCACTACGAGGCGCTACGAGGCTGGTCGATCTTAATTTTCCATCCGCCCGAACGGGGTGTTAAACAGCCTGGGACTCGTCGTGCCGGCTGGAGGTTTAATTGAAGTAACTTGGTGTTTACGCAGCGATGTAATCCCTCGCCTCCGGCGTGATTTCGTTCGTCTTCTGCTACTTCTCCTCTCTCCGGAGGATTCTTACTACAGGTAGCTGCTGTCCCTTTTTCCGACTATCTGTCGCCGACCGTCCGTCCAGCGACTGTTGCTCGCTGGATCATCGAGGAAAGAAAGCGACTTCCTACGTCTCGAGTCCTCCTCTGGTCTTCTAATTAAGCGGAGGAAAAAAGGGGGGATTTGACCAAGTGTTGGTGAAATCTCCGTCGCGCTGGAAATCGTTCTATGACTTTGTTTGAAGATTAAAAGATCACGTCGATTCTCGATTTTCATAAATTGAAAAATATCTCGAGCTCAAATATAACAAAAATGGTCACGTCGACCTCTTGCCTTGCGATTTTCTTCTCGACCATTAAAGCAAGAATTATAATCGTAAAACATCGTACACGTACAATTTATTTTTTTTCATTTCGTACATTTCATTTCGATTTTCGAATGAAAGAAATTATGTGATTACAATTTTTCTTTCGAGCGACCGTTTCCAAATATATATTCCAAAGGTGCAGAGTTGAAAACAGCAAAGGATCGAAAATCGCGATATCTCTGTGGTGGAAAAATATCATCTCGGGGAGGGCGCGGACGCGCGCGGTATTCGACGAGCATACTTTCGTCGCCGGTGTGCCAAGCGCGTTTCCGCTTAATTTCCAAGCCCGATTCCCGTCGTCCGATCGCCGGTCCCCGGAATCTGGAAAACCGTCGGTCCGAAGAATGTCGTCTGAACGTACGTACACGTACACGCGGTGTGCACCTGTGAGGGTTGAAACTGGTATTCGTGGCTCTCTGCGCGCCAGCTTCTTCCGGTTCGCGAAACTTCCCTTGTAAAATCACTGCGAAGATTTCATTAAGGGAACGTTTACTCGTCATCTGTCCCGGGATAATGAACCTTTCTGGTGACAAGCCGGCGAGCAAGAAAGAGAGAGAGAGAGAAAGAGAGAGAGAGGGAAAGGATAACAAGAAGCCCGACGAAATGAGAGAATTTATCGGCGGTGTTGCAGGCCGCGCGGAAACCGCAGAATTCCAGCCGCGGCGCTGGAAATTTCACTCGGCTTCCGCTCTGATTTAAGAACAGTCTTCTGCTCTCGCTGAGGACTGACGAGTCTCCGTGATCATCAACGTTTGTTGTTGTTGTCGCCCGTACCCTTTATTGCGTTAACCTAGATTATTTCTTTTTGAAATAACTTTATTCGGGACTCGTGATTTTCTTCTTACAACATGGTTTCTAAATAATAATATAGTATATACAGAAGTAACATAGTTCAAAAGCCAGACGATTTTTTTGCCATAAAATTTTATTGATATGCAAACATTTGAATCGATAGAAAACAAATTACAAATTACGCGATCGCTCAGTACCAGACAACGCCACTCCTACTCGAGGTCTACGCCACGCCTCCTCACCAAATCAACCAATCGCTAATTTTCGTTGCATCAGCGTTGCACCTGAAGAGGCCCGATTTTCTGGCTTACCCCCGTTAAAAACACTTTCAGTGATAACATCAGGCTACCAATTCCGATCTTTAACTGCAAGACACACTAACAAGTAACAATCATCGAAATTTTCTCTGCCAAACGACACTTGATCTCCAAAAGATTAATTCTTCCAAGTAAATACCACGGAATACTCGAATCTCGAGAACACAGTCCAGGAACGGAAAAGTCACGAATCACCACTAACCAGGGATCGCGAAGTTCGTGGCTGAGAGTGATTAATCTTGGTGTGCATTCTCTCGACGTGTATGCTAGTTACGAGGTCACGTGGGGGCCAGGGCAGTCAACCGCGCGCGCGGGGGAAAAAGGAAGACCGGAGACGGGAGGGCGCGCCGAGGCGAGCGGCAGCTTCGAACTCGTGTGTGTTTTTCACGGTTCCGCGGGAACGCGGCCAGTCACAAAGGAAGCGAAATGGCGCGAGAACACGTGTACCGGTGATTCTAGAATGGCCAGGACGTTTCGTTGCCTCGTGAGCTACGTAACACGATCTCCCCTCTAATCTTTTATTCCGCGTTTCGAGCAATTTCACCTGTTTACTGCCAATTTTCACTCGCAGCGATTGAATTTGTTTCACGGCTGCGCGCTGAAAAATTGACAATTCGAAAGCTTCTCTTTTTGTATATTTTTCCGAGAAGGGGGGAGGGGGAAAGAAACACTGGAATATTGTAAATAATTTCGAAATGAAACGTTTGGTTCTCGAAAATTATCATTTCCTTCGAGATCCGTAGTCTAAATTCTCGTGTCTGGAGGGCTCGAAGATCGAGACGGGAGAGTCGGCCGGATGAGTTACGCGGTGGACCTTCGCGGGTGTAATCTGAACGTCATTATTTAAAATTCAGCCCGGTGCAGCGATTGCATTCTAGCGCGGGACGACCTTATGAAAGATTCAGGGTCTCGCGGTCGGAGAAATTGACCGACGTAAATTATTTCAATATCTCGCTGGCCACCGGCTACCTTCCTCGAGGCAACGTTTACAATTTTAACTGTTCCGAACGTACCGGCGCGTGTTTGTCCAATGACGGGTCGAGCGCGCCCAGTTTTACGTATTTACGCCCGGTTGATTTACGAAATCTCGACGTTCAGGTGAGAAAGCTGTCTCTGGAAACCAGCACACTCGGTTTTACGAATTTACAGCCAGTTGATTTACGAAATCTCAGCGTTGTCTCTGGAAAGGAACGCTTGCTTGAAAGGAGCCGCTTGTGTCTTCGTGACGCGTGTAAAAATTCGAGATATATTCAAAGTGTTTGGTCAAAAGTGGCAAGTTGCGCGGTTCATTTTGAAGAATCGGAACTTTCATTGACAACGACGCAGAGGAGAGAATCGAGCAACGCTCGTGTAATTCACGCTCGGGACCGCGGCGCTCGCGGTTCACCGACACGCGTACGTTATCCACGGCATAAACTAGTTAAAGTACTATTTCCGTGGACCAATGGTATTAAAACTCGGAAATACAAGGGACTTTCCTTGATCCTTCGTGAGTCACGCGAGCCACCGCCGCGCAACAACCGAGTTTTTACACCGTATGCAAATACGCGACCGGTCAGGTCGGCCTGAACTTTTAATTGTACGCGCGGACGGGGGATTTCGCTGCTCGCAACTCGAGGCCGCCGCCGTTAAACGGGACAAGGCGCGACGTTAATGAAATGCAAATTGCCGTGAACGGCCAATTTTCGAAGAATGCTAGATACGATGGACGGCGTCGATCGCTGACCGGCCGTTTACGAAAACGGAAATGCTCCGATTTAATCAGACGAACATGTAACGAGATTAATCGGAGGAGATCAATTAAAGATACTCTGCACATTTTATCACTGAAAATGATTTTAGCGGGGGCCTCTTCAGGTGCAACGCTGATGCAACGAAAATTAGCGATTGGTTGATTTGCGTCACGTGATTCGTGAGGGGGCGTGGAGTAGACCTCGAGTGGGAGTGGCGTTGTCTGGTACCTGTGATTTGTTTTGTATCGATTCAAATGTTTACATATCAGTAAAATTTTCATTTCCTAGTCAGAACAGTTGTTTCTGGGCTTTTCAGCCTTTTAATTAATAAAATGAAATTTTATGTTACTCTATTAAAATAACCAATTGCTCGCTTAATTGAATTTTCCGAAAAGAAACGTAATTATCGCGACCCTATACTATGGTATATTATTGCAATTATATATGTGTTATTTGTTTTATTGTTGTATATTTTACATCATCTTTCTTAATGAAAATAACCGAAAAACGCTCGTCAGCTAGCTGACAACAATTTGAATTTTCCAAAAAAGAAAGAGACAGCCTCGAGTAATTTCCGTAATTATCGCAACCCCTCGTAAATTAACAGCAAAGTTTCTGCTTGCGTTTCTTTTTCTTTTAACTCGTTCAAAATCGAATACTCCCGGCCGGCTCGGGAAAACTAGCCGCTATAACGGGACCATTAATCGCTTCGGCAAACAAGAGAACCTCATCACCTAAAAGTCCCCGGCAATTCGCAGCTCGCAGCATCCCCGTGACGCACCTGCACCCCATTAATCCGCAGCCATTAAACGTCACCTCTACACGCAGAATCTTCACGAAGGAACGAGCACGAGGCTGGAAATCGTGTATGCTGCAAGGTGGCGATTTATTAAAAGCGCATCCTCATTGTCGCCGAACCTGCTGACTATGCCTCCGCGCAAGACGACTGCACACACACACACACACACATGTACACGCGTGCTATTATCCGTTGTCGCGTAGATAATGACGAATACATGTGCTGATAATGACAGTACTGTTCAGAAATATCTAGACGTCTGCTTTTCAAAAGGATATTTTCAGCGGGATGGGACGAATTAAGAACCAATGGGGTTGCAAGAATCTTTGTCAAGTTACGAGTGAAATTTTAACACAAGTAACAAAAACGACTAAATTTTGGAAATTTAACTTTATTTTGTGCCTCTCGGTGTTGGATTAAACGAAAGATTCCAGAGCTAATGAAATGGTCAAAATGACCAACCAGGATATTTTCAAAAGTTAAGTGATTTTCAACTCTACTACTCTATCTCTGATGAAAATTTCACGCTTCGATCGTCGATAATTCTAGCGTCAAGTCATTACAGCCCCTTGTACGATAAAATTGATTCTCTTAAACTGCGCTCGAACAACCGATTCATCCCTCGAACTGAAGAATTGTATCTATCAGAAGAACTGGATCTGGAAAATTCCTGTACTTACGAACACACTGGCATAGGGAGAAATGCACACTCGAGTGGCGTACATGCGTCTATAGATCCACGGGGGGGGGGCAGGAGGGGGGGAGGCAAATACAGAGGCTCTCGCGTGTGCAACAGAGGACACAACGCCGCTTGAATCCTGATGGGGACAGCGTCGCAGTTTGCGCTGGTTATTCGCGCGTCTACGTGTACCTGCGTAAGCATGTACGTGTGGACATAAAGGAGCGTGTCTGCTTGCAGACTAATCGCATCTAATGAGCCGCACCCCGTCAGCGCAGATTAAAGCCACCGGTTACAGCGCGGTTAAATGGCCTCCGTCGGCGTGTTCCAGCGCGACGAAAAAGAAATAAGAAAAGAAAAAGAAAAAGAAAAATGAACCACCCACCGTCGTTCGGGGAATTATTGTTTCGCGCGAACTGTCTTCCTGACCTTTCTACCGTTTCCTCTATTTCTTTTTTTTTTTTATTGCTGAAAGTGATTTTAGCGGGGGTAACCCAGAAAATCGGGCCTCTTCAGGTGCAACGCTGATGCAACGAAAATTAGCGATTGGTTGGTTTGGGTCACGTGATTCGGGAGGGGGCGTGGCGTAAACCTCGAGTAGGAGTGGCGTTGTCTGGTACTGAGCGATCGCGCCTATAATTTGTTTTCTATCGATTTTGCCAACAAAGCAGTGCGTGAAAAAGGTGGAAATTAAAAATTTTTAAACAGTACGTTCGACTGATCGACGCCTTCGTTTCCAAATTTTCGTCCATTAATATCGAACAAAATTCGAGCAATTCCAGAATATGTATTTGTCGAGACTGATTACGAACTGGCACGAAGAACACGATTTTTTGCACGATTTTTACGGTCGGTTCCTTTCCCTGCCAATTTTCTTTATCTCCCGGTCGGCGTTCGCCCGGCCACGGCTTATTTAAATTTTCACCGGGCATGAAAGGGTGGCCAGTGTTTGCGTCGAACATTAAAAACACACGGCCGACCGCCGCCCGTCTGATTAATCGCCGGGGAAACGTATTAAAAATACATTAACACGCCGGCGCCGGGATATTGCCGGCCAGGCTACCTGTGCTCGCTGTTTCGCCGGTATACAAACCGATTCGAATCTCGTTACCAGCCCCGAAAACCGCCACGTTCCACGTTAGAACACGTCGATTAAACGGCCAGGGCAATCAATACGCGAATTTCCCTCTTCCTTCTGCCGCCCGGGAAAATTTGATTAAACGACCGAGGGGAAAAAGTAACTGGTTCTCTAACCGGCACCGCTTTACGTACCCAGTTGGGGGGAGTGGCCGCGTTTCTTCCTCCTCTTCTCGAATCATTTCTCGCGATCGACGCGTTTCACCGCGAGCGTAAAACTGCCGTTTTCTCGTCTTTTCTTTTTTTATTTTATTAATTCTTTAACGCTGGAAACGCTTAACCGACGATCGAGGCGTAAAATTTCCGTCAGAAACGTTGAAACGAAAAGAGCGGAATCTTTTATTCGTACTTTACTTTACGAAAAATCGTTCGAATCTCTAAAAATAGTTTTTGGTGTGAAAAATAATATACTTTTTTCTCAATTTATTGCGAATGTCCCGCTTTTCCTTCTTTTTTTCGAATTATTGTTTCTTGAGATTTCTTACTTTTCTTGGAGAGAGTAGTGGAAGAAGCACGTTAAGATTCTGTTCAGCGCCGAACCAGGTAGTAGGGGATCAGTCGAAACCAGTTTTAAAGACTCTTTCACGGTCCCCATGTCCGAATTATATCCCCCCATGGAAACTTAATCCGAATGCCCCCTCTTCCCCTCCCCATTTACCACAGTCAGTGGCCATCTGGAGACCTCACACGCAGTATAATCTACTGCCTAGATTCAATCCTCCACTTTTTTTCTCTCATTGATATTCAAATTCTAACTCTAGTTGGCTCATAATCAAGTGACTCACCAAACTGGCGTGCAATGATCTCCGGAACGTCGTCTGGACCTGATGTCGATGATTGGTGATCG
Organism: Melipona bicolor; assembly: GCA_030673865.1. Taxonomy (NCBI): domain Eukaryota; kingdom Metazoa; phylum Arthropoda; class Insecta; order Hymenoptera; family Apidae; genus Melipona; species Melipona bicolor. The sequence goes on from JAHYIQ010000020.1 coordinate 2,883,344, forward strand.
TGACATACGAAACGTTCTATTTTATCGTAGCATGGTGCACTCTTTCGGTTATGGCAGTACGTCGAAAATATTTCCCAAAATTTTGCTCACGAGAGAGGACAGACATTTCGTACCAAATCGCCATGGCTTCGTTGTAATTTCAGTGACTTACCTGAAACAGAAAAGGGGTACCAAAATTTTCAGTAAAAACGTCAAACGAGCGCACACATATACACACACGTAGGTAAACACAAACACACGCGACAGACTGCACACACGTTGAGACGTTGGCTGAATAAATGGCAGTAGCTTTCATTCAAACGTCTTCAATCCGAGCCCTGCATGGCCATACATACACACACATACACAAACGTACACATACACACATTTATTCCCCGTTAAGGATAGCGAGGTCATCCCTTTCTTGGTGGAACTTTGGTAGAAAAGGGAGGAATGCGTACGGCAGGTTCGAGGAAAAAGAGAAGAGCCCGAAGGAGACGGGAGAGGTTGCCCCCTTGTGCAACCCAGGGGGGAGAGTAGCTTTTTCATACAAACAGCCAGCCACCGGACGATTGTTGCTTTCGTTTTGAATAAAGAAAGAGATTCAACGGAAGGGAGATTTCGTCTCTGTCACCGTGAATTTTTCATCCGGCCGCTGCAATATTAAATGGATCATTACCGCGTACGTTTTACGAATAAATTTATTCTTCGTCCAAATTCTGAATTTGCTATCGTTTTAAATGATTTTACATTAATTGAATTATTATTAACGCGCGCGTTCGCGATAGGATTTACACTCGCGATAAATTCGCACGTGCGAATCCTAATTAAATTGCGAATTGTATAAAATAACGTCGATCGGTATCTTTATTGAAACTCTTAACGATAAATTAATGCGTGTTTGAACGTAACATTTTATATTTTACATCCGTTGCGTTTGCGGAATATTTCTGTCAAAATTAACGTTCCGCTCTAATTTGTTCTCGTCGCGCAATTTTAATTGATCATTTGAAACATCATGTAGCGCAAATATATCACAGTGTGAAATATAAAATTTATATAAACTATATAAACTAATATTATATTACATTGTGAAATATAAAATTTATATAACTATGTAAACTATATAAAAACCACACGATAAAATTTACACTATAAAATTTATAAAAATGTATAAATTCACTATAAAATTTATAAAAACTATATAAACTATATAAAAAGAACTACACGATAAAATTTACATTACAAAATTTACATTTATAAAAATTTACAAATACACTATAAAATTTACACTACAAAATTTATAAAAATTTACAAATACACTATAAAATTTACACTATAAAATTTATAAAAATTTATAAATATACTATAAAATTTAAAAAACTATATAAACCATATAAACTATATAAAAACCAAACTATAAAATTTACAAAAACTATATAAACTATATAAAAACTACACGATAAAATTTATAAAAATTTATGAATACACTATAAAATTTAAAAAACTATATAAACCATATAAACTATATAAAAACCAAACTATAAAATTTACAAAAACTATATAAAAACTACACGATAAAATTTATAAAAATTTATAAATACACTATAAAATTTATAAAAACTGTATAAACCATATAAAAACTACACGACGTTGCAGCGCAATCCCCAAAGAGAGTATCAAAAGTTTCTAATTCGATTCAATTTCCACGGGCAGAAGGCTCCCCTCGCAATTTTTCTTTCTTTCGCGAAAACGCCATCGATAGTTGTAAATTCGCGCTGCGCGGATGTAAACGAAAAACGTCCCAGATTGTTTCTATTAATCCGACGGTTTTAAAGCGCGCGCCAGCACGACGCACGGTTTGTTTTAACGCGGAGCCAATTTATCTTTCATCTTCGCCCAGGTAGGACCCCGTTCTCCCCTTTGATCCACATGACAAGTTTCTATTAGCTTTGTGGCGCGCAATACGCCTGCAAATCCTATAACGACCTTTCAGACCTATCCTCCACGCGTGTTTCGCAATGGGCATCCTCTGTCTCTCGGTTCAAAGGCCTCGCGAGCATCGATCCGGACGCCGAAGAAACCGATTATTTTGCTTCTCCGCCCAACAATCTGCGATCCAACTTTGCGCGTTTTTCAAAAATCCATCTCTCTTCCTTCGGTCCACTAATTTTTCGAATTTCTAAAATTCGAAACAGCTTTGAAATCGTCACGATCTGTGCGACAATCGCAGGGTAAATTTCCCAGTGACGAAGAACAGAAATTGCAGGCGCGGCAACGCCGTCGCAGAAAGCGTCGCTTAATTTTTCCAATTTCGAGACAAACGCCCGCGCCTTGCCCCGAGACCTTTGAGCCAGGACGTATGTAAGTACTTTTACACTTTGCGAGAGTTGGCGAGGAATTTTCCCTTGTACTCGAGAGGAAAGTTGAGCGGAAAAAGCGCGGAACTTTCTGCAAAAATAAATCTTACGGCGCTTCGGCTCGAGGGGCCGAAGAAAAAGGAAAACCGGCGGGACGCGGGGAATGTTGAAAGATTAATAAACCAAAGCACGCCGCCTATATTAAATGACTGTGTACACTTAATCATCCTCGGCAAACTTCCGCGGACATCGAACATTTACGACGGGAAATTACCGGCCGATTTATGGACCGATCTGATCGAATTAATTATCGAGCCTGCCCGGCTATACACCTCGAAAAATTGGAACGTCAATCCCCCTCCCCCCTCTCGCGGATCTGCGTGGCGAATCGACTCTTGCGTCAATTAATATTGTCTCTCGTCTACGTGGAACAATAACCGGCTGAAATATCTGTCTACAACGTATCGTGAGTATCACATTTATAATAATTACCGCAGAAAGTATTCGTCAATCTTAATACTTTTTTTTTAAGTCTCATCGTCGGTTTCACAAATTCCCGCGCAATGATTGTTCGAGAAGCAGAAATTTGTTGGAAAGAAGATGATCAGTCGTTGAAACACCATTACTTTCAGGTAACAAAATTTATTGTATGAATATGGAGAGATAGAATTTTTAAAAAAATAATAGGCAATTGTTGATTTCATAGTTTACAATTTTTTCAATATATTTATTATACAATTATACAATTTACAATTTATTCGTAAGAATTTTTAAAAAAAGAAAATCGTGAAAGCGGCATTAGTTTGAGGCGGAATTGGAAAATAATCGTCGATTGGAGATCCAACGATTATTCAATAAAAGTTGCAATGAATTTTGTTCCGCCTGCAGAACCGCGGCTTGTCTCACTTTTAAAGTCAGTCGAAGCAGCTGTATAAATTCGATTTAGCCAACCGCTTGAAATAATTTTTATTTCAGCCCTCCGGGGTACCCGAGACCGTAACAGACAGAACCACCGGCGGGAAAACTTGGAGAAAGTGGGTTTCCCGGAGCAGTTTAAACGAGAATCCGAATCGATCCTTTCGATTACACGTCCCGTCGTTTTCTATTTGCCGAAATTGTATCGCGGTAAATATGCGAGCTCTCCGCGCTCTCGGCGCTCTCCGTACAGACACACGCGGCGGGGAATATTAGTTCTACAACTTGCCGGCGCGATATTGAAACGTTCCGCAGGCGCGAGTTCCCCGTTTATGCAAAAGCACGGCGAGCTGAAACGAACTTTCGGACGCGGATGCGAAATGAAAGAATGCCACTCTCGCGCCGCACCGCGAGAAACCTGGTTCCTCCGCCTCGAAACGATCAACAGCGCTGTCGCGAAAGTGTTTGAGAGTGTTTGAAAGTGTCTGTTGCTACCGTGCAAAGTATATATTTCAAAGTCTTTACGAAATCTAACGTTACATCACGAAAAAAAACACATTATTTTACGAATTACTCTATTTCATTTAATTATCAAATTCTTCCTGAACTTCTCAAACATTAAAAGACGAGAAAAGAATCTAGTGTTTCATCAGGTTTGCGTACAAAGTATATATATTTTGAAGTCTCAGAAACATTGAAAATTGTAATTATATTATTATATGAATCTTTCAAATCTCAAAGAGAAAAGTGTCCATCCAAATTTCAAAGTTGCACAATTTTCTTGAAATTCCCAACTTTCTCAAACTTTTAAAAACGAGAAAAGAATCTAGTGTTTCATCAGGTTTGCGTACAAAGTATATATTTTGAAATCTCACGAACATTGAAAATTATAATTATATTATTTTACGAATCTTTCAAATCTCAAAGAGAAAAGTGTCCATCCAAATTTCAAAATTTCACAATTTTCCTGAACTTCTCAAACATTAAAAGACGAGAAAAGAATCTAGTGTTTCATCAAGTTTGCGTACAAAGTATATATTTTGAAATCTCACGAACATTGAAAAAGTAATTATATTATTTTACAAATCTCAAAGAGAAAAGTGTCCATCCAAATTTCAAAGTTTCACAATTTTCCTGAACTTCTCAAACATTAAAAAGTGTCCATCCAAATTTCAAAGTTTCACAATTTTCCTGAACTTCTCAAACATTAAAAGACGAGAAAAGAATCTAGTGTTTCATCAGGTTTGCGGACAAGTATATATTTCAAAATCTCACGAAAATACAATTAATTTACAAATCATTCGAATCTCAAGGAGAAGAACGTCCACCCAATTCTTTCTGAATTTCTGGAACATTGAAAGGCTAGAAAGAAACTCTCGTCTCTCGTCAGGTGATATGATACAAGGTTTGTAAACACGCGTGAAAAGTGGATATCGGCGGGGAGCTTTGTACTCGTTGCAACGAATTCGGGTGGCAGAAGTTTGGTAATGATATTAGGAAGTTTGGTAATCTGTTAGTTCGTTATCACCCTTCTCCGTGCTCCTGTGCCGGGATCTAACCCTCTCCCCCCCCCTGGATTTTGTATCACGTTGGAAAGCCCGGTCTACCGGAGCCTGGCTGACGTTTTATTTGCTCCCGGTGCGAAGTTCGGAACGCAGGTGACTGTTGGATTGTAAAGGGCTTGTTCTTATTGCATCTGGGACCTTGTTCCAGCCCTGTTTTACGCTCACGAGGCTCTCCGCCTCTACGCTTTGCAATCGTAATTTCTCACGCCCTTTTTCCTCGCCGACCCAAAATTTCACTACCATCCCCTTCCCATTCACGCGCGTGTGAAAAGACGCTTTCCTTTCGACTCGATCTTTCGACGCAATCATCGACAACATGCGTGCCATTCGGAACGGAATGGAAGCAGCGAGGGTAAAGATGGCACTTCAGAATCCAAGGCGTTCTCCGAGGCAAAGTGGATTACAGCGATTACAGGCTGAACTTAATTTGGGGCTGGCACATAAATAACGCGCCAGGCGTCAAGGATACGAGACACGCGGCAACCTTTCCCCGTACGCCTTTAATCCTGTCGACGTAATACCAGGCTAATTGTGAAATGTGCCCCGGTCTGAAGACAGCACCGGAAAAACGCCTTTCTCTCTCTCACACGCACACACATACATTTAGGATTATCCTGGCCGACGATTTACGATGACAAATCCGCGACGAGTGTTTCTAGGACCCTTCGTTTCCTACGTGTGTACACGTGCAATTGTGTACAATGGAAGAACGGGAGCAACCGGGTGACACACATATCCTCCTCCATCCGGAGGAGGACGTTCATAGACCCATTGAATCATCCCCGATGTCAACCGGGCGAAATTCGATGTATCTTCGAGCGAGGAGAACTGACAGATATCGGAGAGAGGGAGAATATTTTCTGGATTAGATTTGGTTAGAGAGTATTGTTTTCTAGTTGAATCAGGTCTACGACGTCTCTCATTTGACTCCACTTCCGGTGACAATTGACGTGATTAACTAGCTTTTCTTGCTCTCGTTTTTTGGATTTACTGTTGTAGTCGGGTTGAAAACATTGTTTGTTGACTGAAATCTACGCAAAACTACTAAAAAAAGGTCCGTGCATGAGATGTTCTGAACTTAAACAGTCAAATTGCGAGGGCTTCATCTACACGCAAGAAGAAAAAAAAGAAGAAAATTGTAACCCAGAAAATCGGGCCTCTTCAGGTGCAACGCTAATGCAACGAAAATTAGCGATTGGTTGATTTGGGTCACGTGATTCGTCAGAGGGCGTGGTCTAGACCTCGAGTAGGAGTGGCGTTTCCTGTAATTTGTTTTGTATCGATTCAAATGTTTGTATATCAATAAGATTTTATGGCAAAAGGTCGTCTTCGTTTCCTAGTCAGAACAGTTACTTCTGGGCCTTTCAGTGAGACGAATCGTACTGGGGTACAAGTCGTGCAGTTTTTTACTTGTAGAGCATTTTAAAATGAAAGATTTAGGTGGAGAACTAGTGCTTAAAACGAAAAATGCAATTTTATTCAAACTCGGAAAAATTCTCGGTAATAAACATTAATAGCGTTATCGATCCTGTTGTTGGAAGACGGATACCAAGTTTGATGAAATTAAAAATTATTTTCCATTGTATCGTTGCAATTAACGAGAACTTGCACATTGCACGTACGCAACATTTCTTCGCAAAAGTTTGCTATCGAATTTTTTATTACAACATTCTCCTCCTCTTTTTCAAGCTCTTTGGATCACACAGTTCAACACTGGGAACGAAAGTCGAACGATTTTTTTTGACCGGAGCTGGCAAATAACCGCAAAACAAGGACGCCAGAACCTGAAATAGACTCGAAACCGAGATCTGGCTCTCAGCTGCCGCGCGAGTTAATGACAGAACACCGTCGCGCCAATTATTTGACCAATTATTTACCCGATGCAGGCCGGGTAAACCGGTTTTATCAGTAGGTTCTCTGGCCACGGTTTGCAACGGCAAACAAGCCGCAGTGTTACAGGGCACCGGCCGGCTCGTGTCTCCGCTCGTGTGCACTCTTCTACGTCCGCGTATCGATTTCTCTCGCGTCCCGTCGTTACGTGGTACGCGTGTACACGTTACGTTCCAACCAGGCCACCGGGTTATCTGCGCGGGGCCATTTTAACGCGGGGGACCATTGTCCTTAGTGAATCGCATTCCGCAGATACTGTCAGTTGCCTCTGCCTCTGTCGTTGCTTTCGCCATCGTGCTCCGCTATCGTCCCTCGTATCGAGGGAGCATTATGCCGAGATGTTGGCGGGCGTTGCGCGTCACAAAAATTCCCGAAACGATCGAAACTCGATGTGTCTCAGTTCTCGAGGGCGTTGCGAAATTTATTCGGCTCCGTCTTATTAGAGGGAGTTTAAATGTACTGTACAAATATACAAAATTACACAAGAGCAAAAAGTTTTTGCCAATTTTAGCAACCCTTTCTTCTTTTTATCACTGAAAGTGATTTTAGCGGGGGTAACCCAGAAAATGCTTCCTCAGGTGCAACGCTGATGCAACGAAAATTAGCGATTGGCTGATTTGGGTCACATGATTCGCGAGGGGGCGTGGTCTAAATCTCGAGTAGGAGTGGCGTTGTCTGATAATTTGTTTTGTATCGATTCAAATGTTTGCACATCAGTAAAATTTTATGGCAAAAAAGTCGTCTTTATTTCCTAGTCAGTTGCTTCTCTCTCTCTCTTCCTTCTCTTATGTGTCACTTATCTGGCGTAACGCTTTTAGCCCTTTTCTCTAGGTCCCCGGCGTCTGTGTGCAAAGCATCCGCGAACACAATCGTCGCTTCTTACGTTGCACGGGCACGTTGTGGCATTTAAATTTATTTTCCCGCTGCTGCCGCTCCTCCTTTTGTCCCCGCGTGTCTCGAGCAACGTTTGCCCGAGTTTGGAAGCCTGGCTCCGTTCCTCCGAGCCAGCGGAACATCGTCCTTTTGTCCCCGTTTCCCATATTTTTCACCCTGTCTAACCGTCGGATTACCGGGGAATTAGGCGGCTCTCCCGTTCCCCGGTTATGCCGACGCTCGTCGTTCGTTCCGTCAACGAATGTTAAGCAGACGATCGCGATAATTAGACGCGGCGGATTTTTTCCAGCGCGTTCGCGGGAAACGGAGCTTCGAAACGCGGAAACACGCTTAACGCGACGGAGCGTGTAAAACGCGCGAGATACGATATCCGAGCTGCGTTGTTTCTTGGAAAGCACGCGACCCGATAAAAACAAGCGGCGAGTGTTTCTGCAATTTCACGTTTCGCAAATATAATTCCACTGCAGGGAGTTCAATTGGGGCTGATACGGTGTATTATACGCGCGTACGTTGTAAATGAGATGGAATTTATTATCGGTATTATTATCGGCGAAAATATGTGCAAATATTTGTTGCAACATTCGATGAAATAACGAGGTGACGAAACGAGGGAAGCTTCGCAAATGAGCGTTTTGTTTTCGATATTTTGTACGTTCCTCGGCGATTCGGTGAATCGCTCGATCGAAAATTACGAAGTTGGTTTCAAATTTGGCGTCAGTCGGCGCATTTACTTGCAACGCTATCCAGTCTTAAACTGATTCTTCTCGGTCGCGGCAGTTCACAGGTCACTGACCTCACTTGCAATATCGATTACGATGTCGTGTTTATAAATAACAAATACCACTGTAAAAGATTGAAATGGAAAGAAACTCTAATATTCGTCGCGCGATAATAGAAATTCGAGCATTCTAGAAATAACGATCCGTGCATTTAAAGATGCACAGGAACATTTGAAATATGCTCCAATTGTTCCACTGTGTGAAAATATCTCAAAAGTACTAAAGATTCCCTTAATGTTTCACTCGCTTCTTCAATAACGAGATTCCTTTCTCAAAAGGAAAATAATTTCTTCAATAATAATAATAGTAATAATAAGAGAGAATTAATAAGAAGCGAGCAGAGAGCAAGACTCGAGTGGAAAAGAATTTCTGTTAAAAGTTGAATTTGCACGAGTTGACGCGTTCCTTAAATTTCGATCGATCCCGACGTCCGCTGGATGTATATTTAGAAATTGCGCCGCGGAAAGACAAGTTGGAAACGGCCGGAACTTGTTTTTGTTCCAGTGAACCGGAAGACCGAGGGCGAAGGTACATACTTGACTTCGTTAGAGAGAAGTTAGGTTAGGTACTCGCTGCTGCAGCCAAACTTCCCATCGAACTTCGATTATCCAAACTCATTGGAGAATACATTATTTGAGGAATTGATTTGTTTGAACGATCGAACGATCCCGGGTTGTACGAATACATCTCGCTCTAACGTAATAATCGCCAGAAACTGGAGCGAAATTCAAAGAAAAGCTGGCGTATTTCTCGTGTACCCGATCGTGTAATCTCCTTCGAGAGATTAATGCGTCGAACTCGAAAGCTTGAAACAGCTTTGAAGCTAAGTCGCTCGGAGGGTCGCGGGCTCCGACGACTTTTCTTTCTACTTTGTTGCGAAAAATCTTTGTCAGAGATTGAAACGTGAATCCAGGTGTCGAGTCGTCTCTCCGAAGGATCGCAATTTTATAAATCTGACTAACAATTTCAACAACTCGTCTGTAAGTAAGTAACGAACCCGAGGTGGAATTTCAATTTCATCATTAATGAAAAGCTAGACGGCAATTTTTTTCTCCCTTATGTTTTAACAACGCATTTGCCACCCACGTCACCCGTGTGTGCGCGGTTTGAAAGCATCTGCAGCGGCCGCGCAGAATAAAACTGAAACAACGATCTATGGATCTTCCAGATAGGGTGCGCGTGTGTGTCTGTGTAAAGACGTCGCGCTGTCGGGGACAGCGCCGATGCCCTAGATAGAGGAAAACGAAAAAAAGAGCCGAGGTTAGCGCGAGCGTTGATTATAAAAGCAATCGATAATAACAGGCGGAAAAAGAACCACATCGAATTTCGCGTTAACCGAGGAGGAGGAGGAGGAGGAGGATAAATTTATCAGCGCGGCGCTTTTCTCTTTCAATCAACGTTGTCATCGCGACGAAACGATGAAGATCAATCTAAGAATTTGGAAAAAATCGCGAAATGTGTTGCTCTGAAGAAATCGCCGGTCGTTCGACGTTGAAAAAGCAAACGATCAAACCGTCTGAAGCAATTAACAAGCAGGGGCAAGTTGGAGGCAGACTCGCGCGCGCGCGCGCTTGCACGAACACTCGCGCGAGCCGGACGCTTTACATAATATCTTTGCCATTGTAAAATGCAAAGTGCCGCGCGCGAGTCTCGCTGAGCCAGCTTTTCCTTTCGCCGCGTTCGCACTCCGCGTGCAGAGTGTGTTCGCGCGCGCCACGAGTGGAAGGAGCGTGGGCTGAAGAGAGAAGCAGAGAGAGGGTGGATGCCTCGAAAGCAAGTTTTTGTCTTCTCATGTAAATCGCTACGTAGACGGGCCGATTGAGGGCTTAAGCACATATTTTTGTATTCCCTTCTTAAGGCGAGCCGATCCCGTTCGCCTCGAGTGGAAATCGATACACGCCGGTAACCGTAGGCACAGCCAACGGGATAAAGAGGAGTGTTCGTCGGCCGGGGAAATTGTTTCCGAGCAGCGGATATAATTTTACGCGCGCGTTTCATAAAACTCGAAGCGCGGATACTGATCGCTAATTTCATTCTTTCTTCCTCTCTTTTTTCAATTTTAACTCTCTTGGGTGATCCGGAAGCGAAACAATCCGAGTCAATTTGACGTAGTTTGACGTAGTTTGAGAAAGAAAATTGCAAGTTTTGCTCCAAATTTAAGAAAGCTACACGATTGTCGATAAAAGGCCTCTCTTTTTTCAATTTTAAGTCTCTTAGGTGATCCAGAAGCGAAATACACCGAGTTAGTTTGACGTAGTTTGACGTAGTTTGAGAAAGAAAATTGCAAGTTTTGCTCCAAGTTTAAGAAAGCTACAAGATTCTCGAAAAAAGGCCAGTGTTCAAAGGTATTTTAGTATTAATAAGCGAAAGGTATTTGTAATCACAAATAAATAATTATTCCACGATGCACGTGTAACAACTTTCGAGTATGTTCATAAGTATTTCACGAGTAAAGATGAATAAATAATTGTTCCACGATGCGCAACGTCTGTGACAAGTATATTAATGTACAACAAGTATGTATTGATCCAGTCGCGACGATGTATCGTTGCTCGATGCTAAAAGGGTTAACGTAGATTCATATTTTTGCGGACAGAACTACGGAAACAATTACACGAACGTGCACTTTGTGCAGACGCGAGTGGCAAAACGGTTCTGAGAAATTTCCAGAAATTTCAAGATATGCCAGGTATTCCCAGGCCATGTCGAATTCAGGCTTTGTCTATGCACGAGGAAAACAAATGTCGGATTCTCGTGTTCCGCGCTATACCGATGATGCATGTGTGTCATCTATAGTCTTTGTCATCTGTTGGATATTTTTGTACTGATGTTGTGTGCAAAGCAGACTGCGCCACGTCATGCTGCCGACTTTAGATCTGAGAACAAAGTGTTCCAGATCTGAAGTTTGAACGTGTTTGAAGGCGAGAAAGCAACGTGCAAGACGTAAATTTTGATAAAAAAAAAAATTATCGCTCGCAACGAAAGATCGAGTCGAAATTTTGAATAGAGATCGAGCGCGATACTTTGCGGGAATTGTACGTATCAAATATGCGGTAAATCGCTGGAATTGGATCAAGCCTGGTTATCGTAGAACAAAGTAGATCAAGCCCGATCACTAGTGTATTAAATTGGATTAATCCGGATTAATCTGGAAACTGGCTAGATTAGCCGGGGATCTATTCTGTTTTAGGTTAGCCCGGGTCAAATCGTTTCTACATTATGTTGAGCTAGATTGAAATAGTCATACATTGCGCCGGATCGTGCTGGATTAGGCAGCCTTAGAGCGAGTTAAACTTAAATTGAGCTCGGTTTGGGTTTAAAGCGAGCTTCCTTATTTTTCACGATAACCCAACGTTTCGCTTATTTCACTTACATAACCTCTGACACAAACGTATCAGTCCCGCAGCTTAATACATTTTTTTGCTTGAATTGAATTTAAAAAAAGAAAAAACAGAAAGAAAAGCTGAAAATTAGGCAGCTTGGGTTGGAAAGTAAGATTTTAATTTTCGTTCCCCTTGCGAAAAGGAGTGTCGTTTGTCGACGTTTGTCGATGTTTGAAACGCTCTCTTGCACTTGGGAAAGGCAAAATGAATACAGTTTTTTTGGAAAAAAGAATCGTTATTTATTCGGATCTCTTCTTTAAACAACCAAGGAGCAAGTTACTGTGCAAGCAGCACTTATTCGTTCCAAAAGTCTGGAAGAATAACCACGCTGTTGCATGAATCTCCAAAATAAATGTATCGTTTCATTCCGCTCGATAAAATCGCTAAAAAATTGTACCGAAACGATATATATTTTTCGAAATATCTTATAAAGCCGTCTTGCTCGAAATAAATCGTTTCGTGCCGGCAGTTCCTTTTGTTACACCGATAGACGAACGACGGTTCGATCGTTGGATTTGCCACGAGCCTATAGACCTTCCTCCCGCTTTGATCGGAGTTTATCAAGTTGCAAGTGTATCAAACAACAGATGGTTACAGATCCGCGAAATTTACGAGATCGGATGCACGTTACTCGCAGATGCAGGCATAACTCGCAGGAACACTGCGGAATGTGTTCCGCAATACTGCTGACACTTGCGAGCCGCGAAGAAATATTGGCAGAACTCGCGTAGAATCGCAGCCTCGGGCTTCCGCGGAAAATATTCCCTCTGGCGTGTAATATTCAATACCTCTTGTTGTCTAGAAATTTGCTAAATTCTTTTTTCTCCTTTTTTTGGAGGGGGGAGATAGCAGAAGCTTTCTCTTTGAAAAATTGACCAAAGGGTACTTTCACTTTTGAAATTCAAAGGCCACCCCTTTGGAGTGACCTCGTAAAGCTTGCCATACGGTATTTGTTCAACAACAAAGTTCAAAGTTCAAGTTTCGAAAAGTCGTCGTAAATAGGCTATGGCGGATCCATGAAAAATCGCGCGAAAAGAAGCAACTTTCGACGTTCGAATTTCGACGACTCTCGAGGGTGGAAACACAGAATCGTCGACCAGTGTTTCTGGTCATCGACGAAACACCCTTTTCGGCGAACGTTCGCGAGGAACCGCGAGATATGATCATCGGCCGTGCCGGACGCGTGAAAGATTAATGGCGGCGGGACGGCAGCGCCGTCGATGGGATTAAAAAATTTAACGAACCAGCCGACGACAGGCGACGACACGAGTTCCACAATGCTGGACCAACTCGCTCCACTTCTCTCTCTCTCTCTCCCTCTCTCTCTCTCTTTCGCTCGTCTCCTCTGGCGCGGAATAATAATTTTAACCGACGATATTATACCGACCGTGGAGTTTCCGCGGATTCGCTTGTTTTCGCGTTTCCGCGACAATTTAGGAAACGCGGAAACGGTTGGCAATTTCGAAGCTCAGCCGACACGACCCGGGCACCTGTTCTTTCATACGCGAACAATTAACCAGTCTACGCGTTGCTAATCTGGTTGCGCGATCGATGCGGAATTTCCTGGCTCAGGCCGTGGGAGGGGGAGGGGGGAAAAAAAAAAGGGAAAAAGTTCCTCCACGTCAGTCTACCGGGTGTCTTTCGCCTGTCACCGGCGAGCTTCCGCTGGTTAACGCGATTTTCCTGGCTACGCGTGATTAATGGACACGTTTGCTATTCCACTTCCTTCCTCGGTTTATACAGAACGAATTCCATTGTGCTTTTTCGCGGGGAGTTTGATTCAACGCGTCCAGGGAGAGAACGTAGATTATATTATTCGGAAAAATCCATTAGCCGCGAATAAATTTATTATCGTTTCGCTGTCGATTCGTCGCCGGTGGGGAAAAAGTTTTCCTTGTTGAAAACTCGTACAAATTCAGTCGTCAGTCCGGCACGAAATCTCTAGTCGCAACTTTTAATAAATTTGTTTCTCCCCCCTTAAAATTCCTAGAGACGAATATTCGACGAAAATTTCGTGGGAAGAACAAGAAATAAAATTCCAGATGCAGCAACGGCTATAGAGGGGGGGTTGTTTGACAAACAGCGGTCGGTAATTAAATCGAACATCGGTACACGGTAGGAGTCAAGCGGCTGGAACAGTTGGTAACTAATGTAAGCAATAACGTCGCTTTAAGCTGGACCTAATGACTGCAACTATGGCCGGGATTAGTCGTTAACTTGGCCGTAAACGTTTCCTTCGGGACCTTTCCCACCGACACACGGCCGAGTCCGCGGCGCATCGCTGACCGAAAATGTGCCCGCACTCGTTGCCCCAAAGTGTGAAATACGATCGCGACCGGAACCCCACGTCTCTCTTTCTCTCTCCCTCGACCAGCTCGTTTCCAAAGAGATACGGAATTTATACGCGGCGGTCCCGTATCCGAACGAATCGTGGGGTTTACGGCGAGGAATTTCACTTTCTCACGGGAATGGAATCGGTGGCTCTCCCGCGCGCGTCGGGGGCGTTGAATTCGAGGCGAAGCTCTCACCTTGGGTGACCAGAAATTGTCCACTCTTTTTCGTAAAAGTTGAGTTAAAAAAAAGCTCGCCCATTCGGCTGATTCAGAGAAGGAATTTAATTTTTAAATTAAAATTTACTCTGCAAGCGAGCCTTTTCCAGCAAAATTAACGTTGACTTTTACTTTTGGAGACGGAAATACACGCGTGTAACGTATCCAACAATCGACGATTTCGCCATTAAATCGTCCGGTATCACGGTCGTCTAATTAAACAGCAAATAAACATCGCGCGAGGAAGAAGAAAAGGAAGAAACAGGCGAGATTCTCGAAAATCAATTTGGCCGTTCGTTGCCCTCGTTGCGAACGAGGCTGATCGATCGTGTTTTAAAGGATGCTCGAGAAGATGCGTGCAACAGAGTCGGATCGATAATCGCAACTTCGAATTCAATTTTCGAGCTCCTCCATTTACGGCCACTTCTCCGCTGTTTGCCAACAATGACCGATTACACTGGCATTTCGATGACCAATTGTGGGTCAAAAGGTCAACCAGCTTACCCTCCGCCGGCCGCTCGTGTGCGCGCGTACGTCCGTGTGTGACGAGAGTATCAGGCAGCCAACGTTCCAGAAAGGCACACACAACCAACGAGCAGAGAATAACTCATTTTGAATTTACAGATCGGGCGATGAATCGGCCGGGATTTATGGCGTTTGACGGCCTCCCGGCTAATCAACGTGATTCGAGTCGAATTACGCGAGCAGATTTCTATTGTTGCGAGAGATAGAGAGAGATTTGAAATTGTGTTCTGCGTGGAATTTTTAGAAAATCGATTAATGGCCAGATGACGAGTTGTTAAGAAACGAATCGAGTCGGGAGAATTAAGAGAAAGAAATGTTTCCCAGGCACATCCCCGAGGTTTACTCGGAGCGGAGAGAAGGCCTGGCACGCGATATTTTTCGCGAGACTGTTCCTGAAGTTTCAATTTCATACGTTCTCTCCTTTCGTAGAATATTCCTGTATCTCTCCCGAGTTCCACCTCCGTCCGATATTTATTTAGAACCTTTTCCCGTTCTTGCTAAATTCCGGAAGACTTTCCACGCTAAAATAATTGAAGGCGAACGTGACTGTATTCGAACATCTCGTTATCACCGCGTATTACACAAAGCTGATTGAAATTTTGTATTTTGCCGAAATATGTCAATAATCGGGCAACGATTTAAAATTTTGTTGAAATTTGCACTATACAACACCAACTAAGGTTCAAAACTTTTGCAACAGTTCGAAAATTATAGCACCAATAATAAAACGCTTTCTGTGCTTCTCGACTTTTTCTACAATTAATAATAAAAATAATATGTAATAATATAGAGATATTATATATTTCACGTATATTGCGTTGTAATAAATACATTGTAGAAGGACATATTTTAGGCAAAAATCGCGAGACGTGGTGACAAATGCAAAGGCGCGTTCCGGAGGGGAGACAGAACTTTTCGATCAAACTAATAGACTGGTTGTTACTCGATTATACCGCCGTTCACCGAGCTGATACGTAATCCTACTCATCGACTACGACGCCCGGAGAAGAATCCACTTACGAGCGGTCGATCGGTCCGCCGTTTCAAAATTAACTCTAATCTAGGATCAGACCTGGCTTATAAAGCGCTGTCGAGATTTAGTCGGCCGAAGGTAGGAGAAAAAATGATCGTTACCGGTTCGCCTAATTGGACGACGGCGACCACGTCCGTTCCTGCTCCGTCGCGCGTACGCGGTTCCCAATGCCGCCATATTCGAACAGATCCAGATTAATCGCCCGTTTCAGTTCGCGCAAAGAGATTCGGTAGTTGGTTTCGTCGATATTTCTCTTTTTTTTTTTTTTTTGGCAAGTAAAACGAATTATCTTGGAATTTTACGCCCTAGGAATTGGGGATTCGAGGAATTAATTATCGTTATTCGAGTCGAGATTTTGACTAGTTCTTTCTCGATTGAAACGAATTTGTAAAAAAAAGCCAGCCCCTTTTGACGCTGAACGTTACCGACAACCGGCATGACCAGCCTCAAACAGTTTGACTGTCAAATTTAATACTTTCGGCCGTTTTTTTGTTCCTTTTTTTTTTCCCTCCCTCAAACTCCCACACGCGGAATCAAAGCCGTAGAATTTACGAGAGCGGCGCAACGTCGATGGCCAAAATAAATCCACTGATAGTTTCGGTGGTCAAAATAAATCTACGCCCGGGCAATACGGTTTTCGAAAATTCGGCCCGGAATGAAAAAGATTTCTCGCGCGCGCCCGCTTAAATTCGCCCGTTTAATTTCGCTTTTCAATCGAGCGGCTCTCGAGTCCGAAGGAATTAATTTATTCGTTTGTTTTTCCCGCCCAACGGAGGTAACGAAGGACGTGATTCACGCGAACCGACTCTGTTTACGCGTTCCTTTTGTCTTGCTCGTTCGATAAGGTTGGAGAAGCCGAGGGCAAAAAGCACGGCAAGAAGAGCGCCGCCGTTTGCGCAATGCACCGTGGAAATACCGTATCGGCCGTTAAATGATTAAGTATATCGATAACGTACGGTTCGATATTAAAGGGAGGGGGAACACGGGGGTTTTCCAAATAGTAGAATTCCTCGCTTTCTCTCTTTCTCGCTCTCGGTTCGAGGCAATCAGCACGATAAGACGCTGCAGGGCCGAATGGAACCGAGCGCGACGACATATTAACGACAGATAGGGTATTAACCCGAATTCTCGCTAAAGTCAATTTTACACACGAGCAGCTCGATTCCCTTCTGTTCGAAATAACACTTTTTCCACTCCCTCTCTCTCTTTCGGTAATCTTCCTTCGCTACTGTCACGTTTAAAAATTAGCTCGATAATGGGGGACTGATTCAGTATTGAAATTATCGTCCGCGTTTCGAATGAAGACGACTCTTTTGCCATAGAATTTTATCGATATGCAAACATTTGAATCGATAGAAAACAAATTACAGGCGCGATCGCTGAGTACCAGACAACGCCACTCCTACTCGGGCTCTATCTCACGCCCCCTTACGACTCACGTGACCCAAATCAACCAATCGCTAATTTTCGTTGCATCAGCGTTGCACCTAAAGAGGCCCGATTTCCCGGGTTACCCCCGCTAAAATCACTTTCAGTGATAAAAAAAAATTCACTTGCCACGGTCTCCTTGGCGATCGATTAACCATCGAACGACGAGGGCCGCGCGAGGGAGGAGGGGGAGAAAAACGCGAAATTAATCGACAGACCGGCTGCGTGCCTAGTTCAAAGAGCCTAGCCGGCTCGAGCGTGCTCCTGGTAATTGGGTTTTCGCAGCGGGTCCGCGTTTTCCATCGAACGGACGCAACAGTTGAGATTTTCCAGCCTGCGAGAAAGAAAGACGCGCCTCGATAGAAGAGCAACAGGGAGAGAGACGTCTTTCCACGCTTGCGTCTCCGAGTTTCGCGACAGATCGGCTATCTTTCGACCAGGTCGCTCTGCAGAATTTTCTCGCGCGACTCGTCCAACGTCGCCACGTTAACAACAACAGTTTATAATCCGCGCGAAGCTCGCGCATTTGGCGATAAATCTCGACGCTCCTCGCGATTGCGCGATAATAAAACTAAATTGAAAAGCATTTCAATTTCTCTCGGGAGCGGAGAGGTTATAAAAGTTACTCGGAGACCGTTCTTAAGCGATTCCGTTTTATTTCGGCGTGTTTTATTTGCCGAATACGTGAAATCGTAGGAAGATGGACGGCGCGCGATAATCAGAAAAATCAATCGCGCGAACGCCACGGAGCTCGAAAATAGCCGCGAAACGGTCGGCAGGAGAACGGCGCGAAATTGACTCGCGAAACCATTCAAACGCCACAAATAAAACGCTCTCAATTAAAGGATTTTTCATTTCGACGGATGGTAGAATTAATAGCCTGCTTTTTATCAGAGACCAGGCGTGGAAAACAGCTAAATGGAATCATTTTCGGACAGAAGGGGAGAAAGAAAGGAAACGGGGTCAAAAGACCCAGAGATGGCTAATACCGGGCGCGATCGAATTATTAATTATCTCTAAAATCGGGAAAATTGCAACGCTCGAGTCCCGTGGCGAACGCAAAAAATACAGTTGACTAAACGATCCGTCACAAAAATTGCCCATTCTCGCGTCCATTAATCTGCCAACGACAGGAGAAAATTCACCACGACGCAAAGGCTCTTTCAGCAAGATTGCCAGCCGGGATTCCAAGCCTAATTCGAAGCAGATCCACGTTTCACCTGCCGTTTCTCTTGCTTTTTGCCCAGGGACTGCTCTCGCCACACGGTTCATACATACATACATACATATATATACCGTTGTCTGGCACAAAGCGTAGCAAGAAACCGGACACCCCGTGTATCCCGCGATCCGCGTAACCTATCCACTCGCGTGCGCGTGCACGTACGTACGCGCGCGGTGGGCGGATATCTCGTGTCGCGGGTAAAACGGGAAAACCGAGAGCCGGGAGACATTGACCCCGCGAACCACGGAGCCACGGATATATTATGCAGAAAATTGCCGACGAAAAGAAATCTGCGAGAGACGAGGAGACAGGGATTGAAGGGGGGGGTCGAAATCCGGATACCAAAATAATGTAGTCAAATCCTCTGTCCTCTGTGCGTGTAAGTGGTAGACTGGCTGCGCGCGCAGTTATGGCGGAATATCAAAGCACGGATGAAGCGGTCTAGTCTGGATTTTGCATCGAAAATGCCTCTTTTCCTCTTCCTCCTTTTTTACAATTCCGCCGACGGTTTTTTTACGATCGTTCGGTCATTTTCGAGAGGCAGTTTCGGGGGAAGTTTGGCCAAGCGAAAATTCACGTGGTCCACGTCCGAAGAAATTTACAAGAAAGATTTACAAATATGCAAATGTAGAAGCTAGGACCACTGCGTGGTTCGCCGGAGCATCTGTCCGAATGACAGAGTCATCCATCGGGGGCCAGCATTCGGGACGCGTCGTATCACGCGCAGGATTCGTAATTGCGCGGCGCCACCGTCGGCGGGCGGCAAGGTTGCAGACATTGACCCCCGGAGACCAGAGGGAGGCTGGTGTTTTGGGGAAGGTCGAGCAAAGAGCGAGAGGGGCGGCTGGAGCCGGCGAGGGAGGTGGAATTCAAGCCTTTCTCTTCGGCCCGGCGAAATTTCCCTCCGCCTCCACTTTTCTTTGCCCTTGCGAGCCTCTCCTCCGCCGCTAGACCACTCCACCGCGAGCCGGCTCTTCTCCGCGAATCTTTCTCTCTTCATTGCCTCCCTTTCAAACGCGCGTTTTCTCTCTGTTTGAGCACCCTACACGCCGGTGAGACCTGACTTGACTGCTGGTTTCGAGGTTACGTCTCGAGTGTCGTGTCGTCTGATAACGTTATTACTCGAAGATTAACGAGTGAATGGTCATTCCGACTCGTCCAATGTTGCTCGATTCCCTTTTACACGCAGACTTGAAACTGCTCAACTTGAAACTTTGGATTCGATTCGTTGAAAAATGAGAGAGTCGACAATTCTTCCAAGAAGACTCCGTTTCACGTCTTAGGATTGAATCCTCGGTCGAACCTACGGAAATATTCGCATTCAGCGATTCGTCCAGTTTCATTACGCGCGCTAATGACGGCCGCGAGTACTCGCGCGGGTAGGAAACCGGTCGGTCCGGCTGGTTAATTTAGCCGTCGCTTAATGTATGCATCACTGTTGATATTATTAAAGTTCGGACCGGAGGTGTATTCAATTAGCGGCCGATACGTGTGCACCGACTGTGCGTGCACACGCGTGCCTGTGTGCGTATCGCGGCGCAAGGGTGTGAGAGGGGTGCCGGTTGTATCGACTCGTGGGTGCGGCTGCTTCGTTTACGCGGAATTTAATACCGCCCCCCCCTCCCCTCCCCTCGTCGCCCTTCCGTTGTTATTAGCGGATTTATTATTCAAAAGTACCGGCGAATGGAGATTGAACGGCGTGTACCTTGGCTCCGGGTAAATCAACCGGCGAAACACCCTGCCCTCTTCATCATTCGCTACTCTGTTTCCGCGACCTTAGCGACTACCTGACGTCTTCCATTTTTTCCTTTTTTTTTTTTTTTTGTTTCCTTTCGGAGAGAGGGGGGCGTGCCTTCGTGGAAGGAATTGTAATTTTTATGCGTTTTATATCACCGTGGACTGATCACCCTCGCCGGAGGGAGGGTGCCGGCACCAAGTTTCGCAGGGGATGAAGAATTCAAGGTGCCGGTTAACGAAGATGGAACTGGGGTGGAACTTTGACTTTGCTCTTGGTTTCTTTATGCACGGTGTGTTTTCTTTCTCCATTCTTTTTTTTTTTGCTTTAAGAATTCGAGAGCTCCTTCGAGGGTTGCCGCATTGTGGATGATGATTGGCGAAACGTCGAATCTGTTTTGGTGAAATCAATTTTTCAGCAACGCGCAATCGTCATTTCTAAATGGAATCAAACACCTCTCCGTTAAATATTTAAACGTTTGTTATAACGTTATGGTGTAATAAAATTATCGTTATTATCGTTATTACGTTATAACGTTATTGATTCAATAGCGTAATGAAATTTAATGTTTGTCCACTTGCTGCACGATTCCATTGAACAATTCAAATCGCGAATGTTTAAACATTCACTACGGTTGGCGGGCGACTAGTAATTATCGACGGAAATATTTTAAAACGGAGGGGATACGTTCGCGCGTATCGGCGCAGAGATTTTTATTGGAAATTAATGTGGAAGACAGGGGGACAGCAAATCAAAGGAAACGGGAGTAATTAATGGCACGGAAACACAGACGATTTTTCAGTTCCAATTAAAACACCGCCGCTCCGCGAATCGCGATACAGAAATGAAAAACAAATTATTTTTCAATTAGTACGCGCATTGGCCCCCCCCCCCCCCCCGGTTGTCTGCCATTAACAACGTGTGCAAATTCCATCCAACGACAAAAATAAAACCGATATTATCCTCGTTTTTTTTTTTTTTTACATTTTCCTTTCTTTCGCAATTACACGCGAGGAAACGTGTATTTTCGTGTAATTTCCGTCGGGAATTTTTCGGGAAAACGTTTTTTTTAAGAATTCCATTTAATTAATGGAGAATGTTTCTCTTTTCTTTTCGTTACGGGGGGGAAAAAAAAGAACGAAGCGGTTCGTGAAAGGAATTTTCGAAAGCTCGAGGCTAATTCCGCTACAGATTTTATCTCCAATCTCTCTCGCGAAATGTTTGAAAATACTGTTGATTTAACTGACTTTCGGACTTTAAATGTTTAGAGGTTCGCTCGATTCTTCTCGTCTCGAGAGGAATACAGATACGTTCGTCGCATCAAAAGTTCAATTACAACGGGCGCCGATCGAGCCGATCTCCCGAAACGCGCGAGACACGCCAACTGGAACGAGGAGAGATCTTGATACCGCGCGTGGACTACTAAACGAACACGATAACGCGCCGCCTTGAAGAAACACGCGCACACGTTGTTGCCAAAGGTCTCGAGGATTACGTCCGACGAACAATTTAACTACGAATGCCAGTGTTTTGCCAGGGTTAATCTCGCCGCGCGGAACTTTATTTCGCCCCTCTCGGCGATCAGCGTTCACGCTACATCGAGCTACGTTCTCGTGAAAATCGCTGGAAAAGCTGAATTCATAACGAAAGTTCATTCCCGGCGACCGGAAACGTTAGCCAGATTTCCTCGCAGTTCCTTTTCCCCATATTTCCCTTCCGACTTGGTTCTTGTAATAAACGTCGAGTCGATATACTCCCGCTCGCCCGCTCGTTCTGAATTTCCTCAAAGGAAATTTCCGAGGAAATTTTTTGGAGAGATTTGTTATTCCCTGTGACGCGCGGAACGGCTGGATGTTCGTTTCGTGAGCGACACGCACTCTCTCTCCCCGTCGAAAGTTGAGAACACGATTTCTTTCGGCGAATGAACGTCTCAACTCGCGACGTGATTGATTTGACTGGTAATTTAATTGATTTAAATACTAAGTTTGTTATTTATATATATATGTACTGAAAATTTGATTGTGAAGTGTGCCCTTGCCCCTCGGTTAATTTACTATAGGTAGATCCTATAAGAAACTTACTTCAATTCGCGGTATCGTTACAGAAATGATTATTTCTTGAAATTCTGAAATGTGAACTTAATTTTTTCATGTGTCATTTTTGCCAAAAAAAAAATAAAATGAAATGAAATTATATTAATATTATAAATTATAAATTTCTTTGTAAATTTGACTGAAATTAAAAATTCGTCCCTGAAGCGGTTAATAAAGAAATTTTGAAAAACTGCAAAAAATTGTTGATGAGATCTAGAAGAGACTTGCAATCTAAACCAAATTCATCCAATCACCTGGACAACAAATCACGTATCTGCACTTGCGAATAGGTTCAAGCACTTTTTCTCAGCCAGCTTGTCTATCTCATAGAGCCTGTCCTCAACACGAAAGAGCGTCTTTGCTCCGGCTAAAATCGAAACCAATGCCCCGGTTGGAAATCTCGCAGGGCTGCAGTTCAGCAGCCAACGAGACAGACGGACGGACGGACAGACGGGAGGCGAAAAGACAGAAAGAGAAAGAGAGAAACGTTGCATCGCTCGGATCGAACCTGGATGGCTTTAGTTCCGTACAAGTAAGATCTAATGAAGCAATTCAAACTGTAACCGCAGACCGCTTCAAAGTTTTGAGAAATGCGGCGCGGGCACACGACGGCCAGTACATTACCGGCCTGGTAATATCAGCCATACCGATGCCACAACTCGCCTATATCTCGGCCCAACTATGCTCCTCGCCGAGGCTCCACACTCGCGCACGCGGCACCCAGGAAACACGCTCGAAACATTAGCGTTCATCGACTCGGCCGCGTACGCGATGGAGAACACCCACTGCCACACGCTCACCACCACCACGCAGCCAGGCAGCCAGCCAGCGCACACACCCGTGCAAATATCGCCCCCTTTCATAATTAGTGCTCCCCTTGGAACAATAATGTTGCCGGTTAACGAGCTCGGAATCGACGTGCGTCGGCTCGCGGCCAAGCAAATCCGTCCGCTCACGGTTTCCAAGTTAATTCGTTGCGGGCTGCGTTTTGTTTTCGACGAGGCGAGAGGAGGGAAACCTGCTCGAGATTGTTTGTCCGCTCCGAAGCCTGCTGGCAGGCTCGAGCGTTTCGCAGGACATTGTCTGCAAACCGAAAGCGACGAAAGGACCGACTCTCGCCTGGTTTAGGTTTAAGTGTAATAAAAATAGAGGGATCGACGCGCGCTCGATTCTAAAGTTAGCGGTTCTCGAAGCTTAAAGCGGAGTGCAACGAACCCCGATGGAGGACGATGATAGAGCGATTCTTCGCTCGACTGTGAGTAACAGGTGCAGACTACTTTGTTGTTGAATGATCGTCCATTTCCCGTCGAAAATTGAATTACTCGAAACTGTTAAAAAAGTTCGATCGATGACGAAGCAATTGCTCCGCAAAGATACAGACCAATCCTAAATATTCGTTTTCGAAGCTCGAATATATACAGTCACGTGTATGAAACACGCTGAAGCGTTTCATTTTCCAACGACGACGAGTAAAATTTCAACAGGAAGGTCCGATGGAAATGAAATTCTTACTCGCACCTGCGAGGGATGGAAGAATAATCTGTCACTAGCCTGAATCGATATCACAAAGGGAGGGAAAAAGGATTGAAAGCGAGCGGAGGGAACGGAGGAGGCGGGAGCCCCCCCCGCTAGCTGTCGATGAAATTTCCCTCGAAAAGTTCTAATGGAGCCCGAGGGCTTGGCTTTGCGCAAATTCTACGTGGATTCGAAAGGTAAACAATGCCTCGGATCGGATCGAGTTCAAGGGCCGACGCGAAGGTTAATGCTATTCCGCCGCCGGAATTAAGCGTCCTGATTAAGAACGTTCGCAACAATTGCCTCCGTCGATGAAACGAACCTGGTAATTGCGCAGTCTGCGATCGCTTCGTAATAAATCACTTCCTCGACTCCTACGTCGCCGACTGTCGATTAAAAATTGGACCTCTCTGCGCGTTTGCTGGCCTCGAGAAGTTACTCGATGAATTTTACGTAGAAACTTGGATACGTACGTAACTACTAATTGCAACTATTTGATGTCTAGAATTTTAAAGGTTGAAACGAACACGATTTATTGTTATAAATTTCTTTGTCTCAATCTTCGACTTTGTACTGTGAATTTCTTCGTCAACTACCAAGTAAAGCAACTTTTATTTAAACGTGGGACGAATTCACAGATCCTGTCAATCTTCCGATGAACACAAACTTTAAAGGTTGAAAAATCGTAAAAGTTCTCGCTCGAGACGAATACTCCGAGTTTACGAAACTCCGAGTTTACGAAACTCGCGCACGAATCGCTGAAAAGATCGCGAAAGACACTGGTAGACACCGTGCGCGTAATCCATCCATTCACCACCGCCGAGACCATGAATAAACATACCCAACTGCGAGTCCGGCGTTCACAGCCTCTTCTCTCGCGCGTTTCTCCCCTAAATCGTACACCCCTCGACGTCCTCCAAGAGTGTCACCACGGGGATACAGGAAATACTCACACCGGTGGAAGAAACCAAAAGGGAACAAGCGGAGGTATGATCGTAGCACGCACACTGCACCTTTCGCGAGTGAGTACGTACGAGAATCGAAACGCCGAGGATTCTCCTCGCGCCGAATTTCGCTATCGTCCAAGTGTGTACGATCCGGCGAGCGGAGGCACGCGCGTGTACCACGCCGATGTGAGAGGAGAGACACACGCCACGCTCTCGACCGCGGAGGTGGGGAGGAGGGAAGCGAGGTTCGCGGTTCACGAAAGTGACCTGGCTCTCGCGTTTACATCTCGTCGCCGGCGCGGCTCGAAGCGACGAGGTTCGGATCGCGGTTCGCCGATAACTGGCGACGACGCCGGGTCCGAGACTCGGCAGGCAACGCGACCAACCCCTAGCGGCGCGCATGCGCGCTACCCCGGACGCGCCGTACCCCCTCCCCTCCGCCCGGCGCCTCGCTCAGTCGGGAGCACAATGCTTCGGGAGAGAGAGGCGACGACGCTCGCAACAAAGGGGCCGTGAGTGTCTTTTCCGGCGCAGTTTTTTGAAAAATCGAACCGCCGCCGCCGCGGCATCTCGCTCTCGGAATTAACCGTCGACGCTGCGACCGCCGGCGGCCACAGCCGGGCAAAAATCGTCTGTCGGGGAAATTGAGGGGGGGGGGGGGGGGTTGCGAGGAATTGGAGAAGGTCGGAAAGTTGCAAACTTTTATCTGAAACTGCGATCCGCAAAATTATCCTCTCTTTATAAAATTCTCTGTGGTGTCGATATTCTGCGTATCTACTCTCGTTCTTCTTTGTACTTTTTTGTCATTTTATTTCGTGAAATAAAAGTGACAAACCGCTGTTTGTTGCTGAACGTGGTAAACTTATTAACTTACTGACACCAGTAATTACTAAAATACTAAAAAGAGAGATCTAAACTCTCTTGGCGATTCCTGAAACGCGCAATTTTCCCAAATAGAACCGCGAGATTCAATTACCCGGGCCCCCCGTGAAATTTCGGAAGTTTCCAGTCGTTTCTAAAAATAAAGGAAAGGAGGACGAGCAACGAATAGGAAAGATAACGGGTGGCGCAACTTCAATGACGTAGCAATATTTTATACGGGCCTTTTATCATGGCGAACGAGGACCCGGCATGGAAGAATTACGACCGCGGGACACACTTGTTCTAACATTTATATTGCTCCGCGGTAATTGTCTTTTTAACTTTCGAGCGGTGGCGGAGTTCACTGGAGACGGCACAGAGCCCAAGGAGAGGATCCGACCCCCCGTGCAATTTCGCTGGCAGCCGGCTCTTGCCCGGACACGCTTTGAACATTCTCCCGACTATTGGAATTTAAGACGAGGCGCTTAGCTCTTGACGCGTATCGATGACGCGTTCGTTACTCGCGCCAGCGACACCGGGACATTTCCGGGACAATGAATCGATCGACGTTGAAAGTTTGCATTGCTGGAAATTTCATTTTCGTTCAGCGTGCAAAAATAATTTCAATCGTGAAGATTTCTATTTTGCCATAAAATTTTGGTAATTCAAACAAACAACGCCACTCCTGCTCGCGAATCACGTGACCCAAATCAACCAATCGCTAATTTTCGTTGCATCGGCGTTGCAGCTGAAGAGGCCCCGCTAAAATCACTTTCACAGTGATAAAAAAAAAAATGTAGCGAAAGAGTGTGTAAAAAGTCTACAGTCTGATTATTGTTATCGTCGTGACCGATCGTAGGGGTTGGCTCGAAATTCCTCGAACTGGGGGGAAAAATTGACGGCGTGGCGTGGGCTCGAACGATATTTAAGAAAGTCCTGGATTCATCGGCGCGAGGGGGAGGACACGTAGACGCGCTAAGAGGCTTCACTGGCACGCCAATTTCTCCTTAAAGGTGTCTACTGTGCATTGAGAATTCCCGATTGAGTTTGCGAACACGTTTGCACAGGCGAGCACGCCGAAAAGTAAGTTTAAAGAAACGCTAGCCCGGCTCGGCGAGAACTTCCCACCGCCGTAAAGTCGACCTAATAACGCCTTTTAGACACACGCATAACTCCCCGCTAGAATTTTATAACGTTCTTTTACGAGCCACCGTGGCCGATTACCAACCAGACTAAACTTTACTCCCAAGTATTTCGAAGTGTCGCGTCTCGGAGCTTTAATATTCCAACCAGTTTCTCCGTCTAAACGCTTTGCAATGATTTGCCCGTAGTACGACTCATTTTGTACGAAACTGTTTTTGTAACAGTGTAAACGATCAATTTTTATGGAAGAAACAAATTTATCGTGAAAAGATGACGAGATGTTGAAATATTTATAAAATTTGTATTACTCACCACAATTGGAAACCGCTGATGCATTGTCGCGTCTCTTCAGGCATCAATCAATGGGGCTGCAAGAAGAGACAATTTTCTTGTATTCATTCCTTGGATTAATAAAAATTGCTACAATATGAAATCGAGAATCTTTCGAAACTGAATAACAAAAATATACGAGGAATTAATTTTGAAGGTTGTGAAAATGGGTCGCAGTTGATGCGATTATTTTTCTACTCGTTGGCAAAGTCAAACGCGTTAACGTTTCCTTTGGCGTTCGATATTTTTCCGCGAAAGTCGCAGGACGCGACTGTTGTGCACGCGTTTACACTATCGGTTTGTTCTGGGCCAGTTAATAATCGGGCAAAGGCTGACGAAGCACTCATTTAACCGTTCTAATTCGCGAATATTGCACATGTACAGGGAACTTTAATCGGTTCACTGGTTCATGTAACACCGTCGATTGTATTAGGAATTTATTGTACCAGGGATGTTTAATGCGTTTCATCGGTATCAGCGAATTAGTATGGAAGCTCTGGGATGTGATTAATACCTGACTCAAATTTCATGCAACCCGCTAATACAGCCTGCGTGTATTAATATCGTTCGTTCTAAACGCTAAAGTGTCGCAATCTGGTTTCAGTCCCCGATTGTCCGAACAACATCCCCGCGTGTTCTCGAGTCATACTTAATCATTAAGAATGATTTCAACTGCACAAAGTTTAGAAAAGTAAACAATATATAGAATCTGTCGGGAAATATATGTATGGATATTCTTCAAAAGAATCACCCTGAATCATAGCCTCTCGCGTTTATTCTTTCAAACGAAGGAGGCTGCACATTCGTCATTTTCAGTTTCGAGAAGGTCTCGATGAAATCCAATCGCAAAGATTTCGCGAGAAGATGGCGCCTAGGCGGGGAATTCGGGCCGCCTCCGCTGATAAATCGACGGAGGTAGCGCGCCGCGAAATAATAGGAACGTATGCAGGCATTATCTGCGCAATTTTCCGTGCTCGGTGCGTTGAAGTATCGCTTCTAGATGTCGTTAAGTCGAGTTATCTGTACACGAATAATTCCACGCCGGGGCTGTGCCACATCGGTGCACTACGTTCCACCGTATCTCCGTTGCACACACGACACAGCGGAATGGAGAAGCCCTCGTCGTGTACACCCCCGTTCACAAGTATCCGGCTACTTGCGGAAAATTAAGGCCCAGTTCGAACAATCGACGAGCATTTTCATGGAAATTCATCGTGGTGTTCATTTGCCAGTGCCAGTTCAAATTTCGATCTTGCCCTCGCTCGAGAAACGAAACAAAGTTGCGCGATAAATTTATAAATTTCGCAAATTTCAAATATAAAAATCAAAAAAGAAAGGACACTGTTTCTTGTAAATTTATAAAATTTAATATAAAATCTAATAAAAATTTGATAAATTTCAGGAAGATATCAAATTTGATATAAAAACCAAATTTTTGTACCAAAAAAGAAAAGACACTGTTTCTCTTTTGATAATTTTATAAAATTTAATGTAAAATATAATAAAAATAAATTTGATAAATTTCAAGAAGATATCAAATTTGATATAAAAATCAAATTTTTGTACCAAAAAAGAAGGAAAAGACACTGTTTCTCTTTTGATAACTTTAATATAAAATATAAAACATAATAAAAATAAATTTGATAAACTTACAAATTTCGCAAGTTTCAAAAAGATACCAAATTTGACATAAAAATCAAATTTTTGCAGCAAAGAAGAAAGGACGCTGTTTCTCCTTTCTTGCTCGAGTCTCTCAAACAAAGTTTCGCGGTGCAGCTACGAATCGTTGTTTATCACGGATAGAAAATTCCGTTCGATCAATCATCTCGCTGATAATCTGGACGGGAAATCGCTATCGCCGGTACGAAAGTAGTAAGTATGCTAATACTTGCGAAGGTGGATGTACATGCACGAGGGTGCATACGGGGGCCGGGATATATCTTATGCAGCCGAGGGGGAGGTGTTCGTGTTGGCCCGCCCTCTATCTTGCATCGCTACTTATGGCTAGACACGATCTCGCGACGCTCCTCCATTTTTCTCCGATAACCTCCATACCCCGTGCTCTAATAAATTCCGATTTGGGTCATCGATGCGTCGCGCCGATGGGACACGGCCGAGGACCCGCTGTAAAGACGGTGAACACATCTTCGGGACAGCTGGGCAAACAGTGATATGTTTCTCGCGAATCCTCCTTTCTGGCTACACTAGCACTCAAAAGTTTCGAGTGCCGGTCTCTCTTTAGACGAGACCAACCTTCCCTCGTAGAAGGAACTTTCTTTTTCTTTTTTTTTTTTTGAGAAAAATGAACCACGTTGCAGATACAAAAGTAATTAATTGTACTTTTGTCTCACTCGACCTACATCTGCTTTGATAAAATTGATAAAATTGAATGTACTTTGTAAAGTGAAAATGTTGCAAACTGTTGCAAAACACGGTTAATCGTTGCGAATATAACATTGTTACGACGAATACAATTTCGCGATAAATGTTGAAATGAAAAGTACAGAAAGTACGATGTTTTTATTGTTCAAAAGATCGTGCGAAATAATGCAAAACGAAAATTTCCTCCCCGTTCTGTCAAGTTCCTAGGAGAGTAGAAGCATATTGATATTTCTATTGAATTTTTACGGCGCAAAAAATTGAAGGGTCGTAGACCCGCCAAAGAATAACACTACTTTATTGAAATTTGTATCGCCGCTACGGTTATTCCCAGCTACTTGCATGTAAAATAAATGTTTCCATTTCCAGGAAGGAATGTAGAAAAATATACTGAAAAGTAAATGCACGCGCGCATAAGGGTGCAACAAAACCGAAATTTCCCCAAGAGCGAAGAAGCTTTCGAAATTTGACGATTCCAAACGTCGCAAATTCAGAAATCAGACACGATCAACTCCAGGCCTCTGTAACGTCTTCATTTTTGTTTCAAAACACGCACGATGTTCCAGAATCTTCAAAAATAATTAGACCGTTTCATCCTCGGCTGTTCAGATCGGATTCAACGCAGCGCTGATCGAGTCGAAAAATTCCCGAAAACTTGCAACTGTTCCCGAGGAAAGAGAAAAAAAGGGAGCAAACTCGAGGAGAAACAAACAGACGAGAATATAGCGAACGGTGCAACATCCGGTAGGGAGGCTAATAAAATTACCGGCGAGGCGGGCGAGGCGCGAGTCAAAGCGGCCGATTTCCATCGGCGAATATATTTGTACGCAAACAAGCTATCGCGATATAAATCAAGCGGCTTCGCCTCGTAGCCGAGGATTTTCCTCCGGGGCCGAAAACGCGAAGGTCGAGGGTCTCTGGACTGCGCGAGGGAGAAAGGATGGATAGAAATAAAAAAAAAAGAGGGGGGAGGGGGGAGGAAGAAGACGAAAAGAAGAAATAGAGGAGAAAAGAGAGGAAAGAGGAGGAGGAGGAGGAGGAAGCGGTGGGGTTGGAAGCAGATTGGATCGATGGAATGACGACCCGTTTCCGCTCAAGCGGATTTTCACGGCGTTATTTTCGCGATAGTCGCGAGCTGGTTAACTCGTCCATGTTCGCGGCACGACAGAATGCATGCTCAAAGCGCAGAAACAAGCCTGCGGACAAGCGCAGCCAGCCTTCCGCCCACCCACCCTTCTCACCCCCTCTCTGGTCGTTGTGTGGCGTGCCTCGTTCTCTTTTTCCCTGCTCTCTCTCTCTCTCTCTCTCTCTCTCTCTCTCTCTTGTTTGCCACTCTTTTCCGAGCAGCGAGCGCGAGAGACAACGTTCCGATGGTAGCGATGGGATCAAACGTATTCCAAGTAGCTTCTCTCTCTCTCTCTCTCTCTCGAGTCTCGAAGCAGCGCGGTTTCACTCTGGCAGAGTGGCCGAAATTTCATTCGCGAGGAATTACTTTTTTATTTTAACTAGGAATCGGGAATCCTGGAAATTTCACACGTCACCTCAGTTTGTGTCTCTGTGACTGATTCAAGAAACTCCGGTATTGAAATAACACCGTATATACATCGAGGTAACAGCGTTCTCGAATACTCGACGTTTCATAAATGCCCCAATTCTTCGCAGAGGAGAGTGTACGTATTGAACTGAAACACCGTTGCCAGAGAGAAGCCAGAGCACGATCGCTGGGAAATGGGAAAACGAAATGAACCGTGAATAATTATGTATTACTCGTAACAGTTTATGGGTTTACGGAGGATCCGTAATACGAGAGGAGAGCTCGCGGGTTAAAGGAGTGGAACGTTTCGGAGTCAAAGGTGCTTCCTTCATTTCGCCAAGCTATCGAACAGCCGCGATCAAACGATTCATGAGGGACTCTCGGTGTATAACGATTTTTCGACGGGAAGCTTAAGGTCTTGTGTCGCGAAGGCGATATGGTTTTGAGGGAGAGACGCGCCTGGATATTGCGCCACCGAAGACGGAACCCCTTCCGAGGGATTTGTTTGGCAGAGCTGCCTCGAAAGAATTCTCGATGATAATGAACGGGAGCTGTAAACAATGTCGAGAAAATTTCGTCTGATTTCCAGTTAACGAGAACCCCCTCAACTCGATGAAATAAATTCCTCAACAACTAGATGATTGCTAGAACGACCAGACGTTTATATTTCGACACCAAACGTTTTGAAGGATTCAAGTGCATGATGGAAGGACGAATAGACTTGGGTGGATATTGGAGTGGGAGAGAGAGAGAAGAAAGACTCATCAGTGGGGCGGCTGATGGCAGACGCTTGTTGTTGTAACTACTCGCTAGGTTGGCCCGATCACCCATCCTAGTGGGGTTCCACAGACTGCTTCACTTAACGTCGGAGATCGGCAGGACCTCGACGCTAGGCGCGCAGCCACTTGCGGCTTGTGCTAGTCAGTGTTCGAAACTCCTAGTTGAGGAAGCCTAGGCCGCTCCCACTTCCACGCACGCGATTTAAGATTAATCCCCGTCGACGATTAAACCTCGACTTGGTGCATATTTGGGTGTACTTGCTATCGAACGATCGGCGAGAAAGAAAAGGAAAGGAGGGGAGGAGGCTGGTGTTGTGGCGGGGTGGGAAAGGGCGGAGGACTGGTTACTATGTAAATGAAAATAATAATTGCAAAATACAGGGGGACAGGGGTAGAGCGGGGAGCTGGCAAGTTTCTCTGTATATAGACCGGTAGACGGATTTTATAATCGCTCATTGAAATGGATCGGAGCAAGTTTTCCGCTGTCAAGCAGCGCGGTTGCCCTTTTGCACCGTTGAATCTAATTACCGGGACGTCAGTTTTACCAACTTTTCCGCGTTTTGCATCCACCCGCGGATTATACTCGCCAGCCTCGCCGTCATAATGGCCCTCGAACAGCCTATGAGGGCAACCACCGTCTGAAAAGATAATTCATTTAACTT
Source organism: Melipona bicolor (assembly GCA_030673865.1). NCBI lineage: Eukaryota > Metazoa > Arthropoda > Insecta > Hymenoptera > Apidae > Melipona > Melipona bicolor. The sequence goes on from JAHYIQ010000020.1 coordinate 2,915,847, forward strand.
TTTCGCCGGGATAATGGACCCGGTTGCCCACTTTCCGTTTCCGGGTAAGATGTTCCAGCTGACGCGCCGCGTGTCCAAAATTACCCGCGACTCTTCGATCGTCAACAACGCGGAAATTTTACGTTTAATTCTCTCTTATCCCCCTGTTGCTTGAATCTCTGTTTCAATGTTTCTCCGATCGTTGCGTTTCAAGAATACTCTCTCATTTTCGAAACGTACTCGCGTTCTTATTTAAACGTCAACTTTGAAACACTCGCTTGGAAAAATTGTCCGTCGAAATATTTCTCTTTGAACAACTTTTATTTTTCAGGTGTGTATATATATATATAAATAAGATATATATATATATATATTTTATTTTCACTCTTGGAAAAATAATTCTCCTGGACAAATGTCGCTGAAACTCGAATCGACAGAAGTGTTATTTCTTGCCGGAGCCTGCGTTTTTCCAAACATCGGCAATAATCATTGCCGCGTTATCGCGCGACGGGAAGTGTCACCGGCACGTTCGAGCCAGGAAGCAATTAATTTATCCGTTTTTCCAAGAGGCGAGGCCGAGAGAGTGGTAGAGGAAACTCGAGCATCCTTCGCCTGTTCTCACGGTGTTCGACAAACTATCACCAAAGAAGTTTTAAAGCTGACCGAAAGCACCGACACCGGCAGACGAATGACTAGCGACTTTTCCCTGGCAAACTTCTTCGCTTGCTATGCATGGCCGACACTTTGCTAATAAAACGATGAAGAGAAGGAGGGGGAGAAAAGAAAAAAGGAAAGGAAGAGGAGAGAAAAGAAACCATATTTTCCGCGTATTTTGTCCGACTGTCATCGATCGTCGAATTTCTCGACTTGTCTCTTGTACTCGCGGCGAAATATTTGCAGATAAAAATCCCTCTTCCTTTTTAATTTAACTGGATTCCACTCTCCAAGTTGTTTCATACACTTTAAGTTTCCCATTTATGAATGGAAACTTTCAATTTACTAATAATATTTTATAATTAAATCTCTTGTACTTGCGACAGAATATTTCTAGATGAAAATCCCTCTTCCTTTTTACGATTCCATGCTCTTGCGAATCCAACTGAATAAATGGAATTTAACTGAATTCCACCCCCACCCCCCAAGTTGTTTCGTATACTTTAAGTTTCCCATTTATGAGCAAAAATTTCCAATTTTATATTTACTAATAATATCTCGTAATAATCTGCTAAAATAAAATATAAATATCTTGTACTCGTGACAGAATATTTGTAGATAAATTAATCTATGCTGTTATAAATGTAACTAAATGAATGGAATTTAACTAAATTCCACCCCCAAAGTTGTTCCACATGTATACATTTCTACCCTCTTTAAATTTCCCATGAATGAATGGAAACGTTCAACTTACTAACTGGATAATGTAAAATAAATTTTGCAACCAAATCTCTTGAAATTTATCATTATAGATCAAGCACGATACCTCGTCCCGTGGTATTTTACAAAAATAATATCCCGTAATTGCCCCTTTTGAAAGTTAACGATTGTTGAGCATTCGGTCCGTGGCACAACAATTTTCGATCGCACGTCAGCGGTTTCTTCGACGGTAACCGAAACCGAACGATCGAGCTGGGGTTACCTATGACCCAGTCGAGGGTTAAAGACCCGAATTTCAAGCGGTGGCACTCGCTACCCGATATCCAAGCTGTCCTTTCCAGATCAATTGATATCGATCGCGTCTCGCGTTACACACACACATATATATACACACAACAGCCTACAAAAATCCTCGCTCACGTTCCGCGTTCCCTACTGTTTCATCCATATTCGTCTACGTCCGTACGTTAACAAGATTCAACCGCGTAAGATATGTATTCCAACGCCACGGATCATCCTCGCGGAATTCCTTCCATTTCACGGGCGATTTGTCCGCGGGCGCGCGAGGTCACTACGACTTTTAAAACCTCGTCCCACCTCCTCGCGAGCCTCCACACCCTCAACCCCCGTATTTTACGTCGTCAACTTATCCTAGACACAGTTCGTTGTTAGTTCTGCCACATTCGGAATAGTTGGTCCAATCAGAGCTCGTTTTCTGTGTTTGGAACGCTTAGCTATTTTGGTACGGGATTTGTGTATAAAAATTCTTTTCGACTGTCTATTTGGTTTTGTGACTGTCGTTGGAATGCTATTTTCCACTCCTCCAATCGACGTTATTTCAGAAGAACTACACGACTTGTACCCCAGTACGAAACGCCACTCCTACTCGAGGTCTGCCCTACGCCCCCTCGCGAATCACGTGACCCAAATGAACCAATCGCTAATTTTCGTTGCATCAGCGTTGCATCTGAGGCCCGATTTTCTGGATTACTTCCGCTAAAATTACTTTCAGTAATAAAATAAGCCAAGAGTCCAAATTTTATACTTACTGTTAGACTGATTCAACCTTTCCAAGAACCCCGAATAAAAGTCTCCCTCGTTAATTAATAAAATTAATAGAAAAAACACCGATCTAGTCCAAATTTAATTCTTGTTGTCAGTCTGATACAAACTTTCCAAGAACTCTAGATAAAAGTCTCTCTCGTCACTTGATAAAATTAACAAAATTGCTTTAAATTAATCAAAAATCTCCAAAAGTTTCACTTAAATTTCTCCAAATCTAGCCTACTTCGAGTCCGATGCTCGCCGATCGATCGAATTATAATCCAAATCCAAAATTTAGAGAAAATGCGAACCGACGAAAGAAAGAGGAGAAAGGAAGAAAAAGAGGATTTGAACCGAGCGCGAGCCAAAGTACCTCTTTGGTGGAAGAAACTTATTGAAATATATAAAGCCGCACGGCGGGGGATGGCGCGATCGGTGGAGATCAGAGATAGGGGTAGCCGTGGACAAAGGTGTAGACGTAGGAAAAGCCATCCGTCTGCGAGGCAGGGCTGACATTCAGCGACGAAGGATGACCAAGGCTGTACAAATGAAGGACCTTCTCGACTGTACGGGCCGGCAGCGCAGATAAAGCTGAAGGATCGATCCGAAACCACCCTCCGCCCCCCTCCCTCCCACCCCTTCGTCACCCCCGCCGTCCCGCCCTTCGACTCGCTCGGAGAACACACGCAAGCGCAGCGACGCGAGAACCGTGTTTATTATACATGCTTTATGAACGGGCACACACGCGTGCAACGCCTGCTCGCAAAAAGCAATTTGTTCCTACCTGCGTACTTACACTTTGTTCGCGCAGGGCCGTGCGCTGCTACGGGCGCGCCCAAAGGCCATCCACATACCCCCAATCGTTTAACAAGAGTTTAACACAGAGGAACCCGGCATCGAGTGGTTAAAACCGAGCGGAGGGGGGGAGGAAAGAGAATTGTAATTTTGTACGTTGGAACGAGAATTTTCTGATATTGACTTACACGGAGGGGAGGGGGGTTTGTTGACTCGTCGATTTGGAACGAAAGTTTCGGAAGTTGGTGAAATTTAGGAATTCAGAGGCTCGGGAGCTCGGATCCCGAGGAGATTTGTATATTTAGAGAGCTTTATGGATTTATAGATCCAGAGGTTCGTTTGAACTCCGAGGGAGGTTCGGAAATGTACGAGCGTTGGAAATTTTAGAAATTCGAAAGACTCGGAATATTAAAGAAATATGCGCTGAAATATTTCAATTTAAAAAAGAAAAAGAGGGAGAGAGAGAGAGAGAGAGAGAAACAAAGAAACACTTGTAGAATGGGGCAACGAGCGTTGCCACGTACAGTGGAACGGAGGTTTCAGTTTACTTATGGTTCATTAAATTTTCCACGGGCCGTCGATATTTCACGGGGGGTTGATTGCAGGCGAGCAGCGCCGCGCACCGAAATGGAATAGTTCTTCGAGGCGAGGTCGAGAACCTTTGTAAATGCGCGGCAACAAGAAATCAGGAAACACTAGGCGGTGCTTGTTAACGGCAACTTTCTTTGAAACTTTCTGCTCGGGCGGTGAACGTCGCTCCAAATTAGCGAGCTTGAGCCATCGGGAACGTGACTAATAAAAAGCGGTAATAATAATAGCAGTTTACCTCGTGTTCCGCGAACGCGGGATTCGTTTCCTCCGATCTCCACTCTACGGATCGTGTTGTTCCGCTTCTTCCGACTCGAATTTGCTCGACAACCAGCTTGAAGTTGATTCAAAATTAATTCAGAATTTTCAAAAATTCTGGCGCTCGGGAATTTCGTTTGTTAAAACGCGGAACGAGAGAATGGGACGAGGGTCCGACAAGGTCCGACAAAGTCGAGTTTCAAACTCGTCCGGTTCTTCGTGGACGATCAAGGACAGAGGGCCTTGGTGTGCTCGTCCTCCGTGGCCGCGTCGTCCATTATACACGTTACACTGACAGTCTAATATCGTCCCGGGAGGCTGAGGGATTAACTTGAAATTTAATGGGTTTTCGAATTGCCATGGGAAGAGAGTCATTTGCGAGAGGGGAGGTGTTTGGGGCCGCGTCGGGGATTTATGGGGGCTGGGGCGGCCTCCCCCCTCCCTCGCCGCCCTTCGAAAAAAAACAGAAATAAATATATATCGCCATCGGGGGAGGGCTCAATGGGTTATTAATTATAAAAGGGCAGCTTCTGAGGCTCCGAGTGGAGTTGCCTGTTTGTTATATAATAAATCGGCCTTTGCCACGTTGATTTATCGCTGCTTGAGCCACAATCGTTCGAAAGGAGACACGCTCTCCGAGTTATTTACGTCATATTCTTGCTTCGTCTTCGCAGCGAGATTCCCCCGGGTGAATTATTATGCGATTTTATTTAATCAGGCAGCGGGAGGAGGGGGAGAAAGATGCAAGGATATATTCTTTGGAATTTTCACTCAAAATTCACACCGAGTCCGAATCGATGTAATCTTTTCTACCGATAACAGCGATCAAGGTTTATATTTATATCGTTGAGAATATAACAGAGGAGTTTTGTTAATCAAAGGGGAAAATTCCGTTTCTCATCCCGTCGAAAGGCACGAAACGAGGCAGATTAAAAAGTTGAAAATTTGTCAGTTTACCCGTTTGATCCCTTTATTGTTAAACTCGGTTGCCTCTTGCGATTTCTTCCCGTAATTTAAATATCCATTTCTGTTTTAAATCAGTATACGCGAGACGGGGAAAGTTGCCGCGCTATTTTAAAGTTCTTTTGAAGCGAGACGGCCCTTCCTCCCTGCGGCGACTCGCGATTTTTCATCTTCAATTTCATCTTCGAGTGCACGCGTGTTTCTTTATCTTCTCGCGGCAATGGCCACGAACGAAATGGAAACGTGGTTAAACCAAGATGCAGAGCGAAAGAGGTAAAGACTCGAGATTCTGTTAGGAGGTTTACGATTCTCGCCATAGGTTCGTACATGCTTGCTAAGTTATAGGTACGTCAATGATTAATTGCAGGTCTAAGATACCAGTATGTTACAAATAGCTGACCATTTGAATGCTCAAATATCTAAATACCTAAATAGCTAAGTATCCAAAGGAGAGAATGAACATTTCTAAATTTCTAAATTCCTAAATATCTGAATACTTGAATAACCTGAATACCTACATAATTAAATTCCCAAGATTCTGAATCTATATTTTCAAATATTTGAGTGATTAATACTCAAATAATAAAAACACCTATATCCTAAATATCCAAATGACTAAAGAGCCAAATATTCAAATATTAAAATACCTGAGTTCCCAAGATCCTAAATTTGTATATACAAATAGCTAAATGATTAATACTCAAATAATAAAATACCTACATGATTAAATTCCCAAGATTCTGAATCTATATTTTCAAATATTTGAGTGATTAATACTCAAATAATAAAACACCTATATCCTAAATATCCAAATGGCTAAAGAGCCAAATACTCAAATATTAGAATACCTGAGTTCCCAAGATCCTAAATTTGTATCTATAAATAGCTAAATGATTAATACTCAAATAATAAAATACCTACATAATTAAATTCCCAAGATCCTGAATATCTATATTTTCAAATATTTGAGTAATTAATACTCAAATAATAGAACACCTGTATGCTAAATATCCAAATGGCTAAAGAGCCAAACACTCAAACATTAGAATACCTAAATTCCCAAGATCCTAAATTTGTATATACAAATAGTTAAATGATTAATACTTGAATAATAAAATACCTACATATTCAAGTTATCTAAGAATATCTAAATTCCTAAATTCGTAGTATCTCAATAGCTAAATACTCAAACTTAAATTAAAAATACCCAAGTTCCCAAGCTTAAAACTCCCAAATTTCTATATATCTAAATATCTAAATGATTAACAGTCAACTAATAAAAGACCTAACTTTCTAAAAAGTATCTAAATAGCTAAAGAGCCAAAGTTCCTGAATTTCTATATACCTAAAATCTAAACAGCTGAATGATTCATACTCAAACAATAGACCATCTAAATAGCTAAAACGCCAAATACAGTAAAATACATAAATTCCCAAGTTCCTAAATTTCTATATACCTAAAATCTAAACAGCTAAATGATTCATGCTCAAATAATAGACTATCTAAATAGCTAAAAAGCCAAATATTCAAACAGCAGAATAATTAAATTCCCAAGTTCTTCAATTTCTATATATATATATTTAAATAGCCAAATACTCAAACAGCAGAGTGCCTGACTAGGAAAATTTCTAAATTTAAAAAAAGAAAAAAAAAAGGTAACCTGCGCAACCACGAGAATTTTCCGCGAGTCTAATCTGAAGCAAAACATTAATTCCGACCAAAAGAGGAGAAGGGAAAAGGAAGAAAAAGGGAGTCTCTAGTCTCGAGCGCACAGTGGATTGGAGTATCACCGGTGTTTTCGCGTGTTTGAAATCGCAGGAAGAAGCCGCCGCGGGCGAGTTAGATAACGATGAGTGGTATCGGCACTTTTTTCGAAGTTTAATAAATTCATTTTTACAAATAAAGAACCGTCGATCCGACGAGCCTCTGTAGAGGGACCGAACAGGGGGGAGGGCGGTGGAAAATACCGCGTGTCGATCGATAAAGCGAGAGAGTACTCTCGGTTCGGAAACGTCGAACGCATAATACCGTGTGAAATAAAACAGAAATGCCCTTCTCGTATCGTAGAAAACAGAAACAGGAAGAAAAAGAGTGGAACAGAGGGGAAAAAATGGAAAAACCAAGGAGGATAAAATACAGAGGGTGTTAAATTGTTTGAAACTCAAAAAATCAATCCGCGACTCGGATCGCAGGCAATTTCGTTTTTTCTAAAATTGATTCTGCTGTTGATAATTTCTTTTCAGTGCGAAATTTAAAGAAGGATATTAACAAAATCATTTTCTTTAATTTGCAATTTTCGTTTCGTTTGTTACACCCTTAGACTCGCAAATTTGTTTCAGAAACGAATCATCCGTGCTCCTAACACCCCGTAGACAATAAAAAGAAGCAAACCGGCGAAACAGCAGAGGAGATGTGTTTCGCGTATCCCAACAAGTTAGTTAAATTAAACGAGCAACTTCGATATTTCGTTTCATCTGGCCTGCAGGTAAAAAACCTGTGCGCTGCTCGTTCGTGCTCGTTCCAGCTCGTTCGCCTGTGTTTGACTGGAACGAGCGAATTCTTCTCGCCGGGAGAAAAAAAGAGTTTCAAAAACAGAAAAAAAAAAAAAGAGGAAAGGATAGTTCAATGATAATTGACCCAATTAAACAAGCTGGCCGAGCTGCGTGCAACGCGCGGAAAAATGTTATTTAACAATTTTATCCCCGGGACAATAATCGCGGAACGACGCGCGTTGAGACGCCAGAAATGGGATCGAGCATCTCACAAGTAGATATTTGAACCTTTGCTCGTTGGAGGCTAAATTTCCCAAGTATTTTCAATACTACATCTTCAAACGTGCTCAAACCTAGACGCAGTTTCACGTTTCATATATTTTATTTCACATAATAAAATATACTAGAAGATTGAGAATCTTTTAAGGATTTCCTACAAGCGTCAGCGTCTCGACGTTGCGTCGGAGATTTTTTTTAGTGGACCAAACACACTTGGTTTGTTTCCGTTTCTCTAAACGCGACTTTCAAACAGAGGACGTCCTAACCTAAACCCAGCCATCGCGCGCGTGCGCGCGCTCATAAGCGTCGATGGTAAACGAATGATTATGGTGTACGATTTCGCGGAATGAGAATGCGAAGTTAATTACCAGGCTAGACGGAAATTCGTGCGGAATTAAGCTCAGGCTGCGCGATATTACACAACGCGTGTTGTTGCGCGCGCGCGGCCCGGGGAAAGTTGTAAAATTTGTTCGAGAACGGGTAGGAAAAATAACGCGGCCGCGTTATAATTAGACTCGGCGATGTTTGCGTAAATTTATATACTTTCGCGGAAGAGCTGGCGAAGAGACAGAGAGGGTCGAATAAATGTTTACCGATGCTGGCAAACGTTACGAACGTACCGCGCATTTTCATGCAAATTCGTACTTTTGAGAATGTAATTGAAAGAGCGGAGACACAGCTTTTTTTTGTTTCTTATTGCGCGTGAAATTTTCTATAAACGAATGTTCGTGCAGTCCAATTACGATAGATATTCTCACGTGTCTTGTTAGTGCGATGGTTGAACAAACTTAAACTAGCTGAAATGTATAAAATGTACGAAATCGTTAAAAAAATTCCATTAGAGAGGGAAAAGGAACGATTAAAAATTTCCAAACTCTTCTCGAGTTACTTGTACCCCAGTACGATTCGTCTCATTGAAAGGCCCAGAAGCAACTCTTTTGACTTTTAGGAAATGAAGACGACTTTTTTGCCATAAAATTTTAGTAATTTTGTAATTTTTACAAATTACAGGCGCGATCGCTCAGTACTAGACAACGCCACTCCTACTCGAGGTCTACGCCACGCCCCCTCGCGAATCACGTGACCCAAATCAACCAATCGCTAATTTTCGTTGCATTAGCATTGCACCCAATTTTCTGTGATAAAAAAAAACAACAGACAATACGTCACCTAACGTTTCAAACCTAACCTCGACTTAACGATGAAAATCCGTGTCATCGGCGATCTTTCAACGAAAAATTAACCCCCCCGTTTGTGTGTTTCAATAACTCGACCGCGCTTGAAACCGCGAAACGCCACCCGTAAAGCGGTTTCGCATTTCGTTAAAACGAACGGTGAAATTCCACGAGGACAAAGAAGCAACTCGTTGCCCTCCCGGTTTAATGATCCACTCTCTCATTTTTCCAGCACGTTCTCAAGAACGTTTCGCTTATTCCTCAGACGTTTGGACATTTCGCTGCTCTCTCTCCCTCTCTCTCTCTGCTACGCAGGCAAAAATCCACGAAAAAGACGACGAATTTTCAACTTTGACAGGAAAACTGATGGACAAAATCGAAACCGAAATTGAAGAAAAATCGGGGTGAGAATCGTCGCCTGACACTCGATCTCTAGCTACCCGTGTGCTTTTTCACTTTCCTCCCTCCTCTCTTTTTTTCTGCTCGACCTCATCTACTGCGCGTTTCCAGGCACGTGTTTTAAGGAAAACCGCCATAAAGTTGGCGGTGACGAGTTTCCGAAGTTGTTACGTCGAACGTTGCGGAGGAAAGTTGTTTTGCGATAACCGTGTATGTAAATTGGCAACGCTCTTAGTCGTGCCAAGTTACTCGGCCTGTCAAAGGCGAAGATTGCAAATATCGAAGGCCGGCGAGGCAGCGGCGGGGCTGTAAGAGGGTGACAGGCTACGGGAAGTCTTCTAACCTTAGACGATTGGCGGGAAACTTGATTCGTTAAAAGTTGCCGGCTAGAGAATTTTGATTCCTCGCGCGCAACTGGCGAATCTGTGTGTGCGCTGCCCTACTTTTGCATTCCCTCTCGCCACACGCGTGTCGAATCAACCGTACCTGCGAAATGTGCGAAAGTGACTTTTGATCCTTGCTTTCAAACTTTGGTTTGCTTCTCTTTTTCTCTCGTTCGGAGCGATGACGTTTGCGAAACTCCTCTCGGGGCATTTCGCGATTTCTTCGCGCGAAAAAAAGAAAAAAATAATTCTAACTGCGCTAACATGATCTAAGCGTTTCTTCGGAACGGAGGACTTCAAAGAGAATTCCTGGGGAGAGGGCTTCCGGGGGAGTGGAGGGAGCAGGTAGGGGGAATGAAAGTTGAAACCCTTGAAGATCACATGTACTCTGATTGCAGGCACGTCCATCAATTATGCACGTATGCATGTATCCAGAACGACGCGGCACAGATCACATATCGAACGCGTGCACAGCGGCAGCATTCAATCGCATGCCACAATCGCGCGGCCCGATACGCTTGTGTAATCCATGCATTCTGCCGGAAGCACAAAGGCGCCTACCAGGTTCTTTTCATCGTCAGGGCACTATATTTCCGCAAACATCTGACTTATATAGAAAACGTGGCACTCTCTCTCTCTCTCTCTCTCTCTCGCCCTCTCTTTTCTCGTCGAAAGTAATTTCTTTCCAAAGGGCAAGCTAATGGCCACCGGATTTGAAACTTTCATCGAACGCGCTCGCCTCTGAGATTCTCTCAAAGATCGATGGATTTTTAAGGAAATTGATCGAGCCACGAACGACGTCGTCTGAGCTAATATCCGAGGCAATCTTGTAAGTTACTATTGACGATTAATTAACCTTCTCGTGTATTGGCTCGACTCTGAAAAGAGGCACAAGTCGCACGACAAATTTGAGAGAGTGGAAAAGTGTCATTTGCAGCTTTTTATCTCTACGCGTAAAATCGGTCTCGTTCTTTCGCGTCGGATCCCGCAAGAAACTGTTTCCATTAAAAAAAAAAAAAAAAGAGAAAATAAAGAGAGAGAGAGAGAGAGAAGGAACAAAGAAGCATGATACTTTGCAACAAAGTTTCACAGACGTAGCGACACAGAGGGGGCGCCCGGCTAAGCTAAATGCCATCAGCGTCGAGCCAACTCGATTGCACGTTTTCCATTAGCGGCCGCGACGCGTAGCAATCTAATAAGTAAAGTATTAGCGCGAGGCGACAGTCGGCGAAGTTCGAGTAGGAATTTCTTGCCGCGGCACCGTTAACCATTCAATTATTATCATAATTGTTCTTATTGCCGCGCAAAACAGATCCACCGCGGAGCGCCGTCATGATAGTACGCATGTGTGTTATATATATGTGTGCGTACATGTGTGTGCGCGTCACGGTATTCCACGGCGACGTGTCCTGTATAGGCCCCGCGCTCAAACTTGCATTACCGTGCTCAGACGCGGAACGTTTCGCAACAGTTCCTAGAGCCAGCTAGCTGGCACACTGATACGTGACACGCCGCGCTCTGGTACGGGGCCTGCCTCGTACAGTAGCGAGCAAAACTTTCGGATACCGTCTTGGCAACGAACGATTCTGAACGAGACACATGGCGTCCCCGTGGTTTGTTTTCGGATTAAACGCGGGGAAATTCGCGAGAGTTTCTCGGGACACTGGTTGAATTAGATACTTTCCGCTGGCGTTTTCTTTTTTTCTTTTCACGCGCGATAAAGTGATCCAAGGTAATTTTGGTAATTTTGAAACGAAGGAAACGTTTAGTATGATTTTATTGTTTGTTAATAAATTAGGTGAATTAGTTGGAACTTGGTCCTGGTTTACTGATGGTTTCTAAAACACGAACAATATACATTGTACGTAGCGTAATTATATTATTATATAAAATACAAATTCACAAGTTGAATACAAGTTTTGTTTTTTCAATAGACAGAGGCTCTTCGAAACGTCGGGAAATAATTTTCGCGATATTTTCGTCGGTCTAACATTGACAGGGAAATTAAATGTTTCCGATGTTTCTACAAAATGTTGCAGATGCGTTTGATAGAAGAGCTCTTTGTAGCGTTGCCTGATTACGCGACGTGTGATACGGTGCCTATTTTTTTTGTTTTTTTCCTCTCTTTTTTTTTTTTGAAAATTCAATTAAAATAAAAGCAATTTTCCGTGACGTTATATTGACGTGGCCATGACAACGTCCAGGCTCAAACATGATCGAGTGCTCCTATGATTACTTCTCTTCGGTTCCAATCGCACATACCAGTCATACCTTGCTACACGTATCCCATTTTGACTTTTGGTGTAGCCAATATTTAAAAAAAACAACGCTCTTTCGTATTATTTTCAATAAAAGCTCCGAAAATTCGGGGGAAATTCAACGGCAGCCTCGCGGGATATTACGAATGTTAAAATATCACTTTTATCGCGCATAAAATTGATCCGATGAGTATCTTTGAATTAACGATTAAAATTAATCTCGAGTACTCTTTTTTCCGACGGTGCACGTTTTATTTAAATATCGATGCCGAAAAAGCAGCGATGTTCAAATTAATCGTAATTTATACAAGAGGCAAAATTGACGGCGATTAAATCGAGGTTTTTTCAAGATTGATTCTCCGCTCGTTGATCGTAAAATTAATACAAGTTTCAAATTTTCAAATTTTTAGATATTTAAGTAGCGCGATATTCGCTTCCATAATTCACATTTCAAAGTGCGAATCTCAAAATTTCAAACTTTTCATTTTTCTCTATGCACCGCGAACAGAATTTTCTACAAATTTCGTAACACTTCGTACAGTTTCCGAGTGAAATTTCATTTTCTGAGAGAAAATTCTGCGCGAATCGCGAGTGATCGCTCGACGAAGGTTACCAATTCGCGGGGGGAGATATTAATGCTCGAACGGACCCCGCCAAAATGTCCCGTTGCTCGCGCGCGTCGGGGAGGAAAAAAGTTTGGGCGCATAGTTCGCGAGTTTCAGCCGACTGTAACTATCTCGAGTGAAGTGCAGCTGCTTCGTTTCGCGAGTCGTAAGTTCCCCCGGCTCTTGTTAATTTGATGAAGTGGCGGCGGCGGTGGTGGGAGGTGTATCGGTGTTACCCTCGATCTGCATCGATCGCCGTCGGTCGGGGAAAAAAGGGGACCGCGATGGGATAACGACGGGGGAACGATGGCGTTTGAGGCAAGTTGAAAAGTTGCCTGAAAATCGCCGGTGTCTCGATGACGCGGAAAAAGTTCGCTCTCGAGGATCGTTACCCCTGATTTCTTGCGCGACTAATGGATTATGCACGGCATTTCTTGTCCCTTCTAAATTTCTAGCTCAAACTTTCTTTCTTTAAAATTGCTGATAATTACAACGAACGCGATATAATATAGTAGGAAGAGTAAAAGAATTCCTGGGAACAGAGAACTAATAATTGACACGAACATTCAAGTTGACATAAACTAAACTTTCTAGCTCAAACTTTCTTTCTTTAAAATTGCTGATAACTATAATGAACGCGATGTAATATAGTAGGAAGAGTAAAAGAAATTCCTGGGAACAGAGAACTAATAATTGACACGAACATTCAAGTTGACATAAACGAAACTTCTTACAAAGTTTATAAAACAGGAGGAAATTATTTTGAAAGTATGCGCCATTAACTGTTGATAGTCAACAAAATTTCATGCCGAGTACCGTTCGAACAATACAGTGTCGTTTCACTTGAAATTACTCTCTGACAAAATTTCTAAAAATCTGAAGATACAACATCTACGACGGGCATCATCCCCGAGAGATGGGATTACCTCTGGGTCTCTCGCAATCAGGCGAGCGCGAGCCGGTCGAATAAAATTCAAAGACAATCGTACGGAGATGATTAGACCGAACGATCGGGCCGAGCATCGCGCGGATGTACGAAACAGGCGGGCGGAGCCCCCGGTCGGCTGTTGTTTTATTCAAGAAACTGAATATTGAAACGAAAGTCAATATCGGCTGGGGTCCGGTTTCCCGCGGCAGGATGCGTCGATATCCGCGCTCGCGCGGCCATCGCGAACGTGCCCGGAAACGCCTGGACGGATGGACACATCCGATCCGCGTTCCGCGTGGCAAATAAGCACAGATAGATAGATAGATAGATAGATAGATAGATAGATGGGTAGATAGATGGGTAGACGGTGCGAGTCTGCCTCGGCGACAGAAACTAGCCAGAGCTAGCAAATTACTCGAGTGTCTAATTGATCGGGCGTCTATCGTTCGCGATTACCACCGCGTCACTCAGGCTGGCTCGTCTAATGGCCGCGCTATCGTTGGAAATTACGCGCGCGCGTCTGAAACACGCCGCGCGTTCCCGTTCCCGGACGCGCGGTATTTGCGTTCGCGCCGCTGTTCCACGAACCGCGCGTCAGTTTGCCCTCCTGGAAATTCCTTTCAATATTGATCCCCCTGCCCCTGCCGGTCGGTTTCGCGACCGAGTTGATACTCCCGCGACGTGTGCACCGCGCTGTTTGACGAGATATTAATGTCCCCCTGGCTGCCGCCTGGACGACTGGCTGTCTTGATAAGGTTTAATGCCTGCTGCCGGGCTATCGATTCGCCGAGCAGACGGCGCAGACACGGTGGTCCGCTTTCGAGGACTGGCAAATGAGCAACCTGCTTCCCCGAGTGTTTGTCAGGTGGAACTGCCGAGTATAGGGAGCGGTTGAGTGTAACACGCGTGTGGCTGAACTGGTTACGTCGGCTGGTTCCCGGTCTCCGATACTCGACTCGGTTCATCAGGCGCTCGATAGCGAGTTACCAGGTCTCTCTACTTGTCAAGACTCTACTTTCTCAGACGAAAGATTTTAGAGGATTCCTGAAACAGCAAATAGCGAGCCGACTATTTTCACGGGTGTGAAAATTCTGACCGGGCGAAAGGGGGACGGAGGATATACCCGTTGCATCGTTTATGACGGCTTTCTGATTCCGAGATGAGTGTACGTGGGACGCATAAGATAGGCTCTGGCTGTGGCAAATCTGCACGTGACCCTAATACGGGTTACCGCGTCGCCGGGATTCGCGCGTTCCCATGTGCATCCTAAAGTCTAAACACTTCCTCCGTACGAGCCTTGGGCTCGCCCCGTCGCAGCCATTCGCACACACAGAGAGACAGCGAGTGTGTGTGTATGCGCGCGTGTGTGTGTGTGTATGCACGCGTTTATCCATCTGCATCGGCGTGTGTAACACGCCGCGCGTTTGCAGAAACAACTTGATCCACTTTCCCGCGCGGCGTTGACCAAGCCCCCTAACCTTTAAGCCGGGGCCACTCGAAGCGACCTTTTGATTTTCCTCCAACCCCCTTTTATCCTCGGATCCCCGTCGGACGGATCACTTTGCTTCCGGGCTATTGTGCGCCTCTGCCTTACCTCCACCTTGCTTTTGCTCGATCATCGAGTTGAGAGACCGAACGGAGAAGGGAATTTTCTTTTCATTATTCGGGAAAATTTTGTTAAAATCGTACTCGACCGTACGATTGACAATTTTGTGTAATTTTTTTGTTTAAATTTGCTCAATGTATTAGCGTTGCCGCCAACATTTCGAAAACGATCTTCGACGAACGCGTTTCCATTCGACGCGTCGCGAGACAACGTTATCGACGTATGCGACGCATTCCCCCGGCAAAATTAACAAACTTTATTTTCGCATTAAACATTCACGTCCCGAAAATTAATATCAATTCCCGTGTATTAATTTGTACAGAGTCGCGTGCAGATGTCTAAACATCATTAATTAGTCTTTGGAACACTGTCCGCAGCTGCAGGCATAATATTTGCACACCTAAACGACTTGCCCGCGCCCGCGCACACGCGACTAAGTAATTATAACGCGACTGCATTCTCGGTGCCCTGGTATACTTGACTATTACCGTTTGCGGCTTTCCCAAAATGACCCACATACGCTCGCGATACGCTTCTTCCACTGGGTCGAAGCTAATCGGACCGTTCTTCCCACCAGTTTACTATGCCAACGGTTACTTTACCTTCCTTTTGTTCGTTGAAAATTTATTCCACCGTCAAGCGCCGTATTTTCTTCATTTTTTAATTTTTTTTTTTTCTCGACTCTCTTCCAAAGTATTTAATTTTCAATTTTTTTTAACCCAACAAAAATTTCCTTTTTATTTCAATTTTTAACAAAATAAAAATCGCGGCAATTAAAAAGAGAGGCACAACTGGAAAATACCGATATCACTTCTTTCCCTCTCTTCCCCCCTTCCCCTCTCGCTCTAGAATTCAACTCGAGCTTTCTGGCAAAGCGTTCAGGCTCAACGGAGCAGCGCTCGAGAGTGAAATGCGAAAAGTAATCGCCACCTACGTGGGTACGACAAACAGAAGCGTGCAAGAGGGTTGACGATTCCTCCTCCGCAACGCCACCTCGCCCCCTTGCGAGGCGCGGGTCGTTTCCGAGCGGCGCACACGCTTAATGTCAGCGCGTTTGAAAATCGGGACAAGAGCGTAATTACGCGTTAAGAACTTGCCGAAGAGCTTTCAAATTAAGCGAGCGGCTGCAATTTTCGGCGACCTTTTCCGAAACCCGATGTGTGTGCACTCTCGTGTGCAGCTTGTTCTACATCGGCGAGCCATCCTCCACCACCCCCTCCCCCCAGCCATTTCAGCTTGTGCGTTTTACCCTCTATTCGCCGGTGCTAGCGAAACGGAGGCGGCGTCCGAGTGATCGATACATCGGTTTGCGTCCGTTTGTGTTTGATTTTACGGGGAATTTCGGAGGAGGGTGGTTCGTTGATAAGAAACGTTCCGGATGGAATTTCTGCTGTGTTTATAATCTAGCGATCGAAGACTCTCGTTTAAGTGGTAAGTCACTCTTTGGAAATGCGTTATGCAACAACGTGTTATTTTTAATAACAAAAGGTTGGACTGTGGGGCGTTATCGATCGCGAGCCCGCGAGGCCTTCTATTTGGAACGGAGACTCTAAATACTCTAAATATTTCTTTACTTATTGCAAAACTTGCAGACCAAGTCGATCAGTTTATCTTGCGTAATATCTGTCTTCCGCAGAATTTACATATAATTAAACGCCGGTGGGTGGACACTCGCTGCCTGCCTCGGCCAATCGGCCTTATTAATAACGAGATAAAGAGAAAATAAAGATGATTCGTTACATACACGCCGACATCCGACGTAACGGCGTGTTTTATTTTCTATTAGATGCCATTAATTGGCAATTATTACCAGAGCAGGAATAATTACCATCAGATTGCATTAGTCACATTTAATTAACTCTGTGTGTTTGTCATTAGCGGTAATCGGATGGCCCCCCCGTGAAATCGATAGAATCTCCGAATCTGACGAAAAATATTTAATATCCCATCTTTCGTGGACGATGTTGCAAACCACTCGCCTCGCCTCTTCCAAAGATACACGCAGTGTGTATAAATTCGAAGAATCGATATCGCATTTACTTGAAGTATCCTGAATTAATATTATTTTTATTAATATTGTATTTAATTAGTATTATTGACCGATATGTCTCCGTGATCTGGTTCGAGAAAATTGTCAAACGAACCCAGTAAAAACATCCCCCTCGAACGTCCCAAAGATGTATCAACGTTACAGGCAAGAGAATTGCCGAGAAACGTAAGAAACCCCCATTACCAGTTGCACGAGTAATCCTGCCCGAAATAACAGCGTATTAATTTCCCTATGCTCGTGCTCGCCCTGTAATCTGTAACAACATCGACCGTGCGATATTCGAAAAAGAGGGAGGAGGGCGAGAGGGAGAGGCGACGAACAAAGGGAGAAAGGGCGATGGCTCCGCGTCGATCCTTCCGCGAGTTGGGGCTGGAAATCCAGTTGGACGTGCAATCGGTGAATTTCAGACTCCCGCCCGCTCGGGCGAAATTGCCGCCGATACGGAAATATCGGGTTGACGCATGTGAATCGCGTGCACGCACGTCGCACGGCCTCCCGCGCCCCCCTATCCTTCGATTATATATTCGATTATATATACGCGCGGCATTCGATTACACGGCCACTCGTATCCGACCGGACGTTATAATTTTAACGAATGTTAAATAGCTGATTTTGCCGCGCGCGCCAACGTCCCGCTAAATATTCATTCAGTCGCGAGCGAACACGCGAAACGTACCTGCCCCCATGATTTTTGGAACTCTGCGCGATCCAGCGCAACAGAAAATCGTTTGCGTCGCGTTGGCCGAAAAGTAATTTTTTTCGCGGGGGTAATTCAGAAAATCGAAACTCTTCAGGTGCAACGCTGATGCAACGAAAATTAGCGATTGGTTGACTTGGGTCACGTGATTCGCGAGGGGGCGTGGCGTAGACCTCGAGTAGGAGTGGCGTTGTCTAGTACTGAGCGATCGCGCCTGTAACTTGTAAAAATTACAGAATTACAAAAATTTCATGGCAAAAAAGTCGTCTTCATTTCCTAGTTGTTTCTGGACCTTTCAGTGAGACGAATCGTACAAGTCGTGCAGTTTTTTCTTTCTTTTTGTATGTGTGTGCGTGTGTACAAAATGAAAAGGCGAATTTTTCATGAGAAACGGAAATTTTATTTATACGTATCTATTGTTCATCTCGTTGCCATTTTTCAGTCAACTTCTTCGACGAAAAACAGTCCAAGAACGATTTGATATGCTCGCCAGCGGTAAAATTCAGCAAACTAAATTCTCTAATTCTAACACTGTCGTAATTTATGAGCTTGCACAGCGTTTTTTTCCTTTTTCCAAAGTAACGCAGCAAATTGTTCCATTTCACCAACATTGAACGAAATTGTACATTTTGTACTTTTTCCAAGCCAAGCTTGAACGATCAAAGGCATCAGGTTACACGATGAATTTGCAGTTTGAAATACATTCATCTATTTAAAAAGCAAGACAATTACTTTTTGGCCAACTCATTACACAGAACGATAAAAGAAAAAATTGATCAAACAGATCCAACAGATGATTAACTTGAAATTAATTTGTATCATGTGTCCCATTTGTATTTACTCCTGTGAGATATGTACCCGTGTCTGACTAGTTATTGTATATTCTACTGCAGAGTTCATATTTATCTCAAGAGCTCTCTATGAAATTATGCATTTCAAACTGTGATCGATAATTCAGAATATTACCGTGAGCGAACAACATCAACTGCGATCCAAAGAATATCGCCACTCGATAAAAAAAGAATTTCAAAGATGAAAAGTTCCGAACCGATCACCGACAATCCCGCGCGCCGCTCAAAGCGCAACGCGAAAATTATTAATCGAAAATAATTAATCAAAATTTTCCATTTTCCATTTTCCATCTCTGCAAAACGTCCAATCGACGTTCCGTTCAATCAAATCGCGACATTCGAGGTGCTCGGCGAGCACTTTTTGTCACGCGAAATAATTAAAAAGATACGAGGCACACGGCCGACCGGTGTACGAAATAATTTTCATTTCAGTCGAAGCGAGAGAGAGAGAGAGAGAGAGAGAGAGAGAGAGAGAGAGAGAGAGAGAGAAAAGCGAGGCGGCGACGTTAGAAAACGTGCTGCAAAGTAGCGAAAGCGATAAATGGAATTTTCGAGCGACGCGTTTCAAGCTAATTGAAAGACTTTAATCACCTAATGACCTTTTTTATCGTGATTTCATTCGACGTTTTCGAACGTGTTCGAGTATATTTAATACGGTTTCCATCTTGACGAGTGAAATTTCGCACAATACGCCGGGAATCGTGTAATTCCGTGGAGTAGAGGAGCAGAAGAGAAGACACGGCTCATTGAAACCTCGCGTTTGCCGCCGTCCTCTAACGAGCCGCGTACCGTTTTCACCTTATTAAAAATTTCCCTCCGCTTTAAAATGTCCCCGTGAGCGTGCACGATGAAATATCCTTCGCGCTCCGGGGATATGTAACCGGTGGATAACGTGGAAACAAACGCGGGAAACGAGAAAAATACTCGGCAAACAAACGGGGATATTAATCGCGTCCATCTGATATATTTCAACAAAGTACGTATTTGGTAACACCGATAGTTGCAGCACATTGTCGGTAATGATAACAATGACGATTAAACCGCAGGTACAATTTTTCTGTCTGCGTGTAATCCCCGATTCCTTACCTTCTGCTGGGATTACTCGCTACTTGGACTCAATTCGAACAGAAGAAATTGTTTTTTCAGTTTCAAACAAAAATTAAAAATAACACTGTTCGAGCAATTCTTCTTTTTCAACTCGAACGAAAGAAATTGTTTTTCACTTTCCAAGCAATCTTTTTTCAAGTCGATGCACTAGTCGAATAAAGCCGAATAGTCCAACTTGGACTCTTCTCGAACGAAAGAAAAACGAAAAAACTGCACGACTTGTAGTATCCCAATGCATTGTTTAATAATTTTGTAGTTTTTACAAATTACAGGCGCGATCGCTCAGTACTAGACAACGCCACTCCTATTCGAGGCCACGCCCCCTCGCGAATCACGTGGCCCAAATCAACCAATCGCTAATTTTCGTTGCACTAGCGTTGCGCCTGAAGAGGCCCCGCTAAAATCACTTTCAGTGATAAAATAAAAATAACTTTTGAAGCAATTTGTTTGTTTCTAAATGATACATTGGTGGAACCGACTCTTTCTTTATTTCGAATAAAATTTGCCCGAGCCCGACGCCCAGAGGAAGAAAGTTCGTTACGAGCGGTGTGCAAGTGCAAATGGAAGAAGTCGCGAAGGTCGTGGCATAAACTATCCCATCCGACGGCGGGTTTAAAATCGGCTGATATGAAACCAACCTGGATAGGTGAAACGCCCATGGGACAGGCTGGATCCTTCGCAGACCCATCCTCCAGTCAGCGCGACTCCGCGTCCTTTCGCTCCGAGACGAGGAGCCGGGAGAAGCTGGGAAACGCTTCGGGTATCGCCATCGACGGATTTCTCATCGCGCAGAAAATCAAACTCGCGCGAATCGAACGCCCGGAGGCGTTGCTCCCGATAATTTCACGCTGCGAGAGAAAACGCGTCCCCCGGTGTTGGGCTTGGAGAGCGCAAGGTGACTCGAGTGATTCGATTAGATCGCCAGTTTCAACTTGCGAGCGTTTTCGAGGAAAACTCGGTCACTGGAGATCGAGGCAGGTTGAAGCATTTAAAAAAATTGCTTAAAAATAACTTGGATTAATCGAATTGATAGTAACGGGACGGGGAATATTTCTGCGAGAGAAATAGTGTTTCCACCTCGGTATATCGCGAGGGGGGAGGAATTTACTCGCCATAAAAATTTGCTTTACTATCGCCGCGAAAACATATTTTACTACTCGACGCGGTCTTTTCTCGCTATAAATCTCCCTAACGTTGCAGCCGCGTTTTTCCTTCTCTCTCTCTTTTTTTATCTTTGTCATAATTTCGAAGAAGCTTTCTCCAACCTGTCCGTATCCGACTTTGTCATTCATCACGTTCAAAATTCGCGCCAGTGATTCTCATTTCTGTCACATCCAGCAATGTGGCAACGCCGAGTGCGCTTGAATTTCAACTTTTAAATTACACTTTCGCGAACGTTGGACATTTAGGAGCGAGTACGCTCGGCGGAACCTAGTATCGAACAGCTACAGCCTTTCGTTCGGAGTCGCAGAGGAAAAGTATCAGTCGGTCGATCAGTTGGCGCGCTCCGACTTCTCCAGCGAGACGCAAGGGATAACGACACTGTAACGGAGGCGTGTGAAGGAAATCCAGAGAGTTAATTAACAAGTACCAACCGGTATCAACCGGTCGGTGGTCGACCTCGTCCCCTTGAAGAGGAGAACCGATGCAAGGCGGAGGGAGAGAACTCGCGAGTCTTACGTACAAAGACCTTAATGTACACACTCGCAGACTTTAAAGACGAAAGTTAGTTACTCGGGCGGAGGGAGGGGAGTCTGGAAATTCAGATACTCCCCTGCGTTGCGTGATCCAAGAAATTTGCGCGATAGTCCTCCGCTCGGCTCTCTAAGAGGATTCCCAAACCCTTTCCGGCTGCTGTCTTTAGCTTAATGAATCGGGTTTAATTGATGAGGCGACGTACGTAATTATTGATACCCGCCGAATCTGCGTTTGGCTACGGAGAACTCGAGTGGAAGTTGGGAAATTCGCGCAAGTCGGCAGAGAGGAATCAGATTCTGGTCTTTTTGGACTTTATTTATTTTTTCCCCTTTCTTTCTTCTTGTTTTTTTACGACCGACTCGTACATTAATCGGTTCCGACTGGTTATTTCCATCGAATTAAAATCGTAGTCGCGGTTGCTTACAATCGAATATTAGTTTAACATGCAATTTCATTTCGATCAATAAATTCGCATTTATAGGTAATTATTTAAAGCTTTCCAGCTGCTCTCTTTGGCTTAACGAGCCCGATTTAATTGATAAGCTGACCTACGTAATTATCGGTGCTGACTGAGTTCCAGCGTGTGTCGGCACAATCTTTATTACGTTTATGAAAACCGGAGAGTCCAGAAATATATTCGGAAAAGAAAAACTGCACTTGTACCCCAGTACGATAGAAAACAAATTAGAGGCGCGATCACAGTGCCAGACAACGCCACGAGGTCTAGCCACGCCCCCTCGTGAATCACGTGACCCAAATCAACCAATCGCTAATTTTCGTTGCATCAGCGTTGCACCTGAAGAGGCCCGATTTTCTGGGTTACCCCCGCTAAAATCACTTTCAGTGATAAAAAAAAAGAAAGGGGGAATGATACGCGTGGTATTATTTTCCGCAGTAGGCAAATTGATGGTCGAATGGTTTATCCTGGGTTTATTTTATTATTTATCAATCAAGCGGAATGATTTCACGGTGGTCGAATCTAAAAGCTTCGCATATTTTTTACACGGGGATTTTCAATTATTCAACGGCACGCGATTAAAAATTCCGTTTTCAAGCGTGCAATTCCCCCCCTCCCTCTTCCCCTGTGAGCTAGTATCATCTGTTACGTCGGAGCAAATACGGTTAACCCGTTGGCCGTTTTTCAGCTTGTAAAATATTTAAAAAAGAGAGATCGCGCAGAGATTTTCTCGGTAAACGCGCGCCGTCGCGCTGCCTTTTTTTTGTTTCTTTGCTTTCCATTTCTCGCTAAACGGATTTCGTTTAATTGACAAATCGTTGTTAAACAACAAGCATTTATCTTGACAATTATTTCAGAAACGTTTCACTCGATAATGTAATTAACATAAAACTTTAATTTATTTATACCAGTCTCATTGATTTACGATTTAGATTGCCGATCGGAACAAAGCTACGCGAGTTTAAAACAAAATTGGCTCGATTCTCGTCGTAGACATTCAACGTCTGGAATTAATTTTCTGACCTTTTTTCTTTTTCCTAAAAAAGGACTTAATTGTACAAGCGCTTACAGAATAAAGTTAAACTTTGCACGAGAAACATCAAGCTACAATTCTTAAGTTTGTTACGTTGAAATAGTAAACGGACACTAAAAGAAGAAACTGTCCGCGAGAACAGAGAATTTATCAGTATTATAAATTAATTGGAACGCTTCGTGAAAACCGAGCAACGACAAATTCGCAGGCGCAACGATTTCAATGATTTAACATAATTGTGTGTATCACATGATTTATTGTACGATTGTGTGAGAAATGAATCGAAGCTCAATCAAGTCTCGGTACTAAAAGTTTGACAATGGGTCTCAAAAATCTATTGCTGGCGCATTCGCTAGTTCAGTGACTTCAGGTGCAACGCTGATGCAACGAAAATTAGCGATTGGTTGATTTGGGTAATGTGATTCGCGAGGGGGCGTGGCGTAGACCTCGAGGAGGAGTGGGCGTTGTCTGTTATTGAGCGATCGCGCCTGTAATTTGTTTTGTATCAATTCAAATGTTTGCATATCGATAAAATTTTATGGCAAAAAGGTCGTCTTCATTTCCTAGTCAGAACAGTTGCTTCTAGGCCTTTCAGTGAGACGAATCGTACTCACATACAACTCGTGCAGTTTTTTTTTTAGCATGTTGGTATTTCAGATCGCGGGTCACGATAGTTCGTAAGACGCAACGTCTATTCATGTAGCTCGTCTGTGCCCCAGTCTCCCAAACTTCCGCTCCGGAAACAAAGGAGAGGCGCGCTTTATTCTCGTCCAAATCTCATTTAGAGGCGAAAAGACCGGCCAGAAACAGTGTCGCCATTTGAACTCTCCCTCCTTAAGCAGCAGCCGAGTTCATCAATGTTGCGTTCGAGTTGGAAGGTGAAACAAGAGGAACAACGCCGAGCTGTGTCGAGCTACTCTGCGTCCACCTGTGATAATCAGCGGAAACGGGGATCGAAGAAGCGCCGGTCCAGCAGGGAAATTTGCAACGAAAACGGAACCCGGTTCCCCGGTGAAAAGAGTCGCGGAGTTGCAGATTGAAAATCAGCAAAGTTGCTTTCATTAGCCTTTGCTGACTCTCGTTCGTTCGGACAAAGTGTCCGGGGAGTTTTAATCACACCTCTGTCAACGGAGAGGAAAAACCGAGTACACGCTCGTTTACCAGCCCGCATGTACACACGTAGCCCGATCGAAGGACACGAGTTTATTATTCATGCATGAATCGCCGGCACTCGATTGCCAGCCTAAAGGGCCCGGTGCCTATTACTCGGCGCTGCCCTCTTTAGACGAAACGTTCTATCCGGCGAGGACTTTTTGCCCGTTTTCCCCGACTTTTAAGGGACGAAATGAAGCGATTAGACGGAACTGGCAAACACGTCCCAGCAATTTCGATGAGCTTACGTTGCGTTGTCAAGCTAACGGCTCGCTTTTTAGTTTTTTATTTCCTCCTACCAATCTGAAGAAATGAGATTTTCCTAGTTATCCAAATATTGTTTGAGCGTTAAAATAGAAACGTGACGTGAAAAATAAGACAAGTAGAACAGTTTCTCCTCTCCGTTTGAAAACTCAATTTAACTCATGCGAGAGGTGAGATTCAAAAGGTAGAACCATTGTATTTTCTAATGATTCGTTCCAAACTAAAAGGCAAGATACCGCCAGACACTTCTCTCTCGTCCGGGGCAATAGCGTTTTGTTTTGCGGCAATGGTGGTAGACCTCATTTATGGCACTTAGCGCGGGAGGGCGGGGGAACTGGAATTCAACGTGACCCACATCTGTCACCGAACAGCTGTTCGTGAAATACTAAAAGCCTGGTACACTGATTATTTACATATCATGTACCGTGACGGTAGTCTATTCCGGCGAGGCGAGTTTGTTGAAATATTAAACTCGATCGTGCCAAGCAAAATAAGCCCAAGTAATTGCAACAGAGTTTAGATTCGTCCAGCCAGGAATTTTACTAGACTGCGTGTTACTCGACGAAACCTATCTGTATCAAAGTGTCTGTAAAAATTGGAATTTTTTTCAAAAGATCGAACGATTCGACTTTGGCTGATCGATAGTCTCGAAGAAGAGGGAACACACACACACACACACATCGTGGCATCGAGTCGGGTCGTCGGCGAAATTTTTTCCGCATGAAAATCGACGTGCGTCCGTCCCGTTTGCCAGAGGGGGTATATTTTCACTCGTAGACACGCCCCGTAATGATAGAGAATTTCAGCGTACACGACCCCGGCTGATAAGCAGCCGCAATCACAAACGCGTTCGAACGATTCGACACGATGTTACACAGCGAAACAGGGGAAACAGTCCAAAGAGAGAGAGAGAGAGAGAGAGAGAGAGTCCATCGCGTTATCGAACAGTCACGAAAGCTTGTGTAGACTATCAAACTTGTGTGGGCGTAACGATAACATCGTCTCCTCATTTACATGTTCTCAACGATCTGACAGAGCTGATAGCTAATTCTCTCCTTTTCCCTTTTCTTCGTGAAATATCTGATTTTCGCGCTGTTTCCCTTTTCTCGCCTTTTTTACTTTTTCTTTCTTTTCTCTTTCGAACGTGTAAAGTTGCTGAATACGTGAACGTAGAATACGGAAAATAGAAAAAGGTCTGTGATTTTTGGTAGAAACGGCCTGAAAACGGTATCGAGAATTTTAGAATTTTTAGAATTTTTTTCCGAATTTTCGGGGCACCGTGGGTTCTCTAATTTCCCGCAATTTCGACGAAAGGGGTCGAAAGTTTCAAATTAAAAACCCTCGAAACCCTCGACACTCTGCGCCTTCCGCCGTCTGACACCACCCACGCGCCTAAATTATTAAACAACCCACGGAGATGTCGACGTTTCAGAAAACTCCCTAAAATTTCCCGGCGAACGACGTTCCTGAAACATTCATGGAAAACGGGCAGGCGATCCCGATCGAATTTTCACGAACTTCTCCAGGCGAAATGGAAATATGCGGCGAAGAAAGTCGAGTTAACTCTGCATGAGGCGGGGTAAAGGTGGAATTCATGGTCGAAGGGTCGAGGGAAGGGTTTGCAAAACATACGAGAATTTGGAAAACAGTCGGCGTGTCGCTTTTGCGGGACAATTTCGTAAATCAACCGGCTCGTGAGAAGTTTGCAGCCCCGTCTCTTTCGACTGGCGGTCCCTCGACTGTCTCGGTCCCTCAAGGACCATACACCTCGAACGCGCGAGGGTGAATTTTTTCCCCCGTCGCTACGTGCGACGAAAAGTGAAACCGTGTCCGACTAGGCTGAAAATTGTTGGAAAAACGCGTCGATTATATTTTCGAACATCGTTTTCTCCATGCAAGAGCCGTGAAAGAGAATTTTAGAGGAGAAGGAATCTCCTGGAGAGAGGAAACATTTTTACAATTGCAGTGTTTCGTAAGAAATTGGAAGAGGGGTTATTATAATTTGCCGGTGAAACAGCTGGAAGAGGCTGGGGAAAATTTTCCTTCGTAACTGTAGACTCGAGGGATTGTCACATAATAATCGTCAATTACGCGGTAAAGGTGGTTAAACGCGGTTGCAGCGGGCGAACGTTCCGTTCATTTTCTGGTGAAACGGTTCGAGAATTATTAGTTTGTAAGTTGGCGATTTTGTAAAAGTAGTTCGAAGCCAAGGGAACTGTTGTGCCGCTGAATTATCATTTGACTCCATTTTGACTCGCGAAACTGAGCGAAAACACGCGTAGCACGTAAGCAACGCTGACAAGGGGATAACGCTGAAACCAAACATATGGATGAAAGAAAAATACTATACTGGATTTGGGCGGGTAGCTGTATAAACATGAGGAGCCGGAGTTTCAGAGTGGCTTAACAAGAGTGAAATATGTTTCCATTTTTGGGGTAATTTTCAGAAGTTCGAGAGAAAATTAACGCGACAAGTTTCCCTCGGTGAACTTTGGAAATGTACAGCGTGACTTAAAATACGATACCGTATTTCACGCTGAAGGATAATATTTAACGAATGCGTCATGTACCGTGCCAGATCCATCACGTACAACCAACACTTTGGAACGTTAAAAAATAGAACATCTTCTTCTATGCAACTCGCTCAAAATTAAGAAACTTTTTGAATAATTTAAATTATAATAAATATGCAGAAAAAAAAACTGAACGTGTTAATTATATTTCCAAAGAAACTAGTCTCAAATTTCATACTTCATCTTTCTGGGGCCGAATTTTCATGTTCTTTTGTACTTTTGGTGAAGAAGACATTGCGCTTTAAAATTTAAAATCAAACCCCGAAAATAAATACACCCGACACGAACTTATATTAAAATTATCATTAAATTTAGATCCATCTCATTTCAAATCCAATTCTCCGCGAGATGATGTGATTTTATCGAGAACGCGATTCTAATTTTAAAGGATGCCAGACATGAACTTCGATCTTAAAGCTCATGAATATGTCATCGCCACAGTCCCCAGACTAATTAAAATATATATAGCAAAAAGATCGGAACCGTTCTCGTTTTAGCCGACCTGCCGATTTGTTGTCTCGCTATTTTCACAAGTGGGTTATCGCGAAAGGTCGTACATACCTACACGTATATATATATACGTATATGTATATATACACGTACATATGACAGGACGCTGCAATGGGCAAGTTGATGAATTAAACCGCAGGATCTTAATTAAGGAATGATATTCTCGAAGCGAGATCCTTGCTTGTAAATGGCACGTAAACGTCGACGTTGACGTTCCCAGGACAGGAAACTAGCGCCAACTATTGGAATTCCCCAATTCTGTTTCTCGCCAGACAGTCGAACGTTGTCATTTTATCACTGAAACTGATTTTGGCGGGGCCTCTTCAGGTGCAACGCTGATGCAACGAAAATTAGCGATTGGTCGATTTGGGTCACGTGATTCGCGAGGGGGCGTGGCGTAGACCTCGAGTGGGAGTGGCGTTGTCTGGTGCCTGTAATTTGTTTTTTATCGATCCAAATGTTTGCACGTCGATAAAAGTTTATGGCAAAAAAGTCGTCTTGCTTCTGGGCCTTTCAGTGAGACGAATCGTACTGGGGTACAAGTCGTGCAGTTTTTTATTTACAACATCCTTCTACGAGTGTACGTCTTCTCCAGAAATTATCGAGGGAACGAGTAGAAGATGGAGTCCACCTTCATAATCCAAGAGAAAGGCAAAGACGCGTATTAAGAACACGGATCGTTAATTCCGCTCGATCGAGGAAATCGAGGAAAATTCAGAAATCGCTCCCGGCCGATCTGATCTTTCACGTCCGTCCGTCTCGCCTGAAAATTATCAAACGCAATATCGCCCGGTTTTTCATTCTCTGCGGCGTAATCAAAGTCGCGGGCGTCGCCGTGGCTCAAAGGACGCGCAATAATAAAAGAAGTCAAATATCAATACGGCGTGTCTCGAGAGAAATGAACGGTGAGAAAGCTGGAAGACGGGCACGGTTAAGGGGCCAGCCGGAAATTGTACGGTAGCCACTGCAGTCACGTACCCTGAAATGTGCTCTTTGTTAACCGGCTGCTGCTGCTGCTCTTAATAAACTCGATATTAATCGTTGCCCTTTCCTTCTCCGTTTCATTTTTTCCTTTTCCTTTTTCTTTTTCTTTCTTTTTTTTTTGCCCTTTTCGTTTTTCTTCCCCCCCCCCTCTTTTCTTTCTTTTCTTTTCCTCTTTTTTCTTTTTGTAACTGCTCGCTCCTTTCCGCCTCCTTTGCCCTTCTTATTAGCACGCCGAGCAAATACTTGAAACGTATCCCGGCTCCTTTTCCTGGTTATTAAGCGGACGCGCTCTCCTCTGGCTAGACCGGACGTGTTTGCTGCGAATTCTCATTATACCATTCCTGAGATACACGATTCCCTTAATGGATTTTTCTTTTTCTCCCTCTTTTTTTCTTGCAAGTTCCATCGATCGTCGAGAGACAATCGACGACGGATTAGTCGAATCTAAAACGCTCGGAAGTTGAAGAAATTGGCGGGTACTCTTTCACTTGAGGTCTTTCGAATCCGAGGTCGATCGCAAAGTCGACTCGCAAGAGTTGAAATTTGCAATTTTTACCAGCAGACTCTGTTTCTATTAATTTAAGATCAAACTTCGATAATTCGTAAATCTCGGAGATTCTTCGACTGACGGGAGTGAAAGGTGGACGATGAAAGGACGAAAGAGGGGGAGAACGAGGAGCCAAGGGCCGCGCGAACAAATCGCCGAAGGATTGTCGAGCGCGTTCGATGGATTCGCGAAAGCATTAAAAATCGAGCGGTGTTTTTTGCCGTCGAAACTTTTCGCTATTCGTAAAATATTGCATCCTCGTGCACCTCGATGGCCCACTTCAACACTTTTCACTTCGTTTGAACGCGTGCCCGAATATATTTGTTGGAAATATCTAAAAATACCGGGGCCAGTATCATCGACGATACGCGTTTCTTTTTTCTCTTCTTTCGTTTCAGAAACGTGGCAGTATTGTGTTTCGAGTGGATCGGAACTCTGAACGAAGGCGGGTGTTAAAAGGGAAAAAAGAGAAGAACACGCGCATTCGAGAAACTCGACGTCGAGTTGCTCCGAGAGAAAGATTCGTCTTTGAGAGCGGAAAAATAATCTGACGAAACCATTCGACTCTGACCTGATCAGAAATAATTCCAAGTCTCTCGTCGTGTAATCGCAAAATCGACGTATTGATTCATCGTGAAACCGTTCGTCGCGCGAGCAGCGAAGGCAATCGACGACACGGTTTGATGGCTGTAGGAATTTTCTACAGTGTAAAGAGGTTATGTCCCGTTAAGTATAAAACGGGCGTGTAGCGTGTCTCTGTAAAATCGATTTGCCCGGTGAAGAGGGCTTGGTCGATTCGAAGATCATCGTATCGCGTCGAGCACACGACGGTGAAGCCCTCGATACGCCGCCGCGGCACGCAACAATCATAATAGGGAGGAACATAAAACACGTGAGCGTGTGAAAGTCCCTAGAAAAAGGATTTTCCGGTGCACGCTCCGCTATGTGTGTGTGTGTGTGTGTATGTGAGAAATGTCTGGGCAATTCGTGTCTCCGCGACGCGGTGAAAACGTCGAGAGTCTATCGATGTACTCTCCTCTCCTTCTCTTTCCCTCCTATCGAGATATATTTCCATTCAAATATATTTGCAATCGTATTGTAACGAACGATTACTTCGAGTGCTTTGTGCTTTTCTTTTTTTTTTTTTTTGAGAAATTTTAGATTTCTAAAATTTACGGAACGAAGAAATGCGTTGCAACATGTTATATTGAAAGTAGAGAGATATTACAATGTTAATGGACGAAGGAAATTTCCATTTGGACCGCCGTTCTTCGCTTAATACTTCTCTTCATAAAAATGTAAAGGTGCGTCGGATAAAGAAAGAGGGAGAGAACGGAACGGCCACGCGATAGAGAATAAATAACAACTAGAATAATAGTCTTTCTATGCCGTGGCGAAAATTTCAAGCGCGGCGCGGCTCGCCGGTATTCAAGCTTTATCGGCAGAATTTAAATTTCCAGCTTTAAAGGCAGCTCGCCGCCGGATTTTAATTGGAGATATTTAAATTCCAGCTTGCAAGGATAAGTTAAAACTGCATGTGTAAGTAAAAATATTCTTTCATTTATATTCCGTAAGCGAGAAGGATTCTTCATTTACATATTTAAAACCCTCGCACGACACGTATCGTTCGACCCAGTGAAAATCGAATTCCCCGCCGAGCCATCGATTCTGACCGCGAGGGGAAAAAAAGAAAACACACTCGCGGCTATATATCAATATTAAAATGAAATTCCTTTTTATTTGGCGACGCCTCTTTAAACATTTGTGTTCCCAGAGAAGAGATGGAAAAAACTGCACGACTTGTACCCCCCCAGTACGATTCGTCTCATTGTTTTGTAGCAAATTTTATTGACATGCAAACGTTTGAATCGATAGAAAACAAATTACAGGTGCGATCGCTCAGTACTCGAGGTCTACGCCACGCCCCCTCATCAAATCAACCAATCGCTAATTTTCGTTGCATCAGCGTTGCACCCAAAGAGGCCCGATTTTCTAAAATCGCTTTCAGTTGTTTCAAAAAGAAAAGAAAGAGTCGATTTTTGAACAGACATCGAACGCTTGACAATTTCGCGGAAAGGAGAATCGTCTTTTTCATCGAAACAAACAAACCGAAAATATAATTATCGGAAGTGGTATAATTTTCCCTCGAAAGTTTCGTACCGGTAACAACCGCGCGGAAAGTCCGGAGACTTCTCTCTGGTACCTCGAGATCTGCTGCCAGGAACCAAGAAATAATATTAATTATATCATTTCGAGGCGTGCTTGACGTGGTGAAACTTGTTCGGAAGTTGCTGTCCCTCGTATCTGGCTACGGTATCGGGTCGAATTGTACCAAAGTTTTCCATCGCGTATCGCGGGAGGTGGCCGATATATCGCTGGATCTCCGCGAACTTGGGTCAACGTCAATGAAAGAGATACGCGCGAACGATACTGATTGCATTCGTCTGTACTTCACCGGCCGAATGGGAAAGCGAAAAGCGCCAAGGAAAAGGGCTGCGAGTCAACCCTTCTCTGGCGTTTCGAGCTTAAAGTGAAAACACACTCGTGAATATTCTGTCGGAACGTTTCATTAGTTCCAATCGAGAAGTTTGATCAAAGAATTAGTTTCCAATAAAGTGAAACTTGAAAAGCTCATCCAGCTACTGTAGGAACTAAAAATTACTAGAAAATTACTAGGAACTGAAAATTACCAGAAAATTACTAGGAACTAAAAATTACTAGAAAATTAGTGGAATAATCAAATGTAAAAATTACCAGAACTTTATTACTACTCCCCTCTGAAGCGAAGAGTCTAAAAGTAATATCCAGACGCGCGGGTGATCTCCGCAACGTCTGGAGGATCCTAGGGATCCCTAGACCGAAGCCGGGGCTCGAAACAGCAGGGATTGCGCATACATACAAATGACCCGCATAAAATTGTCACGCCGCCTCTGCTCTCCAAGAAAAACAGCAGAGTGGCTCTGTTCCGCGGCTTTGTCGCGCTGACAAAATACGCGTACTCGCGAATAGGTCGCGTCATATTCAGAGGAAAATAAAGCGCGGCCGGGGGTTGGCCGTCCGCGTATCGCTTATTGGTATGCCACTGACACGCCAGTTCAATTTCGTTACCGACGTCTGCGAATCGCTGAATATCATCTGCTCCATTGAAATTCCGCCATAGCCGTGAGACGCGATATCGCATTTGTCTCCCTGACTGCGTTACCTAAACGATCGCGTTTTGCACCCGCGGCCCTTGTTCCGCCTACCAGCGCGAACGTGACCGTGTATCGAATATACTCGTGTTTTTCCTTCTTTTTCTTCCTTCTAGATCCAAAAATCCACCACTATAATCGATCCCCCCTTTGCTTGATAGAAACCAAATTGAACCAAATTTTTGACAGTGTCTTCTCGAAAGAAATCAGTCGAGCATCCAGTTACTTGCGAGCTATCGCGTATATTATTACACAGTCTGGCTGATCTGGTTATATTTAGTTACACGCTCCAGTTGTTCCAGCCGCATCTAGTTATACGATCTCGTTGGTCTAGTTACATCTAGTTACATGGGTTGTTTCTCGGAGCGAGGCGCAACTTTGATAACGGCGAATCCAATCCGTTCGGCAGAACGAGGAACAGCCAGAATTTGGATTACGGCGTGGAATTTTCAAGAGTCGACGAAGAACCGAATTCCGACTCGCGTGATTTACGTTTCCCTCCCGAAGAGGGACTTGAGATACAAATACAGAGATCGGATTTTCGCGTCGCAGAGGGTGGCGACGATTTTCCAAGGGATCGGTGAATTTTTCAGTCGCCTTTCATCGAGCTATTCGGGTCAGAGAGCACCTTTGCCAAGCGTACAGCGGATTTTAAATTACAGTTATTTTTGTAAAACGCGACGGCGGCTTTTCGAGCCGGTTTCATAAACGGTGGCAAACTATTAACTCTGCGCAAATAGCGGATGTAAAAAGTAATTTCAGAAGGCGGCTCAAACGAATGGGAAATTTTAATTATGATTTACCGCGGGGGCTTTAAATCATCGAGATAAAAATATTTGAATTGTATTTCATCCAGATAAAAATTCCCCCTTTATTTGAAGAGATTGTCTGTTTTTTTTTACGAAAATACTCCGCCGTTTTCATCCTCCTCCTCCCCCTCCTCTTTGTTCGACTAAAATAAAACGGCTATTACGGTTAATCGTTGAACACGATTATTCGTATTTTCAACAGTATTTCAAGCGACTCTTGTATTTTTGCAAAATTCTGAACGCGAGGCGCGCAATTTCCTACGACAAATTGCTCGAGTTGCTTTCTACCTTATTACTTTTTACGTGCCAATTATTCGCGTTTAAAGAAAACGAAGGGATCTGTTGATTCTGAATTAAGATCGCGAGAATTCACGCGACGAAGAATTGCTTCTGGACGTTGCCGGATATTCGCGATTTTAATCTGTCGACCAATTAGCAGGCATTAGATTAAACTAATTAGATTCGCGCTTCGAAACTCGCGACTGTAATTCTCACTGTGTGGAGTGAAAAATTTTCGAATTTACACAGGATTATCCTCCTCCCTTCGGAGTAACGATTTTAACATCCGACGTCGAAGAACGAAAATATGCAATTTCGTATTTAAATTATCGTTAATCTTCGAGTTTTTTCATTTATACCGTTTTGCACTTAAGAGCGTTAAATGTTACAATTCGGTCCATTGATTATTCGTATCCTCGGTATTTGGAAACAGTCGATTTAATCCCCGAGTTATTCACGCTGACAAATTCTTATCGACGATTCGATCAATTTTTAAGTCTCTCGCGATTATTTCATTTGACGCTGCAGCGAAATTGCATTAAAAAAATTGATACGTTATAAATTCGTAGCGTTCAATTCTCGACGACGAGGGGAATAAATTTCCGAGGCCGCATCCGCGCCGTGCAGAGATGCAACGACGATTGTCCTCAATTAGGGACACGGCTAACCTTTATATTATCCGAAGAACGTCGAAGCGATTACGCGATCGCGCTCTGTTTGTGCGCGTATCTGTTGCAACACTCGCGTTGCTCAAACAACGCTGCGTGTCGTGCAACGCGCCGCGCGATGCATAATAACTGCAAACAGCAATTATTCTGGGGAATTGGTCGCGTGTTTCCGCGGACGAATAATTCGGTTGAATCGGCTCGCATTTTCGTCTAATTCTAATTGATTCGGCGTTGGCGAAGATACGAACTGCTCTCCTCTTTAAACGTCTCCGTAAAACGCGTGAAAAATTTGCTTCCGAAATTTCGCAATTCGAAACATTCGATTGACCCAGAAGAATCCGATGGCTAGAGTCTTGCCAGGCGAGGAAGCATCGGGCCAGGTAATGGCCCGGCTGCGATCGGTGTCTAACAGCCCGTAGACCGATCAGCTCCCCCCTCTGCCCCGTGTGTTTTCGTGCGCCGACAGCCAGCGGAATCATTACGAATTCTCCTAATTCCCTGCTCGATCAGGCCGCGAAGGGTAGTTCGGGGGCGCGCGGAGACCCCCAGCTGGGGGAGCAGGCGCCTCTCCTTCCTGCAGCACGGCACGCTCGAAGCACCCAGGGGCAATTGAAACTCACGGCCATTTACTGCATTTCAATAATGGTTGCCCAACCCTACCTCTGCCCTGCGTGAGCGCCCAACTCCCATGGCAGCACATACGTGCAGCAGCACGGTGGGTAGGTTCGAGCTGACGGTTTGCCGCTCCGCACCGGCTCGCACAGTCGATTTACCGCGAGCTTTATGGAACAGACCGGGGGGCAGAAGTAACCAACGGCTAACTATCTCGTCTATGGACGACTGTATTATTCGATGCCCAGGCTCCGTCCTCCCCCCCCGCAACGCAGCCACGTGCCGACGTGAGCGCCGTTTTACGCTCCCGGGGAAAGTCGTTCGGCGCGAATGGCCAGTGTTTGTGTTTGTGTTTGCGCCGTTGGGCCACGCAGGCTGGTGGAAGAGATGGGAAATGCCACGATCTGTTTTTTCGAAACTGAGAAAACTCGAGACGCAGTGTCTTTCATTTTCTCTTCGTTATTCTTATCAAGCTCCATACACAGCCGTGCGTGTAGAAGTGAACTCGTGCAGCAGCTCGGACGGCAGCCCGAACTTAACTAAATCACCGCTCGACCGAGTTATTCGATCCGTGTGTGCAAACCAGTTGACCAAACTGCTCGAACTAAGCCGTCGGTTGCATCCGAATCGGATTAAATTTGCAATGATCCTTCGAGAGCTTTCGATTCTTACCCCTTACTCCTCTTTCTCCAAGTTTCGCGAAAATCTAAATGCCGATCCCCAGAGGAATCCGGTTTTTCCGGAGAAAGAGACTCCGCGCAGCGCGTGAAAATTCAAATGAAACTGTTTCGGAGGAATCAGAGCAGAGTCCGTAAAGCCAAACTGCGGCTGTAATTTTTGCAAAAACTCAAAGGTAAAGATCCCCTCTCGATATTACGACCCGGTTCACAGCCTCTTCCCTTCTCGTCCCTGCGCAACGGGAACTGGAAGCTTCAAACAATCGTCAACGACGTCCGAAACGAAATTGAAAATTCAAGAAACAAAGTGACTCGGTATAATCTGAACTTTTAATCAACGTTACGGCAGCCCAGGACACTGACGAGCTCCTGGTCGGGTTGCAAAGCAACCCTGGCAAACAACTTCCATTTCGAACGTTTCGAGCGCGCGAGATAAAACGAAAGGGGGAGGGAGGGGGGTAAAAAAAGAGCGGCGCGGACGTTGAAGTGTGGATAAAAATCTCTGTTTAATAATGTATCGCTGCGAATACACCCCTTTTTTCTTTTTTTATTCATTTCCACCCTAAAAGGCTCGAATCCATTTTCGAAATGGTTTTCGTTACCAGTCGGATAAAGTCTATCACGTCGAGAACGGAGATATCTGAAAAATGTTTTATATCCTTCAACGCACCGAATACATCGAACGTCCTACTATTTTCATGCTAAAATCCACGGGGTTTCGATCTCGTTACGTACACCGTTTCTGACTTTATCGACACTCGTCTTCTATTTCTCGCGCTCGCGTACGTGATTTTTACGATCGCGAGGAACTTTGTCCGAGAGAATAATTTCTTCAGAGAACGAATCGAACGTCTAGGCGAATTCCAATCGGGAAAATTATTTCAATAATATTTGAAGAAACTCTGGCAAAAGAGTAGAAATCAAAGTCAGAAGAAATTGGAAAAAATTCCAATCTCGAAGGATCGCGAAAAATTCAAAATTCATCCCTGCCATTCGTTGCTTTGAGCTCCCGATCAACGATCAAGGATCCCAACCACCTTGTTCCAATTACTAGCCAGCGAGAGCAACACCGCCAAAAAAGCGCGCGCCAATTTATCAACCGTTGCGTCGATTAAAACCAACCGTGTTTTCCTACTGCGCGCCAAGCGAAGGTCTAAATAATTGAGATGGATATTTTATCGTTGTCCTGTCAGGTTCCCATGAACACGGAAACGCCGCGGTGGTTCGACATGAGCGAAACAGCACGAGAGAGGGCGAGAGAGAGGGAGGGAACACAAATTCGGTGAAATTTGAAATCGAGCAAAATCGCTGGAAGGCAATGGCGAAACAAATTTCACCCATTAGCAGCCGACGGAGGATACATGTCACGCGGTGGTTGTCATCAATACAAATATCTGTGCGAGATACCCTCCCCCGCCCCTCGTCCGCGGAATTGCACGTTCACGATCTCATACATGGAAAAAAACCTCTCGAATTTGTTCGACGAAACTCGTACACGCCGACCGTGTCCCGCGCTGCTAATTTCGTTTCTTCTATTTTTTTTTAGAAGCGCGCGATCTTATCAAATTTGTCGCGCGCGCGAAGTCTGAATAGATCGTAATAGATAGTGCAGTTTCACAAGCAGCACTTGTTACAACTAGAAAACTACATGTAGGAAAATTACTACAAATTACTCTCTTTGTGATTTCTCTAAACTCGAAGATTAAAAAGAGGATCGAACAACCTCTGTAAATACTCGTGCGCAGATGCGATGTTATTATATTTCGCAGTAACGCACCGCGATCATCAAAGGCACTCGAACCTATCAAAGTGTTAAGAACGAATCTATGAAACGGCACTACCACTTGAGTAATTGTTAGAACTGCGTGGGCGGGGGCATAAAACGCGGGACGTCTCCCTCTAAAACAGCTGTTACCTCGAGAGCGGATTCCCAGGGCTCTCGTGTCTGCGCCGGACAGAGGAGCCGAGGACACAGCGCGAGAGTGCTCCTGGATTTAAATACAATAACCCGGGGCTATTGTAAAAAATATACACGGCCACGTGCGCGCGACTGCACACCAATGGCCGGACCTTATGCATGCGGCTCGATCGCTGGTATTTCCACTCGCCAAATAACAAGTATACACTCGGAACCCAATCACGCGTGTTATCCCATATTCCACTGGCCATTGCACCCGATCCTCGAGGATCCGTCGCATCGACGATCGCCGCGTGCCCGACGATATCGCGTTAATCGATCGATCCTTCGAACAATTTTGCCAAGACTTTGCAAGAGCTCCAGCAGAAAATTAAGAAAATATTGGTTTATTCTAGGTTCGTTCGTACTTTCTTGGCGAATGGGAGCAAAATTAGAAGATATTGGGTCGAATTGGTTCGACGACACAGTGCGAGAAGTTAAAGTAGAGAACGATGTACTCCGCGGAAAATACATTTCTAAAACCGTCGTGAAATTTTAGCGATCCGTTCCAATAATAAAACCCGTCAAGAATCTCCAAAACCATATTTGAACTTTGTCCCTCCAATCGATATCGTTTTCTCGAAAGACACCAACAAAAAGTCCCAGGTTTTGCAAAGTTACACACTTCTCTCGAACCCTCTCTTTGAAAGAAGAAAAATATTTAAACTCGATACAAAAAAAAAAGAAAAAGATAAATGTCCACTCGCAACGTGTTACGATATCATCTGACTATCAGCGTTGGTACGAGTCTCTGAATTTTAAATGTTACACGCGCGAACGGAAGATTAGTTTAAATCATCGTTAGCTCCGCGCGCGGGGGGAATCGAAGCAACGATTGCCGAAGGAAAGAGGGGCAGGGGAGTTCGATGTGTACACAGGTATCTGTACGCGAGTGCAAACGTGGCCGCGCATGTAATATGCGATGTAATCGCATTCCTATGCATGTAACAAACCCTGTAGATACAGCGGATTGTCTAATGGACGACACATGTTGTATATTCCACCGGTATCGATACCATAGGCAGATTACTCTGATCCACGTGTTTCGCGCCGTTATCATTCGCCCGCATCCTTCGCGATTTTTCATAACTTAATGGGGCATTAACGTATTGAACGGCAGGGGGGAGGATGGAGGGGGGGGGGGGGGAGCAACAAATATCGGAGAGTCACTTTGTAGATTAAGCGATCCATCATGCGACCACTCCTGCCGTACCTTTATCTACCATTCGTCCGTTTTGTTCGGGCTATTTTTTGCTTCGCACTCGCGTGCGATAAAGCTCGATGGAAACTTTTAGAATTAAGTTGTTCGATCAAGAAGCCGATTGCGCGTTGCGTTTGTCGGGCTAATCTAATCCGACACGAAACGATCTTTTGGCAAGGATTTTTGAAACGATTCATCTCACGAAGGACAGTTAGTTTCTTCAGCTACTTTGAGTGTTGTGAGACTTTTAACAAAGTGGTTAAGACAGTCTAGAGTCCGGGGAATATTTGTAAAATGAATATTTGAGAAATGGTTTCTATAGTTCGATTGAATTTGATTGCCAACAAAACAACAGCTGGGAAAATACTAGGTCAAAGAAATACATTGTAATCGAAAGAAGGAAATTTCAGCGAGTACACAGCGAGAGGGAATTCCTTTCTGCGTAGGAATGCGCGAAAGGTACGAGTGATAAGGGACACAATAGTCGACGGATAGCGTTTCTGTATATTTTTCCAGCGCGTATAGAAACGTCTCTTCGGTATCGATGACGCTTCGGGACTGTTCGCGTTTGATCGAACACGAAACAGTGCTACCTAACTTGGAAAAGATCTCTGAAAGGGGAAAAAAGGTTTCCTCGCTTTACACGTCTTTACGTAATCCCTTCTTTGCGCACGGTCCAATGCTTTCACGCTGGATGCGTCTGAACACAGTTACGTGCGCGACGAAAATTCTTTTGTCCAGATCAGTTTGCAATTGTTCATCGCTGTCTGTCGAACGAGATCCGAGAAGTATCTCGATGAAAAAAAGTAAAAAGTGATAACAGAGAATATCTCCGATCATTTATTACACGTCTATTATTTTACAAAGTGAGTTTCAAGTGAGTCGGATTGTGCAAAACACGTTCATCTTACATCGCTAAATTTATCACTGTTGTCTCCTCTTCTTTGCTTTCATCTGTCTTCTACGATCTTTCCCTAGTCTCTTCTCAGACTGTCCTCCCTTCTTTTTCAAATTCCCTGGCTTGGAAGGTCTTCTGTATTCCGCAACGTTTGCGGAACTTGCCCTTGTATTCTTCTTGCTATCGCGTTTCTTCCCACCAAAACCATACTTGGCATTCTTCATTTTACGCTTGGCTGCTACTTTCTGATCTACAGTCTGCTTCTGTGGTCTCTTTTTGTCATCTAAAAAGTCCAAGTCTCTTCTCGCACCCTTGCGATACTTTTTAACTTCCTCTAGTAATTTTCTCTTCTCCGCGTGCTTTTTCAGAGTTGCCTCTATCTGCATTTGCTTTCCTACTTTCCTCTGTTGCCTCAGCTGCCTAACTTTCTCCGATCTTTGCGCTATTGTCTGCTGCCTCATTAAATTCTGTCTGATTTTATGCATATGGGTGTCTGATTTCGCCATTTCAGCAAAGTAATCCTCAGGCCTGATTGTTGGTACGCCAAGTTTCTTCAATCGCGCGATTGCATTCATAACAGCACCCTGTGCTTGTCTGTGAAACATTGTTTCCCTGTGAAAGTCGTTCAAAACAGGATCGTTGGTCGGATCGTACTGAGGTAACTTCTTGTTTCCCCGCAATTGTTTCGCGCGTCTCACTTCTTGTTCCTGCATTTGTAATGCCAACTCTGGCGCCAGAGGTGCCGGTGCGTTAACCATATCTAACCTTTCGATCCATGGCAAATCCAGCTTAAATCTCTTCAACTTGTCTTTCATAAGATTCTGCAAACAATTTCAATCATAAAAATAGTTCCCTTGCCACTTGTTTTGCAAGGATAAAACATGTTTAGGAATTGATCAGTTAAATTAATTAAAGACTATCATCATACTTACAACACGGTTTTTGTATTCTCTTTTGTTTTTCTCAATTACAACATTCAGACCTGGTTTTAACAAACCTTTTGCATAAGCTTCTTGCAGCTGTACACGTGAAGAGATATAGGTTAGAAAGAGACTTGTGATAAATATTAAGAAACGTATCAAGTATACTTACTTCTTCATCTGATGAATTGTACTCTGAATCTGATTCAGAAGATGCTCGTGCTTCTTCCGTATGTAACACAACCTTTTTCACTTTCATTTTTTATGTTAAATTTGAAAGATACACAAACTCAAAAATTGGCACAGTAAACAACGCATTCTAAGCCTCTTTAGCGCTATCTATTGGAGATATGTGTAGGTTCAGGTTAGGTTCAAGCATGATGTTTGAATAAGAACCAAATTTTCTAAACTATTTCCAAATATAATGAAAGTAGAATCTTCAACAAATTTTTCTTAATCTTATAATAATCTTGTTTTCTCATTCTTATACGTAAAAGTTATTAAAAATTATATTATACTTTTTAAGCTTTTTGTACTATAAAAGTTACTTTGACGTTACTTTTAGCTTTATTGTAAATAATTCCATCTAAACCTATGATGCAAATTGCACACATAAAATTGTATCCTTGAAACACGTGGAAAATTCAGTACCCAATAAAAAGAAATTGCATGTCATTTCTAAACCAATTCAACCAATTGCAAATCGTATATTTTGTCAATTATTCTTTGCTGTCGCAAAAAGTAAAAGGTAATGTGTTATCAATTATATAAGAAACGATATCAGATATCTTATCTCTAAATCCAAGAAGAAAATGTGACAAAAGAAAATGTGAAGCCACGTAGGGATCAATCGCATTGGCAATTTCAGTCTAGACTGTACCCTTCGATGCGCAGAGACTCACCTCTGACGTATGTTATACTCTATGCCAACATTTTTTCGTCACAGCTGGCTAACGACAGCGAAACATCATGACGGATAGTGATAAGAAACCAATGTCACGTTTATTGAAGCTCGCCAACAAATTCAACTGCTTCTACCTGTCAGGTAAGCGAAATCGTTCCATTTAAACGTATCTCGCCTCTCTGTGTGTCCCCTCGACGATTTTAGAGTGATTAGCGCATAGAAACGCGTGGCTTTCTGTCCTGTCTACTGAGATATTGATTTCGAGTCTGTTGTACATTCTTTCGCGTATTTTCAGCGAATTGATAAGAATTGGGTCTGCTTTAAACCTGCTGAAAACGTAGGTGATTTTCACGGGCGTTTCGTGACAGTCACTCCCTACTATTACGTATATATGATTCTTTCTATTTTTTTTTTTGGTAATAAATATTTTGAGTACTATTGTTGCTATATACACATTTACCAAAGTAGATGTCAAGGATGTGTATCACGTATTTGTAGGAGATGATCTATATCATCATCTGTTTTCTGGTGCAAATTAAACACAGGTGTGCAAATATAGAATGTACCTTGATGAATATTTATGAGAATCTTTCAGCGCTGTTTTTTCTTTAGCATCAAGTTTGCATATTAATGAATAAAAACTTCCACTTTATTATGCATTTTAAATTGTATTTTATTCTACAATGTCATTAACTGAATTTTTTAGGTTTTCATGCAGGTGAATGCAGAGCCTTTGTCGTTGACGGACAACAAGTTGGCCTTGTGCGTCCAGATGTAATGAAAGAATTATTAAACTATCCACAGGTAATTCCACGCATAAAATTATAACGAATGACGCGTCTCTTACGTTTATACGTTTATATAATTCTAATTATGCTTGTTTAAAATATTTCTCAAAGGTATTTCAAGTACATCCCGAGTACGTGCAGTTAAATCCAGCATTCAGAGATTATGCAGAGAGAAGTGCCAGAGTCGAAGAAGTTCTGAGAGAATGGCGTGCAGGTGGAAAGTTTATAACATTGAGAGGATGGAGAGAAGAGTGTTACGAAGTACGCGCACAATTCAATACCCCGCCACTATTTAAAATGGACCGGTCTGCCACATGTACGTATTTTATGATCATCTATGTTCATCTGTCCAACTGTCGTTATTTGTTTCATTTAAAAGCTTACATTTCATTTTCTAGGCTTGTTTGGAATTCGTAAATACGGAGTAGATATCAACGGATATGTTATGGATCCTGTGAAAGGTTTGTCAATATGGTTGCAAAAACGTAGTCCAAACAAGCAAACTTGGCCTGGCTACTGGGATAACATGGTGAGTGGTGGATTGAGTGTTGGTTATGGAATCAACGAGACCGCTATAAAAGAGGCTGGAGAAGAAGCCAGTATTCCCAATAATCTTATTGCAAAATTGAAGAGCGCCGGCTGTGTGTCTCTGTTTTTCGAAAGTGAAAGGGGTCTGTTTCCCAACACAGAGTTTGTATATGATCTTGAACTACCACCAGATTTCGTACCGAGCAACAACGACGGAGAGGTAGAGACTTTCGAATTGCTTCCAGTTAACGAATGTTTAGAAAGGATACTGTCTTCGCACTTTAAAACAACGTCGGTGCCAGTCGCTCTTGACTTTTTAATTAGACACGGATATATCACAGCGGAAAACGGTGAGCATATTTTAGCAAAGATAGTCAATT
Organism: Melipona bicolor; assembly: GCA_030673865.1. Lineage (NCBI taxonomy): Eukaryota > Metazoa > Arthropoda > Insecta > Hymenoptera > Apidae > Melipona > Melipona bicolor. Next base: position 2,958,709 of record JAHYIQ010000020.1, read on the forward strand.
GTAGTCAATCAAGTAATGAAAATTGTTCATCTCTTTCTGTTGCAGAGCCTAATTTTATAGAAATCGTGGAATTGCTTCATATACCTCTGCAGACCATTTACAATCATCCACAAAAAAAGTGTAAAATAGCTGCAAATGGCGAAGCAATCGAATCTCTAGACAGAATTTAAGTTTAACTAGTCCTTATAATTTTAATATCGCGTTTGAAATTAATTGACTCGGACAATTTGTTCGCTTTTTTTGTGGTTTCCTTGTATTTGGTCGGTTCTTATAGTAAAACAAAGAAAAAAAGTGGTGCAGTTTTATATGTGTAAGGCTTGCAGAATATTTATAAATCACTAAACGATAGTTCAATCCCACAATCGATTCAGAGGATTTTTATGAAACTCTTATTTCTATAATATTAAAAAATGAAAAAGAAAAAAAAATACGTAATTACAACAGGTATATTGATCGTAACATTTTTACTCATAGATATAATTCCTTTTGTTATAACTTGAGTAGTTTTTATATAATAATAATGATGAAAGTATAGTACATTTTTTAACGATTCTTACACGGTTGGTATTTCGACAGTTGAACGTAGTTATTATTAACTTAACGAGAGTTTCATAGGGAAAAAATTTTAATTTACGAGTGAGTTTATCGATATTTACTAACTTTGTAAAATTGGCACAATACACAGTGATAATTCACGAAATGATTTTTAGCATGATTTTCAATCAATTAAAAGAAAAAAAAAGAAAAAAAAAAGAAAAAAAAGAGAGCAAATCACGTTGCATCTTCCTCTGATTTCTACCATCGAACTGAATTTTTGCACAATGACAAAAACGAAGAAATTTTCGCCGATCGTACGAATAATAATCCAAACGTACTTTTGATATACATCAATGTTAAATTAGAAGTATTATTCAAACAGCATTCCATAAAGCATAGATTAAGACTTCAGTTTCTAAGCGAGCAAAGAGGTGAAAAAGAAAAAGGAAAGAACGAAAGAGTAACAATAGTTTTTTCTAATGTTTGTAATCGAACTTTTGTACTAAAGAGAAACTTGTACACCCAACAGCAACAATGAGTACATAGAATATCAGTGCAGTAATATCTCAATATTCTGCGTAGGATGTAAGATGGAACTCATTCACAGTATTATGAACGTGAATGCACAGTATACTGTTTGATATGTTTAGAATAAAAATTGAAAAAAGAAAAAACGAACAAAAAAAAAAAACAGAAGTTTATAGACGAATTATGTCAACGTATGTGTTCTTATATTCCAGCTATGCTACCGAAAAGAAATGCTTAGATCCAGCATTTTCACTTGAACGACTTTTATTGAGAAGGGGAACAAAAGTGTTCGTATATTGTTTATTGTAATGTAGGTAGATTTTTTAATTGAAAAAAATGATTGGTACCAAGGTTCTGATCAAAGTGATATCATTAGATTGCGGAGAAATAGCGATTTGTATAAATGGCAAACGCAATGGCACTTTTCGTCTTTTCGTTTTCAGTGTTTTTAATTTAATATTTATTGCTCGTTGTACTTATTCGGCGTCTAAGATTAATTTATGTATTTACCATTCTGTTCATCAAATGCACAGAATGCCCATCTTTCTTTCATTGAAAGTAAACTGATTGTTGTCAAATATTTTTATAAGTTATTGTATTTAAACGACGCTTTGTACCATTTGCATTGCGTATGCCCTTAACTTAAGAGATGTTTTTATACTGACATTAGTTTCTACAAGACGAAGAGTCATTAGGTATGTTGAATTCAATATTATATAAATTGTTGTTGTGAATTCGACATGATTACAATTGCGTTTATGGATAAACACTTTAAATGTTTTCTAAGGGATTTTTCTACCAAGACTAGAATACCCATTGTGACTTGTGTATTATGTTAAATGTATTTTCGCTTCTTTTCAGTTGCTTTTATTTCAGTTTACTTAGCTAGGACAGTAAATGAGATCCGTGCTGCTTAAGTATAATCTAACTTTAATTTAGTTCTTACTCGGATTAATCTGACGCGTCTTTAAATAAGTTTACTATTTTTTTATATCATATACTAGTCATACTCGTTGTTTCTTAATCTGATCATGAAAATCTTAGCGTATCTATGATTATGTTTGTTTTTAAGTGAAACTAACATTTTTGTGATAGAAATGAGTACGGCTGGCCATACTGTTTAATGCATGAATTAATATTTGTCAATGAATAAATTTAATCAAATTTACAATGTCATCGTTTCTGTCAATGAAACCTCAATGGCCATATCATTTTGTATCTCTTACTTTTTATTTATTTAATTTAATTTTCTTGCAAATTCAACTTCATTAGCTCACTGACACGTGTTACACGCTTCTCTATGTTTTGGTTTATGTATTTATTGATCGTTCATTAACCGAAATTAAGGTGTAAGGCGAAACTTCTACAACCATTTCTGTTCATTGCATACATAAACATTGTACTTAATTCTCATAGCCCTTTATACATATTGAATTACTACGAAATCTTTATTATAAGATATAACCATGTAACAATCATTAAAACAAGAGAAAGAGAAAATTCAATGATCCATTAACTCAATAAATAAAGTTCAAACGCTTTGTACTCTGTCATTTTATCCTCTTTTATGCGTAACTATATTGCAATAATTAAAAGGTATTACTTGAAGATATAATTCTTTGCAATTCTTCTCAAGTATCTTTGAATTCCAAAAGGATACTTGTTACTACTAATAAAAATATAATTTTGGAGCGAGTTAAACAATAATCTTTCCTAAATATCTTCTAAATTTAGAAAAAATGATATTAATATACTTTACTGAAAAACAAATTTTTCTAGATTTTTTTATTTCTATAAAATAATTAGCATTAGACATAGTAGAGACATGGCAGTTTCCGGTATATTTCAAAAATCTGTGCAACGAAAACATTTTCCAGTGTAAAAGCAACAAATAGGCAAGCTAGTGGGGATGCTCGAAAGAGAAAAATAAACAAAATGTGCTAGAAGCCTGGTGGGGAGGCTCGACTTTGTCAGAAGAAACAAAAATCGAACAAATCACTTCCCTTTTGAACATCATTGGGGTAACAGTTCCGCGACTATTCTCTGTTACTTCCTGTTCAAGTTCGGCGTTGCGTTCAAATTTTTCATTTACGCTTAATTAAATTATAGCTAACTTCAGTGAACAAATTCAATGAAATAAATGTATCGTGTAAAGTGCAACCTGATTTATCAGGTACGGTGAACAAACGACATAATTTAACTACTTTTCGACGCTCATAAATACAATTACGCTCGTAAATATTAATATTGTTTATCCCTTACAATTTTGTACAATTTTTTGAGACTCAAGTGCATCGAGGTTGCGTCATATTGCGAAAGTTATCACTTTCTTTTCTGGTTATTTTTCTATTTGTCAATTTTAATGAATTTTGAACTTTAATTGGTTCGGAAAATTTGTTAAATTTTAATTTATACAAGAATATAAAAATTTACCAAGACTGTTTATGAAACAGAAACAATTTAGTTATTTTAATTATTCTCAGTGTTACTATAATTTTATATGCCTCTGTGAAATACAAAGAGAAACAAATGAAATTGTATGAAAAATACAATTTTTTTTATTATTAATAACTGTTTCTATTTCATTTTAATTTAATTTCATTTTATTTTTGACTATGGATTCTACGACATTTTCACTGAAGTTTACATCTCCTTTAACAGCCTTGGAAATTTTGTCAAGATTTGAATGTTTCATACATTTGGCGATAGGTGAGTTATTAATTATTTTCTCTATTGTTTTATATCTTTCTATTGGCTTATAAATCACCTGATAGAATCTTAGTATTTTTGAAAAATATTTTACTATAAATACAGACTACGGATCTTTATGTAAATTTTTATAATATTTTTATAATAAACGAGACATAAATATTTTACTTCAAATATTTTACGCATTTTTATATACAAAAAATATTGTGAATATACAAAAGATCTATAGTCCAATAACGAATGTACTAAATTCATGAATATACTTGAATGAAAAAAGAAAGCATTTTGTAAACATATTCTGCCAATTTTTCAACCAAATTATGTGGGTCAGAGGTAGTCTATTCAAAATGTTCGTTACATTTGTTAATTAGATTATATCAGATGGCATTTCATAAATATTTCATTGAAATATCGAATAAAACTTGAATGGACAGATTATCAGTGATCCATACGACATAAAACATATTGAATCACCATATATAATCGATAAAATTCATAACGAAAATCTAATAATTCGACACATAGGCATGCTAATATTTCATATTTCAAATATGGCGATACAGGCATGATTTTTCAATCACTTACCTTTTCTTCAAATATTGATGTGCAGAAACAATTGAAAGCACCGTGCACCGGTAGAATTATGATCCAGACTGATTGCTTCACGATTTACGTACACAATTCACAAACACTAAACACTTTTACCGCGTTAATTTTTCAATTAAACAGCACTCCGAGCGGAACGACGTTATAAATCGCGACGACCGATGCTTAACTGCCGTTTTAAAATTTCGATAATCAGAAGCACTTCATTTCGATTTCAGCGCGCTAATCGATAGTTGTTTAAATTTTGATACATATTCGAATTGAACTGGTAGCGCGCATGCGCGCTCACGCTCGTCTAATGGAGGACGCCGAATGTGTACTGTGTGGGTGTTATTTCCAGGGTTTAATTGATAATTTGAATTTCCAAAAATAGTAAAAAATGTCGGTAGCGGCAGGCAAAAGAATTTTTGCGCATTTTTGTAGTAATCATCTGAAACAGTTATGGACGCGTTCGAAAATTGTTAGGTTCAGTTCTGTCGTGAATAATAAATCTCTTAACCTAGAAGAAAATGCAAAATGCAGCATGTCAACTTGTGAATCGAACAAAATTTTTGCTGCTGTTTTGAAGAAATTCTCCGATCCCTTCGTTCTAGAAAGTATTGAACCTCCTAAAGTATTACAAGCTAATGAAGTAAGTGTCTTATGTAAAAATTAACAATTTCAAGAATTGCCAAATATTTTTGTATTCTATTTACATTACTTTCAATTGTCTTTTCTCCTATTTGAATTGATTATTTTGAAAATGTGATTTATACAATGTTGATATTGGGTCTACTTTGTCTATCTTGAATAAAAATAATTTATTACGTTATTAGATAAGGATTAATATATTTCTATCTTACAGAATTACAGCAATATCTTATAAGTTTAATGTCCTTAATAATAATAATATTGATAAATATACAACTTTTTAAATTTAGGTACTTGACGCATGTTGAAATTTCTAGTAATTATTGTTAAATTAAAAAAAGTATACTATAATTTCCAAGTAATTTCAAGTAATTCGTCAATATGAAAAATTAAGAGAAATAAAAAGCAAAGCTTATAACAACTTTACATTGGCAGGTTCTTGTAGATGTTCGTTACTGTGCTCTCAATGCATCAGATGCATTATTGTCAAAAAATATGTATACATTTGAACCAACTTTGCCAGTGGTTCTTGGTTACGAACTTGTTGGGAAATTAGTTCAAGTTGGGCAGGAAGCCGAAAAACAAGGGTATAAAGTTGGAGACAAAGTTGTTGCCCTTAACAAAGATCGTTATGGAGGTTTAGCAGAACAGTGTGTAGCAGAGGTTAACGTAAGCAAGTTATTTAGGGTCATTTATTTACATTTACATTCCACTGTAAGAAAAACTTGTAGGATATCTGGAAAGTACCATCCGAAGTACAATCCATCGATGTAGTAGGGTTACTTGATGATTATATTACTGCTTTAATTGCATTAGAAAGCAAAGTTAGCGTTCAAGAAGAAGATATGATGTTAATTAATGTGGGTGTGAGTAGTATCGGTCTAGCTGCTGTTGATCTTGCTACAAATGTATTTAAAGCCGAGGTTAGATTCTTCAAAAATTAATATTGATAACAATCTTTGTTAAATGTTAGAAGTTGTCCGTGACAATTATTAATTCAGGTAATTAGTGTTTCTGCTACGGAAGATGGTGCAGCTCTTGCTAGAGACAAAGGCGTACTCGCATCTTTCAAATACAAAGATAAAACGTTGTTGAAACAAATTGAAAAAGTAGCTGCAGAGAAAGATATTAAAGAGATCTTTGATGATGATGATGGTAAATATTTCAAAAAAGTGTTGAATTGGTAAGTTCAAAGACAATTGACTGTGAGATCCTGTAGTCAAGTTAAAAAATCAGTGACAGTGGTGTTATACTTTTAGTTTTACTAATATTTACAAAGATGAAATAACCATAAAAGATCTGTTGAGTGACGATAATTTTGCAGTTGTGTTGCATCATTTGTCTCGTGAAGGTACACAAGTGTTTTAGGTACTAACTATTACCTTAAGTAGTGTAATTTATTATACATTACTCTTTATTCTAAAGGGAGAGTAATAATTGCTGGTTCAGCAGTAACTCTAAAAAATACTGATTCTGACATACCAAAGGATGGCTTTACTGTTAGTGGATTTAATTTGAGAGAATATAGGAAGAAGAAGCCAGAGTTATATCGGTATAATAGTTTTAAAACTAAAATGTCTTATAAATTTTGTTTTTTGATATACCGAGTTGCGATTAAAAATGTTATTATTATGAATTATAAATTGTGATGAATTGAATAATAAATTGTGAGCAAAATTTATAGGGCAGTTTAATAGTTAGGTTTAAATTGTTTTAAGGTCTAGTGATTATTTAAATATCATATTCCTTTAATTAGACAAGCAGGGGATGATGTTTTACAATTTCTGGAAGAGGGTCTAATTACGCCAACAAGTGCATTAACTGTTGGATTGTCAAAAATAAATGATGCACTGGAATTTATTCTTACATATAAATCTCCAGGGAAAGTGAGTGTAAAATATCCAACAGTTTAGCTAGTTCCATTGATTAATACACAGTATATACATAACACCTAAAATTATTAATTTCACAGGTTATTATTGATGTGAAAGATAGGTAGGATAAATTCAAAGAAACAGAATATTAAAAATATATGTGAAAGTATTTTTCACGGAATATAAAGAATACTGCAAAATAGATTCAAAGCTATGTTTAAAGTTTAAATACATTAAGTTTCTTATTAAGTGCAGAAAATTATGTTAAAGATAAATCAGCTGTATCTTCTGTATTATATATTGTTAATAAATATTTTCTACTTTGCTATTGTTGAAAATGAAAGTCTTGTTCCATATTGGTTTCCTCAAAATGTCACATTTCCACTTGTGATTCCATCTCTTTTTCCAATTTTCAATCATTCCTTTTCTCCTGATCTTTATTAGCGTAGTCGAGTCACACTAAATACACGAACAATCTTTTTTCTTCAAATAAAAAATGAAATGTATGCGACCAGTCGCTTAGAAAATTTCCATACCAGATCAATGGGTCGTTCGCGGAGATTTGTTCGGGTTGTGAGACAACAGAAATTTACACGCATACGATTGTTCTCAGGTAGCCATGCTGTCCTAACTCGGTCGCGGTCATTATCGGTTGCTCAACACCCCTTTATCGAAACTAGAGCGTTTTGTTGCCGTGCTACCGACGAAAGGAAACCCGGAGTAAAAGTCCTGAGAACGGTCCTTCGTGAAATCGTGGATTATAAATATATTCTCTCTAATGGCAGCGAAGAATTTCGTTCTGTTTCTTTCTTTTCTCTTTTCGTCAATTCGCTCGGAACGGGCGAAGAAAAATGTGCTTTTGTAATTCAGGCGCTAGGGGTAACGCACGGTAGTTCGATCTTAAATTATGGGACTATTATCGGTACTTGAGAAATAACGATCCACAATTGGTGGAAATTCTCCGACCTTTTTGTTCGGGGATATTTAGTGCGGACACGGGAATCCAGGATATGCTGAAAATTGATCTTGGCCGGCAAAAACGAATATCGTTGACCTAGATCTGTCTATCATCCTTTTAGAATGATTGCGAGGTAATTTTTTTTTTTTTTTTTATTTATAACGATACATTTTTACATTAAGTTTATATGACAGATTACTCTTTCGTGTACCATTGTTTGAAATTTCTATCTTAAAATTGGTTCGATTAATTATTCTATTGCTATTATTATGGCTAGTTATCTCAACAAATCTGTTGTGCACAATTTATTATTTGGATACAGTTAAGAAACAAGGTCTGCTATCTGAAACCTAGATATTCCTTTCCTTTCAGATTTCGTTCACCACGGGGGTCAAGCTGGATTGTCAAACGTATTGATTAATTGATAACAATGATTTAGAATCGTGAAACACGGTGTGGGTGCTCTAGATTGCACGATCTGTGTGACCCAATATGGTCGTCCCTCAGGCAAAGTCCTTGCTAACCTGTTTCATTTAACAATTTAAGGTCTCAGGAAAAATTGCTCGAATCTTACTTTCCCTGTTTGGAAGGGAGTAACTCGAAAAATATTTTTAGAAGATACGAGTATAATTTTTAATTCGTTAAAAACCAACGTTGGGAATTTTTCAATATTTTTCAGTCAATTTAGATTTCAGCCAAATTTTGCTTCTCAACACTATTGGCTATAAAATATAATAGAATTCCAGATGTTTGCCCAATACTTTTTACTTTTCACCTATCTGGATTTTCAAATTTAGCTCTGTCGCTCGATCCTTTGTGAACTGGAATAGTTTCATTGTCGAAAAAGTAATTAACTGTAACGTAAGTAAGTAATAAGTAAAAAGTAAGTAAGATAAAGTCCCATTACATTCCATATATACGTTTTACAGGGAAAAATCTCTGAAACGGTGAAAACTATCAAGTTAATCGCTTAATCCATCTCTCGTATTACGCCGCGTGTCCAAGCGATCAGATACGCGATCTTTCAATTAACCCACCGCTTAGAAAGAGGATCCACGAGCGATCTGCTTGCCAGATGTCGGAGGCGGAGGAGAAATAAAAGGTTCTTGGATAGATCGAAAGGACAAGTTACATAATAAAACACATCGGGGGCAAAAAGTCACGGTTTCTCGGTACTTTCGCGTCGTTACTCTCTTTTCTTTCCTTTTTGCTCCCTTTGAAGTGGCTCGACATTTTGGCGACCGTATTTTTTAGCATCTCACGCTCGTGTCACCTGAAATTACTGCTTGTTTTATAAATAATCATAAAGCTCCATCAAACGCAAAAAATGGCGCAGTTTCACCGATTACTGGTCCAATTTTGTTAGGGCTACTGACATAAATTATTGCAATTCTAAATGTTACTCGTTCCTAAATTATTGCAAGTACACATCTACAACAAAGATTCTTTATACGAGCTTTTTAAGAGAATCAATCTTGAATATTATAGCTGGTACCTACGTAAAAATTGAAATCCCCTTTTAGGGGAGTTTCACAGTTGCAGGCTTCGATTTTTTTTTCTTTTTTTGCGATATAACGCGTTACGTTGAAACGTGATTAATTAATCCGCAGGGAGTTAAATTAATTTCAGGTTCGGTCTTTTGCGAAAGGACACGATTTCAGGATGATAAATCGCGAATTTAATGCCGTTTGCTCGGCCTGGAAATTTACGTTCCACGCGGGTCTGTTCGCGACTACGGTCAGAGGAAATTAATGGGTTCGCGTTTCTGCGATTTGTATGAAGTAGAGAAGTATAGGAAGAGGAGAGCGACGTTGGGTAACCGCCTCTTAGGTAACCCTCCGTGGATCTGTTTCAGTAATTGTCAAATTTGTTTGCTGATTTACGATCATTATCGGCAATTGAACGAGTCTTCTTCCTCGATTTCCATTTCTGAATGATTGAGAAACGAGTTTGTGTAGATCGTATGATAACTCTGCATATAAGCGTAATTAGTAAAACGGAGGAGTGAAGTCTTTTCGGAAACAGCGCGTGTACGTTTATTTATTTCGTTCGCTGAAGTGATCCGATTTGTCCAAATTACAATACTCGGCGCTGTACTTCAATTTTCCAAACTGGAGAAGACTCCTCTACGCTTTATAAATCCTACAATGAATTCCGTAAAAGAATAAACACGGAGGCAATCAATAGTCATCTCGAAAACCACTTATAAATTCTGCGTATAAATTAATTCCAAGAATTAACAGCCGTCCCTCGTTAAATCTCCTTTTATTTCAGAAAAGTAACGGGGCACAAATGAAGTCGTCAGAACTCGTTCCCCTCGACAGAGAGACGCTCTTTTCCCGGAACACGAGTGAATTAATCTGACAAACATAGTCGACGATCTAACGATCGATCGCGGATCTCGACAGGCGGCTTGCAAAATAGGAACAAGATCCGCTGGGTATATCTGTGGAGAACACAGTGGCGAAGTAACACGCGGCGTGAAACGAGTGGGAGAGCCTCTTACGACAGTCGCATATCCGCGTGGCAGTTACGCGACGTTTGTCGCTCTTGTCTACGAGGAACGATAAAAGGAAATGGCCTCTGGTATCGCGTATCTGTACAATCACTCGCGAGAGAGCCACGGTTCACCTAGATATGCTAATATGATTAGAAAAGAGCAAGGGACATTTGCAAGGCTTTTCCTTCGGAGTACGGCTGGTAAATTGCCCGACGCTGTGATACCGCTAAGGCCACACACACGTGCGCCATTGCGTTTCGCCAGGGTGCAGATTGTCTCGCATTTGTCGATTACGCCCGAGAGATGGGTCCTCGAATTTTGGCATTTGCCGACTTTGAAGTGGAAGGAGAATTACTTTTGCAGACCCAACGTGATGCTTTTTCTTTCAAGTTCGCAACACTGTTGTATCAACAGTGCAAAAGAGACCTTTGCGCAAATGTCTGGCTAATTATGAATTTGCTTTGACATTAGACGAACATCGATTGATTCGCTGATGCGACAACGCTGCGATAAAAATGGGAGACTTTCTTGACGGATTTTTCAGTTCGATAATTATCAAAGGCTAGTTGCTCAACGACTCTCGCGCATTTTAACACGCGTTCAAGTAACATCTCGTGATTTTTCAACGTTATTTTCGTCGAATGTATTTACGGCCGACGTAATTGAACGTTTCGTAGTTTATAGTGCCGTTTAATTCATCGCACGTTATTGCGACTAAATTGCAAAATGCATTTACGTAATCGAAATAACTGCGCTGTTCTTTCAATCGATTTTCAAATACGATTTTAATATATTCAAATATGATTTATATTTTTTTTAAATAATAATTTGTACACCGAAAGATCGAAACACTCTCCGTGTATCGTTACATTTTTCGACATTAAATTAATCATTGTTTTAAAATTTTAGGTATTAAAATTAAAGGTCTCTGTCGTGATTAATGTTTTACTCCATTCCAAGCAGTGACTGGAGTAAACAATTACTGATAAAATATTGCCAGTTATTGTCAATAGTCAGTTATTATCAATTCGATTTTCGCTGATAAGAGGAAACTACAAATAAACGAGTTTCACGTTTCTAGTTTCAATTAAATCATTGGCACCGCGTGAAATTGTCAATGTCATTCGGAGGATTGATTAATGATCGTCACAGTGGCTGATGAAAGTGTTATCACTTTACAATGCCACGTAACAGAGACCGCCATTGTCAAGCTGGCTATCTACGTGCTACCAGAACTGACTGGCACAACAATACCAGCCGAGCCATAGTTCCTGCATAATATTAACGCCACTCTCTGTCGTAACTTTATTATCGGCCAGCGTTACTACAAATATGTTGACCCGCAGAAAACCGATCGTAATTACCACTGGCACTCGCAATTTTCGAACCGAGTCGTCGGTTCCGTTCCACCGGGAATTAATTTGCCGAAGGAGATCGATCGTGATTTTCTAATTTTCGGATTTGCATACGAGGTTGGGATTTCAACCGAGGGATATCTCCTCGAGGAAACGAATCCCCAGTAGATTGAGGCTGAAGCAATAGAAAAAAAAAGATCTTCTTACGATTGACCAACTTTTTATTATCACTCAAAGTGATTTTAGCGGGTGTAACCCAGAAAATCAGGTGCAACGTTGATGCAACGAAAATTAGCGATTGGTTGATTTGGTGAGGAGGCGTGGCGTAGTCTGGTACTGAGAGATCGCGCCTGTAATTTGTAAAAATTACAAAATTACTAAAATTTTATGGCAAAAAAGTCGTCTTTATTTCCTAGTCGGAACAGTTGCTTCCGGGCAAGATACAAGTCGTGCAGTTTTTTTTACAATGATATTTTATAATTTGAGTGTGCTTTCTGGAAAGGAGAGTTAGGTTGGGAATCTTCTCTCTTCCCTCGTGAGAGAATATATTTTTTCGAATGACGCAGTGGCGCAGAGGCAAGGTAATACGTTATACACAACGAAAAATATATCAGAGCCACGTGCATTGAGTGACAATTAATTCTGTCGGGGCACAGTTCGTCAGGTCGACCCGCCAAAGAGTCGTACACTAATAACTGGAGCAAAACGTTGTTGTGTAAGCCAGTGGGTGGCCGCCTTTCTCTGCCGGCATTAATACGATCGTTGTATGCGAGAACAGCGATTTCTGCAGCCACCGGGGGATCGGATTCTTTTTACGTCGGGGACATTGGCTAAGTTCGGATCGGCTTTGTGTGTAATAATTAGAACGGCCAGGCCACTCGATATTTTAATTATGTTACAATCGTCTTAATTGGGCTTGATCACGGTGTCGACGGATCACCAGGGAAGTTGATAATAATCATGATGAAGTAATAATAATAACACGCTCGCGGAATGGATTGCACGATTGATACCAGAATAATGGACAGTGATTTTACAACTTGGATAATTATGAATTATTATTTCTCCCTTTTTCCCCCCCTCGTAATTTACGGGAATTGTTCCTTTTTTTCCTTTTTCTCGTTCTTGGGTGAAAAGATGATTGTGAAATGAAACTTTGTACCTGCATTTTCCGAATGGAGCTACGTAGTTTGTTTGAGTCGATTAATTGGATTGTGTTATGCAAAAGGATAAAGGCTGGAGATAAGATCGTAATTGGATTTTGCTCTCTGCGTGAAGAGAATCAATCTATTTTCGCAGGAATTGTTCCTTCTTGCGTTAGATACAAATTGTTGTATAGTTAGCTGTCGCCAATATTCATTAATCTTTGACGTTCATTGATCATCGAGCTTTGAATTTTTCCATTGAAATTGTAAAATGGATCATGGAAATGATGAAAAATTGCCGTCCGATGCACAGATGCATCTCTGATCGATTAGAAAAGAATTTGGTGTCTATTCTTGTAAAACCTTTCACTTCCTTGGGAATTCATAAATTTTATTATCGCGCGAAGACTTATGCTAACTACCGCACTCGGCAATAAAAAAAATATCGACTAGTTCTCCTTCCATTGACCTTTAATCAGTTGTATTTCATTAAAACGAGTCAAGTTTTACGTCCATGTAACATTTCATCGAGGAATATAAATTATTTGTTTAATGATTAGATAAGAAACGATTAATGAAGATTCTAAGATTAGGATAGATTAGAAAATTTTGCAAATAACGTCGTAAAAAATAAAATAGTGTACAATAATCTCCACTCCAATGATTAAATGTTTGTTAAATGGTATATCTATAAATTTCCGTTGAAATTATTATGCATAGACGTCTCAGTATATTCATATTTACACGACTATAAATTACTATAATAATGAATAATATAAATTCATATTTGTATAGTTAGAAGAACATAAACCAAGAAATCGTATCTCTGCGAGTACTGTATTTTACACATCCCCTATATTTTCTTACCCAAATTAAAATCCCTCCCCCCTCCACACTCATACGTGCAAAACTCCTGCAGTTATGATTCAGTTATGAACGATCAAACTTTGACCAAAAATGGTCAGAAGGCGATACCTTTCGAATCGATCGGTCAGAATTGACGGAAAGCCGCGCCGGTTCCGCTGGTGGAGGTAAATTCGAGCGGCGGCACGGATCGAAACACAAGAGGTAACGAGCGAATTGTCGCGAAGGCCATCCAGCTCACTTTTCCCTTCGCACTTTTCTCAGCTGATCCCTGGGCCCTCGTTTGTTGGCACTCTCTTTCTCTCCCGCCTTCCCGGCTATTCTATTTTTCGCACACTCGCACGACTCGGGCGCAACGCGGGGGGGAAGGAGTGTGAATTCCAACCCGCTGTCTCAATGCCGCGCGATCGAATTTTTTCTCTCTCCAATCGTTCGAGAGAGGCATTGTCTCTCGATCAATCAATCATCAACGTGCGTTCGCGATCGCGGAACGGGAGAACTGAAGCGACATTAAACCCGCAAATGGCGTCGTTGGTCCTTCGCGGGTCCAAGTTAGACGGAACTTTTACTTTCAAGGTTCGAAAAGAGGTTCGAATCGCCACGTCCGTCGTTTTTACGCGCGAGATAAAAACGTCACCGTGACAACTGTACCACGCCCACGAACTCTAACTGACGATTTCGTTAACACATTTCACAGAGCTGATTAATTTGTGCCTCGATTGCTCTCGATCCTTCAAGGTGATTCCCCGTAGAAAGTTTTTCGAATAAAATTACACTAAAGTTTTCATTTTTGATAAATGGTGGTAAAAGTTAGTTACTCGAACACTTGAACACTTGCAGAAACTGGACTGCAGATTTTTGCGTTCATTTATGGAAAATTGAAAATTAATAATCCCAATTGGACAACGAAAGTGCTTTCTCACAATTTTCAGAAGACTAATAATAATAAAATATTGTAAATATTTTTTAGAAAATAGAAAAATATATCACACTCAGAGTACAATATTTGTTGGCGAAACAAATTTCTGAACAGGTTCTGTTTCCTACGTGTGAAAAATTCTCACTGTATGTACAAATTACAGGGTGTTACAAGCGCAAGATGTCGATCTGTTAAATCTCTCCTTTCTCTTCTTTCACCTAGTTACGCGTCGAAAGCCTGTGGTTAAAAGGGGGACAAATTAATTGACGATTTTTGGCAACATTATCACGGTGAAAATTTATTATTTCAAATTTATTATTTCGAGCTCGATCGATAATTACTGTCAGATACAATTCTCTTTTCATTCCAGGATTAATGTTCCAGCGAGTCGTGGTGTTAGAAATATATACATATATTTATAATTGCGAAGAAAAATCCCCATTTTTGCCAATTTTTCCAACCCCCAAACTCGCACATCACCCAAGAAAAGTATAGCATAGTTGAGTCATTTGTACGCTCGGAAACGATCTGAAGATACCGCGAGAAATTCCAATTTGCGACGACGGTCGAGAAACACCTTCCAATTTCCTCGATTTCCACAGACAGAGTCCCGATCGACGTCGAAACTCCGGGTTTCCAATGCGGAGGCCAAATCATTTTCCCCGGTTGTCCACCGTATCCTTGGACTCGGCCTCCCCTCCAATTCTGGACCGGGTGACAGAGTCCGCGTAGAGAGGGAGAGAACCAGCGAGAGAGACCCTGCTCGGCGCGACAGGGACAACCTGATCGAACCAACCGAGCGCGAGAGAGAGGAGCAACGGATTTCGAGCCAACAGGAGGGATAAGAAAGCCACGCACGTACTCGGTTTCCAGTGGAACGACGACTTTAGTCTGACGACCGCTTCCACCGAGCGAGGTTGACAAACCTTTCGACCGTGTGTTCTGCGATCCGTGTGCCCCCTCGTGTGCCCGAAACCTTGAATCTCCCGCGCCCCTTGGCCAATGCCAATTCGTCGTTGACTCGTGGAGTTGGAAAAAATTCTCGAGAAAGTGTGTTAGTCGTCTTTCTTAAAATTCTTTTCTATCCTTTTTCCTTTTAATCAAACAGATGATCACTTTCGATCGACCGTGGCTCGCAAGACACTCTAGTGGCTAGAGTCTTGATCCAGAGTCGGCCTCTCCAGAGTGTGCCTGGAGCGAAACGAAAATCGTGGCACGTGCCGCGTTCGAGGAATTCGCGACTCGAAGAAATCGTCGACCGTATATATTCTGTGCAATCGCGGTTATTTTCGCGCCCGAGGAGAAAGAGAAAGAGAGAAAAAGAGAGAGAGAGAGAGAGGAGGGAGAAAGTGTTTACCCGTGACGAGACGTCAGGTGGATAGAGAAGATAATAACATCCAGGCACGAGATCACCGAGGTGGTTTTTCTCCGATGGTGTTTCGCGGATCGATCGCGAGAATGAGGAACTCGCGGCTGTTTGGACAGAATGACTCGTGCACGTTGTGAGGAAGCACTGTGCGGTAACATGCGCGAGATCCTGCGTGCTTCCAGGGGCAGATAGCTCGTTCCAGAGAGAACAACAGCTGAGAGAACCCTAGTGGATCCTAGAGGATCGAGGCTCGCGCGGGACACCACAGGTTCGTCGATTTCTCATTTGACTTTTGTTGACTTTCCAACGAAACCAAGTTTTACACTTTGATCTACGGTAGGTCAGATTTGTAGAACAACGTGTTCTCTCACTTGGAAGTTTGGAGCGAAACAGGCTTCTCTGAGGAATAACAATATTGTAATTACAACTTGAATTTGTAAATATAATTGATTGAAACTCGAGTAAAACTGTAAAAAGATGATGCTACGAATAAAATATTTATTTATTTGAAAAAGAAGCTTCAACGTGCTCCAAAATTTTTGAGTGGGAGTACCTGGAAAGAAAGGTACTAAATATTATTATACAAGCTTTTCTTATTTTGTTTTTCATATTTGTATGAACTTAAAAATGTTATTGTTAGACTATTCACATTAGGAGCTAAATAGAGATTTGTTTCATCCATTGAATATCACGATGCGTGACTTACTTTGAATATTTTATTTCATTTCGAACTTTGCACGAATACGTAAAAACCAGTCTGCCAATTACTAGGATTCTTTCGTGCGTTAGTCAGAATTAAATATCCAGCACACCTGTTCTTAAACATAAAAGGCTTTCGAAAAATAATGTTTTATGTTTTAACGGCGATTGCTACAATTGTGAACACCTGAGCTATGCAACACAACGATGTTTATAGAGACGCAAGCTATCAATGTGCTTGTACGCGAGATTCCATTAGACACTTCGGAATTGGTATAGCCATTAGTTACCCTATATAGTGGTAGAAATAATTGAGAAATTTTGATTTAGATAATGGGTTTCGATCGATCCGTGTAAATTTCTAGGATTTTTTATGTTGTTCCTGCAGTAATGTGTCATTTACAACAGACGTCAAGATCTTGACAGGACAATCCCAGTAGCTATGTCAATTTTTGATGGAATTGTCAATAAAATTCATAAATTAACACGCGAGCACCAGAAACACGCACTATAGTTGGTTCATTTCCCTCGAATTTTCTAGTAAAATACATCATAAATCTCTACACCAACGAGCAATCCTAACCTAAACCCCACCTACTGATGATAATGTTCAACACGTAACTGGTAGAAATTTTCGAATTGTTACGTGGGCCTCGCAATTTGTCGTTTATTCGTACAAACATAAATTTCCACCACTCCCACAACTAAACATACAATTACCACCTCTGAAAATCAATCGCAAATCGATATCGAATTTCTACTTATCCTAGTTTCATTTTTGGTATCGTAGCAATTTGCAATTAATGAAAGACGAAGCTAATCTCACTTGGCATTTCCTCAGAAAGATTAACTCTGTTTCGTTGATGAGTGTAGTCCACCAAGCAGCCTTCCAAGCGGCTGAATTTATCGAGATAGCGTCTTCTGACAGGGGATTTTTTTTTTTGCTGACAGGCTGTGCCAGTCAGGTTAGCCACCTGTTGCGTAAGGGAATCCCCTCTACGACCAACAGCGTGGAATCTTTATTTTTGTTTAGCGAGCTGCGACGCCGGCGTGGCATTAAGAAAGCGTGGCTCCACGGTGTCACTGATTGATGATCGCGCGAAGACAATCCAAACCAGGGGATCCCCCTTGCGTTTCACGTGCGTGCACCGCAGCCGTGAAATGAGCGACGCCACGCGCAATTGAAAGTCGATGACTCTCGGCTTCTCTCCGAGGGCGTTTATCTGGAAGCAGCGATTAGCAACTATTCTTCTCTCGTCTCTTTTTAGAAACGGACGAATGAAACGACGGTTAATTAAATAGCTGGATGGATTTCGTTTTCGAACGATGAGTCGGGAAATTCTTTTGCTTTCAGACAATGAAAGTGGGACTTTTTCGTTGATTCGCGATAGATTGGTCTCTTTTGTCTGTGGCTTAATTTACCGACGTTGATGCAAATTCGCAACAGACTCGGATCAGAAATGTTAAGTCTCGTTTGTTGTCGATTCGCCGGATTCATTACGAACAATTCACAATCGAGATCGCGTTTCTCGCGTTGTAAATAGGAAGAATTCTCCCCTCCCACGACGTTATCTAACAACAGGAAATCTAAAAGTTCCGTTTCACTTGCTGGCGCACGGGTATCATAAATCAAAGGCAGCCCGCTATCGAGTGCGAGCGTCGACGCCTCGGTCCAAATACAGCTACCAAAACGATGCAAACGAGGCAGCGTAACGATTGTCCGAATCGAGTCGATCGTTTCGAGTATCAATTTTTTTTAAAATAATCTTTCAACTTTTCGTCTCGGTCGCGGTGTTTCGAAACCACGTCGGCTCAGGTCATTGTCGCGGTGGATCGAATCAATCTGGCTGCATCTCGCGATCATCGTCCTCTCGCTTCTTTCTTTTGCCGTCTTTCGCGCCGCCTACTCGAGCGAGACGGGAAAAAAAACGGAATCGGACCGGCAGCCGGTGCTTTCTACCAATTAGAAACCAGCGATAGCGGATCGCCGCGAACGATCCTCGATTCTTTCTTTTCCCTTTTTTCCAGCCTGCATCGTGAAATGTCTGTTTAAATGCCAGAGATCCCAGTGGATCCGGCTGGATCTGCTGTAAATTTTTCCCCTGGCATGTTTACTGCCTCGGCTACGATTTGCCTTGGCGATTTTTTTCTGTTTCATTCAGTCTGGTTTCTCGTTTTTAACGAGGGGGTCGGTCTTGGTCGAAAGTGCGTGATAATCAGTTGGAAACTCGATTACGTTGAAAAAGAAGAAATAAATCTGAATTATCTCAAACTGCGGAGCGGTAATAATTTATAGCGGAGATATAACTGAAAAAACGTAAAGAAAAATCTCGAACCTGCCGTATAAATCCGGTTTCGAGAGTTTCAGATCTTTTTTTCTGAACTTCCGATGTTATAAATACCGTGGAAACGCAATAATTAAACACGAAATGGCTAATGCCGGTGATCGATAGACTTTCAACGCGAAACAACATTCGTCCTCTCGGAACGAGAGCGCAGCATAAATTCATCAGAAAGCCGGTTAATTGGCCGGACGATATCCAGAAACGGTTTTCATTAATGCAAATCGTTTCCCCTATGGCGGGATCGTTCGATAATTCAACAGACGATTCACGATTCTAAACCGGTTCTACGAGTGTGGTCCAGCCGGAGAAAGGCGTTCATTCACGGGTCGAACAATAAATTATTGTGTCGAATTGAGCCGGTATAAATTGAAACGGCGAACAATGGAATTTACGCTATCCGTTCGATTACGTGGCTCGTTGTGCCCCGGTCGGTCACAAAAGAAATCAAATAGAGGCGAATATACGCGAGACGACGATACATGTACGCGTAATAATCTCTGACGGGGGGATACAGGAGCTCGTCGCCATTAAAAAGACGAGTAACATTCGATTTTCGATACGATGCATGAAAGTTGTCAATCTAATAATAATAATAAGAAAATTATTTCTATTTAATCTATATTCATATATTGTCATTCAGTCTTCACATTTCTCAAGTTGGTCCAACAATTTTCCAATTTCTAATCATTCTAACACCACTCTAACACCTCTGTCCACTGGACTAGACAGTTGCTGTACAATTAACTGCAACGCATGTCCAACCGTGTGTCGCGCAATGCCAGAAAGAAAAGAGAAGAATATATAAAAACTGCAGGACTTGTACCCCAGTACAATTCGTCTCAGTACGAAAGGCCCAGAATCAACTGTTCCGACTAGGAAATGAAGACGACGCAAACATTTGAATCGATACGAAACAAATTACAGGCGCGATCGCTCAGTACCAAACAACGTCACTCCTACTCGAGGTCTAGCCCACGCCCCCTCGCGAATCACGTGACCCAAATCAACCAATCGCTAATTTTCGTTGCATCAGCGTTGCACCTGAAGAGGCTCGATTTTCTGGGTTATCCCCGTTAAAATCACTTTCAGATAAAATGTAAATCTATCAGCTATAATACGTAGTTGCTGTCCACTTAACCATAATACGCAGTGTGTCAGTTAATTACAATTGAAAACGCAGCGAGAATAAATAGGATTTGTCAACTGGTTTCCCCGACCGGCGATTTTTCTCGTTCACGGCTGGTCTTACGCACGATTACCGACCTTTCCGAAGAATGCAGACATTTGAACAAGCGGTTATCGAAAACGAAAGCCGACTGGTTACCCGGTTGTCCGGCAACTATCGCTGCCGGCGGTTCTGGTCTTCTTGTTTGCCGCGATATTCTACTCTAGCTTCTAGTCTAAGTTCTCTCTCTCTCTATTTCGATTCGGAAACGCGCACGCCGCGCGAGTTTTATGTAACTGGCTGGCCAGTGAAATGTCAGACCGTTTGCTAATCTTTCCAAACCGCTTCCACGCGGTTTTCGAAAATCGTCGAGCGCTATCTTTCCTGATCATTAGGATCAGGCTAACGACGTTTAGTTGCTCGGCAACTTGGCTCACTAAACTTGTTCAGAAGGGATTGTTTAATGGTTTTCGTATCACAACGATCATTAGCGTGCATGATCGTTTTTTGATCAAATGCGCCAAGCACTTGTCAATAGTTGTAGAAAGGTATCACCAAATTACTTGCTACGTTCAAACACTGGTTTGACAATCTTTCGCAAAAATAATTGCAACCTCGGAAGAAATTTTCCGACTAACCTAAACGCGAATTCGAATAGATATGACTTGGAGGGATCTGCATAATGCCATGCAGCCAATATCTCAAGCTTTTCGACCGACCGGATATTACGTAAAGTACGCACGTCTCGAAACTGGATTTCTTAGGTAACCGAGCGAAATAAAGAATAAAAGGCGCGCGTGCTCCAAGTAATATGCAAATGCGCCGATTCGAGAACGACAGCTTCGCTTTGCTCCGCCATCACTGCGATCCGCTTTCGCGTGCTTAGATATATTAATAACTCGTCAAATTTGTCGCTGTGTCATCCGCGGAACCGAAAGCCGATCATCATCCGATCTCGACGCTCGTCAATTTCACATTTTCTCGCGAAACAAATCTAATTCGTAAAATTTTAATAATTTATCTTCCTCGCAATTAGCGCTATAGTTTCTGACAGTTTTATTTCGTAATCATTTCGCAATTCTCCAGTTTTCTCCGAAACTTTTTAAAGAGAAGAAAGTCTATCGCGAAATCACCGATACTCAATTTCCAACTTTCCTCTTCTTATTTCGTTCGTGCAATCCAATCACGCGATAACTTTCCACAATGCGCTTGTGGAAGGCGACAAGAAGCGGACTGTTCCTTTTTTTCGTTTTCTTTCCTCCGTTTTTCTTGCTCCATCTGCTGAGCGATCAATGGCTGTCGAACGACAATCGATACCGCGTTGCGCAAGCCAGGCTTTTGCCCGGCGAAATGCATTGTCGCGCTTTCCTCGCGAATGTGTCAAATTACGGAAATAACCAGCCGCCGGGTGTCCATTTTGTCCATTTTGCGATTCTCTTCGTCACCCTCGAAACCGCAGTCGAGAGAGAATTTCTTTTCGCACGCTACATGTTTATATAAATATTCGACAAGTTCTCATCGTATCATGTGGCAATCGTACATTAAAAGATGATAATTTTCATCACTCGTGGTTTTGTATTTATTACAAACGAACAAATTGTAATTTCAATTTCAATCCACAACTTGCGCATCCTTTATACTCTGCGCGATTTTCCATTTCAAGATTCTCTGATTAAGAGTTGGATAGACTGTTGATAAAAAAGTACTGTTATAGTAGTTGTACTATTATAGTAACAGTAGTTATACCAGTGTTATATAGTAGTATAACTACTATAACAGTAGTTTCTATCCGAAACTAATTTTTACAATTTCTACTTTAAATAGTAATTTTTACCAACAGTCTATCCAACAGTAGTTATAGTAGTAGTAGTTATACTACTGTATAACTACTGTTGGATAGTAGTAGTATACTACTGTTAGATAGTAGTATAACTACTACTACTATAACTACTGTTGGATAGTAGTAGTATACTACTGTTGGATAGTAGTATAACTACTACTACTATAACTACTGTTGGATAGTAGTAGTATACTACTGTTGGATAGTAGTATAATTACTACTACTATAACTACTGTTGGATAGTAGTAGTATACTACTGTTGGGCAGTACTATAACTACTATAACTACTGTAGTTATACAGTAGTATAACTACTACTACTATAACTACTGTTGGATAGACTGTTGGTAAAAATTACTATTTAAAGAAATTGTAAAAATCAGTTTCGGATAGAAACTACTGTTGAGATGTGTTAGATAAGTCTAAAGATTACCACTGTGTCGGAGAACTCTATCTGTCACGAATGACGGCGTTTACATCGGTGTTACGTGGACGTGCGGCATTCTGTAACAACGTATAAATTGTGGAACGTGTTTCGGCTACAGTCGTAAAGAGAAATTTACAGGATCGTTACAAGCAAAGTTCGGTATTCCTTACGATTGACATCATCGATCGAGCCCTTTCGAAATGGAGAAAGTCGCTTTGTAATCTTCAATCTCGAAGAATTCGTGCTACGTTTCATTAAAATCTAATTTTTCTCCTCCATTGAAATGCACCGAGATACATTGAGAAATCACGTGTGCTTGATCGATAATTATTTATCACCTCGAACTCAATTCCAACCTAGATCAAGAGAAACATAATTTTATTCACAATGTTCGGTATAATTTATTACCTGTTATTACCTATCATAAGATTATCTGTTAATTTATTATTATTAATGATCTACTAGTCATAAATATGTATCAGCCCACGACAAGCGACACTATTTAAATCCAAACCATCCAACAGGAATTTCGAGAATTTTTCCTCAATTCTTTTCCAGTTTCCAAGCACACGTATAAATAAACCTAACTCCATTGTACAAATTAGTAACATTTGTACGTATCCGCGTTCACGTCACACGGACAGATTTGTAGCGGCGCTCGTTTCCCAATTTCGATGGCGAACGTCACGGGGAACGTGCCCGCGACACTTCTAACGAATTCTAATGAATTCCTCGAAAGTGTCTGGCAAAGCGAAACGACAGCCGAACTGATTTGTAGCTTGTTCGAATTTCACACGTGCTATGGCAAAACAAATGACGTCCTCTCTCTCTCGTAACAAGAAAAATATTTCCATGTTTCGACCCACGCTGTGTGCGACACGCTCGACGATCGATTGTGGCGATCATGGCGAATTGTAACAAGGTTCTCGATCGGTTTCGGGGAAAAGTGTTGAGCAAGACCGCAAGAGTGTTAAATAAGTTTATTTATCACGCTACGGGCAGAAAATTGACATTTCACGGAGTCTAACGCGCGGCGGTAGCCTTTCGTAACAGTTTCGTAACCGTTTTATTATTCCGTTTTGTTAAAGACGCGCATTAAATATGGATATAATGTCCGCCACGCGGCGCGAGATCGCACGATAGCGGATTTATTGTAACACGGAAACGCGGCGCAGATGTAAATGATCGATTAACGTCGTACATAACGTGCCAATGGCCCGCGATCAGACACGTCTGATTTCATTTCCTCGATGCTCTTTAGCTCGTAATCGTTGAAATCTGACAATGAGTTACGTCGGCGATGTGCATGCTCTTTGCGTTGTGATCGTTTAAAATCTGACAATGAGTCATCTCGTTCAAATCTCGACGGTCTGTGATCTACATACGTTCGGTCATTCACCGCGGAGGATTAAACCTTCAATCTTTTCTCAAAACTATTTTTCTTTAATCTTTGGAGGATCAAATTTTCAATAACAGATTTGGTAAACTTTTTCATGTTTTGACCATTTCTGTCTATTATAACGAATGTCTCTTTTTTAATGTGACGTTTCTTGTTAAACAAGAATATAATGTTTTCAATTTGTCCCAATTTGGTTTCTCGTTTCTCTCGAAAACAACAGCCAAGGAAACGGAAATAGGGGAAAGCCGGTGAACGAGAAACCATAGATACCACAGATCTGTATCTAGAAACTAAAGTTGCTTCTCTACCTCTCGGGTCCTTCGTGGAATTCCTGAATTGAAAAATTTGGGAATATACCTGAAGCAATGTCCAACAAAGCACAAGCCTATGTACAAGCACAAGCAAGCAGATAAATAAACGAAATTATTATTCGGAACAGGAACGGTCTATCCGTTCTTTGTATGTTAATAAACGAGCCGAGAGTGCCGCGGAATTTCGTTCGCTGGAAATATTGTCGCTCGAATTCCGCGGGACCGCGGGCATTTTGAAAGTGTAATGAGGCAGACACGCGAGCCAGCCATAAAGAGGTATCGCCGCGGCGATCAACAAATCGGTCATTTAAGCGCAATCGAACGGCGAGCGGAGATTTGTTTTCCATGTGTAACAATTTACATAATCTGAGCTGGCAATCGCTCATAAGCTCGCAGGCCAGAGTCTGAGGAGAAACGGACGAAACAGTCTCGCTAGCAAGATTTACTTAGGAAGGACTTATTGTTCCTTCTCCGAGAGATCTTAACTCGCGATCGACTTTTCAGTGGAATTGTAACGAGTTACAAGTTATCTATGTTTGCACATAAATTACACTTCTACTGGAATTCTATTGAGTCGTTGGCTCCATACGGTTCAACTTCATTTCGCCTGTCAGTGCGTGTTTTATAATATTTTATTATTTCGCGATTGACACGATTTTGACAATCGAAATAGTAACGGATTCTATAGGGTGGGCCAAAAGTTTCTTTTCATTTATTTTTTTTTTTTTTAACAAAACATCAAGATGTAATTTAATTTTGAATTAAATTTAAGTTTAAACGTGATTTTGTTTAATATGTAAAATCTATATCTCGTCTCGTATTTTTCACAAGATTAAGCAACTTTCTTTCAGAATACGACACATTTGGAAATTAATCATTTGTAATTTCGAACAATTGGAATTTAGGTACCTTGAGAATTCGAATATTTGGCATTAGATCCAATTGCGACTGTGGATTCGGGCACGAGAATAAACCAGCTTCCAAACTGGAGTGAACAAATTCTGTTCATTCAGAGGCACGGAATCTAATTCCTATTTTCTCGAACGTTTATACATATTCAATTGGCGGTTCTCTCGCTTTCAACGAGGTGCTCGTTCCACGTGCAATCGCGTCGCACCAGCTGGAATGACGTCTTGCTGAAAGCAGGGCGAATCTCCCATTCTCTTTTCTCGTATCGTGCCGGCGTACGATCGCCGATTTCGTGGCACGATATTCAACCTTCCTTCGGACGTTGTGCTTCAATTCGAAACGATTTTATGGAAAGTGAAAGCAAACGCAACATCGTTTGCCGGTGATCAATTAGTCTTTGTCTAAATCGTACGATTCCCACGATGCGGCGGCGGAGCAGCTGGCTCTGGAAATCAAACGAATCTCGATCTAAATAGTCTACCGGGATGCTAAATGTCTTTCGTCATAAATATTCCGTCATGGCTCTAAACAGCTCTTTAATATCTCGCGGCCACCGAATTCCGCATGATCCAGACTCGTTTCGCCCCGTAAATTCATTTGGTAACTCGAAGGTACCTTGAGAATTTGAACAATTTGAAATTCAAACGATTTGAGAGTTATTTGAAACTTGGA
This sequence comes from Melipona bicolor, assembly GCA_030673865.1. Classification (NCBI taxonomy): domain Eukaryota; kingdom Metazoa; phylum Arthropoda; class Insecta; order Hymenoptera; family Apidae; genus Melipona; species Melipona bicolor. The sequence continues at coordinate 2,984,468 of JAHYIQ010000020.1, forward strand.
TACTTTAAAAATGATCTTGCTTTGGAGATTTACGCTCGCGGAACTCAGGTACTTTGAGAGGGGGAAACTGTTTTCATCTCGAGTTTAGATACCTAAAAATTCAAATATTTGTAGTTCACGTAGCTCAGATTTAATAGCCTTAAATAGCCTAATAGATTTAATATTTGGGATTTGGATACCTTAAAAATTATCTCGCACGTCGGGAATTCACGCTCGCAGAACTCAGGTACTTTGAAAGAAATCTCATTTGGAATTCAAGTAACTTTGATCCAACAGCTTTCGAATATTACGACTTAAAAATGATCTTACACGTCGAGAATCAGGTACATTGCTCGAGGAACTCAGGTACTTAGAAAAAAGTTCTCGTTTTGAATTCAGGTATCTAATTGCAAATACTTGAAATTCGATTTAACATCCACAGAATTCAGCAACGTTAACGTCTTACAAAAATTATGTCAGCCATTAGCGACTTAATCGCGAGTCGAGATAGTATTCCAATCGATTCGTTCCATATCCGGGAATGCACGGAGCAGAAATTTCATCCACGATTCATCCTCCTTTTCCTACGACGTTACGTAACCAAGTTAATTATCTGCGAGTCGATCGGCTCCTCGCGTCGTGTCTTCTTACCTAATTGATCTCTATCGCGGCCGATCCTCGACCAAAAACACGAGCTCGACGAAAAGTCGAGCGCGTAGCTTTCTTTCTTCGTCCTGAAGGAACACCTGCTGTCCCTCAGTTTCGAAGCGCGACCATCCGACGAGCTATCGACGGTGAAAATCTTCCTAGAGCTCACGGAACTCGCTTCGGGATACATAAATCAGCCACGAGATCGAGAGTTGCGAACCCGGGGTTCTAGATCTACGGATGAATGGACGGATCGTGTGGACTGTTTCTGCTTTCTTCACTCCGAGCGTCGTGCTCGCAGGAAGAATTGTTTGCACGAATCGTGTCGACTTTTTGTTTACCTAATTTCCTCCATATTTTACAATATCTCTTCCATTTTATATCTAGGTTTTAGTTTGAAGAAAATTTTAGTTTGCCATGTTTTTTAAACAGAAAACTCATATTTAAATTTTAGAAGAATTATGAAAATTTAAATTTAAATTTTAGAAAAATCATGAAAATTTAAAGTTTTAAGTTTTAGAAGAATTATGAAAATTTAAACTTAAATTTTAAATTTTAAAAATCTAAAGATAAAAAATTTAGTTGAATTATTCTTAAACTCTGGGATTTCTAAGAATTCTCAAATTCTTAAATATTTAATTTAAGAATCAACTCGCGATTTGCATCGTTTGCGAAGGAGAGTCTCTCTCGTAAGAGTGTCCGTGAAAGTGTTAAATTGGCAAACGTCTCCTTGGACAAACGAACATTTCACCATCCTGCGGCTATTTCAATCTCGACCAAATTACAATATTCATAACAGCATTGTCAAGTGTCAAGGTAGCGGCAACGGAGGATTTATTTGCCAACGGTGTTGGCCTAAAGATCGAGCGCATCCTCGACTTTCTAAAACGATCGATCCGCATCGTCCCAGCGCGCGCGAAGTCCTTGCGTGCTCGCTTCCTCTTCGTTTCGAGGAAAAACGATTTTCTCGAGTTACTATTGAACGAGTTACGTTACACGGTCGGAGTTGAACAATCCCTTTCCTCAGCGGAGAAATCCTGATCGATCCACCAGATATTGCCGGTTGATCCTCGTCCTTTGTGAGCTGGATCCTCTGGTGCACTCGTCGTCAGTCTCCAGTTGTCTCCAACAGTTCTACGTGGCTCAATTTTGGTCCTCGACTCTCTAACACAAACTTCAACATTTGGAAACTTTGCATCAACATTGAAGATTGGGGATTGAATCTCTATAATTTGATTTCTTATTTCACAAATTTCTAGGTCTTAGAATTTGTGTATTTGTAAATATTTCAAGTTTAGGTATCTTGTCAAATCAGTTATTTAGAAATCAGGCATCTCACAATTAGGCTACTAATATCTTGGAAATTTAAATAATAATTTTGAAAATTAGTTACCTTGAATATTTAAATATTTAAAACTTGGGTATATCACAATATTTTAGATATATTACAATTGGAATGTTTCAGATTTAGGTATCTTGTCAAATCAGTTATTTAGAAATCAGGCATCTCACAATTAGGCTACTAATATCTTGGAAATTTAAATAGTAATTTTGAAAATTAGCTACCTTGAATATTTAAATATTTTTGAAACTTGGGCATATCACAATATTTTAGGTGCACTACAATTGGAAGTATTTTAGAATTTTTGTTAGCAGATTGCTATCAATGTTTCAGGTTTGGGTATCTTGTCAAATCAGTTGTTTGGAAATTATCTCTAGTATCTCACAATTAGGCTATAACTTATCAACATCTTGCAAATTTAAATAAGTTACCTTGAAAATATTTAAATATTTAACACTTGAATGTGTTACAACATTATAATATATTTTTAGAATGCATTAAGCTTTACATTACATTATAGCGAGGGGCACGCTTGATTTGGAATTCACTTTCCTTCTCAACCGTGGAATTAGAACACGACCCCGTGGAAATCAGTGAATACAAGAGCGAATCAACCGTGCCTCGTTCAGTAAGACTATTGCGAAGTTTCGAACGATTTTTGTTCGGCTATTGAGGAAGAAGAAACGAATGATGGCAGACGAGCAATAGATTCGCGGAATCTAGTCAATTCTTGGACTATTTATGTAAATGTTTCATCTTGAACAGTGTTTGTGAGTACGCTGCTTTCATGAATATCTTCTTATGATATTTCTTAAAGTAATTGAATGATGTGTCAGAAACGTATGTTTGAAGTAAAATATTTTTATTGGACACTTTCGGAGTATTAAGTATTTATTAACAATTGGATATATTCTTTGCGAGAAGTTATTATTATTTTAAATTTTAGAGCAATTTTATCATATTTTTTAATTTTAAGCAAGAAAAAATGGCTTAAATGGTTGAAACATTGAATATTTTTCAAGAGAAAATTCTCTTAATAGAAAGAATTCGTAACAAGTATCTCAAGTGAAAAAAATCAGGGATACTTTAGAAATTACTCTACTGGCATACTTTTGATAACGAAAATGATTGGAAAGTACTATACTTTAGATATTTCTAGCAAAGCATTTCGATATCGTTGGAAAGTATTCGATGTGCCAGAAATTGCACAAAGTGAAAGAAGAGACGTTTTTCTTCAGTTTGTTTCGTTCTAGTTTCTTCTTCAAGCGAGAAGTGTAGATTATGCTGGAATTACATGAAACTGGGGCATGAAATTTTGAAGTAACGTCCGATCAAAAACAGTTGAGTAACTCGAGGAAGAGTATCACAAAACACGGAGATGATAATCGTTGCTCGTTGCGGCGAACTTTTACGTAAGATAACTTGCTCTATCGATGAGAATAAAGTCGCGTCTAGGAGAGTAAAAATTTATATTTCATTTACCATTATTTTGTGCAATTTGAGTATTAGAAATTCCAGACATTCATTAAAACTGTTCCACAAATTTTTACACTATTACCATGCAATTTTAAAATTTAAAATAAAATGGCACTAATGTCGAATACTCGTACTGTAAAAGTTCCAGAAATAGTACGATGCTAAATATTAATACCACCAAGTATTAGAAATTGCAGACATTCATTAAAACTGTTCCACGAATTTTTACACTATTACCGTGCAAATTTAAAATAAAATGGCACTAGTGTCCAAAAGTATACTACGATACTAAAATATTAATACCACCAAGTACTAGAAATTGCAGACATTTACTAGAACTATTTTATAAATTTTTACATTATCGCAATATTTACCATGCAACTTTACAATAAAATGACACTAATGCCCAAAAGTATACTATAATACTAAAATATTAATACCACCAAGTACTAAAAATTGCAGATATTTATTAGAACTATTTTATGAATTTTTACACTATCGCAATATTTACCATGCAACTTTAGAATAAAATGGCACTAATGCTCAAAAGTATACTACAATACTAAAATATTAATACCATCAAGTATTAGAAATTGCAGATATTTATTACAACTATTTTATGAATCTTTACACTATCGCAATATTTACCATGCAACTTTAGAATAAAATGGCACTAGTATCCAAAAGTATACTACGATACTAAAATACTAACACCACGGTACTAAAAAAGTACGTTAACTTTAAAAAATATTTCAAAAAATGTCGTAATACGCAGTTAAGAAAAACGGGAGGAAACGTATTACAGAGCGTTGGAAAGTAAACGCCGCAACTCGTAATAAGAGTAACTGTATAATTTTCTGGCGAGTGTCCAAAGGCGTGGCATTCGATCGTTTTTTAAACCTGTACGGCCGTTCGCGATACAGAATCGGGGAAAGTCGTTCGCCATGGAAACGAGTCACGGCCGATGTGCCGGTTTTACGTAAGGTGAAAATCGTCTTTGAGGCGAGCGAGCGTCACCGCGGATGCAAAGGAGAGAAAGAAACCGAGCAACCGTGCCTACGATCCCCGCGAGTCACATTTTTTCACGCAACTGCGCGTTTCCATTTCTATTATAAGGAAAAAAAAAAAACAAATTTCAAAGTCCACCGAGAGTATCTGAATTTCTGGACGAGTCCTCGACGAGAGCGGTTACGGTACAAGCGACGAAAGAGCACGGCTCATCAGGAATTGCACGCACGTTAATGGCGGCCGTGTTCCTCGATTTCGTATTCACGGCGAGAGGGAAACGTTCGGTGGACGTTCCCGCGACACGCAGAATACCACGATCCGGGTGGATCGTTCATTTCTATTACGAGACCTGACGAAATTTTGTCTCTCTATTCTTTGTTCCTCCATTCTGAATCCCTCTATTGTTCTTTATATATATATATATATATGTGTGTGTGTGTGTGTGTGTGTGTGTGTGTGTGTGTGTGTGTTATATACAATATATGTATATTTATTTCTTTATTTATTTATTTATACCACGTGGATCAACGTAGACTGAAATTTATTTAACATTTGTTCGACGTTTCCTTCTCGTAATCGCAAAGTGAATTCATGCAGTCGTTCGTTATCAACGAATTTCACTGTTTCATCTCGTTGTTTCGTAAAATTTGTCGCTGCTCGGAGCAAAGCGCTCGAGCTCGAGGAATCGCAAAGACGCGAGAGAAGCGTCCGTGGCCGCGCCGAAAACAGCGATTCCGTTGGTCGTTTCGAGGCACCGTTACCCGATCGCGTTTCGACGTGCTCGACCTGAATTAATTCCGCTGCAACGCGGCCATTGTGCCCCTCCGACGAGGACTCTCGAGCGCGCCGCTGTCGATCCACTGCACATGTTCGAATTTCATCGATCCGAACGATGATCGAAGTTCGTTTCTGCCCTTCCAGCAGCTTCGTTCGAGCGAAATTTCTCGATAACTTCCTCGCTAGCTTTCTCGACCGGATCTCTGAATCTTAATTCATCAAGTTTGGACGTTGGATTTTGGAGAAGAAAAGGAAATTAATTACTTAGGCTCGCGTTTGGAGAAATTGATCACTCGGAGAAAATTAATTCTCCATTGACGGGGAGTGTCATCTCTCCTGTTCTCCGCGATTACTTGCGTTTCACGTACAATCAGTTTCGAAGGTGGTTGTTTCACAAGACCAATTGCCTTTAATTGATCGGACAGACGCAATCGTCGGACCGAATGCGAGTGATCGATCAGAAAATTCCTGCTTTTCAAGACGGGCGAATAATGGATGGTAATAATGCAGCTGATGCTAAGCGATGCTAATTGCGAGTAAATTGCACGGAGGCGTACTGGAATCTCTCTCTTTCTCCGTCTGTCTGTCTCTCTTTCTGCGAAGCGAATTCGTCTCTATCCGCTTGGAAACTTTGTGCACTTCGTCTCTCGAGTTCGAAGCCTATTTTTTAAGTTTTAACTCTTTTAAAAATTAAATTTGCAACATTTCTAAGATAAAATGGTCAACGAAAATTAACTTTGAAAAAAATATTTGTCTGTTTCAGGCTGAAGGAATTGACCGTAGCCATGAACCTCGCGCTGCATGGATTTTTGTTGCAGGGTGAGTCTCATCGACCTTTATTATTAGTCCGCTAAAAATGATATTTATATCGGAAATATAATAATTCCAACGTAGAGGAACGTTATTCGTCGATTTTCTAGAAACGATCAATTTTTAAACGGGGATAACAAAGTGTGAATATTCATGTAAAGTCAAATTCAACCCCGCGTTCGCGGGTTTGCACGCGCATGTGCTCGAAATAATGGTATGCAATATGGTGCATCGCGGGAACAATGCATCCAACTGAGGAGGAACACGCAGCTCCGGATCGAGGGTTGACCTAACTCAACTTGCATACAAGGTCCTCGAAAGTCGTAGGGAAATCGAACAATGCATGCAACTGGCTGCATCAGACCATGCACCACGCGCTATATCATTTTTTTTTTTATATATAAATACAATTTTTCTTCCCTTTATTTTCTTCGCAATATGGACTATAATATATGAAAATTATACTAGATTTTTTTTTTTTTGGTATTTTTAATTATGAAAATAATCACTGACACGTAATAACATCGAAGGAATTATTAGTAGAAAAGACAGAGTAGACTTAATAGACAAAGTAAGCTTAATTAAACCTGAGTGAAATTTAAATTAAAATTCGCGATCTTGCTAGGTTCCCTGGCAAATTTATCACTGTTGCGCAAAAGGATTTATTGTCATTACCCAGTGACTTGTGAAACCTCGCTAATGACGTACGAGAAGATCCCGCGATAATTTGAATATATAACGGGGACGTAAAATTTCGAAACGATCTGCCCCCAGAAATTGGAGTTTCGTTACAGTTCCAAGTGGCACGTCTAATTAACGATTGCGAACCACGCCCGAATTCTACTTGACAGTCGCGAAGCAGGAGAAATGAAGAAACCGGTGGTTGATTCTTGAGCAATTAACGTCGTCTGCAACGGAATGGCGCGTACAATGCATACGTGTACGCGCACCAAAACTATTCGCGATTCTCCCGCCGTACGAGATCCTCTCCTTTCCTCTCATCGGCGCGATTCATTCGCGATTCTCGCATCGTGGCCGGCGCGGCGCGGCCTACGGTCTCGTGTTTACGTTCACGTAGGAAACACCTTGACTCGACACGAAAACCCAGTTAACATCGCGGAGACGGGGTCTGTCACCGATTTAGGATTTAGGACGCTATTTAAATTAATTTCCTAAAAGTTCGTCACTCTAAAAGATCTTTAGTTTCGGGTGCTTTTATTTTCTCTAGATTATTTATTCCATTTTCTTCTTTTTTTTTATCACTGAAAGTGATTTTAGCGGGGTAACCCAGAAAATCGTGCCTCTTCAGATGCAACGCTCATGCAACGAAAATTAGCGATTGGTTGATTTGGGTCACGTGATTCGTGAGGAGGCGTGGGGTAAACCTCGAGTAGGAGTGGCGTTGTCTGGTGCCTGTAATTTGTTCGATTCAAATGTTTGCGTATCAATAAAATTTTATGGTAAACGAGTCGTCTTCATTTCTTAGGCAGAACAGTTGCTTCTGGGCCTTTCAGTGGGATACAAGTCGTGCAGTTTTTGATTTTACTCCCAGCTCTGTGTTCTTACATTTTATTACATACAATGTAAGATACTCCAAAAAAAAGGTAGCAAAATTACTCTGATTGTAAATTTCGGTAAATTTGGCAAAATCTAAACATCGCGAGCAGTGATCGATTTGTGAACAGCAGTGTACAAGCACGTCCCACGTGTTTCGACCGCGATGCATACGTTTCACGGACGGATGTCCCACGAGACTGCATTCCTTAACCGATGCAACTTCCATTTAGCTCCTACGTGAATGTAAATACGCGCTCGTACAGAGGTGGTACTCGCAGGTTTCGCGGCCGGTGGTCCAGAGACACGGTATTTCCAACTGGCCGGTGCAACGAATACAAATCTAGTCGTTCGCGTCCAGACGAGTCACGGGAATTTTATGAAACGTTTGCTCGGGGATCGTTCGAGGCCTCAGATACGAGAGGCGCGCGTCTCGTATTTCCTCGCGGATTCCTCGCAGTCGAGATTAGAGATTTTTACGCACGACGGAATTTACGAAACGCTTTCGCATTCCCTGGATATTTTGTTTCATCTCGTATCGCGCCTGAGATTTAGAGGGTACTCGGGTCGTAAAAGACGCCTCCACACTTTGCCAGAACTCGCTATAAATAGGAAACTCTACGGGTTGAAAGCTATAATCGCTAAAGATTCAAACTTGACGTCGCGAAAAAATTAAATGTTCGAACATGTATCTGTTATATTATATTTTCTATCTTATGACAATGAATTGACCAATGCGTAAAGTAAAAAGATGCAAAGGAAGATGAAAATAGGAACGATGGCGCAAATTGCAGTGAGAAAGCGCATAAACGGCTTTAAAGAAAGTCGGACATATAAAAGGCAAGTATTTGAGAGTCTCGTAGACAAAGGGTGACTCATTGATCATTCCATTAGCGTTGCGACTGCGAGGGCGGTTTTCGCGTAATTTTCGATAAGAAATAATCCCTGGATTCGGTCCGTGGGAGGATCTTGCGACAGTGCAAATTTTTCCTCGACGATTCGTCCTTCGCGAGTTACCGTTAATTCTTTCACAAAGGGAAGAGAATCCTCAGGATCTTAGGTAATGGTCTTCCGAAACAACGGAAATTTGCTTTATTCGTCAAATTCAACTGACGCGTCAGTGAAAATTTCGACATCCGTCGAATATCATCTCGGAAAATCGGCGATCTAATGCCGAGTGAAGCTGCTCAGGCGACTCAATTAACGAGATCTGGAGACCGTTCGCAAATCTGTCAAAGAGATTTCACAGGAAATACGCCTGCCAACCGACCAGAGTCACTGCTGAATAAGTTAGCGAGCGGATCGACTAGATCAGAAACGTGGAGTTGCGACTTGATCTGGAGAACGTTCAAATCGATGGAACGGATTGTCAAACTCAGCCATTAAAAATCAGTTAAGATTTTAATATTAGGTTATTAAATAGAATAATAACCTAAGAATATTAAATGGAATAAAATATAGATTGAATTTAACCCTTTGCACTCTACTGTCCCTTCTGAGGATATCGTATTTAATCTAGCCAACAATTTGGACTTTCTTTTTATAATTTGCTGATAATTATAACGAACGTGTACATTTAATGTTGTATGTGTACGATGTACAACAGTGTAATATCTGAACAGACGCCTAGATTGACACTGAATAATTCACATAAACTGGACTTTTTACGAAAGTTTAAAAAATGGTGGAGGATATTATTTTTCCAGAGATTGAAACTAACGTATCGTTAACTCTTGTATATTATACTCGTTCTAGCTTTAAATTTAAAGAAAGATATAACCAACAAAATTTCACACTTTAAATACCGTTCGAATGCTATTACATTTCCAATGCTATTATATATCATTTTACTTGAAGTTTGATGAAGCTTCGTAAGTAAATCGCTGGTAGATGACACGAAAGAGAAAAAGGGTGAAATAATATCGAAACGATGACCAAAAGGAGGCAGACGAGTGAACGATGGACACAAATTGGCGAACAACTGGCGGCGAGTGATTCATTCGCGAATCGGGTTGAATCATTTGTACGTGCATACGCGCGTACGTACGTGCGTTTAAGATGCGAGGGCGTGCGTTCTGTTGCCGCCACGCATGGAAACGAGCACCGTTTGATCGCCCGGAGAGAAGAAAGAAAGTCTCTATCGGACGGCGAGCGAACCGGCTTGCGTGGCACGCGGCTCTGCTGCCAAGCAGAAACGCGAACAATGCGGAAGAATATTTTTCGAACCGGCGAAAACGTATCGCGTTTCCGTATTTTAATCCACGAGCCGAGGAGAACGGATAGCAATCTCGGACGGTTTGAACGATTCTTCTTCACGAGTGGATCCACCATGGTTTCGAAGACTGTAGTCTTCCTCGAAACCTTGTACTATAGTTCTTTTTTTACAATTTTGTCGAACTTTGAGTACAACAAGAGTTGCTTTCGTCATCGTTCAAAATGGTGAAGAAGAAAATAGTCTTCAAGATCACTTGGTGGATTCAGTCGTGGACAAGATTTTTCAATGTTGATTTTTAGAGACGTAACGCTGATATTCAAAATTCGATGAAAGCCAGTTTTAAGATCTCAAAGAGAGACTAGTGATGGATCTGACTAAAAATAAAAATATAGATTTAAATTCTAATTAAATCTAATTATTCGAGCGCAGAAACTAACAATCTGACGTTGGTAGAATATCTTCAAACTCATTGTGCGTGTTGGTATAAACAAAGTTCTACTTGTTCTTCGTCTTCTTCTTCTTTGCACGCGGAGCCTCTGGCTCTGGGTGTTATATAATCACGCATAATGCGCGGTCATTAATCGAAAGGTCGTCAAAATTACGACTACGATGGCGAGTAACAGGCCTAGAAAGTGCAGAGAATTGTCCAGTCACTCTATAAATAACCAGCTCGCTGCATATTAGCGGAATTTTGCATAACGACTCGAGCGAACGAAATAATTGACTTTCGCTTTTCTCGCAAGCAGCGCTGCTTTTACTTGCACGCGATTGTAAACGTGGTCAAGTATAATTGTATTACAACGGTGCGTCGATGAACTTAATAAAACTGTCTAATTAGGGAGTCGAAGTGAAGTTTAATTAACTGGTGGAAATTGAGCAGTTTTAAATTGTTGACTATTGATTACCCTGCCAGCGGTTTCACCTGGGCTGAACTCAATCCAAATTTATTAAAATATTAGCTATTTTATGAGCAGTGTCGATTATCCTGTTGATAAAACTCTATTATTAATTCTATTATTAATTCTATATTCCAAAATAAAATAGAATTCTTAATAAAACTCCATTATTAATTCTATTAATATTCCAAAACAAAATAGAATTCTTAATAAAACTCTATTATTAATTCTATTAATATTCCAAAATAAGACAAAATTCTCAATAAAACTCTATTATTAATTCTATTAATATTCCAAAATAAAATAGAATTCTTAATAAAACTCCATTATTAATTCTATATTCCAAAATAAAATAGAATTCTTAATAAAACTCCATTATTAATTCTATTAATATTCCAAAATAAAATAAAATTCTATTATTAATTCTATTAATATTCCAAAATAAAATAGAATTCTTAATAAAACTCTATTATTAATTCTATTAATATTCCAAAATAAAATAGAATTCTTAATAAAACTCCATTATTAATTCTATTAATATTCCAAAACAAAATAGAATTCTTAATAAAACTCTATTATTAATTCTATTAATATTCCAAAATAAGACAAAATTCTCAATAAAACTCTATTATTAATTCTATTAATATTCCAAAATAAAATAAAATTCTTAATAAAATCTATTATTAATTCTATTAATATTCCAAAATAAAATAGAATTCTTAATAAAACTCCATTATTAATTCTATTAATATTCCAAAATAAAATAGAATTCTTAATAAAATCTATTATTAATTCTATTAATATTCCAAAGTAAAACAAAATTCTTAATAAAACTCTATTAATATTCCAAAATAAAATAAAATTCTTAATAAAACTCTATTAATATTCCAAAATAAAATAAAATTCTTAATAAAACTCTATTAATATTCCAGAATAAAATAAAATTCTTGAAATTCTATCAACAAGATTTTTCCATAATCGCACGTTAGAAAGTCACAAAGTTCATTTATAAATGAAACACTTGAAGAAGAAGAGATATACAGTTTGAATATCTTCAATTTACTTGCCAAATAATATATTTTGCGATATATTTTGCACGCTAAATTCCAACTTGAAAGAAAATAGATTTCCCGAAACTCTCTGCAATAGTTCTCTGATAATTCCTAGTCGAACAATGAACAAGAAAAAGCAGCGCAAACAACGCATATAATGTTTTCTACAAGCAGCCGCGTGTTTTCTGGAATCTTGTTTAGCCAAGCACATTTTCCTCCACTTTTCTCGTCCTCTCCCCCCTCCTCTTCCTCTCCCTCCCCCACTTTCCGCACAGTCGTCTGGTTATCCTGCTCTCGCCACCTGGTTGTCTGACTTTTCTCCTTACGTAACCGCGTAACTGCGGCGCAAGGATGCGGTTAGACCTTTCGAAGCGTGTCTCTGGCCGATGTCACGTAAGACGCGAGCCAGTCAGTCACGATCTTAATTTCACTCTCTCGCGTTGTCGAATAATCCACGCCACCGCGCATTGATGCGACTGCGTTTTCCAAGATTCGTCGAAGAAATACCTCTCGGGATTTTCTGCGAGTTTTCTAGTAAGTGGTCTTGCTTCTCTTCTTTTCTTCTTTTCTTCTTTCTTGTCTTAGGGAGGACGTTTGTCTTTATTTTTTCTGTGAAATTTGTCTAGACAAAAGAATAATAAAACACTCGGAAACATTCGGAGAAAGTGGAGGAATTTTTTATTAAAAAGAAAGGGAGACTCGGAAAAAAATTTGTTTAAATCACGATCTCTTCAGTCGATGCTGCGCAAGTTCAGCCATCCCAATTTCTCCCAATTTCTACACTCCGTCGGTATACGTCGAGGTATCGTCAAAATCGAAATCGTCAAAATAAGAGTTTCCTCGACTCTGAAATCTAAATTCCTCCGAAGAAATTAATTGCACGGCTGTTTTTCCATGTCGACAATTTCCGCGCTGCGTGCCTGTAATCGCGTGCAATTATATAGACTGTTAAACACGAGGCCGTGCTCGCGGGGGGAAGCACGAAAGTTGCCATGTTGTTATCAATGTCTCGCTCTGGTAAAGTGTACGAACCGTGGCGAGGAATGTTTGGGAAAAAAAAAAAGAAAAAAGGAAAATGAAAGCGAGAACGTTTTACCGGAACGGCCGTTGCTCGTGAAAAATTTCTGCGATTCAGAACCGCTTTAAATATTACCGAGGAGGAGAGGAAATTCCAATTGGGCAACACATAAAAATTACGAAATAAAAATTTTTTTTTTCTTTGCGCAATATGACACTTTATTATTCCGTCGAAGTTCAATTTCACCAGTTTCCAAATTTCAATCCCAATAAATTTCAAACACATCCGGTCGAACACCTGTTCTTTTAAAAATTATTCGATCGAGTCTCGCTGGAGGATCTTTGGCACGTCTCTCCCTCTCTCTCTATTGTGCGGTCGTTTTAATTGAAAACGCTGACTGGATTTTTCTTCGATCGGTCACAATGGTGAAGCAGGCAAGGTGAAACTCGAACGAACGTAGAAACGACGAAAGGTCGTCAGACGAACTTCAGCAGCGTGAAACACGCTATTGTGTTCTCTCTCTCTCCGGCGACTATTAATTAGAATTAATTAGCGCGTGGAATTTCACGTTTCGTATTTCCTTTTAGGGAAAAAGGAATTGTGCGATGGACGTGGAAAATGTAGAAGGAGGAAGTTGAATCGTTTGGGGAAATAATTTGGATTTTACGTAATAATGATGATACAAATCATGTTATAATAAAAATTCCAATAATTGGAAATCAGTTTGTTACGACGAAAAATATCTTATCATCGAACGTGAACGAAAATGTTTTCGGTTTCATTTCGCGTCGAGTAGTTATTGTCGTCTAGCCGACGAATGGTCATTCGGTGAAAACAGGAGCCTAAGAAAACGCCCACGTGGCCTTTCACGCGAATTTTTACGCGGCAGGAGCAACCAGCCGAATCGCGCTACTAACGGCCTTTTTCCTTCCTTTTGGAGAAAAGTCGCCGGCCAACTGGTATTTTTGCACGATTTCCCGCGACCAAGCGGCTGTTGGACAACTATATCGACGATAAGGGTTAAGATTTCGCCCTTTCGCAACACATTCTCACAGTAGACGAGACGCATCTTGTCATTTTTCTTTCGTTTCTACTTGTAGAATGATTTTTGGATCCTTTATTTTCCAATTTTCTATTTTTTTTTTTAATTAATGTCAGTTTTGCAAGAAAAAATGTAATTGAACTAATTTTCTTTTTTCTAATTTTCTTTTTTTTTAATTAATGTCAGTTTTGCAAGAAAAAATGTAATTGAACTAATTTTCTTTTTTCTAATTTTCTTTTTTTTTTAAATTAATGTCAGTTTTACAAGAAAAAATCTAATTGAACTAATTTTCTTTTTTTTTTTAATTAATCAGTTTTACAAGAAAAAATGTAATTGAACTAATTTTCTGTTTTTTTTTTTTTAATTAATGTCAGTTTTGCAAGAAAAAATGTAATTGAACTAATTTTCTTTTTTTTTTTAATTAATCAGTTTTAGGAGAAAAAATGTAATTGAACTGGTTCCTGCATAAATTTCGTAAAATACACAACTTAATAGACATCTCAGGCGCGAAATCTTTTGCTTTTTGAATTCGATTTCGATGCTCTCGAAGGATAATCTCGAAGGAGGATTGAAATATAAATGAGAAAAAGAAGAGGTGGTTCGATCGTGAAAGGAAATGCAGGAAGGAACCCGGGCGATTCGATTTCCTGGCCAAGGAGATAATAAACTCTCGCGAGTGAACGCGCTTTAATAATCAAGGAACAGATCTTCGTTTTTTCGTTTCCCTTTCTTTCTTTTTTTTTTTTCTTCGACAATTAACGCAAATCGTAGCAAGCCGTACGTCGCCTTTCACGCGTCCTGATACCACACTTTCCTCGTGTAATGGTTGTTGCACGATTCGTTCGCCAATATAATCTGGCGCGGTGTTTGTAATTATGAATAAGGTTCCAATCTTCCAAAAAGAAATATTTTACACTCGTGATATTCTACATTTATTTTATAAAATTTTTCACACATACACAATACAGAAAATTAATCGAAATTTGACGTGACTTGTGTAAATTTTCTACAATTTTTTTCAATTTCTTAATTTATCTGCATGTATCAGCAATTTTGCTAATTTATCGAATGTATAAAATTTAGGTTTCCAACAGTATTGTAAGAGCGATGTACTACGCGACGGTAGATTTCTTAAGAATTCGCACGATTATCGATAGTATCCGCGGCAGTGATATTTATTGCGAATGACGTCCGCTTCCTTGGCTCATTCATCTTTCTGCCTCTCAATGAAACTCCCTCGTGCTTCGTACGCGCTTGCGTGAGCAGACACGTGTCACCGTGGCTACGTGGCTCGGTGACGACATGTGTCAGAAAAGTCAGAAAAGTCAGAATCAGAGTCACCTCCTTTTCATTTCGCTTTGCAGGTCCAAAACCGCACCTATTGATCTCTCAAAAATATGATTTGTTAAATTGTTGTACAATTCGTAGATTTTTTTAATTCAACGAATCAAACGAATTCTCAAATATTTTCCTCCTTAATATTCCAGCAACTTCTCAAAGACGCCTGTCATCTTCGTCTTTTTTCCTTTTTCCCTTTTTCTTAAGACGCGTTGACAGTTCGGCAATTACGTACAAGACGGAATACGCGGCAATCCGTGGATACTTGGTCGCGTCTGGCGGATAATCGGGAACTTCCGTTTCCTGCGGCGGCCGTCGAATAGCAATGACTCCGCTTCTCGCCCGTTTCTTGCTTTCTTGGGCATAATGAGCGTCGCACGCCGGCGCACGTAATCCACAAACCCACGGAAACGCGGCCCGGGGAACGACGTGTCCGGATTGAAACCGGAAGTCGGGGCACCAGTTACACTGGTTCGCCGCTCTGCCCCCACGTTTCTTCCCTTTTCACTTTTATCTCCTCTCGTTCAGACTTTGCTTTTGTGCGAATAACAATTTCTCGATTGAATTTTCCAGTGCGATTTTCGGAGCGATAAACGAACGACGAATTGGTAATTATATTTATTGCCAATTATCTCAGTAGATACTGAAATCTTGACATTTTGTACATTTTGTGCATCGTACGTTAAATTTTATGTATTTTTTGTGTGTTTCGTGCGCTCAATCTATTTTTGCACTTTTCTTCGCAGATTGGTAGATTTTTTTTTTTTAAATAATATGAACAGTTGGTAACTAAGTAATTTAGTGACTTTTTCCAACATTGGTTATTTGACTTCAGCCTTCTAATTACGGAAGAAAGAAGAATTTTAAAACTTTGTCATGTTCCAAATCACCTTCAATCTTTCTCTTCAATTCTAAAGTCAGTACTTGTGCAAGTGTCGAAGATTCCAAAATTCGCACCGCAGAATCCAAGTGAAATTCCACAAAGTGAATAAACGTGGTACGAACGAACACACGCGTCTGAAATGTATAATTCCTCGCAAAAGTGTAGCAGGAAACACCGAGCTCACTGGCGGCGATCGCACGAAACGGTCGTTACGAAACCGAGTAAGTGGCAGCACGATGGATTTTCACGTATATATCCGCGGCGGAACGCGTGCAAAGATCGATAGATCGCGGCCCTGCGCCGGCGGAGCACGCGTGTTTGCGCCGCTGGAAGTGCAAGTAGATCGGTTAAATCGAGATCGGCACGTTCCAACGTTAGGTGAAATATACCTATACCGCTTTCGTTTATCAACTCCCCTTCGAGCGGACGTTGGAAACTGGTATGGCAGTGATTTTTGTTCCTTTTTCTTATGATACACGTAGCGATTTTTAGCGCGGAGTGTAGCGGAATTCGCGCTCGCGAGGAGAAATTCTTTGCCTCGTGTCCGTAAGTTTGTCGTGCTTGCCCTTTTTTCCCTTTTGAGCGAAGAAACATGCGAAAGAACCGCGTCTTTTTTTTTTTTTTGACAAAATTAAAGTTGAAAATGTATCTTTATACTTTCAAGAAATCGTGAGTGGAAATTTTCAGGGGGGAATGAGTAAAATTAACCGGACGAATTCAAGTTGGACGAGTAGACTCTGCCTGAGATGTAACGCTTGAGAAAATGTACATGTAAATGCAGAGAAGTGGCGTTGTTTCAGAAACGTGGCTGCCAGTTGATTCAGCTGTTTGACCTGGATTGACATTGTCTGCCTACTCTGTCGAACAAGAACGCCACGTCTGATTGCCCGGACACATAATCATGCTAATAAGCTCTATTTATAGTGGACGATCTACTGCGGAAAGTTGTTCCTCAAGTGGCCAAGACGTACGAAAGCATGTGAGACGATTCAGAATAGCCGAGTTCCTATTGTTCTCTCTTCCGCGATTACCGTGCAACCGGAAAGGATATATCACTGCGGATCGTAGAAATTCCCTCGAAGCGGAGAAGAATAAAACTCGGAAACACGAGAATTTTTCAAAACTTTCGTCAAACTTTTAGAGAGATCCAAAATACAGAGGAAATTTCGGGATTTTTCGGAAGGCGCTCCTACGCTTGGTGCCAAAACACGTTTCGTTTCGACGTTAAAAGAAAGAAACAGAAGCGCGGCGAGAGGGATCCATCCGGGATCATCCGGCCCTGCTAAATATTTATGAGGACGTTCCACGAGCATCATCCGAATTCTCATCCTTTGTAAACTTTCACCCGGCCGTGCACCTCTCTCGCGAGAATACCGAGGCGAGAATATCGACGTTGTTCTTGGGCCTATGCTCAAAATTCTCCCACGAGATTACGTTTGCGTCTCGCGATAATTCTAGTAATAAGCCTAGGCTGTGTATTTTTTTTTTTTTTTAAGTTTCTTTCCTCGGTCTGTTGAACTGCGAAGCAGTACCATTCGCCCATTCAAACAACTCTGTAAATTTCTGCTCATTTTCCTCCTCGGCTCTGCGTCGCGAGTTTCCAAAATTATTTACTGCCAGTCGGAGAATTCACGAGCGAAGAGTGACTCTGTGATTGCAAGCAAGCGAGGTTCACCGCAGGTGATGTATGCGCGGCTGGTGGAGAGCGTGTTTCCTGGATCGATAGACCCAGCCAGCTGGCTGGATCGTCCGTTATGGATGTTTGTTCGGTAATCGGGGATATTCGGTGTAAATGCAGGCTGTACGCGCGATCGGGAAGGTGAAAGGTGCTCTTCTTACGTGATTTTACAATACACCCGCGCGCCACTCTTTTGCCCTTTCGACTCTAATAAAATCAGCTGACTTTCCTCCTCGAGCGTCCTCGAGAGAACGTCTTTCGAGGTTGCGAGGACTTTTTTCGAAGAGCCGCTCGCGTAAGAGGAAAAGTATCGATTAGCAGCGTCGTTATTAATAGCTGTAATAAGGCTGCGGACTTTTTGGAAATTTTGAAAAACGCGTAAGAATATTCAGAACGGTCTGAAATTATAAATTTTCATCTCAATTTGTTTGAATTTGCCGGACAAAATGTATGCACGAAACATCCAAAACAGTGTGAAATTGTGGTAAATTTTGAAAATTTTAATCAATTTGCTGGACAAAGAGAAGAGTCGAGAATTTGAATCACGCGAGTAGACACAGTTGTTCAAATTGTGAAAAGTGGCAAAGTGGATGGAAGAACGGGGAGATCAAAGTTCGAAGGAGCCCGAAATTGGGATTAACAGAGAGGTATCGAAGCTCGGTAAATTGAATCGTTCTTTCTGCGTTCAATCGGCCACAACGAGCCGCTAATTCGAGTATAATTAGCGAGCCATGCGTTCCAATTACATCAACGATGCAGACGGTAGTTCCACCAATAACAGTAATTCCTCGATCTACGTTAATCAAACGCGAAACATCCCTACAAATTTGTCGGGCGATTCGGACCGATTATGCGAATCGACTCCCGCGAAAAATTCGTCGTAAAGAGGAGAGGACGGGCGAGAAATTGGCGAACGAAGCGACTGCGAAAAATATAAATCAAACATAATAAATAAAATAAATCGTAAATGCAACGTCGCCAAGTGAAAAGAAGAGAGCAGCGAGATAATTGCTCCGCAACAATTTCAACAGTTGTGCGATCTTGTGTTACCGTAATTGCCGAATGATTGTCTTAAAGAAGAAGATTGCTCGGGTCGGAAAAATCGCGGCTTCATTAAAACGGATCGCGAGCAGAGCGGAGAGCGTTCGAGAGATGAGCAGCATTGTGCAATCCCCTCGCTGGATGTGGTAACGTTCCAGAGACGCTACTGTAACGATAATATCGCGGTAATGGTTGTAACTGTTGCGATAATCTTCGCGTCTCGTCTCGTCTCGGTTCACCTTGTTCTGTTTCGCCAGCTTGCCTCTCTTTTCCCCTCAAACTTTTCTGATCGTGAGAGCAAAGACGCGCGATTTTCACTTGGCGGAACTCTCAAATCTTTAGCTCCGTCCAGTGTTTAAATAATTTTGTAAACACGTCGATTCCAAATGTCGTCAAATTTTTCTTTTTTTTTTTTTTTTTTTTTTAAATTATACGTGCTGCAATTTCTGTAATTTCTGTAATTTTAAAAATTTTGGTGCATCGTTCACGAATTATCTCGTTGGAACGAAAAAAAAATAAAGAAAAGAAACTTTCGAGACACTAACATGTCTCCCGCGGGCAATACTGTCTCAGAAAATGCAACCACTTCCTCGGGACGACGAGTAATTATCTTAAATCGGCGATTACGCAAAACCATGCAAATTATTCGGTTTAATTTTCCGAATGATCTCGCGCAGTTCGCGCGGCTATGGGAAATACGTTCGGCTATGGTTTCCAGCGTGTGTGTGTGTGTGTGTGGGAGTACAAACGACTTCCGTTTGTTTAACGAGCCTCGATTTATGAAAACGAGCCACTCGATTCGTGCTGTAATTAAAATAACGCCGGGGAAATATAGCGGCAAGCGCACGATATAATCATGGGAAATCTCTACTCTTGATATGAATTTAATTATTTACCAATAATTACCATAAATCTCCATGAAATTGTGCCACTTTTGTTCAGTATCTCACTGGTATCTTGCCTCTTTGCCGAGGAAATGATCGAAACGTCAATAAAAATTTTCGTCCGTCGAACGGGTGAATAAATAACTACAAATAAATTATAGAAGCTTTCGTGATGTAATAAAATTTCACAATATTCTGTTTTTCTTTTTTCCTTTTTTTTTTTTAATTTCACAATTATAAAAGCGAAGGATGAAAATTGGCGATAATTTGCGAAACGGATAATCGAATTATACAATCGAAGGGAGAACGTGCGATCGGAACGATTATTTGGAGTCGTGGCCGCCAGAAACAATCGATTTTCCCACGAATTATCAAACGAACAAAACAATTAGTACCCGTGGCGATTCGAAGATCAACAATGGCACAATTAAACGTTGAGAAACGAGAATTGAGGCGAGGTGGCAGGGGAAAGGTCTGACTACCGAATTAACAGGTTGATTAACAGCTTGCTACTTTGCTCAACGACGAAAGTTTCCTTTCGCTCGCTTTGAGTTTTAAATAAAAATGAAATTGTCTACGAAATTATTCGTAGATTTGACGTTTTCTTTTTTATCACTGAAAGTGATTTTTTAGGGGAGGGGGTAACCCAGAAAATCGGGCCTCTTCAGGTGCAACGCTGATGCAACGAAAATTAACGATTGGTTGATTTGGGTCACGTGATTCGCGAGGGGGCGTGGCGTAGACCTCGAGTAGGAGTGGCGTTGTCTGGTACCTGTAATTTGTTTTCTATCGATTCAAATGTTTGCATATAAAATTTTATGGCAAAATAGTCGTCTTCATTTCCTCGTACTGGGATACAAGTACAGTTTTTTTTTTTTTTATCAGAGGCGATCAACATTTGATCATATTTATTTACACAGAGGGAAAAGTTGAAGTGAAAGCAGATCAACTCGGTTAAAGATAATCAATCATTTCCTCTGCGAAATAAACTCACGTCAAACGCATGCAAACAAACGAATCACTGAACGCACCCAACCGCACCTGAATCGAATTCATCGATTGAATTATGGCGCCACGCGTGCCCCTTATTACATCGAACCCGTCTGGCATTCCAGTCGAAGGTATCGGACTTGTCAGGAACTTGTCCCGCGAAGACGAGCATCGGGTCGGCCAACTTGGCAGATCTAAATGTCACGAGATTCACACAGGCGTTACATGCTGAAGGGATTATATCACTGACTCGTCCAATCATGCTACCGCATTACAAAAAGATAAACAGAGATAGAGACGCAGAAACAAAAAAATTGGAAGCAAAATGAGACGGTGAGCGAGTGACAGCGTGTACGTACATTGTGTGTACGTAAGAGTTTTTCGATTAACAAACTCAACGATTGGAATCTGAATGGCAGATAAATTACGCGAACGTGGACGTAGACGAGGGGATTATGAAAGATGCCGATGACGCGAGCGGTAACGATCCTAGGATTCCTGGTTCGTCCTCCTCGCGTTCAATTACTTCTCGATAAATGGACAGCGAGTTCACTGGCTCGCGATCGTGTTTAAGAACATTTACACGGATGAATGAAAGGCGAAATTTGGGGGACGAATTTTCACACTCTTTGACAAATTTCTCCGACTCGAGAATTTTTCAGAATGACGCATTCATAAATGTTGTATGCAGTCTTTGAGAGAAATTAACGATACATCGAAAAACTATGAAATTTGAATATTTTATCTATGGAAGAAGGACCAACAAAGTGAAACTTTAAAATTATAATTAAATAAAATTAACTTTTAGTATACTTAAAACTAAATCTTTTAGAATACTTAAAAACTAAATTTAAAGTGTACTTAGAAACTAAATCTAAACTAAAACTTAAAAATTATAATTAAATAAAATTAACTTTTAGTGCACTTAAAACTAAATCTTTTAGTATACTTAAAACCTAAATCTAAACTAAAACTTAAAAATTATAATTAAACAAAATAAACTTTTGGTATTAAATTTTATTTAATATCGAGTTGAAATGAAATGAAATTTTAATAAAATTAAAATTAAAAACTAAAGAACAAACTTTATAAACAAAATAATCTGCAGTTAGACGGTATCTGCCGGTTCGATAACGAAATTGAGCGAAACGCTCGGAAAGTGGAACGTGTGATCTCGCTCATTTCTGACACGATGTACATGATTGAAGACACTGATGGTTTACGTAGGACGTTTACAGAGATGGAGCGTATCTGCTAATTGATCGTCTATTTCAGGGTTTGTCTGCCTGTGGTGTTTGAACGTTGGATAAAGCGAAATGATTGATTTCAACGCTTAAACGTTAATCTTGATTTTAAACGTTTAAAAATGAACGAACGCGTGGTTCGAATGAAAAATTTCCAGCGAGTTTCACTAATAAAACAAATGATTACGAGTAGAACGTAAGACGAAAGGGAATCGATATTTTTGCCTGATGTTCTGAAACCTCCTCTTCGATAATTCGTTGACCTTTTAGTCGGACATTTCTGATTATGTCACGTGACTGGAGTTTCCGTCAATTTCACCGTAGGCAATGTCATTAATAACTGCGCGCAGCTTTCTAGAGATGAAAGAACGATCATCGAGTTTAGAAGCGAGAGCCTGGGAAAAATATCTATCTTTTCGTCTGCGTGTTTTCGCGCGTTATGCTAATATACAATACTACTCTCGTCAGTATTGAAAGTCTTAACAAGTGCCGTTATTTTCTTTTTATTACACCCACTCTATTAATCTTAAAATTTAGAGTCATATTCTGTTAATTGTTGATTTCGTTAATTTACTCATTTATTTTTAACTTATGTTTCTGTATTTAACTGATATTTTTATACTTAACTTATATTTTTACACTTTTAACTTGTATTCACTTTTAACTTATATTTCTGTATTTAACTTATATTTTTATATTTAACTTATATTCACTTTTAACTTATATTTTTATATTTAACTTATATTCACTTTTAACTTACATTTTTATTTTTAACTTATATTTCTGTATTTAACTTATATTTTTATATTTAACTTATATTCACTTTTAACTTATATTTAACTTATATTTCTGTATTTAACTTATATTTTTATATTTAACTTGTATTCACTTTTAACTTATATTTAACTTATATTTCTGTATTTAACTTATATTTTTATATTTAACTTGTATTCACTTTTAACTTATATTTAACTTATATTTCTGTATTTAACTTATATTTTTATATTTAACTTATATTCACTTTTAACTTATTTAACTTATATTTTTATATTTGACTTATATTCACTTTTAACTTATATTTTGAATATAAAACACATATTGATTGGAAAGTAACAAACATTTCAATTTAGCAAAGAATTATTAACAGGTATCTAGGTTGGAAAAAAATTATTTTTACTCACGTCAATGAGTATTTGTTTGTTATATCTGAAATAACAAGGCAGATCAATGACATATTTAAAAAGAAACAAGTGTGTAGCACTATAATTGGATATATATACATATTGTGTGGAAAGGGAAAGGAAGAAGAAATGGAAAGCGCGTGGTCCCACATGGCGGAATTCCATCGTAGAAACCAAAATTCGATGGATCGTCCTTTCAACGTAAACAGCATTATAATAGAAAGTCCATAGTTTCCTACTTTTTCTTTTAGAAAAAGATTTATTGCTCGGAGATTTCTATCTTCGAAAATTATATCTTTCTTCTCCTTAAAAAAAAAAAAAAAAAAAAAGAAAAGGAAAAAAATTACAAAATTTCCGCAGTCTCTCAATTCCGTACGCGTATTGTGTAACATTAGCTACGGCGCTTATACTTGCGTCATTGTAACTTTTTAAATATACATTCACTTTTTTCCCATTTCTGCATTCGTCATCTATCTACGTCCAAATGTTCGAAAAAAATTACCCGGACGATCTTTCTCAATTTTAATAACATAATATACCTGAATCTACTGCAATTTTGCTTGATCATTTCCAATGGAGTCCCCTTAATTTCACCTTACATCACCAAATCATTCTACCATCATTCGTACTTGTATATGTACGTACACTAGCTTTTTTAAAATTCTAGACACCCAATATA
Source organism: Melipona bicolor (assembly GCA_030673865.1). Taxonomy (NCBI): domain Eukaryota; kingdom Metazoa; phylum Arthropoda; class Insecta; order Hymenoptera; family Apidae; genus Melipona; species Melipona bicolor. The sequence continues at coordinate 3,008,203 of JAHYIQ010000020.1, forward strand.
TTTGCAAATGAAAAGGAAATTGAATTCCTAGCTTAAATTATACTTTGCTGTATCTGGATTTTTAATAATTTTAAGCAAAGCTTGGATGCGTTGCGATGTAGACTTTACATCACTGGATTTTAATCAATCAAACATCGAACATTGTAGATGGATATTTTATTTCGATTGGTAGAAATAAAAAACGGACATTATAAATTTCAGTATTATTAGAAATTTCGAATTTCTAAAATGTACAAGTTTCAAATATATGAACGTGTAAATTTCAATTTGAATTAAGATCCAAAGACTTCCGTTGCCGCGTGATCTTGATCGAGCTCGAACATTAGAAATGGATCGCAGCTATGCAAGAGACCTCGATCGCGAATATTAGATTCGCGCGAGATCCGGGGACGTCTCTGATTGGATGGCCCGCGTGCACACCGGATGACCTCGGCCTACAACTGACCGCTCGATCACTCGATCGGTTCTGTTTTATTTAATAATCATTTTTTCGAGTCTGAGAGCGCAACACCGAAATCAATTCCCCAGCGATTCTTTGATACACAGGTGAAAACTGTGTGTCCTTTTCTTTCTACTTTACAAACGAATGGTTGAGGTTAGGTTTAGGTTAGGTTAGAACAAGAGGAAATTAGATAATTTTGAGAATTTTCGTCTTGCTCGCAAATTTAGGTCACTTTCGTGAATTTTTGATTCAGATATTTGCAAGTGAGTTTAGTATCCTTTAACATTTCAGTAGTGCGTAGCTGGAAGTTTTTTTTTGAAAAGAAACTAGTATATAATATCGGGGAGCAACGACCTAGGCGCCCGTCGATAGTTGCTCGCAATAATAACTGTAACTGGTGTAACAGGTAGAAGGATTACGCAAGCGCATAGGATTAATCTAAATAAATTATCCCCGCGCCGTTTCTCCCGGATAAATTGAAAATTATTTTCACTCTCGCGTGCGACGCTTTTCCCTTACTTTTTAATATTGCTCCTATTTTTCCGTTTCCGTAGATTAAACGCCCGGGGCAGATTCGTATCTTTCATTAGCACGTAACCGAAGGAACAGAAGCCGAGTACGTTCTCTGTAATTGGTCCGTTTGTGTTGCAGTTTTATTGTCGATCCTCAACCTCCAGCATGGCTCCTTGTTATGCAGCGCGGGGGAACCTGGCGTGAGTATTCAATTATTTTTAATAATATCGGAAACGTAATACCGCACAGAAGCGTGAAGTAAAAGAAAACACGAATGAAATTTCTTTTACCTTTACTTCGAATATTATTATTAAAATAATTACGCGATTTCTTTTTTTTTTTTGGAAGTATTTGGACTTCGACAACCTGCCAGAGACGAATTTCTCGTGTCAGGGAAAGGTGATCGGCGGGTACTACGCGGACGTTGAAGCCGGATGTCAAATGTTCCACGTGTGCACCATCGGTCAAAAAGGTAATCCAATATCTCTGTTGCGAACTCGCCAAAGATGTAACATCTCAAAAAAAAAGAATTCTCAAACTAAATTAAATAACGTCAACGATGCAAGAAATATCTCAAACTAAATTGAAATTCCAAATTTGATTTTCTCAATTTGCAAAAAAAAAAAAAAGATACTGATTGATCTGATCTAATTGCTTTCTCGCTTCATCAATCTCACCAAGCGTGTCCCGATCGACGTTAAATCTTTGAAAGCGAAACGATCGATTAATTTGAAACAGACTCCCCAAGGCGATCGATCGATCGGCTCGGCTTATCGTTAATTTGCTGTCGTGACAATTAGAAGCCGGTAATTAAGTTAACGTCAAACGGAAAACGGGCACGCTAAGCAAATCGATCGTTGGATCGGGAGAGACCCGCCCCGAGGGCCCAGCGCTTGATCCAAGTTTTGTAATCGGTCGAGAGATCACTAGGAAGAGAATGTCACGGTCGTCGAGGAACGTTTACTGACCTAAGTCGGGAACGTCTGGCTACGACCCGTCACGAGGAATCGAATCGAATCGAATCGAGTCTAACCTTTGGCTGAGTATCTCCGGCAAACGTCCCCTATCTTTCATCTCCCTTTATCATCGTTGTCTCATCTTTTCAGCCTCTCGTGAGTGATATTCGTTTCATTGTCGCGAGATGGGATTTTTATTTTATTATTGCGTAACTTTCATAGAACACACATAGCTTTTTCAAACGACGTACACTTTATTCACGTGAATAATATGTTTGAGAACAGATTTATTTTACAATTTCTACGCACGACATCGCAACGATGATGACGCTTGAAATTATTTTCGAGTAATTCACGAACCAGAAGAGTATCCCCGAATAACGAATCTGTCCTTCACCACGAGACTTGCTTTCAGACGAGATCATGGACATAAAGTTCCTCTGTTTGAACGGGACGGTGTTCGATCAGGAAACCAGGGTTTGCGAGAGGGTGGACGAGGTCGACTGCAGCAAGAGCGAACGATTCTACAACCTGAACTTGGAACTCTATGGGAACAACGCCGTCACACTCAGGTATGTCGATAAATCGGGCCAGTCGACCTGAACTAATTGAACTGTAATTTAATTTACTGAAACTCGAGGCTTGGTGTTTGAGAAGCTAGGTATTAATCCGCGTGGTATTAAAATCAACTGCCGTCTACTTTCCAAAGAAAAGAGAAAGAAATGTAATTTCCACCTTCCTGTTTACAATTTCCTAATTAAAAAGATTGAAAGTTTCCTCGTTAAATAACGCGTACCCCTCTCTGCAGATCTCTGTATCCATGATTCGCGAGACAGGACACGTTCACGAACAGGAATTCAGTCGCTGAAAATAATTATTTTCGCCACTTGGTTCACCTGTCGCGTACGAAATGTTTTTCGCCTGCCACTATATATCTGGGCGTTCACCTGTACCAGATATACCAGATGTACGATTTCGTAAGGACCAAAAGTCCGCATTAGTTCGCATACCTGACAAGTTTTACTTACGTAGATCGCGTGATACTGGATCGCGGGGCGTGGTGATTGCGTGTATCAGCGATTTTTCGATCAATCACCCCTCGCTTGCTGCCATTTCCCACGTCGCGTGCTATCTCTTGGAACACCGTGCTCCAAGAAAATCGCTTGCAACTGTGGCAGAAAATTACAATTTCCAAAAAAAAAATTTCCTTCTTAAATTCAAAGCAAGTTTCACAATCTTCGAATACCGTTTCTACTTGCAGTTTGCACGAGAACAGCGAGGACGACGTCGACCAATCGGACTCCATAGACGACCATCAACGAACCACGTCGGCACGACCCACGACGACGACCACAACCTCGACAACCACCTCGAAACCAAGCAAACTCTCCACCACGCCATCCTCCAGCTCCTTCTCCCACCCGACAGGCTACCCGCAACACTTCCAGCCTCAGCCATCGTTCCCTCAGGTTCACACAAGTCAATCCAAGTCCCTCTACGACGACAAAAACGGCGGCTACCATCACCAGTACATTTTCCACAACGGGGAAAGGACGAACAATCAACAGGCGACCTCTTATCAGTTGTTCAGCAACCAGGGTGTCAGTTCCACGACCGTTCAACCACCTCAGGTGCATCAGATCCGATTCAGCTCGACCTCGACGCCGCAAATCATTCACAACGAACCTTCGACGGTGGCGCCGCTGTTCCACGCGACGTCTTCCACCATTCAAACGTTGCTGAACAGCAACGGGAACAGCCCGGCATTGATAAATCCGATTTTTCACAATCACGGAATCGCCAGTACCACGGAGCAGTTCATTCATAGTAACAATCCTAGAGAGACTTCGGATTACAGAGAGAACGGGGAGCAGAGTATTAGGTCCCTGGAGACCAATAAGGGGAAGGTAAATTTGTCTTTTTCTTTTTTTCTCTCTTTCTTGGTTACGAAATCTCTGGTATTCTAAATAATCCAACTACTCTGAATGTTCTTTCCAGGTCTCGAAATTAACGATATCCACGGGGCCAACGTCAGAGCCATCGCACTCGGTGCAGACGAAAACCAGCAGCCAGAGCTCGCAGTCGAGGATCTCGGGCAGCTTCCTCCCCACCCCAACTCCCGACGAAACCACGGTGAGATCCTTCTATCCGACACCGAGAACCTCCTCGAAACCACCGCAAGCCTCTCAGTCCACCAGCGAGCAGGTCGCCCAAACGCACATACACGTGTTACCCCCTGTGCAGATCCCTCAGCTGAAGCCCCACCAGATCACCATCAATCTACCACCCCCGGATTTTCAAAGGATAGTGCAGAATCCATCGTCTCTTCTGCCCTCTCAGTCCAGGGTCATCGTGACAGCCAAAGCGAGCGTCAGCGACGAATCTGGCAGACCGTTGAACACGACCCAGTTGGTCACTCTCCCTCTCCCCACGATTCCAGCCAGCTACGACGACTACAAAGAGGGAGACGAGTCCTTTGATCCATTCTACAGAGACGTTCCCAAGATCAGAAACAGCAGAAGGCTGTCCGACGGAGGAACTGAAGGATCCAGGAGAGTTTTGAGGTTCAGAAGGTCTATTGATCAGGCTAAAAGTTTCACTGTTCCATTTTTCGACGGTGGAGAGTCTCTTGGTCCTTCTGACAGAAAGAGAAAGACTGAAGGATTTGGAACGTCATCCTCGAGGTCTAAAAGGTCTGTCGGTCAGACCAAGAGTTCCATGGTCTCTTTCGTCTACGCTGGAGACTCGAAGAGGAAGCGCGACGAACAGGCAACAGCCGAGAGCGGGAGTCAGAGTTTTCCTTCGATCAGAGACAGTCTGATGAGGTTCAGGGATATTCTCTTTGGGGGAGACTTCACGGAGGATACTATAAGAGGCGTGTTCGAGGGAAGCAGGCTCGACTCCGACGCCGGGAGGAACAGTCTGAGAAGAGATTCGCTGGAAGATCTGGAGACGAAGGCTTCGAAGAATTTCAAGGCGAGGGACTACGAAGAGGACGGCGCCGAGGAGAGCGAAACCGAGCAGTCGAGAGGTTTTGAAATTCCCTTGAGGATAGATACCAAGGAGTCTGATGCTGAGGAATACATCGGCACCGATGGGACGAAGAACGTTGAGTCAGACTCGAAGGACCTTAAGAACGAGAAAGAACGTTTCTCTAACGCGAGAGACGAGTCTAACGACGAACACGAGTCAGATTCTAAACGCGGGAAGTCAGAAGGAGCGTTGGATGTTGTTATTGTCGATCTAAACGAGCATACAAAGTTGAAGTCGAAAAGCGAAGAAGTTTCAAGTTTGACTGAGAAGGGACAAGTTTCTACGGAGATTCCAACTCTTTCCACGACTGAAGAGGTCACTGGAGTAGACTCTGTGGATAAACAGGACTCTGAGAACTCGAAACACGTCGATGATGCTGAAAGAGAACAGTCTGAATCGAAGAACGATAACGGTGAAAAGAGTCGGGAAGAGGAAAGAAGAAAGGAGAAGCCAAAAGAACGGAAGCCAGCTGCGAGAAGAAAAAGTTCCAGAATCAGAAGTTCCCGAGGAAAGGTCTCTTCGAGGAAAAAGGAGATTAAAGTTGAAAGTAACGAACAGATCTTGGATGAGAAAGTAGAAGCAGCAACGGTAATGGCGAATTCCGACTCCGAGCAGATTGACAAGCGCATATTCGACGAACCAGAGTCGCAGACCTCGAAAGAGATCGACATCAGAGCTGTGAACACTCGTGACGGCTACGCGAAGAACTTTCAGACTGGTAAGGACCACGATTCAGGGAAAGAGAATCGAAAGGGCGAGGCTAACGAATACGAGACTTTGCAGAAACAGTCTAGATCTCTGGGAAAGGACGAAGAGAAATCGTTGAGACTCGAGAAAATCGCGGAAGATGAAAAGGAAGCGAGTGTTCCAAGCTTGGCTGAAGAGAAAGTCGAGGAGAAGTCTGAAGCTCCCAAGATGAATCTTTCTGAAGAAGAGGAGACTCATCACAGAGAAGAATCTGAAGTGGAGCGCGATACTGTGGAAGATGAATTAACAACAGGCTTCAGTAATGAAGATTCTCAGGAAGACAACGATGAAACGATTGAAAATTCTCAGAAGGAAGAGAGCGTAAAGGCCGAGGATTCTTCGAAGGAAGTGTCGTCCTCTTACGAACTCAAGAAAACCGAAGACGGGGAAGAGGAGTTACCCGCGACGAAGAGTGAAGAGATCAATTCTGAGGAAGTTTCCACTGAGTACCGCGAGTCTACCGAAGCGTTCTACGAAAGTACGTACGAAATGGGTGCAGACAACGACTACACAGATCCTGGAAGCTCCGAAGACGCCACTGTTTCCTCGGAACACCTAACGTCTGAGGAAAATCCAAGCTCCGAAGAAAGGACTCTCGAGGAACACGAAGAGGACGAGGATTCAGTTTTGAGTGACCAAGAAGAAAGCACCGAAGGAATTCTCAAATTCACCGACGAGTTGCCGAAAGATAAGAAGGAGGACGTTTTGGAGGTCAGAAGATCTTCGGAATCCATCGAGAATATAGCCCACGATTATGTGGACGACAATTACGAACCTGACAATTACAAAGAACGCGAGCCTTCGGACTCTAACAACCTGAGTGAAGAGAAAACTAACAAAGAGGTGTTAGCCGACGGTAAGACAGAAGATACCAAGAAAGAAACTGAAGGAGACGAGCCAGAAACCACCACGGAGTCTCAGAAGGATCAGGACGAGGAGACTGATAGTCCAACAGAATCTGAGAACACAGAGAAGACAGATTTAACAGAGACGACAACGACTGAAGAAACTACGACAACAACTACTACAACGGTTCGTTCCACGCCTCCAAAACTGTTCAAACCAATCTCAGCTCGGAAGAATTACAATTACATTCCTCCGACGACGACTCCGAACCCTGTGATCATCAAACCCAGATTGAGTTTGTTAAATCCCAAGCCAGCCAAGCCACCCAAATCGTACAACGACCTAGCACCCAAACCAGTGATCAGAAAGTTCACGTTATTAGCTCGAAAACCAACTACTACCATGGCTATCACGACGATCACGGAGGAGGATTCGACGGAAACTGTGGAGGCAATGACCACAGAAGCATTGACGACTACCACTGAGGCCAGCAGAAGCGAAGAGAACACATTAGAGAACAAACTGAAGCCTCTGAACGAGTCGGAGGAAAAGATCCAAGCTTCTGTGAAGAGCAAAGACGACCAGGATCCCAGTCCAAGCGAACAAAAGTCTCCGTCGAACGTAAAACAAAACGAAGAAGAGGGTTTCACGCCTTATCCTGTTTCCAGACTATCGACCCTTGCCTCTGCTGTTGAGAAATCGGCAAAGGAAGCCGATTTTTCCAGCACAGAGCCTGCGAAACCAACGAGTCCTAAGAGTTTCACTTTGGTGGACCTAGAAATTGTCAGTACAACGTCTTTACCGACGGGTCTGACGCCTGATCGTCCCGAAGAACCATCCTCCACTACTGTCAGATCCACCACAGAGGAAGAAACATCGATTGCTTCGTCTACCAAAGTCATGGACCAGGTTTTGGAAGATAAGGTGACAGAGGATGCTGTAACTTTGTCAATTTCCGAGGCGACGTCCACTTCGGAAGCCACAACTAGACGAGTTGAAGAGGTGGAATCGACTACGGTGAGATCCTTGAGCCGAAATCTGGCAACGTTGAAGAGACAAGGCGGTTTCAATTGCTTGGAGAAGGAGATGTATCGTTTCTACGGTGACACCAGAGACTGTAGGTTGTTCCACTATTGCTCTCCTGGGTTCACTTCGAGGCAGGTGCTAGATTTTCGGTTCGTGTGCGAGGAGGGCACTGCGTTCGACGAGGAGAGCCAGAGCTGTCGCCACGATGCTAGGAGTAAAGATTGTCTGAAAAGGGAGTGGTAAAGAGTGGTGAATCGGGATTTCAAGGGGAATCTGTTCGTTCTGTCTTTGTGGCTGCTAGCAACATTGATTTTGGTAATTGTTGAATCTCCTCCCTTAGTGTATATTTATGTATATTGTTAATAAAAGGCGTATTCACGGAAGAGGAACAATACGCCTTTTCCCCCTCAACATTTGCCATAACCCCTGTACATGACAACAATGGATTCACACTTATTAAAATTAATATGCTCGAGATTGTTCGAATAAGCAGCTCACAGGGATGAATTTTAAGAGAATTTATTGTTGAAATGACAGTGCTGCATCTACTTTGTAGAATTCTTCGTAAATTATAATTTTATAAAATTAAAATAACAAAGTGAGTGGGAGGATCGTCCTGACGCACCCTTGAATGATCTATTGACTCGATATTGATTACAGCTTTGCTGATAAAGTAGATTATTTGATCAATGAAGCAGAACGACAATTGAAAATCGATAAAATCAAGTTGATCGATAAAGAAGTATAGTTTATTGAAAGTCGATGAAGTAGAATTGCTCTGTCGATATTTGGATATTGCAGTGTTCTTTCATTTTTTAATAACTTCTTTCCCACAAAGATTTTAAACAGATTTAAAATTTCTTAAAATTAGCACTCTTCCATACTAACTTTGACAAATAATTTATTAATCTATTTTTCGTAGAAAATCTAAACTTTTTAAAACATTAAAAAATAATTTAAACATTAAAAAACAACACTGCAGTGTCCAAATATCGAAATAATATAAATAATCACAGTTTGCACTGTCATTGGCCAACAGAAAAATGCGCGAGTACATTTTCTAGGCTGAGAATCTTGCTCGTGACGATTTATAGAACTCGATAGTCAAGGCCCTTGTCAACTTCCTTTAGTCAAAAGAGCGAATTACGCCTGTTCCTACTTTGCATCGATACAATCGTCGATGGAATATTCCCTCTAGCGATACAGCAATAATTCTGTCGCGCATTGCTCAACAAATTACGAACGAATATTCGTATCAGCTGGCTAGATGCAATTGCATGAGTAGTTTAACGAGGATGTACAGTAATAATTAAAGAAAAGAATCTTGAAAAATACTCGAATCGCTGCGTCGATGCGATAATTTCTTAGAAATTATTTCGTCTTTACAAATTTATCTAAATTTGTAGGAATCTTTAGATTTTCGTCCTTTTTAGCCCCCTCAATCGAAATTCCTATCGATACTAATACACGGACTACGGATTTTTACGCATTTATGCGAAATTTAAAAAAAAAAGAAATTTATTTAAAAAAAAATTTTGCTCGAAAATTGATTTAATTTCAAAAAATTATTCTTGTATTTGAACTTGAGAATGTTCTACGCGTGTCATGTTGTTTAAGACATTGCGAAATTCTTTTAGTACTGATTAAATCAACTAAAAAAATTCTACAGGCGTGCAAACTATTCTTTTAGTTCATAAAATGTCTATAAATTTCCGTAAACATTCGCAGTCTGCAAATAAATGTATAAATAGAATCCATATATACATATATTATAAATATATCTATTTTTACATGTAAACTTATCCCGCTGCAGTTTTAGCAATTTTTTTTTTTTTTCTTAGATAGGTTAATCGTGAACCGATAAGTGTGTAGAAGGTTTTCGAAACGTGTATACTCGAAGGTTTCTGTAAATATCCTGTGTCCCTTTGTAGAATAACACGTTGTCGATGTAAGAAGTCCTGTACTGTGTTAATAATAATTGTACGCCACGTGCAATCTCTCTTTCGTCCATCTGCACGATTTATTTCATTTCCCTTTATTTATTTTTATCGATTTAGAACGTCTTAATTAATTTTTCAAAGGATTACTCTTAATACGAAAGTCTCTCCCTCTAGAGACTTCTCGATAAATAGCACTAATCTTTGTTCTTAAATATTTCGATCGTCCAATGAAGGAGGAACTAGCTCGAAATAATTAAATTCGTTGAAATGTATAATTTCGTATAGGTAATTTTAACGATTGTAAATATATTCATTTTTCAAGCCACGGTATCGCAATGTTATTGTAGTCAAAAATAATAAAACACGTGAGAAATTAAATTTTATTTATTTCTCACTGATAAACGTCCTCTCCAACATTTTTGAATCCATTAAAATAGATTTTTTTCCAAAAATGTTTGCTCCATTCAATAACTTATAGATAATCACATTCGCTTCCTAATAAATAAGTAAATAATAATAAACTTTATTAAATGTTCACGTAGTAAATACGTACGTACGCAAGCGTAGCGTTTGTAGTTTCTGATTGGTCGAGCGTAAACCATTGGCGCTTTTCCCGTTTTAATTGTTCAGTCCCAGTTTACAGGCAGCTGAGCACGTGTTGAATCGAAAAAAAAGAAAAAATTTCGTCGTGTAAGCATTTTTCACGTTATGATGAGAATATCATTTAATTATCAACGCGTTTAGTGCTTCGGTATGATTAAGGGAACGTCTGGCATAATTCTACGACATTTTACGAAAGTATTTCTTCCGCCAGGCAACCTAACCTATAAGCGAGCAAAGTCACGGACATTCGCAACGATGACAGAAAACATCAAAATTGGAACGCACAATGGTTGCTTCCATTGCGACGAAGCGCTCGCTTGTTTCCTGTTGAAATCGCTACCCAGATATAAAGATGCGGTTATAGTAAGGTAAGGTGTTTACGTGGTCAAATTTTCTTACAGCAGGAGCGACAAGAGGTTAGAATGTTGAATGTACTTGTAGATCACGCGATATGGATATTCTGAATACATGCGACATCGTGGTTGACGTTGGTCAAGAGTATGATCCTTCCAAGCATCGTTACGATCATCATATGAGGTACAGTTAGTTTTCAATTGGTATCGTTAGGTAGCCAGTAGGATAAGCTAAACTACATTTGCTTTTAATTTCTGCATCAGTGATTTCAATGAATCAGTGAGCACGGTAATAAAGAAGCCAGGTTACGAGTCGACGATAAAACTGAGTAGTGCTGGTTTGATTTATTGCCATTTCGGCCATGAAATTATCAAGCTGTTGCATCCAGAGGCGAGCGACAGCGACGTAGAGACCATTTTCAAATATATTTACAACACGTTTATTCAAGAGATTGATGGTATAGATAATGGAATTCCTATGTTCAGTGAGGAGCCTCTGTAAGCGTACAATGTTACTATGTTATCTGATCAAGACATCAGATTTAATCTTTACAACGTGTACAACTCATTTTAGATATCGTATCGTGACACATTTGTCTTCTCGGGTTTCATTCTTGAATCCTGCGTGGAACAGCAAGAATGTTGATCCTAATAAGCAGTTTTTGAAAGCAGTTGAGCTAACTGGCGAAGAATTTGTACAGCATGTAAATTATGCAGCAAACGTTTGGTTGCCAGCCAGGTCTATTGTTCAAGAAGCTATTGAGAAACGGTTCGAGGTGAATAAAACAAGGTGTCAGCACCTTTGCAATTAATGATGGCACTGCCATGGACATTGTATCTTTGTTGTCAATCAAGCAACATTTACATAGATTTGAATAGAATAACATACAGCTTGAATAGAGTTCGAAGCATTAGAATACACGGCTATTGTCAGTTGTATAAAAATGTAACGCAAGCATTTCCTCGGTACACAATGTGTTATGCAAGAACAGATTTCCTTCTCCTTCGTATGTAAGAGTAGCTTTGTCTGCTAAAGAGTACTCGAGAAAAAGCTGTGACGAATATTTGCAGGTGGATCCGAGCGGGGAGATTGTAGTATTATCGCAAGGTGTACCATGGTCTCAGCATCTTTTCGAACTAGAAAAAGAACAGAATATACAGCCTCCGTTAAAGTATATCATTTTTGGGGATGACAGTTTTAGAATTCGATGCATACCTGTGGATGTTGGAAGTTTTGTATGCAGGTATTTATACGGAATTACGCAACTGAATTACTCTTAGAGCTGTTAAAGGACGAAGGAGCTCTTGTGGTTTTCTAGGCTACACTTGCCAAAATCTTGGGGAGGTTTACAGGGCGAGTCGCTTGAAAACGCCTGTGGAATCAAGGGTGCTGTTTTCGTGCATTCAGTTGGATTCATCGGTGGACATAAAACCAAAGAAGGGGCGATAATGATGGCACGCAAGTCTCTTGAGTTAGGGAAACGGAGTTAAGAATAGTTACATTCTAGGAATTTAATTGATCAATTTAAAAAATTCACACGATGTTCTACGTACTTAAAAGACAGATAATCATGGATGAAAAGAAGCAACGATTTGTGGAAGAGAAAGTTATTTATTATTCAAATCACTTCATATAAAAATGGCACATTTTTACTACTTTGTGACATTCAATTCCAATTGCATTAGCGATAAAGAAGAAAAAAGAAGAAACATGCAGATTGTTTCTCACGATTACTGGCTCGTCTCATATTTCAGTGGACCAAGAATAAGTTGACAAAAACTTATTTTCGGCTTGTACGGTTGTTCCCTTTTCATTGGTAATCAGATTTTTCATCAGATTGGTAAGCAGTTTTTGCGGCTACTTCAGCATGCGCTGCAAAATGGGCTGCTTTCGCTTGTACAACTTCCGGGGTGTCCACTACTCTACCATCAGGACCAAGGGGAGCACTGTATCCAAATCCATAAGTGTAAGGTACCGAGGCATAGGATAGAGCACCGTACGGTTCGAGTCCTAGATGCTTTGCAGCCTCCTTCAACGATAGAAGATATCGATAAATACATTTTCTAATCTAAAGTGAGAGAAACAATTCGACGTACTTGGAATATTTTTTTCAAAAAACAGTGCAGAAATCTAATCAAAAATTCGTTTGTAGAAATAAAAAGTTTCCCAAGGAAGAAGCAGAAGAACTTATTTTTACATTGTTCAACTGTCTCTGATAGTTTACGCGTCTTAAAATTCCAAAAATTATTTCTCATCAACAACCACAACCACTCGCTCGTCCAAAGTTTCCAAGTTTCCAAAACGAATCCTCAAATTTCCTCAAAACTTTCTTCGTTGGTTTGAGCGACTAATTGCTGTTAATTACCAGCGCGTGGGCGGTCAGATGTGCAGCTTTCGCCTGTGCGACTTCCGGTGTATCGACGACGCGACCATCGGCACCTATCGGTGCACCAGATGCAGGCGCGTAGACACGAAGCACGGTTGGCACATGAGCGACACCAATCGTGTTCCTGACTGCCTCGTACGCCTGAGTGGCAAGATGCGCAGCTTTCGCCTGTGCCACTTCCGGCGTGTCCAAAATTTTGCCGTCATAGATGAACGGCACTCGGAGATAACTATAAGGCAGCACTGATCCCACGTATCCTGGCTCGGCGATTGTCAAGCCGCAGATTGTAACCAAGATGATCTGTAATTTGCGTTCGTTATTTTGCTAATTATCCCTTGTCTAGAACTTTTTATGATCAACAAACTAACAGAGGCAAGTGATAATCTCAGTTTAGAAAAGATTTGTTGAAACTTCACAAAGTGCTTCACTGCGTAGAATTATGGTTGGAATAATAAAGATTTCTTGAATAAAATTGACTTGGAATTAGCAAAAAGTAGATTTCTAAGCGTGTGAAGTGTAATGATATTAATTAAATTGAAAAATGAAAGGAGTACGATTAGAGACAGAGTTTATGTAACTTTGGAGCTCATTAGTAACTGAAGAATTTAAATGCAAAAACAATTAGATCAGGGGCGCGATGGTAAAGTGTGATGAAACGTGGCAAGGATTCTTTTTTTCACGATAGATATCGCTTTGATAAACGAAGAGGTGGAATCATTGGTGATGAAAAAGTTTCTGCAAGAATGTGGGATGTTTGTGTGTCAATGACGAGGAAACCTCGGGAAACTCGGTTAAATATTAATAAGTAACGAGATGCAGATTCTCTTCTCTCGGTAAAACGGCAATTGAATTTTAACTTTGTCTCTTTATTAACTCTGTATTGTATAATTAATATCCTTGTGTTTTCTAATAATTTTGTGATAACAATTTGATTTTTCTACTTGACGAATCGTTAGCTAACTTTGAAACAAAATTCTCAATTTGTTATTTTAATATATTCAACTGACAGTTTCCAAATTTCAAACAAAATTTCCCAGTTATTTTATTTTCCCAACTCGCTTTTGAACATTTGACGAATCTTATCCACTCCATTGATTGAAAATAGAACTTCCCAATACAGATTCATCGAAAATAATTTGCAAATAAAGTCAATATAAATTAATCAGAAAGTGAACGCAACGTACCCCTCTCCTCATTGAATTAGAAAATTATAAACCACCCCCTTAAACACATTTTTTCCCAATCACAAACAAACAAAATCCCTGGTCACTCGTTACAGATACTCACTGTCGTTTTCATGGCTAATCACGTGGGGGGGAAAATGCGCTGCTGGCCGGTTGAACGTGAATTTTCCAACCAGTATTCGCCCTAAAGTACCGACGGTGATGTGCTGCCCTGTCCAGCCACGGTGGCCCCTTTTATATAGGTGAATCTGGTAGGGAGTCGTCGACCCGTAGGAGGGGACCACACCCTGGGAAGCAAGTGGTGACATTGACATTAATCTCCGATCTGCTCGTCTTTCAAAAGGATCTCTCGAGGTCAGGTGTAACAGGTGAGCCTCCTCCTTGCAGTTCGACAAAAATTGCCAACCATTCTCTTCTCTCGCAAGTCGTACGTTTGTGGACCCTAAGAGATTGACGTATCCGGCGATACAGTGATATTTTTTTTTGGACTGCGAGTATTCTTGCCAATTCTTACACTCTTTGTTCCTTTTCTATCTCGAATTCATGGTGAGTCTAATGTTAAGTCTTGGTTATTAAAATGTAATGGAAATGCTAAATTGAAATAGTGTGAAATTTTGATTAGTTTTTGTTTCATTTGTATTTATTTTGTGTTGTTTTAATTGTCTTTAAGGAGCTTGAGTGAAAAAATTCATTTGTCAAATATTCTATAGTACAGAGTAGCGTTTGCGCAAGACCATATACTTCTATAGTTGTCTATAATTACACGTTCTTATTTTTATATAACGAAGGTATGATTTTACGTCATGATTGCTTGCAATTTTACGTTTTTTCTTGTTTTTGCTACTGCACTTTTTAATTAGTTTTATCAGTTTCTCGATTTAAGCCATGAATTGACATATAGACCGAGATTTTTAATATGAAAATTCTTTTAATCTGCGTCAGTTATCAAATACACAAGTCCAGTACAAGTACTATTGACAAAATAGCAAAATCACTGATTTAAAGTATGATACGGGCGCATGAGAATAATTTGGCGCTCTATTAAAAAAAAAAAAAGAAAAAACTGATTGACATTCTGAGATTCTCATTTCTAATTAATGTTTAAAATTCAATTTTACACACCAAGTCCAAATTGTTATTTAAACAAACGACAAATTTACTCGATAGTTCTACACAAACACATTTTACAGTCAAAATTGTAACTTTGACGTTCCTCGTTTCACGTTAATTTCATGAGCGAACATGAGATACAACGTTTTGATGAAATCAATACTCCAAAACAAATAAAAAATCGATCATTGTTCTCTTCAACTCTGATGTTCATATAGTACGAAATCTGATCATGTTATAATATATGTCATATGTTATATGTTATAACATAAATCATGGAAGAAGAGAGTCGGTAATCAATTATTCCGAGAATCGAGAGTACGGCCTCGCTCCGAGATGCGGATTCAGGGAAAGAACAGGGACGAAATGCAATTAAATGCGAAGAGAGGATAAAAACAGAGAGACAGAGAGCAGTAGGGGAGGAAGTTGATACGTCAATTAATGCGAAGGTCGGCCAGCATCCTTGCCAGCGACCAATCGCACGTGATTGAAATGAAACGTTTCTTACGCGATTTGCCGATAAAAATAAGAGGAACGTGGGGAAAAACAGATATACGTAGGATTCTGGTCAGCTTCGAAGCTTTTATTTCTGCATCTTTCCGAACGACTCTCGGTTCGACGGAGTTATTGAACATTTGCAAGAAATTGAGTGACGCGTCAGTTGAGGCTGTTACTGTCCAATTTCGATTGGATTGATCGATTTTAATAAATTTAATTCAAAGTAAAATTTCCAAGAATCGTGTTCTTGCGTAAATTGGATCGAAATTATATAAACTTGCTAGAAAGAAGCTGAAAACGAGCAAAATATCATAGTACGACGATTGCGCTATTCGCGTGAAATTCGTCGTCAAAGAATTCCGCTTTGCATAACGGGGATTTTTCTCCGCGTACGGTTACGCTTGCACGCTCTCACGCATGCAGGTTTTTCCGATCGGATTTTTCTGATATTTTGAGCTCTCAAACTGTTGCGAGACTATCTGAATAATTTCAACTGTCTGCCCCTTTTTGTAACATTTTGTTTCGAAATTTAGAAATTCTATCGTAGATAAAAACAATGTTTTTTAATAATTGGACCAAATTTACACCAATTATTCAAAATTTATTTTTCTTTGCAAGATGTATTTTATAGAATATTCCAAATCTCGCGACAGAAATTAACATTTTCTGTACGAAGACTGGATCTCAAATTTCACAGTAAGAATTACAAACATTTTTAGAAATTACAAGTCCATAATATTCTGGCGAAACTTTGCAAATTAAAAAATTAAAAAATATTCATCGCTGTTCTCTGTCTACTGCAGAATCTCGCAATAAATCCGAACCTGTTGCAAGTAGATAGACTAGAAATCCGAGAAATGTTCCAAACATTCACCGCACTGTTCTCACTCAATAAAATATTTCCAGGTGTTCGTCACTGCACGCTGCTGTTCTCCGCGAAGGGAAGACGCGGCGTGCGTTGGAAAAACGCGAGGGGAATCGCGTCGATCTCGCGGCGTGTCACGTGGGTGTGGCAGCAAACGCTCAGACCAACGCTCGATACGTCGAACAAGAGTTCTTTCCACGAGATTCCAGGGGAGCCTTGTCACGCGGCAGAACGACGCTAAACGGCGCCGTCGCATCTTCGCGGTGCCGTTAATTGGCACCCGGCGCTCGTTGCGTAGGTGGTCAGCCGACCACTGAAACCGAAACGAGAAGGAACAGCGCGAACGTAATAACAACACGCGTTATGCAAATATCGCGGCAACTTTTGTGCCGTTTATCGCTCGAATCGTCGACGGCTGAAGAGAGAAAAACAAAGGAGAGAAGCTGCTTTGAAATTGAAATCAAACTTATTCCGAGTTAATAGGAACAATAGTAATTGGTGAGGATTTCGCCGAATACTCTAAATTAAACGGAGAGCAATAGAACGTGACTTGCTCCTTCCTCATCCAGGATCATTCTCGAACGACTATGGGACGATTAGGCGTGTCACTAACCCGGTACACATTTGCCTGGACGAGGCCAGGGACGGTTGTCGACAGGGAATGCCTGTTGCACACGTATCGAGGCATCGACATTCACTCCGTTATTTACGCTGCTCTGCCTACCAGTAGCGGATCTCGTAAAAGACACATCTACACCTTTCCTTCTTTTGTCCGCCTTGAGATTTTCGCTGGATTTTCAATAAGAAATTTCATTTAGCATAGTGATGACGTTTTTGTCACGTTGTGCAACCACAGCTGAGGAATTTGAAGCGGCGAGAGGAGGTTTTTTACGAGGACAGTTTTCGAAAAACGTCACACTGGAATGTTTAATACCCAAGCGTTCTTTTTCAGCTGGAGATTTATGAATATCACAGTACTCGACGTTACGAGGAATTTTTTATTCAAGCACTTTTGTCATACTCTCAGTTGTCAATTACAAATGTCGGAATCGATAAATACATAAACTGTTGGAGTTAATATTTAGTGGAATATTTAGTATTATATTGAATATGTAATGTAGTATTTTATTGAATATTATATATGAATATTTACCATTTTATTGAATTAGTTTCGTCATTTTCAAGGATTTGAAATTTCGGATCGTTTCGAGTCAGAAGAACTTTACTAGAACATTTACTACAACAACAGCATGATTTCCACAACATTGATCGATTCGTCGATTGAATTATAACGGAGTTTTGGAAGACAGAGATAATTTCTCCTCCTGCTGATTCATCGATCCTTGTCCCAATGGTTCGTCGTATCGCTGTACGCCATTGATGGAATATAATAATACCGTGATTACAGTGATTGATAGGTTTAGACGGGGCTATTAGGATAATCCTAATGTGCCAAGTGGGGAATGCCTGCTGCTGATGGAACAATCTCGTCAAAGCTGGACTTTAGCCTGATCTCTCGAGGGCTCTTCACTCAAAGATGGTCAAATTGTTCTTCCATCGGTCGCCGAAATTTTCAAAATTGCAAATTATTTGGATTTTTGTTAATCACAAGATCAATAATTCTTCGCTGGTAATTAAATTATTTCCGTCGCAACTGTATCAATGTTGTTGCAAATTGTCACGATCAGTTTTCAAAATTTTGATCTTCGAGATGAAGCGTCAATGCTCGAAAGTTGGGAACTCGTTTTCTCGTTTGAACCGCGTTATTGACATTGACGTTAGATCATTAACGTTGCATTAATCACTGTTGCGTACCGGCATCGATCATCCAAGCAGGTTGGAAAATCCTTTCGTCATGGTTCCCCGGATTCTTTCGTCTGCCGGCAATCGTGCGTGAAACGCCTGGCTTACACAGAATCTCGGTGTCAAAATTACTCAACGAATAATATTCCCGCGGTTGTCTCAACGAACGATTGCCACCGTTTGCGACAATTTCGTTTTTCTGATCCTTTCGTTCGCGTCAATATGAATACCACTTTTGGAAATGGCGCGGTAAAATTGACATTAATAATCTAGAAAATCTTTCTACGACTAAATAAATAAATAAATAAAGAGAAAATGTGTCTTGCAGTTTCTCCAGGTGGCAATTAATAATAATTACTCCGAGAAAGAAACGGTTCGTACTTATCCATCGACTTGCGCCATTTTCATTGGCAGCGGGCGTACGAATAATCAGCGGAAAATGATTCCGTCGTAATGAACTTGTCCCAATTAGGACGTGGACGCTCGTTAGAAATGATTGTCCGAGCACCGGGCGTCATTGTTCCACGTTTCGCAAAGTGTAATTGCTCGGGGGCTTATTAAGGACTCAGGCGCAGCGATACGTGATGGAATCTCGCATCGCGTCGGACGTCACTCTTCGAGGACCCTTTCGACTCGTCATCGATCGTACGAAAAGTCAGAGAGAACGGTAAAAAAGAAAAGAAAAGAACTCTCGATCGACCAAAACCCCCAGTCGAGCCAACAAAAAAATCCTCGGCAAACCAACCGCGACCAATTTATTGAAAATGCAAGCTAAACCAGGACAGGCGGACGCCGAGGCAAAAGTAAAAGTTTAAAAATTTTCGTTCTACCGCATTCTTAGGAAACGCAAAAATATCCACTCTGGCCGTTGATTTGCATTCCGCAGAGCCATCTCGGCGAGTCCCTCGGCTGAGAGATTGACGCAACTGGGGTCTCGTTTTCCATTCTTCTTTTCGCCCGCTTCTTACCGATTTCTTCTCTCGATCGCGATATCGAGCGTTGCCAAACAGAAATGTCTCTCTCCCCACCCGGTGTTATGAAAATCAAGCGGAACGCGTGTGTGTGCGCGCGCGAGTAACGTACACGCGGCGTGTCCGCTTGTTCGAGGGGGCTCTAAAGTGGGCGCCCGTATTGTTCCACGGCTATATAAGGTGTACCACCGAGCGGACCGGCCAGCAGAAAAGCATCAGGTCGTGGATCATGGCTAGCACGAGGCTCCTCGTGAGTAACGACCGTAAAACCACTTGCACGTTTCGTAGAGTTTGCGTAGATCGATTGTCACGGGGGTAGACTATGGCGCACATAGACTGTTTCATGCGATCAGCCGAAAGTTTGGGAATAATATCTGTATTTTCGATCGAACGTTTGACTCTTGGAAATTATTACGGCGTCTCTGAAGTCGAAGTCGAACGAGCGTACATTCCATACATGCACTAGTTGCACGTCTGAAACTTTTTGATCGGTGGTGTACGAAATATAAATATAATTGATAAAAATTAAAGTAACATAACTTAATAATCTCGTTTGCACTTGGAAATGTGACGAATACGGTTTGGTTGGGATCTTTCAGTGCAGAGTCTGTGCAATTTTTAAGTGGAAGAAGAATTTGCAAAGTGCTTGGTTTTTGAGCTAGAAATACTTGAACTTTGTTTTCCAAACTGAAGGAACAGTCAAATTTTAAATAACTATTATTTTCAAAAATTGAGCTACGTATTTCTGGATCAGGTTACAAAGATTGAAATAAAATAAAATTTGTAATTTGGAATGCTTCGTTGAAACAAAATGACAATTTAAAGCTAAATATATATAGTCGTCGATAATTTCGCTGACCAATTTGTTTTTCGTTTCAGCTTCCTTTCGCGTGTCTCATCCTCTCAGCGTCCGCTCTGCCAGGCTACGAAGTCTATGGAGCGGCGTACCACGGTCCACCGGCGCCCCTGGCCCACGACGGAAGGGTGATCGACACGCCGGAAGTGGCGCACGCCAAAGCAGCTCACTTGGCAGCTCACGCGGCTGAAGCGGCCAAAGCGACTCCGTTCGGTTATGGCGACTATTCCGACACGGGCAAGTACGAGGACTACAGCGGCTCGTACGAGACTCACAATCTCTATCACGGACCACCTGCACCCTTGGCTCACGACGGAAGAGTGCTCGAGACGCCGGAAGTGGCGCACGCCAAGGCCGCGCACTTGGCAGCTCACGCCGAGCAAATTTCGAAACTGGCTCAGGTTGCTTACGCCGATCCCTATCCGCAACCCCATTGGTGAAAACCCGTCCCACTTTGACGAGTAGATTGTGGATGTTTGTGCATTTCTTTTTTTCTTTTTGAGAATGTGGAAATTCACCACGACAAAAATTCTAAAAAAAATCGCAGTTGAGAAGATATGAAATTTAGTACTCTGTTCAGTGCTAAAGTTGGTGAAAAAGTAGAAATTTCCATTTCGGTCTTTATGATTATCCAACAGAGGAATGCATAAATATTCGCCATCTATCGCGACGACGGAGTTTTGTCGAGAATTTTGGAAACGTAGGGAACAAGGATTATTGAAATTTTTGGAATTTTGGGGAAAGCACGGGGAGATCTCTTCGAAGACGAGTAGATAGAACTTGAACCGTTCTTCGTTTCGAGTTCAGTGGTCAATGCACGGTTTTCGAGGTTTGGATTTCGTTTTTTGGGAATTTCGCGGAGGAGTTGCGTACAATGTAACGGAAGGGAGGGTAGACAGAACGTTTTTTGTTACGTTGGTTAAGTATTTTGATTAAAGTGCTTGCAAGTATTTTTGTCCCCTCTTGATTTTTATTCGATCCTTTCTTCCCTCTGTATCTCGATGTGCTCTCAAATTTACAATTTACAATTTCCATCCCCGAATTTCCTAAAATTGTACGATTGATATATAAATTTTGTGTAATAAAATAACAATTAAATATCAAAGATACAATATCTCTGAACAATTGGCCAATATTGTTTAAGTTGAACTGTTCAATCAATAAATATTAAGTGTTTAAATTCTAGAAACGACAAAGTTTCGTATACCTTTGTAAATCAACATCAAAGTGGATTATCAAGAGTCCATAAATTTATAAACAACATATCGATGGTGTCCATGAGAATCAAATCTATACAAATCTGTATCAAGGATCAAGTCAGCCCTTAAAAAGTAAAATAGACTTCGAAATAATCAAAGGTTAATAAAATCTTCGAATCTTTATAAATTTGTTAAATCTGATTCTTACTGAATCGATCATTTTCTACTGAAATGAAAATATTTTGCAAATGAGATTATATAAGCCGCGAGCGAAATAAAAGATAAATTTCATGGCGACGAAGCGATAAAAAGAACGTGATGGAAAATGTATAAAAATGTAATTTACGATACGAACAAAGAAAGGTACTAAATTTGTTAATTAAATCGAACGTTAAAAGTTCACAGACAGAAAAAAGTCTCCGCTCAGGTTTCACTTCCTTGGTAATTACTAGAAAAAGAGCTGCACGAGTATCCGCAATCTTTCTGCCGGTCGTTTCCAAACGCCAGATAAGCTCGCGAGAGAGCTGGTTAATGAGAAACACGGCGGACAATACGTTCCGACCACGTTTGTCTCTCGTCGTCGAAGCGTTGGCGACAAGTCGATACGTCGGTGCAGGTCAGCACGCGAACAATGCGCGCGACACGCTGGTCTTTGAACCGGCACCAACTGTCGCAACCCCCTCCGTTCGTTATTTCAAAAGAGAGGAAGAAAGAAGGAGAGGAGAAAGAAATCTCGAGCGTGCCGGAGCTCGCAACCGAGGCGGTTGGAACACGGAACGGGCGACGATCGGTGGAATTCATCCACTTGCTGTGGGCACCGATGAAATATTGCTCGCGGACGACGTGCACGCAGTGAAATGCTTCTGAAACACGTTGTCGCCACGTGTGTTGCCTTACCTATGCTAACTGCACGCCTTCTTGCGATTACTCTTTGTCACGTTTCGTGGGAGTTGGGGCGGGAATACTCGACAGATCACGGGACAAGTACTTTCCTCCGTTGACTTACAACCTTCTGTCTCGTTTACTTGTTGCGACATTTGATAGCATTTGTCATTTCGTGGAGGGAAGAAGGCAGTTGAACACTTTTTTAGTAATCTAATCTAGGATGATTGGTACGGATGTTTACGATAGTAACTGAATTTTTATATAACATAGTAATTGTTTCATATAAGATAGTAATTTAATTTTTTTTTACGTAATAAATATTTAAATTTTACCATCACTTTATTTGATTTTGAATTTTACGAAATAATTCTAAAATAATTACGAGCCATGTGATGTATTATAAACTTTATAATATAAATGGTACAACAATAATATATAATAAAATGCAATTTTACCTACGTAGGTATGTACGCGAATGATTTTCGGCGCGTATCTTCCTACGCGGGCGTTGAAGTCTTCGCAATGTTCGCGCTTGTGCGGGCGTTGAAGTCTTCAGATAGCGATAACTTGACACATCTTCAATAAAAATTCTTTTCTTCGTCTTGCAGATTTTCAAAAATTCTGAAAAAATTCTGGGACATTCTCCAGTGTCTCTGCTACACTACACAATCGATTGTCAAACAAAATATTTGCAATTTTCGTTAATAAAAATTACCGATTGTAGAAAATTTCGAAACAAGTATCTCGCTATTCCCAAATTTATTCCCAAAAAAAAATTATTTTACAATTTTTGAGAAAGCTAAGAACGCAGAAATCCACAAAATGCATAGAACGCATACATAAAAATATATAAAATATTCAAAGTAGACTTGTTACAATATTTAATATTATTATTTCGCAGGAAGTGAAGAATTGTAAAAATTTGATACCAATTTAATAATAAAAAAATTGCTCTCCTGCAAAAAATTGCAAAATCCCAATAATTGCACCGTATAATTGCACAAACCTCCAAAGTTATATTTCACGATTTGCACTTCCGATTTATCAAGCATGTGTGCGTCCAGGACGCGAGTGCATTGGCGATGACGTGCGTGTCCACGTCTCGCGCATAGCGTCGAGGCGAGTTTTATTCCTGACGAGGTTACGGGACACACACGATGTCATTGTTAACGGCTGGTAAATGTTACCGGGCAGGGCAAGGCAGGCGTTTAAAGCAGAGCATTTCCTTGGGTGTGGTTGTGTACCCCCCGGGTTGTCGCCAACGGGGTGGGGCACGCGACGACGCCCTGTACCCCTATAAATTCGTCGATACTAGCTTGTCCAAGTCATAATGCCGGATACCACAAGCTCTGTCGATAGTCGCTGGATCGACCTCCGCTGAGCTTCGACGACATGTTCCGATATATCGTAAGTATACATACGTCACGACGTCTATTTCATCATTTCGCTGTTGCTTTTCAATCCTTTCTTTTCTTTTTTTTTTCTTTCTTTTTCCTCCCATAAAATTAGAATTTTATGTTCTACTTGAATTTCTAAATACCCTTGGAGGCTGGATATTTTTTCGAGAAGGCTTGGATATTGAAACTTTATATTTCTCACGTTGCAATCTTAGTTTAGTTTCTTTCTCTTCAAACATCTACAAAGATATTTGTATCTATATATGGTTTGGTATAATTTTGAAGAAAATTATTATTCTACGTTCTTCGACTAACGAATGAATTTCATCTTCTCTTTCAGATTCTCGCGTTTGTCACCATTAACGTGGCCTGCTCTGCGCCGCAGTGGTACGGTGGGCCAGGTTATGGCCACGGAGCTCCAGGCTACGGCCACGCAGCTCCAGCTCCGTTGGGACCAGACGGAAGGGTCGTTGACACGCCAGAAGTCGCTCAATTGAAATCAGCTCATCTAGCTGCTTTGGCCGAGGCGAACGCGAGGGCACCCAAGGGCCCCGGCGGTCCTTATCCAGGCCCTGCTGGTCCCTACGCACCCGGAGGCTACGCTCCGCACTACAGGTTTTGCACATTATATATATATCTCTCTCTCACAGACTAAAAATACTTGCACATTCTAAGAAACTTGGTTTCTGATCTTTAAACTCTAAAAAGTCAGAATTAGAATTATTCACATTGGAATTAAAGTTACGGTCAGAGTAGGAAGACGAAAGTTAAAATTGAAAGAATAAAAATTTGGAATTGGAGGGAAATTGAAAATTCAAAGTTGGAGTGAAAATTGAAACTCGAACAATGTTTCAGTGGACCGCCAGCTCCTCTCGGACCAGACGGTCGCGTGGTGGACACGCCGGAAGTGCAGCAGGCGAAGGCAGTCCACTTCTCCTTGTACAACGCCGAAGCCCAGAAAGCACCGGCCGGTCCGGCCGCTCCAAATTCATGGAACCCCGCGGGTCCCTCCTGGAACAATCCCCAGTGGAACGCCGGGAACAATTGGAATCACTATTAATCGAAAAGGACAGAGGGCTAAGCTGACAGAAAGTATTCGTTCGTTCCGCACTGTGACCGATGATTCAAGAGAATCTCTCCGAGGGATCCTTTTGAACCTCACCTCGACTTCAACTACCTCCGATCAGCCTCTACTTCGAGCTATCTATCTCAGAATTACACTCTGCAACGTATTTCGTATCTTTAAGCTCTTTCTTCCTTCTAACTCGCTCCCCCTTCTGTGATTCTGTGTCTCGTCTACCTCTTTTTATTGCCTATTTTCTATCGTTAATTTTTTTTCGCGAAGCTTGGCTCGGTTCCTAGTTCCCTTCTCCTTCTTCGCTTTCTTTTTCCACGTTTTTCACGCACACTGTCAATACGCGACCTATTATTTTATTAGTCGAATCCTCTCACCTTCGAGAACAATCCAGTTTGATCGTATTTTGAACACAACTGCCTCCAAAGTCGAATCTCGATGATTCTTAGTGACTTTGCAAGTAACTGAATCTGACACTTGCTCTAAATTTTCTGAAACTTTCAAAATGGAGAAACGTCGAACAGTCGTCGCGTGTCGCAGTGTGCAAAACGAAATCGACAGGCGCGTTTGTTTGTCTCCGAGTGGAAATGAAATAACGGTGGCCTGTACCGTTACAGATCTTATCTGGATAAAAATATCCCCTTGTCACATTCCTCTTCAAGGTGATCTCTTCATCGCTTTCGCTCTCGTTAGTCAAGGAAAGTCTTTGCGTTCGCGTGGGAATTAACCTTTGCACGCGAATTATTCACAGACGTACCGTTCAATGTTATCGTACTTTTTTCCCCTCTCTTCTTCTTCCTTTTTTTTATCATTATTAATTAAAACGATACGTGTATGTACAGTTGTAAATTATACGTGCGTGTACATAATCGGCGAATGAAATGAATAAAATGCAACGAAACGTTTTGCTGGGACAAGCAACATTGAAAAATTATCAACTGTGTTTTATTGTAGAAGTAACGTTCAACACAGAGTACGATACAAAGATATTGGGAATTTTTTTAAGTATTAAGGAAATTCAGTTGACATTCCGATGTAAATTTTAGTTAAGTCAGAGAAAATGTAGATTTTCAGATGGTTTATTGGATATTCAGTAAAAGCGAAAGCACTGTGTAATTACTATTTGTCAAGCAGATAAATTGTAGAAAAATTATTTAAACGTAAAATAGCAAAATACAAGTCAATCGGTCAATCGTCAGTTCATAGAAAATGAAATTAACTAATTGCAGAATTAAGATAGTTCGCAAGTTTTAAAACTAATCATTGAAACGTAAAACAATTACCAAACCTCAAAATTGAAAGCAATCTGAGGAGAATCGAAACTCTTGAAAAGAATAGACACTACACTTTCTAATGCTGTACTTTTTTGTTCTTTAAAGAAAAAAGGAGGAAATTAGTCATTTATTGGTTCATAAAATGGCATAAAATGGCAGCAAAGGGGTTAATAGCTCTTGCGCGCCACTGACATAATCGAACTTACGATCACGTACGGGAACGGGCACGTGTGCTCGACTAACGTGCCCGTGACACGGATCAGATTGATCCGCGCTCGGCTCACGAACACACACGGCGGTGAAAACCGAGTTAAGAGTTGCAGCGACTGCACGCGAATCTGATTGCACCGAGCGATCCGACACGTGTACATGGGCGTGAAAACGGTCGCCGATTAGTTTATTCAGGACTTTAAAGGCAAACTCTCCGCGAGCTCTGCGCGCCAGGATGAAAAGTGATTTGCCAGCCTTTGAGAATACGCAACATTTCGGAATGGAAGATTTTCGTTGAATTCGATTTTTGTTAATTTAACTTCGAAATGGAAATACTACGTTTCGGTGACTTAAAATTCACGTTTGAGTTCTTTGGAATTAATAAGATCAATTTCGAGTAAATAATAATAATATCTAGTAACAAATGGAGAAATAATAATGATATTCAATGTTGAGAAGATCTGCAACAAAATTCGAATTTCTTGAGTATTAATTTCAATCTTCCATCATTCTCCTGTCGTTCAACTTCAATTCGACACTCACTGACCCATAATTCACGTACAAGCTACTGAAAATCGCTGAAAAACTCAATGGTGAGAAGATTCATAATAAAGTTCTAATTAATTTACAACGGTATATTAAAGTATAATAAATATAATAGTATAATAAAATATAATAAAGTTCCAATTAATTTACAATTTTTATACTTTCCAGAGTTAGTTCTCAAATTCAAATGGATTCAATCCTCCATCCATCATTTTTCGATATCCACTGACCCCTGATTCGCGCCACGACACGTTGAAATCGAAAAATCGATCGTTCCGGACGGTCTAAATAGCCTAATCTCTTGGCTACCTGGCCGAGGGAACGAGCAGATCTCTCGACCTTCCACGCCCCAAACGTTCACTTCCCTCAGCGGGCAGCCGTCCATTTCAATATTCGCTGCTCGATACTTAAACAGTCAATTACGCGCGATCGTTCCGATAACCATGCACCTAGATCCAGATCTAGAAAACGATCGACGAACAAACGGCGACCCCGTCTGCTACCTACTTGATCGGTAGGCACAATTCGCCTTCCAGTTATCCAACGGCGCAACCGGTTCCGTCCGTGACTCGGCCAACGTTTATCCCAGACGCTGGTGCCAGCAAGGACGTGTTCGTCCGAGCTTGACGAGGAATGCACTAGGTTTTTAGGGACGGAAAAATCGCCACGACAGTTCCCCTTCCTCAACCAGATTTACATCGATTCAGTCGTTTAGATGCACCTGTAACCGTATAAAGACTCGGTGGAGTTTCGGAAGGTTTTCAAAGTTGAATTCGGTTTGACGGTGTTTGGGAGAATTGTGAGAATTTCGACACCAGCTAATTTTCCAAAGGGACGAGAATTTCTTCTTGTAGTGAATCAGTTTAATAAAATACCACTGTCTTTATCTACTTTAGACACAAAGTTAATAGTAAGTGGAACAAAGCGATGGAATGAAAATAATTAAAAGTAGTAGAATTAACGACAGAATGAAACAGTAGAAAGTCCTCTCTCCACCTTTCACTTTCATTTTTACATTGTTTGGACAATTCTGACTGATTTCTGGACACAGGAATGGTCGTCGTCGACGATTCTAGCTGTTCAAAGTAATCCTGAAAGAAAGGAGATGTAATTTTCTTTAATAAGTCACGTGGGCACACACCACGCTCTTATTCTGTCATCCCACACTACGACTACAGCGTGCTGGATTACTCATGCTCGAATGTAGGTAAATAAGCAAGCAGGTACGGTGGGCGTCGTCCAATGAGAAATCGAAAGGAAGAGCACTCCCAGCTTGGCCTGCATGTTATGCATCTTGCATAACGCGTATTCTATATACGATAAGAGTTCCCTGACATTAACCGGAATCCGTGATTATGTTGTTACGGTATCGAACTCTGTGAACTTTAGAAATTCGGGGCGGAGTCGTTTGAATTTTACACGGAGGAATCGTGCCTGATTGCGATTTGTTATCAACCGTAGACTCGTGGTAAGATTCTTTTCAGCCTTCTTTCATTTATTAATTTTGATTTTATCACTCGTATTTATTTTTTTGTATAAATTTCGTCGATATTCGTTTGTCAATTTTCATTTCATTATTCGTATTTGCCTCTCTAAATTTGGGGCGAGTATTTATATTTTTGCATTTACAGGTGAATATTTCACACGTCATTCTTCACGTTCTATTATATATTCTGTGTTTCCTATTTTACATGTGGTATCTTACATTGTATATCTTGCATTATCACTGAAAGTGATTTTAACTGGGCTAACCCAGAAAATCGGGCCTCTTTAGGTGCAACGCTAATGCAACGAAAATTAGCGATTGGTTGATTTGGGTCACGTGATTCGCGAGGGGTAGACCACGAGTAGGAGTGGCTAGTACTGAGCGATCGCGCCTGTAATTTGTAAAAATTACAAAATTACAAAAATTCTATGGCAAAAAAGTCGTCTCCATTTCTTAGTTGCTTCTGGGCCTTTCAGTGAGACTAATCGTACTGGGGTACAAGTCGTGCAGTTTGTTTCTACAGTTTACGTCTATGTCTATATACTAAATTCTACACAATATTTTACATCCTATGTTCTAATTATCCCATATCCTATTTCTAACTAATATTCTATGTTATAATGAAAATGAACTTTATAGAAAAAAAACCCAATTTAAAATCTAATTTGCGGATATCTCCAAAAATTCCTATCCCACAAAATACACTACGAGAGATCTACAGAGATAATTTTTGGGCGCCTCCAAAATTTTCTATTCCACAAATAAACTTCGTAGCTTATAAAAAAAACTTGTAGAAATAATTTGTGGACGTTCAAAAATTCCACAAAATTCCACAAAATGTTCGCAGCGCGCGAAAAAGCCACAGTTAAGGGAGGAGTGAAAGAAAGGGATGGAAGGCACCAGAACCACATTCGTATTTTATTTCACAGCAAAGACAATAACAAAAAATACAGAATACACTTCGGTGGCGAGAAAAGACAGATTCCATTCGGTTTCGCGAGAGTACGCTTAATATCTACGACTATCATAAATTATCGTTTATAGCCTTAGAATCTAGACGTTATTAACAATCGTGATATGGCAGATAAATTCCGACTGCAGCAACGGCAACGTGAAGTAACAAGGGACAAACTGGTTATTTCATATGTTATAACAAAGTAGCTGAAACAATATTACACACGCGTGATATAAAGTGGACTGTAGGTAACATTATTATTTACAGAAAGTGTGGGAGGTTGTTTCCTTTGTCAAACCGTTGACACGAGAAAAGAAGTCAGGTACGATATAAACTCTGCTCTCATTGCTGCAAAAGTAGTCACATCACGTGATTCTCGTTGGACAGATACGAACAGTGTTTGACTTGAAAATCGAATCGAATCGAATCGAATTGAGAGACCCGCGCAATTTTCGCGATCTAGCTAAAATTGTATACGATTTTAGAATAAATCCAACGATAATTTGGGTAAACGTGTGCGATCGAAATTTTAAATTTCAGAAATAAAGAAGTCGAAGTAAAATATAAAGTACAAAGTCCCACGTAAGAGAACGTAATTTGAAGTTTCCCTTCTGTTACTAGCTCTCGAAACTATCGAGTTATCAAAAATTTTCATTGCTAAATTCCCCTGACAGAAATTTTTTAAAATCTCGGACTGTCGAGTCCTCTTTTGCCAATTTTGACTAAAAATATAAAAATTGCTTGCTCAAAGTATCGTTCAGCGCCCGTTTACCGAAATATCATTGAATCAACAAAGGGAATTTCGTTTTAGTTGGTCAATAGTAGAGATCGTTTTGCGTCGAGAGCGCTACAGCGCGAGCGTGAGCCTTCATGTGCGCTTCGCGTGCCCTCGTCACTTCCGGCGTGTCTATCACACGGCCGTCCGGTCCCAGCGGAGCCAACGGCCCTCGGTAACCCACCGTTGGAGCGCGTTTGTAGGTCACTCGGACAGGGGCGAGGTACACCAAGTTCCGTCGCCCGTCGAAGACGTCGAACTCGTAAAACTCGGACGCCTTCGAGGCTGATCGCGCGTGCGTGGCTAAGCGCGGGCTCTTCGCTTCCGCCATCTTGAAACAGACGAGAAGAAAACGACACTAGGACTAATAGGGATTTAGAGGAAAGAACAATTTAAAAGTCTTTTACTACTCTTTTAGAAAAGAAATTTCTAAATTTCCAAAGGTCACCCTTCTCAGCCTCTTGAACATGCACCAACTCTTCGAAATTCTCGAGCTAAAAGAAGGCTCGTCAATTGACAATTTAGAGAAATGAAAACTTGGTTTTCTAGATTTCAAAGATCACCCTTCTCTTTTAATTCTCAGCCTTTTGAACTTCCATCTTCCCTTAATTTCTAATTCTTCAGGTAAAAAGAGACTTAGTGACTCGAAGAGAAATAAAAACTCCTATTTTCTAAATTTTAAAGATCCACCCACCCCCCTCCACCCCTTTTAATTTTCAGCTTTTTAAACTTCCACGTTCCCTCGATTTTTGACTCTTTGAAATTCTCGAGAAAATCCTTATTAATTAACAATTTAGAAGTTTTTACTACAAGAGGAAATAGAGACTCCCAATTTCTAGATTTTAAACAGCAATTCTCCCTCTTGGTTTTCAGTTTTCTAAAAATCGTCAAACTAAAATTTTTAATCTCTTTTTTTTTAAGTGAAACTTTTCCTTTCAAATTGAAGACAGTCTAATTTACCTCGGGCGGGTCGCACGTTTTGCAGGCCTCCTCGAGGAGCGTATCCTCCTCCGGAGGAGGAAGAGGAGGATACGTCCTCTGTCTCTGTCGTTTCTGCGCCATGACCGCCATGGGGTCCGTCGTCGTCTGCGGCACGTACGGCATCTCATTGTTCTCGTACGTCTCGTAATCGTCCTGAGCCATTTTCCTCAATCTGGCCATGGTCTCGGCGTGCAACGCCAAGTGAGCAGCCCTCGCGTGGGCCACTTCCGGCGTGTCCATCACCATCCCATCGCTGGTCAATGGCGCCAGTGGTCCCTTGTACTGGTAGTATCCCCTGTCCTCGTATGGCTCGGCGATCGTCGACGCCACCAATGCGGCCAGAACTATCTGAAAAAAGCGCAACGAAGGATCACGCTGCGTTCTGTTGAAATCCTTTCAAAACTTTTCTCGAAACACGCGTTTGACGCATCAAAAATTGAGACGAGGAAGATTAATTTTTAATTACGAGAGAGAAAGTAATTTGGAATTTTCGAAATGCAACGTTTAAAATATCTTGGAAACTTAGTCTCGTCCACTGGAACGAACTAGTTTTTACCAATTGGTGCAAAGAATTTCCCCAATCTGAGAGACAGGGATGAATTTCCCAGGGGAATTTGAATTTTCACAAGGTTGTCGGGAAAGTGGATGGAGAATTTTTTAATTGCTTCGGAAGAACCCTTCGAGACTTTAAGAAACTCCCTCCGAGTGTGAAATCTCAGCCAATGATTCTTTCTCGTTTACGACATTCAAGCTTCGTCTATCGACTCAAAACTTGCACGAAACAATTTGTTCCTCCGAAACAACTTGGAGGAAAGTCCCACTTACGAGCAAGCTCATGCTGCTGGACACCACCGACCACGAAACGGACGTCTCGATTGCGAGTGTGGCTGGTCGGATCGGTCGATCTAGCTTTTATAGCGTCGCGGCTACCGTGCGAGGAAACCACGTTACGATGATCAACACCAGAGACGAAAAACGATACCTTAATTGTTTTCTCGCCGATCGCGAGCCGTGCGTTTCCGTTGGATTCGCGTGCAAGTAGAAAGACAAATTCGTGCTTTGAAGTCGAAAATGGCGAAGTGTGTCGAAGAAAATAGTGTTACAGAGATTTCCTTGATAAAAAGAAAAAAATTGGGAAAATGGCAAAGGAATTTTTAATTTTAAAATATCTAATTTTACTCAACTTTTGAGTTTTCGACTTTCAAAAATTTTGTTGAGCCTCTTTCTTCAGCTTTCATTACTATTATATAATATTATATCATATTATACATTCCAGAATAAAATATCAGGGTCTAAAACGTAATTAAAAAATTATCCCAGAGTTTGAAAATTTCGAGAAAAATACGAAAGAGACGATGCAGATCTCACGAACGTCCCTGATGTCCCGTCTCGACTTTTCGAGGTCAGTTTTCACGCGTTGCAATATCAACCCCCTCGCCGCAGAGCCAACACAGGCAGAAACTTTTCTGTGGTTTCCGAGACGTGGCCGATTCACGGACGACTGGGTTGGATCATAGATCCTCCTAGTGACGCAACGATCCCTTCAAGGCAGTCCTCTTTCGACGATGAGCTCCCGTTCCCTTATAAACGATGGCCCAGATACAGCCTGACTCCAAACTACTCCTCCATGTCCGTCTAACTCGTTGCTCAATTAATTCCCCGTCTCTTAATATCTACCGATCAGAATTTGGCTTGTTTGTTTCGTAACAGAGAAGGATGGTCGATTAACTGCACTAATTCGAAATTTAGAAATTCAGGGACTCGAAATCATTCGTAACTTTATTTGTTACTTCATCTCAATTAGGAAACTGGCAATTCTTTCCGGAAAAATCAATCAAAGCTAAAATTCAAAAAAGTTAGAAATGAAAAATGTAATATAATTTCCAAGAGTTCGAAGACAAGAATTTACAAATTTTATCGCCTCGTTCGAAAGATGACAAGTCGCGTTTCCAATTTTCCATCAACGGCGAGCCGAATCAATTGTCCGCCACAGCAGCACAGTTCGCTGGTGCAATTACACGTTACACGAGCAAGTAAATTAGAATGCCGACCCCGTTTGGTTAATTAACGTCGATTCGGATTCCCTGTTTACACCGTAACACGATATAATTCGGTCGATAACTTCGTCGGAACAAGTTGCGCAAACTTTTACGCAAACTGGGCCCTCCGACAAGCAACGAGCGCGGGGCGTAGCACTTGATTAGATCACCTTTGAAATTCACATCTTCGATTGTTGCGTTGCGTTGTACACGTCGAAGCAAAACTGCATTTTAATTGGTCGTCATTTCAGTCAGCTTCAAAATTACCTCGAAATTATTCAAATTCGTTTCAATGGGGTTGATCAACGATTTGTAACATGTTTGCGTGTGTTTGAAGCGAGGAGCTCCTTATAATTTTCAACTCCTTTGCGAAACACGGCGCAAATCACGATGCAACGAGCATCGATGCGAACTTGGCTCAGAATCCACGTTTCTCTCCCCGATTCGTTTGCTCTCACGTGTTTCGTACACCGGTGTGACCTATGTCGCAAGAATTAGGATCTGAAGGTGGCTAGTAACTAGACGGTAATCCTGTTTCGTAAAGTCACACGAATCTCGGTTACCAGCGAATTATAATACGCTTTGCTTCGGCCAGAAAAATTTTGGAAGCTGAAATTCGGAAATTTCGTTTATCCAAATTAACTTGATTAACTTAATTATTCGTCCAAATTTACTTAAAGTTTGGATCATTTGAAAGTTAAAAAGAAATAAATTCGAAAAAATTGACAAATTTCCACGATCCGGCGTAGAAAAATAATCCCCCAGTGTCGAATTTGTTGCTCGGGGCTCGGAAAATAATGGAAATGTTGGAGTGTTTACGTTCTTGGTGGTCAATCGAGCAAATCGGTTTTTTCGTCTAATGTCGAAACTTTTTGTCGACAGCGGAATCGTTGCGATAGTATTCGGCCGTAAAATTTCTTTTATTCCTCGGCCTTTTATACTTTTGTCTTGGGTCCTACTTGATAAACTTAAAGGCAGAATGAAGAATTTTTCTACACAAGAAAAAATACTTTTTTGTGATGTTTGATGTTGTATGATATATTATATATAGTGTTATAATGTTGTTTGATTCGTACAATGCAATTCTTTAATCTGTGTATTTGATGTGATACACAAATGTTAAATGGCCATGAAGAGATGTTCTCGCTTACCCAGGAATCGATAGACGAGGACATCTCTCCAATTCTTGGATTATGCTAACCACAATGCACAGAGAAATCGAATGTAGGTTAACCCGTGGTTTCTGACGACTAACGTAAGTAATACTCGAGAATTGCGCGTTAACCTAGATGACGAAGATTCATCGAATCAAAAATCGATTCTGAAATGCAAGACTCGAATCTTTTAAATTCAATGTGCAACGGTGAAAAGTATGCGATATTTTTAGATCTTTACAGATCTTAGTTATTGTCACTAGACTATCATGGATTTTAGACATTTTGTTTGCAGAAGTCTTGTCGTAAATTGTAGATTGAAACGTCATTTTTCCATCGCTGTGATTGCTTCGCGAAGCTAAACATTGTCGAAGGAAAAATTTTGGAATTTTCTCGTTTTCTTTTTTTTTCTAAAACTGGCGAAATTTTAATGGAATCTCTGAAACTTTGAGGCACTTCAAAATACCTAAAATCTGTTAAAAATAATTTTAGGAAATCCTAATCATCGCGTTTAAGAAATGTTTGAAAATTTGTTATTGTTAATATTTATCATCGATCTTTTGTAATTAATACTTGTTTGAACTTGGAGAAATTTTTTAGTGCCAAGAAAAATTGACTATCGCAACGAAATGAAATGCGAGCAGAACGAACTAAATGGAATGGGAATGGAAAATGAACAAGTTTCAAAAAGAGAAAAAGGAAGGGAAATAATTTATTGGCCTAAATTATGTACAGATGCGTCGTGATATCGAATTTAGTAAGCCCCGACTAACTGCTGCGGCTGATGATTCTGGGGTTGGAAAGCAGGCTTGCCAAACGGCGATTGGGCCTGAGCTGGGTAAGGTGCTGCACCGGAAAATACTCGCGCAGCTGGAGCATTGTATTGACCGCTGTATGAAGCTGCAGCCGGGCCAGCATAAGCTGAAATAAATTGACAAATTAAATCATAAAAATCGTTCACTGAATTCCCTTGAAATTTCACATTCAGACATTTGAGAAGGATTGTTAATTATTAAGAGATAATTATTAAATTACTACTAAATAAAATGTTCTTTCTTAAGAAACTAACATAATAACATAACTTTCTAACATAAATAAAACTGCAAAATTAAAAATTAAAAATGTGAGAGGGGAAGTTAAAAATTTCAAATTTTTCTAAAGATACTAAATTGTATAAATATTGAACAGATCTGTCATTCTGATAGAATGAGAATGACTATTCAAAAATTATTACAATAAATCGAATTCTAATCTTGTTACTATATTTCCAGTTGTCAATTATCCAGTTAAAAAATAATGCAATTAAACCAAGGCTGAAAAAGAAGATCAAAATGAAATATGTGTGTGTGTGTGTGTGTGTCAAGGAAGTTTAAAATTCCTCTCGATGATTTATTCACACGAGTAATTTAATCAGTTCCAATTTGCTTTTGGGAGTGGCAGTCGAACGAATCGGGACAAGAGGAACCGGTTCCAATCTAACCTTTCCCCTTCCTTATTAAGTAATATAGGCGCCCGTTTAACGAGATCAAGATAATAAAAATTATCTTCAATTAAGAGTAGCCTGTTACTTTTAATGGAAATCTAAAAAAAAAACCTCTTTATAGCTAACAAAAAGAACGAAATTTCGTCACAAGTTAATTTTCATTTAGTCGAAGACTACTATATTGCTCCGTCAATTATAAAAGAGTAGTTCATTTTAACACGAATCTTGGAACAGCTGCACAAAAATAAGAAACACTTGGTTTAGGTTAGGTTTAGGTTAGTGGTTCATAAAGAACAATTAATCAAATAAGAATATATAAAAGTTGGTTTAGGTTAGGTTTAGGTTAGGTTTAGGTTAGTGGTTTATAAAGAACGATTAATCAAATAAGAATATATAAAAGTTAAAATTGCAATAAAATTAAATGACAAATATTCGATTAATTCAGCATCTCAGATTTTGTTGCAAAGTTCAAATTGCAAACGACTCGAGTGAAACTCGCTCGCGAGCTCGTCGCATTTGATATTCCAGAGGAGAAATGGCCGGGTCACGATTATATTCGTAACGATTAGCGGCGATACTCGGGCCATTCTCACAGTGAACAATCGAGCGATTATGTCGTTGAGCAATCGCTCGGATCTCAAATTGCATCACATCACAGTTACGAATGTATTTATTTATAACTGGTCAGAGTTCGATCGGTCTCGATCGGTTCAATCTTTGACTTCATTTGCAGAAAATACTTTACCGCAGAAACCAAAAGGTTCTTCTTTCTAAATTTTAAGTTAATTCGATATTGAGAAGTTTCTAAATACAAGTTAGTCGACTATTACTACGAATTACTTGCTCGTGAACTGAGCTGTTCTGAATTAACATTCTGAATGGAAGAAATTCATGCGGAATAATGCAATATACGTAGATTTGTATCATTTTCTCCACTTTCAGCCAGTTACTACTATTCGAGTCACCGTTTTAATCATTTTCATTCTCATTCCCAAACTGGTTCTCACGTTGCATTGTCCAACTGTTTTACATAATGGTTTGGCTTACGTAATTGGGTGAAAACAGTCTAGTTTTTATTTATCGATGTCGTTCTTTTAGCCAAACGATTAAACTTTCGAGAACACGGACTGGCAATTAAAAATGACAATCCAACTACATTTCTCGCATACTTGAACTTATGTTCGAACTTCCCCGAATCGCAGAATCGTTCTGCGCGAACGTACCTTGACCTCCGAGTTCCGCTTTGTACTCCTGGGCAAACTTGTACGCTCTGGCTTCGGCCTCGGCCAGCTCGGCCAACCTGGCGGCCTTAAGAGCAGCCACTTCCGGTGTATCGATTACCGTCCCATCCTCAGCGAGAGGCGCTGGAACGAACGGGGTAGGTTTCGCACTCGGAGCGGCGTAACTTTGCGGGCCAACGTAGTTTGCGTTTCCGGCGTACTGCGGCTGGTACGCCACTGGATTAGGCTGATTGTACGATGGCGCTGGAACTGAAATTTTTGCGATTTGCTCTTCTTTCTTTCGTTCGAGAAAAATAAATTCGCGAGTTTCTGAACTGCCAGATTCACAAACTTTTAAATATCGTAATTCCTAAATTTCCAAGTTCTCTCAGATTCCGAAGAAATTTTTAGATTTCCAAGTTTCCAGATTCCTAAATTCTCAAGTTTCCAAAGTGCTGGATTTATAATTTTCCAAATTCCTAATGAATACCCAAATCTATAGATTTCTAAATTTTCTAAATCCCCAAATTCCAAGTTTCCAGGTTGCCAAATTCCTAGATTCCTGAATTTTTAGGTTCCCAAATTCCTAGCTTCCTAGCTTCCTGGATTCCTGCACCCCTAAGTCCCTAAATTCCAGTTCTTCTAAGCTCCTAAATTTGCGAATTACCAATTTCCTAAATTCTTCAATCCCCCAATTCCAGTTTTTCTAAATTCTTAAATTGCCAAATTTCCAAATTCCTACATCTCTAAATTCTTAAGTGTCCAAACTACGTCCAATGTACAATACTATCGCTGACAATACTTTACCTGGAGCAGAGTGATAAATCGGCGCAGGGGACTGATAACTCTGCTGTCTGAGGTAAGTGGGTTGAGTGGGTTGCACCGAGGGGTAGTTGTACGTCTGGGCCGGTAATTGATTGTAGTCGACCGACTGCGGTTGATTTTTGCTATCCTCCGCCGCTCTAGCAGCTGCTCTCGCGAATTCCGCAAAGTGTGCGGCCTTCGCCTCGGCGACTTCCGGCGTGTCGATCACGTTGCCATCTTGGCCAACCGGTGCTGGAGGCGCGTACCTCTGGGGTGCTGGTTGAGGGTGCAGCTGAGGCTCACCGTAAGAGGGTGGTCCACCGAGGAAACCGGCTCTGCAGCTCGTCGCCGTGACGATCAAGATGACGATCTGAAACGGAGCAGAAATGTCAGAGAAATTTAAAAAGGAGAAAAGGGAAAAAAGAGTTGGAGAACAGACTAGAAATTTGAAGTTGGGACTTGTTGCGACATAGGCAATTGAAAGTTCATCAGTCCCTGATATTTGATTTTTGATAATTCTAAGTTTTATTTCAATTTCAGTGCTCGAATTTGAGAAATTTTGGACATTTAGAAATTAGAGAATTCAAGAAATTTTAGGGGAAATTCGGGAATTTCAGAATTCAGGAACTTGGAAACTTAAATTTAGAGATCTGGAAATTTCGACATTTCTAAATTTTGTAGGAATTTAAGAAGAAATTTCAGAAGTTAGAGGAATTTCCTAGGAATTTGAAAAGTTAGAAATTTAGAAACATTTCTGGGAACTTGCAAACTTGGAAATTTGCGAGTTCCCAAACTCCCGAATTCCCTAAGGATTTCTAAATTTTCAACTTGTCAACTCCTCCCCGATTCTTAAGTTCACAGCTTCCAAAACTCCCTAATAATCTCTTAAATTCCCAAACCTGAATGCCTCTATTCTAGAGTTGCCAAATTTTGAAATTGCCAAACTTCATCGAAAACCGAACGAACTGCAGCTCCGGGTGGGCTACCACTGACCTGGTCTACCCTAACCTTTCACTTTCCTTTGTCCGTGCCCACTCGTTCAACCAAGAACACTTACCAGTCCCCTCATGATCTCTCGAGTCCCTCTCCTCGTATGCTACGTGTGTACGCGCGCGTGTGTCTCTCCCCTTTTTTACGAAAGCGCTGCTGGTGGCCAGTACTCGCTTGCTTCCGCTCCCAGCCACGGTGAACCAAACCCGGCCCGACGTTTTGTGTTCCTGGAGAACGGCCGTTGGTAGCATTTATAGCGCTGATCATCCGCCCCCTCCCACGTGGACCACGGCTGGCCACGACCTGGAGGGAGCCAGGGAGGTGATCGGAGCTAGCCCACGTAGCCTGGGAAGCGCGCCAGGAAAAAGGATACTCCCTCCTTTCGGTCAACTTCGTCGGTCTGGCTGGCACAGGACCTTGGCATTTCGACGGGGTCCCTGCACTCTTCCATATCTCCGGAAGGATGCCACTCGGCGGTTCGTCCGTGGAGATTCGGTCTGATTTGCTCTAGGTCTGGGTCAGATCTTACGAAACTGAAAATCAATTAAATAATAAGATATATCGAGGAATCGAACCTGCATTGGGAATTGTGTTTTATTTGGGTCGCGTGCAACGTTTGTAGGATATAACATACAGGGTGATCACTGAAAAACTGTAGGGTTTGAAAAAGTCACGACTTGTTCATTTATTGTTTTTCACGCATGACACTGACAAAAAGGTCCATTAATTATATTTCCAAATAAAATAATAAGAAATTAAAAAAGAAACGTGTGTTTGTAAAAGTTATTTTTGTTTTATATCAGTCTTTCAGTGACCACTTGTGATTAAGAATTAATTATTGAGTTGTAATTGGAAATTGAGGATTTACGTCAATTGGTCGCGATAGAATGAATAAAATTTGGCATTGGTATATTGGATTTTGTACATCTAGGTTTAGGTTAGGTTTAGGTTAGGTTTACGTTAGGTTGAGATACATATACATATATATAGATTGGCCATAACTAAGAATTAAGGTAAAGGTTTTAGATTTGTTTAGTTATGAAAAAGCTGAGTTGATTGCGACAGAATGAATACAATTTGACGTACGCAAGTATTAGAGCAATTACAAATTGAATTATAATTAGGAACTAGGGATTTAGGTTTTGGATAGAGATTTTAGATTGTTTAGTTGTGAGAAGCTGTAGAATTGAATTGTAATTAATAATTAACCAAGAGATTTAGATACAGACAAAGTATATATATCTAAATAATTCAGCTAGGAAGTTGAATAAGAAAAAGAAAAACAAATTGGATCAGTTGGGAAATCCAGAATATTTTGTGGGTGAGAGAAATATACAGTGTGCAGCGTGGGACTGGTAAAAGTATAGAATTATCAGTGGGGTTACCCAAGTGTACAATTGAAAGACCACGTATGCAAATGTGAGGAGAAGAATGCATAATTGGTTAAAAAGGCGAGGATTATTGGAAGCATTAAAGCTGTGGGAGCATAAGATTTACTACAGTACAAAAACCAACGATCTGCATAAAATGTTAACGCATTCTTTTAATTAATCAAATTAACAAAGTGTGTTCAACAAAATTACGAAAATTACAAGTCATCCAGTCAAATTTTCCATTCACGAAACAATCAAATTAACCTCCGATCATCACCAATTTGTGTGCAAAATGCAACGAGAAGACAGACTTATTTCTGGCAATCAGGGACCTGAGAAAGCACGTGTGGGATTCGTACATCACGTGAGAAGTGGGTCACATCGTGACAGAGGAAGTTACATCCGAGACACTTTTCCCTGCAATTACATATGGGAAATAATTTCACGTTTCGCGCTTGTGAGAAGACGCTCAATGCCGTAATTATTGTACAATTTCTATATTTCCCTTTCAATTCGCGTATCAGTCATCGTGGATCACGGGTAATTAATTTATCTCGAGACTGAAACGAAGAACTCTGAACAAACTGCGATTCCAAAAATGTGAATTTAATCGTTCTCCGTTCTTCTCTAAGGAGATCTCGATAATGATACACTTTTGAGGCTGCAATGGACAAGCCTGTCTCGCGATACGAGGCTCGTCAAGATCTACCTTGCGTTTTGCTTGATTTCTCCTTTCGCCCAGTATTTCGTTGTCCTCTGAGCACGGCGTATGAAAGCGTTAAACGACTTACCAACCCTGGACGAACGAAGGACTCGAGGCCGAAGGACAGTCTACAGCAAGAATGCATTCCTTTAATATTTTTGCACTCGCTCTCGAACTGCGGTCGTAGCGCACAAAGTCCGATTGCACGATCGAAGAAACCGATCAGCGCAAGTTCACATCGCGTACATAGCCCAAAAATGTAGCAATTGATCAACAAGACTGTCAACGATTGTAATTTATCACTCTGGCAGTTGTTGGACATTCTGGCCGTGCGTTATTTGGATATTCGACTTTCGAAGATGTTACATATTAAGTATACTTAAGAATACTTAAGAATACTTAATAATACTTAAGAATACTTAAGAATACTTAAGAATTCAAGAATTGTAAGAACAAACAATGTAAAAAGAACAAGTGAGATTTAACATAGGCGAAATATAAAATTGCAACATCATTTTTATCAGATACTAACAAAGGAGATAAAATAACATTTGGATAATTCAGAAAAGTGTATTAACAAAATTGATCGGATCGAAAAGTGTCGACACAAGCACGAAACGCAAGAAAAGAGCTATAAAGGTTGTTTTGTCACTCTATTGCATGTGTAATTGGGAAATAGCGAACGTTTGCTTGTCCAGGTGTCACAATCGTCCGAGACAATTTTCAATTGGTGAAACAACAATCGTAAAATCGGTTTTGTAACAAATAATATTAGAAAGCCAGCGTTCCCTTTTCTTTTTTTTTTCTTCTTCGATCGACTGGGGGAAACCCTTCGATATTACCTCATGGATTGTTTGTGGTCATTTCTGTGAAAAAATATTTTGTCGTGTCAAACACATCTCGAGTGATTCTACTGAAAAATTTATTTAATAAATTAAAATTTTATTCGTGACATATGTTGAAATCTACGTAGAATTGTTAGAATTATTTCAATAAATTATCTATTATAATTTAGACTCTTGTATTTATAATGGGGTATATTGTTGTCTGTCAGGGTATTTTCGAAACGACTGGAAAAATTATGTGGCTGGTCAATTTAACAAATAACCAATCCTCTCTCGAGATAAGATGTCGTAATAGTCTCTTTTCAGAGACATGCCCAGTGATTGAGGAACAACTCATCGACCGTGACTATCATAATTTCGTGACTTTGAATCGAGCACTCGAAGGACACTGAACTCTTTCCGAGCTGCCTGCAGACCGGGATATCCATCACTTTTTAATTTATGTTTGAAAACTTAATTTTAAGTTAAAATATAAATTTCGGTACTGAAACCATCCTCTTTCTTGACAAACCTTTGAGATTCTGCAAAAACATCGCAAACTGTCGTTGATTAATAAAAGATAAAGAGTTCTTTAGAAGATTCCAAATATCCTAAATATAAAAATATTAACAAAATTTCGTCTATTAAATTATGTAGATTTAATTTTTATTTCAGGGTAAATTTGTTCGGACAATTTTCAAACGCTACATCGAACGAATGAAAACGCGACAGTTGTCTTTATCGCAGCATGTCGGCGTTGTAGTCTCTAAAAACTACTCGAATTTATTTCTGCCTCTTGAAACGGACAATACTCTTCGTGGGCGCAGGAAAAGGCTCGGACTGCGACCTTGACTGCCTCATATTCTTTGATATCCTGACCGAAGGAACGGCGCTGAGACAGCGGTTCCCAAACGAAGGGTGCAACGCGCTTTGGAAATTTCTACAAAAAAATCGAACGAGACGGCGGGAAATTGTCGAAACATCGAATTGCTATAATCTCGTAAATAAAAAGTCTCACTCGAAAGCGCAAGATTTTTACTTTTACAAATTTTAGTTTGTTCTCTTCAAAGATATTTTTACGTCTTGTTTTTCACACAACTAAATTCACTACGATCTTGAAGATCAAAGTCTTCTTTTTACAACGATCGCTCGAAATTTCATGTTCACGGTTTTTTTTCTGCCATTTCATCGAACTTTGAACGTAAAAACTAGATAATAGAGCGTTGGGACTTTTTGAATTGAGAAAAATCATAGAACGAAAAATTACGTGAAACTGCGACGAAATTTTCACATTCTCCGAATTTTCGTCGTCACCAAATTCCGTAAGTTCCATTTCTTAAATTCGAACGAGGAAAAGAGGAAGGAAAGGGAAAGATAATTAAAAAAAAAAAGAAAACAAAATCACCGGTCCGTTCTCCGTTACACGGTTAAATATCGCTTTATTCAATCAGCCCTCAATTATGTACAGAAAAAAGAAACGAGAGTATTCCACGTGGCCAGCGTCTCTAAAAGGCCAAACAATCCAGCCAGTCGTGTCATCCTTAAATCAAGAGTTTCTGAATCACCGGCGCGGTGTACGACAGAGCGATCGGAACCTGCAGGGAGACTCCTCTCGCTGCTTGCTCGAGCTTCTCGTTGATGTGAGCGGCGGCGTGTTCTGCCTTGGCCAGGGCGACTTCCGGCGTGTCAACGACGCGGCCGTCAGGCCCCAGAGGAGCTGGTGGGACAATTTTGGCCGCGGCGGCCAGAGGCTCCACTCTCGTGGCCAGCACTGGTGCCGCGTAGGCGATCAAGTCGGCGGATTTCAGTGCCTCGTTGGCTAAATTGATCCTCTCGTTGATGTGAGCCGCAGCGTGCTCCGCTTTGGCCAGTGTCACTTCCGGCGTGTCGACCACTCGGCCATCTAGACCAATAGGGGCACCTGGTACCAGTCTCGCGATGGTAACGGGCCCCGCCAGTGCTGCCACTGATGGCGACAGCACCAAGCTCGGACGAGCGCACACTGCTGCCAACAAAGCGGAGAAAACGATCTGGAAGCGGGGAGGTTATAGTTATTAATCTTTAAAATACGTGTCCTCGTTATAATACAACGAAGTTTGCATTAAATTTTTTTCATAATAAAGTTTGCTGCCTCTTATTGTTGTAAGCAAGTTTTAAGATTCATTCAGTTTTGAAAATAGTCATTCAAAAATCATATTTCCTTTAAGCTACACTCTTAATTTCACAGACATAATCAATTTTTATTTTACAAGGACCAAATATTTTCTGAAATATTTGTTTCGTGCTACAAAAATATGTTTTTAATTCATTCGGACGAAAAACTTTTATATATGTCAAAACGAGAAATATATGACTTAGGCCACTTTGAGAATACGCATTTCTTGAATTTTTTGATAGATCTATTCCGGTATTTTTATCACTTTCCTGCTCTTAACTATTAACTATTAGCTGTTCTTATTTATAAATTTATCACACGGTGAAAATAATGAAATATGTGCAGAAAGTTTATTAATTTTCAATCCTCCGTACTGGTAATTTTATTGAAATAAAAATTTAATTGGGAAAGACGTTTTGTTCTATAAATTTTATAGATTCTATGGATATTTCATTCCATAAATTTTATTTCAATTCGTTATAGTTCTATAATTTCTATAATTTCCCGCTTCCTAAAATTTACTGACTTGCTAATTTCTAGTTTATCAATTTCTCAGTTCTAAAATTGCCATTTTCTGATAATTTCTACTTACTTAAATTATTAACATCCGACTTGTTAAATTACTAATTTCCAAGTTCCAGAATTACTTAAGTTACCAATTCCAAAGTTCTAGAATTACTAGTTTCTAACTTCTTAATTTCTGACTTCTAAAACCACAAACACACCAATACATAATTTCCAAAATGTACCAATCTACCAATTTCTAATTCTCTAAATTCGTGACTTGCAACTTCCGTTTCGAACGGACTGCTTTTTACTTGCTCGCGTGTCTTCTCTAACGACTCGACAGAAGTAGAAGCAGCGACAGAGCGTAGAAAATCTACGGCGAGACTAACCGAGAAAAACCAAGGTTGAGCGATAACACTTACCAGGCTCTTCATCTCGTCAACGATACGTGGGCTCCTTGCAACGCTATCTGAGGTACAGTACTCGGCAAGGTGCCTTGGTCCGGTCTCATGGTGTCTACCGCCTCC
Organism: Melipona bicolor; assembly: GCA_030673865.1. Classification (NCBI taxonomy): domain Eukaryota; kingdom Metazoa; phylum Arthropoda; class Insecta; order Hymenoptera; family Apidae; genus Melipona; species Melipona bicolor. The sequence goes on from JAHYIQ010000020.1 coordinate 3,052,898, forward strand.
CTTGGCCTTTATATAGCACCTGGGAGAAAAGGTTTCGCACCATGGGGCACGCGCTACGTTCGATGGGAGAAACAGGCGAATGGGAAACGCCCTGACCAATAAAATCAATCAGACGTGACATTGACATTCGTCCTAATCGACGTCCCGATTGAGATTTGTCTTTTTCCAACCGGTGACCCTCAACAGGTTGTCCAATATTTCATTCCTTCTTCTCTTATATTATTCTGTTTTTTTTTCTCTCTTTTTCTTTCTCTCTCACTTATCGTTTTGGCGAAGTAAACGAATTTCTCAAGAACCAGATCACATCGACAGCTTCCCTGTCTGTTTGTGGAAGAGAATTTTAATTGGGTTCTCTTGTCTTCGCGTTGTCTTGAGAGGGAGGATTTTTGTTTGATTTATCGAATCGCCGCAAGAGATTATTATAATGGATCTGAGAATGGATACTTGTTTATTTGTATTTTTATCCAAATTAAGAGATTTGGTGATTGGTAATTCAAGCAATTGAAAAAACATGAGGTTCAAACTTTGAATGTGTAATTATTAATAAATAATTTATTTCAACTATTTTGAACTGTTTATTCCATTACTTTCTTGCAGTTTAAAATAGATTAATTAGATTAGTCTTGTGATTATTTCACACGTCTGCCGATTTTATGAATCTTCGATTATGTCCTTTTAATTTTTTTATCGTACTGTACCGACGTGTCAGGTGGAAACGGAGTAGAATTTTTGTGCGGTATAATAGGAGATTACTGGCGCTGGATAGTAATAAGAAATTGAGTGATGCAAGGGATTGTAGAAGAAGAAAAAAAGAAAAAGAAGTATGTTTCAGTGTCACGTTTCTGGCGGAGGCTCGTAGATCGTTATGTAAGCCATTGTGTATATGTGTTGAGAAATTTCGTGCTCGGTATATTCGACACGATATGCTTTTTTTATTCGTTCAGGAACTCGTTTGTTATTCGCTTATTAAAATTTCTAATAATCTGTTTCGTTAAATGTCGCGTATAGAATATTTCACTTATAGAACTTTGAATAAATTTCGAGTGAATGTCAGTCTTGTAATGTTGAAAAGACAAGAGTTGCGCGTTATGAGAATTTGGTAGGAAAAATTTGAATTAAAATAGCTCTGAAATATCGATTTCTGGTATTAATAGTCAGTGCTATAATATTACAGTTTCATTTTATTTGACGTATTGACGTTAGAATTTCATGCTTGTTGCGATGCTAATTCTTTGATATTAATTACTGAAACTAATTTGCTAATTATTAGTAGCTAATACTAATTCGCCAATTATTTCATAATTCTAATTTCACGATCGTTTACACAGTATTAATTTTTTGATATTAATTGCTAATGGTAATTTGCTAATTATTAATAATAATTGATGGTTCGAATGGAAATACTACATCTCCAATTTACTAATCATCAATAATCAAATGAAAATACTAAATCTGTCCCATCAAAAAAAAGAAAAAATACTTTTATACATTAATTGTTGTTATTAAATAAATAACATTCTACTGAATTTCACAAAAGTTACAGCCAACAAACGATCTCAGAAACACTGGAAGACAACACATCCCAGCTTTAGCAACTGACTCGAATTGCAAAAACAAAGCCACAATCTGACTGGACTCAAAACCACCTTAAAATCCCTTACGTAGCAACAGAGAGAATTACGTAGAACGCGCCGCGTTCGGTAAAAAAAAAAAAGAAAAAAAAATCGCCGCGTGCTACGTGATCCAGCCGAGCGACAGCTTATCGCCGGGGTACACCGGGGATAGTCGACAAACGTGGTTACGCGATCGTCGGCCTTCGCCGGCGTCGCCCTTGGTGTCCATGGCCAGGCTCGGCTGCCAGGCGCGGGAGAAATGACAACGGGATCGGGTGTCATCCCGCGCGCTGTCGAGAGACTCTGGAACGAAAATGGAGAGCCTTCGATTTTTCCTCGGCTAGCGACGACCAGGCTAGGCTAGGCTAGACTAGGCTAGGCTAGGCCTAGCCCGCAGAGCCTCTTACTCGTTTTACAGACACGCTTAACTTGCTTAACTCGGGGGGCACGGAAACACAGCCATGTGCGCACACCGGTCGTGGCCCAGATCCCGCCGTCTCGAAAAATCCACCCCGTTTTGTTACGTGATCTATAATACCAACTGTATAATACCAGCCACATCTCGCCTGTCAGATATATAAAAGCCGATCTAGGACGAGGCGTCTCACAGTCTCGAGCGCTGGTCCGACGATAGTCGAGGGAGAAGAGAATCGGTGGGACAATCGTCGACACGTCGCCTGACGCCTCTTCGGAAGCCGGAAGAAGCAGCACCGAACAGCCTTCGATAGAAGAATCCCTGATAGAAGACGATCCGTCATGGGACCAGTCGTTGGTTTGCTATTGGCAGGCCTGGTTTCCGCGGCCCTGGCCAAACCGGGGCTGCTGTCCGCGCCGTTGGTCGCCACTCTGACACCCGCGGCTGCCGTCGGGCCCGACGGAAGGGTCCTCGATACTCCGGAAGTCGCCGTGGCCAAGGCGGAACACGCGGCCGCTCATTTGAACGAGAGACTGAGGCTGGCCGACGCGGCTGCCAGATCGGTAAGCGCGCAATCGGTCCAGGTGATCGCTGCACCGGCTGCTCTTCTCGTACCCGGCGCACCCATAGGGCCCGACGGCAGGGTGGTAGACACGCCGGAAGTCACCGTGGCCAAGGCTGCCCACGCTGCTGCCCAGGTGAACGAGAGGATCAATTTGGCGAACGAGGCTGCCAGGTCCGCCGCTGCCGATCTTAACAGGTAAACATTCCGGAATTTTTGGAAATTAGCTGGTACACAGATACTAATGTCGTTTTAAAAGTAATTTAGACGAAATGAAATTTTGTGCAGTATCAAGAAACGACATTACTTGTAGGCACCTCTTATATTGTATTGGGGAATAAAATAGCAATATATTGTTGCAATATAGTACGTATTTAAAATACAACACAAAAACAAGAAGTAGAATCTAGAATCTAGAATCTAAAATTTTTTATTGTCATGTATTAAGTATTAAAATCTAATGTTTTATATGTCGAATCTAATACTTCATATTGTAATGTAAATTTTATACAGCTGTTTGAGATTCCCAAAATTCCCCAAAACAAGAAGAATCTAGAATCTACAATCTAATATTTTATATTGTAATGTAAATTTTGTACAGTGTGCTGAAATACAACATGTTCCCAGAAACAAGAGAAACCTAGAATTTAAAGTATTGTCATAATATAGTATACATAGTATTATAATACAGTATAATACAGTGATGTATTTAAAACACATTTTCAAAAACAGGACTCTAGAATCTGAAATTTTGTATTGTTATAATACAGTATATACAGTGTAATACAATACAGTATGTGCTGTATTTAAAACATAATATGTTCCCAAAAACAAGAAGAATCTAGAATCTAAAATTTTATATTGCTATAATACAGTACAATACAGTACACAGTATAATATAGTACAGTATAATACAGTACGTGTTGTACTTAAAACACAACACGTTCGCAAAAGAAGAATCTAGAATCTATAATTTTGTATTCTCATAATACAGTACGTGCTTCCTATTTAAAACACAACAGGTTCCCAAGAACGAGAGGAGTGTAGAATCTAGAACGTGAAATTCTCATTTCAGACCTCTAATTGTGGCGAACGCGATAGTGTCGCCAGCGGCGCTGCAGGCGGCCACGGTGGGCCCGGACGGAAGAGTGCAGGACACGCCGGAGGTGGCGGCGGCGAAAACGGCCCACGCGGTGGCTCAGATCAACGAGAGGGTGAACTTGGCGAACGAGGCGGTGAGATCGTCGGCCACGTTGGTCACCGCTGGCCCCACAGCAGCAGCGGTGACTGTCCCCTTGGCGGTGGCGGTTCCTGGCGCGCCGCTCGGCCCGGACGGCAGGGTGCAGGACACGCCGGAGGTGGCCGCGGCCAGGATTGCCCACGTGAACGCCCACATCAACGAGAAGGTGAACCTGGCGAACGAGGCGGCCAGGTCCGCCGACGTTGTCGCTGTTGCTGGCCCTGCACTCGCCTACGGACGGCTCGTTATCTAATAGGAATCCGGATCATCCGCTGAAACACGTTCACCGCGGCTCCTTCCGACGAACGATCGCGAATATGAATTCTGGGGGAAAAAGAAGCTTCGCAGTAACCCATATAGAGCAGAGTTTACACGTAGACGTAAAGTTTAATACACACACATGCACACTCACTCACACGTATAAGACACATACTGACAGGTAGAGATAGCTTTTTTTCTATGAAGATAACAATATTGTTAGAGTATATATATTATATATATCTATATCTATAGACGTATTTGTAGCAGTGAACGTGTTAAGTTGAAACTCGTGGATAATACTTGTTAGTGAGATTAAGCTGCGAGTTGTTGGAGAGGGCACATGGCGCATCGATCGAACGATTTACGATTTCTAGTGTTCTCTTTGTCTTCTCTCTCTCTCTCTCTCTCTTTCTTCCTTCCTTTCTTTCTTTTTTTTTTGGCTGACTTTACGATTACGGCACCTTTCTGTTTATTCCTTGGAATAATGGAAATTGGACGTCTCAGTTTTGCTTTTTGTCGTCGGGTTGCGAGGTCGTCGAAACTGCCACAGCGAGGTGAACGATGATTGTAGACTGGATTAATAAAGAGAATTTCGAGGAACTTGCGAGTTTCAAGTCTCAATCGAACCCAAATTGCTCCTTCTTCGGAACTATCGATCCATCAAAGGAAATTGGGACGTTCCTTCAAAGCTGCGGGATACAGGGAGTGTAAGATATATTTGTTACAAAACCGAGGGGTCTAAACATGGCGATTAGCGGTAACAGTATCGCCCGTGAAAAAGTGGATCTTGCGTTTCAGCTGACAACGAATTTGAAGAAAAATACCCGGCGTCCAGTTTCATTTTGACACAATAGACGAGGGGAATCGATACATATTAATGTCGAGGCGATTCTCTAGCAAAATGCGTTCGATTGCAACGAATTTGGGTCGAGGATATATAACTCGAGTAATTAGCATGACGTTTGTTCAGGTGTGATGGAGCCAACAACTTCCTACAATACGACAATACACCTAATAATAAATGAATTCGAAACAAATAAATTCGAATTTCAAATCTTCACTTTTGTTTCGTCGTAAATTTGATTTCAAAGTTCTCAAGTATTCTTAAAAATTATTTTATACGTAAAATATTATTTGACAAAGCTTTGTATACTTTATAATTTTGAATAGATGTAGTAAATATAGTTGATTAGAAAATTTAGTAGTGTTCCTAAATTTTCAAAATTAACAAAAAGGATTCTAATGGAACAAGAACGTTTCAAACAAATTTGCATTGTGGTCAGATGAAGGAAATGGAATTCTTGCAAGATATTCTATAAATACCTTCTTCCTTGCATCCGTAAAAGGAAATGTTCGGCTAATGAGCTTTGTCTCTAATATGGGAACAAAAAAGTCTTTAATATGAGGGCATAAAGTGCACAATGATGTTGACGTCAAGGTATAGTAACTTTGCGCGTTAATATATTGCAAAATCCCGTTGATTGCATCCCATTACCGACTCGGATGCTCTTCTTTGGCCTCTCATTAACTATTCTGTAAACAATTTCTTTGATACGCTTAACAATAGCAATTTCTCGCTAAAATTAATCACGAGCTTCGTAAATACAGAATTACGTTTGTTCAAGTAATTAAGATTCCGCTAATTTACCGCAATTTACAAATTTCGACGTTCCAATTTGTACGACAAATAAACAAAATTAAATTCAATGCTTTGCTTACATGAAATAATTCATAAAATATATAAAGTTTCATTAAACAATACACGAAACATAAGATAATTTGTAATATGATTCTATTTAAATATCAATCGTCAGTAGATCGACAGTTTTTAATAAACTTCATCTAACGTTTCAAATTTGTTTCTCAAATTTCATTTCAATGTTTTAAATTCGTTTCAAACTCCGCTGTTCCGACGAAACGACAAACTGTCTTCTGCAACGCAGAATTGCAAATATATCTGTCGCACAGCAGACAGCTCGAACACTTTCGCGAACCTGTGCCATTTTGTAAAAGTCCCTTATCCATGAATTATCTTGGAAAACTGGCAAGCCGATTGCCACGGCGAGACGACCGTGAACATCGTACATTACATACACATATTAGGGTATAGTAGGGAGTTCAGGTTTTCAACCGCGGAGAAAACATGTTTGTGAAAATGTTCGAGAGCCGGATTCCAAGCGGACGTTGAGGACCTTGAGGACCGAGCGTGACCAGTTTTCAGCTCCCTCGGTCCTTGCGTTTCCGCCATGTTCTGGCAACACCCTCGAGGCTTCTCCCGTGTTTTCTATATAAAGTGGCGGATGCACTCTGTGCGGATTTAAAAGATGCCCGATCGAATCGCCATGAGCTGCGTATACGTAAGGAGGAACGTTATGGTCGCGTGGGTGAATGGAATGGTGGTTGCTTTGCTTATGGGTATGTTTCGCTTATCGCGGGGTACACAGTGTTTCTCAAGCTTTTCTCGAATGTGCCATTTGTATTGTTGCGTTTTATTCAGTGATATTTATTTGCTAATTTAAACGCTTGACTTTTCAATAAAAATTAATCTATCAATCTAATTAATACAGGGATTTGAATACTAGGGTGCTAATTTAACTCATACTGATTTATACTTATTAACACCAAATACTATCATTGTAATTAGTATGCATACTTAAATAGTATAGTATTATAGATAGTATACATACTTTTGTACTTTTAATACACTGTCAGTATACATAGTACACTAAATACACTAACTATAATTCTAAAATCCAAATACCATGGATCCATAATGCAATATTCGTCTATTTATCGAGCAAGGATTAAAGTGTTCAATTTTTGAACGATCGTATTCAGGTGCTCCTCCTGTTTTGTTGTCTTGTTTCATCCGGCTCGGCCGAATCAGCCAGGCCAATCCTGGGATATCAGGACAGTTACGGTCAATACAGTTTCGGCTACAGTGCACCAAGTTCAGCAAGGTCAGAGGTTAGGACGTCGAATGGCGAAACTCGAGGCGTTTACAGTTACATCGACGACGCGGGCGTTATTCAAACCACTCAGTACACTGCTGACAGTAAAAACGGCTTCCGTGTGACCGCCACCAATCTACCTCAGGCGCCACTTCCGGTAAGAACAAACAGTAAACCTGAATGGATTTTGATGTGTTACTAGTATCCAATTGATATTGTTACTGTTAGGTATTGCTAATTTGGTACCATAATATTACTAATCTCAAGTGTTACTAATGCTTGGAATATATATTACTAATACTTGATACTACTAATTTCAAGTGTTATCAATGCTTGGTACCATGGTACTACTAATTTAAAGTGTTACTAATACTGGGAATGTATATTGCTAATACTTGGTACCATAGTACCACTAATTTCAAGTGTTACTAATACTAACACTATTGGAATATATATATTACCAATATCTGTAACTATTTTGTACTAGTATCTGATATTATGTAATTGTTTGAAGTGTTGCTAATACTTGATATTAATAATTATTTGATCTGACACAAGCGTGATACTTGTTACTAGTGATTACTTTATGCACTATTAATAATCGTTACTTTCAAATATTTGTTGTAACTTTTTGATATTGTTAATACTTGTTTAATTTTATTAACAACGAATTTACAGCAGATACAAAGAGCTAGTACCCTTCAGATGGACGAACTGGCAGGGGAAGAGAATAAAATAGGCGAGAACAATGTATTCTTGCGAGAATTACAACCATTGAAGAAGATTTCTCAGATAGACGAAAAGGCGAAGGAAGAATACAAAATAAACGAAAGGAACGTGTTTCTACAAGGGCGATCGGAGACGGTACGATTTATATCTTTCAGCGCAATGAAATTACTTTTTTACAATTGAATAATTTACATTGCTGCGTAAAAATATTTGAAACAATTTTTACATTAATTAAATATATAAAAAGGTATTTGTAATTGAATATTACTGGAGTCAATTAAAGCAAATGCATAATGTTATTCTGAATAATTTAGCTGGAGTCCAAAGTTGAATCGACGAGAAATGAAAGTACTACGGCGTCAGTGAAAACAACGAGCAGTGAGTTAGTACCTAAAACAATCAAAGAGTCTACGATACCTGTCTTTCGAATTTCCTATGGAAATGTTTTGCTCGTTCCACCTCTCGTACAAGCACCAACGAGTGTCAAAGGTATAATATTGTACAATTCTTACAAAATATAATTTTTTTTCTTCTGAAACGAAATTTTGAGGTTTTAAATTATTTACGACTGTGATGACTCTGTGATCATTATTTTTACAGTGTTTCTATTTCTGTTTCAATCTAAATTTTAATTTGTGAAAATAAGCACGCAAATAATCAAAATTTGAATAATAGACCAAAAAGGTCAATCCATATTCTTACATAAAAGTTGCTTTATTGCCATTTCTTATCGTTCGACCGCTTGTTTGCATATTTAGAAGCAAGGGCGATCCGATTAATTTTTTTCCTGGTTTAAGTGTCTCGAAATCAGATTCGTGAGTGAGAGATTTCGTTTCTCGTTCCGAAGGCCGCTCTGTTTCCGGGGCCAATGATCTTTCTAGATCACCTTCGCCATCGGCCTTTGGTTTTACTTTCACATTTTGCTTGATCTACTGATTTTCTTTCTGTTCTTAAAAAAGCCGAACATGAAATTTCATTATCAAGGATTAACGTAACTGAAAAATTATTATAATTTGTTAACTTTAATTTTATTCCACTCGATCTATTTAATTCAACTAGTGCTGAATAATAAAGTAATTTTAAAATAATTTTTTTGAAGAAAGGCGAAGATAGAGAACTGAATCTTTATAAAACTTACCGCGAGGGAACGTTTCACGATCACGACCACGGTCAGAATTGAAAGTTATTCCTGCTGTCTTCAGATATAAAAACTTGTCATCCACGAGTGATTCTATTCTATTCAATAGGCGAGCAGGAAATGACTAGCCTTGAACGTGACACGAACAATGCGACGGTGCCATAATCCCATACGACAGGTTTGCGATTTAACGAGGCGAATATTTTCGTCACTTGACGAAATTAGTATTTCGGAATGAGGGTTTCACGCTTTTGGAAAAATTTTTCGAAAAAGAAATACAGAAGATTGCAGAACCTGCAAACCAATAATTAATCTTTCCTGAATTTCATGATGTTTGGAAAACCAAAAATTTTTAAATTAAGAGTTTTTCAGTGTATTTACAAAATTTCTCAATTTCAAAATTTTTTCTGTTCGCGACAGGTCCTTTCATCACCCCAGCAAGCACCACGTTGAAAACCAATCGAGACAACGAGCTGATTAACAAGAACGAACGAATGGAGGAGCAAGATAAACCAATTGACTTGTCCAAAGAAATAATTTCACCTCTCGATACTCTACCTCTGTATTCTGATTACCCAACTCTCGCCAAATATTCTGACGTCCCGTCACTTCACTACGTTGTCTACAATGCGTGATGAATTTTATTTGACGTTTATCGCGCAACAAGATTTTTATATATATATTTTTAAACATATATTTTTATATATATACTCAAAGTGTTAATGAAGCATTTGAAATGAAAAAGATCGTCGCTCGTTTCTGCCTTTCTTTCTTTTCTTTATCTCAAACCTGAAAAATAAGAGTTTTCAGATTACCTCAAGATTTCTCGTCGCTCTTACCTCAAAGTTGTCCTCGCAGATTTGCAAGTTGCACGCGTCTCGCGGAGAGAAATCAATACGCCGGCTTGATTCTTGTACATTTGTCAATTTATTTTTATTCTTCTTTACAAAATAATGCCGGCTACCATAGGACAATGAAACGTAGGAATACACGACGCATATATATAATCCATGTCAATAATTGATATCGATCGAAAATTAACTCCAACATTCTCCATCGTCCTCTTCGTCGTCCGCCGTTCGTCGGTTTCCCCGGTGAGAAAATAACGCGCTTGCAAAGAAAGAAAAATATAAACCTCAAATCATCGTTATCGTCATCCTTTCGTTCGCCGTCGCGAAGAAACTTAATTGTAGCAAAGGCCTTCGTCAATTAATGATGCGTCAGCGTTATACTTTGCCGCCGTCTCGCGAGAAACTTGCGACAAAAACCTATATTTACATGCGTATCGATTAAAAATTGGTGGACAAAAACGAATGTCGTTTGATTGATCTGCGAAAAGAGGCAAGTATAATTTTCTTTCTCGAACTTGATTATTGCAACTCGCAACGTGCGTAATGATTTTTAATTATTCGAAGGGAAGTGGAATGAAAAACAATGGGAATTTAATGAAGAAAGAAGTATAATTTTTCACGGATATGACAGAAAATTAATATTGGAATGGAAAAATGCTGAGACTGCTCAAGAAGCACAGAACAATCCTTCTTGGTCGATTTTGAAACAATTAATCCCTCTGTAACATTTATCTTTCGATTTTAACTTTTTCTTCTATTAAATTCAATTTGTCCTATTATTTTTCACAAATTTCAAAGTAAAAGATGTTTCTTTACTGCCAATGATTGCCACGAGACTATTTAACCACGACGAATGATAATATTTTCACGTGAAAATATTTATTATTCTAATATTTTAATTTTAGTACCTTTTCCAGTAAATGAAATTAAATTAATTAATTTTTACAGAGAGTTAATTTGAAAAATTTTCAATATTTTACATCTCTTCCAGAGAATAAAACGAACGTGAATATTATCGGCGAGATCGAGAAATATAAAAGAAAAGAGAAAAAGCAAACGAAGGGTTGAACTGTACTTTCATTCCCTCTACGCACTAACCTCGACAAATAATACTGAAAACAAAAAAATACCACGATCGATAGATCTCGATTCTAATAACGCTCGACTCTACCCAAAGTCTTAATCACTATTAACCATTAAACGATATAATGATTAATTCGACAATAATTAGCAGATGTCGACGTCAGTAATAACGAGGGCTAAATTTTCGATCGTTATAATCGATAATCTCGTTCAAAAGTCGCAATAATTCATATTCTCAACGGAAATATATATATATATATTTTTTTTTTATTACTTATAATAATCGGTAATGGTAATGAATTATTGATAATAGTAATAAAACGACGCAAATGTCCCCTGTGTCGCTCGTTTCTTTCACGCGCCCCGCCGTTGCCATAATCGCAATACACGTCAACATCCCCTTATACATATAATATAAATCTAAATATTAATATATATATTTTTTTTTTATAATATTCATATTTATATATATATAACATATTCGTCCTAAAATTGCGCGTGTCCACGCGCGATTAAATCTGATTAGCGACTTTTCTTAAACACCACCTCTCCCACCCTTTCATTTCCCACCCACCACTTGTTTCTCGTCGTTTCGTTTCGTTCGAATTCCATCGAACGCGAATTTTATTTAACAAAGCGCTCTGATACGTAGCGTTTAGTTGCTCTAGTTGGTTTTTGATTTTGGTTGAACCTGGTTGAATTTCCTTTTCAACAAAAATGGTCGTTCTTGTTATTTTTGTCAACAGACAAAATCTCATTGAGAGAAGATTTACTCAATGGAACAAAATGTCAAGGAACAACTGCGATAAATTTTGTATAAAATTTCTGAGAAACTATAACCAAAAATTTTCTGTTTTCTGAGAGTTATCATAATTTTGTTCTTTATTATCGCGTTGTTATTTCTCAACCCTCGACGGAGTTCGAACGTTCGCCCCTTTTTTCATCCCGATTTCCATTCTTCTACAGGGTGGAAAATGAAAGAGATTGGAGGACGAAAGAAATACTGCTGGATCGAGGAACATTTTACTCAATGTCCTTCCCTCCATTTGCCGCACAGCTCTAGATTTTTTTCAACTAATTTTACAACGTACTCGACAGTTTGATATATTGACGCTTCTCTCCATCTTCTCTCTTTCTTTTGTTCTTCGTCTTTCTTTCTCCCTTTTAAATCGTGTTCGAGCATTTCACTGTGAGCTACTCCCTGTCGCTTTCTCCCTCCTACGATACTTCAGCTTCTCTCTCTCTCTCTCTCTCTTTTTCTCATTGTTTTAGTTACGTGGGCGGTATTCTCTTGTAACGTCAACGAAAGAATTCACAGTGAGCCATTTTTCGTCTTATATCTTTCTTTTCCTTTTTCTTTTTTTTTTTTTTTGCTTTGAAAATCTGAAGATTTGATCTCTCTGGAAATATTTCTGAATTTGTTCGAAGTGGAAAATTTAGAGTTTTGAGACTAGAAAATTTTAACAAGGGATATTCCGGACTCGAGATTGCTGTAATTGCGAAATTTTCGCTAAATTAATTTTTCAAATCGATTTCATTTCATTCGTCAATTTCTGGATGAAAAATGGCTCGACAAATATTAATACGGTTCCTCTTTTTTTAAATCTTTAATTACACGCTAGTGTAATTCGCGAAACTACGTCGAATTATCTTAACGACGATAAAACATTATACAACTTTTCTTATTAATCTGTTTTCTTTTATTTTTTTTTCCTCGTATATAGTATATGTGTATATGTTCCTGTGTGCCGTGTGTACGTGTGTGTGTGTGCGCGAGCATATGGAGCTCTTTGTCTATGCTGGTCCAACGTACAATACTTCGAATAAAAATTCTGTCTTTCTTCTTCTTCTGATCATTGGAATTATTATTTAGATCGTGTCACACTGTAAACGAGTATCTGATACAAGTAAGTTTAATACGACTTACAGCTCTCACAATCGAGGATGACTTGAAAATGAAAAATTTCAATTGCACCATTCAACACTTAACAAACGATTGCCAACACTGTAATTTTCACAACAACATTAATTCAGCACGTTTTCAAAACTTTGTACTTTGATACTTTTTTTTTAAACAATACAGGTGTATATCACTCTTCAATAACTTTCTATACTTGGTGCTACTTAATAAGTATACTCTACTGCTACTTAATAACAATTCCAAGTATCAAACAGAATGATCAATTCATCCATCTTCTTTTTCCTTTCTCGAAGAAGGACGTCAGTCATTTTTTCTCGAAGAACGACCAGCATTGAATCAGTTAATCGTACATTATCTACACAATACTGTTTTGCGAGTATCGATTAATCTTACGATCGATTACTAATTAGCATCAGCGACGAGTTATCCGACGTTAAACGATAAATTACGGGCAATTGACTTTTTATCGTCCCTATATTATAGAATCCGGACGCACGGTCCCGAACAGACGACAGCTCTCGATTATTATTATTATATAGAAGTACGTAGAACGATTCATTCTCTCTTTCTCTCTCTCTCTCTCTCTCTTTCTTTGTCCATCATTCACTCTGCAGTTTCACGTTTTCGGAAAGATGCGAGTCGAGATCTCCTATTTCATTTTTTCTTTTTTTTTTTTGTTCTCCGCACACACTTGGAAAATTTCTACGAGAAAGATGAGATACTCCTTTTTTTTCTGAAAAATTTTCCGCGGTAAGTGTGATTAGCTTTTTGCTGAGAAGATTTCTCTTCTTCTCGGAAGAAAGAACGTGTATGAACGTTTCGTTCTTTGTCAGAAAACGTCGATATTCGCTCGATATCATAAATTAGATCGACTGACAAATTATCTCTCAGTGCACCGTCAAATTTCGATCAAGGGTCCTCCGAGATTTGGTGTGGTACAAATACTGTAATATAGTGCAATAATTAATCAACTGATGTCCAGTTGCCAACAACGAGCAACCAACTTTTCACTGGATCTTAAATTTACTAAAAATTGGGATAAACAGTCTCTGAAACATTAATTCGGTAAAATTAAATTAGATTAATTAACGATCACACTCTAAATCTATGATCGTTTCTAAAACTTAAGAAAAAGTCGCGTTAATCGAATCTAAGGAACATTTCCGTCTTCAGAAACGAGACAAAAAGAAATTTCCTTAGATACCAATTCGACAACAATCTAAGTCAGATTAATTAATTATCGCACGCTATATCTACGATTACTTTACAGTTAGTTATAATACTATTGATATACTTTTACAGGGGATTATCGCCGAATATTCTCCTATGTTAAACAGTATTTATAATTAGTACTATCATTATCATTATTAATTAAGGTTAACGATACTAGATTCAATCGACCACACTAGTATTCTGTCGACTTCATTCGAATTCTCTTTCTCTTTCCTTCTCCCATTGTACAGAGTCGAGTTTCTTTTTCTCTTTTTCTCCTTTTTCGAAAATTCTGGAATATTTTTTTCTCGATAGCGCGCTCCTCCTATCACAGATAAGATTTACGATAGCCAGACCGCGGACGCTTATGCTATAATTCATACCTCTGCGAGTATTACTGAGAGGACGAAACTTACGTCTAAATATTAAAATATTAAATACTATTTGATTTTAAAATACTATTTAATACTTAATATTATTGCAATTCAATTTGTTTCAATGGATGTTGTTACATTCATCGTCGGTATTTCTTTTTTTGTTTTCTTTTTTTTTTTTGTTTTCACCGACTAATATTTTCCACAAGTGTGCATAAAAATCCGCAGTCTATTGACAGTTGACAATCACGTTTGCAATCGATCGATCGAAATTCGCCAATGCACCGTTCCCCCTCGATCGGAACGAGGAAAGGATCGATTACGATCCCATTTCCTCGCGTGAAAAATCAAAACCAGTTCTTTCGTCGTTTGTTCGAAAAGATTCGCGACATTGATAAATTCTTTTTTCTTTTTTTTTGGTTCAATGTAGAATGACGGTTGCGATTGAATCGTGTCGAGGAATTATAAGAAAGACGTTTTATAATATGTAAAATATGTTCTTAGGCCTCGTATTGATCGTGTTTCGATTATTCGATTATTTAATTGTTCTGTTTATACATTTCGTTGAAAATTATTTCGTTATTGGCATTAAACGAAAATTAAATTTTTGACAATGAACATATTGTTTTGGTACAAATTTTTTGGTAAATTTTGAAGTTGAGTTAAATTTTCCTACTGTCGCGGAAGAATTTCTTTTTCTTTCGTGCAATTGACCGGAAACAGAACAATTAAATTTATATTTGTACATGTGTTCGAATGATTCGACATAATGGTGTACGGAGGAGAGCATCATGCAAAAGATTTCTCATTAAGAAACGCCAATCGTTGCTGATTCGAGCGATCCCTCCATCGTTCGCTATATTTTTAATTAACACAGTATTTGCATCCAACAAATTAGAAGATATCTTCAAAGTGTACAGTGGAATTTTCGTTAAACAATGTTCATTCTCCAATTTATTAAAATTCCAATATTTTCCAATTTTGCCTGAACAATGAAACACTATCATCATTTCATGTTCTTTTTTTACAAACATTAAAACAATTATAATTTCTCATTAGCAAAAATATTAACCAAAATCTCCATTAAGTCCTATATAAAAAGATCCCAAATTCAAAGTTTAATAGCTTTATAACAAATAATCACAGATAATTTTTGTTAATACCGTTCGAAACTGCCAACCTTGATCTTTAAAATTTCGTTCGATTTATCTCAATCCGAATTCCGGTTCCGGAGATATCGTCGTCGAGAGCGAAGTGTAATTTTCTAGTTTCGCTATCGCTGTCTCGCTCGCACGCATGGACCTCTCGCTCTCACTCGCGCTGACCTGCCGCAAGCGAACTACGCGTGACTCCACTCAATGAAATCACGTGACTGCTGCTACTACTACTACTAGCGCTACTACGCATTTCCAGGAAAAAATATAGGTCACTCGGCTGGCGCGCATTTATAAGGCCGAACTTTGAATGCTCGTATCTCGGAGACGAATTGAGATATCGACTTGGGACAAAGTGCGTTTTACTTGGCGTACCTTCCTCTATTCACCGATCGAGTTTGGGAGGAAAATTTTCATTCTCCTTCTTTCTTAGGAATTTTTAATTCTTTTCCTTTAATCAGATATAGCGAATATTTGGACTTGTCTAACGTCGAGAAAACGAGTGCGAGATGTTCTAAACTTGTTTACCTATAATTAATCGTATCTTTTAAAACAACGTTCCACGATTCTGTCGTATAATCCACTGTAACAGACGAGAAATTCAACTCAAATTATTTATGACGCTAATTGGCATTCTTATGTAAAATTTTAACTGTTTTAAATAGACATTATTTGTTTTTTTTTTTTTTTTATTGGAACGATAAAGAGGATGCAACAATGAATCAGCAACACCAGCGATAAGAATGCTCTAGTGAATATTCACGTGCTGAGAAGGTCGAAGCTTCGAATGTGACAGTCACAGCAATAGTAAAAAAATAGAGGAGCTTCTGCAAAATGGAATCACCTTCCTTCGAAGACGCTAATCTTCGAATCTCAATGATCGTGCAATTTGCACGGAGATCGAAACATTTTCAGGGACAGTTTCGCTCTTCTTTTCTTTTCTTTCGAAGGTTGAGCTTCCGTTTTGCTGCAGTAATTATAAAACGTGCCAACAGTAGTAGCGATAGC